>CM070550.1:106552116-107774616 GCA_036346405.1 Phyllostachys edulis
TAGACAACGTCCTCGAGACGGTGCTCCAGTTCCTCGACGCCGCGCGCGACCGCGGCGCCGCCTCCCTCGTCTGCCGCTCCTGGCACCGCGCCGAGTCCGCCACCCGCGCCTCCGTCGCCGTCCGCAACATCCTCGCCGCATCCCCCGCCCGCGCCGCGCGCCGCTTCCCCAACGCGCGCCACATCCTCCTCAAGGGCCGCCCCCGCTTCGACGACTTCAACCTCCTCCCGCCCGGATGGGCCGCCTCCGCCTTCCGCCCCTGGGCCGCCGCCCTCGCCTCCGCCACCTTCCCTGCCCTCCGCTCCCTCTCCCTCAAGCGCATCACCGTCACCGACGCCGACCTCGATCTGCTCGCCCGCTCCCTCCCCGCATCCTTCCGCGACCTCTCGCTCCTCCTCTGCGACGGCTTCTCCTCCCCCGGCCTCGCCTCCCTCGCCTCCCATTGCAGGTAATGCATCCCCTCACCCCACCCTCTCTATGCCATTCCATTCGAACTCACTCTTACGTGGTAATGGCGTATTTGATGCGAGAGATGTATTATTATTGCTTTCTTGTTGGTTGCCACAGGGGGCTGCGAGTGCTCGACGTGGTGGAGTGCCAAATGAACGAGGAGGAGGACGACGAGGTGGTGGACTGGGTGGCGGCGTTCCCGCCGGGGCCCACCGACCTGGAGTCGCTCTCCTTCGAGTGCTTCGCGCCGCCGGTGGCCTTCGCCGCGCTCGAGGCGCTCGTGACTCGCTCGCCGCGCCTCAGCCGCCTGGGCGTCAACCAGCATGTGTCGCTCGGGCAGCTGCGCCGGCTCATGGCGCTCACGCCTCGCCTGACGCACCTTGGCACGGGCTCGTTCCGGCCGGGGGAAGGCGGCGAGGACGAGGGGCTCGACTTTGGGCAGATGGCGACAGCGTTCACGTCCGCCGGGCGGGCGCACACGCTCGTTTCGTTGTCCGGCTTCCGTGATCTCGCGCCGGAGTACCTGCCCACCATTGTCGCGGTGTCCGCCAACTTAACGAGCCTCGACTTGAGCTACGCCCCGGTCACCCCCGATCAAATCCTGCTCTTCATCGGGCAATGCTACAGTCTTGAGACGCTATGGGTACTAACTGGATTGCTTCATTGTCTTGGTTTTACCTGGGCTCTGTGGTTCGGGTTTTCTGATGATGAGTTGTTTGCTAGGTGCTCGACTCAGTGCGCGACGAGGGGCTCCAGGCTGTGGCGATGTGCTGCAAGAAGCTCCAGTTTCTCCGTGTGCTCCCATTGGACGCGCACGAGGACGCCGATGAGTTGGTGTCGGAGATTGGGCTTACTGCCATCTCCGAGGGCTGCCGTGGGCTCCGCTCGATACTGTACTTCTGCCAGAGAATGACCAACACTGCTGTCATCACCATGTCACAAAATTGCCAGGAGCTTAACGTATTCCGGTTATGCATAATGGGGCGGCACCAGCCCGACCATGTGACCGGGGAGCCTATGGATGAAGGGTTCGGCGCCATTGTTCAGAACTGCAGCAAGCTTACTAGGCTCTCCACATCTGGACGCCTGACTGACCGAGCATTTGAGTACATTGGCAAGTATGGCAAGTCCTTACGGACACTTTCTGTGGCGTTCGCTGGAAACAGTGATCTGGCGCTGAAACACATCCTCCAGGGGTGTTGGAAGCTAGAGAAACTCGAGATAAGGGACTGTCCGTTTGGTGATGCCGGCCTCCTCACCGGGATGCATCATTTCTATAATATGCGGTTCGTCTGGATGTCGGGCTGCAACCTAACGCTGCAAGGTTGCAAGGAGGTGGCACGCTGGCTGCCGCGGATGGTGGTGGAGTTGATAAATAGCCAGCCTGAGATCGAGAAAACCGATGATGTGGACATCTTATACATGTATCGGTCGCTTGAGGGGCGAAGGGAGGATGTACCATCATTTGTTAAGATCTTATAAGCTTCTTGTGCAGGGGCACTTGATATGCTCAGTGCAGATCAAAAGCAGCCTATGTAACAATGGACGGTAAGACGCCGGAGTTGCGGGTATGGCTACATTTTTCTATGCTTGACGTCTGGAGAAGAGGTTCCAAGCCATCCACGGGAGCAGCGGAGCGTTCAATTGTTGCTGCACTAGTAGGGCTCATCGGTATATGCAAAATTTTCTACCACAAGATCATAAGAGCAGCGGAGCAGGCTTCTTCGAGTGGGCTTCATCATCGCTTCCTCAGTTTTGTTTGCTGCTCTGAGTGCTTTCTGTTTAGAGGACAATCCATATATGCCGGCACAAGTACAACCACCATGGTTTCTCTAAATTTTTTAAGTGAAGCTTGTCATCAGATTAAATTCATTAACACTCTCCTGTTCTTGTCGCATAATTTCCCTTCCATTTTCGTGTTTGAGTTGGAACTCTGAAACAAACCCCCCCTGAATTGAGCTATGTTAAATTTCAATGTTCCCAGTCTCAAGTTATGTGATCTCCGGTGGAAGTTTGAAAAGTCTTGAACTTGTCCTTTCGTTATCTCCTCTGAATCCTGAAATTTGGCTGTTGGTATCATTACTACAGGTCCTACGGTCACAACCTGAAAGCTCTATCCATGGGTTCCTTACTGGACGGTCAGCAAAAGTTAGGCCCTGGTCCATCAAGTGATTATTGCCTGGCGTCGATTTGTCTAGACAGCCCTAGTTTCTAGCCCACGTGTTTGCCTCCCACGGCCGGCGAAAACGACAGCGGTTTAGCCTCCAATCCGACTCTGCAGGTTAGAAATTATATGACGACTTGGTGAAGTTTTCCAGTGCAAGTCCCATGCTGGTACTCGTCAGTCGTTATACATGCTCACTGTTGGCGTAATAGCCACCGCAGCCTTTTCTTTTTCTTTAATAGCCACCGCAGCCTTATCTTTCTTTCTTTCTTTCGGTTGCTGTTTCTCTGATGGCTCTGCTTGTCACAGCTTCGGCGAAAAAGCTTGGATAGTGACCAATCCTACAAGGAAGCCTGGGTGCATCCAAACCGAAGGAGCCTAGAAGATGATAGTGAGATAGCAAATGATGAGGGAGTGATGACTGGTCGATCTTGATGGAGATTGATAGATCGTTTCACTGATCCCCACGAGTCACTGTCTGTCTGAGCGAGCGACCGAGAACTCTGAAGGGGTAGATGCCAAGTGAGGATCAAAGGACAGTAAAATCTGCAGGAGGTGAAAAGGTTCCTCAGCAAACTCATTGGCTTCCTTGACCATTTCATCAAGGAGATATCGGAAATTGCAAGTGAATCGTTTGTCGTCATCCATTGATGATCGAACACGGTCGAAAATACGAGCTAGACAAGAGAAATGAACGAGACGTTGGCCCAACAAATGTCCGAATATTGCGAAGATTTTCCGCTTAACACAGGAGATCTCTATTGATTTTGATCATCCTTGGCCGAACTGAGCTTTTGGATGAAGGTACACGTGAGGTCTAGAGGTTGGGATCGATTGCCCTTCTCATCTTGCAACATCTTGTCAAATAATTGGGTACTATTCCAACTCCGGCTGAAGAAAAAAAAAACTCTGCAGATCTAGTGGATCTCATACCTTAACAGGACACGAACCGGCCATGGGAAGAGATGAGGATGACAATGCAGAGAAATGCAGTAGTAATGGGCAAGCTCATGACCACCTGACAAGGGGACTGTGATTGATTCACCTCGCAGAAAACTGCAAGGGCTATACGCCATATGGTACATCATTTCATGTGTCAACTTTATTACTACTCGACTACATGAACAGAAAGAGCCATTAGTACTGCATGGTAATTTGGAAGATTGCTGCTTGTCCAATTTTATGTGTGAACAATTCAGGTTCAGACAAGCGTGTGTGAGTTACAACCAGAAGTTAAATCATGCCAAGATCACTGATAAGATAGATGTCCTCTGGGACGTTTGATGAGACTATGGTGTGCACTGTGCAGTGTCTTGACACCGGCCGCTCCACTACGTATAGCAGATCAAGGATCTGTTTCTAATAATACCCTTTCTCAAATTCATTTCGATTGCATTTTCTTGCACATTGATTGATTGTGTTATACCTGTATTTGTGATCTGTTTTCATGGCCCACGCTTCTTCTCTTGCAATCCATTTGCAGGTATCATGATGGCTGTGTCTTTGCTCTTCTCAACACGATGTAAAATAAATTACACCTTTTTCAGAGGCATTATGTTTGGTAAAGGAGAGAAATGATAGCATAAAGTTGATTTATTTACTGCCGCTGCTCACCTATTTCTACCAGCTCAGTGGCTCCAAAATTAGCGAAAGGTAAAGCGACTCCTTTTCTCTGGTCATGAGTACTGCATGCATGGAAACATAGATGATTTGGTGTGGCCATCTGATAATCTCTTCTGAAAGTAAGGCACCATTCAGGCAGGCATGCGTTTCCATATCTGCAGAAACACTAGCAGTTTTTAATCAGATCTTGTCAGTCATGGTACAGCTGCATGAACTGGGAAGCCCTTTTATCACTAGTTTGGTCAGGAACTTTTGCTTCTGATGATTATTAAACGATCAAGCACAAGTTTAACTGCTAACTACTTCCTCCAATGTGGGCCTAGGGAAATAGGGCTTGCAATCATATGAATATGCGAACAGTGATAAGATTGGATTTATAGGCTTACTTTATATTGTGTCAACACCTTGGTTTTATTTTTATTTTTTTTGTCACATCACCTTTTCTGACCCTTTGTTGATTGAAGTAGTAGTGTCATGTTCCTAAATATCCAAGATTATATGAACAGCGTGTCCACTCCACATGTCTATGAAGCCCTAGAAAAGTGAGGTGCTCCACTAAATCCCAGAAAGCTATTCATTCACCTCATGGCCTTCTCTCTACCTGATGTTTTGTACTGGGAATCATCTACTGAAAATGTCAAAGTTCTTGATGAAACACCGTAAGCGCATCTTTTGTCGAAACATCAGCAAAGTATAGTGCTTTATAGGAAAAAGGAAAAGCAAAGTGGCTTTGTATTTGTGAAAGCTGGATTGCGAGAACATATTCTGTAATCTGAACCAAGAGTAATACTTTGGGGGAAAATATCGGATTTACTGTGGCAATACATTAGTCAACGATTTCTGGTAGATGAAATGGTTCTGGATGAAGTGATTTCTTTGACACTGTCCATAGCTTTCGCTGATTACTTCGAATATAGTGGTGAGGACTTGGTTTGAAGTTTCAACTCCTGTGGTACAAGCTGCGAGCACATGGCAGCTGCATGCCCATCAGCCCATGTATCTCTCAAAAATTGAGATGATTTAACACGAAAGGACAACGAATTACCGACAATGCTTGGACGACAGTTTATGAGTGATCATAAACATCAGGTTTCTGGTTGGAACAGGAAATGGGTTTTTTCTATTGGACGTGCAAAAGACATTTATTCATCTTCCAGCATTAGCTTTCCTTGGCATGAACAGCATGTATGATGTCTGCATGTCTGTTTAGAAAGCTCCCCCTAACAGAATACTATTTGAGAACTCTTCCCTGAAACCCTGCCAAATATTCTCATTAACCAACAAATGCCAAACCGATGACCCAAAGAAAATTTGTTGTGAACTGTTTGGATGCAGACACCAAGTATTCAGTATGTGGCATCATGCGTTCTTAGGTAAAGAGTTGCTAAAAGAAATTAAGGAGCACTCAGCGTTGCACAAGATCTTTGGGCCATTGGCTCAATCAAACACTTTGCTGTTCAGCAACTGACTCCTGTTTCTCCACCCCTTTTATCATGTGGGGTTTGCAGTGGGTTAAGTGTGTAACCTGTGGATTCGCACTGTTGCCGGGACAAGACAATGTACAAGTTGCTGCTCCAGTGACCAACCAAAAGAGAGGACAACTCAAATGGTGGCATCTTTGGATCTGGAACGCTCCAACCAATCCAGCCCTCACGAGGTCCCTTGATGATGAACATGGTAAAGCCATTGTTGCTCTAGCAAAGTGGAACGTTTGGTTGTGTTAAACAACGGGCCATGCCGTTTAATGCCTTGCAAACCCTGCAAAAACAATGTGGTTGTTCAGAGGCCAGTTGCATGCATGCATGCTGGGACAAGCACATGATTGGGCTCCTAGCTCAGAAAGATTTGTAGAGGCATCAATGTTTGCACTGATCTGATCTACAGCACAGCAGGAGCTAGCTACTGCACGCATCCCTCTTATGCATGCAGATGACAGCCACTATACAAACCACACAAAAGGTGATGAGGAGAAGCAAACAAGGAGTCTAGTGCTCCAGTTAGATAGTAGCACAACAGGACAAGATTGAATCAATTCTTGCTCCCTTCTCGTCTTTGTTTCATTTTGAACGCTCTGGCCTCTTATTGTTTGTAGGATTAATTCCTTATATGCTACTAAAATTTAGAGAAATCTCTGAATGCATCACTGATATGTGAGGTCAGAGCCCACACATCAGTGAAACATTGAGTGATATATAAGGGATGAGATAAACTTTCAGTGGCATATAAGAAATTCACCCTGGTTATATTATCTTTGCACAAGCCTGATTGACAACCAAGCATCTGATATTATGGGAAGTACTCTATTTTAAATCCCATCTACATGCTGATCCCAAGGCTGAAGCACTGCTTAAGCCTTTTTTTTGCCCTCTTTTTTGTTCTCTCTGAAAGTAAGCAAGGGAATCTTCCTCATCATTTCAATCCCCAAGAACCACGGACTTCTTGGTATACTAACCACATGAAATTGTGACAGCCATATATCACACAGCTATATGTGAGATGCTCAGTAACACTAACACACACCCAGCCAAGTAGAGAGAGAGAGAGAAAAAGCTGCCCTATACACCAAAGTAGCAACCTGCAATGCATTTTGCCTTTCATCCCTACTCACCACTCACCAGTACCTGTGAAAATTGTTCACCTACTCTGACCCAGCACCCAGCTTTTACCGAGTTCTACTATCTTTTATATATATATATATATATATATATATATATATATATATATATATATATATATATATGAAAATGGTATGTACTCTTGGGAGTACTCACTCTCACTTCTCATGTACCACTTAGATCGTATGATGATACATCTTTATCAATTCGAGCATACTTCAATAAGTATTATAAGATATTCTAAAGTGAGTTCCATAAAAAAAATCATTAAAATCCACTTTTATAGCAAAATTTGTGTATATACCTCTTTTATATATGAAAAAGGGTATATAGAAAAAAATAAAATATATAACCTTTTGAGCTTATAAACTCAAAAGGCAAAGCTAAATTAGGTAGAACATGTCCATCCTTAGTGACAACAACTCAATCTTGATTAAGAGAGCCAATGTAACAGCTCGTTTTCAGACCGTGAACAGTAACTAAAGATTTTCAGTTACATTCAAAAGCTCCATTCAAATTTGCTAGCTCAACTTCAAATCCCGAATTCGAATTTCAGTTTTGAATCCCTTACCTCCTCCTCCTGGGCTCAGCCCACCTCACCCCGACCCATCTGGCCCAACTCCCCCTGCCCCTTCTTCTCTCATGGCTCGGCAAAGCCACCACCTTCGTGCACTTCTGCCTCGCCCGTGCACCCACCTGCTCACCTGCCTACTCTGTCCCGTCGCCGAGCCGCTCCCCTTGACTCTGACGCCCACCGCACCCGCCTTGTCCAATCGCTGCTCCCGTCGTCGTGACAACATATGCTGCCAAGCTTCAGTATACAGGCTGCCTTGATGCGTTCTTGCTGCTAGCCAGGCCTCGATCATGCGCCACCTGTCATGTCGCCTTGTCACCTCCGCTTCCTGCTTCGGCCCGCCTGAGTCGTCGCTCTCGTCATCTCCCCGCGCTGTGCACGCCTGCGCTCGCTGCGCACGCACCTACCCTGTCCTCACCGCTCAGAGCTCCCATGATAGCCTCAGGACCCTGCGCGCCTCCGCGCCACCAACGGCTCTCTCTCCTCCTCTCGGCTATAAAGAGCCCCGGAGCCTCCTTCTTGCCTCCCCACTCTACCTCCTTCCTCTCTCGATAAGTCTCCCCAGAGAAATCACCCGAATCCGGCGTTCTTCCTCCCCTCCGGCCGGATGCCCCCTTTCGGCGTCCCTTGAGCTCCTCGTCACCTCAGCCCAATCACCGCCACCAAAAGGACCTCCTCAACGTCCCGAAGACGCCCCAAGCCGCCCCGAGCATCTTCTCCCTCTCCGACGAGCCCTCCGTGTTGCCCACCTTGCCGCCACCACGGTTGACGACGACAAGCCGCCTCAAGCTTCCTCGAGCTTCATTCTTGCTTCCGGTGCGCTCCATGGACCTCCCCGATGCTCATGCTCCTCTTCCCCGGCTCAAAGCGCCACCGAGTCGCCCTCGCCTCCATGGTCATGCCCTCGTCGCTGCCCCATGCCGCCGCGCCGTCACTCCGGCGTACCGCCAGCTCCGCTACCAACATCCTCAGCTCTGCCTCGCCGAGGGCTTCCCATTTTTGTGCTTGGCCGCCGCTGCCTTGGTCGCCTACGCTGGCGATGAGCGGAGCTCCACTTCCTCTGTCCTGTCGGAACAACGGACCGCGTTGTGCGCCATTAACCCTCCTCCCCCCCCCATCTCTGTCGGTTTTAAGACAAAGCGAAGATTAGCCGGTTTAAATGAGGTTTTAATTACCACATTGTTTCACTTCTGGTGGGCCCGCGTAAATAGTGATGGCTGCCATTAAATCAAGAACACCCGGGTCCCCCCCCGGCTGATAGTGGGCCCGCGCGCAGTAACAGCTCCCGTTGGCCGGTGCACCATGCGCGTGGACTCGATCCACATACTATTCATGTGCACCAAGTCACTGTGCTAAGGGATCCGCGTGTCAGAGAGTCCCCCCCCACCCCTTTATTTTCTTTTTTATTTAATTCAAAACCAAATTTTGGAGGCCTCGTTCTCCTTCATTATAACTCCAAAAATTATGAAATTTGTCTAGATTCAAGACCTTGCTAATGGCAGTGGTATTATTTAATTTGGAGTTTATTTATTATTTCTTATGTATTTATTTGTTCTCTTTGTTTGTTGTTCCTTTTTCCAGTACGTTTGTCCAAATAGAGTTCGAAGAAGCAGGAGATCTCCATTTCGATCAAGCGCAAGATTATCAATACTGTAACATCCCAAATTTCCAGAGTTTTTGAAAATTTTGAAAACTTTAAAAATTAACCATTTGGTTTTATTAATTCGCTAAAGCTTAAATTGTAATTTAGAATTTTAAAAGAAGTTTAATTTGAATTAATTAAAACTTGAACTAATTGAAGTTGGTTTAGTTGAGTTTTGTTGGATTTTAAGTTGGTTTTTCCTTTTGCCTTATGTTAAAAATAATTATTTGCAAAAATTAAAAGCAATAGTTAAGCTGAAAATATTTTTACTAAGTTCTAAATAATTCAAGGGATTTCTGTGAATTTTCCTAGAATTGTTGGACGGCTTTAGCTATTTTCTAAAAATGCTTTTCCTTTTCTGGTATTTTCTAAAATCAAAAATCCTTTTTAAATCCCCTCTTAAGATTTGGGCTGAATCTCTTGACCCGTTCTGTTCATTTCATGGCCCATCTCGCCGCCCACTTGTCTTGTATTCCACACTTGATCGGCATCGTCCGATCGAAATCGGACGGTTGCCATCGCCCGCGCCTTTCCCCGTTCTCCCTTCTCTCTCTCGCTGACCAGTGGGGCCACCTTGTCGTACCATGCCCCCGGTCGTCTTCAACCTCCCGCGCGCCCGCTCAAGTGTCGGCCTCACGCGTTTTCGCCGAGCGCCTTCCTCCTCGCCTGCCTACTGACCCTATCTGTCCCGTCCGTCGCGCCCCTTGTCCCGCCTCCGCCCCGCCCGTGCGCCCCGCTTTTCCCCCTCCCATGCGGTAAAGCTCACTCGCCGCTTCGCCATTAAAGCCGACCTCCTCCTCTCCCCCTCCTCCTCCTCCGGGTCTCCCCCGCGCCTATTTAAGGAGCGCACCAGGAGCGCCTTCTCCTCCTCTACCTCCTCCCCCAACTCACTCTCCCTCTCTCGCCGTATTTCGCGAAGAACCGCCGCTGGCCGTGAAGCTTTCCGCCGCACCCGCCGCCGCCGTCAAGCCTCCTCCGGCACCGTCGACCTCGCCCAAAGATCACTGCCGAGGTGCCCCGTCGCGCCTCACGACCTCTGGAACCACGCCGGCCGCCGCCGCGTTCAACCGTCGCCGCCACCGCCTTCCTCGCTCGCCGTCGGCCTCCCGTGTCACCGCGTCCTCGAGACCGTCGCGCATCGAGATCCTTGCTCTCCCTTCAGCGTTGGTGTCCTCATGCCCGCCACGCCGCCAATCGCCGGACCCTTGGTCCCGTCTTGCGCCGCTTCGGGTCCGACGATGGCGATCTTGAGGTGGCGCCAGTCACACCTACCGATCGGCCACGTCACCCGTTTTGCTGATGTGGCAGTCCAATGGCGCTCGCGTGGCATTAACTGATTTTCCCGTTGAAAAATAATTCGAAAAATCAGGAAAATCCTCATTTCATCATTTCATGTGTTTCTCCCACTTCCTTTGGCCATAACTTCTTCATTCGAACTCCGATTCGAGTGATTCAAATTCTAAATTCCTCTAAATTCATTATCTTGCTGTTAGTATTTATTTGGTATTTATTTGAATTTTATTTGGAGTTGTTTTATTTATTTAGCTTTGTTCGCACGTATAGATTCCGGTGTATCGGACGATTTCGCAGACCCGACGACCGAAGCACCTCTACTCTTCAACGAAGGCAAGTCATAAACCTTTGATCATATTGAACCCGTCTTTATAAAAGTATATTATTTGATATAAACATGCATTGCTAAGTTTATAATAAATGGTTTCGGAAATTAGTTAATTACCTAATTGCCATTATGCCTCCTTGATAACTTGTGAACGACATGTATCCTTGAATGACATAAATCCTTGGACACCCTAGGATGGATTATTCTAGTTGGACATTATTGTACTGCCAACATGGGTATCGTGTTTGCTTAGCCATGCTTTGGTAGACGTCGGTCTCGCCATGAATCACTCAATATCAATTTACCCCAGCACACCGGTTTGTGGCTTGTGTAGTAGCGGCCAGTGTTGCTGATTAAAATGAAGTGTGGTCCTGTGTGAGACCACGACATTTGTTGTCGTCTTAACTAAAATTTGTGGTGCCAGGACTAGGGTGGTTCTCTGGCTGGGTGAAACACATCAAGGATGAATTTGACTAATGGAATTATGGAACCGTGGCGAAGCCACTATTGATAAAAGATGTTGTGCCATGACTGGGGTGGTCATTTGGCCAGGTTGAACGAAAATGATTTATGCTCGGACGAGTGGGTGGTGGAAAAGGTGGGTGCGTAAGTACATTTGGAATGCGAAAACGTCTCGTCTGAGCAACCAACTAAGGACTTAACCTTGAACCATTGATCTGGGTCATTATCGTACAACCACATGTCTAGACTGGGATAGATCTGGCCAGCTAATTAGTAATGTTTTGATTTAATTCTGTTTTGGTTGATTATGGCATAAGAGGGGGCTAGTTTGGCGAAACCTTAGCGGCAGAACCGAGTCAAAACAGAACTTTGTAAAGGCCTTGGCACATGCTCTAGACTTCTTACCTAAGGTAGTGGGCAGGTGCATCGACGGATGCCCAACCAACTAAAGAATTTGTGTCTTGTGGGTAAAGCTGTACAACCTCTGCAGAGTGTAAAACTATTCGAATAGTCATGTCCCCGGTTATGGACATGCCTGGTGATTTCACGCAAGGGGTAGATCTTTTGTCGAAAATGTTGGAATGGGTTGTTCGAATCTAGTAATTGGTTGTGGTTGTTGGTTGGGAAGTGAGCAGGGTGTTCACTAGTTATTTCAAAGAAACTTGATTACTTATGTATTAATCTTTTAAATTGTGCTTTGCAATCTACTTACTATATTTAAATGTCAAATATTGCTTTCTGCAAAATAGCCATAAAGCTATCCTTGCCAAACCTTGCATGAATATTACTTGCATACATTTCTCTGCGACTTGCTGAGTACATTCAAAGTACTCACGGCTTTGCGCCCTCTATTTAAATCAGCAGAGGAGGGTGAACCAGTGAACTCAGAGCTCTATGGAGAAGAATATTTTGAAGACTTTGCGAATTAGGTCGCGTCCTTCACTCGATTGCCTGTGGGCATGTTGGGTGACCTCCACCGGATGTTTGGTTTCCGCTGCAAGCTATCTTTTGTTGCTAAGCCCTGCGTGGCAAACTTTGTAAGACTTGACCATAAGGTCTTTTTGCTATTAAATATTAATTTGTCTGCTTCATCTATAGTTTGGTGTACGGTTTTGATTACACCAATGTTGCAACTGTGTGCACTAGCTACTGATCCAGGGAATAGTGCAGATATACACAGAGGGTCCTGGATCTGGAGATCTGGGGTCCCTACAAATACTCTCTTGCCTTTAACCCAGGTGAGTCAATGCTTTGATCATTTTGAACCTACATTTTATGCAAATTATATTCCTTTAAATTACCAAAATTGCATGCTTTAATTCTTTAAACAAATGTATGTTAAATCTTACGATAGTTAAATACCCATTTGATAACTAATTAATTATTATGCTATCCTTTGACAATTGAATCCATTATTCCATGTCACCCTAGTAACTATGTAGTAATTACTAGTTATAGGTTGTACTTAAGCAACATGCTAGTCTTGCTTAAGTATCGGGGCATTAAAATGCCCTACTCATCACCTCTTCAATCATAAAAGGGTTTTAGATAGTCATTGGAGGTACATGATTGAAGTAATTGAGATAATTTGGTTTTACTCCTCAAAACCCTAATAAACTGCTATTACCACATCTGGGCGGATAGTATGATGGTGGGTGATGACGTAGCACGAGAATATGTGGAATGTGGTATGAACCGCCTGGATGGCTTAAGGACTTAATCTTGGTATGACCTTCCATTGTAAAACATGTACAACCATAAGTCTGTAAAGTATAACTTGACTTAGTAAATTTATTAAACTCTGAATGTCATCTCGTTGGAGGGGTAACGGGATAGTGCAAGCACTGGATACGTCTAGCTTGAATGGGACACCGATGCAAGGTGAAGTTGCTAGTCGCACTAGCCGTTGTGGGTAATCCAGCTACGCTAGTCGCTGAGGTGAACATCCTGCACAACTTATGGGTGCAGCCCATATGGGTGAGATGACGAGAGGGGGGAGATATTTTGAAAGGTTACTGTGATGGTCTCCCAACTACATGGCTAAGGAATCATGTGGAGCAACGGGTTGATTGTCTCTTGTGGGTACAGTGTACAACCTCTGCAGAGTATAAACTGTTTAAACAGTCGTGCCTACGGTCAAAGGCGGACATGAGAACTTACTAGAGTTAGTTCTATTTTAAAAACCTTGGTGGGCGGGATGAAAAATATGGCGTACTCACCTAGCCCTGAGGTTGGATTTTTCCTGGGTCGTCGAGACCAGTGATGTTAATAAGTGGGGATAGCCCCAATTAAATTAAGCATAAGGTGGAGGTAACCTTCGTTGTATTTAATATTGCACAATTATCCTCTTTAATAAAATGCAATTTGGCTAAAATGCTAAGTGATAGGAATTACTAATATTGATAATTGAAAACATTGCTTTAGCAAATAAAAGAACATGAGTCATCCTTGTTAAGCCTTGCATGTATATTATTGCATCTTGTGTGTTGACTCGCAAGCACGGAAGTTATGCTCATCCTCGCTCTTTTCCCCCAAACCTTCAGAAGCCGCGGATCCAGGACATTATGTGTACTACAGAGATCCATACGTTGAAGGCCAAGGAGCTGATGAAGAGTAGTTTAGTTCTTTTAGTCTAGGTCTCGCCCCAGTCTAGCTGACTCCGTCGGTACTTGCGTACAACCAATATTATCCAAGTCCTTGGGTAATATCGGTCGTACACAGGCAACCCCAGTCGCTTGCCTGTGGAGGAATGTGCTCTACCCCTTTTTGCTTCTGCTGTAGTTTCCACTGCTTTTATGTAATGTAATCAGTTTGGCTCATTCGGCCCTTATTGTAAAACTCGACCCGACGCGGTCCATATCACCCTGATGTTTGTAATATATTGAATGGTTTAGTTCACGCTATGTATAAAATGATTCAGTAATGTGCCTGTGAGTGCTATCTACTGATCCAGAGAATAGCTCAGTGTTTTCACAGAGGATTTAGATTTGCGAAATCCGGGTCCGACAGCCAGCAACCTGAGCTTTTGAAGTTGTTTGTGGCAAATGGGAGTGTTGTTGTTGTGGCACTGTAAGATGGTCAAAAGCTTTCCCATTCAAACCCACTGTGGGGTCTCTTATAGCAAAGGCAAAGCAGTGTACTGCCCTAATCCAACCCGGTTATTAGTTCAGTGTCTGCTGGGCCAATGCATGCACAGGCACAGCACATCCAAGGCGATCCAACTTGCTTCCACAGGCAGCTCAAGGCGATAGATGGATCCAACTTGCTTCTGTGGTCTTGGAAAGGCTCAAGTGTTCACAAAAAGGCAACAGGGGAGAAACAAAGAGGAAGTGAGGCTGAACAGTGCTGAGCAGAGCAAGAAAGGGGCCCCCTCTTTGGTACGTAGATTGCGATGAGGGAGGGAGGCATGCTTCCTTGCCTCAAAAGAATGGGAGGTCCTCTCCTCTTGCGCATCACCTGTGCTGTGGTGGTGCATGGAGGAGGATATGCACATTGCTGCCGTCCTCTCTTCCATCATTGCAATGATGTGGCATGGTGAAAGAAAGATGATACAAGACACAACAGATATATCCTTGCTCTTTTCTTCACTTCAGTTTCTCCTCTTCTTTTTTACCTTGCGGCTTTATTTTGAAACATTCTGGGGGATATCTCATAAACTGCAAAGTTTGTACCTGGTTATGGTCTCATGGAGCACATATGAACCTATAAACATGTATGTTCTTAACAAGTTAATCTAATCCATATATGCATCTATATTAATGAAAGTAACTACTTGCATATGTTTGTTATTACAGCTTGTGTGTACATTACTATTGTAGCAGAAATGCTCGTGTCTCTGCACTGCATCGGAGCGCAGGCCCATCTAGGAGCAGCAGGGGAAAAAAGTTTCGTTTCAGGTTGAGTCCTCCTCCCCCTAATTGCACGTCCCAGATCTACAGCAGGTGCTGCCATGCCATCTGCTTCTCTGCAGCTGAACGATCTCCGGGTTGTTGGTGCACATGGTATTGGTATCATCACAACTCAAGCACGTTAAAAGCGTGGTAAATAATGCACAGAAAAGTAGAAATGAAAGACACAAATTTTACATGAAATTTTTTTCGGAAAAAGTCACGGATACACGAAGACAATATCACTATATGAGAAAATATTTACAATGAAACTATTACTCTTTCCTGTGGATTACATGGATATATTTATAGTGGTACATAAAAGACTGTGTGTAGGAGTAGAAATATGAGTTGGAGTAGAAGAAGAAATTAGTATCACACTCAAGCTCAATAATCTTCACCTTGAGGCGAATTCCTCCTATAGCCAAAATAACACGTGATCTCCTCGAAACAGATTAGCATAAACACCTTGTACGCCGAACGTCCATAGGACTACTAAATGATATCAACTAAGTCTGAGCAAAGCTCAAACTCAGCGGTAAGAATTGGCTTTGTCATCATATAAGTTGTGTCGTAGTAAGAAAAACTAGACAATAAAAGAGGGGGACCCCCAGTATCTGAGAATGATCAAGGGATCCTTGGAGAGTGGACTAGTTGCCAGGAGAAGTATGTGTATTGATTACCCCAAAACTGGGTCTAAGTTATTACATGGGAGAAGGTAGCTATTTATAGCCTTTCGACAGAGTACATGAGATTACGGATCTACCCCTAAAAAGGTCCTATGCTTGCAGGGGCTTTTCCTGCACCTACGCGTAGCCTTCGGCTCGTGGTGGACTTCCCTGGTCTTAGTCCACCTGGTTGGTACGCCTGGTCCACTGGTGTTCTTTGGCCCTTCGCACCTTGCGGGGCGACTTCAGGCCGAGGGGGCCTCGAGCCCCTTTGCTGCCTCGAGGTGGCCTTGCGAGGCATCCTTGGTGGTCCCTTGGGGACCCTCTTATGGTCTTCAGGCTTCCTTCGGTCCCCCTTCGTGGCCCCTCTTGTAACCTTCGGGCCCCCTTTGGGAGGGGGGAGCTCTACGGTGTTTCTGGGTCATGGGGCAGATGGCCTGCCCCTAAGACAAGCCCCTCGCGGTCGAGGTCCTGCTTCGTCGTGGCTGAAATCACACCCTTTTCCCGGAGGGTCCTAGCACATCGTCCCCTTTGGCCTGGTGAAGCATACGTTTGATAGGCTCCTCCTCCGACGTGTGGGTCAACCTCGTAGGTACGATGGTGTCCCTTTGGATGCCGCGCGCCGTGGTTGGGCACCGTGTGCCATGATTGCTCCTTTTTGCGTTGATGGTGTCCCCTCAAGTAGCGCGTATAGTGGTTAGGTGTTGTGCGCATTAACGTTGTATGTTGGTTCCTGTGCACCATAATGTTGCTGGTTAGGTGCCCTGTTTGAGGTGCACGTGTCATGTT
The DNA here is from genome assembly GCA_036346405.1 of Phyllostachys edulis. Taxonomy (NCBI): domain Eukaryota; kingdom Viridiplantae; phylum Streptophyta; class Magnoliopsida; order Poales; family Poaceae; genus Phyllostachys; species Phyllostachys edulis. The sequence goes on from CM070550.1 coordinate 106,568,612, forward strand.
ATGGTTGGCCCGTGGCTCTTTGACTCCCTCGTCTTGTCTTTTTGCAGGCCTGCTACGTCTATAAATAGGGGGTATCCTCCTTGCCCTGCCCTTATTCTCACCATTGCAAACCCTGGTTTCTGTTTTTCTTGACCCCACGCGCTACTTTTGTGAGGACATCGAGCTCCGGTGTTCGCTCTTTGCCCCCCCCCCCCCGCGCATCTCGTTATGACGAAGCGAAGCAAGGATGGTGGCGGCGTGGTGGTATACACCAACGAGTTTGGTCGCTCCACCGTGACATCGCAGGTGCTGCGGACGCTGAAGGACGAGGGGAAGTTAGGGGATCTTGCGAACGCACGGGCCCCCAGGACGGAGACCGTGTCAGCGCCTCGGGAGGACAAGTAGCTCTTCGCGTACCTTCTTGACGGGCGATGCCAACTGAAGAAGAAAAAGAACACCGGCGAGACGCTGAAGTTTGGAAGCGTCAACTTTCAACCGAATGCGCGCTTGCTCCGGTACACGCCTGCTCCGGCAGCCAGGAATCGGTGAGAGACTGACTGGACCCGGAGGTGGTTCTACCACAAGTCCCCTACGGACGACGGTCTTCGCTTCATCGGAGGGCCCATTCAATTCACTCCCTCCCCGAAGATCGACCTCCCTTCGAGGGAGGAGGCGCTGCTCCACCTCCTGCTTAACGCAACGCGCAGGCTTTCTACAAGGGGTCTCGTGGAAGAGTTCTGCGTGCTCCGGGTGTGGCCCCTGGCGCGGGGCTGGAGCGTGAAGCTTGGGGAGATGAAGGGTGACCTTCCCCCCCCTTCGAGTTGGTGGATCATGAAGGTGCTGGCTCTTGGCCACGACTTTCTTGCTTTCTCTCTCTCTCTCTCTCCGACCCCGATGAAGTGAAGAAGAAGCGGGCCTGAGTGCCAGAGGAGTTGGAAGCCCCGGGGCTGATCGGCGTGGTGGCCCTACGATCCGTTAGGGCTGGCGGCGCGGGTGGCCCCAGCTGTGCGAGGGTGGACGCGACGGAGCGGCCTTTGAAGAAGGCATCACAGGCTCCCGCGGGGCAGGCAGAACATACAAGCTTATTGAGCTCCTTGTCGGGGGGAGCGCAGGGGCTGCGGAGGTGGTGGCGAGTTCGTTCGGCATAGTGAGCTTGCCCCTCAAGGATTCCTCGGTTGGTACGTCGTCACAAGTGTATGTCCGGGGGTCTGAGGACACCCGGGTGGAGGTACCCACTCTCAGCCGCGGCGGCATCAGTTAGTCTTTTGCGCCCTCACTATTTTTTCTCTTTTTTTTGTACTCGCCTCTGACTTGCTTTCAAGTGTGTAGTGTGGAGCAATGAGGGGGGTGGCGACAGTGAGGGTGGCTCCGGGGTCGGGGGGTCCGATGGTGGCTTCGACGCTGGGAGGTCCTAGGATGGCTCGGGTGCCAGGGGGTCCGAGGCGGCTGCTGGTGCCTTCGGTGCCGCAGGTACCGTGGATGTTGGTTCGCTATGTATGAACGACTTTAAGGTAAGCCAGGGGCAACGGTTGTTTGCGAGGAGGTGGCTCGCTTTGCCGCCCCGTCCTGCCTGGCGGAGCTCTTCCGGAGCATGCCCACGGACAGGATGTTTCGGTCGATCGAGGCAAACACCGCGAGGGTAAGTTCGGATATGCGTATCCCTCTATATTTCCTTGCCTCTTTTTTCTCTATATTATTATTATTTTAATGACACGCCCCTCGTAGACCACGATCTTTGTCCCAAGTGCTCGAGGGACTTTCGATCTTGACTCTGCGGAGATCGAGGCGGGTCGACTCGAGCACGCAGGCAGGTCCTGGCCGGCGCTTCGGCCCTTGCCGAGAGGACGAAAGGGCTGGAGGTGAGGGTTGTTGAGTTGGAAGGTGAGCGCGCCCTACAAGAGGAAGTGCAGACGCTCCGAGGTGTTCACACCGTCCTCCAAACTGAAATTGAAGCGAAGCGACAACTTTCGGACACGGTGTCGTGGGCTACCTGGGAGGCGATGGAGTCCCTGGAGGGCGCCATGATCGACCTTGGTGTCGTGCCACTGCCCCGGAAGCATACCCCTGTGGACATGGATGTTACGCTGGGTCGCCGTCACCACACTAGGGAGGCTTTACGTCATTTGCCGAGCCTCACGGCGATCCTTGTCTGGCGGCGGGCAGACAATGACCTTCGTTTCCCTGCAGCAAGTCGGGTGCGGGCACATCGACGCCCTCGGCGCTCGCTCCATGCCCGTGGCATCTACAGCGGAGATTACTTCCGGCCAGAAGTAGGCGCGGAGGGCGAGCAATGCTTTCACCCAAGGCTTCTAGGCGCCGTGTGGCTGCAACGCAGCGATGGAGTCCCTTCGGGCAGTGCTGGTGCAAAGGAAGAAGGGCAAGGGTCTGGCGGACAGCGAAGGCTCTGGTGAACGGGGGGGCCACCACCGGAGGCAAGGTGTGACCCTCCGCTCTTCTCTCGCGGCAACAATAGTTTTTGGCACTTTTTTTGTTATATTTTTTGTCCCCGCTCCGCTCTTCTCTTATGTGCCGGAGCGGGTTTAGGGAGGGGTTTACCTCTTTTTGTAATGACCTCTACTTATGAATAAAAAGAGATTTGCAAAACTTGGTTGTATGGGCAGTCGTTGTTCCTTCCCCTGCTCGCTGTTTATGCTTTATCTTCGTTGTTTACGCAAGACGAGTCATGCTTGTTCCAACACACCACCTGACGGGGGGCCTCGTCCTTCCGAGGTGCGGATGACTAAGGTGATTGTCCCTCCGCGAGGGTCGAAGGACGAGCGCGGTCTTCTATCTATCTGGCCTCTGCAGCTATGCTACCGAGGCGTCGTCTGCCATTTCGCTAAGTGGTAGCGTTGGAAGTTGGCGAATCCGGATGTCTCCATGGATGAGTTTTGGCTCTTCCATAAGCACAAGGTAGCGAGGGCGCGCGTCGAGATACGGGCTTTCTGGGAGCGCCGAGGCACTACAGCCACGGCTGAGGCCCCTTTGCCATCATTTACCGAATCTGTGGCTCTGTCGGTGAAGGACTCCCACGAAGGGTTAGATGACTGGAGCGTGGAGAGGAAGTACCTGAAATTCATGGCTACCGGGCTGTCTGACGAGGAGCTGCTTGAATGGGTAGTGCACACCGAGGTATGGGATGTGGCACCATAGCCATTTGTCGCGGCCATGTTGTATCTTGTATGTTGTGGTTGTAACTGTGTAGTTTGGTTGAGATTTGTGTAGTGCAATTGAGCTTGTAGTATTTATGTGTTTTTTCTTTCTTGGTCGATCCCCTGGTGTATGTACTTTGTGTACCTTGTGTACCTTTAAATTGTTATGAATATAGCTTGGCTTTCCTTTGTGCCTGGGTGTGTTTGTCCTGGTTTGAGCCTTGTCATTTTTCTGTTTGGGTTAGTGATCTTTTATTTTTAGCAAGGGAGAGGCGAAGTCTGGCGCCATCCCTTATACTTTTTTAGATAGGGCTCTGGGGGAGCCCTAATTTTTACGAGGAGGAGGCGAAGCCTAGCGTCGTCCCTCATACTTTTTTTAAATAGTGTCACAATCCCATTGTATTAAACTGAAATATTATGCATCTTATGAGCATGCATTTGATTTCTGGAGTATTTGCTCAAATTATTACATTTGTAAATTTCAAAACAAGTTTAAACATACAACTCAAATTGAAGCTCCAAAAGAAAACAGAAATAAATACTTATAAAGTTATCTAGGAACTAATTTATTTAAATTTTATAATATTTATCATAAATAAATATGAATTTTCCCAAATTTTTAGAACCTAATTCGACCCCGAGTAAATTCAAACCAAGTTCTAAAAACACCTTCTGTAAAGGAATTAAAAATAAGTAAATAAAACATGAACAGTGAGTTTTGAAATTTATATGTGTACTAGGTCATCCCAAGAACATCTCTAAAAAATTTCATATTTTTAGAAATTTATTTGCTATTTTTAAAACCACGGTCAATGTCGGGGAGTTTGAATTCTAATCAGTCAACACTGTTGGACTCGAGCCAGACTCCGACTCTGACCGAACCAGGTTGACCTGACTCGACCCAATCAACTAAATGCACCGGCCAAGCCACACTTCGACTCGCATCGTTCTGAGTCGCTGACAACCATGGCCCACCTGTCAGACTCGTCCCCTACCTCTCGTTGACGAGCGCCCAAAGCTCCATCGCCACGCGGCCGAGATGCACTTAATCGCGCAGGTGACGCCGTGGATCCACCACCATTTTTGCCCAACCCGGAGTGTCGCCAGTTAACGCCGCCTCTGTTTCCATCCTTGCCCGAGCTTAAGTCGCCTCCATGCCTCCTTTCTCCCTCACTTATCCTCTTGGTCATTGAGGAGAAGGACGCTCATTTGTGCTCTACTCTCAGGTAAACTTCACACCACCACGTCCTTCTTCTTCTACTTTCATCGCTGTATCCATCTTTGCTAATGCCGACCCTTGTCTCTGCTTGTAGCGCCCCGAACTCGACAGTGTCTTCATCGGCTCTAGAGCACGCACCGAAAGCCACCACCATGTCAACTTCATGCCCAGTGAGCTTTTTCCCTATCTATGCACATCATAATGTGTTCTAGGACATCACTTTCTTTTCCCCTCAACTCAATTGCCCAATCTCTCATAGGAACTCTTGAATTTTGAAGTTGCCCCATCCTCGGCCGAACATCCTAACCTTCGTCTCCAACGCCGTTCCGGTGAGGCATTACTCAATTCTTTGCTACTACACCATCTTCTAGGTTCCCTTAAGCCTCTCCGACATCTATTTGCCTCTCTCCATCTCCAGGTTGTTATCTCCACATGAACCGCAACACCATCACCGTCATCACCGTCGACAAGCCATCACCGAGCCTCTCCGGACCTCTCCTAGGCACCGGTAGGCTCCCTAGACCTTCTAGTTACTCATGCGCATGATATTTTGCTCAAATGCATAGCCGTAGTGTTGCATGCATGTTCACCGTAGTGTCACCGCCGCCCTTCTTCGGCACGCCACCGCTACAGGCCACCGTGAGCTTAGCCACTAGTGCCATTAGTTTCGCAAGAGTGGGAGGAATCCATTTCTAGCCTTGGCCGGCGCCTTCGTGGACCACCGCGCCAGCAAGACGCCGGGCAATCTCGTAGTCATGCGTGTCCTATTCTGATAGTTTCTGTAGCGATTGGATTAGGGTAAATCCCAGTCATTCAAGAGCTAATGATTGCTTAGATGTTTTAATGGCTGTCTTAACGCACTAAGGGGCCTATTACACATGGGCCCCATGAACAGAAAATGAGAGAATTAGTTAAATCGGTTTCTTTAGAGTGAATGACATGTGGGCCCGAGGCTTAAGTGCACAGCCATGGACCAACGCACAGTGCGTTTGGACCTTCGGTCCAATGACAGCGGGGTCCCACCTGTCAGGAGGTGTTTAATTTGGAAATTAAATGGCATAGATCACTATGCAGTGGACCCCTCATGTCAGCGATACAGGCTAGGTTAGCTCGGGTATAAAAATTGTTAAATGCATTTAGAATTTCCGAAGTGATTTATTTTTGTACTGTAAATTCAAATAACTTCAAAAATTCATAACTAAATCAAATTAACTCCAAATTGGGTGAAACCATTTTTTTTGTTTCCATTTTTATTATAATTCAACTTAGAATAGGTTTGAAATTGGTACTGCCATAGAAAATTTTGAAATTGGAATTAAATTCGGTAAAGAATTATTTTACACTAGAAATTGAATTAACTTCAAAATTGCATAGAAAATTCATTTGGACTCCAAATGGGGTGATTCAATTTTTATTGATCATAACTTTTTATTATATTTCTAACCATGTAATCCTTATCACCACCACTCTTCTACAAAAAAAATTTTGCCAAAACAGTGACTTTCGAATAGTAGCAACAAACAGTGAGTTTTCTGATTTTTTTTTCTTCCAATTTGATTTTCCAAAGGTTATAACTTTCACATATGGACTCCAACTGGAATAATTATTTCACCTAACTTCATCTAAATTCATGAACTCACAACTGTATAATTTTCATGCATTTTTTAGCAATTTGATTTTTTGGGCTTTTCTCAATGTTTATTCGTTGTCGTCTTTCTTTAGAATCCGAAGTGCCGGAGGTGAACCACCGAGAGTGAAAAATTGGACTTTCGGCAAGGCAAGCATCATTTTAATTTTATTCTTGCATCATATTGATCCCAGATTTTGTTAAGTTATTATTTTGAAATGCAATGAACGCTTGCATGCTATTTTGATATGTTGAGATTTTGTGAGTTGTAGTTAGCTATGTCCTATTCTCACTGATCATCCTTGATATTTCCATTACAAATATGTTTAAGATTAGATGGATGTGATGATTTATCTATTATATATGATTGGATGCTTAGCCTTGCGAGTCTAGTAGACGCATTAGATCGGTTAACGGGGTTAGCTCGTCATTGTGGGAAACACAACATTTTATTCTTATGCTTTTGTCCAGATCTTTGCATCTGGTTGTTAAGTTTATATTAGTCAAATTAAAAAGGATTTGGGTCTGGATAAGTGGTTGTGGTGTGGGTGCCTTCGTGCACGAGACTTGGGTATTGTGGTAGTCTTGTTCGAACCATTAAGGACAGAACTTTGGTGACGTCGTTAATCCAAGTAACACTCGTACTTCCACACGCGGGATATGGGTACCGTTCGGTTAAGTAGGGGACGGGTTTTATTGGGTTAAGTTCCAGGTAGTGTGAGAACATGTGTGTTCGATCACATGTTCATAGGAACCAATGCAATTTTCTATAATATGCATGGGAACACTCTTTTTCTTTATTTACATTTTGTCGGTATCTCCAACACAACTTGTGAGCCCACTTAGCAAGCTCTATTAGTAGCTTGTACTAAGTTTAGGGTTTCATCTCGCAAGGGGGACTCATCTCAATAGGGCTTTCTTGCTAAACAATACCGAATCTTGATTTCCCCGGCCGACATACCTTAGGAAGTGTGTTATATTCGGAGGCTTACAGGCTAGTTGAGTTGTGTGGGTCAAGTAGTACTCCCCTGCAGGGATAAATCTATTTGAATAGCTGTGCCCACGGTTACAGACGACCATTTGGATTCGGGAGTCATTATCATTAGACTCTAAATTAAAATTGATGGGTAACAACTCGGTATCGGCATGAATGGGTATTCATGCATTTTAGTTTATCAAAGTGGGCTGCCACTTTGGTATTGTTTGATCTATATGTATATCAATGTATATCTTGGTCACTTGTTTTCTTTTTGCTTATAAATCTATTTTCTAAATGGCAATTGAAAACTAGTATGTGTAGGATGAAAATTGTTACGTTTTCTGCAAAACTAAGCCACTAATATCTCTCTCTTTGAATATCCTCTATCATGTATAATTTTTAATTTGGGTAACACTTGCGAGTACAATTTTGTACTTAACCCAGATATCTGCTTGTTCAGGTGAGGAAGATATTATGCTCGATGAGTTCGTTAGCGCCGATTTTGGTGATGCTAACGGATAAACGTTGTTTCTAACTCCCAATCGGTTGCCTTGGGTTTTGGGCACACCTTGCTGGACCTTTTGATTTATTTACCATGTTTTCGCTGCTACTTAATGATAATCTTTGAATTTGGCCAGTCGGCCGCTTTTGTATCAGTTGTATACTTAAGTTCTATGTTGTATGTCTTTTGCTATATCGTTGTATGACTCTTGTATGATTGTGATTGACGTTGATGAGGGTATGTGCGTGTTGGTCGCTGATCTTGGGAGCCAACACAGGACACATACCCGCTGTTTTGGAATCTCTTTTAACTTGTTTAAGTGTGGACATGGGCTGTTGGAGAACCGGCTACCATGTAGTACTCGTAGAGGAGCGGTATGCATCGTATCCGTCGCTCTAGCTCAGCCGAGTCCTCCTACTTAAATGGAGTTAAATTGGATTTCAATCCCCTGAGGCCCAGAGTTATTTTCCTAAGACCGGGAAGGCCTCGGTCTTATGAAAATAACCTAGGGATCCTCACAAATAGGGCTCCAGTGGATCCCTAATTTTTGCGAGGGGAGGCGAAGCATAACACCGTCCCCCATACTTTTTTTAGATAGGGCACTGGGGGAGCTCTAATTTCTACGAGGGGGAGGCAAAGCCTAACACCGTCCCTCATACTTTCTTCGATAGGGCTCCGGTGGAGCCCTAATTTTTGTGAGAGGGAGGCGAAGTCTAGCACTGTCCCCCATACTTGGTAGATAGGGCTCCAGAGGAGCCCTAATTTTTGCGAGGGGGGGGCGAAGTCTAGCGCCGCTCCCACATACTTTTTTCGATAGGGCTCCGGGGGAGCCCTAATTTTTGCGAGGGGGAGGCGAAGCCTAGCGTTATCCTTTTTTAGATATGGCTCCAGGGATTGTGTGCCCTGGTGTTTAGGACCAGGTATTGTGTGCTGGGGCCTGAACCATGCGTGGCATCTTCATCTGTACAATCGTGCCTGCGGAGGCCATCGGCGTGCACCGCGTCTAAAGGCCATGCGCGGTGTTTTCGTTTATACACTCGTGCCTGCGGAGGGCATCGATGTGCACCGGGGCTAAAGGCCATGTGCGGTGTCTATTTATACACTCGTGCCTGCGAAGGTCATCGGTGTGCCCCGAGGCCAAAGGCCATGCGCGGTGTTTTCGTTTATACACTCGTGCTTGCGGAGGGCATCGGTGCACACCGTGGCTAAAGGCCATGCACGGTGTCTTTATTTATACACTAGTGCCTGCAGAGGGCATCGGTGTGCACTAGGGTCGAAGGCCCTGCGCGGTGTCTTTATTTATACACTCCTACCTGTGAAGGGCATCGGTGCGCACCGGGATCGAAGGCTATGCATGGCGTCTTTGTTCATACACTCATGCCTGCGGAGAGCATCAGTGTGCACCAGGGCCGAAGGCCATGCACGATGTCTTTGTTTATACACTCCTTGGGGTGAGTTAGTGCAACCCCTACTGCCCATTTTATTGGACGGGGGCAAAATGCCAAAAGGTCGTACTATTGCTTTTGTGCATGCCCCCTGCCATTTAAGGATGGCGAGTGGCAATTTTTTGGGCACAACCAGTTTTTACATAGCCCTAAGGATAGAACTTTTGGAGGTTTTTAGCGTTCCATGTGTGGTTTAGTTGTTGCCCTTCGGGCGTCGTGATGTGGTAGGAGCATGCCCTTGTGCTGCGGGTGATGATGTACAATCCTTCCCACTTGGACTCCAGCTTGCCTAAGGTCGTGAGATTTGTGGCTCGCTTGAGGACCATGTCGCCTGGCGCCATAGCATAGATCTTGACCTTCCTGTTGTATGCCCGCGCGACTCCTTCAGTGTATTTTGCCATGGTTGATATGGCTTGTACGCGGTGCTCCTTAAGGAGGTCGGGGGGATCTCCCGGCTTTCGGGGCTGCTGTCCTCCATTGCTCGGAGGGATTTCGCCGTGAATTCCCCTAGGGTCATGGTTTCACCACAGAAGAGGAGTTTGAATGTAGAGAAACACGTGGCCTTTGTTGGCGATGTTTGGAGTGCCCATAGTGCCTTCTAGAGTTCCTTGGGCCAGAGCCCCTATGGCAAGCCTACTAGGAAGGACTACCTTTCTTCAAACTTCTTCGAAAACATGGAAGTTTTGAATGGACTAAAGAGGCAAATAATGTCTTTGAAGAGCTTAAGAAGTACCTTATGAGTGCCCCGATCTTAGTGTCTCCAAGATCGGGAGAAACATTGCTGATATACGTGGCTGCAACGCCACAAGCGATCAGTGCAATACTGGTCATTGAGTGTGACAACATCCAACGGCCAGTATATTACGTAAACGAAGTCTTACATGGACCAAAAGAACGATATCCACAGGTACAAAAGTTGTTCGATGGTCTCCTTATGGCTTCAAGGAAACTAAGGCATTACTTTCAGGCCCACAGAGTGGTCGTGTCGCCCGGATATCCTTTGGGTCAAGTTCTCAGAAACAGGGAATTATCAGGACGAATAGCAAAATGGGCGGTCGAGTTTGGGGCGGTCGACCTCCATCCATCTGACAAACAGCAACCAAGTCCCAAGCTTTAGCAGAATTCATTGCCGAATGGATGAAATCTGAACCCACCCGAGGGCCCGAGTACAAACACTACGGCGAGTGGACAATGTACTTTGACGATTCCTTGATGCTCAAAGGCTCGGGGACTAGAGTCGTCTTGATATCCCCTACTGGAGAACACATCAGATACGCCATTCAACTAAACTTTCCTGCTAAAAACAATGTGGCAGAATATGGAGGTTTACTGGTAGGACTCCGAGCAGCCAAAGCGCTCGAGATTCGTATATTACTAGTGAAAGGTGATTCTCAACAAGTAGCTAATCAAGTCGGGAAAGAGTATCAATGCTCAAGTACCAAGAAGTCATCTTATTTTTTTTGGTGGAAGTACAGAAACTCGAAAAGTACTTCTTTAGTTTTTAGATCCAACATATTCCTAGAAAGAAAAACTTTCTGGCAGACCAGTTGGCGCAGATGTCCTCCACAAGGTTGTCCATCTCGCTCGGAGTTTTCCTCAAGCAACTCGATTCACCCTCAGTGGTTGAGCCTTCTGAGGACTTAGATGCTCCTCTAGGGGTCGTGCAAATTGACCCAGTAGCAATTGGATGACGTCGATTCAGTATGGCATTATTCCTAAAGATGATGTAGAGGCTGATCGTATATCTTGAAAAGCCATTTATAAATGGAGATCTCACGGAGTATTGATGAGATGCATATCTCAAACGGATGGCATTAAGTTGCTATCCGACATTCATGGAGGAGTCTGTGGAGCACATTATTCCTACAGAACACTGGTTGGTAGAGCCTTCAATTATGGATAATACTGGCCAACTGCCCTCTGTGATGCAAAAGAGCTTGTAACAAAATGTATACAATGTCAATTTCATAGTTGACAAGTACATCAGTCGACACAAGCTTTGCAAATAATACCTCTTTCTGGCCTTTTGCAACCTAAGGACTAGACATTTTGGGACCTTTTCCAAGAGCACCCGGAGGTTTCGATGTCCTTTTCATCATGATTGACACATTTACAAAATGGATAGAAACCGAGCCAGTTGTCAAAACGACAACTGAAGCCGTTAAGAGGCTCCTCACAAAAAATGTGATCACGCGATTTGGTATACCCAGTCGTATAATCACACATGATGGTATCCGGTTCTCTAGCGGAAATTTTTAGGAATTCTGTGAGGATCTAGGTATCAAGATACATTTCGCTTCTGTTGCTCATCCGCAGAGCAACGAAGCAGTCGAGCAAGCTAATGGTATCATAATGCGAGTGAAACGCTGAGTGTTTGACCAGTTAACAAAACGGTCAGGAGCCTGGGTTCAATAGCTTCCTTCTGTATTATGGACCGTTCGGACCATGATCAATCGTGTGACCAGTGAAACGTCATTTTTTCTGGTTTACGGTGCTGAAGCCATGCTTCCTCCGGAACTAAAAATTGTCTCTGCTCGAACTGATTGTGTTTAACAAAAATGATCGAGAAGAACAAAGACTCGACGACATCAATTTCCTTGAAGAGTGATGAAACCAAGCCTTAATACAATTGGCGGTTTACCAACAAGCCATACGAAGGTATCACAATCGTAAGGTGCAACCTCCCAACCTAGCTATAGGTGATCTGGTTCTCAGAAAAATTTAGAGACAGGCTAATTGCAATAAACTTTCTCCCAAGTGGGAAGGTCCATACACTGTGGTCGAAGTCACTAGACCTAGTTTGGTACGACTAGCCTTGTCAGACAGACGTGTTTTGTCTAATTCTTGAAACATTGATCAATTGTGTCAGTTCTTTATATAAATGTATTTTACGTTTTGTCAATTCCAATAAAGATTCGTCATTTCTTTCCTTTCTTCGATGAGTGATATTGTTTATATGACTGTTATCCATAATCTGGTTACATACTTGCGGGAACCCCCGAAATCGAATCCATTCCAAGTTAAGAGATTACACCAAAGGCATAACTTTTAACAGGAAACGAGTCCGATTTCAAGTTCCTGGATATGTGTCTCGCATTAGCTCCCAAGATCATTAACTAATGCGCACATATCCTGAACAACATTGTACACACTCATACACAAGTCATATATTAATAATAGTAATTTACAAGACTAGTGTTTTAGTACATAAGTTACACATGTGACCAACGGTCAACTGTAGACAAAAGTATGCAGCGGAAACAAATATAAATACCAAAAGATACCACCAAGTGTGCCCAACACCCAAAGGCAACTAAGTGGAGGTAGAAACAGCATCATTGGTTAGCGTCGCCATATTCGGCGCTAATGGATGGATCGTAAACATATTCGTCCTCACCTGCAACAAGTGATTAATCTGTTTGAGTACAAAAGGTACTCGCAAGTCTTACATAAACTAATAAAATAAGGTGTATGAGAGAACCTATTCAATAGATTAGAGAATATACATGCTAGAGGTTGTCCAAAGGAAGGCTATATTGGCATTAGTTTTGCATAAAGCGACAAGTTTTATTCGTACACTTTCTAATTTGCAAAGGCCATTTTGTAAACAAAATGTGGACCAAAAGACAACAAGTAACTTTGTCATACTCATAAATCAAACATATCAAAGTGGCTATCCACTTTGACCAACTAACATGCATGAACACCCATTCATGTCGATACCATGTTATAACCATATAAATTTTAGTTTGGAAAACTAACATTTGCTATCTCAAACCCAAGTGGTTGTTCATAACTATGGACACGGCTATTCGAATGGTTTTAAACCCTGCAGGGGTGTACATCTTTACCCACACAACTTGATTAGCCCGTAAGCCTCCGGATAATGGCACACTTCCTTAGGTTTGCTGGCCGGGAAAATCAAGACTCGGTATTTTTCAGCAAGAAAACCTTATTGAGTTGAATCACCCTTGCGAGACAAGATCCCAATTAGTACAAGCTACTGATAGAACCTGCTAAGCGGAGCACACAAGTTGTGTTGGGAATGCCGACCCAATGAACAGAAACTTAGAACTGTGCTCACTCGCACATATTAAATTGCAATCGGATCCCTATGAACATATGATCAAACACATATGTCCTCACACCACCTATTTTCTAACTCAATAAAACCTTCCCCTTACGTAACCAAGCGGCTCCCACCCCATGTATGGAAGTACGTGTGTTACTTAGATTAACGAAGGCACAAAGTTCGGTCCTTGGTGATCTAGACAAGACTACCACAATACCCAATTCTCGTGCACAAAGGCACCATCACTATCAATCACTTGTCCAGATCTAAATCATTTTTAAATAACCAAATTTTAGACTCAACCTTCATATTTGAATATCTAGACAAATTTATAAAGATAACAATGTTCAGTGTTTCCCTACGATTGACAGGCTAACCCCGTCAATCGAACTACTGTAACTACTAACTTGCATTGCTAAGCATTCACATAAAGACTATATATACCATCACATGATTTCTATCTTGATCATAAGTGTATGAAATGATTAAGGGTAAGCAACAACGATTAGGATATAACTAACTAGACTCACAAATTATTGATACACCAAAATAGCAAGCACGCAATTATCATTGCATTTCAAAGTACTAAATTACCAAAACTAGGATCAAAATGATGCAAGAGGATGCTTGCCTTGATGATATTCCACTTGTTCAATCTCAGGAGTCTCAGAAATATATTCACTCGCATCGGGTAGTTCAAAATCTAGAAAGAGCGATAACAAATGAACACCAAGAAAATATCAAAATGCCAAAATGCTGAAAATGCATGATAAATTCACAGTCAGACCGGCCACCTCTAGCGGTCAGACCGACCAGGGCTTTGGCCAAGAGGCTGGCGGTCAGACCGGCCAGGAGGTGGTGGTCTGACCAGCCAGAAAGGTGTTGTTGAATTTTAGGCCGGGCCAAAAATAGAGGGTGTATGCAAGAGGGGATTCTTCTCCACTTGGTCTCATAATTTTTAGAGCTTTGAGTCAAAAGTTTTATTCGTTTGAAATTTTTAGAGAGGTTTCGGATTTATAGTGAGGAAAATTGGCTAAGTCCCCTTGCTTAGCGGTCAAACCGACTAGGGGGTGGTCAGACCGGCCAAGGGGCGGTCGGACCAGCCATGGATGGCGGTCGGACCGGTTTTTCCCTATTTCGCTGGCCACCTTGGCGGTGATGATTGTAAGTTAGGTCAAGTTCATGAGTTTCAGTGCATATATGTTGCATGATGCATGTTTTGACTAGCGTGGGTCAAGTTGCGAAGAACTTGTTCCCGGAATCAATTTCTTGGTCTATTGTTGTGTAGGAGGCTTGGAGGTCAACGATGGTCAATGGTGAGAATGATTGGGACTAGGCCTGGAGAGCTAAAGTTCAGAACGATCGAGGATGTCGGGTGAAATCAGAAGACTCAAGTATGGCACAAAATGGACAAGGATAGTCGAACGAGAAGTTCGGTCGACGAGTTGCATCAAGCGACGCGGGGGTCGTTGCAAGTGTCATGGTGGTTTCAGTGGGAGCCGGATGTGAGAGACTTGCCGATATGAAGAGAGTCGTTGATCAACCTACACATGGTGAAGCATGGGATTGCTTCATGAAGATTTGACTCGGTCTTTAGAGAAGGATCGAGAAGGGGTATTTTGGTAACTTCACCAAAATACCATCTTGATGGCTTTTGGCTAAATCGCGACGCATGACGGCGCAAGGAGAAGTGCTTTAGGTCAAGAGAGGATGAAGACGGCACTTTGAAAAGCGTGCGTGAGTGAAACCCGTTTTGTGTGTGGGCTTAGCGGGTGCCCATTAGGGATATCTTTCTAGAAGCTTGCCTCTACTATAAAAGGGGAGGGTGCTGGTTGTGCACCTCCCAACTCTTGTAGCCTAGAAACCCTAATTTGTGTTTTAGGGTTAGGAGAGGAAAGTGGAGAGGCTAGGGTTCTTTGAGAGTTGGATTGATTGTGTGATCAAGTGTTGAGCTTTTGTCTTCCATGTTGGGGTGACTGTAAACCAACATCAATCTCGAATCAATCCAAGTAAGATTTCCTCAAGATGAAACTATTCTTGTTCTTGCTCTCTCTTTTGTGATTTTTGGGTTTTTGTTGATCCTTTGGTTTCTTGCTGTGATCTTGCTTGCTGTAACATGTGAGAATGTATCTAGGATCATCTTGATCATCTTCTACCCACAAGCAAGTTTTGGGATCAATCTTCGGTTTTGCTCAGTTCTTGTGCCATCCTTCCCCCATCCTTGAAACTTGTGGAACCTTGGCTTTGATCTTCCCGATCGTCGATTGGAATAGGTTCCTAACTTTCTTGATGAGCTATGATTGAAATTTGAGGCGATTGGATCACCGAATCAAAAGTTGAGCCGATTTATGTTTTTGAGTTCGTGCTGATTTTACTGTTCATCGGGCTAGAGGTCAGACCGCCCCTTGGAGAGGTTAGACCGCCCATGTTGAGAGACCTAACTGCCCAACTCATTGTGAATTGAGTTTTTGGTGTTTTTGGTTATTTTGCTTCGGGGTTTCGATTGGATTCAATACAAGTCATCCGCTATGCTTGTACATTGATCTTCATAGCTCCCATAGCTATTGGAGTGAAAAACGTGTTGAATTCGATCAAGGTGAAAAAAAATCATGCTCCTATTCACCCCCTGCCCCTCTAGTCGCCGTTTCGGTCCAACAGCAACCAGTAGGGCGAGTGGGCGGCCGACGACCACACTAAGTGTAACATCCCAAAGTTCTGTTACTATTTTAAATTAATAAAATTATTATTTTATTGATTTCTCTGAGTTGTAAAAGAGTTTCCTCGAATTTCTGAAAATTTAAAAAAGAGTTGTATTGCTTGTCTTGAATTTCCTAACTTTAAAAGGAAAAAATAAAATTTTATTAAGTTTGCTGAGTTTTTATTGGGTTTAAACTTTAAAAGAAAAACTAAATTAATTTCTTGATTTTCTGTATTTTAAAAGGTTTTTTCTATTTTCCATAAACTTAAAAATAAACTATGTGCAAAAATAAAAGCCAACTTTAAGTTGGAAATAATTTTACTAAGTTCTAATTAATTCAAGGAATTTCTATGCATTTTTTCTAGAATTTGTGGATCTTATTTACTATTTTCCAAAAAGCCTTTTCAATTTCTTGTATTTCTTTAAATCAAAAATGCGTTTAAATTTCCTCTTTTGCTTTCGGGCCAAATCTCGCACGGCCCGCTCCCTCTTTTCTCCCCACGCGGCCCAATCCCCAACCCATCCCGCGCTCGCCAGCCTAGCACCGTGCCTCCCTCCCCGCGTCTCACCGACAGACAGGCCCCACTAGTCGGCCTCCCCTTGTGCTTCTTCCTCCCCGCTCCTTTCCACCCGTTGGCTACCCATGCCGAGCCGCTCGCACGCTCGCGTCACTGCCGCTTTGCCCATACCCTCGCAGGGCCGCCTCGTCAACGGGCTTTGGATGCCCCGTCCCGCCGTTGTCACCCCCATCACGTCGCCCTCCTCTCCCACCGCGAATCCCGCGATGTGCCATGCCCTGTGCCTGAAGCTCTCCGCATGCCCTCGACCGTTGAACCGCCTCCCCGCTCCCCCTTGGCCTCTATAAAGGGGAGCACCCGGAGCCCCTCAACCCCTCCTTCTTTCCCCCTCACCCCTCTCCTCTACCTCACCATGGTTTCACCGTATTTCGAGGTTCGGCCGCGCCGACCGGACCTCCTTCCATCAGTGATTGCAATGCCGTCAGTGATCCTCTGCCACCTTCGCCCCCACCATTGGCCCCGCACGGTCGCAAGCTACGCTGTGCGCACCTCCCCATCGCCGAAGCATTGCCGAGACCTCGTTGCCGCCTTCGACCGGTCGCCTCCGCCACCTTCTTCGTCACCGCTAGCGAACCCCTCCCGCCGCGTCGACGGGACCACAAGCCCTAGGTTCCCTACACCCCCCTCCTCCTTTTGGCACCACCCACTGGGCTCGCCGTGGCGCGTAGCGCCGGTGAGCCTGCGCGCCCGAGACATCGGTGTCCCCACGCCGACATTACCGCCACCTTGCTGCCACCTCCTCGCCACCTCAGCGCCACATCGCCGCCTCCGCTTGCGTGGCTGCCCGCGTGGCCAGGCACACGTGGCACGGCCCTGTGCCACGAGTCGGGTCCACCGTCGACTCCGTGTGGTTGTGGACCCAGTCCATGGTCGTGGTGCCCACTCGTCAGTGGCTCAGCCCATTTCCTATTGAAAAATAAATTTGAAAATTCCGAAAATCCCTTTTTTCATCATTTTATGTATTTCCAAACTTCCGAGAGCCCGTTCGCCTCCGTTCGAACTCTGATTCGAGCGATTCTAAATTCATATAAATTCAATATCACACTAAAATTATTCAATTTTGAGTTCATTTGAATCTATTTTAATTTTATTTTAATTTGCTCCGCTTTCACGTGTAGATTTCGACGACTCCAGGGTACCCAAATATTTCGAGGAAGTAGATCCTCAAGCATTTGAGCAAGGCAAGTTACATCTTTAATCATATTGAATCCTATTATTTTAAATTATTTAAATTCTATTTTAAATTATTATTGCATGCTTATTTAAATTCAAGTAATTTAAATTAGTGTTTTAAGCTTTATAGTTATTCCATATTCCTTTGTATAGCCAAACTTTGCATTTAAATCAATCATTACTTGGTACCTTTGTTAAAACCTAGTTGATACATTACTATGAGCTAGAACATATTGAAAAACAATATGCTTAAACAAAGCTTATACCAAAAGTGTTTAATTTGGGGAACTTAGCCAAAAGTGCAACTATGATTTAAATGATACTATGATATTGTCTTTACCATAGAAGTTTATAAAATGATTTAACTTGGTAAAAATAAAATAAAATTTGGTTTGGACTTGGGCGAAATGGATGTTGGATGGTGCACGTTGATGCACAGGATCGAGTCATCGCTATCATTAAGGCCCAGGGGTTATTTTGGAAAGTCGTCCAAGTCAGTTAAGGACCAGTCTTCATGCCGCATCGTGCTAAGCCCCATCGTACAACCACATGTCCTGTGTGGGCGAGACCTTGCTAAATAATTTGTATCATTTCACCGTGGTTGTGCCATCCGGTTGCGTGGGTGTCTTTATGACCTATTTTTATGCATTCCCACCTGGCGCAAGAGGGGGCCTGAACCCGGCGGATTTCTATCCAAAGGGGGTGAAACCTTAGTGAGGCGGGACTACAGTGGGATGATGCATTGTAAAAGTTTTGTGATAATGACTTAGTCGCACACCTTCGATAGTGTGTCAGACGGACATTATAAATCAGTTATCTCTTGTGGGTAAAGTTGTACAACCTCTGTAGAGTGTTAAGAACTATTCGAATAGCCGTGTCTACGGTCAATGACATGCTAAGCAAAGCCACTCAAAGTTAGAGTTTTGTTTTAATTTCAAAAGACCTTATCAATTGTTGTTGGATTGTTTATCCAAATGGGAATTGGCGAGTAGCCATGTGATAGGAGGGTACCCTTCACCACTTGTTGATGAATGTTATATGACTATAAAAATGGAGATTTAGAAAATGAATTTTAGTTATAGAATAACTGCTTGAGAACTTAGTACAAGTATTTTAAAAGAAACACTGCTTTATGTAAAATCAACTATATAAGCCTTCATTTGTTATATCCCTGCATGCATTATAATTCTGTTATTGGGTGTAACTTGCGGGGCACGGTTGTTTGTGCTCACTCTTGCTTAATACAATGTTGTTCAGAGAAGAAGGACTTCACCAACTACTGAAGATCTCGACTACTAGCCGCTACCCCAGTCGATTGCTTATGGCAGATTAGCTGGGCTCTACTGCTTCTTGTTCTGACTTCCACTGTGTTCTGTTCTGTTGGCTCGAAAACCTATCTTGTAATCAACTCTGTTGTTTATTAATAAAGTTTTGCGATTATAGTTGTGGTACCATGTTTATTTACTGTGTGAGCTAGCCATTGATCATGGGACTAGTTCAGAAATGCATAGAGGGTTATAATTTGTTATTGGGTGTAACTTGCGAAGTACATTCATTTGTACTCACCTTGCTTAATAAATTGTTGATCAGGAGAAGAGTACCACGGGTAGAATGAGAACTTGGACGACTAGGCTACGCCCCCAGACAATTGCATGTGGCAAATTATGTGGTCTACCTTATTACTTTTGCTTCCGCTGTGTTTTGCTTGTTGGCTTTATGCCCCTGTTGTAACAGACTTTAATTATTATCAATAAATGATGTTTTATGGTTATGATATCCATTTTTATTGATTGTGTACACTAGCTGTTCCTAGACTAGTGTATGAAACACAGAGAATTCGGGATCCTTCGCTCCCAGGTTCGACAAGAAGTGGTATCAGAGCTGTGTCGACTGTAGGTCGTGACCTAGTTGGAATGACCGTGAATTGAAAACTTCAAAACTTATTTTATATAACAAGAAAAATAAATTATTCTCTCCTCATCTTTGGTCATCTTTCTATTCTTACCTTTTCCATGGTATTCTTTCTTACCTTGTTCTCTCTTCACCATTTTATGATGCTAAATGGATGCTCTTCTCCTTGAAACTTTCTAGAGGTGGTCAACACGTTTTACCATTACGTTGAAGACTACAAGACATGAAGCCATCAAGGAAGTATCATCATCTCCACCATCCAAGGACAACGGACATGATTAATCGAAGACCGTGAACCGAAGATTGTTTTGTCAGACCAACCATATAGCTTAAGTTTGTCAAAAACTCATTTTGTGTATTGAGTCGTTTCACCAGCTTAAGAGTATCGATCGAGTAGAACGTTGTATTATTTCTTGACTTGCATAAGATATCTTCTTTTAGTATGTCGTACATAGATCTTTTGATCTTATGTGCAGTGTTTGCTTAACAGGGTAGACTTCTCTCCTCATATCTTTTCTTCTCATCCTTTGCTTTTCCCTCTTCTTTATCAATCGATTGGATAACTCAAACCTGTCAATGCACAAAGGACTTGAAGGACGAACCGACATTTCAAAACTTTGGACAACTCAAGATCTTTGGATATGAAGCCAACTTGAAGATAAACTCTCCTTATCTCTCTCTAGCCTCCCAATACAGTCATCCTATACTTGTCTTTCTCTCTAGCCTCTACGAATCTCGAGGACGAGATTCCTTTAAGGGGGTAGTTTGTAACATCCCAAAGTTCCGTTACTATTTTAAATTAATAAAATTATTATTTTATTGATTTCTATGAGTTATAAAAGAGTTTCTTAATTTTTTGATAATTTAAAAAGAGTTGTATTGCTTGTCTTGAATTTCCTAAGTTCAAGCGGCAAAAATAAAATTTTATTAAGTTTGTCGAGTTTTTATTGGGTTTAAAGTTAAAAAGAAAAACTAAATTAATTTATTTATTTTTTGGATTTTAAAAAGTTTTTTCCTATTTTCCAGAAACTTAAAAATAAACTATGTGCAAAAAATAAAAGCCAACTTTAAGTTGAAAATAATTTTTTTAAGTTCCAATTAATTCAAGGAATTTATGTGTATTTTTCTAGAATTTTTGGATCTTATTTACTATTTTCTGAAAAGCCTTTTCAATTTCTTGTATTTCTTTAAATCAAAAATGCATTTAAATTTCCTTTTTTTGCTTTCGGGCCGAATCTTGCACGGCCTGCTCCCTCTTTCCTCCTCGTGCAGCCCAATCCTCGGCCCATCCCGTGCTCGCCACCCCAGCACCACGCCTCCCTCTCCACGTCTCACCAACAGGCGGGCCCCACCTGTCGGCCTCCCCCTGTGCTTCTTCCTCCCTGCTCCTTTCCGCCCATTGGCTGCCCATGCCGAGCCGCTCGCACGCCCGCATCACTACCGCTCTGCCCATACCCTCGCAGGGCCGCCTCGTCAATGGGCATTGAATGCCCTGTCCCGCCGCAGTCCCCCCCCCCCGGTCCCATCGCCCTCCTCTCCCACCGCGAATCTCGCGCCGCGCCATGCCCTGCGCCAGGAGCTCTCCACGTGCCCTCGACCGTTGAACCACCTCCCCGCTCCCCCTCGGCCTCTATAAAGGGGATCACCCAGAGCCCCTCACCCCCCTCCTTCTTCCCCCCTCACCCCTCTCCTCTACCTCATCGTGGTTTTGTCATATTTCGAGGTTCGGCCGCGCCAACCGGAGCTCCTTCCACCAGCGATTGCGCCGCCATCAGTGATCCTCCGCCACCTTCGCCCCCACCGTCGGCATCGCACGGTCGCAAGCTACATCGTGTGCGCCTCCCATCGTTGAGGCATCACCGAGACCTCGTCGCCGCTTTCGATCGGTCGCCTCCGCCACCTCCTTTGTCACCACCGGCGAACCTCTCTCGCCACGTCGACGGGACTGCAAGCCCTAGCTTCCCCGCACCCCCTCCTCCTTTTGGTACCACCCACTGGGCTCGCCGTGGCGCGTAGCGCCGGCGAGCTCATGCCGCCGCCCGCCGTCCCCAGCCGCGTGACCGCCACCTTGCTGCCACCTCAGCGCCACATTGTCGCCTCTGCTTGCGTGGCTGCCCGCGTGTCCAGGCACACGTGGCACGGCCCTGTGCCACAAGCCGGGTCCACCGTAGACTTCGTGCGGCTGTGGACCCAGTCCATGGTCACGGGGCCCACTTGTCAGTGGCTCAGCCCATTTCCTATTGAAAAATAAATCCAAAAATTCCGAAAATCCCTTTTTCATCATTTCATGTATTTCCAAACTTCCGAGAGCCCGTTCTCCTCCGTTCGAACTCCGATTCGAGCGATTCAAATTTCTAAATTCATATAAATTCAAGATCTAGCTATCTACACTAAAATTATTTGATTTTGAGATCATTTGAATCTATTTTAATTTTATTTTAATTTGCTTCGCTTTCACGTGTAGCTTTCGATAACTCCGAGGAACCCGAATATTTCGAAAAAGTAGATCCTCAGGCATTTGAGAAAGGCAAGTTACATCTTTGATCATATTGAATTCTATTATTTTAAATTATTTAAATTCTGTTTTAAATTATTATTGCATGCTTATTTAAATTCAAGTAATTTAAATTTACATTTTAAGCTTTATAGTTATTCCATATTCATTTGTATAGCCAAACTTTGCTATTAAATCAATCATTACTTGATACCTTAGTTAAAATCGAGTTGATACTTTAGTATGAGCTAGAGCATGTTGAAAAACAGTATGCTTAGACAAAGCTTAGACCAAAAGTGTTTAATTTGGGGAACTTAGCCAAAAGTTCAACTATGATTTAAATGATACTATGGTATTGTATTTACCATAGAAGTTTATAAAATGATTTAACTTGGTAAAATAAAATAAAAATTGGCTTGGACTTGGGCAAAATGGATGTTGGATGGTGCACGTTGATGTACGGGATCGAGTCATCTCTATGATCAAGGCCTAGAGGTTATTTTGGAAAGTTGTCCAAGTCAGTTAAGGACCGGTCTTTGAGCTGCATCTTGCTAAGCCCCAGCATACTACCACATGTCCTGTATGGGCAAGAGCTGGCTAAATAATTTGTATCATTTCACCGTGGTTGTGCCATCCGGTTGCGTAGGTGTCTTTATGATCTACCTTTATGTATTCCCACCTGGCACAAGAGGGGGCATGAACCCGGCGGGTTTCTATCCAAAGGGGGCGAAACCTTAGCAAGGCAGGACTACGGTGGGATGATGCATTGTAAAAGCTTTGTGATAATGACTTAGTCGCACACCTTCGGTACTGTGTCAGACGGACATTAGAAGTCAGTTACCTCTTATGGGTAAAGTTGTACAACCTCTTCAGAGTGTTAAGAACTATTCGAATAGTCGTGTCCACGATCAAGGACATGCTAAGCAAAGCCACTCAAAGTTAGAGTTTTATTTTAATTTCAAAAGACTTTATCAATTGTTGTTGGATGGTTTATCCAAATGAGAATTTGGGTGGGTAGCCATGTGATAGGAGGGTATCATTCACCACTTGTTGATGAATATTATCTGACTATAAAAATGGAGATTTAGAAAATGAATTTTAGCAATAGAGTAAATTGCTTTAGAACTTAGTAGGAATATTTAAATGGAGAATATCGCTTTATGCAAATTGAGCCATATAAGCCTCCCGTTGTTAAATCCTTGCACGTATTATAATATGTTATTGGGTGTAACTTGCGGAGTACATTTATTTGTACTCACCTTGCTTAATAAATTGTTAATCAGGAGAAGAGTACTACGAGGAGAATGAGAACTTGGACGACTAGGCTACGCCCCCCAGACAATTCTCTGTGGCGAATCATGTGGTCTACCTTACTGTTTTTGCTTCCGCTGTATTTTGCTTGTTGGCTTTATGGCCCTGTTGTAACTGACTTTAATTATTATCAATAAATGACGTTTTATGGTTATGCTATCCACTTTTGTTGACTGTGTACACTAGCTGCTCCTGGACTAGTGTATGAAACACAAAGAACCCAGGATCCTTCGCTCCTGGGTTCGACACTAAGGCCAGCGGTTTTGTAGGCATGGATCCATTCCTCACATGTCACATCCATTCATTTCTCCCTCTCTTCTATTGATTTAAGATTTAATAGTGAAATGCAGTTGCAATAATAAATCAGTGCATGGAGCAACTTTTTTTTTTCTCACATTCAGATTATTATGCAAGTCATTTTCTAAATTTATTACTATAGTGATGACATGTGAAAAGATGTCAGTAGACTATTACCTCTGTTTTTTTTTACTTGACGCTTTTGACTTCTAACAGGCAAATTCCTAGCTCCGTTGGGTGATGCGTAGTTTGAACTAATGGTACCAGGCGTTGCTTGGTGTGTACACCCCAACGTCGAAATCCTAGCTCCGCCACTGCCAAGAAGAAACCCTAATTTGTGATTTTTGAGAAAGTGGAGTAGAGGAGGCTAGGGTTTGAGGAAGATGGATTGATTGAGTTGTCAAGTGTTGAACTTTTGTCCTCCACGATGGAGTGGTTGTAAACCAACAAACTCTTAAATCAATCCAAGCAAGATTTCCTCTAAGATGAGTTCTTTCTTATTTTTGCTCTCTATTTGATGCTTTTTGGGATTTTTGTTTTTGTGTTCCTTTGGTTTCCTTGGATATTTTGCTATGATTTAGCTTTCTAGTACGTGTGAGAATACATCTAGGGTCATCTTGATCATCGTCCACCCACGAGCAAGTTTTTTTATCAAAGTTCGAATTTCCTCAGTTCTTGTGCCTTCTTGATCTCATCCAAGAAATTCTTGGAACCTTGGCTTCGATCGTCCCGATCGTCGATTGGAATATGTTCCCGGCCTTCATGTGAGTTATGGTTGAAGTTTCAAGGGATTTGGATCTTGGAGTAGAAAGTTAAATCGATTTGTGATCTTCGTGGGCTGCTGCCTAGGCACCTGAGGTCAGACCGGCCTCAGCTCAGTCAGACCGGCCAACTCCAGCGGTCAGACCGACCATGTGCCGTGGTGAGGGGTTTTTGCCTTACGGGTTCGTCGGGTTTAACGCACCGTTGTGCTTGTGTTTCTGATTTTCCTCGGTTCTATAGCTACCGAGGAGAAGAAGAAGTTGAATTACATCGGGATTAAAAAAAATAGTGTTCCTATTCAACCCCTCTCTAATCGTCATTGCGGTCCAACGCAAACCGGAATATCAGAGTTCGTCTATCCTCAATAGGCAACATATTTAACCTAGTCATTGTGACATCCTGACAGGCTGTGTATTCAGGAGACCAGAAATAAGGTGACCTACCCATACTATAGGCCAAGATAAGATTCTGATGTGCTGGTTCAATTAACGCCATCCACTTCACAATCTAAGTGTCACAAAGTGAGGGTGAACTAGACTGATTCCATGCTTTAATGCAGAATGCATGCAAAGGCAGGGAGATGCACTGAGCTGAAGTAGTAAGATGATCTGAACTTGATTCATTGTCTAACAGCCGAGTGATGAATGGTCAAGGGGACAAACTTTCAATGTGTCACAAACTGGACTTGCAGATATTTCTCCCAGGGAATACTGCATCATTCATTCTTAAGGGAAACTGGTGGGCTGAAGTGCTGTAATAACTGAAGATTCTGAAAGAAACTGTGGTGTGCAGAATGGTCAAGGGGACACTTGTAATTCGATGGCAATGGGATCAAGCTAGTTAGTGCAGAATGGCATTAAAGCAGCAATGAGGACAAGAGATGTAGCTGCTACTCTAGGCTTTACATATCAGGTTGATCAAGCTCATTAAAAATTGTTTTAGTTTACTCAGTGTAGCTTCGGCTGAGGGCCTCCAATAGGGAGCACTTCCACTTTCCTACTTTCGGACTGCATATATGCTCATGTCCTCTCAAAAAGGTCGTAGTAATTGCATATATACTATATAGAAGTTGAACTATGTGCCACTAAACCCTTCATCTCTCAAAGTCAACGTAGGATTTGCAAAACAATTTTTAGCATGCCAAGTCGACAACGAGCAGCAGGTAGCTCCAATGGAAGAGAATCATAGTGGTGAAAGATGTCGCATCGACCAAGCATCAGGATAGGAATCAGGAAGCACCACTAGTAGACTACAAGTCTATAACATCAGGCACTAAAAACTGAGCACACTGATGGCTCATAGATGAGTTGATGTGTGCCACGATAGCTGGTCAACATGAGTGAGGAACACATGCCAGTATTGCAAGAAGCCAGCTGACTTCCTCGACAGCGACTGTGCAAATGTTCGTCAGATTCTGCTTCTGGAACCTTCTGAATGGATTCCTCACCTCTTACCTGCGTAGTAGTACAGTACTACTGACAGCTCAGGCGTGAACTGAACTGATGGAGAGTTTTGAGTGCCGGTGGAAGAAAAAGCCATTCAAGTACTGGTGGATGGATAACTGATCAATTTGCTGAGCTGAAACAAGCATGACAAACAAAGTGGATCAGGGGCACCCGGTTTTCCCTCCTGATTCGCAGTTGTTGAAGCCATAGGATTTAGCAAAAGTGGCCAGTAGCAAATGATTTATCAAACCTTTTCTTTCCTTAAAAAACCATCATCAGTGGATTCGTGGAAGGAACCATGTACAAATATTCAGCGGAACTCTGTTGCAAGGAAAAGCTTATATCACAATTAAAGTTGTTCTAATTGATGGACACCTGATTGATCAAATGGAACAGCTAGACATCAATTGAACCTAAACAAGTTCAGAGGAATTCAGTACGTTTTCCCTCAGAGGTCAGAGGCAGAGCTGAAATATCGACTGATGGAGCTCTGACAATACTCGATGCCCATTGATGCACAACGGCGGGGCAGAGAGGGGTGCACTACACAGCTGATAAAACGATGAGGCAAAAACAACTCTGAAAAAGCACACGAAGCTTCTGAATACGATGATCATAACTGGAATTTACATATGTCAGGTTCATTACCTCCTACACTAATCTCCGGACCATCCCATGTACGTACATTAACTAATGCCCACTGCTCCGATACGAACAGCAAAGTAACCAATCCGGTGTAACAGCGAGGAAATTGAGCTCATCACCAAAGAATTGAGTTGTGCAGTTTCAGCTTTCCCCTGCAAATACCTTGAACTACCACTGTCCTTGAGAAGACGTTCCAAGGCCGATTTTCAACATCTAATCGATAAGGTCACAACCCGTCTTCAAGCTTGGTAAACTGGGATGCTTTCCCAAGGAGGTCGGTTAGTGCTGACTGGGTCAGTGCTGACTTCCATTCTAGTGTATAGCTTCATGGCGTTTGACCCACCTCTCGCGGTTATTAAAGAAATTGACAAAAGGAGAAGAGCATTCCTTTGGAAAGGTAGAGCATTCCTTTGGAAAGGTACAAAAAACGCTTCGGGAGGCCATTGCCCAGTCACTTGGCAATTGGTCTGTCGACCTATCCTGTATGGTGGCCTCGGTCTACACAACCTACAAGTTCTAGGCAAGACCCTCCGCCTCTGCTGGCTTTGGCTTCAAAGGACTTGCTGACTAGACCTTGGAAGGGTCTGTTGGCGCGAGGCGACCGTGTAAAGAAAGACATGTTCAACGCCTCAATCATCGTGCAACTCGGCTACGGGGTTGACACCTTATTTTGGTCCGATCGATGGCTAAACGGTCGTAGCATCTCCAACCTCTTCCCATGTATGGCTAAGGTGATCCCCCCACGCTTGCGGAGAACAAGATCGGTCGTTCAAGCTCTACACGACGACACCTGGGTCTTGGACATTAGGGGTCCGATTGACGCATGCTGCGTTGGTGAGATCCTTCGTCTCCACGGAGCTTTGCAAACCATTGATCTCACCACGGGTCGGCAAGATAAGATCACCTGGTATTGGGAGGCCTCAAGACATTATTCCTCCAAATCGGCATACAATGCTTTCTTCTTGGATTCATGTAGGTTCCCGAGTGCGAAAGCTATCTGGCACGCGCAGACCCCCCTGAAGTGTAAATTTTTCGTGTGGTTAGCAACCATCGTTGTTGCTGGACGGCGAACCACCTTCAGCGTCGAGGGCTTCCAAACCAAGGTGTCTGCGTTTTCTGCAATCACTCCCAAGAGACTATCGATCACCTTCTTGTTGAGTGCGCCATAACCTCCCAGGTCTGGCGCATTTCCTCTTGCGTGCGGGTCTCCTGGATGTAGTTCCGGTGGGGCAACTTTCTTTCCAACAACATTGGCTCTCCGCGCGAGGCAACCTATCCCCTCAAGAAAGAAAGAAGCTAGACTCATGTGTCATCCTAGTTTCCTAGATGCAAGCTAGACTCCTGTGTCATCCTAGTTTCCTGGATGCTTTAGAAGGATAGGAACAATAGGGTTTTCAATAGCGAGTCAAGTTCCTTTCCTCTACTCTTACAGTGGATTCAAGAAGAGCATAGCCTCTGGCGCTTGGCAGGGGCTATCGGTCGGGGTGCGCCTTCTGCTGGGAGATATTCCTCTTAGATCGTTTTAGTTCGGTCTTTGTTTCGTTTTGGTTTGGTTTTGTCCTGCTGTTTGTCTGCTCTTTCTTTGGTCCTTTCTTCCTGCCTGTCTTTAGTTTTGAGTTATTGACGCTTGTTGTGTTGAGTTGTTTCCTTTCGTCTGTATCTCTCTTCTTCTCCTTAATGAAATGATGCACAAAGCTCTTATGTGTTCTTAAAAAAAAATCCAATACCATGGTACATGCATAGTTTTTTTTATTCACTTGCATAAAAAATTTGGTAGGCTAGCTGTCGAATTTGAGGAAGGTTTTCTTTCCGAATTATCCTGATCAACTCACCAACAGTTGATCAATGTCTCGTCAGTTCAATTTGCATAACGACCGAGGAGAGCTTCTTTCCTTTGTTTTATGGTGGCAGAGGATAGCCCTTTCTGGTCAACTCGCTCCCCTTCGTCGTCTTGGTATGGAAAATGATGGTAGTACTACTGTACTAGCTAGCTCTCAAAGCCACCTATTTAATTAAGTAATTACAACGTAACTAGGACTAATCATTAGGACATCTCTAATAGTATATTTATTGTCGTCTCTTAGTCGTGTCATATCAATAAAATCCTACGTGAAGGAGAGAGGGAGAGGAGAGATAGCACAGGTCGTTTCTTCCTGATGAGACTGTCATGCACACAAAACAAGACATGATACATTAATCTACTCTAGTTGACATGTAGCCCGTTTCAAAGAAAAAATATATAATATAAATTTTAGAGAGTGTGCTAGAGATTAACTATTGGAGATGTTGTCTCTAAAGATGATATAGCATATGTTAGAGACAAGATTATTTCTAACTATTGAAGATGCCCTTGTACGTAAGCTTAATTAGTTACAATCAATCATCTCAGCTTGCTGCTCTAACAAGATTAAGAATTTTTATGACTTCATTGATAAGAGTAAGAACAAAAGTTTGAGCTCATAGCACCTTTATTATTTGGGAATCAAGAGTATGATAGTTGTATGGATCATAAATAACTACATAATCAAAATTAAGACTATTATTGTAAGTTTGCAAACAGAGCAGATAATTTATGTCCGACCGACCGACCGAAGGCTTTTGGAGCGGATACAGAAGAGAAATGGATATATGACATTATCCATGCCCAACTCTGGCTCTAAGGGGAAAAAAATAGAATAGAATACGGAATGAGCGATATCCATTCGTATCTGCTCTTATTGCACCCTACTGCCAAATGTCATGTGTGGGGGGGGTACAAATGGAGTAGATAATTTTTGTCTGACCTGCCATTTTGGAGCAGATACGGAAGGGAGAAATGGATATCCGACATTTTCAATGTCCGACTCCGACTCAAAAAAAAATACAAAATAAGATATAGAATAAGCGATATTCGTCCGTATCCGAACCGATTGCACCCCTAAACCCTAATGAACAACAATCCAAGGTGAACATAAGGTAATCATCTACACATGAAATATGGAAGCCTCCTTTTAATTACCTTGATTAAGATCAAGATTAAAAGTGCTCATTATAAAAACGGTTTATCTGCATTCCTGCAACGCATACTGAAAACAGATATAAACAGAGTTCTCTCTGTAAAGTATAAACTGTTTAATTAGCCGGCGATCAAGTGAAGCTGTTCACAGGATCGAACTGTCCGTTACTCTGTTAGCAACTCGTCATGTACGGTATACGCACAGGATTTACAACTCATCAGTACACAGCTAGATCTCCATGATCGCAGCACTCGCTGCTGTCTACACGTAAATCCACGAAACCAAAACTATTTTACATACTAGATACTAGTGATCACCTCTTCCAAGAGCTTGTACCTCCGAATCCTCGGCCTGCCCCGCCTGACACCGGGCGACGGCGGCGCGTCGTGGTCGGCGAGGACGCGGCTTCCCAGGTCCGAGGCCGACCGCCGCAGCAGGAGCCGCTGCTGCTTCTTGATAGGCTTACTCAGGTTCGCAGCGAAGTCGCGACGAGCGGCGACCTTCGCCGCTGTCGATCTGCCGCCGGCACTGCCGATCGGGTCGCTGTGAGCGTCCGGCCTCCCGGCCGCTTTGACGGTGGATCTCGGCGAGCTAGAGGTGGCGCCGCTTCCCTGATCTGCCCTCAGGCACCAGTTGCACGTGCCGTACGAATCCGCCTTCGGGTACCGATCCGTGCAGTATCTGATATATAACCATGGAGTAAAAAGTTTTCCCATGCAGTGAATATAAGTGATTATCTGATTATGTCTGATCGATTTACGTTATTGTATGCACATCTGAGGTAGATACGTATGTATACGCATGTAGGGAAGATCAAATTAAGAACTGATCAACTGTTTAGATGCATGCATGCATTGAATTACTTGAACATGCATGTACAGGTCAATTAGAGTACAGCTTAAATTTTTGTGGACTCGCATAGCTTAGACGAAACTCAAAGATAAAATGATACGGACTTGGATAGATGCAACGGAAGCAAAAGAAAAAGACACAAAAGACTCAAGAGAATAACCAGCGGTAGCAACAGCGTGTAACCGGAACTAGCAACAGCAACAGCGTGAACCAGATACCACTGACAGCAGCAACAGAGCAATCTCCACTGACAGCAAGGAACCGTGGAGATCAAGATCGACGGCTCCCGTGCACGCAACCAGACACCGACTCAGCCCTCAATCAGGGCAGTGTAGGTAGGCTTCTCCATAACTCCATCTCCCTGAACAACTCAACTGCCTCATCAATTCTCCCTGTCTCACACAGCAGTCACGTGCAGCGTCAAAGGCGGCGGCTCGGCATGGTAGGAGCTTGGATCCGGCGGCTGGCAGAGAGACAGAGCACGGGGCGACGGCCCCCTCCTGTCCAGCAGCTTTGACCGCTGCCTCTGGCACTTTCCTCCTCCCATCTCACTCCTCCACCAAGGCGACGAAGAGGAGCCAGGAGCAAAGGTCGGCGCGGGCGCTGATTTGCAGTGGCAGCGGCGGCTAGAGTAAGTTCTAAACCTAACTCGGCTCTGATACCATGTTATGAATATTGTGTTTATATTGAAGAGACCCAATAAGCAATATATATAGAGTACAAAGGGACACAAGTCTAAACCCTAGAACAATAGAAAATACCATAAATACCCTTATATCCTTAACAAAATCAACATCGATGGAATTTATAGGCCCCGTTTTGTTTGATAATTTTGCGTAGATCGTGCGAAAAGTGGGAATAAATAAGCTGGACGCGCGGGCCGGTCGGCCTGCCGGGTGGCGATCGAAAAAGATCGGAGATATGCGTGTCAAACGTGTCATAAAATATACCAATCGAAAGGGTCCGATCGATTAATTCAGGGAATAGTATTGAACAGTGGTCTGGCTCAGATGAAGTCATGCACGAAACTATTCGATTGCTGGCATTGTGTGGTGGACATGCATGCATGTCTGGATTCAAAGCGAGCTAGATGCTGATGGAGAACTGAAAAATAGCCATTAGCAAGTTGTATATACACATGTTTTGTGTGTTATGCCATATGTCATCGATCAGAATATTTACACAAATTAATCTGCGATAGCTAACCTATTCCCATCCAAGAATATCCATGCAGATCTCATATTCCAAAATCAATACTTACAATCCTATTTATGCATGCCAACTTTGCCAAGAAAACCTGCAAACGAGTCCGGCCCATCCAATTGGATTGCGCTGGTAACAGATATTCCATAAAAACAACATGAATCTCCCATGCGTAAACACGCTCGATCACCGAAAAGAAGAGCCGGGACTTTATGTACGTGGTAATCCTATCTTGCAAGCGTACGTAGGAGGTATCATCACATACATGAGCGACAGATGTGCGTAGAGAGACAAGGTATGTGGTACGTACGTGTGCTGGGAGCGGACGGAGCAGGCGGCGCAGCGGAACAGCTCGGGCAGGAGGCCGTGGTCGCCGCACATGCAGCAGACGGCGGCCGGCGGCTGCGGCGGGCCGCCTACGCCGGCGGCGGAGGCCGGCTTGTTACTTCCCATGGATCGATGGACGCCTGGCGATCTCAGATGGATGGGTAAAGTTGCGCATGAAATCGACCGATAGGATCAGAAGGGAGAAAAGGATTTATTCTGGCTGATGTTGTTTTCGGCAAACTTCTAGCTGGTTAGGGAAGACAAGAAGGAACTGGAGGGGGGTCAGGGGTGGTGGTGGTGGTAATGCTAGCTGATGCGGTGTCTGCAGTCTTCATCACATCTCAAGATCTTGCGGAAGCTGCCCTCTTTTGTCTTCGTCCTCTTCCTGCCATGGCCTGTAAAGATTTGTTGTTTTCTCGTGTAAGATTTTTTATTGAAAAAACGTCAAAACATCTGAAAATATCTTTGCTTGGGCACTCATTTACCAAAAAATACTTATGCGCTAAAATTTTACGAGGAGATCGATATATTGTTCAGTCCGTAAGTAAACATTGCAGTAAATCTTCTATTTGCAAGGTAACCCATAAAAGATGGTGTTTCCTTTGCATCAATTGAGAATTGAAAGTTACTCCTCCGTCCTGCAAATGTAAGTTCATTTTCTTGTGGGACGTCATTCTACAATATAAGTTTATTGAGAAAAATAATTGAAGGTATATATAGTTATCGCAGTATTTCGACTCTGTACCCTTTTTCTTAATGCCGAAAAAGTTGATGAGTTAGTGTAGTATGGTTTGTGTGTACCGTGAGATTGGACTTGGCCAAAGTCTAAAGCACTCTAAATAGCATATCTTACGGGGTCAGTACAAAAAACAACTCGGAGTAAAGAAATATAGTCTGAAACCAACCTCACGTCCTTTTCAGTGGCAAAGCTGTGAATACATAGACATCGAGGGGCTAACCCTTTCCTGTGGCTCTGAGGAATAATTGCAGTTTGGTGGACGGACTTCGTTGGACGGCCGGGCGAACGTGGGCCTACCCTAACGACACACGCACCTACAACCCGACTACTGACATCACGGACCAACGGCCCACCAATCAGAAGCGCGGGGCTCACTGCCCTGTGGGCCTGAAGAATCCGGTGATGGCACCCGGCGTAAATTAATAGCGAACGCGACTGGAGCGACGAAGGACGCGGCTGGAGCGACGAAAATATATATGAAAGTCAGAGATCCGGCAGCAAGTAAGGGTACGTACAGTGGGGTGACATCAGCAGTTTATAATTTTTATCACGTAAGATTTTTAATGATGTAGATGAGAGAGAATAAGGAGAGAGAATGAAGCTGTCTGGCATACAACAGACAGTCTATAAGACACTTATAGACGATTATTTTGCTGTTGCATCCATACAGTCTGTACAGTTCATGAAGTCATATATACATAACTTAAAGACAATCCATTGTATGAGTTGTTTTTAATTGTCTATAGATGACATGTAAAGTATTACAGACAACGATCGTCTGTACTATTGTACACATCCTAAGGAAGAAACAGTTACACGATAATATTTAGAAATTCAGTTAATTTTCAGTAGCAAATAAAAAAATAATATAAAGTATTATTATATCGTCCAAGTGCTATTTTTTTAAAACACTTTATTCTATACCGGTTATCAAATAGCCCTCAAGAGAACCCATGTGATAAACCTAGCTACTTCAATTCTACTTGCAGCCAGGTGCAAGTAGAAATTACATAACATGCAGAACATGACTGGAACACACTTTCAGCAAAGGACGCTTCGTTCTTAGGACCAAGTGGCACCTTAATAACTCGCATTGGTATTAGTGCACGATGCTAGTCGTCATGGATTCATGGCTCTGGCTGCTTCCAAAATGTAGTCGCTCGGCTCCGGATTCTAACAACCGTGTGAATAGTGTTTACTCATCAATAGTTCTGTACCAAAGTAGCGTAGAAATATACTATAGCGTTTTTACTGTGCTCTTTGGTGCTGTAACACTCGATCTAGACTGTTTATTTTAGATCGTACGGTGGAGATAATACTCTAATACATGTTCCTGTGCTCTTTTGCATCGTACAGTAAACTTTTCAAGGTTTAATCATTAATATATATATATATAAGTACATAAGTACATAAATTGACTACATAAAAAAAAAGTCATAATATATAATTTGTCTTATTTTTCTAACATATTATGACATAATCAAAGTCAAAATCTTACATTGAAGACCATAAAAAGCCAAAAACAACTTGTATTTGTTTAGAGGGAGTACTACCAAGGAAGCGTATAAATGCCTCCCCCTCAAATTGAAACAAATTTGTTCTTGGATCACCATGACTAACGCACTGTTTGGAGCAAGGGATTTTTTCCCCCGATTTTTACAGGGGTTGAAATATTTCCTGCGAAATTCACGTATTCCAACGACCAAAAATAGCCTAAACTTTTAATACATAGAGTACTGCTTCTCATTGCAAATACAAGTTGTTGTAGCCCGAACTACAAAAGGCGTCTTCCGTTCGGTTCCAGACCAGCTTCTCTCTTAAATGTGTACGAGGAAAATTGAGAACGATACCACATTTGTTGATGAGAATGAACATCATTCAACAGGAATATAATAGAAAGAAAGAGATAAATATACCTCAAAATTATTTAACCACTTATTAGTGATAAGTTCACAGGGCAAGAACGACTAACATTTGCAATCAGAGGGAGTAGTGTTTAGCTCACATTTTCGAGCAATATCTATTTTCAAAGGATAACAAGCTAAAAGGTTCACCTAATTTCTGAACTGGATGGAACTGTAGTTTATTGACTTCATTCACGTACCAATAACCTATGCAGATTGTCGGAGCAGGAGCCCCCTAACAACCCGGTTGAGTCGGGATCTAAAATTAAACCGATAGATACAGAATCAATCATAACCACATCAGAAATTCACAAGGTACTATACAGCATTACAGGTATATTTATATGCATAACCCCAACGTCTCAACCTCGAAATAGCATTGCATTGCCCATTTGGCCTACGGGCAAATCAGAACAAAACATTGTGGCAGAGTTATGGCAGCATATGCATATACGAACGGTTCACGTATTACAGGACTTCGTGCCTCTACAATCTGTACAAGGGAATGGATCCACATCGCATAGCAGGTATGAATCATTATACCCAACAGCCAACAGCATTGCGCTGTTTATTCACATCTCAATCAACAACTTCAGTACCAGCACACCAGCTTAGAGATATATAAGGAGGTGTACCAACATAATCCATAAGGAGGTGTACCAACATAATCTATCAATCCATGTCTATAATTGCAACAAGGCCTTGTAGTTTCACTCCTACCGAAACATTGACTGCTTGTATATTGGATGAAATCTCCATGTATTACCCTTCTTTCTGGAAAGCTGAAAGAAAAAGCAAATCAAAAGGCAAAAATCAGATTTCTACTAATTGAAACATGGGTATTTAGCCAGAGAGCAAAAGTGAAGTTTCATATAATTTGTTCCACAAGTCCTAACTGTATCCAGCAATCCAGTTCAACATATATTTTATTGAACTTGTGTTGAGTCCTTCGATTGTAACTTGCTAGGGATGTTGGATGCCCTAAAATCTCCAGTGAACAGCAGTACCTCAGCAACTCAAGCAATAGTAGATCAAGTCTGAGCACACTCTAAAGGATGTAAACTTCCTTCAGCAAACTCATGCATCCGAAATCGTTCCAAAAAATCGAAAGGCCTGCAGATAGATATGTAACCCTTTATGAATGAGAATGGAAAGATAATACAACTAAATTGTGCAAACTTATAGCCTAATACCATGCATGTTAGACGCAACTCGTGGTAGATAAATAGGAACAGCTGAACAGATTGCATTTCTTTCTTTTAAGTTGGCTTTTCTCTTCCTACTACAATATAGAATGGAATAGTTTCAAGATTCACTAAGCTACTATACTTAATTAAACCAGAAGCAATTTACTAACTGTATATGGTAATATAATATGAACAATTCACCACTAGCCTCATTTCCTATATAACTTGGTAGACAGATTAAAAAAACAGCATGATGTCAAACGCTAATTATAGTCATTTAATTCCAAGACAGCATAGTATGGTATGATGTCTAACTCTTAGTAAAGTTTTGACAGCTTACAGCAAAATTTCGCGATCGCGGGATAACTTCCGCTGATTATTCTCTATGGCACTTAATACATCAATTTCTGGTCCAGTAACCATAGATGTAGCTTTTGCATCTGGTGTCCATAACTAACAAAGAAACAAAGAGAAGAGAAGACTGAGAACCAAATATTTAAGTACTTCAAAAAAACAAATAAGATTATATACCTTCACTGTATTATCAATTCCACTTGTCGCAACAGCACAATCATAGGGATGAGACTGTATACAGTTCACAACTAAAGAAAAATATAAGGCACATGAGAAGCAGTACTGGAGGAATAGCTGCAGTAAAAAATATAATTACCAGCTCCATCCCCTGCAAGCATTTTAATAAGCCTTCCTGTTCTTTTCTCCCATATGAACCATCTACCATCATCACTTCCGCTGGCAACAAACTCCCCTGTTGCAAGAGGAACGCTCCATTAGACAAATTTAGTATATTTACATTAACTTGAGCTATCTTCTTACATAAATTCAAGGGAATTCAAATCAACGCAGGTGATTCTACATAAGTTAATTTTATGCCACATCTAGAATTTAGGATCCATTGTAAAGTCCAGATAACAAAAACTCCACAAGGAAATTTAAACTTTGTACTCTATTGGTTCAAGACTTGATTTCTAAACATCAAATGGTATTTGATAATATAGTGGCAAAGTTGCTAACTATGGTGCACAGCTGTATGTCTTACATGAAAGGTCAGTGTATTTCTGTTACCACGAAATTCGTAAATGAAAATGCAAGTTGCCGATGGGAGGACTACTGATTCAAATACATCTAAACACGAATGCAAGAAGGAAGAACCTAACCTTGTTCACGAAGAAAGCTAGCTTGCTTTATATCTGTCCCCACGTTGCAGTGCGCAACATATCTTTGTTCCATATCAATGGCAACTTCCGGCTGCATTATGTTAAATCCATGCAATATCAGTAAAATACAGATATAAACAGCATAAAAAGTATCTCATATTGAGAATTTCAGATGAAAGAGAAAGCGAGATGGAAAGAACCTGATAGGAAGAATCACCATCACGAGTGGCCTCAACCGATCCATTGTCACCAGATTGTTCATTAGTTTGATCATCTCTTCGGTGGAATCTTAGACTTAAACTACCCCGAACAACACCTGGATCACTATCACGGCTTTCGTCACCCGATACTGATGTCTCAAAGTCTAACTCCATTCCTTCATCATAATCTGAATCTTCTCGACCCTCCTGTGATGATGACCCACTAACATCTGATCTAAACAGTATATCACTCAATGAGCGTAACCTTCCGTACCGTGCATCGGTGTTGGTAATTTCTACTTGATCCTTTTTATTTTTCTCAATTTCAGCTGTTTGAACAAAACAAAACCATCAGATATTTCAAAAGTTTAACAATCAATAAGTCCAACATATAACATCCTCTGCATCAATGCAACGACTAAACCTTAGTCGGCATCTTAAAATTCTCAATTTCAATAAACCCTCGACTTCAAGACCCAAAGCTACAAAGTAATGTAATGGATCAATATGAACAGCAGCGACGCCAGAACTTACAAACAAAAGCAAATGAACATGATATGATCACACAAAAATTCTAGGTTCCCTTGTTTACATTTTTTCTTGTGAGCAGCTAACTTATCTTCATGGCAACAACTACCAAAATGGAAGATTAATAGGAGGTCACCAAGCTCAGTGCACTGGAGGACAACCAAATACATGATCTTTAGCATGTGAAGTTGCGAACACATAATCTCCAAAAATTCAATTCACGCGCCATAGTTATGTGCAACAAAATAATTGTTTATGTGAAATGTACTCACCTGCAGCAAGTCGCTCCTTTATATTTTCCACTTGCTTTGCAGATTCAGAATATGGTGGAACAAGACTATTTGCTGCTTCCGCATATTCAGATGCCTCCTTGAGTATTCCTAACTACACAAGGCACAATACATCTTTGTAAGAGATGGAGGATAGTCATCCAATTTCAGCACTTCATTTAAAGGGGAAGTACTCGCTGCGTTCATTTATAAATGATGTTCTACTTTTCCGAGGTGAAACTTAGCCATATCTTCCTAAATTTCTCATAACTTATTTTATGCATGCTACATGCAAGAGGTTCGATCTCTTTGTACATTAGTCATAGTAAGAGACAAATTTAATAGGCATATGGTGGTGATCTTAAGTCATTTCTTAATATGTGTGCACAAATCTAAGATGGCATTTATAAAAGAACAGAGGGAGTAAATTTTATCAGCACGTGCAACAAGTGAAAAAATGGAACATTTCGAAACTAAATATATCCAAGATACAACTAATACAATTGAAAGCAGTCACGATTAAACAAAAAGGACTGATCAAATTGGTATAATCTAAGCACCCATCTAATCAGATTAGCTCTAAAATTATGCTCACTTTTGTCTGACAAAGAATAGGCAGCACTAAAACATATTCCAAATCTGCTTGAACACTTCATGCTAGTGTGGAATTTAGCATCTTCTAACAGATGCAAAGCAACTCAAGGTAATAAGGTTAGACCAATTTTGGTTTTCATATGATACAGAGCTACAATACTATTTGACAGTACATGCACACACACTCTTCTCACTGAATTACACATGTTTACCTGTAATAGTGCCTCTGCCATGTACAAGTGTGCTTGAAATGATGTAAAATCAATATGCCTCGCTCTGTTGCAATCCCGAATAGCCATGTAAACATCATTTTTCCACCTCCTCTGTAGATCAAAATTTCATGATCCATACTTTTTACGCAGAACAGAGTTTTGCCAACAGATAAACAGAAGCAGGCAAACCTTCAGGTACAATCCTGCTCGAGTACACAAGCAATCATGCCTCATGTTGTCATCAAAATCAGGTTCCACAGCCTCAAGTACTTCACAGCATGCTTCAATCCCATGCATTAAGTTAGTGCCCATCTTCAAAGATTTTCTCGCAACTTGCATAAGTTTCTTGCACATATCTACCTGAAACGGGTGCCATGAAAGGCAGAGGGGTTCAACATATCTTGCAGACCAAGCAACAGATGTGATATAAACAGTGAGGTCATGTTTACAAAAGTCAAAAGTGCAAGTGTGTGTGTGTGTGTAACGTACTCCCACTTCTTATATACCACTTAAATCGTATGATGATACATCTTTATTTATTTGAGCATACTCCGATAATGATTATAAAATACCCCCAAGTGAGTTCTATGAAAAATTTCATTAAAGTCCACTTTTTATAGCAAAATTTATGTATAAAATTCTTTTATATATGAAAAAGGGTATATAGCAAAAAACAGAGGGCTCCAATGATTTTTTTCAATCAAGTCGCATTGGAGCATCTTATAATTGTTATTTAAGTATAATGAAAGTGATAAATAAGTATAATATATGCGTTTAAGTGGTATATCGGAAGTGGGAGTGCATACTCCCAGAAGTACGAAACGGGCGTCCTATATATATATATATATAGAGAGAGAGAGAGAGAGAGAGCACTGCTCACCCTGCACAAATTTCTCGAAGTTGCGTTTACTGAAAACTTATTTCGTTTTGATTTTTTTTTTGCTGGCTCTTTGTGAAAAGGGGGTAAACATAATTGCTCCTGTACATCATTCGCTGTGTATCTCACTGAACTCATATTGTCTGAACCCATAAACAAATAAGTTTGATCAGTATAATATTAAAGATATATCAACAGTGCAGATAGACTAAAAGATAGCAAAGGTGTGATAACTGATAACAAGAAAGAGGATACAACAAGGGAGCCGAGCGATCATACCTGGGTCAACATCAAATAGATATACATGTTCGCCACTGTAACTCAAAAGAACCTCCTTCCCATTTGGGCTGAATGCAACATGTGTAAGGTGAAATTTTGACTTCCTCTGATTACAAAGCAGAGGCCCAAAGTCAATGGATATAAAGGAAGAAGTATTTTGAAAGCTTCAGATAAAAAAATTCTGAAACTTAACTAAACAAAGTTGCCTATTCTAGTTCAGATGCTCTAGCCCAGGGGCGGATCTGGGCCTCGGGCAGGGTGGGCTATAGCCCGAGGCCCAAAAAAATAGTAGTGCAAAAAAAATTTATATATGGGTCAAAACAAGTGGATGTAGCCATTTAGCCCGAGGCGTACGTGCCGGCCCAGCCCACACGCAGACGCGCTAAAGCCTCCTTCCCCGGTTCCCCCACTCCATCCACATCCAGACAAATCCCCTTCCCCCACTCGGCCACTCCATCGGCAGCTCCAGGACTGGCTCGGCGCCCTACCCTGCCTATGCCGCCTCCTCCAGCCTTCACCGTCCGCCGGCCGCCTGCACCACCTGAGTTCGCCTCCCCGCCTGCGTCGTCCGACTGGCTCCGAGTGGGAGCGGCCTCTGTCCTGCGCCCCGAGGACCTAACTGGACTGCCCCCAATCCCAATCCTTCTTGGTAGCGACGGTAGGTAACATCCAGCGCTTGCCCATCAGGAAGCAATGGTAGATTAGCTTGTTTATGGATGCATTTGCTCAGTTTGAGGAGAACTGTAGGCTCATTTGGCCTTTGAGGAGATCTGTAGACAACAATGGAATCTACAGGATTGAGCTTGATGCATAATGAAGATGTGTTGTCTATTGGAGCTTTTTTTTTGTTTGGAAATTGGACTGTGTACTATTAGTAGTCCTTTGAATTATTGAATCTTGTGGTGTTGATTTTGTACCAGTGTTGTGCACTGGTTTGCTTGCATCTACGACTAAGTTTGCTTCAAGCCAAATTAAATAGTTTAATGCTGATTATTAGTGTTGCATCTGTGCTTTGTTCTGTAAGTACTAAGCCTTCAATTAAATAGTTCATTGCCGAACTGCCATGCTACATGATTGGTTGTAGTCTCGTAGAGTGTAGACTATGGTTGATTACTTGATTTGTCTATATCAAGATGTTACAATGTTAGAATATGCAGTGTGCCGTGTGCGGATAATGGAGTAATGGATCATATGGTTGTAGATTTCAACTATCTCGCGCTAGTGGTAAGTCCGGTTCTTACAAATCTAAATTTATGTTCTTTGTATTTAATCATACCTCTTTTTGATTTATTTTTTTTATGTTGTCTTTGTAGGTTCTGATACTTGTCCAACAATTGACAAAGAAATGGTGGGCTAGATTAGAGATAAAATCTTCGTTATTTAGGTACTCAATTTGTATCTCTAAGATGCTATATTATTTATGTTTTGTCATGTTTTTCTTATTATATTTTATGTTGAAGCATTTTTTGATAAAGTTTCATG
This sequence comes from Phyllostachys edulis, assembly GCA_036346405.1. Classification (NCBI taxonomy): domain Eukaryota; kingdom Viridiplantae; phylum Streptophyta; class Magnoliopsida; order Poales; family Poaceae; genus Phyllostachys; species Phyllostachys edulis. Next base: position 106,609,725 of record CM070550.1, read on the forward strand.
TCAATGAAGTATTCGTAGCTTATTTTTTGTTATGTCTTGCTGTGGGTAGAAATTAGCGTTAGTTTTAATATATTAGCCTATTAGAATTTAGCCCGAGACATGATCTAATCCTAGATCCGCCACTGCTCTAGCCCAATTTCTGAGAGAAATATAAATGCTCGAGAAGTTGTACTTTCTATGAAAATGATCACAGTTAAAACTCACCCACAACTCTAGAATAAAAGGGATATCCCTATGTAACAGATCATAGAGCTAGCCAAGTAGCCAGAATAACTATTTACACTGACGTGACAATTATATGAATGAGCACTCTAGGGCTAAAGAGAGGCAACCAGAAAAGCTTCATGTATTTCTATCCTTTTTTTCAGGGGAGTACTTCTATCGTTCTCCTACCTCATACTGAAATGATTTATAGTTTAAATTCAAGGTTCACCGTTCATTCGGGCAAGACCAAGCCGTGTTCAAAAAATCGGGTCTAGTCAGCGATTAATCGGAGCCTAGTCGCTCGGCGGCAGGTGGCCGCCGCAATTTCGTGGAAATCGGCAACCTAGGCGGGGAGGCCGCCTAGACGGTCAAAGCTAGGCCGGCCCGAAGCAGCCTGAGTGGGAATTAGGCGACCGATTTGGTGTTGATGAAGGTGCAGACGGGAGACCGATTTGGTATTGATGAAGGCGCAGACGGGGAGGAGGGGCAAGGGGAGGAGGAGCCGAGGAGGTGCCATGGTGGTGGTGGTGTTGATGAAGGCGACGACAGCAGCAGAAGCAAGGGGTGGTGGCGGCTCGTTCTTGTGTAGGGCAAGGCACCTTAGGCACGAGCAAGGCAAAGGCAAGGGTATCAGATGGGCTGGCCTTGCTTGGGAAGCCTAGCCCATCTAATTGCCTCAAAAGACCCTTTCTTGGGGTTTCATCTCTCTCCCCCACACAGTCGTTGCATGGAGAAGCAAAGACAGCAGGGAGGCTGCCTCGTTGGGAAGCTACTGCCGCTCCACCTGTGTCGGTGCCATCGCCGGCGGCAATCAGGACTCCACCTCCTCGTCGTCCATTCTGGCTCCTCCGTCGTTGATTCTCATCCCTTGCCATCGAATACGCTTCCACACCACCGGATTCCACCTCCCCACCACCAGATTCCGTTACTCCACTGCCCAAATCGACCTCCATCCGATAGGTACTACCGCTGCTGCCCCCTCCCCTCGTATTGCCCTCCTGTCAACTCCATCGAACATGCCACATGCCAATTTCCAAGGTCCCCTCTCCCCTCCCCTCTCCCCTGTTTGCTAATCGGCCACGTAGGCGCTATAGGCGCTAGGCGCCACCCTACCGCCCGATTAGCGCCTAGCGCAGTAGCGCCTTGGTGAACATTGAGACCAAGTCAGCATATCAAATATATATAGGCTATAGCTACCACTGTTAATTTAACATATATGGTACCGGCTAGCAACAATCATTGCCAACTTTACCACACACGATTGAACCAACACAACAAGCTACTCAAGAACAAGAGTTACTTACATTATCAGCAAGGTGCAATGGACAGAACATTTTAATACAAGGTGGTGGCTTCCTTTTTGTTTGACATGAGCTCGATGGCGGAAGCATTCTCCTATCGTACAGCCGGGCAAATGCATCGCTGCATAAACATCAAGTCGTAAAGTGTTGTTATTCAGGTTGAAAAAAGGAAGGCTTGTTATGCACTGACTAATGGAAGACAACAAGTTGGATTACCTCCCACCAACAAGGAGCTGATGGGGACGAACAGAGCTAATATCACAAGACTTCAGCACCAGTGGTTGTCTGGGGTGATCAGCCAAAGACTTCTTTGCTCCACATCGTAGATCTAGCTGCCACAAACACACGTAATGCAGAAAATGGAATCAAAACCAAGACCACACCCAGATCAACTAATTTTACAGCCAGCATTCATCCTACGGCTGTAATTAGCCTTGCTGTTAATGGTACAATACAATTACCAAGCCTAGCAGCAGGAGAATGTAAGCCACAATATGCTGATCACAAAGTTAAACTGATTATATGATCATAGTCCAACAAAATGCAGCATTACAGGTTCGTCCAACTGCTAAATACGTAAATGACAAACAGATCAACCCCAAAACAACATAAGCTCACTTAGTTCCATTCTAGTCCAAGTGTTCATGAAGCACAGAAGAGCACTACAGCTAAACTTAAACAGAAGAACATTTAAAATCAAACAACAAAATACTCCTTTAGTATAATTTGCCACCACATTTGGCTTTCAAGGACCTAAAACAAAAAAATGACCTAAACTAAATTGCAAAAGCTGGACATATAGGAGTCGAATAACATGTTCCATAAGAAGACTGAACCAAATAACCACAATAGAAACAAGGAACCCAACAAGAAAAAAGAGAGAAGAGGATAGAATACTCACAAGCACATTACGACATTCCTGATTAGCAGATCCTGCGCGAGGACAGGAACTGCACTCCCGAAAATCATGCTGTCTTAGAGTTCCATCCTCACTTGCGCTCCACACTACATTAGGGTTGCCAATTTCAACCTACATGTGGCAAACAAACAAAATTATGAATGATTGAACCAAGCAGAGGTTTATTAAAGAGTAGAAACTCTTAATGTGTGGGAAAGTAGAACACATCTCAAGTGGTGCAAAGACTTAAATATAGGACATCAATTTTCTCCTTTTATGGATGATTAAATCTAAAGCAGTTAATTCAGGAACCATCTCAGACCTATGTCAAAATAGATGCAATGCAAAGGCAATTTTCCTTCATGCTCTGGAATATCAAATTCCAAATCATGGCCTATCAGCATAAGATCTTACAGCTAATTTCTTGACCCTCCTTGAGTGACATTGGTAAACTGCAGCTGGCTCCATAGAAATTTCTCTAGGCCTTCTGCCACTTATACAAGACAAATTGAAAACACGGATCTGGAAAAGAATCAGTAACCCTCTCCTGGAAAGAAGCCTCAAAATAACAGGATACAGGAAATGAAAATAATTCTATAATATGGGTGTACCTCTGCATCTCCTGCTCCCGAGACTACTACTTCATCAGATGTTTCCGGGACAAATTTTGTGCAAAATATGTTCGCTGAATGTCCAGTATCAATTTCATGAAGCAGCTCTTGATTAGCGTAACTCCAGATGTTGATCTGCAGAACAAATATTGATACAAACTACACTGGATCAACCATCTAAATCTCACACTTTTCATAGTCCAAGGTTATACCATTGAAAAGAAAGCCAGCCACAAAGAATATTCGAAGATTAACTACAACTTATGTCACCACTGAGCAACATCTCTTTTGCAAGACAATGGCCTTGTATCATTCAGATCAGTTTCTTCTTTTTTTTTCTTCAGTCTGTAAGCTTAACAGAAAGTTAAATTCGACAGACAGAGAGAAAAAATCCTAGAAAACTTCTTATGTTTGCCAGACAAGTAAAGCATTCATGCGCTACCATATTTTCAAAGACAAAAAGGACCACTATATGATTAACCATAGTGATCTATCCCTACAAAACTAACACATTAGAACATTCAGAGGCAAAGGAAAAAAACAGCAAGTGTGCAAATACCTCTCAAAATAAAGTTCTAGGACAATATAATAATGTCAGACAAATGAGGGTCCTAGTACTAAAGAGAACATGAAAAAAAAGATAGAAATTAGTAACGTTAGCCAACCAAATTATGTTCAGAAACATACTCTAGTGTCATCTGATCCTGATATCAGAAGTGAACCATTTGAATTCCACGCAATAGCATTCACGCAACCTACGTGACCCTGTAATATAGCACAGGAAAAAAAAGGAATCACAGTAAAATCAACAAAAGAGTAAGGAACTTCAGCTTCCTTCTCAACGGCAAATACAAATTCCAACACAGGAAATAAATATATTTCTCTGTTCTTGTGAGAAAACTAGTACATATGACAAGATGAACAACGGCAAAAAAAATCACATACCTCCATCTCCTTTTCCAAAGCAAGCCTTTGTACTAGAGAAGAATGGAACTGCACTCTCTTATTAATGTCCTGGGAAGGAAGAAACTATTAGGGTATGTACAATGGTACAGACAGCTGTTGTCTATAGCAACTCTCTATGTCATCTGTAGACAATACTAAAGACAGCTCGTACAATGGGTTATGGTGATACAGTCGGCTACAAGATTGTAGACAACACACAATCTTTTAATGTTTTTCTTAGTTCTGGTGCTACAGTCGGCTATAGGATTGTAGACAGTATATTTCTCTCTCTTTATTCTCTTTCGTCCCTATGTGGCAGAGGCTATAGACAGTTGATGTAAACCCATTGTACATGACCTTAGTTGTATCTGCGCATTTATGCTTCCACTGGCACCGTGATCAAAACATGCATAATTACAGCATGCAAGACCAAAGAAGAACATTATCATAAAAGAGTAAGAACAAAGTATCTCGGTAATTCATTATTTAAACAAAGTATCTCAGTAATTCATGATTTAATGTCCAACCAAACAATGCTGCCAGAAAAAAAACAACTGCTGCGCTTTACAAAATCAAAACCAAAAATAATGTCCCGTACAATGTTTCCAACAAAGAATTCCTAGTTCCCATGAATTCACCTCCAAGCCAATGTCCATTCAAGGTCCCCCAGAAAAAAAACAACTGCTGCACTTTACAAAATCAAAACCAAAAATAATGTCCCGTACAATGTTTCCAACAAAGAATTCCTAGTTCCCATGAATTCACCTCCAAGCCAATGTCCATTCAAGGTCCCATATAAGTTGAGGGGAACCGACAGTCCAAAGTGATAAACAGCTGGCTCGAAGAGTATACCACACCCCCCAAAAAAAAACCCTCGAGAATAGATCATGACCTCCCATCACAGTTTTAAGTTGTAAGACAGGATCAGCATACACAAACACATCTGCTTAGTTATGCAGCCAAAACATCAACAAGCAACTGTATCACTCCCAGATTCCAAAATTCCAAGCTATTGGCAGCAACTACACCAAACCTGGAAAGAATTCATCTAGCGCTACCGGATTCCGACAACTCGTCGCGCACATAGAAAGCACTCGAACAGCAACTGATGCCCCCACGTCCATAAACCCTTCTAAATGTCAAACGGATCGAGGAACACCGCTCGAAAAATGCAACACCATCCCCAGTCCTCGCGAGCTATCCGAAACCGCCTCACCCCAGCGATTGATCTACACAAACCCCTCCACCCCTAAGAACTCCGTCGAATCGAGCAATTCGCCCCCCGAAAGCTCGCACCAAAGCTAAGCACAAATGAAACGACGCCTAGAACGCGAAGAGAAGAGAAGGGCTCAGCCATTCCCAGGGGTCTTACGGGGGAGCCGTGGAGGCCGCGGGCGTCGAGGAGGTTGGCGACGTTGCCGTCCGAGAAGCGCCACCGCACCTTCTCCGTCGCGTCCATCTCCAACGCCTGGCGCGTGAGACCCCAGAAGAGGCGACGGCGGCTAGCCCTCGCCCCCTCCCGCTTGCCCCCCGATCGCCGCGGGCGGTTTGGGGATGCTTCTGGAAGCTTTTGCGCCTTACAGGGGGTCGGAATGGGTAGACGGGTAGTGCGGCCGTGCGGGGGTTTGGGTTCCGAAGAGGGCTCGCTGCTTTGCCTTGCCTTGCCGCCGGGTTGGCGTGGGAGAGTGGGGCCAGGGACGCGTGGAGCGAGCGTCAGGATGAGACGTGGCCTGTCAGGTGGGGCCTACCCCGCACACCAGAGCTTTTTTAAAATAATTTTTTTAAAAGATAATTACAAAAATATACCGTCGCAAAAAAAAATACAAAAAAGTGTCCCAACAGGAACCAACAGGGACCGTCTCGCACCCTTTATTCGGCCCGAGACTGCATCATTGGATTGAATCGACGACACGTACTTTAAACCCTAATCTGGTTTGTGTACTTGTGATTTTTATAGTTTTTAAACGGTACGAAATCTGTTAGACTCGCAATAACATTTTGTAATCGTCGTATGTTGTTCTAGTACGTTGAATTTATGAAGAATTTTACGAGGAAGACTGAGGTATCAATGATTCGTAAGTAGGAAGATAAGTGATATTGCGATACGCCTAGGAATTCATACACTTGCTCATGTATATGCACTGCATATTATGTAAGGAAACAAATGTGAACTTGCCATTACTATCAAAACTACGATAAATCATACTGATATTACATAACATTTAGCAAAACGTCATAACACTTAATCAATATGATAATTTAGAACATTGGCGATAACATATTACTACTGCCCGTGCTTTCTCGTGGTCGCAACCTCAACATCCTCCATGTAGACTGCCACAAGTCGAGTGACTGGATGAGGTCCTCGCGGTAACGTCCGGAGTGCCGATGTCTCCTTCATCATGAGGATTTCTCGTGGGACATTTCTTAAAGGTGTGCCCAAACTCCTTGCAAATGAAGCACTTCTTCGTACGACGTTCGGTTTCTGCTTCGTCCATGTCATTCCTGATGCGTCGTACATGTCGCCGGCCAACCTTTCCCTTGAGTCTATCAATGTCCGCGGGCCAGATTAGTTGCTCCCAAGTCAGATGGCCAGTGAAATGGCCAACCACAGCGTAACCATACATCTCCCCAGTCTAGGTTTGCATCACCGTCTTCTTGGTGAAATAGTCAGAGAGGTACTGACCAGAATGTTGCGCCATCGTCGAACATGCGGCTATGACATGGGAGCAGGGCCTATGCAGAAGAAGGGCTTGTTGCAAGTGCATATTCAACTACCGCGGCGTAGCGTACACTCGTGGGTGACCCTCTCGCGGTTCGTCCCGCGGCGTTCTTTATCCCTACACATTATCTCAAAGCGAAACTTCCTTATGTCCATCTTGAATGGCCAGTGCATCTCACTCTTCTTGCTCTTCTCCTCCATGTACTTGGTGACCATGGCGGAGTAGAGTATTCTATCATTTGACATAGCGAGCGATGCGTTGTTGCTTCTGTCAACAAAGTAGTTCATCGTACCGCTGATAATTACCTCCACAATACCAACCAAAGGGAGGCACCTTGCGTCGCGCATGACCCAGCTGTACACCTCGGTTAGATTAGTTGTAATGACATCATATTGAACACCACCCCTGTCATATAGCAGTGACCACTTTTCCTTAAGCTCGTGCTCAATCCAGTCCGAGAAACATTTCACCTGCGCCCTCGTCCTCCTCGTCAATCTGGAAGCATCTGTGGGTAGCTGTGGCAATGCTTCGGCGACCTAGCCAGCGCTTGGAGTGACTCTTCTCGCTGCCTCCCTTCTGTGTGTCTTAGTCCGCTCATCTAGAATCTTCCGGAGTGCTTCGAACTTCCATTGCTGGTTCTGGTTACACAGCCGCTTGAACAGGTTTATCAAGTCTTTGTTGCGGAACTGCTTGTAGAAGTTTGCACCCAAGTGCCTCATGCACCGCCTGCTCTGCAGATCCGGTCATGCAAGTGGTACGTTCTCTCCTTGTTGCAGCTGGGTCATTGCACACAGGAACCCTACATGCAGATCATGTATGAGGCATATGTTGGGACAGCCTTGCACAACAGAAATCCTCACATTCTTCAGGAACCACAACCAGCTGTCCGTGTTCTCGCTTTCAACGAAAGTGAATGCTACGGGAAGAACTTGATTGTTCCCGTCCGTCGTTATTGCAGTCAGTATCTGGCCCTTGTACTTCCTAGTCAAGAATGTGTCATCTACGCACAAGATTGGACGGTAGTGCCGGAATGCATTGATGCATGGACAAAACAGGAAGAATGCTCTCTGCAGTACCCTCTTATTGGCTCACTTCGGGTGCGTGGCGTCTTGAATGTCGATATGTGTGCCAGGATTTCTGTCTTGTATGACTCGAAGTTGCCCGGGGGGTTGTGGTAGGAATCCGCGAACGTGCCCCACCTTGATTCCAATGCATTGTGTTTTGCCCTCTAAGTCTTGGCATAGCTGATTGTACTGGAACCTTGCCTCAATCGCCTAAATGATGGATCGTGACTCAAAATCTAGATTATCCACGATCTCACTATACATGAGGTTGGCGATGAAGCCTAATGACATGTTCCGATGGGGACTGTACTAACTCAGAAACGATGCATGTGTGAGGGACCACTATAGAGCACTTCCAATAGGTGTCCCACTTAGGCTGAAATACGTGCACTCACCAAGGGCATCCCTCTACGCCGCACTTCACGTCGTAGAATCTTGGGGTAGACTTGACGACTTTGAATGTGCGCCGCATCGACAAGGCCTAGAATTTGACCGCGTCCTACATGACCTCCTTGCATTTGTACATAGCTCCTAGCCTGACCTCACTCTGTGCGTACTCCCACGGCACACGAGAGCCTTCGTTGACAACAAGGTTCTCAAACTGGTATATGTTCTAGTCGAATGGAACCGCCTGCTAATCCACATCATCCTCATCGTCGGAACCTCCATCTTAAGACAATGCCATGTAGTCTCGGTCTTCGAGATCCATCCTTTGCACTGCGACTTCCATCTCCTCACCCTCGTCAGCAAGACCACTAGCTTGCTCGATCAGAGAGCTACTTCATAAGGTCTTCATCGACAAAGATCAAGAACTCTAGGAGCTTCAGCCATTGTGTGTGCCGCGCTATGGCTGGAGTCCCCGACTTCTTCTTCGGCGTCAGCACCCCCTTCTTGTTCAGCCGCGGGTGGAGGAGTGGGTTTGGCATATGCTTGGACCAAAAGGACCAATTTCCACCCTCCCTTACTCGCCATGCGTACATAGGATTGCCATGAATTTATTCCCTTCAGCTGCACTAACTCCCAATACGTGGGTTGTCCTATCCGTGGGGCAAGACAACTCAATCTCAGATCGTACACATCACGGTCCACTTGGAATGCGTGGAACAACCACTGCATCACAGCGTCCCATGTACGCTGCTCTGGTCTTGGTAGGGGCACGATCGCCAATTGAAAATAATGCAAATCAATCCCCTCGGGTCCATCCATAATAGTCCCTTGACCATAGTAAATTTTAAAATTAGCGACGTCGGGCATATTTGACGCACTGCACCATAAAGAACATTTCCACGATTAACCGCATATCTAAAACTAGACTACCCACCGAAAAGTATTATGTAAAATATATTGCACTACGTAACCGTACATCTAAAACTATGTAATTCATTCGGTTAAAAAAATTACCCGAGAGGTAGGCAATCGGACGAGCAGCGCTTCGCTAGCTTATCTCCTCCCCTACTCTTCTCTTTTTTCTGAATAAAAGTGAGTCATATGCCCAATTTTAGGGTTTCAAGAAGGTTTTATAGAGTCAGTCTTCCTATCACCAGTTCAACTGGCGAATGGCGACAGGAAGCTGTCGCCAGTTGAACTGGCGATAGATTCCTGTCGTGACAGGTACCTGGATTGGCAACAAAGGGGCGAGAGGGTCATTATCGTCAGTTCAACTGACAATAGGTTTCTGTCGCCAGTTGAATTGGTGACAGGGACACATTTTTGTAATTTTTTAACTGACGACAGGGACACATTTTTGTAATTTTTTTGTGACTATTTATTTTTGTAATAATCTTTTAAAAAGTATTATCTTAAAAAAAAAAATCCTTTTTCCCTCTTTTTTTTATTGATGGGAGGCGCACTTGTGGCCGTCTGATCCGATCATCCGAGACAAACCGTCTGATAGCTGGCTAAGGTGAACACGGTGCAGAAATTTCAAGCATATTCCGAGAACTGAACTTGAGAACATACATAGTACTACTCTACTACCTTAGAATGTACATTTAGAGTTCAGTTTTATTCACATTTTCCCATCATTTTTCTTATATTCTCTGGTTTGGACATGATGATCATAATCGATTGGTCAGTTTCTACCACTGATTATACTGTAGAGGTCAGTCTCACAGAAGCTTCAATGTTCTCTTAGAAAAGGCCACAGATACATCGCGGTACTTGGAGACGTAGCGACAGCCGACAGCAAAACAGCTGAAAGCGAACCGACGATAAGCAGCTCATTGCTCCTCATGCCATGCCGCTCCACAAGGCAGGAGAGATCACTACTGCACAAACAGTAATTCTCAGTCGCGTAAACAGTAATCTGCAGTAGCACCGTAGCATTTCACAGTAGATTAATGCAGCAAAACCGTTGTGCAAAAACACACGCAGATAGAATACTGTGGCTAAATACTGTTCATATTGTGCTGTATCGATCAATCTCATCGGTCCACGTGTTCCATCTAAGGGCTGAGTGTTAGTGCGGATAACACTGTACGCCTCCCGATCCCATGCGAAACATATTTCAACAGCTGCACTGCGCCCACAGTGAGAATAAAGAATTAATAATTGCGTGAGGAACACTACCGACCTTCAAAACTTCCATGTTTGGTCTCCAGATATGTACAAAGTTAAATTTAAGTTTCACGCTGATCACATCAATACAACGATGTACACAGCGAAACGCCAGGAGGGGAGAGATCTCATCGGAATAAACAAACATCTACAAAAGGAACCGCCCCGTCACAGTGCCCATCTACCTGCAAAATTGCTGTCGTAAAGCCGCCTCGAATATTATTAACTCTGTTAGTTAAGCTTCGCCTGTTCACGCTGTCACGGTCTGTGGAGGTGTTGGCCTTCATCTTTGCATTGCATCGCCCTCCACCGCCGTTGTGATCACCGTATGAAACTCAGAAGAACAATCCACAAAACCGTGAGCTTCCTCAGCTTTCCTGTCACTGCTGAGTGCCTTTGGAAGATGTTCAAGCCCCGGATGTGCTTCTACAACGGCAAAGCATAATGCCGAGGTTCCCGACATTTTCAGAGTAGATGCTGAGTGACAGCCTCTGAAATACATTTGCAAACGCCCTGCATGATCATCACCAATCAATACTGCAGTTGATTGTCAGTTGTCGACGTTTCAATGTACTTTAGGGAAAAGATTTCTTAGAGCACCACTTACATGTTATGAGCTCACATCAATTACTCATTTGAACAGGCCTCTGCAAAGTCTTTAATTCTTTGCTTGATAATCTGGGGAGGGATAACCAAAAGAATCAGAATGCATATGTTACAACTTACAAGCCCAAGTGAAACAAAACTGACACATGAGGGTTAACTAAAATGGTAGTGGAAGTAACTGGAATCGATTGCCTAGTAAACCAGGGAAAGACACTCAAAGGTCATATCACTCGCCTGCAACTCTTCATGAAGCAATATGAAGACCTTCTTCATCAATTTATGCCTCTGCAGCATATATGTCCACAATCAGAATCAGGATGAGCTATAGATTAACAAGCATGAATTGTCAAATCAAATAAAATTTCAGAGAATGCTAAGTTCTTGATTAATAGTCTCCCTTGTCTAACCGAATGTTAAATTCTGAGCAAAAGTAACTGTTAGATTAGGATGCCGGCAGAAATTTCAAGACAGAAAATAAGAAACGAGGAAAACTTGGCCCACTTTCAGGTTATAGAAAAACTGAAGATAGTCATGTACTCATGTTTAAGCAATAAGTATATGGAAAGGCAGTCAGAAAGCATACTGTGCCCGATTCATGATACATGTCTCTGAGTCTTTCCACAATGTTATAATACTGATCCTTATCTCTTTCTTTAGCAACATTGAGATCTTCCTGAATCTTTAGGAATTCAGAACTGTACCAAAAAAAACGTCAGTTACAGGAGATAATTACAACATGGACTATGAAGAAGAAAAATGGAGTACAAAGGGAACTAAAAAAGAACAGTTACAGTGTAACACATACCGAGTTTTCTCCATCTGACTGTTCAAGTAAGTGTAAACCTTGTATTTCTCATTGTACTCCTGCACATAATCTTTGTATCTGACAAAGAATATAATCAGTTAGTTGTCTGAAGTCTGAACAAAAAAAAACAAACTTAAGAGTTAAGACTATGTATATGACAGATACCAGCAGTATCTATAAACAGTATGCACAGTGTGATTTTGGACAAAATCAATCAAACTAATATGCCATGAACTATCATTAAAAAGCATATCAGATTACAGAATCATATCACTTAAAGTGTGAGATTGGTCGTACAACCTATAATATTCCAGACAACAGACATTGGGACACTGGTCCAAGCCTAAACAATACAAAAGAGCATGTAGAATCCGGTGGCGAGGAGGCATCGAGCGGCGCCTTGGCTTCGGGCGGCACGAAACAGAGGAGTCGCGCGCGGGGAAGCGGCGCACGGGCGGCGCAGATCCGGCAGCGGGGATGGCAGGATCCGGCGGTGGGAAGGCTTCGTGCGGCGTGAAAAGGTGGAGGCGCATGGGGAAAGGCATAGGGCAGAGGAGGCCGTCCGGGCACAGTGACGGCGGCGGCGGCGGCGGTTAGGTGGAGTGTTTGGCAAAAGTTAAGGTTTCCATGGCTCTGATACTATGTTGGAATGAACCCTTGTCTATTCCAATGAACCTAAAGGCCAAACATATACAAGTTACATACACATGTAAATATGCAAAGAACGCCCTATACAAGCCATATCTAACAACCTCATATACAAGTCTAAACATTTCTACGACTCTAAGAGGAAGGGTGACACCTTTCTGAAATTTATGGAAACTTTAAAGGAACCTGCTGATATTTTGCCTAAAAGGCTAAAGCAGAACCTGGTTAGTAAAACTATAGGGCCAGGCCTGCTGATATGATTTGATTAACCCCCCTAAGGTAAACTGGACAAGAGGCAAGAAAGAAAGAAGCACATTCTAGTCCAATATATAATGTATGTTACTAGCTGAAAAAACTCTAGGAATATCCCAGATTTGATCAAATAATTTCATGAGAAGACAAGCCTGTGTAAAGCTTAGCAACAAGAGTGAGAAAACAAATCAAAATGCACTAGCAAAAAATACTTTGAACGGTCATAAAAGAACTGTATCAAGGATGTCACTTACTGTGAGAAATCTTTTATTGGACCTTTCAGTTCTGGCTCATCTTTATCATACTTTGAGAAAAATAAATTATCTTCGTCCGAAGAACTGTCCCTTCTCTTCCTACCTGTCTCAGCCTCAATCAAAGAGTTATTCCTACTTCTTTCCTCGTTTTCTGCAGGGGAAATTGATTTCCGTGTTCTAGACTCTATGACATTCTTACTACCATTCTGAGGAAGCTTGGGAGTAGTTTTCTTCTTCGGATCTACCTGATCTAGCATTCCACCCTGCGCCATCTTTGTTTCCCTTTTGCCTGTTTTTTCTCCCAACCTATCTGGATATAATATGTTCTCTGAATCTGGATTATCAGTCCTTGGCAATTGCCGACTCTGTGGAACATTTACTCTTTGTTGAGACCGATTATTATCAAAACCATATCCTGGTGTCTTCCTGGGAAATCCTTCCTGATTTATATTAGCTCCAATACCAAATTCTTGAGGTGATGGTTTCCTCTGATCATTAAAAGCAGATAGAGCGGCCTTCCTGTTATTCATACTGGGGTTATCTACATTAGTTAATTTAGCATCAAGCGACTTGGAAGAACTATTTCTCTCAAATTGCTTCCTTGTCCTCCCAATGTCACTTTCCAAAGAAGCCTCACGAAATTCACCCAACTCAAGATCTGAAAGCTCTCTCTGGAGCACCTTTTTCCCATGAGGTGATCTCTCAGCATTATTTCTTTGCAAATTTGATGGCTCGCCGTTACTTTCATAGCGTTCAGGAAAAGTCATGATCTTGTCATGGTTAACATTTCCTCTGGCACTTTTGGTTAAATCCATGGAATTTACACCAACATTAGCATCCTTTGAATGCTTTAAATGCTTGTGCATTTTCTCATCAACAAAAGGTTCCCCGTGTCTACCCCTTTTTCTTGTGGTAGAATCATCGGAGTCATCAAAATTGGCATGGTAGCCTTCAGCATGTACATAACCTCTTCCAAAGTTACCGTCCATACTATTCAAAGGTTTCTGTATCTTATCTGACTTTTTCTTGGAATTTGATTTTTCAATCTTTTCTTGTGTTTTCTCAGAGTATATTGTTGTGATAGGTACATTTGGGCTCTGATTTATCTTTTGTAAATTTCCAGAACCCAAAGGTCTTCCTTTCATAGCAGGGCTACTATCTTGTGCATGCAGATCGTTATGTGCATCCCAGCCAACATTCCCAGTCTCCTTGCTCAACCTCTCATTGATAGGTTTGTCAGGAGGTAAGTTTTGTCTATGCTCTGAGAAAGAACCTGTAGCTCCTGAATATGCCATGTCAACCTTGGCCTTTTTGGCACTTTCTGGCTTTGCGGTAGAGTTCTCATTACCAGAGCACCTTTTCAACTTGGGTTTGGCAACTTTCTCAGTTATCCTTGTCGAGCCATGGTTTGATCCATCCTTTGATGTTGATTTTCTTCTGCTACCATGCTGCTTCATGAATTGACTGCCTTCTTCCTTGGGTAAGTTCTGACTACCCGGTGGTAAGGAGTCATCAAAAAGTTTGTCCTCCTGGTAAGAAATTTCGATTGCAGGATACTTGCCATCAACTATACTAGGTTCTATTCTGGTACTCGCCATGTTTTTGCTTCCTGGAATTTCTGATGGCTTGTCTAAGTTGCTTGCACCAAAGCTCTCAATTGCTGCAGCTGTATATGCTGCCCCATCATTGTCGGTATTAAAATTATTCAAATCGATGTGTGATGATGTACTCTTATACTCCAGATTTGTTCCAATGTCAATTTGCTCATCATCACCATCCAGTGTTGGCAAATCTCTTGGTGAGGAGGACAACTTCAGTTCATCTGCTACTTTTCTTTGTGATGTATCTGCTTTGTCATCATCATTTGTGATATCCACAAATGCATCAGATCCTTCATTGCTGCTCGATGAAGCATCACTATCACTGTCGCTGCTGCTCCCACTGCCACTTGCCACACTTCTGCTTTGACTCCCGCTATCACTTCCACTGTCATTGCTGTCACTGTCACTGTCACTATCACTTCCACTGTCACTAGACGTGTCCGCTTTACCATCACTGTCATTATTGACCTTTTTGTCTCCTGCAGCAGAAACTGGGGAGCCCCCAATGTCAATCTGCTCAAATATATCAGGATCATCTATCTTTAAGCTTGGAGCAGCTTCCTCAATGTTCTCATCAATAGCCCTGTTAGATATATCAATAGATGGCTGTTGAGGTGCTTGTGGGAGAGAGTAGCAAACATGCAGAAAAATAATTGTATACGAAACTACAGAAGGAACTTCATGAAAACAATGCCGCTGTGTGACAAGAAATCAAGGGATTGAACTTGTAGGAGAAAAACATTGTACCTTCCACTGCCAGATGCATGCCTTCTAGAGCTTTCCACCTCCAATCCGGGTTTGAGCAAATACCTCCCTGGTGCTTGGAAATTTGCAATCTGGAAGAATATTCATATGTCAAGTGTGTATCACAATATATTGCTAATGTTTCCATATATAAAAAAGAGGTGGTGCATAATGTTTGTTACTCACATTCTTGATGATACTCTCTATTTTCTTTGACGCCTTTGGAATTGCATCTGCAACAGCTTTCTCCAAGGCCTGAATATGTTTCAGAACATGTCATGAACAGAACGTCAGACAATTGCTTGTGAAGTAAACCTAACCGATTTAGGTAACTAAACAAATTACAAAAACAAATGCATGTATGATCATAAACCAAAGCACCTGTAGTATATGATCAAGCCAACTATGGATATTAGTATATTACAACACATTATGTACAAAACTGAAATCATGAAACCCTAAAGTTCAAAAGGTAAAGAACAGTCATCAGACCACAAAATTAACCATGAATTAAAATGCCAATTGATGCAAGCAGCAATATACTAAATGATCAATAAAAAAAACTTATTTTGTCATAGTGTGAACTATTATGGAACAACTGTTAACCATATAAGTTTCTACACCTGTAACTCAGTCTTGCCTTTTACAAAGGAGTACAGAAAAAACATTTATACATGATCAATTTAGTGTGAAGCATTCTGTCCATATAACGTTTTCCCACTACTCAGGAATATACTCCCTGTTAATTTATCTTAGAAGTTTTGGATTCCTTTTCATTTGCACATGCTACATGAGAGAGAGAGAGAGAGTACCTTTAAGTTCATCCCTTTTGGATTTTTTGAGAGTATAGATATCAAGAGGCTTCGCAGTTCAGTTGTATCATCAACATTTGCAGAAACAGCACCTGCTCGGCGATTTATTCCTTGAGACATCCTATTTGGTGTTGCTTTCTCAACTTTAGTATTTTCCTCTTTATTCAAAACAGAAGGTATTATGACTTCATTATTTGCATCTGATCCAACAGGAAATGAAGGAATGCTTGGTCCAGGTTGCTCAGGAGAAGGCGCAAGTGAAGTTGAGAAATTTCCTTTGGGAATATTGTTAGGCAACTTCACTTTGGAAACTGATTTGGTTGGCGCAATAACAGCAGCTGGCGTAGGCCCATAAAAAAACATATGGAGTTAATTGTGTGCTAATGCAGGATTCTTTTAGTGGTGGGACATGTATATACATAAAAAGAAATAAAGCAATATAAAAATAAAAGATCGAACAGGATTAAAACCTGGATTCTTTCTGTAAAATTCCTTCTGCTTCCAGTTCATCCTCCGCATATTACCTAGAAGAGACAACAGAACTAAATTACACAGTTAACAAACTTTCGCCATTATACAGTATCTAACAAACTTTAGCCGGAGATCAAATTCAGAACTAGTATTACTATTTGTCTAAAACTAGTATTGCTATTGAACATAGAAAAACTGAGCACATTTACACACTAATTATCTGATGCAAGTAATTAAATCATATATGGATTTGAGAAAAACAATTACACAGTATCACATTCACACATTTCTACTATGAATGCAAAATCCAGGTAGAAATAATGAACTCATAATTCATCATGAAAAAGAAACATGGTAACATAGTTCAAAGTACAAACCTTCTACAGCTGCAGCAGCCATTGACTTAGCCTGACTCTTGACAGATGGATTCGCAGGGTCCAGCACAATTGATCTATAACAGACAATTTTACAAGAAGGCATAAGTAAATTATGAAAATAAATCTGCAATATCATAAAACAGCTAATTTAAGGATAAATAGATGCATCAGGATGACAATTAACCAATGGAAACTAAGAGAAATATGGAACAGGGAAAGCAGACAAACTTTCGAGATCTTGAGAGCCGTTCAGCCTCCTCTGTGCGCATTTTCACAAGGTTCTTTGCTGATTCATCCAAAATACGTTGCACATTCACCTTGCGCCAAGCAGAGCCACATTCCAGAAGCAATCCATTTCCATCCTCTCCACTCTGATGTTCTTCATAAATATCACATAATTCACCACCCTCGGATGCCCATGTAAATTTGAATTCTTTACCACCAACATCTATAACCTAGTGCAAGAAAAGAGCTTTCAGTACTCAATTCAACCAATTATGTGTACAAGAGTATTTGTCATGTTGAACAGATTTTGCTTGATATAGAAATTTTAGTTGGACTGACCTAATAGAGTAACTAAAAAAAGCATACCACTTCCAAACATTTTAAACATTCTCCACAACAGGGTTCCAAAACCGCTGGGAACCGGAGAGTTCCCACCGGTTTCCAGAAGTCCCGGTGGAGACAGGAAGTGCAATACCAGCTAGAATAGGCAAATTTTCTGTTATTACCAGAAAATTGGGCATCTGTGATGATTGCGTAGATAGGAAACATAGAAACTTCAAAAGGTAAAAAGACAATTCAAATCCAAAAATATCGGCTGGGAAAATTCCGAAAACCAGCCTGTTTAAGCTACTCGGAGGGGGAGAACTATCTCTTAAAGGGATAATTGGATAAATGCCACTTCAATCGTCCCATCTTTAAAACATGCCATTGCAATTGTGTCATTGAAAAATGACACTGCAAACATGAAGTACCTATAGAAACGCCATTATGGTCAATACAAGCCTATTTCACAGGAATACACGCCTTGTATTTCAGATCTTATTTTCTTATGCCCCAAACTGGCCCTCGAGGCAGCCTAACCTAATCATTTGAACCTAACCTTGTCCATAGCCAGACCCATTCGATTCCTTCCAAAATCTGAGCAGCCATGGAGAAGAGCCAGCAGGCAGCGGCCATGGCGAGCTGAGCCACCACGCCAGCCTCCCTCCACAGCGTCTCACCCCTCCCCACCCCCAAACCCCACGCGACGCCCCTGCTAGGCGAAGGCGAGCAGCAGTAGCGTAGCAAGGCGTCCCAGGCCCTCTGCTTAACATCCCCAGCCGTGTAGAAGATGGGCGAGATGGACGCCCCTTCTTCCTTGGCCTTCAATCAGTTCAGAGCTTTGAATAAATTCTTGAGACTACAGCACCATTTCAAAGCTTCAAATAACCACCATTCAGCAATTCACAAGTAAGGGCCCTAGCTCGCAAACTGATTAGCTCTAGAAAACCCAGCATAAGAAGATAAAGTTTTATGAAATAGCAACTGAACTATGTTCTACATAACAACTCAAGTTACATATGCCCATGGTCGACGACGATGGCCACGAAGCACAGAGCGTACTGTAGAACGGAGCAGTTGATGGGGCGCGGACGGGGCTGGCCACGGACGACGGTGCGGTTTGCAGGGCGGGGACAATTGGAGCGGCACGATGGTAGGTGATGCGGTCCTACACCTCTGTGAGGCCACAGCGGCCACCGCCTGGAAAGCAGCCATGGTTGGGGATGGAAACCGCATCGAAGAAACGAGCGAGTGTGAGGACTAGTTGGGTCAGACCATGAGAGTCCTTAGGCTGGCTTGGAAGGGTAGTATAATCCGTAAGCAAATACGGAATGTGTATTATGTAAATTGGAGGGGTATTGACCACAATGGCGTTTCCATGAGCACTTTTCAAACATGAGACAATTAGAGTGGCGTTTATCCAATCATCCCTTTATTAAAAGGATTTAATTGATATATGCCATTGCAAAGGTGATGTTTCACAAATGTGCCACTAAAAAGTTTTTTCTTCTAAAGATGCCACTCCTGTAAAGTTTTACACTAAGCTAATTACTAATTAGGATGCACCATTAACAACACTAGTAGATAGATGCTGCTCCAGTGCACAAGTGCCATGGCACTGGTGTTACTGAGAGTACAGAAAACAACATCAAAGCATACTTGGATGCCATCATCAATAATGTTAGTCTGTTAGATATATCTCTTGTATAGGATGTTCTTTTTACATTTACCTACACTTGTAACATGTATATTTTGGCATTTGGCTCATTGAAAAACATCATGAGTTCATTCCAACATTGTATCAGAGCTAGGGCTCTCTCTCTTCAACACTAACCCTAGCCCTAGCTTCTTCCCCGCCACTATTCACCGCCTCCGCTCTCAAGCCGTCGCCGCCGTCCTCTGACCATCGCCGCAGCCTCCTCTCTCTGGACCAGCGCCGCCCTTGCTCTGCTTCGTGGGTCGCCGCCGCCTCGGTCTTCTTGCCGCGTCACCGCCTCTGCTTCAAGGAGCGACACGCCACCCCATGAGACACGCCGCCTCACTGCGGTTCTGAGCTCGAGCGAAGAGACACCGCCACATTTCCTCCTCATGGGCTCGCCCATACTGTCTTGTCGCTCGAGCTCGCTCGGGCCCTTCCTCCCAAAGATACCGAAATTGCCCGCCCAGTGCCCACAAGTTCCCCAAAGACCGGATCTCGCTCGACACCTCCCCTGCTCCCTGCGTCGGATACCACGCCCGGCGACTCCCCTAGCCCGGATCCCCGCCGTCACCGCCGACGACGATGCACCTCTGGATGGAGGCCGAAACCCGCCTCTCTCACAAGCGCGGCCGCTAACGACGAGGCAGACTCCCTCCGTGCGCGGCTTGTCGAGGCGGAGGCCACCGCACTACGAGCCCACGTCGAGTGGTTCGAGCGCGACGAGCTCCCCTCCACGCTCCTAGCGACTACGCGCCCAGGCAACACCGACCTCCACGGCAACGAGGAACCTAACAGGTGGGAGGCGGAGCAGTAGCCAGTGGCCGTGACCGGACCGCAAGAGGATGCGGATAATGACAGGAGCGACAAGGCTGAGGCGGCCTCGTGGCTGCTCCCCGAGCACGACAACAGCCACGAGGATAGCGTCGTCGCTAGGGGTGGATAACGAGCTGGCTCGGCTCGGTAAAGCCCGTTAAGAAAACGAGCTCGGCTCGGCTCGTTAAGCTAACGAGCAGAATACTAGGCTCGGCTCGTTAAGAAAGTCAAGAGATAACAGCTTGGGGCTCGTTAGGCTCGCTAAAAAGGAAAATCAGCCTAATAAAATTTTCAGAAAGTCAAGAGATCACAGCTTGGGGCTTGGGCCTCCCTAGACCGCCTAAGGGCTACTGGGTTGGGCTGACCTGGTGCTACTGCTCAACTGTGATGGTTTTTTAACGAGCTTAACGAGTAACTCGCGAGCCAGCTCGAACTCAGCTTGTTAAGAAAACGAGCTAAATTGCCGACTCGGCTCGGCTCGTTTAGGGACCGAATTCGAGTCGAGCCCTTAACGAGCCAAGCTGGCTCGCGAGTTTCAAGCTTTTTTTTCCACCCTTAGTCGTCGTCGCCACCCTGCCCCGAGCTCCTGCCTCAGACTTCCTCTCCCAACGCCGCCACTGCTCCGCCCCATGTGGATCAAGCCTGTCCGGCTCCCAAGCTGGCTGCAGTCGCCGAGCTACTCTGTGGTCACCGCCACGTCGAATCTCCACTAATGGCCATCGCCGGTGGATGTCCACTGAAGGGCTCTGACAGTTCTTTCCATTCAGGAGCTGATGACTCTCGTCAAGGCTCCTCCGGTGACGCCATGCAATAGCTCCTCTCTCTGTTCCAGCGCCTCGGTGTCAGTTCTTTCTTAAGACTCCTCGGGCTCTGCTCGTCTGGCTTGTGCTTCTCAACAGTCTTCCCCGCCCCCGCCACCTCCCTCGCTCGGTATCTTGTCTCTGTGGATATAGGACTCTGGTGCTTCTTTTCACATGACACCAGATTCTACTCCCCTCACTTCTGTGAGTCCCACAGCTCTTCCTTCCACTGTAAGACTGCGGATGGTACCTCTCTTCTTGTTACAGACCAAAGCATCCTTTCTACTTCTTCCTTTCATGTTCCAACAATCTCTCATGTTCCTAAGCTTACTATGCAGCTTATGTCAGTCAGTCAGATCACTGATCACGATTGTCGTGTTATTCTTCAATACGACTCTTGTTGTGTCCAGGACCGCCCCATGGGGAGAGTGATCACGACTGTCGTACTGTTCTTGAGTTCGACTCTTGTGTCCAGGACCGTCGCACAAGGACTCTACTTGGTACTGGCCCTCAGCGCCATGATTCGTAGCGTCTTTGGGAGCTCGACTGGCTGCAGCTTCCTTCTGTTGTCTCCACCAACCAGTCAACCACTACCACTGTCTCTTATATTTTTGCTGCATCCTCTACTGCTTCCTTCACTCAGTGGCACCATCAATGAGATCACATCTATCGTCACTAGGTTGTGGTGTTCTTGCATTTGTTTCTGGTGACACCTCTTTACATTGTATGGGTTGCAAGCTTGACAAGCAGCTGCAGCTCCCCTATCCCTCTAGTGATTATGTTTCTACTCATTCTTTTGATCTTATTCACTCTGATATTTGGGGCACCCCTCCCTTCGTTTCGAAAGGGGGTCATCGATACTATGTGATCTTTATTGATGATTATTCTCATCATAATTGGCTCTACTTTATGTCCTATCGCAGTCAGGTTCTCTATTTACCAGATATTTGTCACCATGGTTCGCCCTCAGTTTGATTCGATTATTCGTGTTTTCCATGCTGATTCTGCTGGTGGATATTTATCTGCTGCTTTGCGTCGTTTTCTCGTTGAGCAGGGTACTCTTCCCCAGTACTCTTGTCTTGGTGCTCATGCTCAGAATGATGTCTCTGAGCGTAAATATCGTTATTTGCTTGAGACAGCTCGAGCTCTCATGCTTGCCTCTTCTGTTCCACCTCACTTCTGGGCTGAAGATGTCTCCATTGTTGCTTTCCTCGTCAACATGCAGCCTTCCACTGCTCTTCAGGGTTCTACTCCTGTCGAGCGTCTTTACGGCCGGGCTCTAGAGTACATTCACCTTCGTTGTTTCGATTGTGTTTGCTTCGTCCTTCTTCCACCTCGTGAGCGCACCAAGCTGATTACTCAGTCAGTTGAGTGTGTTTTTCTTGGCTAAAGTCTTGAGCATAAGGGTTATCGCTGTTACGACCCTATTGCTCGTCGGATGAGGACCTCTCGGGATGTCACCTTCGATGAGTCCCAACCTTACTACCCTGTCCCTCTACTGTCCGCTCGGATTCTCTTGTTGAGTCGATCTCCTTTCTGACCTTTCATGATCCTCATCTTTCCACTTCTTTTTTGCTTCCGCCTCCCTCGCTTCCCTCTCCTCCATCTGTTCCCTCTCCTCTGGATGTTCCTTCCAGCTCTTTTGTTGAGATCCCCTCTTTCCTCTACACTACTCTCACCGTCCTCGGCCTACTCCTTCTCTAGTTAAGCCTTCATCTTTGCTATGCCCTGTTCCCAGCTCTTCTTCGTCCTTGCTGAGTCCTACTCCACCTTCTCGTCTCAAATACGATCTCCGTGATCGTCGTGCTGTCAGGCCTCTTGAGCGCTACGGCTTCGCAGCCACTGCTCTTTCTAAGCGTACGACCTACCATGAGGGTGCTACTGACCCTGAGTGGCAGCTCACGATGTCTAAGGAGATTGCTGCTTTGGAGCGTACTGCCACTTGGGATCTTGTGCCCTTACCTGCGCATGTCACTCCTATCACGTGCAAGTGGGTGTACATGATCAAGACCTGCTCGGATGGCTCTCTTGAGCGCTACAAGGCTCGTCTTGTGGCACGTGGCTTTCAGCAGGAGCATGATCGTGACTACGATAGGACCTTCGCTCCTGTCGCCCACATGACCACTGTTCGCACTCTCCTTGTTGTGACCTCTGTTCAACAGTGGTACATCTCTCAGTTGGACATCAAGAATGTATTTCTCAATGGCGAACTACGTGAGGAGGTATACATGTAGCCGCCCCCTAGGCATTATGTCTCTGATGGTATGGTTTGTCGCCTTCGTCGCTCTCTCTATAGGCTCAAGCCCCTCGTACTTGGTTTGACCACTTCTCCTCTGTTGTCACTGTTGTCGGCCCGCGCCAAAGTTCACCTAAGCGTTAAGCGGACGGAGGTGGCGCTTAGCGCCTAGCTCGCTTAGGAGCCTAGGCTAGGCTACTAATAGAAAAAAGTAGAGGAGGAAGGGAGTGGAGAATAAAAGGATAAAAATGAAGAAAAATAAATAAAAGAAAGACATACTGTTCTGCACTATCCCGTCGGCCCATTACTGTTGATGCACGAATGGGCCGACCCATTACTGTTGATTCCCCTCTCGCTCTCTCTCTAGTCTCTTATCTTTCACGATGCGTTCGGGCGTTCGGCCGACGCTTTCCCTTCTCGTCTTCGCTCTTCCCCTGCCCTCCTCGCTCTCTCTACGCCGCACCGACGCCGTCCTCTTCCCTTCCCGACCTCTCCCAGATCCAGACTCCCTCTCTCGTCCTCTTCCCCTTCCTCCCCTTCCTCATGGCGGCAAGGTCTCGAGTCCGACAGCGAGAAGGCGGATCCGGCAGGATGGCGAATCCGATGGCGTGAGGCCGATTTGATCGATGGCGGCCGAATCGGCGAGGTGAGGTAAGTTCTCCTCTTCTCTCTCTTCTCTCTCTCCTCTCCGTCCTCTCCGCCGCCTTGGGCGATCGCGCTTGCCCGCTTAGCTCATGCTTTTGACCGGCTGTCCGCCCAAAGTGTCGAGCACCCACCAGGCGATTATGCCCTAGTCGCGGCAGCCGGCATGCGCCCGGCGCCTAGGCGGCCGCCTAGGGGAACACTGTCTCCGCCAGTGATCACGATCCTGCCCTCTTTGTACAAACCTCTCCCCGGGGTCGAACGCTCCTCCTTCTCTATGTGGATGATATGATCGTTTTTGGGGATGATACATTGATTTTGTGAAGAAGCGTCTCAGTGAGCAATTCTCCATGTCTAATTTGGGTCATCTTCGTTACTTCCTTGGGATTGAGGCCACTTCTACGCCTGAATGCTACTACCTCTTCTAGGAGAAATACATTCAGGATATCCTTGCTCGCGCTTGTCTCGCTGATCAGCGCATGGTGGACACTCCTATGGAGCTTAGTGTTCGTCTTCGGCCCACTGATGGGGAGCCTCTCATGGATGACGCTCGCTACCACCAGCTTGTCGAGGGCCTCGTCTATCTTGGGATCACTCGACCTGACATTTTGCACCCAGTTCACATTCTAAGTCAGTTCGTTTCTGCTCCCACTCAACTCTACTACAGTCACATTCTTCGTGTTCTACGATATCTTCTCGGGACCATCAGTCGTCGCCTTTTCTCTCCACGCTCCAGCTCTCTACAGCTTCAGGCGTACTCTGATGTGACCTGAGCTAACGATCCTTCTGATCGTCGGTCTCTTTCTGCTTACTGTGTTTTCCTTGGTTCCTCTCTAATTGCTTGGAAGACCAAGGAGCATACTGTCATTTCCAGTTCGAGTGTTGAGGCTGAATTGGGAGCCATGGCGGCGTTGACAGCTGAGATCACTTGGCTTCGGTGACTACTTGAGGATTTCGGTGTTTCAATTTCTGCACCAACTCCTTTCTTATCAGACAGTACTGATGTGATCAGCATGCTCGAGATCCAGTGAAGCATGAACTCACCAAGCACATTGGAGTAGATGCTTCGTATATGAGATCGCGGGTGCAAGACCAAGATATTGCTCTTCAGTATGTGCCTTCGGGGCTTCAGTTGGCAGATTCCTTCACCAAGGCACAAACTAGAGCTCAGCACAACTTCTACCTCTCTAAACTCAGTGTTGTTGATCCACCATGAGTTTGAGGGGGTGTTAGGTATGTCTCTCGTATAGGGTGTTCTTTGCATATTTACCTACACCTGTAATATGTATATTTTGGCCTTTGGCCCATTGGAATCGATCATGAGTTCATTCCAACAAATACAAGCCTTACTTTTCCCTTCATATGTACATAAACATGTATCCATTTCATGAAACATGAATCACATTATGCTGTGCAGAATCAGTCAGCAAATTATTGATCTTCCAGAAGCCTTCAAAGCGTAAAATGATCGAAGTACTTTGAAACTAAAAAAAAGTTGGCTCCATACATGATAAAGTAGGGACAATACAAAAATATAGCCAGTAAGTTTATCACTTGTCAAAACAGGCATATTACAGTAGATAACAACTGAAAAATTGTGCTGTTTAAGAAACATGTTATTGAAGCGACTTTTACAAACAAAACGAAATAGTAGAACCAGGATTCATAAACATCACCAACCAGACATACAAATAGGGGTTCACATCACTAGACTGACATGTCATATAAGCTACAAAAATAAAAATCCAAACAGACTTTGACAAGAAGACCCAACACACCAGCTACCTGTTATTTCCCTTTTCTTTAAAACCAGCTCGTGTTGTGCAAAAGTAATTTTAAGATTTGTGCAGTTCATCAGAAAACTAGTTCACATTTTCGATTTTGTGTGTCCTGTTTGCAATTAGTGAACCCTAGTGGAACTCGCTGCCCATCATTTGTGTGATTCTTTACCAAAAACCAAGTGGATGATTTTTAAGAAAAAAAACATATATACCTCCTCAGTCCTCACTAGTCCAAAACATCACTGAGTTACAATACAGAAAAAAAAAGACTCCAAATAAAATACCCAGATGAGAAATGCATGAGCATGTTATGCACTAACAATTACAAAAGTGGTGTTAAACTAAATCATGTGAAAAGACATCAAGAACTTGGAACGCAAGTGCTGAAATGTTAAGTGTGATCTTATTGAGCTGAATTAAGTTTGGATTATCATTGGGGAAAACTTTGGCCAATCCTAAACAGCATAAGAATCTAAACTCATCCTAACCTAACAACAAAGTATTAAATAACAAATGCAAGAACTAATTGCACCACCAAAAATAATAAAATTACGTGTAGACATCATGAAGCTAAAGTGAAATTTCAAAAACTTCAAATCAAATTGTATGCCACATACACTATCCCAAAGATTCATCAAACAAGCAATGCACTTGCTCCCATTCTACCTAAAGGATAAAGCAAATCAAATTAGGAAGGACAACAAATGCATGTGAAAAGTTATACAACGATCTTGGATGGGCTCCTAATGAGCTAATTTTCAAAGATTCATGTGTGAAATCACCAAATCCTTCCCCAACCAAACAACAGAAGCTTCCAATGAGAAGTAATAGATCATTGTGCTCCAACATATCAAACTAATGCGAACTACACAAGTAAAATCCTTGAAATTTGATAATTCCAATACCAGAGAAAACCACATGATCAATTTCCGAGCAACAAAAGAGATAGCAATGAATGAACAGTCGCTATGCCCTAACAAAACCAAACTACAACATGAACTGTCACTCAATAATAAGCAGGAAGCATTTGAACAAATCCTAAGCCAAATTCGCTACTGAAAGGACCAAACAAGAAATGAAGAGATCACTGTCCTCTAAGAACGAAAGTACCAAGGCTATCGCGCTACAATAAAGTGAATATTGGCAATCCTAACATGACTTAGGCTAACAGATCATTATGTCCTAACAGTTCAAACCTTATCGTAAGTACCACGCAGTAAATTTGAGCAATATGAATGCAAATTACACAAATGAAGTAACCCAAACTCAGGAACAGTATCACAGAAAAACCAGAAACTGATGCTTCCAAGGCTTCCGAGTAAATTAATCTCTAGTTAGGCTATGCCGTAATGGGCAAAATATCGAATTTGGTTAGGGTATAACTTGGAAGGGACTCAAGGGAACGGAACTAAACGACGGAGGAAGAGAGAGCTCACGTTCTCCGGGGAGTTGTACATGTTGGAGTCGAACTTGATGCGGGCGCCGTCACCGGCCTCCTCCGCCCGCCGGATCTCGTCAACGAGGTCAGGGGTCAGCTTTATGATTGCCGCGAAGGCAGGCGGTCCGCTGGACTCCAGGCGGAACGCCTCGTCGCGCCCGCCGCCAGCGCCGCCGCCGCCGCCGCTGCGGCGGCGGTGCTGCGACCCCGGGAGGCGCAGCCATGCCGCCGATGGAGGAGGAGGCGCCCCGGCCGCGGCCGTGTGGGGGCAGCAGGCGCTTCGCGACGCCACCGCCGCGCCCGCCGCCACGGCCTCCGAGCTTGTACATCGCCCGCGGCGAGCGGCGGCGCCGGCAGGAGGGTTGGTCGTATTGGGGCTCGCTGGGGGAGAGTAGCAAAGACGCCGAAGAGGAGGCCGCAGAAATCGCATAAGTTTTCACTCTTTTTTTTTTCCTTTTTTGGTTTGGTTTTTTATTTTGTATTCGTTGTTTGGGTGATTTTCCTCTGGACCATCCAGAATTTGTCACTCCATACAGTTTTGCTATTGTAGATAATGTAATTCTTGATTTAATATTTTATAAAAAATAAAACCAATGATTTGTCGTGTTTGCTATTTCTCCTAGATTACCTATTTTTCAGCCATACGAAATGATCACGCTACCATCGTCTCTCCAGGCAAAACCGGCCTGAAATGACCACACCACCATCGTCTCTCTTTCTCTTTTCTTTCTTCCTCGTATCTCTCCTTTATCTGTTCGCTCTTTTCCTCCCTTCTTCCTCCAAATGTTCCTCCCTTCCTCTTCTCTTCTCTTCTCTTCAGGCCAAACCGGCCCGGATCTAGCTAGGGGCTGCCAAATCCGGCGCCACCACGCCATCAGCATTCGGCCTCGCCGCCTCCCGTGCCGACTAGGCCGCCGTCACACTTGCTGTTGTCGTCGCGCCGCCGGTCTTCCTCGCCTCAACACCGCTCCAACTGCTGTTGCGCCTCGGTCGACATCGCTCGGGCCTCCCCGGCCGCCGTGTCCCGCGCCTCAAACGCCGCTAAGCCACTGCCGCTCCACCTCCTCGACGAGAGACTAGAGGAGGTTTTGGAGGAAGAAAGAAAAGAAGAAGAGAAACCGGAGGAAGAGAGACGAGGGGTAGTGTGGTCATTTCGCGTGGCCAAAAAGGGGAAATGGGGAGAAATAGCAAAAATAGATTGTATTTTCTACAAAATGGTAAATCGCGAATTGCATTCTCTATAATGGCAAAATGTAGAAGACCACTATATAAAATAGCAAATTCTCAATTGTCCATTTTCCTTTTCCTTTTCCTTTTCGGTTTCTAAGTTGCAAGTTGTTGTAAGTTGCAAAGCGCAAACTCTCACTCACTATAAACATGTGGATTGTCTTATGCGAAATTCAATTCACGTGTAGGAGCATTACACGAAAAAAGAGATGTGAAACCAAGTGTAGATCTTCTGCTATTACATGTAGAGATTGCTTCATTAAACCTTTAGTGCACGTGAAGGAGCAATGTAGAGATATGAAATCAGGTGTGAATCCTTTCTTGCCCTGAACACGTAGATTGCCTCCTGAGAAGTTTAGTCCACATGGAGGATGATTACCATCGTCATTCAAGATAAGCACACCACTATGGCTGGAAACAAGCCGAGCGAGCCAAAGCGGCTCAAGCCTAGCTCGCTTAAGTTTGGATGAAATAGTGGCTCGGCTCGTTTCAAGAATAAGCCAAAAGCTTAGCTTGGTTTGGTTCAGAAGCAAGCTCGAGCTGGCTCGCGAGCCAAACTGCGTTTTGTCACATTGCAATAGCCTTGGCCCTTGGCTCAAGGGCAGGCCACACGCAGGTCTCCAATGTATGCTTGTGCCTTCTGAAGAAGAGGCTGGCATTGTGAGCAACCATTATCCACCACCATCGAGCCTTCCTTTCTTACCTTTATTGGATTCGTATTTTACAAATCAAGAAACCATCAACTATCCCCAATACTACACTAGGGAGCCCGAAGAAACTATCGAAATCACAGACAAGCGATCAATTACGCAAATCACCCCCATCCATCCCTACACAGTTTTCTTGCCCGATTAATTACATGACCAAGAAAAAAAAGAACACAATGCGATTAAAGAAGAACGGAAAAAGGATAGGAATAGAAGTGGAAGCAGGCAATGTCACCTGAGGAAGGAGCTGGGTTCGCCGGCCTCCACCCCCATCTGTCTCCTCTCGCGCTTCCGACAAGCTGATTGCTCCCCTACCGGGTGTAGGCTACATGGACCGGCTTAGCAACCGGCGCGACGGATGGAGGACGGCACGACAGATGGAGGAGGGGGTGACGGAAGGAAGACGGGGCGGCATAGGAGGACGGGGCAAAGGAGGAGGGCCGAGCGGGGTAGGAGGACAGGGCAGTGGAGGATGGCCGGGGATGCGTAGGAGGGTAGGATGGGGAGACGAAGGAGGGCGTGGCGGCAGAAGGAGAGGCGACAGCGGCGCCCACTCATGGAAGATGGATCTTGATTGGAAATTCCACACTGACCGAGTGGCTGGGGGCTGGCTAATACTCTACGCTAGGGCGGCGCAGGCCTTAAGTGGTCTGGGTTGGTTGGTAGCCCACGAGCCGCTCGCGAATGGCTTGAGCTCGGGTCGAAATTTTTGCGAGCTGGAAGAGTGGCTTGGTTTGGTTTGAAAACATCGCGAGCCCGAGCCGAGCTGACTTGCGAGCCTCGAGCTTTTTTTTCAGTCCTACACGCCACTAATGCTTTCCTAGGATGATATACACGATTCATTCATGCGTTGATCGCACAGGTACAACAACAACAACAAAGCCTTTGATCCCAAATAAGTTGGGGTAGACTAGGAATGAGACCTCTACAAGGTCAAAGAGACGAGAGCCTTGTAAAAAAAACCTATAAGGCTAAAACCCTAAACCGTACAACCTACCATCCGAGCCAAGAGTCTAAAACACCACCCCTAAACCTTCTTATGGTTCCAGTATGTGGATCGCTAACTTCCATGTGCTCCTGTCCAAAGCTTATTCTTTAGCTACATTCCAATCCCCAAAATCTCTTTTAACTGATTCCTCCCACGTCAGCCTTGATCGACTCCTGCCTCTTCTTATGTTTTTAGTACGTCTTAAAATTCCACTAGTATCGGTACTTTAGAAGGCCTCCATTAGATGTCCAAACCATCTTAAGTAATGTTGGACAAGCTTCTCTTCAATTGGTGCTACCCCCACCCTATCACGCATATCATCATTGCGGATTCGAACTCGTCTTGTGTGGCCACATATCCACCGCAACATCCTCATCTCCGCTACACTCATCTTTTGTATATGTTGTCTTTTAGTCGTCCAGCTTTCTACTCCATATAGCATCGCAGGTCTGATCGGCGTCCTATTGAACTTACCCTTTAACTTTTGAGGGACTTTTTTGTCACACGGGACGCCCGATGCTTGGCGTCATTTCACCCACCCGCTCTAATCATATGGCTCACGTCTTCATCAATCTCGCCATCCCGCTGTAGCATCAATCCCAAATATCGAAACATGTCCTTCCTAAGCACTACTTGTCCGTCCAGACTAACATCTCCATCATCGGTCCTGGTACTGCTGAAATCACACTTCATATACTCAGTTTTAGTCATACTAAGTCTAAAGTCCTTCGATTCTAAAGTCTTCCTCCACATCTCCATATTCCTATCGACACCTATCGTACTCTCATCAACTAACACTACATCATCAGTGAAAAGAATACACCAAGTGATATCTCCTTGTATGTCCCGCGTAACCTCGTCCATCACTAAGGCAAACTTACATCGAGGAAGTGTTTTACACCTTATATATCCACATAAAATTACAGGATATGTAAGACGTGGATTTCCCACTACCGGGGGCAACCACTCCCAAGTCCAATTATATATGTTAAGACACAATAAATGTTCTATAAATCCTCGCAAGCGGACATGCTACGTCCTGTCTGCCTTCCAAATTTCAAGGACATACGAGAGATTGTTTGGGGGCGAAAAGAGAGAAGGCTTAGGGCATATTCTTTTGGTCTAATTTGTCTTTTGTTATGTCTCATACATGATTTATACAAATTTATATGTGTGCATACCCTAGCGTGCCTTTGAGAGCAGTTCGTTTTTTCTTCTTCTTTTTGGAACCTCCCCAAAATGGGAGCGGTCGCCCCTAGTAGTATATCTTATTATACCACACTAGTCTTAAAAGAACCAATCCATAATACGAGGTTGCCCTTGATTTATAACATAATTAATGTAATGTTTGGTTAGATTCAAATTCCTGCTTATCTATATGAATGAACCGATATTTTAGTTCAAATTATCGGTCTACCCATATGAATCCCAACCGGGAATGGATCTCAAACAAACCCTAAGTATTGGTTTGAGCACTAACCGTGACATTTGAACACAGCGTACTACGGTCAAATTAGAAGGTAATGCGTGTGTTTACGATCTTTGGTATTTTTTTCACATCATGTACTTCTTAAAAGAGCGTTGGTACACGAAATCATTTCTCTGGATCGTCTACATAACGGACCATTGCGCTTGACAGGAGCTCCAATTCCCATGTAGAACTTGTCGCATGGGGTTCATGTATAATTTGGTACTCTCCCCATTCGAGTGGATGAAACCTAAATATACGGTTTCTATTCTCCATGTTGTGGGCTGTGGCCATGGTCTAGAACATTTATCTAGGCATCTAGCCAACCTAAGTGAGTTCATACTTGTTTTCATGTGACGGTCTCACTTAAAGTCTTCAATCAAACTCTCATATGCTATATAACACTTACTACATATCATGAATTCAGACTCTCGTTCCAAAGTGCCACCCAGAAAACAAAACCGTGTGCACAACCAGCCAGAGATGTCACTCGCAAATGCAATTCGCTTCCACCAAGCCTTTGTTTCCAATAACCTAACGTCATGCTTGAGGCCGATTTTTGTATTGCAGTGGTCCATTTTCTTTAGAAGATTTAATTTGTGGAAGTAGAACAATATTCATTGCTAACTATGTTTCGATTTAGTCACTTAGGAGTTGAATAGACATTGGTGTGAATGAATCAGTGTAGACTTGGGCGTACGGACCGGGGTTCTGTTCACGTGAGATGGCCTTTCGGTAAAACATTAGTAAGAATTATTTAGTACGTATACCATTTTCCCTTCTTAAATTAGTGCATGTTAATAAAGCATCGCTCCTGCTTCTTCGATAGTTCGATGAAGAAAATTTGTTGGGGAAGGCGAGACCCTCTCCCAATCAGCCGTTCATTCTTCTTTCATCAGAATCACACGCCCATCAATTTTTTTTCCATAGCTCGACCCTACCACATCTTTATTCTCATGTGATCCTTTTCATTCAACCATCGAGTGGTCAAAGGCAAGATTATAGACTTATAGTGCTCGTTCTCCAACTTTATATACAACTCCTGCCACGTATGCTTCCATTCACGCTAAGAACAAAGATGAAAGCGAGCAATCTTTGCCGTCATGCGTCCAAAAGCAAGCCCCTTCCCCAACCTTTTCTTCGCGATAGCAGCATACGTTGTTTTCAGCAGAAAAGACCAAGCAGGAGGGTGAATCTTATCCACACGTACGTACCCACCGTTCGTGCGCGTCCTAGGCTCCTAGCTAGCAGACCCAGCTGCCACGTCTGATTCAAGTACATGGGCATATTGATTCTTACTTAGGGCTCGTATTGTTGAGTATATAAGTATTTTTTGAACTACTTTAATCTAAAAATAAGATAGATAAAACATAAAAAATACTCTAGTTATTTTCACAAAACAGATCACAAAGAACACTATATCAATACCAGATTCTGAAGAATGTGTTTCTAGCATTCCTATCTCGGTGTTCAAGACAACAATAGACAGTAAAGCAAACCAACTAACAAGAAAGATATAGCCATACCCAGATTCTGTGGAAGAAGAAGTTGCGACAAAGTTCTTGATGAGGACGTCGTTCGTCATGGTGTAGTAGTAGTAGACGTGCAGTTGATGTAGAACGTAGCAGAGTAGTAGTAGCGTCAGCTTGATATAGAACGTAGCGAGGAACAATGAAAGCTTGCTGAACGCCCCCCAAAACCTTATTCGCCCTCGCTTCGTGCAAGCCTTCAGGGACGAGGTTCCGGAGGCTCGCTTCTCCCGGTCTTGGCCGTACACGCGCCTCGCCGGGATAGAGATCGCAAGAGACAAAGAAACAAAACTATAGATTTCTTTACAGATTGTGGAAGTGGAAAAACTTCGGACGAGCCAAGGTTTCGGTTCTCTAAAATAGCCAAAAGACAGAGAGCCCAAAGACCAACAATACCGAGTCCAAAGGCCAACAATGCCAGAAGACCAAAGGCCAACAAATACCATCAAGGCGATGCCAAGAGTCCAAAGGCCAACAGTCACCATCAAAGACCAGAACTCAGTCACGGCTCGGCTCGACGAGGCGAAAGCGATCACAAGGCAGTGTGTTGGCTCTCTCGGTTCCCACAAAAGGGTTACCACGCTCCACCTTATAAACCGTGTAACTCCTTAATCCTCCATGTGGGACTAAACAGATTTAGCACATGCACATGGGCCTTTGAGATTTACCAGGAATTAATTAGAATATAATATTTGGGCCTAGCCCACATTAATTCCAACAACCCCCCACCAGATCTCAATGGCACATGTCAAATGCCTTGATCCACAGTATTGTTTTAATATACCAGTGTTTTGATGGAGATCGGGTAAGGTTGAACATCCACCTAGAATAGAAGCTACACTTATCCACAACCGCACAATAGACTAAGCCTTGAATTGACAGTTTATATGAATAAGTTTCACTTAAGTCCTTAATCGATACTAGGTCGCCAGCATCCCATGGGTTGGAGCATATAAGTCATACTCTGACCTATTCATGAGCTTCCTAGAAATTACCCTATTTCATAGGCGTGACTAGCAGCTTGGGCTCATATAGGTGTGTTCTTTCAAGAGCGCTCTCAGAGGCGAAGATCTTTGCTTTAACAAGCCACGTAACACATTAAGATAAAAATCAACTTCATCATCTGATTTAGGAGAGAATTGCATCTCCAATAGAGTGGGTCTATAAAGGTACTCTCCTCCTAGTTAACCAATAGCTTGTTTCGCTAATCCTACTTCACGGGATCTCCGATCACATAGGATGGGTTACCACTATGGTATAACTCACGTGGGTCTCAAACCCATTTCCTCGATGCATTGTCTATCACATTTCGTGATAAACCCTTTGTGAAGGATTCGCTAGATTCTTAGTTGCTTGGATATAATCCAAAGCTATTACTCTAGAGTTTCTCATTTTCCTGACAGACTTCAGTCTTCTCTTCACATGTCTTGATGATTCCATATTATCCTTAGAATCTGTTCACCTTGACAATCACATCGATTATCACAACATCGAATAGCCAGATTGGTTTTTCAACCACCGCAAATCCATCAAGAGCTCACGAAGCCATTTGGCTTCAACAGTGGCAGTATCTAATGCTATGAGTTCTGCTTCCATTGTTGACCTCGTTAAGATGGTCTGCTTGCAAGATTTCTATGAAACAACGCCACCTCCAAGTAAGAAGACATATCCACTTGTGACCTTAATCTCATCAGCATCAGATATCCAGTTTGAATCGCTATAACCCTCCAGTACCCTAGGGTACCCGGTATAATGAATGCCATAGCTCATAGTACCCTTTAGATAGCGCATTACCCTCTCAAGAGCATGCCAGTGATCATCTCCCGGATTGGAAACAAAACGGCTTAGTTTGCTCACAGCAAACGAGATGTTAGGCCTAGTACCTCTAGCTAAATACATGAGTGAACCAATTATCTGAGAATATCTCAATTGGTCTCTGGCTATTCTCTGATTCTTCCTAAGCAACACGCTAGGATCATAAGGTGTTGGAGAGGGTTTGTAGTCACTATAACCAAAACGACTCAGAACCTTTTCTACATAACGGGATTGCAACAATGTAATCCCACCAACATCACCTCTCAACAGCTTGATGTTCAAGATAACATCAGCTACTCCCAGATCTTTCATCTCAAAATTCTGAGACAAGAAATCCTTGACCTCCTTAATCATATTAAGGTTGGTCCCAAAAATCAGTATGTCATCAACATACAGATATAGAATGACTCCCTCGCCCTCACCATGGCAATAATACACACATTTGTCAGCTTCATTCACAACAAAGTCTGCAGATGTTAAAGTTCTGTCGAACTTTTCATGCCACTGCTTAGGTGCTTGTTTAAGACCATACAAAGATTTTAGCAACTTGCACACCTTTTCTTCTTGACCATCTACTACAAATCCATCTGGCTGATCCATGTAAATTTCCTCGTCCAACTCTCTATTTAGGAAAGCCGTCTTAACGTCCATCTGATGAACGAGAAGACAGTGTGAGGCGGCTAGAGATAGTAGTACTCGAATAGTAGTTAATCTAGCCACAGGTGAATAAGTATCAAAGAAATCTTCGCCTTCCTTTTGGGTATAACTCTTGGCCACAAGCCGTGCCTTGTACTTCTCGATAGTACCATCAGGCCTAAGCTTCTTTTTGAACACCCACTTACATCCTACATGTTTACAACCATAAGGACGCTCAGTGATCTCCCAAGTTTCATTAGAGATAATGGAATCCATTTCATTACGGACTGCTTCCTTCTAGTATTCTGCATCTGGAGAAACATACGCTTTAGAAATGGTACTTGGAGTATCATCCACATGGTATACAATGAAATCAGGACCAAAAGACTTTGTAGTCCTTTGTCTTTTACTCTTTCTTAGAGTTTCACTGTCTTCCTCCTCAGGAATTTGCTCAGGGGTTTGTTCAAAATATTCCAACGGAATAGCAGGTTCAGGAATTGTATCAGGTTCCTGACTCGATGAACTAGGCATATCTTTCATCGGAAAAATATCCTCAAAGAATGTAGCATCTCTGGACTCCATAATTATACCAACATGCACGTCAGGTACTCCAAATTTCACCACTAGAAATCTATATCCAACGCTATGGTGAGCATAGCCTAGAAAGACACAATCCACGGTTTTTGGTCCAAACTTACGCTTTTTTAGGAATTGGCACATTGACTTTCGCCAAACAACCCTAAGTGCGTAAGTATGAAAGTGATAGTCTTTTCTTCTCCCATTGTTCATATGGGGTTATCTCTTTATTCTTTGTAGGAATCCTGTTTAGGACATGACTTGAAGTCAATATAGCCTCCCCCACCATGCTTTGGAAAGACCCATTTGTGTCAACATGGTGTTAACAAAATCGATTAGAGTCGGTTCTTTCTTTCAAAGAACCCCGCTTGATCGATGAATAGGAGGCGTCCTCTCATGAATTATACCATGTTCCTCACAGAATAAATTAAACTCATTAGAAAAGTACTCTCCACCACGACCAGACCTAACCCTTTTGATTTTCCTTTCAAGTTGGTTCTCAACTTCTGCCTTATAAATTTTAAAGTAGTGAAGAGCTTCATCTTTAGTTTTCAAAAGATACACATAACAGAACCTAGTGGAGTCATCAATCAAAGCCATAAAATATCTCTTACCACCTTTTGTCAATACACTATCCATCTCACACAGATCTGATTGTATGAGTTCTAATGGTGCCAAGTTTCTTACCTTTGCGGCCTTATGAGGCTTACGAGGCTGCTTTGATTGCACACAAACTTGACATTTAGAACCTTTGGCAAGGGTGAATTTCGGGATTAACTCTAAACTGGCTAACCGCGTCATGCAACCAAATTTAACGTGACAAAGTCGTGAATGCCAAATAGTAGTCTCATTACCACTGCAAACATGGTTCACAATATTATTACATAAATCTGAAAGAGATAGGCGGAACAAACCTCCGCACACATAGCCTTTACCAACAAATTATCCACACTTGGACACTACAAATTTATTGGACTCAAATACCGCCTAAAGCCATCTCTACACGAAGAGATCCGGCGACGAGATTCTTATTGATCGATGGCACATGATTCACGTTCTTGATTGCACAATCTTCCCAAGTAAACTTCAGATCGACCGTGCCAACACCATGAGCGATGGCATGTGACCCGTTCCCCATTAGAACGGTGAATCCCGAGTGACACGGTAAGAAGAGAACAGTGAAATATCAGCACACACATGTATATTAGCACCCGTGTTTATCCACCAATCGGTAGATTGACATACGAAAAGAACAGTAGGTAAATTACCATACCCTGAAGTTCCCATCTCAGTAGCACCAACAACAACATTGGTAGACATGGAATTCTACCCTTGCTGATTCTTCCCACCCTTGCGTTGGCTGCAATCCTTGGCCCAATGACCAGGTTCGCCACACACAAAGGAAAGGCCATCCTTTGTGTTCTTCTTCTTTATCTTAAAGCATGTTGTTTGTGCACTCTTGTTCTTGCCTTTGAACTTTTGAGTTTGGCCATTCTTCTTCTGTACCATATTGGCACTAGAATGTCCCTCATTACCTCTAGTGTGTGTATCTTTTGCCCTCGCCTTCTCTTCAACATCAAGAGACCCAATGAGATTTTCAACAAAAAACTTTTGTCTCTTGTGTTTCAGAGAAGTAGCAAAATTCCTCCAAGAAGGAGGAAGTTTGGCAATAATGCCTCCCACGACAAATTTGTCCGGTAACACACACTTGAAGTACTCAAGTTTTGTGGCCATGGGTTGTATCTCATGAGCCTGTTCAACTACAGAATGGCTATCAACCATTCTGTAGTCATGGTATTGCTCCATGAGATACAATTCATTGTCTGCATCCGAAACCCCAAATTTGGTCTCGAGTGCATCCCACATCTCCTTCCCAGTTGTAATCACCATGTATGCATCGACTAACTTCTCACCAAGAACACTAACCACGACACCTTTAAAAAGGTTATCAGCAGCCTCGAACGCTTGCTCCTGATCAGGAGTAAGTGATCCTTCAGGCTTGCCTTTTGCCACATGGAAAACGTTCATGGCAGTTAGCCAAAGCACCATCTTGGTGCGCCACCTCTTGTAATTCGCACCATCAAATACAGAGGGTTTGAGCGCAGCAGCAAAGCCAGTTGACGAAAAATGCCTATGCCTAGAATAAGGTTTTTGGATTGTTGAGTACATAAGCATTTTTCGAATTACTTTAATCCAGAAATAAGGTAGATAAAACATGAAAAATACTCTAGTTATTTTCACAAAGCAGATCACAAAGAACACTATAGCAATACCAGATTCTAGAAGAACAGAAGCTAGCATTCCTATCTCGATGTTCAAGACAACAATAAACGATAAAGCAAACCAACTAACAAGAAAGATATAGGCATACCCGATTCTATGGAAGAAGAAGTTGCAGCAGAGTTCTTGATGAGGATGTCGTTCGTCATGGCGTAGTGGTAGTAGACGTGCAGTTGATGTAGAACGTAGCAGAGTAGTAGACGTGCAGTTGATGTAGGACGTAGCGAGAGAACAACGGCGATCCGCGAACGCTCCCCAAAACCTTATTCGCCCTCGCTTCGTGCAAGCCTTCAGGGCGAGGTTCCGGAGGCTCGCTTCTCCGGTCTTGCAGTACAGACAGCGCCTCACGGGATGGAGATCGCAAGAGACGACAAACAAAACTATGGAGTTCTTTACAGATTGTGGAAGTGGAAAAACTTCGGACGAGCCATACTCTCGGTTCTCTTAAATAGCCAAAAGACGAGAGCCCAAAGGCTAATAAATACCAAGAGTCCAAAGGCCAATAATCACCAGAGACCAACGGTCGCCATCAATGTTAGTGCGTTTGATTTTGAATAGATAAAGAAAATTGCGTCACTTTTGACTGACACGCTTGCCTGCGCACGACACGCACACGCACACGCCGAGATGGCGCTCGGCTCGGCTCGCGAAGGCGGAAGCAGCAGCAGCGTGTTGGCTCTCTCCAATTCCACAAGAGGGGCTACCATGTTCCACCTTATAAACTGGTGTAACTCCCCTTAATCCCTCCATGTGGGGACTAAACAGATTTAGCACAGGCACATGGGCCTTTGAGATTTACCAGGAATTAATTAGAATATAATATTTGGGTCTAGCCCATATTAATTCCAACACGTATCCCTATGTGATCCACTTTTGAAAGCAGTTGACGAGGGCATTCTCAGTTCACAGTGTGTACTAGGATTCTAGGAAGATAGGTCGCTCCGCTGCGTCCCGTCTGGAGCAAGATAGCACATGTGTTTTTCTGTGTTGTTAAACAGAATAAAAAGTATGACGATAAGTGTGTATATTTGTTGCACTATTATAAAGGTACGATGGAAGTAGAATCTAGATTACTGATCTTTTGTTATCATAGCAAACCGAAGCGACATTTGCAAGTAACACAACAAACTAAAAAAATATTCTGGTACAGCACCATCTTTCTTTGTGTATAGTATGGATCGTGAAGCTTATTACACATCATAATGAGAGGAAATAATAGCGAGCCCTAAGATTGTACTAAGCTACAGAGAAATTTAGAATATTTAACCCAATATAAATGTGAAAGTGAACATGAAATCATACAGATTTCGTCATCTCAATTTCTGAAACGATCTGAGGCCCATCGCTTACTGAGTAATACCAATACAGACTGTGCAATGTTGATGTCTGTGCGGTCTTCCCTTAAGAACCTAGCATACTGAGTAGGGTAGCAACTATGTATATGTTAACATAATTTAACTGCTGAAAGAAGATAAATAAAGTTTGAGTACAGAGTGCAGACATACCACATACCGGTCAGAAGAAGGCTTTTCCCTTGTACCATGTTGCACGACAACTTGCTAGCCAATAGCTTATGTGATGGTGTTACAATATCCACTTCATGAAATGAAATAATTTCTCCCGAGGCTATGCTAATGGCATTTTGGCTCTAGAGAAAGACCAATTCAAAAGTCACACTTAAGCCTAAGTAGCGTGAAGATACAATGTAGAACTTAAATAATGACCATACCATCAGTTGGCTGAGAACATTATGAACATAAAATTGCCACAGCCCAACGGTAAAAATTTCCAACTTTGTTCAGGCTGGTCAATACTAAAAAAAATCAATTAGTTATCACTAACACAAGAATGCACTAAAAATACTGCAACCACTTTCTGGCCACTGCTATGTAGCACTAATATTAAGCTTGGCATAATAAAACAACCAAGATTGAAAATCTGGCCACAAAATTCCCAGCTTAATTTCCAACTCCTCCCTA
Organism: Phyllostachys edulis; assembly: GCA_036346405.1. Taxonomy (NCBI): domain Eukaryota; kingdom Viridiplantae; phylum Streptophyta; class Magnoliopsida; order Poales; family Poaceae; genus Phyllostachys; species Phyllostachys edulis. Next base: position 106,649,757 of record CM070550.1, read on the forward strand.
ACAACAACTTTCATAAGCTCTGGCAGATATTAAGATCTCGCGGCAAGCTAAAAACCTAACTATATCTACGACAAATATTGAATCCTACAATCCCAATATGCTCACATCCAGCCTCTGACCTGTGTATTGTACAATTAAGGTCTTGTCTAAACCAAAATCGATGGCCCAATTCACCCGTCTCCAGAAACTATGCACATCCCATTACGAACGGCTAGGAAAGTTTCGCACATGCGTATACGCCATTGGGTAAAAACCGCAAAACCAAGACGTGGATGGCCTGGGAGGCCGGCGATCCCACGCGCTATAAAGAGATCTACAAGAACCACACTTTTCTTCCTAAGTAACTTCATCTATCCATAACTAATTCGTTCAAGAAACCCAGTATGAGAACTCAGTATATAGCATCAAAAAGATGGAATACTAACATGACACAGGAAATATTAGCACCTCATTGACAAATGGGCAGTATTTTACCAATGCTTGATTAAGCCATTTAAGCTGTATAAATAAAGAGAGTAAAGCATCAGTATAAACAATATTGGACAACACCAAGGTCAAAGTGTAAGCAAACATTAAGGGGAAACTCAACTTTTGCTTTTGTGTGAAAGAAACCCATGATGGATAGAACTCAGGAAGGATAAGCTCCCTCAAATCTTGTACATTCAACTATGAGAAAGATGAAATTGTACCAGCCTACAGACACAAGTTATGGATAAGAAATATAAAACAAATCACAAAACATGAGTGGTACGAATTGAAATACTACATCTGTCCCAAAACCAGTGTTGTTCTAGGAAGATATTCTTGTCAAACAAATAACTGTTATTATAGGATCTTAAGATAAATTTTCCCAATTAACCATAATTAAATTAAGTAGAAGGAATGGAACTAAGAGTTGCACAAGGTAATCAATCAACAAGAACATTAATTGATCCAAACAAATATGTAAAGGTACAACCTTAGTTGCAAACAAAACATTCTGTTTTACCTTAGCAAGCTAGACGAAGCGAAGAATGGCTAAGCGATGGAAGCCTCTCCTGCAGATCAACCTAGAGGCTTGGCATCTCCCAACGAAGCCTCAACCTGACCTTCATGTGGAAACCAAAGGCACGAAAAGAAACCAAACCATCAAAGTAAGAACCAATTGCTGAGTTCAGAAGAGGAAGGAGCAAAACGGAACACAAAAATCATCTAGAAAGGTAATCAACAGCGAGGTCATCACAACATGCACACGGTATACTCCTAGATTTGTACAAATTCAAAGACTATGTGTATTAATCAACGTCTAACTACAAATCTACACCATGACCGAAGACCGAAGGAGGGAGGAGGGGTAGGTCGCTGTCTGCCCTCGGCGCCATCGACTCTTTGGAGCAGAGGAGGCAAGTGCGAGCAAGTGGAGGAGGCGAGGAGGGGCGGCACGGGCAAAGGAGAGGAGGCGAGCGGTGCGGGCGAAGGGGAGTAGAAGGGCTGCTGGGGTGGCACATGCGAAGGGGAGGAGGGGTGGGGGAGGGAGCGATGCAGGCGAATGAGAGGAGGGGTGGCGAGGGGGAGTAGTGCGGACGAAGGGCAGGAGGGGGCGACGGGGATGGCGCGGCCAAAGGGGCGACGGCAAGGGCATCACGGCCGATGGGGAAGACGCAGGTAGAGCCCTCTGGCAGCGTCACCGGGAGGATGGAGAAATCGAGAGAACGCAAGAGGGAAAGGGGGCATGGACAAAATTGTTTAAATGATTTCATGTGACAATAGAGCGCATGATTTCATGTGATAATAGATCTTTTGTAGATATGGTAATACATTTTTGGTACATGTTATAATACATAGAAAGTCAGACATACAAGGAAAGAGCGTGATTTCACGCGTGCTATTTGAAATGCGAGTTTGACAAGGTGTGGTTAATTCAGTCTAAAAAAGGTGATGTGAAAAGGTGTAATGGCATTGTCATGTGAATTTTGGTATTGTAATGTTATGCAAAACATGTATACAAATCTGGTCTGGTACAACATGAGCGCACAACATCCTGGATACATACGCACAAAACGTATACAAAGTAATTACACATGGGCTACAATAATATGACTCACTTGTCTAAGCCACTCTCTGCTCACTGCATCTACGTCTATGTGTGTGTCCTGTTCTTACGTTGATCATATATTGTGGGGTACGTGAACTGGTCCGAAGAGCGCGTCTCTATTTGGAAAACGTAGGGAGGCCGTTGAGTGGGCAGAGGTACTTCAGCAAGCTAACTCTGGCCAAGCTGAGTCTATACAACGTCAATATCGTCCAGCTGAGTTATGTCAAACTTGCTACCACCCACAAGCATATCTGTAATGAACGAATCAATGAATCCGTCCCTGGAGCCACGGCCTCAGGGTACGATGTATGAATGAACCTTGGTGCAATGGAGATCTGGCCTTGACCGTACGATGTACCAACGGCCCTGGGTGTGGCAAAGCTCTGGCCTTGGTATGGTACTCCGTACTGGTCATGGTTCTGTTGAACGTAGACTAGGGGGGACCCTGGGTGGTATGCTCCTAATCCTGACACCATGTAGTCCTCCCTAGCACTAGTTGGGATGATTACATCTTCATCGGTTGATTCGTCATCACCCCCACGCCCAACTGAAGACTGCAAGATGGAATGATGTTAGCACAACGTAAGACAAAATCAATAATCACGACCTAAGGTGAACATAACTTGCCTCCTCGATCTATAGTGCGGATGACCTACAGGGAGCGCTAGGACGACCGCTAGTTTGACTAGGCCGTGCAGATGTTGAGCGCAACAATAATGCATCTCGATGGACGGGCGGCTGGAAGATGTCATGATGTTAGCACAACCAAAGGCAAAATAAATAATCAGGACATAAATTGAACATAACTTACCTCCTCGATCCACAGTGCGGATGACCGACAAGGAGCTCTAGGACGGTCGTCGGTCTCACTAGGCCATGCCGACCTAGAAGGTGAGCTAGGTGGGTCCACTCGGTGAGTAGCCTGAAGTGTGTCATCTCTCGTCCGACCGTAACTCATGTTCTTGATGATATGCTTGGTATCCTTGTAGATGGACCTGAGAGTCCTGAGAAGCCCCAGAACGTTGTGATCACAGCCGCGGATGGTCGACCCAAATGCGCATGAGATCCGCTGGACCAGGTTGAACTGAAGTGACAGAGAAGAGTTGTTCAGTAACAAACAGTAAAATATCATCCTTGAAGCGAGCATAGGTTGAGTGCTTTATAGTGTCGTCACGCCGCGAAGCTTCGTGTCGATCGAACAAGTGTTGAAGCATGTCTTAGTGTGTAGCATGCTCCGGATGCTCTGGTAGAGGACGAGTGAGTCTGGTGCGCATCCGTGGTACGTACCACTCGATGTAGTCGCGGTAAGTCCCAGTGTCGTACAACCACTGCTCTTGTAGAACCTCAATGTGCGCCATCTCCACTCAAGTCGTAGTCCATTATTGTTGTACTGCCTGACAGTTCTCAGAATGTTGCCCCAGCCTCAATTTTCTACATTCGAGAAGAATTTATGTGCGAAGAACGGATGTAGGTGGCAACTGTAAATATTACTCGGATGGAGTTACACTCACAAGTGGACAACTCGCTCGAGCATCCTCCTGTTGGAGGGGGCACAACCTGGTAAAGATCGAACTATCGTATTACATGCTGCGGCACGTAAGGCTACACCATATGGGAAAAATAAGGTGGTAGGTTGTCGCCTATAACCCAACGTCCTATGTTTATTGCACGGACAGTCCGTGTAGCGCTATCGTGCTAACAAACTATGGGCTCTATGGAGACCATATGATGTTGTCATTGTGCAAAGCCTCGAACACGTTGTGAAACACGGGGTAGCACCTCGTCGGTCTATCTCTGGCCAAGCGTAACTTGCCAGCAGTCTACCAGGTGCCCATAGTGGGCCCGTCTATCGGGTCGTGGAACTTGGTGTACGGGTGCACTACAATCTCGAAAGTGGGGCGCCCAACATGGAAGTGCTCCCAACTCTCCCAACTCCGCAACTACAACAGCACGTAGCAGACAACAAGGATCAGTTTCTCATCAGTGTCATGCTGTGAAGCGTCAGACAACCCCCTACACATGGCGCAAAGGATAGTTAATCCGAAGCTGTAACAGGGTATCTCCCCAGGCTCGGCGTCAACCGAAGATTCAGCGGTGTGCACGAAGCTAGGGTACACCCAACCACCCTGTGTGGTGGGAAACAATGCCCAACTAAAAATAAACAACAGGTACGCGACGAGGTGTCCTAACAACCTCGTCTGGTGCATTCGCCGGGCATCGACCGAAATGCCTAAGCTACGTCTAAGGGACACCACGGGCCCTGTCTAGGACAGTTAGACCGAATCAATGCACCAAGCGGGCATTCCAACCCGCCGACGGACAGGGGTGGAACAAGTACACTCCCATGATCGACAGACCAGTCAAGAAGGACACATCCTGGAGAGTGGTTGTCATCTCTCCCCACTGAAAGTGGAAGGTGTGCGTCTCAGGTCTCCATCTGTTAACAAGTGTCGACACGAGACTCCTGTCCAGTGTGAAGCAGCGGCCGATGTGGAGCATCCTCGCAAAGGGCAACATGCCCATGTCCCGAAGGAGTGGGACATAGTGAGGGTTGAGCTCCCAGTAATGCCTCTCTGACCTAAGCATAAGGGATGGAGGACCATCCCTGTCCCCGGTGACCCACAACTAGCTACAGTGATGTTCATCGTAAAATGGTTCGAGTAGTTTCGGTAGAGGAGGCTCAGCCCCGGTCCCTCCCACCATGGCTTGCAAGAGATTAAATACCGAGTCAGTTTAGAAAAAATAGAATGCCAAAATAAATGGAAATGAATCATTAAAATGAAATGAAGTACAGAAAGACACAAATATTACAACACTACTCATTAACATAAAATGACGACAAACTAATTAGGGCTAATTAATTACGTCTAATTTATTACAACTAATAATTACGACTAATTAACTACAACAAATTATTCATGACTAATGAATTTAGACTAATTAATCATGGTGAATTAATTACGACATATTTAATTACACCTAAATTAATCGCGACCGATTAATTATGACTATAATTATGGCTATTTTTAAAAACTAAATAATTACGAACAAAGAAATTAATTATGACTAATTAATTTTGACTAAATTAATTACGAGTAACTAAATTAATTAAGACTAATTATTTACCACTACTTAGGGCTAATTAATTATGAATAATTTATTACGACTAAATAATTATGACTAATTAACTATAACTAACTAACTACGACTAATTAATTACGATGGATTAATTTGGACCAAGTAATTACGACTAAATTAAATCCAACTAAATCATCTAATACTAATTGCACAGTTAATCAACATAATGTATATGAGAAAAATTACCTCCTCTAGAAGATCATTGCTTGATGTCAAACTTTCTCTACTAATACGACTGCTAATAACTGCTCTAAACACTAATTTCGGCCGATCGTGCTACCTTTCGCTCGCTCAACCCTCTCTGTCTCTCTACGCCGAGCGCTCAGTTTTGGGGTGGAGAATGAGAGCGACGTACTGGGTTTTATAACCGCATGAAGGAAGGATTTCCGCCGACCACGAAGCGGTGGGAGGGGAGGGAATCGATTCCCTCCCAGTGCTAGGTTCTTTTCGCTCATGCAAGACAACGAGTGACCGATGTGACACGATGGGACGAGAGGGAATTGATTCCCTCCCACGGGTGCAGAACGTAGGTAACGTCGTTCCCCTGGCGCGCAGACACAACATATGTTCCCGGGGCACACAGACGCGAGGTGCACGGATGCGATGAGACCAGCCCAAGGGTGCACGAATTCAACGAGACCGTTCCCCTGGCGCATGGACTCGGCTGCACCGTACCCCTGGCGCACGGACTCGGCTACGTCGTGCCCCTAGCGTATGGACTCGACAATGTGTCGCCCACCGGCGGCTTCGTGGTGCCATTTTTACCTTTGACGTCGAGAGGGAGCTATAATTGCAATTGAGCGCATCAATAATGTTGTATTAGCCAAGCTTTTATCCTACTTGTCAGTCTAAGAAAACTAGCTACATCATTGCATTGTGAGTTAACTGTGTTTTGCTACTAATTGAGATAATAGTCCCAGATCAGTAGCTAGCTCAAACAGGAAATATCGATAAAATACCATTTATTTATCGATTTAACTAAAAAGATACAAAGATAACAAATAGTAATAATAACCGGACCTTATGGTCACTGTTTACTTAACTTGCCACACAGGGTTAAAGAAACAAATAAACTCTTGCAGTGGAACGGAAAAACTTGGAAAGAACAATCAACATGCCCACAGACAATCGAGTGGAGAACACCTCCTAATTCGCAAAGTCATCATAGTACTCCTTCTCAAAGAACTATTGAGCTGCTTGATATTTCTCAACTGAGCAACAGAATTTGAAGTCATGAGCACATAAAGTACTCAGTAAATTGTAGGTAAATAATATGCAATTAATATTCTTGCAAGGCTAAAACAAAGGTTAGCTGTATGGTTCTTTTGCAGAAAGAAGTATTGACGATAAATACAATAAATAGATTGAAATGCGTAATTGAAAAGAATAGTAAATAAATAAACAATTGCTTTGAAATAATCAGTGAATTTCTCATTCACTTCCTAACACATACCACCAAGTGAATTACCCATTCACCAAACGAACATTATATTCATCAAGTGAACTTCTCATTCATACTCTGACACATTTTATGAAGAAACTCTACTGCTCGTGTGAAATCCCCTAGCACGTCCATGACCGCGGACACGGCTATTTAAATAGTTTTAAGTCTACAGAGGTTGTGCAGCTTTTTCCATAAGAGATAAATCAACTCAAAATGTCTGAGCACACTTCCTCAGGTGTGCGACTAAGTGATCATCACGAGGCCTTTACAAAGCTCCTTCTTAACCCAATTATGTCCGCCAAGGTTTCAACAATGAATGTCTTACCGACTAGATAGGCCCCCCTCTTGCGCCATTGTGAGTATATGTCTATCTTGCAACTCACACTTCCAAGACAGAACTAAAATTAAGACATTGCTAATTAATTAGTCAGATCCATCCCATACCGGCCATGTGGTTGTACGATTAAGGCCTAGTTCAATGGCGTACAAGATTAAGTCATTGACAAATTACTCAGACAAGTCTACCACAAACCTACAACGTGTTAAATCCACACCGTCCCTTCACAACCGCTCGTTTGAGCGAAAATCATTTTATTTAGCCAAAACCAATGACATACCATGCCATAGTATACAAATTTTAACAACAGTGGCTACCCAATTCCATATCTCATTAAGTCAAATTCAATATTATCTGTACATGTGATAATGAACCCATCGCAATTAAGCTTGACTAAGCATCTGTACGATACCTATGTTGGTGATACGAATATGTCCAACTAAAATTAACCATCCTATGGTGATAAATGATTTATGGCATTCAAATATTCAATGGAGGCGTAACGACAACAGGTGATAGCTAATCCCAAAAGAAGTTGATATAAAGATAGCATGCAATTGATACAAAACAATATACTTTTGAAATCATAGATTCGATATGATCAAAGGATTATGACTTGCCTTGGCCATGGCTCTGCTCAGTTACCACACTTGGATCTTCAAAGTTTGCTTTTGCTCCTGCTCCGTGAAACAGATCATCTAACAAGAGAGAAAACAACAGGTGAATCACAAATAAATTCAACATAAATTCAAATAAAATAAAATAAAAAGTAAAACCAACCCTAAAAGAAATAGCTTAATTTTAGATGAATTTAGGAATTTGAATGGACTGAATCAGAGTTCGGACGAAGGAGAACGGACTCTCGGAAGATTTGCCAGAAAAGAAATTGAGAGGGAAAAGAATATTCCTGGAATATTCCCTTCGGCCGAAAAGGAAAATAAAAAGATATCTGGAATTTACAAGTGGGGTCCACTGGTAAATGAGAGAGAGATGAAAGAGAGAATGACATGTGGGCCAAGGTGCTGGGGAGAGAAAGAATAGAGAGAAATGATAACAATTGGGACCCACATGGCATAGGGATGGTCCATGGTGGACTGAGTTCATTGATTTTTGGCTCGGGTTCAATTTGGGTTCACCACATGCATTGACACTTGGATTGCTGACAAGGACGCCACATGGACAAAAGAGCTGAGGTGGAAGGATGAGGTGGAGTGCCACGTAGTAGGCAGAGAAAAGCACAGAGCAGAGGAAGAAATAGAGAGGCCATGGCCGTCGGCAAAACAGATGGTGGTGAAGGCAAACAACGGCAAGGTAGCTCTGGTGAAGGGGAAAAAAATCAGTTCCTGAGAACAAGGTGAAGCTCCTGGTGCCAGTTGCTCGGCAAGTCCGGCAGTGAAACGGTGGCGACAGTGACATTGGCGGTGAGGAGTAGCTCGGGTGACGACGGAAACGGTAACTCGGTGGTGCCCGACGAAAGACAAGGGAGGCACCATGTCGACGATGGCGCGAGGATCACAATGCAAAGCTTGGAAAAGATCAGAGAATAGCTAGAGTGACGAAGAGAAGGAGATGACCAGTAAATAGGAAGAAAGCTGGCAGCGGTAGCTCGGTGACTGAGAGAGAAGGAGAACGAAGGGAAAAGGGAGATGACACCCTAGAACATGCAATGTCGTGCACAAGAAGCAAAGGGGCTCACCGAATATGTAGATCGAAACGGGGTGGTGGCGGCCAGTTTTGAGGAGGACAACAGCGACGGCGATGCGATGATGCTCCAAGGGAGATAGTGGAGGCAAGACGTAGAACGTAGTGAGGCGACTCCGATGGTGAAGATGTTGTGGCCGGATGACCTTCGACGGCAATGAATTTCGACGATGAAGCAACTTCGGCAGTGGCAGGTTCTTTAGCTCGATTCGGCGCAACGAAGATGGGGGAGACGTTGGCGGCTAGGGCAAACAAAAGAGGAGACCGATGTGAGTATTTTGACACGAGGAGGTGCCTTTAAATAGTGCCGGAGGAGGAGAGTCCACAAGGACTATAGCGGCGCGACTCAACGTGCTCGACTCGGACTCAAGGAGTCTAGGTGAACGGGGAAGACAATGCTGATGAACGGGGGCCACACGATAGTGGAACAAAAAGAAAAGGAAAGGGGAGGTTGGCTCGGGCTGGCTGAGCACAAGAAAAAGAGCGGTGTGCCAAGGAGTTGGGCCAAGAGGGAAAAGGCTGAGAAAGAAAAGAGCGGGCCGAAATGAAATAGAATGGGACAAAGAGAAAGGCTTTGAGCCCGAGAGAAATTCCGGAATTTTAACTGATTTCTGAATTTAGGAAATTGAGATAAATAAAAATGAACTCAAATAAATAGCAAATAAATTCTAAAAATTCCCACAAAATTCCATAAAATTATCTGGAACCCCAGGAACCCAAATAAAACAACTTTTAATTTAATTGAAGTTTAGATTATTCACATTAAATCTTTTTTATTTCTGAAAATTCAAATTAAGCTTTAACTTTAACAAGAAAATTCAAATGATTATTTTTATTTTTAAAGCTTCAGAAACAAACCAAATTTTGGGATGTTACAGTTTGGTTACGTGCATAAGTAATGATCATATGCACTATGCAACAAACCGAAATACACATACGATACATATGTACCTTTTTGGAATGAAAATAAAGTCGATTGGAACAAAGATCACTAGTTTCGGCGGCACATCGCTCCCTTCCCCTTATCTCCTTGCTACCCGCGGCGGCGGCCAGTCTCGAAGTCATCCATGTCCTGCGAGATGGGCTGGACGACAGCGGCGGTCAGTCTCGAAGACATCCATGTCCCGTGAGATGGGCTGGACGGTTGAATGATGTTAGGATAACGCAATGTCGGGCCAAATCAATAATTATGATGCATACTGATCATAACTTACCTCTTGGATCCGGAGTGGGCCCGGGCGACAGGGAGTGGTAGTACGACCCATGGTCTCACTTGTAGGAGCCTTCCCCTTGTCCACCACCCGCTTGGCCTTGTCGCAGCCATCCGCTTTCTTGGGCTCGTCCGATGCCTTTTCGGTTGGATCGGGGTCGAGTACATAAGGTGTCTAGCGCTCGAAGGTCTCGAGTGGCCATTGTGGTGCCCCGTGTCATTACCCTGAGGGTAATCACACTTAGGTATACATATTATTATTCGTTTGCCTGATAGAACACCGCTCCAATGAATAATAAGCCTTACCAAAGTTAACATAGCAGAACAATAAGATATAAATTGTACTTTATGACAGTTGGTAGCCATGCAAAGCTATGATTTTTAATACAATACTTAATTACAACTGAAAAAGGGATAGATCTCCTTGCTTGTCTGCCCTGCTCTACCAGTCGCCTACTCGTCCTACTCGCCGAATTGGGTGTCCACCTCACCCTGGTCCTCGTAGTAAGCGCCTTCGCCTCTTGCGGCCACCTCGGCACCTGTGTGTCCTTCATCCCACTCGGGATAATCCCCAGTTGGACTCGGATATAACAAAAGAAGTAATAGCAAGGATGAGTACTAGTGTACTCAGCAAGCAATTATTAGCAAGGTGCGCTGTATGTCTCTTCTCTGTTTGATCATCACATTTTCTAGCTCATCTCTTTTCTCTGGAAAATAATTTACCAATATTTAAGTGGCAAGTTTTAATTTCTGAAAAGACTACTTATCACTCGGTGAGAAGATAGACCCCCTAACGGTCACCGTATCCTCCAATCCAGGAGACAGACATGAATTCATGGTTTTATTTAGCACTATGCAGGCTTATACCACTTTACCCATAGCTACTCTGAGCTCTCTTTAAGCTAGGTCTCCCGCATTTCCTTTGATGCGGTGTCAAGTTCAGAGTACGAAACGTTTTCCATGTTACGTGATTAAGTCTCCACCCATCTATTTTTCGTCGGTGTCCTGGGACGCTCACCCAGTCCTCCACCGAGTTCCAATATTGTTGGTTGGGGATTAGGTAGTGAAGGCACATGAGTCTCATTCTCTGGAAGTTGGGATCCAGAGGGGGTTCCTGATGCCATGAGCTGGCGAACTGAGCGGGTTACTGGTATCCTGATCAAAACAGTAGGTAGAGTAAACAAAAGTTTGCAGGATATGAGGGAATGAGCAGAACTTAAGAGGGTCAGTAAGCAACTTCATCCCAAACTATTGTAACTTAATATAAACTAGTAGCATACATATTCTTAAGATTTAGGGGCAACACACATGAATTTTAACATACTAGTTAACATTACATGGCACACATGCCCGTTGTTTCGAAACGCAAACGATAGCAAATAGAACATAACAAGTAGCATATTACAACAAAAGTACAGCGAGGTCCCACCTGGGTCTATATCTACAAAATGTCCAAAAGTGATCACTTAAAGACCTACAAGTGAGCTCTAAGCAGACTGCAGTAGTCTAGTCCATCTAATCGCGCTGGGTAGCTCCCGAAGACTCAGGGGCAGCGGAGGAATAAGTACTCTGGGGCTCAGTGTCCCCAAGTCCAGCAAGGCTGTGGTGAAAACGCTGCAATGGCTGTGTAGGAGCTACTGCATCCGCGTAGAGAGCCATCACCCAACAGCGATTTCCGGTCACCGACATACGAGAACGTCGAGTACAGGGCTGCAGGCGAACGATGGGCCGGGGTAGCTCCTCGGCGGGTGCCAGCACTGCATCCTCCCCGTATAGCACCTCTCGGGAGAAGAAACTCTGGGCTACCATAGGAGCGATACTGTCCTCCAGTGTGCAGATCCTCTGACGCACCTCCAGAAGCTCGCGAGACACCCAACAGGGATATTCGTCAAGTGACCTCACCAGGCCTACGAGGTGCAGGTGAGGGGTAAGAAACTGTCTCCCCTCTATCTGGTAGGTAGGCTCCTCCTGGTCTGCAGCTCGGGCTGGGAAGTGAAAGAAAGGCTCCCACAGTGCTGGCAGCTCGTGTCGCAGTCAAACGATAGCAACATAGGCCGCGTCGAGCAGGGACATCCGAATAGTAGAGCCTCTCCCGTAGCAACGGAAAGCTGAGTCACCGAAGTTCCTCCCTTGGATGAGCACCTGGGTGAGATACTCGATGGAGGCCGTGACTGGTCTTGTTGTAGAGATCGTGTGTTCTTGGGAGTGTGAGGCCACCCAATGTGGTGCAACATCACCCAAAGAGTATGCTGCAATGTGCCCTCCTCAATGGCACTCGTGCGGTACTGAGGCTCCCACTGGTTGACCATATACACAATTATAAAGGGAAGATGAGTCAAAGATCAAATGACCAGAATTATGGACAAGAAAGACAGTAGTTAGGAAAGAATTTTTAGCACACACTTTTAACCATTCCTAGGTTCACTTACTAATCCCTTAAGACAGTTAAACATGTATTTCTACCCCTTGGTCTTTATATAAATAGACCTTTATAATTTCACTTCAAATAACTCCAAATGAAGGTAGGGAGGTTTAATAAGATAGTACATTATAAAAATTTCAGCAAGCAACATATTCTGAAATTTTATGAAAAGAGAGATCTAAAGTGGTATCCTTAGTAGTTCGAAGACAAAACTTCAAAAAGGATTTTGTGGGGATGTTTTGACCACATTTTGGCTCAGTTTTTAAAGTCCTAAAAGTTGATTATGGACTGTTATTTTCAGAGAGCATCCCATCTCTCAAACTAGAACTATTTTGAACCAGATGTGAAGAGATAATCAAAAAGAGACTTTAGGTAAGAAAAGAATGCTAAGAGGGATAAGTTTAGCATAATTTCCTAAATTCTCAGAACCATTACTAAGGTTAAATTAGATTGCAATTTTATCTCTAAGTCATAATCTATTAACATTCTACCTAGGGCTTGTCCTACAGTCAGTATGGCTCTGATACCAAACGTTGTCAGACCCCCGGGCGTGGAATACCCGTGGATCTTATGTGTATACTGTGCTAGTCCCAGGAATAAAGGCTAGAACACACATTCACAACATTTGGCATCACATTCATACATTCACATACTAAAGTAAAGCAAAAGGGTGTAATCTACTTAAGCTGTTACAAGAGTTATTATAACCCACGGCCGACCGCCCAAATAAAAGTAGTCATCAGAGAACGTAAAATAGCAGCAGAAGATATAGTAGTAGTACCAAAAGTCCAGCGGCATGCCCATCTGATTCCTCAGGCAACCGACAAGGAAACAAGGCATAAGTAGACCCGTCATCGAACCCCTCGATGCTAGGTGCAAAGAACTCATCGTTAGGCGTCGGATCATCTGCAAATTCTAAAGCAACAACAATAGCAAGATTGAGTATTTGTGTACTCAGCAAGACTTGTAGTGTATCACAAATATTATATTAGATGCAAGGCTAACAAGTGTATGGCTCTACTCTACAAGTTCATTTGCGCAAAGCCAAGTTTATTTGCAATAATCATAAGTAATAATTTGCAACGGAATTTGAAAGAGCAGTTTATGAAAAAGTAAGTACATGACAGTAAATAAGGTAACTGAATAAGTATCAATAAACACTCACAACCATACCCAGTTGTAAGAAAAAATATAATCAAAGTTTCATCATAGAAATGGCACTGACAGATTCGGTTCAACCATAGACATGGCAATACTGCTATAGAAATAGCAAATCAGTCATAAAATGACAATTGGCTATAGACATAGCAACAAAACCATAGACATGGCAGTTAACTCAACAAAGTAAAACCCCATGTCATTACTCCAATCTTTTGTGACAAAACAGTTTGGAAAACAAAAGCTACCGACATACCAGCCGCACTAAGCATGCTCATGACCATGAGCACGGCTATTTGAATAGTTTATCACTCTACAGAGGTGTACAACTTTACCCATAGTACGCGGTATTCTAGTTGCCGGAAATATCTCTATATCGTTGCTCACTGCCGAAGGTAAGCAACCTAGAGTTCACGACGCAACCTTTACATTATCGAGTCCTAACCTTGCACTAGCCCTGCGAATCATTATCATCATCCGTCGGGAAAAAATAATAATAACAACACTGATAGTAACAAGGTAACACATCGGATGAGGAGCCTTACTCACCCGGATGGAAACCCATTGAGCAAGTCCCTCACTTCGCCCAGATGGAAACCTGTCGAAGTGAGGCATTCACAGTTGTGTCGGCATTACCGATCCTCTGGCAATGTGCGCACTACTTCTGCCTACTATCATGCAAGGCTAAGATTTCAATAACTTAGTTAGCTATGACCATCCCACACTAGCACATATGGTTGTACGATTAGGTCTTAGTCCCGGATTTGCTGGCTTCAGTCCTTAATCGACTACAGGCAAAATCTCCACCCTATCTACTAGTGAGTTTCAATCCCCACTTTTTCATAATACAACAATAACTTGTCCGTGTCTAAAGACTAAAGTTTTCATGTCATTTTCATAAAAATAACAGAGGTAACTCCTCTGGACATTTTGCAAAATATTCCCAAACTCACAAATTAACATATTGTCCTTTTATCAATTTTCACAAATTCTATTGCTCTAGTTGCATTTGTGTAGAGACTACACTCGAAAATTCCCAAATGACATTACATATTGTCGAACCCATATTCTAAAGGTTACAACATTAAGAGATCAGTAATCCGAGGAGACATATGTAGCAAGTAGGATGTACAACTACCATTTTCCCGATAATAGCATTTTCATACAAACATACACGCATGCATAATAGGATTTGCAAAACAAAGTATAATAAGTAAAATACTGGGATCAATATGATCAAAGGGGGTGCTTGCCTTGCTCTTGCTGTTCTGGAGGTATAACGGATTGATCGTCACAAGAATAACCCGAATAATCGATGTCTAAAAAGAGCCGAAAAAGAATTAAAATAACATCCAACAAAAGCAACAGCAACCAAAATAAAATATTTTTACATATTTAGATAGATCATGATTTTATACGAATTTAGAGACTAATTTTACTAAATTTGGAGTTGTGTAGCAAAAGTTATTAAGGTTTTGCTACAATCGGTTTGATAAATCCTGAATAAATAAAAAGTACATTTTTTAACAGAGAAAGCGTATTTTTCATTGGATTTTCGATTCAGGCTGACAGGTGGGGCCTACTGTCAGTGACTAGGTCCACGAGGCTTTCATTGTGCACTTAAACCGTGGGGCCCGTATGTCATAGACTCAAGGGGAGTTAACGATTTGAGTTAACTTAAACGCTCGGTCCCACATGTCAACGACTCATTAGGATTAACTAAACATTTTAACAGTCTGTTAACACTAATGACAAGATTAGGCATGTTGATGACGTTCTATAGTGTCATCATCGCGGTGCCGCGCGGTGGTGCTTCACGGTTGCGCTACTCGCTGGCGATGTGGAGCTCGGCGAGGCAAATGGGTGATCAAAATGGAAACTACATACTAATGCGCACCTGCTGGCACTGACGGCGTGGCCTGAGGTGACTCAACGCGGCGGCCCACCGGCGGCGAGCGGAAGGGTTGCTACGGCTAACAACGACAAGGCAAACGAGCGAAGCTCTTGGCAAACTAACGCGTGCATAAGCAACTAGGGACTACTAGGAGTGTACCGGAATGACGCGGAGGGGCTGAGATGGTCTGAGGCAGTTTGTCGACGGTGAGGTGCGGTGGCGAAGTTGATCGTGTGTGGAGAAGCAGCTCGGGTGAAGGAGAGTGAAATCCAATGATCGTAGAGGGTTCAGTGAGTCTTGGCGATGCTTCAGGTGCAGTGAATTGGCTCGAGGTACACTGAATCACCGGTGAGGCCTTCGTGGTGGTTCTAGCCAGAGACGAGGAAGAAGGACCCAAACGAGAGCTCTGTGGATCAAAAGCTAAATTGATTGAGGAGAAATACTCAAGGTGTTAAGGGACGCGATGTGACGCGATAGAAATGACACCAAACCCTTCACGGCACCGGAGACGAAGAAGATGGCACGACGGTTTTTAGGGTTTGTGTTCTTGAAGTTCTAGGGCTTGATTGAGTGGATGAAATGGGAAGTGAGTGAGAGCATTGAGTTGGAAAAGAGAATGCGGAGCTCGGGATGGCCTTTTTATAGGCTGAGCAGCGAAGATGAACGAGAAAGGGCTCGGGCAATGGCGGTCAACAGGGCGGAGCTTCATAACGATGTACGGGCAGGTAAAGGTTGGTGCAGGCAAGCATGGGCGCGGCGTTGAATGGCGATGCGACTGGAGTAGCTGAGTTGCAGCAAAACCACTAGCGATGAGGTCAAAACCGGTGGGCGGTGGAGCTCTCGCGGTGCTGTGCTGGAGCTCCCGAGCGCGAGGTGGACGAAGGTCCCTGCGCTCGGGGCCCACCAGCCAGTGGCTCAAACAAGGCGGTAAGAGTTGATCAAAACGTGACGGTACAATTAGAAACGAATGGCTGCGATGAACTGTGCTGTTTGGATGGTCCGGACGGCCCAACTAATCTGGATCGTTCATTTCATAACCAACGGCTTAGATGAAATGTGCTGTTCGGATGGTCCGAATGGCCCACTCGATCTGGATCGTCATATAAGGATCTAATGGTGTGCGCATGTGTTTGCTGGGCGGCCCTGATCAAAACTTGAACGGCCCAGATTGCGCAAACGTTCAGACGGTCCGAATGTCCCAATTGATCGGGGCGCTTGGCTTTAGATCCAACGGCTCACAAGGGTTGTGCTGTTCGGATGGTCTGAACGGCACATTGAATCTGGACGGTTGATTTTCAAATCCAATGGCTCACATTTCTCACGCACTTTCGGACTGGTCCGATAGTGAAGGGGTTGGGTTCAACCGTGAGGGTTTTGACTTGAGCCCGAGGAACAGTACCAACTTTAGGGTTTTGAATTATCAGCTGATTTCTTTGTCGATTTAATTCACTACCCAAACGAAGTCCAAAATTTATGAAAATTTTTGTGTAGGCTACTGGGCTCAAGTGGTTCCCACAGTAAATTTTTTAGAGGCTAACACCTTTCATGAATTTCTACCAAATTCAAATGAGGTGCTGATCCTAGGTGTTTGCAAAGATTTTCCTAAACAAAATTTCATATAGAAAATTTGGTTGAATAGTTCTTGGGATAAAAGCCCGAAACCATTCTCTTACTTAGAGAAATTTTATTTTGTTTTCTCTATGTTCTTTTTAGCATCTAATGTTGTTCAGGTTTTAGTTTTAAAACCAACACAAGATTTTGAAAAGGACAAAGTTTAAATGCAAATGTTCAAATAAATTTTTCCTGATGTATTTTATATTACTTAATCTGAATATTAGGATTTTGGGATGTTACACGGGTCCCTGGATTTTCCCAAGTTAGACGATTCTAAATCTAATGATACTCGTTCTTACGCAACGCACCAAACACTACACGCACTCAACACTCACACACTATGCAAAACACTACATGCACTCACACTACCTTACACACAACACTCACACTCACACACAACACAACACAACACAACACACAATAGCACACACGCGCACAACATCACACATGCACAAAACAACACACACGCACAACACTACACAACAAAACACGCACAACACCGCACAACACACTCGGCACTCAACACTGCACAACACAACACACAAAACAAGCACACAACACACTCGCTCTCTTGTGCCTCTTCTTCTCCGCAATGGGTCTCCTCCTCCCTTTCGAATCCGGCGCCACCCAGGTGCGCTGTGGCCCTCCTGCTGCTCCCCTCCACCGACTCTCCTTCGAATTCACGCCGCCTGGTTCTGAAGCCTCTCAGGTGTGCTTCGGCGTCCACTATGGCCGCCTCGCTCGGTGGCTTTCTAGGGCTCGAGGTCACCTCCCTCGCTGGTTCTACCTGTCGCCTCGGTTGCTAATTGCTCGGCTACTACGGCGGTTCCCTCTCTACATCTACTTTTATTACTTATTCTCGTTATCGATTTGTCCCCCAATTTGATTAGTGATCGATTTGTGATACTGTTGGGGTGTTAGGGGATTTCGGTGTGGGCATGAGGGCTTGGTTCCTCGCGCTTCAGGGGTGGCATGGTGTCTGGGCATGGTGAGCTTCGGTGGTGATGGCTTGTGGTGGCCTGGTGAGTTTTGTTTTGCTGGACTTGGTGAGGAATGGTGGCTCTGGTGGTGGCTTGCGGCTTCTATGGTGGCAATGTGGTGGCTTGGTTTGTTCTGGCAATGGTGGAGGCTTTGGTGGTGGCTACGTGGCTTCTGTGATACACGCTTCCTGGGCATTGTTCCATGGCTTCGGCTTTAGTCCTTAACTCGAATTACTCCCTTTTGCCCTTTTTTCATAACTTTGTCAAGTTTTAGTTTAGATTCTTGTTCTATTCTTACCATGCATGCTCGGGTAGCTAGCTAAGGTTGTTGTGACGGGACTCGGGGTGGGATTTTGCGCCTGGGAGCTCATCCCCGCTTCCGAGGGTGTTCGGTGGTTCTAGCGGGTTTGCCCCTGGCAGTGTGGTAACAAGCCGACTGAGGAAAGGTGCTTTTCTCTTGGTCACCTTGCCTTGTCAGTTGTGGCTATGTGTGGTGCGAGTGTTGTGTGTGCTGGTTCTAAAAGGGATGGTATGGGGAATGGCTAAAATGGTAAGCTTACTTGAATGTTAGTTAGTCGGGAATCGCTAGTTGGTTGATGGTTTGGTTGGTCCAATGGTTGTCGTGGTCGATCCACTAGTGGTCTGGGTTGTCCCGTGCCTTACTTCCTTCTGGCTTCTTGCCTCTTGCTTTCTTCCTTAACCTCCCTTGTGGCTGTGGGTGGTTTCTGGAGCTAGCTTTGGCTTGCCTGCTTGCTTGCTGCTAGTTGGCAGTGGGGCTTGCTTGTTTACTTGCTTGCTGCTAGTTTTGGCTGAGTGTAGAAGGGAGTAAAGTGACTTGGCTCTGGTTGCTGAGGGCTTTTATGTGGGGTTTGTCATGGCTTTGGTTGTGGCTGGCTGTTTTGCTCCCTTTCTCTCTCCCTACTGTCTGTTTCCCAAAACGCCCTCTCCTTATCCTCACTTCTCTCTTGGCTGGCTGTTTTGTTGGGTAAAAGGAATGGACTATTGGTCCACGGAGCACTGTGTGGACTAGATGATATGTGCAGGTTCATCACACACACATGGGAGCGTGCGAACTCCAGTGGTACCGGTGCATCCTTCATAGACTTATTCGGGTAGGGTTTAGCCCTCTCAGCAAGCCACCTGCGCTTCTGTAGTATCCTCTTGTAGAAGCTCTTCGAATCCTCCATCTCCTTCCTCTCAGTTGTGTGAAGCAAGGTTTGGTGTAATGTTGGGTGTGGTGGTGTAGTGCTATCTTGCAGCTCTCTTCTCCTCCACTTCTCTTCTCCCTCCTTTTATATAGGGATTTTTCAGCCTAAAAGGGGGGCGTGGCAGTGTGTTGTCATCTCAGAGTGTGGTCTTGTCGTTTTGAAAAGTTAGCACCGTAGTGTGTTGTCATATCGATATATAAAAGTGTTAGTGTGTGACGTGATAAGGTGCGGTCTTTTCAGTCTGAAAGGTCGCGTGGCAGAGTGTGGTCTTGTCAGTCTGAAAAGTAAGTGTCGCAGCGCCACAGTGTGTTGTCATATCGATGTGCAAAGTGTGGCCGCTTGTGGCTTGACAGGGGCCGGTCTTTTCGGTCTGAAAAGGTCACGTGGCAGAGTGTGGTCTTGTCAATCTGAAAAGTAAGTGTCGCAATGTGTTGTCATGTCGGTCTGAAAAGGTAGTGTGGGAGAGTCAAGGCTAGAAAGAGGGTGGTGTGGGGTGTCCTGATGCTGACTCGCTCACATGGTCGCGGTGTGCACGCAAAAAAGAAATATCGAAACACGAGACTAGCATAATAATGGTTGTACAGAAATTAATATTTACATGGCATGACTCGTATTTAGAAGAACAAATATCTACTCGCGGCTCCTCTTGGGGCGTACCCCACGTGTCGTCCCTAGCCTCGTCTGGGGCGGCTGCGGGCGCTGGTGCGAGTATGTCAAAGGATCAGGCTGCCGAGGTACCTGACTGGCACGAGTAACCTGAGGGGGTGTCGCAAGGGGGTCCTACATCGGTTGGCTCGGCCTGGGCGCACCGTGCAACTGTGAAGCCCCCATGGAGACCTGGCTACCACGCTGGTCCAAGTAGAAGTCCCCGGAGCGTGACTCCTTGTGCGACATGTCCAACTCATCCCAAAGCAGTGTACGACCTATGAAACATTACGTTACGCATGTAAACATGGCGAAAATCACAAAATACGATGTTACGTAAGCAAGCAAGGTAGTCATACCTGGTCGCACGAAGGTAGAGGACGACGGCTCCGCGTACTCCTGCCTTGTGTACGGGTGGAACTTAGGACCTGCAAGAGAAGATTGTTGTTATTAACTAGTGGGGTTCAAAATAAAGAAACAGATGTGAATGTCTCATGCTCACCTGCAAACTGTCCCGGGGTGCTCGCAACACGGTGCCACGAGAACCCGCTCGCCACATCCAGGTGAGGAGCCCGCGGCCGTGAACCACCGTGCATCACCCCTCGTCCACGCATTCGTGGGTCCACCGGGTCCCTCGGCATGTGACAAGTCGCAATCTGGATCCCTCGCCTCAACTTCTCGAGGAACTGCTCCATGACCGCTCTGATGTCTTGCGCCGTCATGCTGAAGTGCTCCCTGAGTGTCAACTGATGCACGGAGGCTGCCAACTCGTGCACCCCCGGTGTAGATCCACCTGTACATGTAATCAACAAGTTCAAAACCTAAATCTTGCAAATTAAATATGAAGTATTGATCATTCAATACGTACCACACGATGGAATGCAGAGTCCGGCTGGGTGGGGTACGTGTCAGACGTCGCAGCCTCGCGTCGTGGTGGGTCGTCCACGACCCTGACGCAACGAAGCCTCGTCCGACTGGAGTACCACTCTATGTACTCCACGTACGTCCTGGGGTCGTAGGGAGCAAGCTCCTCGATGACATTGCCGTAGGCGCTGAGCCAATCCTTAACCCAAGAGAACAACCTCTCCACCCAAAAGGTAGTCCCAGGTACTCTCTTCCTAGTGTACCCGCGGAAGGCAAAACAATTGTTTCATGGGTACGTAACGCGAATTGTACGAAAGAAGTAAAGCATGAACTTACCCATGGACATTCGGCGACACCCGCTGCCTCTAGGGGTCTAGGACCTGCTGTCGCAGACCGAACTGGCGCATGACCCGCTGCACCTACTACTCCTCCACGAAGACGTCGTGCACCAAGCACGTCCACGTGTACCAATACACGTGGTCTCGTGTGCACAGGCTTGACAATCCTGGGGGGGGGGGAGGGGGGCGTACACCCTTTCGGGAGTGTACGGTGTCCAGATGACACGATCATTTGTCAACTGATCGAACACCATAACGTAGTCTGGGTAGGACACGTGCGTAGTGATCGGCGTGCAGGTGACCTGTGGAATAGAACAGCAAAAACTTAGCACATGAATTTGTGATTACATTCTGAAAAACAATAAATGTTCATGAAACTAACCCGACAGCTGCACCACACCGTGCCCATGGTCGGCCAGTCCACGTTATCGTCCTCGGCGTACAAGCTGACTGTGTACGCTCCCAAGTCCAGTTGTGGTCGTCCGATCTGGAAGCGCTCAAATGACCACAACTGAAGAAGCAGCAGGCATCCAGAGAGGACGGTGTTGTTCTGAACTTGGTGGCACGCGTCACACAGTCCGCGGTACGTTGCGCACAGCACCGCTGGACCCCAGGCGTAGGGTTGGATGTCCTCCACCGCCCAGTTCGCCAGCTCACGTGTGTATTAGATGTAGTGCTTGTCGTCATGGGACCCCGCCTACTCTATAATTTTTATAGATTGTTTTATAGGAATGTTGCTATTTTCCTACTTTAAAAAGAATTTTTGGCATTAACAAAATAATTACCGCACACAAATGTAAACCAAATTTAAGCTGGGACTATTTCAATTTAGGTCTACCTATCGTATTCAACTACTATGCAATTTTAACATATTTGTAATATGGTCTTCCAATTTTAACAGAATTTTTAAATATTTACCGAGTGCAAATAAAAACAATAAACAAAGTCTGTAATTTTACCATTCATCTATACGTAGCCTATGTAGCAACTCCGGATTTTCTTTACAATTTTAAGATTTGTCATGCGATTTTCCTAGTTTAAATAGTATTTTTGGCACTAACAAAATAATTACCGCGCACTAACAAAATAATAACCGCACACAAATGGGAAGCTAAATAAAGCTGGGATTAGTTTGATTACACTCTACTTACCATACTTAGCTACTCTACAATTTTTACAGATTTGTAATATGCGTCTTCCTATTTCTGCAGATTTATCCTAAATCATTCGAGTGCTGGAACATTCATAATATGTGCACGATGAACTAGACTATACGCAACTCAAATGATGTACTACATAATTTGACTAAAATTATCTAATCTAATGAATTCTATGTTACTATTTTTGTTTGCTAACCGATAAGGTTTTGACATAATATACAAAGTTAGAAAAACATATACCTGCAAGATGGCAGACCCAATGTGATACTTCATCTCTCTCTCCTCCGCTACGAACTAGCATGACTTCACTACCTTTATTCTCCCTCTCTCCTCCTCTCTCTTCTCTTTTTTTTTTTCTGAAATTAAAATGACATTTGGACTGATTTTTGGGGGTTTATATAGATGAATCACGCGGTTTTCTGTCGCCAGTTCAATTGGCGACATGAATACTATTCACTTCCTTTCACCGATTGGAATGACGACAATGAGTAAATAGTGTCTCTGTCGCCAGTTTTGTAATTTTTTTGGGGGGTAATTATTTAGTTTTGTAATTTTTTTTAAAAAAATATGATTGTTTTAAAAAAAATTCATTGTTTGATAGCCATGTAAAGCTATACCTAGAATACAGCAACAACAGTGCTGATCATTTGCCAAACAATAGCCTAGTAGTAGCTGACAAGCAAGCAAGCAAGCAACAACCAGAGAGCGTTAGTGCTGCTAGCACAAGTGACGAAAAATCATCTGTTCTTTTTACTTCTTCCCAGAGAAGGCGGTCACTGGTCTCGCTATCGATGATCAGTCAGAAGCAGCATTATATAATAACAGCATCGTCATCACCACCATAAAGATCAGCAGCGACCAGATGGGACGGAGAATATTCTGCTCTAGAGTCTAGAGTTCAAGTGCTCATGGAAGGACGCAACAAGTTTGGTTCATGCCGCATGCCAGTAACAAGGCCCGTACAAAGGAGATCGAAAGCGCCTTCCGAATCGAATGAACGCAACCTGCTCGTTCTCGTTCTAGCCATAGTCCTCACAGCCAGGCCATGATTTTGTTAGGAGTCTTTGTTAAATTGGTATGTTTTTATCTGTAACACAAAATTAGTTGAACATCGTATGAAGTTCAGTGGTCTGCCGTATTTCCCGTCAGTGGCATGCTAAACAGGTGACATGCCACGTTTTCGGTCCACGGTAGAACGTGATTACCCGTGGTAGATACATGCGTAGACCATCCTATCAGGACTAAGAGCAGTAAAGGACATGTATAGTCTGCCTAGTCAACCGTGATTTTTTTTATTTCGAATATAAAAGTACTAGATTTGCTATTTCGTTCGGCCAAATGAGCGGAAAACTCTTTTGTTACTCGCCACTAACACGTTGACCAATACGTGTGTTTGACGCTTTGAGCAGCGCACTCGTAGCATGTTGTGTTTCTAACTCCTGCTAAGTGCGAACTCCGGCAGTAGGTCCGACCATGCAATTTCCGCAGTCGGACATCGACTGATCCTCATCTGACTGCCCTCCACGCGAAACACCTGGATTGGTAAGGCGGCACGGAGATACGAAAACAAAATTGCAACGAAATAACAGAAACAAGCTAAACAGAATGCCATGAAGTCAATAACAACATAATGATCATATCTCAGTGGCACAGTGCATCACAGGTGGAGCATCGGTCTATAGGACAGGCAAACAAACACGCAAAGATTATGATAGATGACTCGTTTTGAAGGATTGGCATTAGTCAGGCAAAATTGTGGGACTTATTATTGAGTTCCTAATTGCCCCTCCTACCCCGGCCACCACCTCTTCCTCCTCCTCTACCCCAAGCGCCCTTATAGTGGCCGCCAGCCTTCTTGCCATCCGAAGATTTATTGCTAATCTTCATGTCCTCAGGGAGAGGAAGTATGCTGTCAACACACTTGCGGAAGCTGAAATCATCGGCAGATCCATCAACTCTACGAACAAAGAAACAACGGCTTTGCCACACCGGGTGGTTGCGGATCTCAAACGCTTCAATGCCCGGTCCGATCTTCTTATTGGGCTCAGCATGGCCTTTCTTCAGCAAGTCCTCCAACACCATATGCTCATACTACAAAAGGTAAGATGCAATTTAGCAAACCATGTGTCGCAGTGCAGACACTAATGTCGATAATGAACTGACATCGGGATAAGAACTAGAGTTTGGGGAAGATCCCATACATCACAGAGGCATCTCAAAGGTAAGAACCATAAGGTCAATTAATCTTCCTCTGTGAAACATAAGGTCATTAATCTTCCTCAGAAACATAGGGCCAGGCAATCTAGTGATTAGTATAGAACTAACCATTTTCAAACTAAAACAGCCCACTGACAAATATTTCAGTCAACCAAATGTCTTCAGAGTCAAAGACAAAGGCTTCATGAGTTGGATGCTAATCCTCATCAATTAGCATAATCCCAAACTATGGTCAAATACATCAATGTGGTAAATGCATACATGCAGGGTAAATGTTGAGTTTATGTTAGATTAGGCAGAGCTTAGAAAATTTAAATTGCCTGCTTAATTGTTTGATCAAAAGTAAATGCCCAAATATGAGATCATCATGGGGAATTATGGATGAAGCATAATGTCTTTGTAACTTATATCTAAGTCAGCCAATTCAATTTTTAGAGCAAATAAACCATAATATCAGTCTTACAGAACTCTCACTTTAAGCTCTACAAATACAAACATTGCAAATCCCCTGTCATCGTCATACATATAATGAAAGAAGTACTAGATGTAG
The DNA here is from genome assembly GCA_036346405.1 of Phyllostachys edulis. Classification (NCBI taxonomy): domain Eukaryota; kingdom Viridiplantae; phylum Streptophyta; class Magnoliopsida; order Poales; family Poaceae; genus Phyllostachys; species Phyllostachys edulis. The sequence goes on from CM070550.1 coordinate 106,674,711, forward strand.
TAAATGTAGTAAAAACCGCAAGTCCACAACTCAAATACGAATTAAAATATACTCCAAAACAAACTCGGGCCAATTATAAGTTTCTAAATCAAATTTCATCAAGATTATGCCAATATCAGGCCGAAGCTATAAGAGTTTAAATAGCAAAGTTTCCCAGAGATTTCACCAAGTTTAGCAATGTCTGAAAAAACAAAGGGCTATTTTTTTCCTTTGCAGTGTTGCATAGGCACTTAAAACTAGAAGGAATAAGTTAACACTTGCTTATTAGGGAGCAAAATTTATTAACAGCAAACTCTTCTTACCCAAACACCACGAAACCACTTGGAAGCCTCAAAGTAACCAGATCAAAACTGCAAACCTTACAAGCCACTTCAAGCCAAACAAAGTGACAAGCAGATGAGGCTTAAAGTCTCAACTAGAGCTCCTTGTGACTGTGATAACAATGCTAACCATGAACGAAGACAAATTATTTACATATACTTGGTGCAGAACACCATGAAAAAAATTCAACATATGCACCAAAAACCACCACAAAACCACCCAAGTTAGACCACGTATTTAATTCAACACTGGATTTGACAAATCATACTAATCATAAGAAACTCGACGCAAAGCTAAGTAAAACCAACCTTGCTTAATCCAAGCATGCTAAATCACTGAAACTAATCAAATCAAATCAACATGTCGGAACTCCCCTAGTAAAACTAAAATTCAGAAGATCAAATTACATTACAACATACATAAATAAACCCTTAAAACTTCAATCTTTTCTAGCAGAATAGCATCCACAGCTGTAATAGATCAAATCAAAGAAGCTGGCAGGCCTAAGCATGCCATAAGATTAGTTCAACATACAACCTTTTTGTCCAAACTTGGCTAATTACAGATTTAAAACCTTAACAATGGATTTATCGAGTCGAATTAGTTAGATTACTTGGAGCAAATCGATGTAAAAAGAAGTATTGCCTCATCCAGGATTCCATGTCCAGGCACCACGAACTCAGGGAAGCTAATCAAATGAACCTACCAGCTTATGACTACCGTGGCAAGGCTAAAACGTCATGAGACCAAACTAGACTACAAATGCATAGCAAATCACCGTAATTGAAGCAACCTTTTGTAACCATAACAGCGCGAGACCGCAATAGATAACCAAATCCTAACCCTCACGGACTCACCTTATTGATCTCAAGGTGCGGCGCCCAAGAGCGGAGCAGGGCGAAGAAAAAGTCGAACATCTCAACGGCCGAGGCGAACTCCTTCGGCCCCAATTTCACCGGCTTCCCCTCCCCCTCATCCTTCGCCTCTCCCCCCACCTTCTGCCTCTTAACCGCCGCTTCCTCCGCCTCCTCGCCGGCAGTACCGGCGGCGGAGTCGTCCCCCTCCTCCCGCTCCCTCTTCAGGCTAGGGTTCACCGCAGCAGCCTCCGACGCCTCAGTTTCCATCACTATGGCTGTGGCGGCCGCTGCCTCGGGTTCAGCCAAGGCCGGAGAAGCGCGTGGAAGGCTAGCCGGAGCTCGAAGAAGCCTTGGAGGTGGAGGCTGCTGCGCTTATTCGTAGTAGGGTTTTGGGGGTTTCCACGCTGAGGGGGTTAAGTAGATGCGACTATGCGAGCTGCAGCGTTCGCAAAGGAGGAATAAGAGTAGCTTGCGGAGAGCCCAGATGGCCCACAAGAGAGAAAGAGAGCCCAGGTGGCCCACGAGAGAGAAAGAGAGCCCTGGTGGCCCAAGAGCGGTGGCCCAAGAGCAAAGCGGAGAGGAATCAGGTTGGTAATGGGGGAGTCCACTCCAAGGCAGGAAGCTAACTGACGCGTGTAAACAGGAGTTTTTGTCTCGATTAGCACCCTCACCGTTGAAACGGAAAAAATGACATTGTACCGTGCAAAAACGCTGCGATAGAGGTTCTATCTGTTGAGTAACCGTCGCTGGCGAGTTCAGTCCGAACGATTATCTCATAGACAAACTTAGAATTGTAAGAACGATTGTAACAACCCAATTTTAATAAACAGTAATTATATGCATTTCATATTATTTCTAAAGTATGTGCATAAATTATGCATTTGAAAATTTTAAAATCAAATATAAACCACTAACCCCAAACTAAAGCCACAAAAGAAATTTAAAATAAATACTCATGAAGATCTCTATAAAACAATTTATTTAAATACTAGAATAATTATCATAAATTAATATAATTTTTCACAAATTTTTGGGACTAAATTCAAACCACAGAAAATTCAAACACATATATATAGCCTACACTAAGTTTGAATTTATATTATACAAAATATCTCAGGAACAGTAAGGTTTAATAATTTTTATGGACACTATAACTTCCCAGGAACCACTTGAATTATTTCAGGATTTTACAAATTTTATTTCTATTTTTAAACCCCCGGTCAAAGCAGGAATTGGAATTAAAATCTCGGTAAAACCCTAGACCCAAACTAGTGACACTGTGCGTTGGACTCGAGTCCGACCCGATCACTTGACTCGGCGGAGTCAACTAGTTGCACCGTGCCGCACCCGACGCTTTTGGACCGTTCGATTGGAAATCAACGGCTCAGATCTCACGCCTAATTGGGTGGTCCGAACGTTCCGCGCAATCTCGACCGTCCATTCATGATCGGGCAATCCAAACTAAACCATATCGGGCCAAGCACTGTTTAACTTGAACCCAACCGGCTGCGTCGTTCTTTTCTTCCACTGACCGGCGGGCTCCACTTGATCGCCGGCTTGTCTTCTTCTCCGAGCGACGCCGACGCCACGCAGCCCCTTCGCCGCTGCAGCGCCTGGGACACGCGCCCGCGTCTCTGCCGAAGTGAGCTTGTATGCATACCATGCCACCCCCATCTCGCAGCTTCTTGACCTTCATCTGTAGGAGCAGCACGCCTCACCTTTTTCATTCTCCTGCCTTTCCCCTCATTCGCCGCCGAGCCGCTCTGGCTAGCTCCGACACCCGCAGCCGCGTCACACAGCGCCCCACCACCTCACCATAAAAAATCCCCAGTTAATTTGAAGAATCGTCCATTGAGGAGACGCGCGCACTTGTCTTCTTCGTGTCCGGTCAGCACCGCCTCCTCCGCCGTCGCTCCTCCTCCGAGGACTCCCTCTTCGATTCCTCCCTCCCTGTGCACCTTCTAGCTCTCCTTTACCCTTTCCGATCACTCACTTGCCCTCTCATCCTCTCAAGGAGCCCCGCCGCGAGGACCTCCCCTAATTTCGATGCTTTGCCACTCCGGCGCGCCGTCCTCTTTTTCACTTGCAAGACGCCGACCGCCGCTTCGCCCTTGCCAGCGTCACAAGGTTTGCCGAGTCCTGTAGCCACCTCCCTTAGCTTCATTAGTCTTCTGGGAAACCATTTTTGAGGTTGTCTTTGCCTCACCGCCGATCCGCCCGCCGGCGATGAACGCCACCGCAGCTCGGCCTCTCTGTTCCCTGTTCTGCTCTGTGTGCTTCTCTCTCACTCACTGATATGTGGGTTCAGCTTGTAAGACATCTAATATAGTTGTTAATTAACCTGTTGAATGACTAATTGATACTCAAAGATAATTAGCAAATGAATGTTTGATTTAGTGGAAAAGTTAGTTGTCATATTTGTAAAAGCACTTTGGTTGAAATAAATGAACAGAGAAGAAATGGTAATGTGATGAAAAGATTGTTTTGTCAGTAAACCAATTACAAAACCCACCCTTCCTTCTTCTAGCTAAAAGTGTGAATGTCAATTGAGTTAACAAATTGGAAGTTTAAATTTGAAAGAAGCTTAGCTAATAGAACTTTAGTTCTGAAAAACTATTGTTATGCATGAATAGCAATTTGAAGTCAATAGGCTCATAAATTGGTAAGTGCAGTAGTTAGAAGTTGTCTTAACCCAATTAGTTTGTGGGCAGCTATCTAATAGAAGTAGCCAAATCTGAAAATCAAATATGAAAATTCATTATGAAGTTGAATTCTCAGAAAAATAACAGAAGGCAATTAACTTACCCCTGTTGTGAAATGTAAATAGTAAATGAAGATGAACTAATTGATCTTAAGTATAATTAACAAATGAATGAGTAAGTTAGTAGAAAAGGTTAGTTGTCAAAACTGTAGAAGCTCTTTGTATGAACTAATGAATAGATAATATGATTAGTTGAAAAATTTATTTGTCAGTAAAACTCTTTTGTCAAACCAACCAATGTTAACAAATCTTGTAAATGTTGTTAGGTCACCTAAAAGATCTAGCAAAAATTGGAAGGTTGAATTAGTATGAGTTAGATGGTAGTTGTTCAATTTAGAAAGTATCCTGTTGTAGGATGCGTGAACTGACAATATATACTTCCTGTAAGATGACTAATACTTTTAGCTAAGTGTTGAGCTTAACTATTTGATCACTGAAAATTCGATTAACAAATAGATAATTGAATTAGCTACTGGAAGTTTGAGTTGAAGGGAGTCTAGATTAGCATTTTAGTTACTTGAATAGTAACCTGAAGATACTTAGTGTTGTCATTAGGCTGTTGACATTGTTAATGCAGTTAGAATTTTTCTCTTAAAATCCAATTAGTTGAACAATGATCTGCTAACAGCAACTTAAATATGAAAATGAGTAAAGTCAATAGCTAAATCTAAGGGTTAAAAATGTTGACAGCATTTAGTAGTAAGTTGGACCTTTAGCTATCTGTAACAACCTAATCCTTTATGCTTTGTTGAGTGAAGAAAGTTTTAGTAGTACAGTTTAGATTTTCAGTAATACAACTGCCTTTTGGTTACAAGTGAATGGAATAGCTTTGTTGGATTAAACAGCCCTTAAAGGTTGACCTAAGGAGTACTAATCTGAAATATAGTCAAATTAGGAAGCTAAATAGCTTAGTGATTAGTAGCTAGTTTAAGGTGTTTAAACTAGCTAGATAATTGGAGCTTAGCTAAAATTAATCTTGTTGTCTGACTTTTGGCCAAATAACAGTAGGCATAAGGCATTTCTGAATTTTTGATCTTAGTAGCCTTTTGGTCCATTTGAGCTTTAGACCTTAAACTAACAAAGACTAATCATCTAAAGAATAAACATTAATTTGGTTAACCCAAAACAAGCTTAGCCAAGTTAAAATTCAGGAAGCTGTTGTCTTTTCATTTATATGTGAATAGTGTCTTAATAGTTAGTAAGATAATGAAATAAGCTGTTCTTTTGAATACTTGGTAAGATTTTAGAAGACTAATTGAGAGGAGAACATATAAAAGGATTGATTTTGACTGTATGATCATCGTGGATGTATACATAGAATGCCTTGAGAGAGTGTTTGTGAGTACTAGGTGTCCTGTTAAAGAAAACAATATCACCTAAACTCTAGGTATCGTCAGTATTATGGTTACACTAGAAATTAATTTAACCTCAACAAGTCCATAAGAAATTGAACTCCAATTAAACTAAAATCTATATCTAAATGCATCCAGAATCATAACCTCACTAATATGTAACTGTCATGCATTTTTGAGCATTTTGGATTTCTCGATTTTATCGGTGTTTATTCGCTATCGTATTTTCTCTCTAGATTATAAATTGCACGGAGTGAACATTTACGCCTACAAGAGTGAACAAGTGGACTTCTAACAAGGCAAGCATCCTCTTTGCACCATGTTGATCCTAATTTTTGTACTGTAGATTTCTAAAACCCAGTGACACTGTTGCATGCTAATTTCCTAAAAAAAATATTTATGATCTGTCAATAGTTAGTTACAACCTAACACTTAAGGCTTACCTTTAATCTGATCATACACCTAAACTTACGGTAGTGCTTCTATACTAATTACTTATTTCCAGAAATTGCTTAGCCATGCAGTCTGTAGAACGTTAGTGTTTGGCAAGCTTATCTTGTCAAACTTGGGAACAATATATGAACTTCATTTATTTTTATTCTTTGTTCAGTCTATTTAAATCTGAAATGAAATCAAATTTTGTTTGTTTTCACTGATTTTAAATCCGGACAAGTGGACGCTAGTGATGGTGCCTCAGTGCACGAGATTGGGAAATGTGGTTGTCTTGTCTGGATTGATTAAGGACTGGACATTGACTGGACGATTCAAGCCCCAACGTACTTCCACACGCAGTGTATGGGCGCTGTTTGGTTAAGTAAAAGGTTAATACTATTGAGTTGGAAAACACAAAAGTAAGGACATATGTGTTTGATCTCATATCTGTATCATATGTTCTTAAGAGGGTGAGGACGTATATGCGTTCCATCACATGTACGTACCTTAAGGGCTCCGATTGCGATCTAATATGTGCAATTTAGCACACTCTACTTTCATGTCATTTAATTTTGTCGATCGGTCGGCATTCCGGCAGACAACATGTGGGCCCCGGTTGGCGAGTTCTATTAGTAACTTGAATCGGCGGGATCACCACACATGGGTATTCGGCTCAATAGTATCAACTTGTTGAAAAACACCAAATCTTAGTTTACCGTAGGCATACCAAAGGCAGTGTGCTATTATTCCGGAGGCTTACAGGCTAACTAAGTCGTGTGGGTAAAGATATACACCCCTATAGGGTTTAAAACTATTTGAATAGCTGTGTCCACGGTTATGGACAATGCTTGAGTTGAATAGATCTTTGTATAGATTTTGAACTACAACTTTGTTATGGGTACTTTCGGCATGAGGGGTAACCATGCAATGTTTTACTGGTGGTGGATAGCCACTTTGATTGTTGTTATTATTTATGATTACATTCTCTTTTACTTACTGTTTTAGTCCAAATTGATTTATAAAATTGCTTTGTCAAAACTTAGTAAGTGTAGGACTAAGATGTATCGCTTTGTGAAAAATTGAACCCTTTACAGCCTTTCTTTTGTCAACCTTAAGCATGTATGAATTCTAATCCTTTGGATAGGTTCTATCAAACACTTTCTTTTCATAGTTTGTGTAAGTCTTGCGAGTACCTTCTGTACTCAGGTTTTATAACCTCTTGTTGCAGGTAAAGGACGTCCTAGTTAATGTTTTAAGTTGAGGCGATTACGTTGATACTTCGGCTTTAATCCCAGTCGGATGCCCTTGGGTTGTGGCGCACCATTGGGAAGTTTATTTTGTTGCTTCATCTTCTATTTCTTGTTTACTTAATGTTTTCCGCTGCAAATTTTTACTAAAATATTCTAATCGTGTATGCTCGGGATATAATGTTGTAAGGATATGTGCATGTTAGCAGCTAATCCTGGGAGCTAACATGAGATTCATATCCGGGAACTTGAAATTGGGATTGTTTCCTGTTAAAAATTATGTCTATGGTATAATCTTTTAATTTGAGACAATTCCAATATCAAGAGTCCTTACAACGATGCAAGAACACAAGAACAGAATAATAGATTGAACACAGAGATATGAGGGGACTTCAGGCTTCTCTTTATTGCTCTTCCAAAATTGTATTTACAATGAGGGGTCATCTCTCCTTTATATAGGCTATGGATGGATGAGCAGTCCACCTGGGGCCAGGACTCTCCGGTTCTAGACCCGGTTTCTTAACACTCCCCCTTGGACACTCATCCAACATGTTCATATTTCGTCAAAACTCCATAAAAACCCAGTGGAAAAAATTTGGAGAAAGAGTAGATGTCATGCGTTTCGTTGTGTTACACGAATTGCCTCATCAAAAATCTTAATCGAGAAACTTCAGGAAAACTCGTCAAGGGAAAAAGAGTACAATCCACCCAATTTCATTTAATCACCAGGATTTATTCTTTGGGTACTCGATCTTCATGATCAAGCTTTAACAAAGAGTTCGTGAAGGTTCTCCTCTTGAAATTTGCACTTCTCTAAGTCTTATCATTCCAATTCCACGTATGCATATTTCAAATTAGACGCTAGAAGTGACTTAGTGAATAAATCTACTAGATTTTCACATGACTTAGTATGCAGTACTTTAATTTCGTCCATCTTTTGCAATTCATGAGCATAGAAGAACTTGGGGCTGATATGCTTAGTGAGAAGACTCTTCACATAACCCATCTGCACTTGTGCAACACAAGCTGCATTATCTTCATAGATAATAGTGGGGGTTTGCGCGGTATTCAATCCACACGACTGCTGGATGTGGTGAATCATCCGCCGAAGCCAAGAATATTCTTGTGCGGCCTCGTACAGTGCTATAATTTTTTAGTGGTTCATCGAAATCGATACAAGACTTTGCTTAGACTATTTTCATGAAATTGCAGTTCCACCACACAGGAATACATAGCCTGTTTGCGACTTAGCTGTATGCGGGTCTGACAGGTACTCGACATCTGCATAGCTAGTCATAATTATGTCTTGGTTCTTTCTGTAGAACAGTCCAAGAACTTTACTTTCTTAGAGGTATCGGAAGATGTCCTTTATTCCCTACCAATGCCTTTTGATAGGTTCTGCACTATACCTTACTAGAAGGTTCACTGCAAATGCAATGTCCGATCTAGTACAGTTTGCTAAATACATGAGTGCTCCAACTGCGCTCAAGTATGGGAATTCCGGTCCCAGGACTTTCTCCCCCTCTTCTTTAGGTCTGAACGGGTCCTTGTCTTGCTGCAAGGATCTCCCGACCATCGGCACTTTCGAAGGGTATGCCTTTTCAAATCCGAACATTTCTAACACTTTCTGAGTGTAGGTTGACTGATGTACTAAAATCCCTTCAGGGGTATGCTCAAGTTGCAAGCCTAAGCAATATTTGGTTTTACCCAAATCTTTCATTTCGAACTCCGACTCCAGGTAAGAGCTTGCTTTCTTAATATCTTCCAGGGTCCTGATGATGTTCAGATCATCCACATATACCGAGATTATACAAAATCCATCCTGGGATCTTCGTATAAATAAACAGGGACAATCCTCATTGTTCGTGTAGCCTTTCTTGCAGAGTAAGTCGTTTAAGCGATTATACCACATTCTGCCTGATTGTTTCTGTTCATACAGTGACTTTCTGAGTTGCACACTGTACAGATTTCTATTTGCTCTGTCTTGGTTTGGGACAAGGATACCTTTGGGTACCTTCATGTAAATGTCTGAATCCAAGTTTCCATAAAGGTATGCAGTTACCACATCCATCAATTTCATTTCCAAATTCAGGTTTACTGCCATTGAGATTAAATATCTAAAGGTAGTTCCACTCATGATCGGGGAATAGGTTTCTTCATAATCAAATCCTGGTCGTTGAGTGAAACATTGTGCAACAAGCCTTGCATTATGTCTTACAACTTCATTGTTTTCATTTCTCTTTCGAACAAATACCCACTTATGCCCTACGGGGTGCACATGGGGAGCTGTGCGGCTTACAGGCCCAAATACCACTATTTTATTCAGAGATATTAATTCTGCTTCTATTGCCTCCTTCCAATCTATCCAATATGACCTTTTCTTACATTCAGCGAGCGATACATGCTCTGGATCAAGATCGATGATTGTGGCAATTTCTTTGCAAAATAAATATCGACATTGGTTGTTGTTCTATTTAGTCATATAATTTATAGTTATTTCTTCATAGGGCAATTCTGCCAATGCTTCTACTCGCTCACCGCTGTTTCCAATTGCAGGGCAAGTCCCTTTAGTTTTTCAGCTCCGACGTGTGCGCACACATCCATGCTGATGTCTCCCTCCGTGGGAATATTCAAATCCGGTATGCCTTTTACTGAAAGTTCCATACTGGTGTCAGGTCTCAACTGGCTCCCTTTCTTATTCTGGGGAACTTCAGTAATTGGCTGTGTCAAGTCCTTCTTATCCCTTTTCGCCAAGCGTCCTCGGTTACTTGGGATTCGAGGGGCCGGAGTTCTCGTCCTTTTATTCTGAGGCATCTGGACGGGATTAGGGATACCTTTAATTTTCTTTGGTATTTCAACCCTCTCCGGTGCATTGCGTGCAGACATATGCAACTTGGTCACGCTCTTCAGATCACTAAAGTGGCCAGGCAGTTGATTCGCTAAAGCTTGCAAATCAATTATTTTCTGGACTTCTCTATTTGCTTCGCTAGTGCACGGGTCATGTGCATGGATTCCTGTGGCTTGCCACGTTATTTCCTGACATTGTTCATCCAGAGGTTAATTTCCTCCCCCTAACGACGGGAAACTATCCTCATCAAATATGCTATCAGCGAAGCAGGCTGTATGCAAATCTCTAGTCATAGGGTCCAGATACCTGATGATGGATGCTGTCTCATAATCAACGTATATCCCAGACTTTCGGAGAGGTCACATTGCAGTTCGCTGCGGTGGTTGTATATGTACATAAACCTTGCAACCAAACCTTCGGAGATGAGAGATTTTCGGTGCTGACCCTTGCGCTAGTTGCACAGGTGAATGGATGTTATATGCCGACGGTCTAAAATTGATGAGAGTTGCTGTGTGCAGGACTGTGTGTCCCAACATGTAGTTGGTAAATTACAATTCTGCAAAAATGGTCAGGCAATAAATTTAATTCTTTTAATTAATGCCTCTGCTAGTCCATTCTGGGTGTGGACATGCAGTACTGAATGCTCAACGGTAATTCCTATTGCCATGCAATAATCATCAAATGCCTTTGAAGTAAATTCGCAATAATCATCAAATGCCTTTGAAGTAAATTCTCCGGCGTTGTCCATTCTGATGGACTTCACATGATGATCAGGGAAATTATTTTTAATTTTAATTATCCGCGAGATCAGCTTTGCAAAAGCGTGATTTCTCATATACAATAAGCATACATGCGACCATTTCGAGGAAGCATCGATGAGCACCATGAAGTACCTAAATGGCCCGACGAGTAGGGTATAGGACCATAAATGTCTCCTGGATACTGATCCAGAAAGCGAGATTTCATCATTAACTTTCAGAGTAGAAAGTCTAGTAATTAATTTCCCAGTGGCACATGCGTGGCACATAAAATCTTCTTGATTCGGGAAATTTTTTACATTAATGTTATGTCCCTGAGAATTGGTAATTATATTTCTCATCATTCTAAGACCGGGGGTGGCCTAATCTATCATGCCAGAGACAGAAAAGTTCATAGCTTCTAAAAGTGGTTTTCAGGATAGTGTAGGCTGCATGTGACTTTATGTTAGTGTAGTATAGCCCAGATTCATATGAAGGAAGTCATTCTAATACCCCTTTTTCATGTTCTTCACGCTTTGTAATAAGCAAGTATTTCTTACCATACTCTTTTTCAGTCTCTACATGGAGTCTATTAGCGCGAATATCCTTAAAGCTTAAGAGAGTTCTAGTCGATTCTGGGTACAACAAGACTTCTTCAATGACCAATGTTGTGCCCATCGGGAGTATAATTATGGCTCTTCTTGAGCCTATTATATAAGTATCGTTTCCTGCGATTGTCGTAAGACTACCAGCATTCTTGCTGATCGACTGGAAAAATTTCGTCTCTCTCAATATGGTATTCGTTGTGCCGCTATCCGCTAAGCCCTAGAGCTTACAACCATTATTCAATAATTCAAAGTTCTATTACAACCATAAACTGCAAATGACTATAAAAATCTAAGTGTAATGCATGCACTAGATCGAATCAGTGAAGTATGAATTAACTTCTGTCTGAATCTATTCTATGTCCATCTTCTCTTCTTCGGCAATTACAGCTGTTGCCGCTGTGATGTCCAAGGAGGGTGTGATGGGAGCTACTTCTAGGCTGTCCACATCTATGGATGCAGCCAATGAGTGTGGATCCTCTGTGCCTGCAATGGCGAGGTGTGCCTCATGCTGTGCTTTGCCCTTCTTCTTAGCCTTGAAAGCATCAATCACGTGCTGCGGCTCATGGCAAATACGTGACTAATGTCCCCAAGTGCCACATTTGTAGCAACTTTGGTCTTGCTGACCATAGGGCTTCTCATCACGCTTCTTATCTCTACCCTTCTTGGCTTGAGCATTCTGCTTAGTCTTGCGACCATTACCCTTCTTGCCTCTTTCTTTTGAGTGAGGCTTTCTCACCTTGTAGCTGCTAGCGTTGACTTCATGGCCAACTTTGCTACTAGGCGACTGTGAGATGTAGTTCTTCCTTAGAACCTCATCTTGAGCTTCCGCAACTTGCATAATGTCAATCAGTTCGGCATACTCCTTGTAGCCATCTTGACGGTAGTTGCATGCGGATTTCATCGCATTCGGGTGAAAGGTAGAGAGGGTTTTCTCAATCTTCTCCTCGTCCGTGATTGCTTTACCACAGAGCTGAAGATTGGTACAAATTCTGTGCAAAGTAGAGTTGTACTCCCCCACTGTCTTATAGTCTGCAAAATGTAGTCGGTTCCATTCTTGCTCTGCACGAGGAAGGATGGTGCACTTCAGCTTTTCGAACCGCTTCTTCAGGGCAGTCCATAAAGCTAGTGCATTGTTCTCCGCCATATACTCATTCTTGAGCATTAGGCAGAGATGGTGTCTGAGGAAATGAAGTGCTTAACCATTCTCTTCAGCAGTTGGAATGACATCCTTCGAGGTGCCAAGTTCGATAGCAGCACGGAGCTTCTTGGCTCCAAGTACGATTTTGACATCTGATGCCTAAGTCAAGTAATTACGCCATGATAGGCGACTCTTGAACTCCGGTTCAGTAATGCGATCATCTACATATTCATGTAAAAAGTGCATAAGACTATTGCTGGTAACTTGCATAGTTGTAAAGATTCTCATAATGTTCCGTATTATTCTATGTATTTTTCATGATTTACTGTTATTTTCAATGATTAAAAGCAATATAAACAATCACAGATAATCAAAAACAGTAAATACAATAAATAAATTGCATAGAAATAACAATAACAAGGTTAAACATGCTTCAAAAGAGCAAAATATGAAAAAAAAATCGAATTCCCAAGGCCCTTTTCTGCTGGAAAAATAATTTTTTGGGTGAATTCTGCAATTTCAAGGGGGTTAAAATGCAAAATTTCAGTTCTAAGAAAAGTTTACGCGTAATTTCTAGATTTACGGAGGGCCTATTTGCAAAAACTGGATTTTCCTCCACCTTTCTTTCTTTCACTCGGCCGGCTTTTCCCGGCCCATCTTGCCCAAAAGGGGGCGGCGGCCCATTTAGCCGCTTCAAAGTGCCACGGGGTAGGGTTTCTCCTACCCCGAAAATGTGCGGACCTTTCACGTGAGCGGCGACAGCTCGATCTCGGCGGCGGCCCCATATAAGCGGCTCTGGCGGCCGGAGGCGGTCCCACTTGATGACCGGGCCAGGCGGGCGTGGGAGTGGCCGTGGCGGCCTACAAGCGCGACAACCGCAGCTTCTGTCTGAAAAAGCGTGCTGAATCTGGTCGCTACTCTGGCGGTCCGACGGCCAGCGCGGCTTCAAGGTGGCGGATCTGGGCGCGCAGGGTCAGCATCTTGTGGCGCCCGCTTCAGCGAAGCGGGCGGCTCCGTCTGCGTCTTGAAACAACACGGTCCGGCGGCGGGGGGCATGACATGTTATGGCGATTCGACCGTCTTTGGCGGCCGGTGTCTTGCGTCTGGCGGCAACATGCCCATCGACTTCGAGCCGGCTACCTGTGCATGCAGCTCCGGGCCGGCGACGTCGTCTTCGTGCGTGGCTCTTCAGGGCCCGCCCCTTTGTTTCAATTTTACAGTTGATGAAAAAAAAATACTATTCATGCGATGTAGTGCGGTTCTTTCGTACAACCACCGATCGGCTTGGCCGGCGACTTCAAGTCGGCTCGCGGTAGGTTAGAACGGATTTGTAAATTTCAACCTACGGTACAATCAACATCCAATCTTTCATGCAATCCATTGATCGGCATTGTGCTGGCGACTTCAAATCGGCTCGCGGTAGATTAGAACAGATTTGCACCGTAGAAAATCAATTTAGAAAGCGAATTTGCAGAATTGAAAGTGATCTAGAAAGAAAACAATTCAATCTACGAGTGTCGTTCTTCGGCAGTTACCTTTCGATTCAAGAAGAGCCGATTGTGCTGATAACGTGTTGAGTAATCGTCGTTGGCGAGTCCAGTCCGAACGATTACCTCATAGACAAACTTAGAATCGTAAGAACGATGTAAGAACACAAGAACATAATAATAGATTGAACACAGAGGTATAAGGGGACTTTAGGCTTCTCTTTATTGCTCTTCTAAAATTGTGTTTACAATGAGGGGTCTTCTCTCCTTTATATAGGCTATGGATGGATGAGCAGTCTACCTGGGCCAGGACTCTCCGGTCCTAGGCCCGGTTTCTTAACACTATCATGTACCCAGAGCCTGGAACAACGTAGCGACCTCCCCGGTGACACGTGGCCTGCCGCAGTCTGGCCACCTCTAGTCCATGATAGATGATCTGTCGAGGATTAGGTGCACGGCAGACCGCCTACTATTGATTGGGTGCACGATAGACCACCTACTATTGATTGGGTGCACGGGACTCGGGGCTCTTGCCACAGTGTTTTCGTGCTATTTCGTTTTAAGGGAGACAATTTTTTTGGAACTTTTTTTTATTAAATAACCCTTTTTAATTTTTATTTTAAAGTTAACCTCCGGTACACTTTATTTTCAATTCTGACCCTCTTGGTTACGCCACCATTCGTGGTGTGACAAAATAACGCTGTCACACGGTAGAATAAGTCCGTTAAATAGCACTTTTTGTCACGTCACTGGTCGTGGCGCGATCAAACAACACTGTCACGCCACTGGTCGTAGCGTGACAAGAGATACGGGCGACGTGACAGCGTTGTTTTGTCACGCTATGGGTGGTGGCATGACCACTGATCAAAGGAGTCAGAATTGGAAATAAAGTGCGCCGGATGTTAATTTTAAAATAAAATTTTTAAAAATGTTAATTAATAAAAAAATCCTTTTTTTTTTTTTTGTTATTTCACTTAAAAAGACCCTAAATGATCCAAAAAAAAACTCCCGATAAACTGCACCCCCGGAAAATGCCGCTCCTCCCGCGCCGTTCCGAGCCCTCTCGCCGCCCTCCTCCTCCGCCGCCCCTCGCTGCGCCGCCGCTGGACCGCTGCTCTGCGGGCGCCGCTCGCCTATCGCCGGGGCGATTCTGTTCCTCGGCATCGGCGCCGTCAGCGCCACCGTCGCCTGCAGGACGGGGTGCGCCTTCTCCCACCGCCGCCTCCCCTTCCTCGGGTAGCCCCTCTTTCCTCTCGCTCTTAGTTTATGATGCGAATTGTTTGCTCGATGCGAGGAAGGCGCTCGCATTCGGATGGGGTTCCGCGAAATGTTGCGCTGCCGCGGTTTGGATTGGTCACTGGTGTGCGCTTTGTGGGATCACTGACTAGTGGCTAGGTGCCCATTTGTGAGTAATCTGCAAAATTGATCTGCCATTCTACGCTTTTGTTGAGGTCTTTGGCTGTTCCCAACGTACATACACTGCTAAAATTGGATTCCTCAAGTATGGCAATTGGCATCAGTGTGGCAAATTGGAAGGTGTTAATGTGTTATTCGTTTAGTAACATAGAGACGCGAACTTTGCGGGGTAACAGTGTTAGGCCAGCTTATTTTAATATCCTGTTCATGTAGTGACATCTAGGTGCGAATTATGCAGGGCAAGAGGTCTCAGCTCTGCTCGGATGGAGTCCGCGTCCACCACCGTGCCCTCTATTGTTGTGTATGTGACTGTTCCAAACAGGGAAGCAGGTAGTTTATGCCGGTTTTTTTCTCCTATTCTATTGTTGCTGCATTCCCCTGTTGGAATTTGCTAATCAATATATTAACTTTCTCCAAAAGTCAGATTTGTGTCTCAAATGCTCTTCTATCTTGTGAGCACCCTTGTCCACTCAATTGATTTTGTCTGTGCCTGTTTTGTTTCGTGTTATTATTATTGCATCTATTTCTGGGTTTTGCTTTGGTAGTCTTAAAAGGATGCAGTACTGCAGGGAAGAAGCTTTCACAGAGCATCATCAGCGAGAAGCTTGCTGCTTGTGTCAATATAGTGCCCGGTTTGTCACCTCGTCACCTCGCTTCCTTTTCATTTTCAATGGATGACATTATGAACAGAAAATCATATGCCAATTTGATTGGCTATTTAGATTACAAACTGCTTTATTTAATAGAAAAGATCGTTATGACCTTCAAAAGTCCAAAGATAATGACAGCACTGAAAAGGTCTACTAGAGATGGCACTATTAACAAGCTGAGCTTGATAAAACTGCACTCCGATCAGCTCTGGGAACAGACTCTGCTAGAACTTGCTTAAGTTCAGCATATTTAGAGCTGAACAAAATGGCTCAGTTGAATCCCTGCAATAAATATTTCTTTACACATCTTGGCTTGGGACACAACCAAAACACACATAAACTGGAAACATCGAATGTGTAATTTAAAGAAATAGCAACGTGTAATGCCCTCAGAGAAGAGTTAGTGGTTAAATGATTGCATTTATCCATGCTGTTCGTTCCTTACTCTGTGATCTTAGAACATTCTTGGGAACTGCTCCTGTCATATTTTTTAGGAGGTTCAATTATTTGCCACTGTACTTTCAGTGGTAATTTAGGATTTGCCACTATTGTGTGTGTGATATGTGGGTCCGGGACCCAGATGTCACACACACATGCAGTGGCAAATCCTAAAATGCACTTGATTGCAGTGGCAAATACTAAATTTTCTCTATTTTTTACTTACTGTTTCATGTATTCTCTAGTGGTGAAATATACTAAAGTCCTTAATCCTTATTTTTTCCAGGCATTGAATCCGTTTATTGGTGGGAGGGAAAGGTACCGTGCTACTATTTGTTTCAGATACAAAATAAAATAGTAATTCTACTTATCTGTTTATTTTTGTTGAAATCCTTTTGATGAAGTACTTTTCCCTGCTTATCAAAGTTCTGTAGTGATCAATAATATATTCTTTTTCAGGTGCAAACCGATGCTGAAGAGTTACTCATCATCAAGACTAGGGAATCTCTTCTAGATGCTTTGACCGAACATGTCAAAGCCAACCATGAGTATGAGTAAGCTTCACTCAGTTTATTGATCTTGTTGTGTTTTTCCTGCTGAACTATATATGATTAAGCAACATTGGTCTTGTTGTGGGATTTATTGGTTAGTTGTTCATGCAGTGTTCCTGAAGTTATTGCTTTGCCCATAAGTGGCGGTAACACCAAGTACCTGGAATGGATCAAGAACAGCACTAAGGAAAACTGATCTGGTTTACACCCTAGTATGCGTACTGCAGTTTCAAATGCCCAACAAACAATATGAAGTGAATGATCAATCCCAGAGGTTGTGCAGAAGGATTTTTTCACCGTGGGCCTGTCACCTGTGTATCTCGATGGCATTGCTGTATGGAATATTGGGGTTGTCTTTACCATCTCCTAGCGACGAGTTAATTGGTGTCTTGTGTGATTGTGCACATGCAGAAATTGATTTATGGAACAACAACCTTACCATATTCGTACTTGTGTATTGTTACCCTTGATTGGTGTTTGGTATGGAGTTTTCTGGCAATGTGTCGAATACTCACAGTGCAGCCGCCAGCTGTAGAATTACCCTCTGATGATCTCTCATGCGCTATCATCAGAAGATCTTACCCCGATCATTTCATTCCTTGGTAAGCTCAGGTACGGGACAACCGGACAGGTGTATCATATGAAAACGAGACATAATAATAATAATAATAAGTAGTAGCTCTAGTCTGCACTTTATAGTTTCTTCAGAACAGAGAATTTCACTCCATAAATCATCACTTGCATGAAAAAAGTTCAAGCCACAAATACACACTAGTCTGGTTCCTCGCACATTTGCTGCAGAAACTCCAGGGGGGCAAATGGGCAGCAGCTCTAGGCAGAGAACGGGTCGGCAAGGGCAATGTTTGAGGCGGACCTGTCGAAGTCGAGGGTGCAACGCTCGTCCCTGACGAACACAATCCGGGTATCCTTGGAAGCTCGGCTTTCCGGGCACAGCGCAGACAGAAGCCTCTCGGCCTGCCTCCTGCCGGACATGCTCGTCCGGATGGTCATCGTCTCCAGCACCGTCGCCCTCGCGAGGAGGAACTTGGCGAACGCAAGCTTCTGAGAGACCAAGTTCCTCTCCGAGGAGTGCCCCTGATGGGCAAAGCTCAGCGCCCTTAGGACGATCGCCTTGAGGCGGTTTTCGAGGCACGGGATGCAGCCTGCCATGTCGTCCAAGCTGAAGTACTCACAGTTGTCCTGATCGTTCGTGAGCTGAGGAAGGGAACACAGGGAACATGTACGTACGTTAGTTTCCTTTACTAGAATGGGATTGTTCTATGGCCTGCTTGAAGTAATTGGGTCGAAAATTTCTGATCTGACCTCGAGGTGAAGAGTTTCCAAGCAGGGGTGGTGGATTAGCAGCTCCAATGCCTGCTTTACCTCGTCGTAGTTGTACACGTTGATGCTCAGGGCGATCGTCTTCACGCCATTGTTTTGACCGGCGGGGAGCTGTACGCACTGCAACAACAGAAGGCCCGATCGATTGTTTAGAAGCAAGAAGACGTTGAAGTATGAGTATCACAAGAGGATGGATTCCATTGCCACGCTCCAATGCAAGCGTTCTTCTGTTGTTCATCACCTTGCGGACGGCGTTCATCTGGCCGTGCTGCATGGCTGGGCTGCACGGGGGCGCGGCCATTCTGTACACGCCGGACATATGTAGCTTCGGCAGGCGGCTGGTGGCCACCAGCTTGCCGGCTTCCGCCCGGCGCGCCGGCCACCACAGCATCCGCTCCAGGTTGGGCGCGTGCTCGACGCAGACCCACGGGTACAGCCCCGCGGTCAGCGTCAGGCTCCGGAGGCTGCTGCTGCGGATGCGCGCTACCCTGTTCACCACCCAGAAGGGTCCGAGCGAGAGGCTCTCCAGGGCGGGGCACCGCGACAGCAGCGCCTCGACCTGCTCCGCCGTCATGAGCATGTGGTCCAGCGTGAGCTGCGTGACGTGCGGAAGCGGCAGCGCCGGCGAGAGAGCGTCGTCCATGGGCCACTGGCCGTAGGCGAGGTTCAACGACCGGAGCTCCCGGCAGTACATGATGGACGGGGGGAGCTCGCCGTATCCTCTGATCGCGTGCTGGGGATCCACGGCGAAGTGGACGATCAGTTCTTGGACGCCACGCGTGGCCAGCTCCGGCATCGCGAGGGCGGCTAGGTGGTCTCCCGGCCGCGTCCGACGGAGGCGGAACCGTCGGATTGGACCGCCGTACGCGAGTAGTGAGGATGCGATCGTCTTGGTGCGCCACTCCGCCTGCTCCAGCCACTGCTCGTCGGAACGAGGGCGGCGCTCGCCGTGCCAGAGGTTTTCGTCGTCGACGGTGTCGGGGAGGCAGTCCGGCGAGGAGAAGAGGTAGCTCCACCTCGACGAGAGCACGGTGGTCCGCGCGGCGTCACGGACGGTCAAGAGGGAGAGGATGCCGCAGAGGATGTCGTCGGGGAGCTCGCTGATCATGTCTGCGCGTGCTGAGCCCTTCCTCTTCTTGGCAGAGGCGTCGACCGGCGCCATTAGAACGAAGATCAAGGCGATTCAGAGTTGTGTATGGTAACTGCGCCTGGAGGAGCGTCGAAGATGAGTTTTTACGTCTCCAATCACGAAACTGTCTTCGTGCCGAAGAGCTAGATGCTTTTAAACATCGGATTTGCCAAATATGAGTCACCTGAAAAATTGCTAAATCTTAGTCGTTCTTCTAACCTTTGGATCTTACTTTGCGATTCTTGCTTCAGCTAGGGTCGTCGTCCTCTTCTCCAGCACTGTGGTTAGAGCTCAGGTTCACCGATTAACCGATTAGGGTTCGGATTCACTAGAGCCTGAACCATAGAGGGAGAGGGCGACAAAAGCACGACGGTGGTGCAGCAAGGCAGCGTTGGCGCCACCTCAACCGCAGGATGGAGGAGGACCGTGGCAGGTTGGTCGATGAGCTCGAACGAGGAGGGACGTCGGACTCAAACGAGGAGGGGAAGGTAGACAAGCTCGAACAAGGAAGGAAGTCGATGGTGAGGAGAGGTGGAGGCGGGGCGGCGGAGTAGGAGGTGGGGTTAGGGTTTGAAAGTGATATTTTGGGTTTTATATAGTAGGTGAAGGGGATGATTATGGGGGGAGGGTGCGGCTGCGCAGCAGACTAGGAGGTGGGGTTAGGGTTTGGGGGGAGATATGTTGGGTTTTATATAGTAGGTTAAGGGTATGATCAAGGTGGTATGATCTAGATCCAAGGGTTAGAGATTGAAGGGAAAAATACATGACAAAAGAATACAAAGACCCATAGGAGATTAGACAAATTGCCCCATTAGACCATGTCTAGTGTAGTAAAAAAATCGATGCCAACAAGAGAGAGACTAGAATCGTTGCAAATACACTAGAGCAGGTGATGCCAAAGAAAATTTCCTGGAACCGACACATCTATTTGCATCACAATCAATGCAATAAAAAAATAGATTTTAGCCATATAGGTGAAAGAGGAGGAGGTGGGAGAAGGCGAGGAGATGGGGTTGGTTTTCTCGTTTTGTTTTGTTTTGTTGCAGCCCCTATATTTAGGGAGATAAAGGACCACAAGATGAACCCAATGGGCGACTAGTGACAAACGAACCTAGGGGAGACCTAGGGCTCCAGCCCCTGCCGCTGCCATCCCCGTCGGCAACCACTCTGGCGCCAGCACCGGTGTCGACCACCTCCCATGCCCTCGTCGTCCTCCCTCCCTTGCCTTTTCTCCACCTCCCATTCCTACTAGTGCCACCACTACCCGAAGACTCATCACCGACGTGCCCACCACCCACCGTTGTTGGGTCCAGGCCGTCCCTATCCCGTCATCAACGGATCCGACCACCTCCGTCTACTCCCGAGCCAACGACACCAAATCCAGGACACCACCGACTACCACCGACCTAGTGATGCCAAATCAGGGCCACCATTGCCATCCCCATTCCGTCGTCGCCTAAGGCCACCCTATTGCTGATCTTCGCCTTCGAGAAGTCGTCGCCGTCGTCGTTGTCTCCAATCATCCTCCATAGTCGCTTGCATTGGTCGTTGGGGAGGCCTCGCTGGCTCCTCTGTCTCCGCTATTTGGGATCAACTTGCCCGTGCCTGAGGCCACCCCCTCTACTCGTCTTCGCCTCCGAGAGGCCATCTTTGCCACCGTCATCTCAGTCCCACTCCTCTTCTTCGTGCCAGCCACCGCCGACGACCTGCAACTCTGAAGTCCTTCACCCACTTCGCCAACTCGAGTTCGTGGTCGCCCAATTCTACACCTTCTCGTCTTTGTCTTGGGAGGCCGCCGCCACCTTCACCAGCCTCTTCATCGTTGTGTCAGCTTCTTCATCATGAGCAGCTTGGGCGGAGTAATGCCTGACGGTGAGGAGGATGGTTGGATTCATGTTTGCAGGAGGGGACGTCGGAGCGCTGCTTCGGCCCCTCCTCTGTAGCTTTTGCCAACACAAAACGCAGCCTCCAAGGCTCCATAACCACCTTGTCGGCTTCTTGGTAAGTATTTTTAACCGCCTCTCCACTAAGCATAGGGTGGTAGATTGTTGGAACCCTCTCTGTTGTCTTTGCTGCTGGGGCATTGGATATTTTGTCCATTGGTGTCCTCGGAGTGGTCGCCCTTGTTCTTCTCCACGGCCACAGCCTGCTGCTCTGTCGCCAGTGCTTCATGCTACCCACGCCTCCCTCGTGCGAAGCTTCATTTCCTCCTTTGTAGCAAAGTACGTGCATGTGGGTTGTCTCCCATTCAGGAAAGAAGGAAGCCTCCCGCTCGATAAGGTGCTTGGTGCTTATGTTTTTCGATGAACTTGGCACGCCGATCTCAATTCTGGGGGTCGCTCAGGCAGTCTATGACAAGCTTCTTATCCCTCTCGACGCACTCATCGTGGAGGTCTTTTCCAATCAGGGCTTTGGTGAAAGTGTTGTTCATCTCATTGCGCCGGGTTCTTGCTCTCCCATCGGTGCCAATGAATCGGCCCCTGAGTTATTGCATGTTGTTGTTGATCCTCATCCTCAACTTGATGGCCTAGCTTCATTGTCCTTGGAGGGTGCATCACTAACTGCAGCACCCAATCAACAAGCAAAGTTGGTCTTGCCTTCAAAGTCACAAGATGAGGCTTCCCTTGGGGTTTCAAGCGTAGGTGGCCTAAAGCTCCAGGAGGATGCTACCCCATTGGAGGTGTAGTTTGTTGCAGTAGCAGGTAGTGCACTTGCTGTAGTTTTTGGACTCTTGGTGCGTAGGAGCTATAGTGTAATTGGTGTTGTTGTGTGGTTTTCCTCGGTGTGTCCTTTGGGACCGGTTATCTGTGGTGTTACCCTTCCGGGCGGTATTTGTATTATCTTCTTCTTGAAATGAATGGCAGAGCTACTGCCCTTGGTTAAAAAAAAATAGAGAGATAAAAGATGCTATACACTTGAGCAGATTTTTCAATTTTAGTGTTTGTCTGATGTGGCAAAATTTAGGTTCTACATAGAAGCTACACATTCTGGGATGGCCTTATAGCCTATGGCCTGGTGCAAGGTCATGGAACAGAGAAGAGATCATAGAAGGCGTGAGAAAATTGGAAGGAGGGTAGGAGGGGCAACCGGGGGAGGAGGAAAATGGGAAACCCTAAGAGCAATGAATCGATGGAGTGACATGGGTTTATAAACCCTAGAATTTTTCTTGAAAAAAAACTTCATATCTAATTTACAAGGAAAATGAAAAGACTAGATCAACCCTATGAAATCTTTTAACTCTATATTACGCTTTTTACACTCCACATGTATCATGTCTGGAATGATATATGTTTAGATACTAAAATGTAATCCTTGTGCACAAAAACAAGAATCCAAGAAGAGAGTGGTATTGCCATTAATATATGGACGTCTATGTACATCCCCACCTTTGGATTTCGCACCGAGATTTGTGCCTCTGTCTCCTCCACTCCCTCTCTCGTTCATGCTCTCTGCCCATCAACACGACCGCTTCCTCCTCTCCTGAGCTGCGTCGCAAAGCCACATCGCCACTGGAAACTACGTTGTGCGTTGCCAGAGCCCCACCATTGACGTCAGGAGTCAAGAGAGGACGGGGGAGAGCGAGAGAGATGGGAGAAAGAAAGAGAGGACGGGAGGGAGAGAGAGAGGATGGGCACAAATCTTAAAACCATCTAACGGCACCGCATGTACATGGGCGATGTTTTGCTTTTTCGATCCAAGAATCCCAATAGACTCCAAAATGAACCAGCTTTTATATATCGCTTTTGCTAGCTCCCAGTCGTCTGAAATTTTCTTAAAACCCAGTCACCTACAATTGCACAGTACTAAGCCTAAAATTGCATTACCTAGTGATGTACAATTTTAGCACAACTTTTCTGTAACTTTTAATTCTATTTGTCTTTGTATTTGTAGGGTTCACCTAGATTTACTTTTGTCTACATTAGATTTTGTTTTTGTTTTTGTATTTGTAGGGTTCATCTAGATTTTGTTTTGTTAGTTTAGAATTTTTTTGTTTTGTTTTTGTATTTGTATGGTTCACCTAGATTTACTTTTGTCTAGTTTAGAATTTTTGTTTTGTTTTGTTTTTGTATTTGTAAGATTCATCTAAATTTATTTTTGTCCAGTTTAGAATTTTTCAATATCAAAAAACAGAAGCCATTCCCTGGCTCAAAAAAGTGACTAGATTTTTTTTTTAGTTTTCAGGCGACCGTAGCATAGTCAGCCCCTTCGTATATATTGTACATCTGCACGGTCGACGTACTTCGTTTCAAGTCTTGATCGAGCACCTGCAAATTAATCCTTGCAACAGCCAAACAAAACCAGTAAATTCTACTAGGTACGCATGTAATTCCATAGCCCTATCGACACATATACTGTTACACATACACAACACACGCGCCCGTGACAAACTTTTTGTCACGTCCCTTATTGCACGATTTGAAAGCTGCAAATCGACGAGAAGACACTCATGGCCAGCGTTGAGACCGCACAGCACAGGTCGTCGTACGTGCCCGTGCAGTGCGTCTCGTGCATGACAGTATGACACCACCGCCGATCGATTTAGTTGCAGGACTCCCGTGCGAAGCCCACGCGCGAGTTGGCAACGTCGAACACGACCCGGAGATTCTGCTGCTGCAGGTTGGCGACGACGTTGACGACGGCGTTCACGTTCTGCGGCGCCTCCGCCATGGCCAGGCAGGCCAGCGGCGTGGCGCTGCTGTGGATGAGCGTGTTCTCCATCGGCAGCGTTAGGTCCACGCCGCCGTCCATGTGGATCGTCACCGCGGGCGCGCCGCCGGCCGCCACCTCGTCGGTGTTGAAGCAAGTGTCGAACGCGCCCAGCGACGTGTACCCGCTCGGCGCGGCCACCTGGCGCCGAAACTCGTCGCGCAGCGCCGCGTACACGGGCGCCGTCCACCGCGTGATCACCGTGCCCGAGTCGATCACCGTGCCGGCGCCGGTGTTGGGGTCGAACGCGAACGACCCGACGGGCACCTTCACCCAGGCCCGGCCCACGCTGAGCCCGGTCACGTTCACGTAGTACAGCGACGACCGGTGCGGGTTCTTGAGCAGCGGCGTGTACCGGACGCCCCTGGGCTGGCCGGCGGCGCCCAGCCGGAGCGAGCCGGAGTAGTAGTACGACTTGTAGCTCGGCAGGCAGTAGGAGAAGACACCATTGTACACGCTCCCGGCTTGGGACAGCAGGGCCATAGGCCCCCGGCCCAGGCCAAGAAGCCCCTGATTTGGCAAGTTGGACGTCGGCCCGCTCACCGAGCTCACGCACCCGAACGCGTAGTTGGCGATGGCGTCCTTGCCCAGCCTCAGCGAGTCACTGGCCAGTGACGCCTGGAAAGAGGCGTCAGCGAACGGCTTAGAGAAGGCGCACGTCGGCAACGGCGCCGAGCTCTGGGACGGGTCCTGGCCAGGGTCCTGGGCCGGGCAGGGCTGACCCTGGAAGAGCGGGCACCACGACGAGGAGCAGGGGAGGGAGGCGTAGGAGGAGGAGTTGGCCGGGACGAAGAGGCTGTTGGTGGGGCACGTGCTGCACGGGGAGCAGTGTGCCCAGGTGGCGTCGGCGCTGGTGTCCAGGGCCAGGAGCAGCTGCTGCGCCGGGGAGCCGAGCCCCGCGCGGACGACGTAGGAGGGAGGAGTCTGGCCGGAGGCGACGGGGGCGGAGGAGACGCCCGAGGAGGCGGCCTTGGAGGAGAGGAAGAGGAGGCGCGCGTCGTCGTCCCTCGCGAGCGCGATGATGGACTCGAGAGGGGAGGGGGACGGAGGGTGCACGTTGTGGTAGACGGAGATATCAGCGGCTGAGGCAACGGTGGCGGCGAGGAAGAGGAGGAGGAGAGGGATGGAGGCCGCCGCCATGGCGAGGGAGCTAGCTACTAGGAGAGTGTGAGTGAGTGTTGAGGGAGTGAGGAGTGTGAGACTGTGAGGTGGGTTTATATAGGGTTTATGGTGCGGTCTGCCTGCATGTTCTAGCATTATTGGGGTTTTAGGATTTTGCTTGTTTTAGAGTTATTTTGTTTTGGATAAAATTTCCACATTTTACCAAATTTTCTGCTTAGTTGTGTTAGAATTTCAAGGGTAAAGTATGCTGAATTTCGAAAAAGAGAAGTGAACTTGGCACATGAAGTCTAGTTTAACTTGACCATGCATGCAAATCAAGATGCCATCTTTGTGTCCATCTAACCGTGGTAATTCCAGATCCATGTGGAAAGTCCATCTCAGCTTATAACTCAAGAGGAAAAGAATCTTTGTGTCCATCTAACCGTGGTAATTCCAGATCCATATGGAAAGTCCATCTCAGCTTATAACTCAAGAGGAAAAGAAACTCGATGTAGTTACCATTTTAATTTTACCTGCTCGCAAAGCACAGTACGGGTCAACAAGGACAAGGATCATGACATCTTGTCGAATCACTAGCACAACCAAACAAGCTCCGTCTATCTTGCATCACAGCGGCGGAACTAAAGAAACTTTGAACAGGGTGTACTTCACACGTACAATTTCTAAGTCTTTGTACAATGTCTCGTTCTTCTTCGTGTTTTAACGATTGAACTTGTTGGGTTGCTCTACATTCACAGATCACAAAAAAACAGTTAATAAACCCCCTTTGTTTTTTTTTCCGAATTTGGGGTGGGGTGCTACTGCATACCCGGCGGCATCCCTACTAGCAGGGGCGGACCTACCATTATGACAAACTATGGCATCCGCCAGAGCTTCTGCCGGTGCGCCAGACTGGAAACCCCTAGGCCCCTACCCCATTCTTCCTCCTTGCCAGTGTCGGAGAAGAGACGCCATCCTTCCTCCCTACCTCGGTGCTTCCTTGGTCCTCCTCCGTCGCTAGGCCCGAAGAAACACAAAGTTCAAGTTGCTGGGAGGTAGTCCTCCTTCGTCGCCCGTGGCCCAGTCCAACTGACTGACCGAGTACATGGTGCATGTGCCTCCAGACCACTCCAAGTCGGCCTCAATCCTCACATCGCATCCAAAGTTCCATTCGTTAACTCCCAACCCTAGGCGCAGGCAGCGGCGACGAACACTAGCGCAGGCGGCGCGGCTGGGGCCGGTGAGCGACAGAGCCGGGATGGGACGCATGCGGGCGGTGCGGTGTGGGAGTGTCACACGCGTGGCGGTTCTGCTCCTAGCCTCTAGGATCTGACCCTCCGGGTATGTCCCCTCATCGAATCCACTGCTTGTACCGCCGCTGCCGACAGAGGCCATGAAGCTGCTGCCCACAGAGGAGAGCCTCCCTGTGGTGCTGGTCTGGTGGTGACACTGCTGCTTGTCTTGGAGGTCATTGTCCCTGCTATACAATTAACCCACATTACCCTGGAGTACTGAGTTTGAGTATGGGAGAAATTTGTGAAGAGCATGGAAAATTCAACTAAAGTTGGGGTCTTTTCTCCCCTTTCTAAAAAACAGTTAGGATTGCATGAATATTATA
This sequence comes from Phyllostachys edulis, assembly GCA_036346405.1. Taxonomy (NCBI): domain Eukaryota; kingdom Viridiplantae; phylum Streptophyta; class Magnoliopsida; order Poales; family Poaceae; genus Phyllostachys; species Phyllostachys edulis. Next base: position 106,701,450 of record CM070550.1, read on the forward strand.
TGGTTCCAGCCTGTATGATTTAGGGAAAGGGGGGCTACTTTCTGGTGCTAAATTTTGACCTGTTGCTAAATATGGATGGTTGATGATAATTCGGTTAATTCCCTTCTCTAGTCTCTGCAGCCAATACAAAGAACCAAGAACTTGAACCAGGAAACAACTTGTCTTGATTCTTTGTTACCACTCCTAAACAATTAGACAATTAGACAGAGGACTATTAGATATGAAATAAATAACAACAAAGTCCTGAGCCAGGAGAGCTTATATTTAAAATTAACTTACTAAAATTAGATTCTTTTGCTGAGAAAACCATGATGTCCTACCTTTATCTTCACTTATTGATTCCATTTAGTGTCGTATACTCGTATTGCTGCGATTGCATATTTGCAATATAGTTTGCATATTGGTCCGCGCTTGGCGGCTTGCGAGTCCGCCATACCTAGAATTTAATACTGGTCGTAGCATATTTGCAATATAGTTTGTATATTGGCCTACGCTTGACTGCCTGCGACTCCGTTATACCTAGAATTTAATACTGGTCCACCACTGCTTGCTAATTCCACCCCTGTAAAGGCTGTAATGCATCATCAATGTCGTACGTCCTTCTCACTCAACTCTAAAATGTTAACTAAGGTTAATTTCTAAAATGTTAACTAAGGTTAATTGATGGCAAAAACCTGCATATCCATTAAATCTACCCCGGTTCAGTCTAATGCATTGATTAATTTCATATAAATCAGTTCAATTCCGCATAAATCGGGGGAATAGTCCGGCGTTTCAAAGAGGGCTCGAGCTTAGTCACCCGGATGCGCAGTGTAGATGCACCCTGAATGGTATCGTCGGTACGCGGCCACACGTGATTCGAACGCTGTTCAAGGACCACATGAATTGGCATATGCATTGGCACGTATGTATGTTATTAGCTAGCCTACACAGTTAGCTTACAGACGGGCGAAGCTTCCCCCGCTTGGGGTGCCAAGCACCGGTTCCGCCTGTCGCACTAATAGTATCTCTACTGCTACTCGCACATAATTATAGTCATTTTGGCAACACTATCCATTAACAATGTGCTTTTTTACTGTCCATTAATAATGTACCGTTTTTACTGTATTTTGTAGAATTTTCTAGTTACGTATGGATTTGGTTGGCACAAAACCGTTCGATGTATATTCGACAAGTTTGTCTCGTGTTAATTAGCTTTAACATTAGAGCATCCCCTCTATTTCCGTCGTGGCTTCGCCACTGTTTACGGACATTAGAATGATATCTATGCAATGCATGCACGCCGGTGGTTATATATACACCATATATGATTAAAATTTTCGTAAGTATAAGTCATCTTTTTTATCCATTGAATCAATATCCAATCATATAATACATCAATCTCTATATAAATCTAATGATCATAATAAGTGATTTAAACTTAAGAAAATTTCAGACCACTTGAAAATAACAATACTGTATTTCATATCTTCCGTGTTACGTACTTTCTCCAATTAGGAGGTAGCTAATCTCTAGTTGTTGAAGGTAACACGTACGTGCGTCCAAGGAGTTGCCCCATGCAAATAACTAGGCCCCTTGTGTGTGTACATGTTTGCCAACCTGTCGTCCACATGGATGAACACGCGCGCACCAACCAGTAGCTGCTGCACAGGCCGGCCGTTCCTCCTGTCCCGTCGAGCCTGACGATCCAACGCATGCACGCTAATCCCCATTTCCTCCGTGCGGGCACGCAGGCATGATTCGGCGCTTCATTTTGTGGGCTAGCCTCCACTTCACGAGTGGCATCTACGTACGGCTAAGTTTTTTTTTAAATTCTGCAACTCATCCCAGCAGACCAACCATCCACAGGTGGCCTTAACGACTGGAAGGTTAAATGACCGTCGACACATGGGCAGCCAACGCAGACGCAGAGCGTGCATGTCGACATGCATATGCATATATTGCTGCAAGAATTCACCGTTCATTCATGGCAAGCATCGATCGTTCCAGGACTATGGACAAACTCATCACTTTATCATGGCGTTGCTTACATACCTAGTGAAGCGCAGTTGAAGACCGATGGATCCATCCATCCATCATCCATGAGTAAATCCTTGCGATTGTCGGTCGGAGTAAGCCAAGCTCTCCCCTGTTTTCTCGTAACCAAACAAAACAATTCCGCCGGTATCGTGACTAATTAATAAACCATACGCACCTGCTCATCTTTGGGACGTATGCGATCCCTCTGTCACACTCGGCACAGCCATGGCTTCCTTATACCTCCAAAGACTCCATCCAGGTCACGGGCACCTTGTTCTTTATGGCGACGCAGACAAACTTCGCCACCTTTCACTCTATCTTACCCTGGAGACTGAAGTACTAATAATGCAGAGATCGGATCCAATCCCAAAACGTCATGTGAATCCATCGACAAGAATTCTGTTGTCCCGTGCAATGGCTCATCGATTGTTCGACGAACGAAAATGCGTCTGAAAAGGATCCAGTTATCCAAACGCACAGCGCATCTTTCTTGGCAACTTGCAATGTTATCCAGTGGAATCAGAGCACATAGGTTTGACGCTTTTGATTCGGGAGTTTTTGGTTTAAATAGCCCTTTTTGCGCACGAAATAACAAATCTAACCCCCTTCGGAGATCAAAGTCAAGAATCGACGGTAGGCGACACGTAGGATTGCCCATGCGCTAGGCGGCCGGATCCCCTCGTCCGCGCGCCAGGGCCCGGACCCCCCTTGCCACGCGCCAGGGGCACAAACACGCCTTGTCCGAGCGCCCCTGGCCCGAATGCCGCCTGTGCCGCGCGCTCGTGGGAGGGAATCAGATTTCCGCCATCCCATCGCCCCTCGCATCCCCCCTCTGAATTCACCCTATCCCCTGCATGTGGAAAAATTCCACCGTACTATCCCGTCACACGTCGTGTCCCCATCACTCCCATGTCACTTTGTGGTCGGCTGAGTTCTTTTGCGCGGCTATAAAACCCATCGCGCGTCGTTCTCATCCTCCACCCCAAAACCATTCTGCTCAGCGTAGAGAGACAGTAAGGATCGAGCAAGTGAGAGATGGCGCAATTGGTTGAAATTAGTTCAGATTTCGTTGCCGATCGGAGAGTATTTACAGCAGTCTTTAGTGGTCGTATTAGTAGAGAAAGTTCGATATCAAGCGGAGATCTTCTGGTGGAGGTAATTTTTCCCGTCCTCGCTATATTTATTAACTGTGTAATTAGTGTTAAATTAACTAGTCACAATTAATTATTCATAATTAATTAGCTGTAGTTAATCGGTCATAGTTAATTAGTTGTAACTAAATAGTCGTAATTAATTAATTTATAATTAATTTAGTCATAATTATTTATTCGTAAATAATTAGTGGTAATTAAATAGTCAAAATTAATTAGTCGTAATGACTTAGTCTAGTTAGTTAGTCATAATTATTTCATCGTAATTAATTAGCCATAATTAATTTGGCAGGAATTAATTAGTCAAAATAATTAGTTGTAATTAATTTAGTCATGACTAATTTGTTGTAGTTAGTTAGCCGTAATTAATTAGTCGTAAGGATTACTTGCTCTTTTGCAGAAATTTAGTAGTTCTTTTATATGCAATGATTACCCGGATGTTGTTATTTTGGGGAGGTAGGGAAGTGTAGTTATTTTAGGGAGGTATGGAAATGTAGACTAAGTAGAGCGACCTGTTTATTTGATTGTTTACAGTAAAGAACAGTGAATTGCTCGTAACATATGCATTGGGTTGTTGTGGTTTTAGGTAATGTCCCACATGTAAGACTTACTTGTGTTTTATGGCGACGGTCGTGTATGATGTGAACTGGGTGGGTTGGACATGTCAAGATGCTAGTACAAGGTGGTCTAGGTGGAGGCCTGGATGCGATGGATATTCACGAGCTGAGGAACTGCATCCGGAGGGAGTTCGACACGGAGGAAACAACAAAGAAGCTTGTCATCGAGGCGATGACCTGCACGAATAGGGGAGGGCAGGGCATATGGGAGTTATACAAGGTGAATGGTTGCGTTGCATGAGGCCAGTACATGCAGATTGCTACGAAGCCCAAGACGGCAATATACGGGGGACCAATGGTGTATATGAATTTTGTGCATTGGGTGCCAGCAAATCTTGATGATGCTGGTGCTAGTGGGAGCGGGGAAGCGTAGGTGGTGCATGAAGATGAGAACACAAAATGTGTTGTTTTGGAGGGAGGCTATGAAGGAAGACTCATGGAGAATTTTGTGCAAAATGAGGGAGCGGGACTATGGTGGTCAGCCCGCATTGATTGCCATGATTTTCTGCCGAACCAGCCGACCAAGTTGGAGTCCGATGAGAACACCGACCCAGGGTCGGATGGTAGCGAGGAGGACACACCCCAGGGTGTAGGGGGTGGTAGTCTGGTCGGTGGAATTGTGTCAACGGAGGTGCCTTACGTATCATCCATGCGGGATGATCTCGTAGTGCGGTCGCTTGCACTACCATAGGAAGACGAGTCCCGGTGGGGGTTTGACGCAACCACCCTATTAGTTGGGTAGCACTTCCCAAGCAAGGTGGTCGTGCAGCAAGCTATAGCACGGTACACTGTGTCCATAAGCCGTGTGTACCGGGTGCACCAGTCCAACCCAGACCATTACACAGTAAAGTGTGGAGTGGAAGGATGCCTTGGCAAGCTCAGCACTCACAGGGCGAAGGGCTATGGTACGGTCTTCACGGTCACAATGATGATCGACCACACTTGCGAGCTGAGTGAGCCGCTATAGCAGCATCGGAATGTGACTTCCACATATGTGACAAGCCTCATCAGCCACCTAGTTGCGGCGGATGTGTCCGTCTCCCCCAAGATGTTGTTGTTAGAAGTCGTCAATCTGGTTGGCTATCCAGTCAGCTACAGCAAGGTCTAACGAGCCAAGCAGAAGGTGATCGAGTCCATGTATGTGACATATGAGGATGTGTACAATCTTGTGCCAAGGATGTTTCAGTAGATTATTGAAGCAAACCCTGGCACGACATAAACAAGATGGAAAGAGAAGATCCTAATGGAGGCCCTAACAGCTTCACACTGGAGTGTGTGTTCTGGGCATTCTTCCAGGCCATACATGGCTTCACGTTCTGTTGTTCGGTGCTCACAATGGATGACACTTTCCTCACCAGGCAGTGCAAGGGCACCATTCTCACTGCGGTGATGGCCAATGCAAATGGCCAGCTTCTTCTGGTTGCATTTGCCATCGTAGAATGCGAACACGGACAATTGTCTATGGTTTGTCGCAAATGTCAAGCAGACGGTTGTGGAAGACCGGCCCAACATATGCCTTATCACAGACCACAATGTAGGGTTATTGTTCATTCTCAACACCAAGAAGAATGGGGCTCAACCCCCCTTCTAGTGGAATGACGTGGAAACCCGCCGGTGCATGAGACATCTTGAATCTAACTTCTGGACATCTGAAGACGTTCAAGAAGTTGTGCATGCAAAACCAGAGGTGAAAATTTGAGGCCATATGGACAGAGCTCGAAGAGTGGACTACGAGGCATACAAAGGAGTCCCATCTGGAGACACAGGAGAGACAACAGGGCGCGAGAGGGGCATCTAGGATCCCCAACAGTTTCTCTGAGTGGATTAATCTCCACACTCCTGAGTTGGAGAAATAGTCGTAGCTATACCACACCGATGGTGCGAGGTACGACATTATGACAACCAACATATCCGAGGTATACAATAGTGTACCGAAAGGTGCGCAGTGCCTCCCTATCACCACGATCGTTGAGGAAACCTGAACTCGCACAGTGGGTTATTTTGTAAATAGAGCCACTACAGCGAGGCGGCGGCTGGATGAAGGGAAGCACTGGTCCGAGAACATGCAAATGTATATGGACAAGAAGATGCAAAAAGCTCATATGCACGACATCTGGGTGATCAATGGCCCGAGGAGGAAGTACGAGATCCGCTCGTGGTAGAAATATCTGAATAGTCATGCCAGGGGGGATAGAAAGCATGCTTGCACCCACAGTGATGTTACGACATGCACCTGCAACAAGCCGAAGCTCCTGCACAAGCTGTGCTCGTATGTGTACAGGATGTGCGTGCAAGTTAAGCAGATATGTACACTGTACGTCTCCAAGTACTACGACATGCAACATCTTTTCGGGACATAGAGTGTTGAGTTTAACTTGTATGGCGTGGATATGAACTATAGGGATCTTTGGCCGGAGATGGTGAAATGGGTCCGGAGCAAAGCCTTGAAGGCAACTGGAAGGGACGACGGCAGACACAGCACTTCCAAAATGACATGGATGATAGCCAGCATGGGGACTAGAGCTGCTCGAGGAAGTGTCGGATATGCAAGACCCTTGAACATTCCATGAAGGAATACCCCAACAGACCGGGCTCGTCCAGGCGTCTGTAGTCCGTAATCACAGAGGACTTCATCTCCGTGCTTATTTGTGTCGTTTTGGTTGCACTATTTGCATGTTGTAATTCTAAAATTGCACTGTTGGTTGTACTATTGCGTATGGTCGTTCTGTACTTTATTTCGTTTTAATGCTTTGTTTCCATGAATTTTGGCATTCTATTTGTTCTGAAATGATTCAACATTTAATCTATTGCAGGCCATGGTGGGAGAGACCAGGGCATAGCCTCCTCTACCGGAGCTACTCAAACCATTTTACGATGAACATCACCGCAGCAAGTTGTGGATCATCGGGGATGGTCCTCCGCCCTTTACCCTTAGGTCAGTTAGGGATTACTAGCCCCATGATCCTCACTACGTCCCACTCCTTTGGGACACGGGTTTGTTGCCCTTTGCGAGAATGCTCCACGTCGTCCGCTACTTTACACTGGACGGGTCTCTCATGTCGGCACTTGTTGACAGATGAAGACCCGAGACACACACCTTCCACTTTAGGTGGAGAGAGATGACGATCACTCTCCAGGATGTGTCATTCTTGAATGGTATGCCGATCACGGGAGGCACACTCGTCCCACCCCCCCTATGTTGGTAGACTGGAAGGCCCAATTGGTGCATCAATTTGGTCTACCTGTCTCAGAGACGGCCCGTGGTGTCCCTCAGAGGTGGCCTAGGCATTTTAGTCAATGCCCGGAGGATGCACCAAAGGAGGTTGTTAGGACGCACCTCGTCGCGTACCTATTGTTTCTTTTCGGTTGTGACTTGTTTTCCAGTACACAGGGTGATTGGGTGTACCCTAGCTACATCCACATCGCCAAGTCTTTGGTTGACGCCAAGCCTGGGCAGACGCCCCAATTCAGCTTCGGATCAGCTATCCTTTGCGCCACGTACATAGGGTTGTGTGTGTAGGATCAAGGATAACCGACTAGAGGGGGGGTGAATAGGAGGTTTTTAAACTTTTTGACAATTTAACAAATTAGGCCAATTAAGAATTCTGTCTAAACAAGATACAATTCTATCTAAGTAAACAACACAAGATAAAAGCTAGAATTGTAAATGCAGAATAAGTAAATACAAGAAATAACCACAATGACAAATGACTTTTTCCCGTGGTATCGAAGACTTGTCGGTCTTCACTAGTCCACGTTGAGGAAGCTTGAATGCATCAAGCCGGCTCCACGAATTAAGCCTCCCTCGATCACTATGGTAGTTCTTCCTCCGCTCCAGAGATGGCGAACTCCAAGCCACTCACAAACTTGCACCGAGCCTCTTCATAATCTTCTTGAAGAGATCACCGTACTCCACCGCCAAGGCCATCTAGGAGTTTGGCAAAACTCCAAGAGTAACAAATCGATGACCTTCGCTTGACGGCGCTCAAGTGCAATAGGATCAATCTAGAATGAGTAAATGCACTTGAAAGAACTCAACCACCTCACAATGAATACACAAGAGAAATTTTGAGTGTTGAGTTAATGCTCAAGGCTCTAAGGATGTTAAATGAACACTGGCTACACGTCCTTGAGCAGGTGAGGGGGTATTTAAACTCCCACCAACAAATACTAGCCGTTGGGACAAAAATCCCCAAATTTCAGCGAATTGTGGTACTACTGCCGGCTAAGGGCTGGTACTACCGCACCCTTGTCAGAGCTCTGTAACGGTTATAACAGAGGCATTAAAATGCTCTGACATAACCGTTGAAATCGTGGCGCAGTACTACCGCCAACTATCATGCTGTACTACCACTCACACTGGTCGTACCGCTCCTAAGTGCGGTACTACCATTTCAAGAAAATTCAATCTCAGCTGAAAAACACACTTCTCTGGAAAACATATACCGCTCCATTAAAATCGGAATAACCGTAGTACAGTAGTACCTGTCGACGATCGAGTCGCCGATCTTACGAAATAAAAAGAGGAAAATGACGTAGAGTATCCTGGGAGAGAATGGGAGCTGCTCTTTATTAATATGAACTGGAATTACAAGACCTGACTTGAGACTATCTCTAATTACACCGAATGTATTGAATGCTAGGCAAAGTAATCAGGCTTAAAGACTAATTTCCTTGCTACTGCTTTGGCTTCTGTGTTGCCTTGCTCTATGTGTCTTCTGTTGTCGTTGTCTATTGTCTGTTGTCTCCTCGTCTTCTGCGTTCCACCATTAAATAACTCCTGAAGAGGTGGCAGTTAATCCTGGAGAAGGCGTCCCTGGTGAAACGTTACGACTGGTCGGAGGTTTAAGGTAGTTAACAACGTGTTAACTACCTTGCGGTTAAGTGCCTGTGAAAAGCTTAACCGTAGGGTGGTTTATTGTCAGTGTCTTGTATATCATCGCATGGTATGGAACATTCAGCACGTGTTCCATTCATCATACGGTAAAGGGTGCCAGTTCATAGCTTTTCCTAGCAGCTATCTGGTCGAAGCCTAGTCCGACCAGGGTACCCATCGTGTAACCTCTGGAATCCTCACGACCAGTGAGGTCGTTAGCCTTAGGGGTTACGACCATGAAGACATATGGTCTTGTATGTATTAAATTAATACATAGAGGTTTTAATCCTCGTCAGCTAGCCCCCGAACTTTAAATGAACAGGTCGTGTGAACACCTTCTTCCGATAAAGTTGTATCGGGCAGACCCCCATTTAATGCCGTGACATTCGAGGTGGTTTGTGTTCATTTTAAAGTTGAGAACTTGCCTTGGGAACTGAAGAGTTCCTCTGTCCGTTGGGCGAAAAAGAAGCTTTTTGCCGTTCAGACTTTTGTGGGTAACCTCCGATCGTAATTTAAAGATCTAAGGCTATAAAATCCCCATCGCTAGACCTTTTGGAGTTTTTATGCTTCCAGATCCCCTTTCTGATCTCCTTTGCCAAGAAAAAAAAATCTTTAGTCCTCTTCTCTTGTTCTTCCGACCACAAAATCTCCTACGACCAATACTCATCCTTGAGGATTTTCATCATGTCGGAGCAAATCACGAAGTGGTTGCCTTCAGAATTGAGCAAGAAAAAACTTGAGGCGTTGGAGAGGATCGGGATGCTTCCAAATAAGAATCTGATCAAATGGAGATCGACGTTTGGAGAGCATTTTCCGAGCCGCGAAGATGGGGAAATTCATGTTTTCCTCGCCTACATCGAATGCGGGCTAAGGTTGCCGGTACACAAATTCCTTCTCCGTGTTCTTGAGTTCTACGGGGTGGAATTGGTGAATTTGGCTCCAAATTCCATCGCCAATATCAGCATCTTCACATATTTGTTGGAAGCGTACCTGGGAGTGCCTCCGAGTTTGAGGCTCTTCAGGTATTTCTACCGAATGGTGATGGGGAGAACCACGGAGAATCCCGGAGAATGTACATTGCGCCTTCACGATGGGAAGGCTGATGAGTACCTTCATATGTACTCGAAATCCTCATGGTCGTCATGGAAGAAGAACTGGTTCTATATGACGGTTACGAGGGAGGATGGCCTCTACTTCGCCGGGATGAGAGCGAATGAAAATCCCAAGTGGAGGAAGACCGTGGAGAAGACAGGAGTGGTCGGACGATGGGTGGATGCCATCTACGACCTGCGAGTCAAGGGCTTGACCTCTTGGCATGTGGTGGGGGACTTCACCAAGCGCCAGATTAGTCCGCTGAAGCTTCGAACTCACTCCCTGATTTGGTCCATTGGTCGTGATGAAGCTATCTCAGGAGGTGGTAAGTCTTTGAGATAAACTCCGATCAGTATTTTTATTTGATTAATGTACTACCTTAAAACCTATTCATGTTTTATTTTCTCTCCTTTTCTTTTAAAGCTCTTTCCCTTGAGGAAATTAGAAAGCAAATCAGGCTGATCTGTGCAAGGGAGCCTGGAGAGAAGGCTGGATTCCCCGAGATCTTGGCCATAGTTCCTGCTGAAGAGAAACTAGCAAGGCTTAAGGTAAACCATCAAAATTTCTTTCATCATGCATATACATTCTCCGATCAGATTTTTGATCATGTTCTATTTTTGTAGTTGGTCGGGTTGCGAATTGCACAAACTGGTGAGGATAAACATCCCACCGTGGTTCCGACCGACTCGTGCCCAGATGCACTGGAAGAAGATGAATCTCCCGAGGTAATAGAACATTTCAGATGGATATATATATATATATATATATATATATATATATATATATATATATATAGTTTAGATAAAAGATTTCATCACCTAACCAAATTCGTTTATTGGTTCAGGTGGAGAAGGTCAAGGCCAAGAGTCGTGATCATGAGGTCAGAAACCCTGCACCGATCGTTGACGACGGACGATTGTTATCAAACAACTGGTTTGGAGGCTGGTGAAACCACTCCGCCCGAGAAAAGTTGTCTTCAATTTTTGGATCATCTGCTGCTGGACCCTTCCCTCTATCTTGAATGGCCTTTCGACGGACTTCTGGAACTTGGGATGAAGAGGATAGACCTCTACCAATGCCGATGGTCTTGCGAGAGGTGCCTCTGGTCCTTGGCATCTTGAGGATTGAAGGAGTGAAACCCAAAGATGCAAGGAAATCAACAGGAATGAAACGAAATCTGAAGAACTATGCAGATTTTCGAGAGGATTTGGAGTTCTTCGGTGAGAAGAGAGAGAGAGAGGCCGAGAGAGGTGAAGTGGTGGAGTTTTGCGGTAGAACCGTCGGGCGCAGTAAAGGCACAAGTTGAAATAGTAGCCGCAAGGAGTTACTACCCATTTTCCAAACTGACGTGGTATTACCGCTCTTTTATCGCCAGTAGTACCGTACTGCGGTCATACCGTGGTTACAATGCCGATTGTACCGCTCTGCGGTCAGACTGCGCTTAACCTGCCGGTAGTTCCGATTTTCCTGGAACTTTAGGATTTTTCTCTGGATCTTTGAGAATTATGCAAATGATCCTTAGTTTTGCACACAAATAAATATCATTTAGGATCATTATGCATTGAATAGACTATTGTCTATCTAAGAACATAATTTTTTTATGAACATAATAATCTTTAATAAATGTTTTGAAAATATTTTCATAAAAAACTTCAAATAACATTAAAAGGACAATATGCACGAGGCAAGTGTTCACCAATATTAGAATAGTCTATGACATTTAATTCATTTCTCAATTTGCAAAAGTGACCTTCATCTAATGGCTTGGTGAAAATATCCGCTAATTGGTCTTCGGTTCGTATGTGGCTAATCTCAATATCTCCCTTGCTCACATGATCTCTCAAGAAATGGTGACGGATATCTATATGCTTGGTTCTTGAGTGTTGGATGGGATTATTGGCTATTTTCACCACACTATCATTGTCACACAAAAGAGATATTTTATCAAATTTAATTTCATAATCCATCAATGTTTGCCTCATCCATAGCAATTAAGCACAACAACTTCCCGAGGAAACATATTCGGCTTCGGCGGTAGATAAAGCTACGGAGTTTTGTGTCTTGGATGACCATGATACTAAAGATCTTCCTAAGAATTGACAACTATCCGAGATGCTTTTTCTATCCACTTTACAACCTGCATAATCGGAATCAGAATATCTAATTAAATCAAATTTAGCACCTTTGGGATACCATAGGCTAATGCTAGAGGAATGCTTTAAATATCTTAGTATTCTTTTAACGGCCATTAAATGACACTCTTTTGGTGTTGCTTGAACATGTGCACACATGCAAACACTAAATATGATATTGGGCCTAGATGCGGTAAGATAAAGCAAGCTATCAATCATAGATCTATAAAGTTTTAAATCTACCGGGTTACCTCCCTCATTTAGGTCGAGATGACCGTTGGTTGCCATGGGAGTCTTGATGGGTTTTGCATCCTCCATGCCAAATTTCTTGATCAAATCTTTTACATACTTGGTTTGGCTCACGAAGGTTCTATCTTTGAGTTATTTGATTTGAAGTCCAAGGAAATAGCTCAATTCTCCAATCATGGATATTTCAAATTCCCTAGACATCATATCACCAAATTATTCACAAAAATCTTGGTTAGTAGACCCGAATATGATATCATCAACATAAATTTGACAAACAAAGAAATCATCATCTATAACTTTAGTAAATAAAGTTGAATCAATTTTTTCGATTTTGAATCCTTTTGAGACTAGAAAATCTCTAAGGCGTTCATACCATACTCTAGGAGCTTGTTTAAGACCATAGAGCACCTTGGAGAGTTTATAAACGTGATTTGAAATCTTTGGATCTTCAAAACCGGGAGGTTGTTCAACAAAGACAAGTTCGGATATTTTTCCATTTAAGAAAGTACTTTTGACATCCATTTGAAATAACTTAATATCAAAGCATGATGCAAAAGCAAGCAATATCCGAATTGACTCAAGCCTAGCTACAGGAGCAAAAGTTTCACCAAAATCCAAACCTTCGACTTGTGAATAACCTTGAGCGACTAGCCTTGCTTTGTTTCTTACAACCAAACTATTCCCATCTTGCTTGTTCCGAAGAACCCATTTAGTACCAATCACATTGTGTTCTTTGGGTTAATCCACTAATGTTCAAACTTCATTCCGAGTGAAGTTGTTAAGTTCTTCATGCATTGCATTCACCCAATCCGGATCATCAAGCACTTCTTCTATATGCTTTGGCTCAATAGAAGAGACAAAAGAGTAATGTTCACAAAAAGAAGCGACACGAGAGCGAGTTTAACACCCTTACTTACATCACCCAATATTTGATCTATTGGATGATCTTTAGCAATAACGTTGTGGATTCTTGGTGGAAGGTTGGATGGTTGATCATCATTCTTGTTCTCCTCTTCATCAATTTGTATTTGATTTGTAGTGGAAGAAGATGGTTCAACTTGAGTAGAGGATGATGGATTATCTTCGGGCTTGATGTCGCCTATTTACATATGCTTCATTGCTTTTCTTAAGGCTTGATCACCTACATCATCCAAATTCTCATGCTCTTCTTGAGAGCCATTAGTCTTATCAAATTGCACATTATGTCTTTCTTCAACTAAACCGGAGTTTTGGTTAAAGACACGATATGCTTTGCTATTAGAAGAATAACCAAGCAAAAAACCAACATCGCAACAACTATCAAATTTTGAAAGACGAACACTCTTCTTTAAAATATAGCACTTGCAACCAAATATTCGAAAATAAAAGGTGTTCGGTTTTCTTCTTGCAATAAGCTCATAGGAAGTCTTTTTCAAAAGGCGATGCAAATAAAGACGATTTATGGCATGACAAGTGGTGTTAATAGCTTTCGTCCAAAAACTATCGAAAGTATTGTACTCATCAAGCATAACCAAGCACTGATGAGGACATCTCGATTGGACCGATTACACGAGCACGAGCTAAATTAATTAATCATCAGGTGAACTTGCTTCTAATTAATTTTAATTTTGATTCTAATGAATATATGTTGCTGCCTAATAGTCTCATGTTGTGTGTGTGTAGTTTTATACGTATAGAAGCATGGGAGACTGTATCAGGCTGAAGGAGTGAAGATGTTACTGCTAATGCAAACCTATGTTTGATGACGTGTACAAATAATGCAACACCATGCAACCGAAGCTACATGGACAACATGCATGGAAAGAATGCATGCATGAGTGCTACGTGACCATGCATGGATAGAAAGCATGCAAGTGTGCTATGCATGGAAAGAATGCATGCAAGTGTGTGCGTGACCCACCAGCCGCATGGAAAGAATTAATGAGCATGGAAAGAATTAATTAGGCCGCATGCAAGTGTGCCATGCATGTGTATGTTTTCTGGCCGAGACCAAATAGATTTCGGTCGGCTGTCTGGCCGAGACCGAGTCAAACCGAGATGGCTTAGGCCTTGTGTGCGATGTGTACGCCCATATAAAGGGCTGGCTAGGCCATGTAACCGGAGGACGACATATTTTCAGATAATGATATATTTTTGATTTTAGGGTTTGAGCAATATTGCTCCTACTAGAATAGAGAGTTTCAATCTGTTGTGTCGTTCCGTTGTTCTTGTGATTCCTTGTATTTTGTAGGAGTAGCAACACATCTACTTTGTGTGGTCAGGTAGACGGGATAACGAGCGTGTGGTTGGGCGAATTCTTTTATCGCAGGTTGCTGTTTTGACAGTGGTTGGCGCCATCAGTTCGTCAGGTTACACAGATCCAAAGTTATCATTGATCCTACGTCATGAAGATCGGGCATCCCCCGTATCAAGCACTTTCCTGTTGGGTGGCCCACCTTCTAGGTTGTAGTGCACCCGTACGACGAGCACCAAAACCCGGTAGACGGTCCCACCATTGGCACCCGGTGGACTACTGGCAAGTTACGTTGGGCCAGAGATGGACTGACAAGGTGCTACCCCATGTACCACAACGAGTTCGAGATGTTGCACGATGATAACATTATATGCTCTCCATGGAGCCCATAGTTCATGGAGACGGTAGCACCGCACAGACTGTTCGTGCAGTGCACGCAGGACGTAGGGTTGTGGGCGATGACTTGCGACCTTGTTTTTTCTCGTAAGCTTTACCCCAAGCATCCTACATGAAAATGTTCTGTTCCACACCATCTATAGCAATTTCTCAGTTAAAAACTTTAAAAAGGGTCCCTGGAACAAGCATACAAGTGACCTCTTTGATTGTGGAATAGCTCTATCTAGTGTGTAATCTTTTTTCACCTAACTTGGACTCTTTTGTCTATAAATTATGGTCCTTACAATCTTCAAAACAATACATACGTGATTAGCAACAAAATGATTAGATCTGTGTGTCACTACCTTAGCTACCTCTTTATCTCTCATGATATATGATCGCACAAAACTTCTAACTATATTACCATGTCGTCGTTTTGAGTTCAGAAAGTAATTCAGATAGCTAATCCTTTGAATTGTTGTCAATGTCAGTTGTCACTGTTAAAAAGCAAAGACGTTCTATCATTGTTTGCCCTTCTGTCCTTTTTTTATAATACAACTGACCTTATCTAGAATGGTTCAGTTCACCTACATTTTCTTGCTTCCTATAGGTTAGGTGTTGAGCTGTTCTGAAGATGGAATTAGATTCGCTCATATCATCCTCTTGATGTTAAATGGTGAGAACATGATTCAGAGGTAATCCTCGCAAGTGTATAGGAATTGACCTTTGTTTTTGGTTACTTACCCAGCTTGCTTCTCTGCTTGCAATTGCCCTACACCATGCTCGCTGTTGTGCATCACATCTCCATCCATTTATCCTTCAATTTGCAACACTGTGTTTTGTAGCGTTCAACAGCCTAGCTGGCTACGGATTTCTTAATCTGTCATTTTTGTTAAAAGCTCTTAAGACATGTTTTTTATTGGTTTAGTTGGCAGGTCAAAAATAGGGGTGTATTTCACTTGATTTATGTAACTTTGGAGTTACTTGTCGCCAGTATGGGGCAATGAAAATGTCATTCAATGTTCTCATAGATTTAATGAATTCATGGTATGTTGTAGACCAAGTTGGCTCATCATAGACCAGGTTGATCAAGGGTAACTATTATCGTATTTCTGCTTTTACAATTTGTTGGTTTTCAACTGTTGTCGTTAGTAGATGAGTCTTAAACATGAAGAAAAATATACATTATTTGTTTGTTAGTTATTGGATCTTCTTTCTGGTTCTACAATTTCCTTTTCAGTTCCCAAATTTCCATTTGCCTACATTGTTCTGAGATTCTGTGATAAGGTTAACGTATTTGTTTTATGCTTTGCAGATACATAAAAGCTTTTGTTACCTGCATGGATACATCAATTGTGGTACTGTGATTGCTTTTCTTCGAAGAGTGAGCTTCTCAATTCATGTTCTACTAAAAAAAGTTCAGAAAATGTCATACATACGAACACACGTCTACCATTCTTTGTCTAAAATTGTGTTTTGATCACACAAATAGTACTTGCTGGCTGTTCTTGATACTCCTTTTTGTTGTAGCTACCTACTAGATGATGCAAAGGAAATGCATTCTCCTTGCTGTAATGCTAATGATACTTTAATTTTCATTTTAGGATGCTGATTGTTCATTTTTTTTTTGTTATTTTCCCATCTGTTGGTTAATATTTCCTGAAAATACCTATGATGCAAATTATGTATGTGTACTGTAGTTGATTTTGCAATTCATGTTGGTGATTTCAGCCTTTTGCTGAAATTCTCCTTTTGTACATTTACTCATAGTGTTTTAGTTTCAAAAGTAGGAAATTTAAGGTCGGCCTCCTGATGAGCCATTCGTTTGTTTATTCTCTTTTCAATTTTGTCACACATCAGCAATCTTACTGTTGCTTTTTAGTGGCAGAAGTTTGTGATATCTAGCCTACAAAAATATGAGATAATCATGTAAAATCACCTTTCAGTATTGAATATTCCCCTCAATTGGCGTCATTGCAGAAACAATGTTATTGCTTTCGTGTTTAATGGCTAGATTGCAAGTTGGCACCAGATATACCAAGTCACAAGAATAAAACACAACATCCCCTATATGAATGGCTTTTCTACTATTTGATAAACAATTATTTTCATATTCTGATTCCCCCCCCCCTCAAATGTCAGATATATTTTGTTTAATTGTTATCCTTTAATTCAACGCCGGTACCTAGCATATATTTCCGCCATTTCCTCGAGCCACTAGTTCTGATAAGAACAGTTCAATTCAATACGATCTTAGTTTGGCTGCATATGAGACCAACACAAACTAGATAAGTTAGATTTTTTGGCCATATTAGCACGTTTTGGCGTTGCATTTGCAGAAATAGCACCCGACGCACGTTGTTTGCAGAAATAGCACGCGCTACCGCACGACCACCGCGCGGAATTAATGTGGGCGTGACACGTCATGGCCACCGTGCGGAGACGCCACCGCACGGCCATCGTGCAGATACGCCACCGCACGGCCAGCCTGTGGACTCCAATCATTAGCAAATGATTAGCGTTTAATTAGCGTTCCTAATTAGCGATTTCTCTCTCCTCATGAATAGTGATGTTTGTAGTAATTTTTAAATATAGCAGATGAGCTCAGAAAATTATGAATTTTTTTTGTAGTAAGTCTTACTTGCTTGTGTAATTTTTTCATAATTTTATTCATTTTGAATTTTTCTCGCAATTTCATTTAAGTATACTGTTTGTAGGAATTTCTAAATATAGAAAATGAGCTCCAAAAATTATGAATTTTGTTTTGATACTTAGTGTAATCTACACAAGATTTGCAGTAGTAAGCGTGGGACACAAGTGTTCTCTAAATGTAGATTCCTTGTGTAGGACACAATCTCAAACCTGAACTACACAAGTATCGGTGTTTTAGAACCGATCTTACGTATGATTGTTTGATTCGGGGGGGTCTCCAAGAGGGATCACGTAGTGAGAACGACACATAGATTTTATACAGATTCGGACCTTCTTCGGAGAGAATAATAACCCTACTCCTGTGCGGTTATATTGAGTATGCTGGTTACAAATCAAGAGAAAGACCAGAGTCTAATGTCTTGTGTTCTTGACTGCCTCCTCCCTTTCGTCAACTGACTGTAACCTTTATATAGTGTATGAAGAGGTGGCCATTTCTCCAGGCTAAGAGGTGCCTCATTATTTCATATAATGAGCACGTTGATGGCAGTTACTGTTGGAGTAGTAACCCCTTCACGTCGTTTGGCAGTTATCGTCAGAGACAGAGAAGTATTATGTGTAGTTATTCCAAAGAATAACAGTGTATATTAACTACTTATATTCCCTAATCGATTGGGTCTACTTGTCTACAAGCTCCATCGATTATAGCGTAGTCGTAGCTGACCTGGTCGTAGAAGAACTTACGAACATGAGGTAGTTGTAGAAGGACTTACGACTATAGGGGTGGTCGTAGAAGAACTTACGACCATGAGGTAGTCGTAGAGGGACTTACGACTCCAGCTTCTCTCTTATGAACATTAAGGGGTATACTCAAGAACCATATGATAGTATTATTATTATCCATAATAAGAATTATAGATAAATAATTAAATGGTGATTATTAGATCCTCGTCATCCAGCCCCCCAGCTTCAAGTGAAAGTAACTTACTTGGAAAAAGGAGTAGTTGATGATCTTACGACCACAAGGTGGTCATAGAATAATGGTCGAAGGAAAGACTTTTCGACTGGTATTTCATTTGACTAGAAATAGACTTGGTCGAGAAGGATGTAAGAAATCTTACAACTACAAGGTGGCCGTAGAAAATCTTACGACTATAAAGTGGTCATGGTATGGTAATCGAAAGTAAAACCTTTCCGACTGATATTTTATTTGACCAGAAAAAACTTGGTCAAGAAGGTAATTTCGCTTGAAGTTTAAAGACAGACTTAGTTTTCTCGAACAGACAAATTAAAAAATCTCAATCGACTCTCATAGACCTGTCTGTTGGAGCGGTTCCCGAAGATGTGGTAACTGCTGGGTTACCACATCTTTAACTCAAGTGCACTGTTATAAAAACTTATCGTGGGTGTGATTTTAGGGTTCTTATTTTTCCCTAATCGCTCTAACTGTTCATCAAGCTCTTGCATTCTCTGTCGCCAACCAAATCATGCGTCCTCTAGAGACCTTTCCCAATCTAAATCTTCCTCTCTTGAGAAAGATGGCTAGAATCACTTCCCAGTGGGCTGAATCGGAGATAGATGTGACCAAGACCAAGGCTTTGGTCTCCATCGAGAAGATCCCAAAGAAAGAGTTCGTGAACTGGTTTGAAGCTTCGGGACAACATTGGCCATCAGGGGAGATTGACCAAATTCCTGTCTTCCAAGCATACTGTGAGTGTGGCTTTCGATTGTCTACTCTTTTCTCACACTTGTACTCAAGCACTTCGGGGTGTAATTGGTGAACCTTGTTCCCAATTCCATCACCATACTGAGCGTGTTCGTATACTTGTGTGAAGTCTACCTGGGAATTCCGGCCGACTTGGAGCTATTCCAGTATTTCTACGGGATGACCAGAATAGCGGGAGTCGTCGGTAGCTGTGGTCTGAAGCTCCACAATGGGAAGTCGAAAGAGTACATTCAGATGTTCACTCAGTCGTTGTGGCCAAGGTGGAAGAAGAAGTGGTTTTACTAGGAGATAACCAGTGAAGACAGCATTTCCTTTGTCGAGAAGTCTGCCAAGAAGATTACTTCCTGGGATTCGACTCCCAATGATCTTGGCCAGATCGCCCCCTACATTCAATCCATCAAAGACTTAAAGGAAGAGGAGCTCACCGGATGGCACGTGGTAAAGGATTTCATCACGGGCCGTATTAGCCTCTGAAGAAATGAGCACATCCCATGTGGAGGTACTCGGAGCCAAAAGACTCTACTGAGATTATGAGAGGGGTAAGTAAAATTTTCCACTTAGCTCCATTTTGGTTAATCTCAAGCCTACCAACCGAGTGTCTTATTTTCTTGCATAGATCTCTTACAAACGGAGATTGACATCCGAGTCAAGCTCATTTGTGATAAAGCTCCACCACCAAGTGTGGTGGTTCCTCAAATCTTGTCGGTCTTGTCTGCGGAAGACAAGATGGAACACCTAAAGGTAATCAAAGACTGATTTCATCTTTAGGATTTCACAGTCGTAGAAATACTTACGACCAGGGGATTGTCGTAGAAAAACTTACGACTCGGTACTGGTCGTAGAAGAACTTACGACTAGGGGGTTGTCGTAGAAAAACTTATGACTAGGTACTGGTCGCAAATGGACTTACGACCAGGGGTAATATTTCTTTTTCTGATTCCTGCGGAGAGTAGGCACGAAAGACCGTTAGAACGACCAAGAGGTTGGACTGATGGTCATTGGCACAGAGGTAGAGCAAACTAAAGCTCCTCCAGCTAAAAAGTGTCGATTGGTGAGGACTGTCGACAAGAAAGGAGCAAGCTCGAGTTTGGCTGCTTCAACTTGGCCTTTTGAGAAATTTGTTACAGATATGGCTGCTGTATAGAAAGCCAAGGCGATCAAAGCGATCGAAGCTCTCAAACGCAAAGCTCCCAAGGCTAAGGTACCCTTCTACTACGACAACAAGACTTTTACGGTTTCTGCCTCTTGTGGCTTTGTCAAACAACTAGAAAAGGAGAACTGAAAGAGCTTTATATCTTTTGTGAAGGAAACCACTGCGCCAGCAAAGCCCATGGTTGAGGGAAGTTCTGCTCTTGGGGTGGTCGAGACAGGTCTCGGCCATCCGGACAGTTAGGAGTCTCAAGGAGCGATAGTCCTCGCTCAAGACTCACGACCAGACTTGGTCGTGGCTGACCCCATCCCTCAACTCGAATTTTGACTAGACGTGGTCGAAGAGAAGAAGTCGAAGAAATCTTCTTTAGGGAAGGTTTCTTCTGGATGCAAGATCAGGTCCAGAAAACGAAGGTATGTAAAAAAACAAAAGTGTAAGAACATCATTTACATTTTTCTTTCTTAAAATTTGACGTGCTTTCCTTTTTATAATCTTAGCCCGACTCCTCCAACCCTCAAGGACGTTTCTGTCAAGAAACCCATTGCTATTTCTCTGGCAGTCGGAGATATGATAGTGGAGGTGGTCGAAGGGTCGTCCACCGTCCATGAGGTGGAAGGCACTATTTTTGTTGAAGCGGCTATGATCACTGAGGTGGTCGTGGAGCCAAAAGCGAAGACGGCAGAGGTAGAGACGGAAGCATCTGGCCATGGTGGAGAAGCATTCGATCACCGCATTGGGAAGGAAGTCGTTGTAGACGTTCCTCCCAGCCCCCAAGGTCAAGCTACTGATGCCGCCACTACCGAAGAAGAAGAAGGGTCTGATTTCTTCGAGTTCTTCGTCCCCGCATCTCTTGTGGGATCTCGTGCGTTCAAATATCGTGATCGGTTTCCTCACCCTAAGGACATTCCTAACAGGGAGGATGTTTTCGGTGATGAGCATCTTGAAAAGGTGTGGTGGAACCGAGTTTAAGAGATCGATAAACTGAAGAACCTAACAAGAGTATTCTCTTCGTTTGCTCGAACGAGCTTGAATGTAAGTAACTGCTGCCCAACATTTACATATGTGGCTTTTCTCGATTCTCACTGTCTTTCTTTATGCAGAAATCTTTGGAACAAATTGTCACTGGTGTTGAATACAACCGACAACTTGTTTAGCTACGAGAGGAGAAAGCGGTACTCTGCGAGCAGGCAGAGAGATGGTAAGTTACTGTTACTCATAGTCATTTATATTTTGACCACTTGCACAGTGCTTATGGGGATTGTCGTGGAAAAACTTACGACTAGGTCTTGGTCGTAGAAGGACTTACAAACAGAGGATTGTCGTAGAAAAACTTACGACCAGAGGAATGCCCTAGAAAAACTTACGACTTGGTACTGGTCGTAGAAAGATTTACGACTAGAGGATTGCCGTAGAAAAATTTACGACTTGGTACTGATCGTAGAAGGACTTGTGACCAGGGATTGTCGTAGAAAAACTTACGACTTAGTACTAGTCGTAAAAGGACTTACGACCAAAGGATTGTCGTAGAAAAACTTACGACTTGGTACTGGTCGTAAAAGGACTTACGACCAGAGGATTGTCGTAGAAAAACTTACGACTTGGTACTGGTCGTAAAAGGACTTACGACTAGAGGATTATCGTAGAAAAACTTACGACTAGATACTGGCCGTAGAAGGACTTACGATCAGAGTTTTGTCGTAGAAAAACTTACAACTAGGTACTGGTTGTAGAAGAGCTTACGACTAGAAAATGGTCGTAGAAAATAACCACTTGTTCTGTGCTCATGTCTACTCTTAATCTCTGTAGGTTTAAGAGCGATGAAAAGACCTTGGCTAATTCGCTCGACTACAAGAAAGTCAAAACGAAAAAGCTAAGGGAAGAGAAAGAGGACCTTCTGAAGAAGCTTCAGGAGACAAACTTTGTAATTCAAAAGTTGCAGGGACGAATAAACAGTAAGTTCTGAATTTAAGACTACTTATGATAATGACTTTCTTTTCTTTTTCTAACTCTTATTCCTTTTCAGAAAAAGAGATCGAAATAGGGAATCTCAAAATCAAGGACAAAGAAATGACCTTGATTGTTCATGAGATTTCTCGTATTGCCAAAGAAAAAGATTAGGAGATCAAGTCGTGGGAAGAGTGATATGCAAAGAGCACTACTTCCCATGACGATGAAGTAAAGAAGCTGGACTCTCGACTAGCAGGTAAGCAACTCTTTACCTGCGACCAATTTGGTTTTACAATCCTTTAAGGGTTATTACTCTTTTCAAAGCAAACAAGCGAAATAAAACAACTCTGTGAGGTTTCAACTGATAATCAGGAGGAGATGAAGTCGATGAAGATCAACCTTCAAGATAACATTTCTCTCTTGAACAATGTACTTAGTGGGCCACGTGCTGAGGAGGTCACTCCTCGTGAAGACACGATAATTGCTCACTCGAGTACTATTGGAGAACAAGTCGAGACTTTGCAAGAGTTGGTGACCACTCTGATGTCCAACCAGGCTAATTCGATAAAGGAGGCGGTCGAAGGCGTAGTAAGTTTTGCTTTGGCAAAACTTAAGGCTCATGACCCCAACCTTAGTCTGCAGCCAATCAAAGCCGACTTCAACTGCTCCAAAGCACAGGCAGAGCGGTTGATTGAAGAAATGCAGTCGATCAGCAAGAAGGTTATAGAGGAGATGCAAATAGGATCTCCTTCATCAGAGTAGTTTGTAATAGAAACCTGTAAAGATAAGTTTTTGTTGACTTATATAATCCTTTCTTTTTCTTGCAAATTGCCTCATCGAGTAGTTAGTATCTCATAAGACAAAGAAAAAGGAAATTAAGACTAAGAATTGAATTCATATTAATAACTTTATCCTAGCCCCGACTATTTGCTTAGTTTATTTAGATAAACTAAGTAAATAGTATGAAAATGGCTTTCTTAAAAAGATAGAGAGAGGTTTGGCTAACTTATAGTTTCCGATCATGATTATCATGCACTGATCGTAAGAGTATGAACAAGTCGACACTAGGAAGTTCTTCTAGTGGGCAGGACCACGTGCAGAAAGGAAAGATTTTGACTAGGTGATGTTACCCTCTCCGACCAAATAAATCAAATCTAGAGTGGCAACTTGAGTTAGACAAACGTCCAGAGTACCTTAGAAATTCGTTCGACCTTTTCTAGTGGACTCGGTAGGTTTGCGCTGGTAGCAAGAGTTAGAAACAGGACGACGCTAGGAAGTTCCTTCTAGTGGGCAGGACCACGTGCAGAGAGGAAAGATTTCGACTAGGTGTTGTATCTTTCTCTGACCAGTTGTAACGAACCAAGTTTACCAAAAGTAGTCGAACAAATTACAAAAGTGCACTCTGCTTAGAGTATTTTTCAAAATAAATGGAGAAATAAACTAAGGTGAAAAGAGTTGGCTTGAAAATATTTCAACCATGTTTGTTGAACCCGAGCTCTTTGTGTTGGTAGCAAATGTGAGGAACGAGTGGATACTAGGAAGTTCCTTCTAGTGGGCAAGACCATGTGCAGAGAGGAAAGACTTCGACTAGGTGATGTTACTGTAACATCCCAATTTTCTGAGCTTTAAAAATCCTTTAAATAGTTAGTAGGGAGAAAATTCACCATTTGGATTTATTTGCTTTAAGTGAAAAGCTTAATATTGAACCTTGTGCATCAAAACAATTTAATATGATTAAAGTCAACATCAACAATGGTCCAAACTATTTTATTTGGATTCTATGTGCTTGGATATATTTTCTAGAATTTTCTAGAATTTTTCTAAGTTCATTTGCTATTTTCTAATTGTCATTTGGAATTTCTGGTATTTTATAAAATAGTAAAGCTATTTAAATCTCAATTAATTCTCTTGGGCCTAAACCCAACCCTATCCTATTTCGGCCCAACTCCTGTTGGTGCAGCTTGCCCGCGCGCGCGCCCCCCATCTCTCGCTAACATGCGGGCCCCGCTTGCCAGTCTCTGTTCTCTTTCCTTCGCATGCGCTCATCTCAACTCGCCACCGTTCGATCAAGGATGGACGGTCAAGATCGGTTGTGCTGTTCGAACAGTCCGAACATCACACTCCTTGTGAGCCGTTCGATCAAGAATGGACGATCAAGATCTGATGGGCCGTTCGGACGGTCCGAACGTCACATTTAATCTGGATCATCCATTTAAAATCCGATGGTTAGGGTTAGCGATCCGAAAGTTTCCTTTCTCTCGCGTGCGCGTTTCGCTGCCAGGTGGGGCCGTGTCCATGTGTCGCTGACCGGTGGGACCACCGCTGTTCATCATCTCCGAGCGGGACTCCTTCTCTGTAACACCCTAAATTTTCTGAGCCCTTTTTGAAATTTTCAAAATAAAAAGAACCATTTAGTTTTGTTGATTTGGATCTCTCTATGGTTTAGACCTCCTTGTGGTCTAGACCTCCTCCATTTGAATCTTCCCTTGGTTTTGACCTCTCCTTTGGGTCACGACCACCCCCGAGGTGTTCCAAGCTCGGGTTTGTGTTTCAAATGCCCTTTGAAATCCGAGATTCAAATTTGGGCTGAATTTCCCCTTCGTTTGAACCTCCTCGTATTCATTTGAATTTCCTCAAGCTCAATTGGACCTTCCTGTGTTTATTTGGACCTCTCCATGTCCATCTGAACCTCCTTTGAACCTCCATTGCGTCCGTTCGGACCTCCCGCTCGTTCCAGATCTTCATCTCTTGTGGACCGTTCGATCCGTATTGGACGGCCCGATCTTATTGGCACTTTTGGCTGATCCGAACATCCTCATCGCTTTACTCCGTTCGGTCGTAATCTGGCAGCCTCGCTCATCCGCGCCCTTCCTCTTAGTTGCTCCACCTCCCCTTGTTGCATCTTGACTGTTGAGACCTCCTTTGTGTTGGTCTTGACTGTCAAGATCTCCTTTGATCTCAATCTTAACTGTGGAGACCTCTCCCTATGTTGGTCTTGACCGTTAAGATCTCCTTTAGCTCTATCTTGACCATTGAGACCTTCCTTGTGTTGGTCTTGACTGTCGGGATCCCTTTTGAGTCCATCCTGATCGTCGAGACCTCCTTTGGACCATCTTCTGTGGATCTCCTCCATTGGATCCCTCTTCCTTTGAAATCCTTTCGTATGGATCTAATGGTCCAGACCTCCCTTCGTTTGGATCTGATGGCCCAGACCTCCCCGTGGCCTAGACCTCCTTCCAATCTAAGACCTCCCTGCGCAGCTCAGCTTCGTGCCTTCGTTTGGAACCGTCCGATCCGTATCGAACGGCTCTATCTTGTGGCGCGTTCGGCCGGTCCGAACGTCTCATCCTTTTTGTGCCACCTGATCTGAATCGGGCGGCCCTGCTTCACCGCGCTTTGTCTTGTTCCTCAGAACCTCCCCGTCCTCTGGATCTTTTGGTCTTTTGTAAAAACCACCCTTGTGGCCTCTTTGCAAAGACCACCCTTCTGGTCGCGACCTCCCTTTGAGGCCGCGACCTCCTCTTTTTTCCCTTTAGCCATGACCTCCCCTTGGAGTCGCGACCTCCCCTTTTTCCCTGTGGTCAAGACCACCCCTGCGGGTCATGACCTCCCCTTGGGCCGTGACCACTCCTCTTTGACCAGACTATTTTCGAAGTTGACCGGTTCCACTTGACAGTCTTGCTTACCCTCATCCTTATCCGCCACCTAAGTCTTTGTGCATTTAATGCCATTTGAGCCGTATAAAATGCAGACACTTACGTGGCCCTTTGCTTTCTCTCCTTGTCTCCTCACCTCACACCATATCTTGTCCTTTTGCCCTCTCCTTTCACCAGCTAGCCTTATTTTGCCCTGTTCTCTCTAGCCAGCTGGCCATACCTGGTCTTGTCCTTCAACTACCTTTGACCCATGTGTCGCTGAGTCTCAGTGACACTTTCCTCCTCTTTCTTCACCGGCTATTAATAGCCTGAGCAACCCTCCTTTTCCTAACCTTTGGTCACTTAACTCTCTAACTCTTTTCCATCTTGCTCAGTGCTTGAAGCTGCACCAAGTAGTCCGTTGAGGCGGGGACATCGCCACCTCGTCGACAAGGAGTTCGCCGGAGTTTGCGTCGCCACGTCGCCACCAAAGGAGTTCGCCGGAGCGCCGCACCGTCCTCAACCGTCGCCGCCGAGCCCTCGACCTCCCCCTCCTTTTCTACTTCCTCTTGGCCTTGGTGAGCATCTTTGTGCCTTGTTCTTTTCCTTGGTTTCATACGACCATGTTAAGTGCCCGTATCCTTTTTGCATTCCTTGTACGACCACCTCTCGTGGTCGTAGCCTTGTTGGACCTCCTTCTTTGGATCTCCCGAGGATCTCCTCTTTGCAAAGATGACCGTCTCGGTCTTTTTGCAAAGATGACCCTCTTGGTCTTCTTGCAGTGACCACCCTCTTGGGTCCTCCTCCTCAGAGACCTCCTTTTGCTCTCTCAGGACCCTCGCAGGACTTCTCTTTTTGCAAAGACCACCTTCTTGGTCTTTGCCGCTCTTTTGGTCTTTTTGCAAAGACCACCTTCCTTGATCTTTTGCAAAGACCACCCTTTTGGTCTTTGCTGGCTTCTTTGTAAAGACCACCCTTTTTCGTAGGACCTCCTGAGAGCCCTTTTTCAGTTCTTCTAGTTCTGTTCTTTGCTATTTGGGTTTGTTTGGAGTTCATTTGGATCTTATTGGCTGTTATTTGATTTTGCTTTGCTTTGCTTTGTCTCGTGTAGATTGCGACTCTTCGGGGAGGCCGAGTTCTCCCAGTTAGTTCCTTAAGCTTTCAAGCCAGGCAAGTTACACTCTTGATCATATTGCACCCAGTATCTCAAATTATTTAAGTTCTGTTTCAAATATTATTGCATGCTTATTTATGCTAAGTATTTCAATACCTGTTTTAAATTCATAGCTGTGCAGAATCCTTTGTATGGCCATTATTGATATTGATTCCACTCTGTTGTCACCCTAGTTAAAATCTGGTTGATGTAATAGTGTGAACCAAGATCTCTTGAAAAATGTATGCTTAGTCATGCTTTGTCCAAAATCTTGATTTGGGAGTTTTACTGCCAAAAGACCAATGTTGTCTAAATATTTTAATCCATGACATTGGGTTGTCATGGTAGTTTGCAAATGTGTTTTGAAAAGCAAAGAAAAAGGAAAAATTGGTTTGGACTTGGGCGAATTGGTTGTTGGGATGGTGCATGTTTATGCATGGGCTCAAGCTGGGTAGGCTTGAGGCCTATGGTTTTGTGGTAGTCGCCCAGGTCAGTTAAGGACCGGCCTTCGAGTGTATTTTGCCATGCCTCATCGTGTAACCACATGTTCTGTATGGGCAGAACCTGACTGATTAATTTGCAAAGTTCCATCATGGTCATTCCTGTTGTGACCTATGTTAGTCCCACCCGGCGCAAGAGGGGGCCTTGAACCTGCGGATGGATAGTCCAAAGGGGGCGAAACCTTAGCGAGGAGGGGCTGCGGTGGAATGATGCATTGTAAAGGCCTTGTCACGTACTCTAGACCTTTCACCAATGGAAGTGTGAGGTGGTATTGACGAATGCCAAACAAACTAGAGAATTCGTGTCATGTGGGTAAAGTTGTACACTTCTGCAGGGTGAAAATCTATCTGAATAGTTGTGTCTGCGGTTAAGGACATGTTGGCAAAGCTGCTCCTAGTTAGATGTTGGTTTTGTTTTCAGAAGGTTTTATTAAACTGTTTTGGATCTCTATCCAAATGGGTTTTTGGCGGGGAGCCTTGTGACAGGAGGGTATCCTTCACCACTTGTGATGAATGTTATCCAACTGAAAACTGAAATTTAGAAAATGAATTTTAATTATTGTTATCCGCCTTGGAACTTAGTACTTGTATTTAAAATAAACTTGGCTTTATGCAAATCAACCATATTATGCCTTTCTTTGAGATATCCATCTATACATGTCATTCTGTTATTTGACGGGTGTAACTTGCAAGCACGGTTGTTGTGCTCACTCTTGCTTGATAACTATTTTGAGCAGGAAAGAAAGCTTGAGGAGGCCTTCGCAGTGGACCTAGAGGTCCTGGCCGACTAGGATGCGCCCTCCAGCCGATTGCCTGTGGTGTAACAGGTGGTCTACTTATTTGCCTTCCGTTGTATTTTGTTTGTAGGCTTGTAAGCCCTCTTGTAATCAACTCCTTTGTTATTAATAAAGCTTGTGTTTGATGTATGTTACCACTGTTGTATGCTGTGAAGAGCTAGTTGTTGATCCTTGGGACTAGCTCGATTCACACAAAGGTCTTGGGACCTCTCTAGGCCTCATGACCTCCTCGGGTTGGGTCTCTCGACCTCCCCCGAGTATGGTCATGTCACTTGGAGCCTCCTAAAGCCTCACGACCTCTCTAGGACCTCTCGGGTGGTCTGTAAGACCTCCCGGGTGATCTTCAAAGACCTCCCAAGTGGTCTGATGGACCTCCTGGGTAGTCCTAGAGGTCCCCTGGAGCGATCCTGCTGGACCTCTTGAGAGGTCTAGGCGGACTATCCAGGTGGTCTCAGAGGATCCCTCAGGTGGCCTGGGTCTGGGCGTTACATTCTCCCTCTTTCCTTCGCCACCGCCACCATCTCGGCGATGGACTCCGCGCCTCCCGGGGCTATTTAAGACCCCGAGGCCCTTCGTTCTTTGCACCTCGAGAGGTGCCGCCCTCAAAACCCTAGCCGCCACCCTCGATTCGTCACCTGGAAGCCCTAGTTGCCGCCTTTGTCTTCAGCGCCGGTTGAGAAACCCTTACCGCCTCCGTCGCCGTTTCGGTGGTCCTCGTCGCCTTTGGACGCCACCATCGAGATCGCCACAACACCCGCACCTCGAATCCGCCGTCGCCTTCGCCGGAGGACCCCTTCTTCGCCGTCACCGTCGAGCCCGAGCGTCCACCTCCGCTTCGACCTCGTCGCCGGCCGCCACACTTCACCTCAAGGACCCATGAGCACATTAACGTGATCCCCATGTCCTCCTCTAACTCCCAGTACGCCTCGCCGCCGTTGGGTCACCGCCGTTCGTCGAATCCCTTGGGATCAGTGCGCCGCTGCCCTCGCCGTTAAGCCATGCCCGCGCCACCTCATCGTCGTGTCAGCCCAATGCCTTCGTGTTGCTCGCGTGGCAGCCACGTCAGCGCACACACGTGGCAGTCCAAATCCAAACCGTGAGCCGGTTCGGTAGACCAAGTGCACCGTGAACCATGAGGCTGACGTGTGGGCCCCACACGTCAGTATTTCCTTTTTTTTTCTTATTCCGGAAATCCATTACTGACGTTGTCGTTGCGCAATAATCCGATTTTTCTTTAGAGAAATAATTCGGAAATTCAGAATAATCCAAATAGTAGGGTTTCTTTTAGATTCAAACTTCCAAAACTCATATCTTTTGCATCCGAACTCCGTTTGAGCCCATTCAAATTTCTAAATTCATCTAAATTCAAGATATGTTTATATAAGATTTTTATTTAATTTTTGGAGTTTGTTTTGCCTCTATTATTTATTTATTTTATTTATTTGCTTCGTTTGCGAGTAGACGTTGATACTTCGGGAAGATTTAAAGAAGAAGGAACACCTCAAGAGCAAGATCAGTGCCTAGACCTATTTCAAGGCAAGTTATACCTTTGATATATTGAACCCAGTTTTCAAAAGTTATATTGATTCAAATTATTGCATTTACTTTAAGTATTTATTTAAGTGCTTTTGGGTTTAGTTATTAATCCCACTTGTTATATCCACCTTGTTTAATTGTGATGTCTTAATCTTTTGTCACCCTAGATTGGTTTAATTAGTTGGTATTATCATTGCACCAACGTGGGTTGGTTAGATACAATTAGATTGCTTAGCCATGCTACGAGTCATCATCTCATGTGAGTTGCAAATATAAACCTGACTAAGTGATTATGGAACTATGTGATAAAACTGTGTGTACTATGTGCTATTACTCGTTGATGGCATATGTTGCACTTAACCAACAGGGTGGGAAAGGATTTAGACGGAGACAAGTGGACTGTGTATTGTTTTGGTGGATCTGTGTGCATGGGCTTAAAAATCTGTGTGCAGAGGGTTTTGAAGTAAATTGGAAGTCTTGCCTGGGTCAATTAAGGACTTAACTTTGTGCGCCATTGAACTGAGTCTTACTGTACGACCACATGCCTGGTATGGAACATGCCTAACTTAGTAAGTTATGGAATCTTGACATTGCTACTCAGGTTGTAGGTTAGACTGTGTTGATTGGGTGGATGTGTGCTACCAAGTAGTCACATCACGGGGCGGTTCACCGTGTCCCTGTCCAACGGTGTGTGTCGTACCTATCACTGTGTATGGCTTGGTATGATGGTGTAGGATCAAGGATAACCGACTAGAGGGGGGTGAATAGGAGGTTTTAAACTTTTTAGCAAATTAACAATTTAAGCCAATTATGAATTATGTCTAAACTAGATACAATTCTAGCTAAGCAATTTAATACAAGATAATGCTGGAATTGTAAATGCGGAATAAGTCTTAGAGAGTCCAAAATTGCATTTTTGGGTCTCGACAGAGGTGGTATCAGAGCCATACTGACTGTAGGTCTTGACCTTAGTTAGATCAGCTGTCTTAGAGAGTCCAAATTATTTTCTAAAGAAAAAATAACTTGCAAGATCAATTGAACTGCTTAACTCCTCTCTTGTCTCTCTTGACTCAACTATTGCTAGAATCTTTTCCTCTCCCCGCTGTTTTAACTTGGTCCCTATCGTCTTGTCTGTCTTGACAGATTCTTCATACCTATGGTGAGCGCAAAGGCGGACTTGCCGCAGTGCTGTGGAAGCTGTTGCAGGTACTTGGTGGCTTTGATCATCCCATGTATCGTGGCAACCATTGGGTGGTCAACGGGCGAGATCGTGGAGTGATCTACTGTCTGACTATCTACGCGAGGAGGAACACAAAAGCAGCCATACTTTGGGCATCTCAGTCAGAAGAATCAACTTCGCAGAAGGAATTCAAGAGTCGTCACGCCTTGCCATCCTCTGGATTTGCAACATCTACGCACGTGAGCTACAGGATACTGTCTTTCGCTACCATCCCAGAGTTGCAGTCATGGATCGACTAGCACGCTACCCGTCCACAAGTGGAGAAGGCAATGCTACAGTGGTGCACCTTGCCCAATTCTCTGCTGCTCAGGAGGAGTCGTTTGAGTTGGTCGCCACCGAGCTGGAGTGTGTCTACAAGACCTTGGATCTAGCTAAAGAAAGGATCGCTGTTCTAGAGCACGCTCTCTACGGTCAGCACGAGTCCGAAGATGATCAAGAAGAAGAAGATTCGAAAGAACCAGAAGAACTAGAGGAGGATCCCGAAGAAGATCCATAGGAAGATCCGGAGGAAGAACCTGTAGAGCTAGAGGAGCCAGTTGTGCCTGCTTCGAGCACACCTGTTCCTGCTGCGATAGTTCCGGGGCATCGGGATCAGTTTGCGAGGATACCAACACACTTCCAGGTCTACAGCAGGTGGGAGCACTATCGTGGCTGTGGAGGCTACCTTAGTGACTGAGTTCGCTAGAGTTTTAGTTTGTCAGGCTTAGCCAGTTTCTTTTTGCAGCGTCGCCCTTTAGGCGGTAGATTGTGTGCTTATGTTCGTTGTTTTTCTTGTGTGCGAGTATGAGCTGCAAAGGCCTTTAGGCATTTATTGCAGCCATGCTAAGACCCTTAATAAAGTATTTCAGTTGGTTTTCATGAAGCTGTGTTTGTTGGGTTTAATATACCCCCCCTCCCCCCCCCGATTAGTTCCTAACTCATCTTGTGCTTTCTACCTTACCTAACCCATGGAGCGTCATCAGATGGTTCAAACTCGTCATGCCGCTGCAAGTGGATCAGGAGCTCAGGGATCAAATCAGAATGAGCAGACCCCCGCAGGAGCAAATCTGCCGCAAGCATCCCCACTTGACTTGCAGAACTTTGGAGCTTTCATGGCAACACAGACGTAGATGATGTACACCATGATGAATCAACTGCAGAATATGAGTAATCAGAACAACAACAACAACAATAATCATCACAATGGAGCCTTAGTCACTCATGGTCACCATGGACCATCCAAACTTGCCGAATTCATGAGGACTCATCCAACAACTTTTTATGGACATGTCTCACCAATAGAAGCTGATGATTGGCTTTGCGTAATCGAGAGGAAGCTGCTGATCACTCAATGCAGCGACCATGAGAAGGTTTTATATGCCACTCATCAGATGGAGGGCATAGCCACTGAATGGTGGGAGAAGTTTTGTGCAGCGCATGAGGCGCCGCAAAATATCACTTGGGAAGAATTTTCCACCGCTTTCCGTCAGTATCATGTACCTGAAGGGATAATGGATTTAAAGATGGATGAGTTCCGTGCTCTCAAGCAAGGAGCTATGTCAGTGACTGACTATCTAAATAAGTTTTCTCAACTAGCTCGCTATGTTGCAGAGGATGTCGTCACCGACAAGTCTCGTCAGAGCCACTTCTTGAAGGGATTAAACTCAGGACTACAAGTTGGTCTGCTTGCTCACACTTTCCCAGATTTTCAAGAATTGGTTAACAAGGTGTTGGTTATGGAAGACAAATGCAAAGAACTGAAAGACATCCGCAAATAGAGAATGGCTCAGTAAGGAAGTCACCAGTCACAGCAGAGAGCAAGAATGGTGCCGCAACAGGGTAATCGGTTTCCACCGTAGAATTCTTTCAGGACGCCTACACCAACGTCAGTACCTCGTCCAGTTGCTCAGAACTCTCGCAACCCCGCGCCAACCGACCCCAATCCAGGGAACAACCAGTAGAGTGCTCAGAGGGTTTGTTATTCTTGCCATCAGCCAGGTCACTTCGCCAACCAGTGTCCGCAGAAGGGAACAATCACTCCAGTACACTTCAATCTTGGAGCTACACCCGCCAAGATACCAGCACAGAATAATCAGGGAGTTTCTCAAGGTACCAGTCAACCAGGAGTAGCACCTTAGTCTGTGGTCAGAGGTCATGTCAACCACGTCACTCTGTAAGGAGCTCAAGAAGCACCGAACGCCGTACTGGGTAAGTTTATAGTAAACTCAGTACCTGCATTAGTTTTGTTTGATTCTGGAGCTTTGTATTTGTTTGTTACTGGAGTTTTTGCAACTAAGAATAACTTGGAAGTTATGCGCCTTAAGCATACTCTGTTAGTCCAGTCGCTTGGAGCAGTGCTAAGTTCTAAAGTGGGTTGTTTAGGAGCTAAGTTACTCATAGCTAGAGTTGAGTTTCTAGCCAACCTAATTGTTCTAGACACCTAGACCTTAGATGTCATTCTTGGCATGGATTGGTTAGCCAAGCACAAAGCTGTGCTAGATTGTGGCCGAAGAGCCATTACAATCAAAGATATCAAAGGAAACAAAGTAGAGTTTCAAGCTACCTCAGTGCGTGATGGACATCTATTAGTCAATAGCCTGAAGACCGTTGCTTTGGAAGATGTGCCTACCGTTAGTGAATATCCTGATGTGTTTCCAAAAGAATTACCAGGAATGCCACCAGACCGTGACATCGAGTTTGTCATCGATCTAGTGCTAGGAACAGCACTGATTTCTAAGAGGCCTTATCGGATGCCAGCCGAAGAGCTTGTGGAAATGGAGAAGCAAATAGAAGAACTTTTGGAGAAATGTTTTGTGAGACCTAATTCATCGCCTTGAGGAGCACCAGTTTTGTTTGTCAGGAAGAAGGATGGAAGTATGAGGATGTGCATCGATTATCGATCTCTCAATGAAGTCACCACTAAGAACAAGTACCCATTACTCCAGATTGATGATCTATCTGATCAGATGAAAGGAGCCGGAGTGTTCTCAAAGATCGACCTGCGATCGGTTACCATCAGTTGAAGATTTGTCCTAAGGATATACCTAAGACCGCTTTCTCAACACGGTATGAACATTATGAGTTCTTAGTCATGTCCTTTAGTCTGGCTAGTGCCCCTGCCTATTTCATGAACATGATGAATAAAGTATTCATGGAATATCTGGACAAGTTTGTAGTTGTGTTCATTGATGATATTTTGGTTTACTCCAAGTCAGAAGAAGAGCATGCTGAACCTTTAAGATTAATCCTAGAGAAGCTCAGAGAGCATCAGTTGTACACTAAGTTCAATAAGTGTGATTTTTGGAACAAGGAAGTGGATTTCCTTGGCTATGTGATGACAGCCGCGGGAATAGCAGTTGACCTCGGTAAAGTTAAAGCGGTATTGCATTGGGAACAGCCCAAGACCGTCACTCAGATTCGCAGTTTCTTGGGAATGGCAAGATATTTTTGTCGTTTCATCGAAGGATTCACAACGATTGCTAAGCCTCTTACATAGTTGTTAAAGAAGGAGAAAAAGTTCACTTGGACCCCAGCTTGTGAAGAAAGTTTTCAAGAATTGAAGAAGTGTTTGACTTCAGCCCAGTGCTAATTTTACCAGATATTCGCAAGGACTTTGATATCTATTGTGATGCTCCATGTCAAGGATTTGGATGTGTCCTAATGCAAGAAGGAAGAGTTGTCACTTATGCATCAAGGCAATTAAGGCCTCACAAAAAGAATTATCCTACCCATGATCTGGAATTAGCTGTTGTAGTGCATGCTTTAAAGATTTGGCGTCATTACCTTATCGGTAATCGCTGTGAAGTATATACAAATCATAAGAGCCTGAAGTATATCTTTACTCAGTCGGATTTGAACATGAGACAGAGAAGATGGTTAGAGTTGATAAAGGATTATAATCTTGGAATTCATTACCATCCTGGTAAAGCTAATGTAGTTGCAGATGCATTAAGCTTCAAGAGCTACTGTAATGCTATGGAAGTAAAAGAAATTTGCTCAGAACTTCAAGAGGAATTTCAAAAGCTGAATC
The DNA here is from genome assembly GCA_036346405.1 of Phyllostachys edulis. Lineage (NCBI taxonomy): Eukaryota > Viridiplantae > Streptophyta > Magnoliopsida > Poales > Poaceae > Phyllostachys > Phyllostachys edulis. The sequence goes on from CM070550.1 coordinate 106,736,536, forward strand.
TGGAAGTTGTATTGGAAGGATTTGTAACCAGTCTCGAAGTGCAGTCTACTTTGGAGAAGCAGATTCGTGAAGCTCAACCAAAGGATTCTGAGTTTTCAGACATCAAGAAGAAGATGCCAGAAGGGAAGTTCAAAGACTTCACCATAGATGATCAAGGTATACTGTGGATCAATGGACATATCTGTGTACCAGATGTCGATGGGTTGAGACAGCTAATTTTGAAGGAAGCACATGACTCCAAGTATTTGATTCACCCCGGTAGTACCAAAATGTATCAGGATGTTAAGAATGAGTTTTGGTGGCCACATTTGAAGCGAGAAGTTGTAGAGTTCATTGCCTTGTGCGACGTGTGTCAGAAAGTAAAAGCAGAACATCAGTGACCAGCAGGTCTGTTGCAACCTCTGAAGATTCCAGAGTGGAAGTGGGAAGAGATCAGGATGGATTTCATTACCGATTTACCCAGGACTCAATCGGGTTACGATTCGATTTGGGTAATAGTGGATCGTTTGACTAAAGTTGCCCATTTCTTGCCAGTCAAAACCACTTATTCATGAGATTGTCTTGCGGAGCTGTATATGTCAAGGATTGTCAGTTTGCATGGTGTGCCTAAGAAGATAGTGTCAGATCGAGGATCTCAGTTCACCTCTCGTTTTTGGCAAAGTTTGAATGAACCCTTGGGGACTCATCTGAATTTCAGTACTGCTTACCATCCTCAGACAGATGAACAGACTGAAAGAGTTTTAAAATCCTTTAAATAGTTAGTAGGGAGAAAATTCACCATTTGGATTTATTTGCTTTAAGTGAAAAGCTTAATATTGAACCTTGTGCATTAAAATAATTTAATATGATTAAAGTCAACATCAACAATGGTCCAAACTATTTTATTTGGATTCTATGTGCTTGGATATATTTTCTAGATTTTTCTAGAATTTTTACAAGTTCATTTGCTATTTTCTAAATGCCATTTGGAATTTCTGGTATTTTGTAAAATAGAAAAGCTATTTAAATCTCAGTTAATTCTGTTGGGCTAAACCCAACCCTATCCTATTTCGGCCCAACTCCTGTTGGTCCAGCTCGCCCGCGCGCGTGCCCCATCTCTCGCTGACATGCGGGCCCCACTTGCCAGTCTATGTTCTCTTTCCTTCGCGCGCACTCATCTCAACTCGCCACCATTCGATCAAGGATGGACGGTCAAGATCGGTTGTGCTGTTCGAACAGTCCGAACATCACACTCCTTGTGAGCCGTTCGATCAAGAATGGACGGTCAAGATCTGATGGGCCGTTCGGACGGTCCGAATGTCACATTCAATCTGGATCGTCCATTTAAAATCCGACGGTCAGGGTTAGCGATCCGAAAGTTTCCTTTCGCTCGCGTGCATGTTTCGCTGCCAGATGGGCCCATGTTCGTGTGTCATTGACCAGTAGGACCGCCACTGTTCATCGTCTCCGAGCGGGACTCCTTCTCCCTCTTTCCTTCGCCACCGCCGTCGTCTCGGAGATGGACTCCGCGCCTCCCAGGGCTATTTAAGACCCTGAGGCCCTTCGTTCTTTGCACCTCAAGCAGTGCCGCCCTCAAAACCCTAGCCACCATCCTCGATTCGTCGCCTGGAAGCCCTAGCCGCCGCCTTCGTCTTCAGCGCCGGTTGAGAAGCCCTCGCCGCCTCCATCGCCGTTTCGGTGGTCCTCGTCACCTTTGGACGCCACCATCGAGATCGCCGCAACACCCGCACCTCAAATCCACCGTCACCTTCGCTGGAGGACCCCTTCTTCGCCTCACTGTCGAGCCCGAGCGTCCACCTCCACTTCGACCTCACCGTCAACTGCCACACTTCACCTCGAGGACCCGTGAGCACACCAACGTGATCCCCACATCCTCCTCTACCTCTCGGTACCCCTTGCCGCCGATGGGTCACTGCCATTCGCCGGATCCCTTGGGATCAGCGCGCCGCCGCCCTCACCGTTGAGCCACACCCGCGCCACGTCATCGCCGCGTCAGCCCAGTGCCTCTGTGTCGCTCGCGTGGCAGCCACGTCAGCGCGCACACGTGGCAGTCCAGATCCAAACCGTGAGCCGGTTCGGTAGACCAAGTGCACCGTGAGGCTGAGGCTGACGTGTAGGCCCCACACGTCAGTATTTCCTTTTTCTTTTTCTTATTCTGGAAATCCATTGCTGGCGTTGTTGTTGCGCAATAATCCGATTTTTCTTTAGAGAAATAATTCGGAATAATCCAAATATTAGGGGTTTTTTTAAATTCAAACTTCCAAAGCCCATATCTTTTGTATCCGAACTCCGTTTGAGCCCATTCAAATTTCTAAATTCATCTAAATTCAAGATCTGTTTATCTAAGATTTTTATTTAATTTTTAGAGTTTATTTTGCCTCTATTATTTATTTATTTTGTTTGTTTGCTTCGTTTGCGAGTAGATGTTGATACTTCGGGAAGATTTGAAGAAGAAGGAACACCTCAAGAGCAAGATCAGTACCTACACCTATTTCAAGGAAAATTATACCTTTGATCATATTGAACCCAGTTTTTAAAAGTTATATTGATTCAAATTATTGCATTTACTTTAAGTATTTATTTAAATGCTTTTGGGTTTAGTCATTAATCCCACTTGTTATATCCACCTTGTTTAATTGTGATGTCTTAATCTTTTGTCACCCTAGATTGGTTTAATTAGTTGGTACTATCATAGCACCAACGTGGGTTGGTTAGATACGATTAGATTGCTTAGCCATGCTACGAGTCATCATCTCATGTGAGTTGCAAATATAAACCTGACTAAGTAATTATGGAACTATGTGATAAAAATGTGTGTACTATGTGCTATTACTCGTTGATGGCATATGTTGCACTTAACCAATAGGGTAGTACCACGGTAGTACCGCATCAAGAGCCGGTTGTACTGCTTTAGCGACCAGTTGGCTGTGACGATCGGACGATTACGTGGACGGCCCAGATTGATTGGGCCATTCGGACCACACGTTTTAGCCACATGATCTTGAACTTTCGGACAGTCCGAACGTCCCACAGTAATACCGCCAAGGGATGCGCGGTCATACCGCTTTAAGCGGTAGTTCCACCAGTTAGCCTTCGGTACTACCGTTTGAGCTGTCAATTGCACAGAGAGCTTTCAAATTCAAATTCAAATGCATGTATGATCCTAAATTAATCCAAATGGCACAAGAACATGCTATCAAACTACTAGTCATGATCCCTCTTAATAGTATGGTATTTATCCTAAAATTCGGTCTTCTAACCATTTCTCCTAAGACTAGTAAAATATAAAGAGGATCCTAGACCACTTGTACCTTGTCTTTTATCCAAAAGATCTTCATGTTGTCCTTTAGCATGCATCTTCAAGACATCAAACACACCAATGGGACTTAATCTTGTAAATACTCAATAAACATGTTAATCCCATATTCACATATTATCATTAATTACCAAAACCATTTTTAGGGGCCTAGATGCTTTCAGACGGTTTGTAAGCACACTGGGAGTATCAATGCTTGAGATGAATTTTCTGAAACGTTTTGTTATGACTAGTGCTTGCAACATTAGTTGTATCTTGTGGGTAAAGTGTACAAACTCTGCAGAGTGTTAAATTAGTCTATTCGAATAGCCGCGTCCTCGGTCATGGACATGCTCGGGGATTTCACACGAGGGGTGGATTTTCATAAAATCTTTGGGAAGGGAGCTATGTGATCTAAGTCATATGGCTATGTGAATAACTTGTTTAGGCTATGTGTCTTTGTGAAATCAAACTGTTAAATTATTATTGTTATTTGTTTCATTTATGCTTTCAATCTATTATTTGTATTCAAATTGCAAATGTTGCATTTCTGCAAAAGAACCACAAAAGCCATTCCTTTGGAATAAGCCATCATGTATAATTGCATTTCTGTGGTATGACTTACGAGTACGACTGTGTACTTATGGTTGCTAAATCAAATCAACAGAAGAGGACGAGTCATCGCCTTCTTTCGAGGAGGAGTTCGTCGAAGGTGCTTGATCGTAGGGTCTTGATCCCAGTCGGTTGCCTATGGTGAATTGATGGGATGCCGCTGCCGTTTTTGTTTCTGCTGCTATTTTAATTCTCTGTTAGCCATGCGTAGCTTAATAAGTGTAAACTCGACTATAAGGTCAAAACCCTTATTTGTTAATCAAATTTCTCGTTTATGCTATTATTCGCCTTGTGTGGATCGATATTCATCTATGTTAAAACTGTGTGCACTAGCTTGATCCTGGACTAGTGCATTATACATAGAGGGTCTAGAATTGCATTTTTGGGTCCCGACAATTACCATCCTTTCGACCAGTGTAAAGAAAAACTGGGTATTTAAAAAATTATCAAATCGCTACTCAAAATAGGACAATAAAGATAGAAAGAACCTGATACTTTATTGTCGGGATGGTTGGTCATACATAAAATTTGTGTAACTGGTAGATATTCTAAGAATTAAAGAGAACTCGATCATCTTCTATTGCTAGTCGTACCGAACCTAGTCACGTTACTTTGACCACTGTGTAAGGACCTTCCCACTTGGGGGAAGTTTGTTCCGATTAGACTGGGATTGAATCTTCTTCAATACCAAGTCACCTACAGCAAGGCTGTGAGGTTGGACCTTACGATCGTAGTATTTGTGCAGGGCTTGTTGGTAAACTACTGAACGGATTAAGGCTTGGTTTCTCTTATCTTCGAGTAGGTTGTTGTCATCTGCTCGAAGTTGTTCTTGGTTAGAGTCGTTGAAAGTTTCGACCCTTGTCGACCTGATCTTTAGTTTTGGTGGGAGCATGGCTTCGGTACCGAAAACTAGGGAAAAAAGGTGTTTCACCTGTAGCCCGACTAGTAGTCGTACGAACTACCCATAATACGGAGGGTAATTCTTGTACCCAAGCCCCTAAGTGCTTGACAAGCTGGTTGAAAACTCGGGTTTTAATGCCTTGCATTATTTGGCCATTCGCTCTTTCGACCACCCTATTGCTTTGAGGGTGGGCAACAAAAGTATAACACAATTTGATACCCAACTCGTCGCAAAATCTCTGGAATTTTGCGCTCAAAAATTGCTTACCATTATCTGTGATTATTCGACTTAAGACTCCAAACCGAGTACTCACGCTTGTTATCATGAACATTTTTGTTGTTTCCGTTGTTATCTCGGTCACAGGTTCGGCTTCAATCCACTTTGTGAACATATCAATAGCTACAAAAAAGAATTCGAAGCTACCTGGAGCTTTCAGGAACGATCCTAAGATATCGAGACCCCAGGTCATATAAGGCCAAGATAGAGGAATTGTTTGTAATGCCTGAGCCGGTTGGTGTATTTGCCTTCTATGAAACTAGCATTGTACACACTTTTTAACCAACTCTTGGCATCATAAAGGGCTTTTGGCAAGCAAAAACCTTGTCAAAAGGCTTTTCCGACTAGCGTTCTGTAGGAAGCATGAGTTCTACAGATGCCCCCGTGTATGTCGTGAAGGAGGTTTAATCCTTCTCTCTGCGATATGCATCGCATGAGTACCCCTTGAGTAACTCGTTTATAGAGGACTCATTTGACCAAAGTATACATTTTGGTCTTTCGGGATAAGCGACCTACCTCGAGATCATCACCAGGTATTGTACCCTTTTGAAGATACTCGTAGATGGGATTCATCCAGGTATTCTCGTATTCTAGAGAGGTTGTCTCAATCGGAGATGTCTCTGGTGTTTCGACCAAAGATGGCTTCTAGAGCTGCTCTAAGAAAACACCTTTTGGTACTTGCGATCAGGAAGAAGCCATACTAGCAAGCTGGTCTGCAAGGAAAGTATCCTTTCGAGGGATAAATTATACCTCGAAACAAAAAAAATGCTTTTCAAGCTTTCGAACTTCCGATAAGTACCGAGACATGGTCGGGTTAGAGCACTAGTACTCTTTTCCAACCAGATTCACGACTAGTTGAGAGTCTCCTCTCACAAGTAGTCATCGAATCCCGAGTGCTTTCGTAGCTCGTATGCCAGCCAACAAACCTCCTTATTTTACCACGTTATTAGTGGTATGAAAGTCGAATTGAATGGCATATTTTAAGGTCTCTCTTGTAGGATATTCCAGGACCACCCCAGCCCCGAGTCACTTAACGTAAGTGACCCGTCAAAGTACATCGTACACTGGTCGTGGGTATCGTACTGGGGATCCTGAACAGGTTCAGGATTTGTCCATTCGGCGACAAAGTTTGTCAAGATTTAGGATTTAATGGCTGTTCGGGACATAAAATAGAGGTCGAACTCTCCGAGTTCTACTGACCATTTTGCCATGTGTCCCGCTGCTTTCCTGTTCTAGAGGACCACTCCTAAGGGAAACTCAGACGGCACAATTATCTTGTGCACCTAAAAATAATGCCGCAGTTTTCTCAAAGACGTGAGGAGGGCAGATAGAAGTTTTTGGATCTGAGGGTAGCGCTCTTTAGGCCCATGAAAAACTTCACTTACGTAGCAAACTGGTCGGTGGACGTTTCACGTTCTACGACCAGTACTGCACTTACTGCTTGTGGTGTGGCAGCTACATAAATTAAGAGCATCTCTTCTAGTTTCGGAGAAACCAAAACAAGAGCACTCGTAAGATACCTCTTAACATCATCAAAGACACCGTTTGCATCTTCTGACCACTCGAAACCCTCGTGCTTCCTTAGAAGTTTGAAGAAAGGTAGTCTTTTTCTCCCAATCGTGCGATGAAACGACTTGAAGCCATCATGCACCTTGTGAGTTTCTGGACTTCTTTCTTCGTGGTCAGAGGGCGCATTTGCACAATGGCCTTTATCTTTTTGGGATTTGCTTAGATTCCTCGTGCAGAGACAAGGAATCCTAGCAAATTTTCTGAAGAGACTCCAAACACACACTTCTCAGGATTGAGTTTCAGGCGGTGTTTTCTGAGGTTGTCGAATGTTTCTTGCAAGTTAGAAATATGATGTAGTCGCTTGATGTTTTTTATGACTAGATCGTCAATATAGGCTTCCAAATTTCGGCCTAGTTGAGGTAAAAAAAGTCGATTGCATCAAGCGTTGAAAAGAAGCGCCAATATTTTTTAGACCAAATGGTATTTTAACATAGCAAAATATTCCAAATGGAGTAATAAATGCGATCTTTTCTTCATCTTCTAGACACATATTAATCTGATGGTCCCCATAGATATGCTCGATGGTATGCTCCGGATCTTGAAACGTCATCTCCTCGTCGTCGTCTGATTGCTTTTGCCCACTCGCTTGACCTACCTCCTCGAGAGTAGGGAGATGTCCTTTGCTAGTGTAATAGTCCTCGAGTTTTCGTTGGAAAACCCGGCAATTGCGAAGGTCGTGTCCTTCCTTTTTATGGAAATGGCACCACCTAGCCTTGTTGTTTTTCCGCTCGGGGCGCTAACCTATGCCTCGGTCGGAGTACGGCTTGAAACTTCATGGCTCCTTATTGCTTATGACTAATACTTCCTTGGAACTGTTGGCTTAAGACTTTTGACCCTGCGCCTTGTTCTTGGATTTCTTGGCCTTCTTATCCTTCTTTTTGCTACTTTCACCTGCTTCTTGAGGATTTTTTCCGTCTCGATTGATGGTTTTATTCCACTCAACTACTTCAGCAGCAGTCGCATATCGATCAGCCCTCCCGAAGAGTTCAGCGATAGTAGCCGAAGGCTTCAAAGCGATATCTTTAGTAATTCTTCTGTTGTAGACTGCATGTTTAAAGGCTCTAATAACAGATGAGTCAGAAACCTCTGAAATTGAATTTCGAACCTGATTGAAACGTCTGATGAATTGGCGTAAGGTCTTGTGGTCATTTTGTCTTATCCTATGCAGGTCGTCCTCCTTTCTAGGATGATTGTAGGCACCCTGAAAGTTTGCCAGTAGAAGATTACAGAGGTGTTGCCACGAATAGATCAACTTGAGTGGTTGATTTAGCAACCACGATCGAGCGGACCCTTTGAGTACAATTGGAAGGTAATTCGCCATGACGCGCTCTCCTCCTCATACTACTTGGATAGCGGTCGTGTAGATTTGAAGGAATTCGATGGGATTCTGAGACCCGTCGAACTTCTCCATATTCACTGGTCGAAACCGTGGTGGCCAGTGAACTGCTCGGAAATCAGGCGAGAATGCCCTGCATCCGGTAATCACATCGTAACGACTCCTTTGCAAGAAAGAAGGGTTGATGTCACCAGGTGATCGTACACGATGATACCCGGCCATGGGTGAACCCGACTTATGATAAGTCTCGGCTCTACGAGGGTAATACTCCTTGTATTTCGTCTGCTGTTGCAGGTTTCTGGGTAGGAGTGGTGAACGATCACCTTTTCTAGGTGCTTGTTGATCATCAGGTGTTCGAAGAACTCTTCTCTAACTAGAGTTAAGGTTAGGGGAACGACGTATCATGTCATCGCGTCGATCCCCCATGTGGTGAGTTGTTCAAACGACTGGTAGCCGATGGAGTCGTACTACTACGAGTTCCGGAATGATGCAGACGAAGGTGCTCGAGTCTGGTCATCGTGCTTCGAAGCCTTCGTGCGACCTCTTCCGCGAAGAGGTCGTAGCCAGGCGTTCGGGCGAGTTCTCGAGTTAGGTTCTCAAGCAGATCATTGATGTGTTGGAGTTCCTGAGCTTCCTCCGACTAATACTGAATGCGCCCAGGAAGATTTCTCGAAGCCGCAATTCTTCTCTGTCGAGTTGTTTCAGGATCGTCCATATCTGATCCTTGAGTTTGCCTCAATGGAGTGCGATTATTTCGAGGATTTTCCCAATGCTCATCAAAGTGTTGATCCCGTTCATGACCGGAGGTGTCCTCACCATTACGACGAGGGGCGTACAGTATGATTAGCGGAGGCATCCTCAGTTCTGTCTCTACGAGAGTGATCATTATCTGAGGGAAGGACGAAGACCTCCCGCTGATGATCTCCACACGCGCTTGAGGCCTCCTCGCTTGAGGAGCAGTCGAAAGACATTGTCTGACGACTTGGAGCAAGCCCCTCTAGGAAGGGGAATTCCAGGTTATAACTGTCTCCGTCCGCAGGTGAGCCCTACGAGGGTATGGTTGAACTCGTAGGAAAAGCATGCTCGATCCCATCCTCTGTGGGGCTAACCAGAGAGAGATGACCACCATATACTGATGAAGCTCTGGAATGATGGCTTCCAGAACTTGCCTCGCCAGGTTGGGCTGCCTCAGACGGATTCGAACATTTGGATGGAGATCCCTCGTCATGTTGTGATTCTGCCTTGGTACAGTCTTGATCATGGTCGGATGGACCCTTGCCCTCTGAGGAAACTGGTCCCTCAGTTGGACGTACTATTGTGGGGGATAAGGATCCCTCCTCAACTCCATCGGTGGTATGGTCTCCTGGATCTAGCGAATGATCTCTGGAGACGACATTACCATCGGATGAAGTGATACTCGGCTCGTAGTCGAAACCGGCGTCCATGTCGATATCTGCGTAATCGGCTAAGTCAAACCAGTTCTCCTCATTCCACTCTCCTGCCATGGAAGCATTAGAGTTGAGAAAAATGAAGAAAACCTGTTGATGAGAAGATCCCCACGGTCGGCGCCAACTGTCGGTGTTTTAGAACTGATCTTATGTATGATTGTTTAATTCGGGGGGTCTCCAAGAGAGATCACGCACCAGGATATGATTAAGCCTATTCTGTTAGGAGTACTTTGTGTGGGAATTCGTGAAACCCTAATTACCGAAACTTACAATCCAAATTTTTGAGACCTAAACCCTAAATTTTTGAGACAATTTCAGAACACATATAAAATTTTAGAAACATTGCACAATCAAGTCCACTGTGTAAAAAGCCTTCAAAACAAAATTCATAATTTTTAGAGCTCATTTTCTATATTTAAAAATTCCTGCAAACAGTATACTTAAATGAAATTGCGAGAAAATTCAAAACGAATAAAATTATAAAAAATTTACACAAGTGAGTACACTGTGTCAAAAGGCTTCACAAAAAATCATAATTTTTTGAGCTCATCTGCTATATTTAAAAATTCTTACAAACATTACTATTCACAAGGAGAGAAAAATCGCTAATTAGGAACGCTAATCATTCGCTAATGATTGGAGTCCGCAGGCCGTGTGGTGGCGTATCCGCACAATGGCCGTGACATCTCCCCCACGTTAATTCCACATGGTGGCCGTGCGGTAGCTCGTGACGTATCGCCACTATGTTAATCCTACATGAGAGCCGTGCGGTAGCACGTGCTATTTTTGTAAATACCATACACGGCTGCTATTTTCGCAAATACAACGTCTGCCAATACGGCAAAAAAATTCAGATAAGTTATTGCATGGTATGTTCTTGGCTGAACACTTGCGTGTCTTGTGTTCCGTTTCTCCACTACGGTCAAATACCTCAGTAACTTCACAGCGTTTGTGTATCACCCATCATGCAGAAAAAAGCTCTAATAAAACCTGACTGGCCCACTCAGCAGAAAACAGCAGCACGTACGGTATACGTCAGATGCAATGATGCTCATGCAGTAAAGTCATAACTATACATTCAATCTCAGTTTGATGTTTGACAAGCCCTACAAGCCACAATACTCTGCACTAAAAAACATAGCCGAGCGGACAGACCACAGCAGTGTAGAACGAGAAAGGAATGGGATACAACAAAGCTGCAACGAAACATTCGTCCAACAAGACAGACAATTGATCTCAGCGAAGCGAGGTCTTGCCGGCGAGGTGGAGCAACGCCTGCTTGTGGTAGGCAGTGCGGAGCTTCTTGTACTTCTGCACAAAGGTAGGCAGGTCGATGTCCTTCTCCAGGAACTTCTGATGCAGCTCCTCAGACTCCTCATCCAACTTTGACATTGACTCTGAGCAAGCACCAAGGTAGCGTACGTGCATGTCAGTGATGGGTTTGTGTGAGAAATAGCGCTACATTGTTAGACTTCAATTACTGTTTTAGAAGCAACTAAACAAGGTTTCTGGAACTGGCACTACCACATGCACCAATGGGTGGCAAGAACCAGCTCCCAGCTCATCACTGGCTGATACATGAGGGCGGCGCATTCATAGCAAACATTCAAATGTTGATGCACACATAGCAAACGTGTGCATTAGTGTGGTGTGTTGATGTACATCATATTCAATTACAAATCACAAGGTGAGCAATCTCACAATGAAAGTATTCAACAAACAGGACTTGAAGATGCAACTGTTCAGATAACTTACTCTGGACCTTGTCGAGCAGTGCAGCAGGAGAATAGGACTTCATAATCTCGTCCTTCCGCCTTTCCAAATCAGCCAACCTGTCTTGAGCAGCAGCTAGTTCTGTAGTTCTTATTATAGTGCACTGTACAAATCATAAATGCAATTAGAATGCAAGGGAAAAAATCATGAAGTGCAGACAACATTCCAAAAAAAAAACTGCACAAAGCATCACAGCAGGAATTTTGCATAGTTTTCATCACAGTTTTAATTGAATTCAAATTCTTCATAATGACTGGTTTAAAATAATGAATAACATAACTGCAGCTGTCTTGCTGAGATGGAGGTGATAGTACTGAACCTGGTTCCTGAGCTCCAAGATCCTTTGCTCCTTTTCCAAATTTTCCCCTGCAATTCACACCATATACCCAATAACATGTCATTTATAAACAATAACAAGTTGTTTATTTTTTTCCATAGTTCAGCCAATCCAAATATATTCTTCATTTGGAAACACGGATTAGTCGATTTATAGAAATAGAATGAGTAACTCACTTGCAAGTTGTAATGTCTCCTTTCTAAGCTCATCGCGTAACTGAACATTAACAAAGAGCCACAGGTGAGAAAATTGACAAGAGGACACTAAAGAATTTTCTATGCGGGATATATCTTGCCAAGATCTAGCATCCAGATAACTCTTCTATTTTAAATTATTAACATCAACCAGCATCAAATATAAAATAATTGTAGAATAATCACCAAAGCAAATTCCTAAACCCAACATCACGCACAGGAGATGTATCACAGACCACAGCTTCACAGACGAGGAGACAGAAATAAGGAAAATTATATAGAACATGTAGTTAGCAACAGGGGTTCACTCCAACATTCCAAAGCCCCAATCAGATAGTTAACATCTGAACTATTTAACAGCAGAGCTCGATCAATTTGTTCTATTTATAAGGTAGAAGCAACAAAGCTCACATGAACATCTGCAGTAGGTAAGCTTCCAATAATTTTGTGCACTAGGAGATACGGATAAAATTTTAAGAAAAATATCTGGCAAAAAAAAAACAATTTGGACTGATGTGCAGCAGTTTGCCAATTTGGTATCTTCAAATAAGGGGAAAAATTCAGATTATCAATAACTAGATTGACTTAACTAAAAGTCTAAAATGTAGGTCTATTTATGCTCAAACTAATACAAACAAGGATAGCCATTCTTAGAAACCCCGCTTATAATTAGAAGTTTAATACCTTTGAAAGGAAAAGATCATTACAAATGGTAGCTATCATGTAGGAAAATAGTTCAACATCACTGCGGTAAAGTCAGCAACACAAATCTCAAACAATGGTACATGCAGCAACAAAGCTTACATTGTTCTGGGTTTTAACTTGATCAAGTGAATTGAAAAAAACATTATATGCCTCTTTGTCTTTCAACAGCTTCTGCAACTCATCAATGCTGCACAAAAAGAAAAGGAAAAAGTAACAGTATGATAAAGCATGGTTCTGTTCTGTATATTAAACAAGTATGCATAACCATGTATTAAGGAATACTATGCCAAATAAACAAACTGTAAACATTTGGAAATTAGAAGCACAACAGAACCATGCATAAACGCTCCTTCCAAAATTCTCAAGCATTTATCTACTTCCCCTCAAACTTACACCAATTGCCATGCCTTCTGTAGATTGTTTTCTACACATAAGTAATTCATCTATATTCTATATTTTCCCTCTAAAATCATTCTACTCAATCCCTCTACTTGGTTCTGGTCACCTGGCTTGCCTTAAAACACTAAGTAGACCGCATCCAAGAATTTTCCATTCTTAGTTTCTTACACAGGTCCATCTGATCTCTGTAATGCAAACCTGTGATGTGATGGTGCATGCTTAAGTTAAAAAGGGCCATGCTATAGTGTTCAGATATTAGAATACCCATATAGCACAGACCATGAGTCCATGACACATAACAGAATCATTTTGTAGCTGGCTAGTAGAACACCTCAGCTCAGTTCAGTAAGTGTTTGCCACATTATTTTCTCATTTCTAAAGAGAATAAATAACATATGCAGAAGTGTAGTTGGCGTTGTGAGAAAAAGCAACAATTTTACATTTCAGCGTCAAATTTGGTCTTACTAAGCAACGGTAGTCTTGATAACCTAAGAAGAATGACCAAAGAATTTTAGCTGCTATGGTATCCATAGTAAGAACTAAGAAATTCTTGAAAATTTTTTGAGTTCTTCATTCCTTCCCAATTGATGGAATAGAAAATGACAGCCTTGATATCAAAACTTTACTGCTTTAAAAAGAACAATTCTGTAAATAGCATCAGGTAAGGTGAAAATACAATGACAATGTTGTATACAAAACGCTACAAGCAATGACATAAAAGAAGGCCAATCACTTACCGCTTATCCTTCAAACGAGCAATTGTCCCTGCAGCCTCAGCTGGAGATGGTTGGCCACGCGATGAAGACTGAGGATGATCTGAAGCTCTTTGACGTGGACTAGCACTGGAAGAGCTGGGCGTGGATGGATGTGAAGATGAACCTACCACCGAGGGAGGGTACCAAGATTGCGTAGGGATGTCCTGGAAATTTGTACCAGGTTGCTGCTGCTGCGAGCTGCTATTAGCATGCATTCAGCAGAGCCAAAGTCAGTATGCAAGAGAAGCAAAATTTTCAAAGCAAGCTTAAGACAAATCAAAATCATACTAAATCGCAGTGTTGATTCACATATGCTAATCTTATAATTCAGTGTAACCGAAGATCCAACCATACGGAATGACAGTAGTAATTAGGTCAACTCACTTAGGATGAGAAAATAATATTTTGAAGCAAAAGTGAACAAATTTCTGTAGGGTTTTACAAGAAACTAAGAAATAGGCACCGTACCAAGCTTGATAGACGGCACTGACAGACAAAGTAGCATGAGCTGACAACTTATTTGCACTATTCCCCAACATTTGGTTTTTAAGAAAAAGAGGCAACTCAATTCATACAAGAAAGAGTAAAAATTAGCTTCACGAGGATGAAAAATGAATGGCCAGGACTCGGAAATGAGAAGAAGCAACAACACCAAGAATGCTTTCAATGACATCAACCTACCCAAAAAGAGGAAATCTCCAGCTCATTGTAGAAGAGCAATCTGCATCAAAAGAAAGAAAAAGTTATGGATGTCAATCGGTATATCAATCAGAATTGTAACTAACTTGAAATGCTTGAGTTCATTTATGAAGATTGAAGTGAACATCTAAATAAATTCTGATGGCAAATAACTTGCCAATATTAATGACTAATGAACGTCGCCGGTGACAGTACAGCAGTCGGTTGCATCATCAGAAACAATCATTCGATTCAATTTCTACCGCACTGAATTTCATCCAACAATCAAAATGTCAAGCTCGTAAACATACACTGTCATCTGTCCTGTAGGCTGTCTTGTACTGTCAAATTGCCTAGATGTGCTATACAACCTTAAGATAGTCCATTAACTCTCCAAACTAACTTAATACCTGGTATACAATGCTCTAATTCATCAGGACCTGGCGAATCGGCGGCTAAAGTTTACAAAATATCTGAGCACACACCAACTTCCAATAGGGGATTCTCAAGGTTTTAGTTTCCACGAGCGGCGGCTAACACTTCCCCAATTCGTGCAGACAGCAAGTAAATGGACGCAAACCTAACCAATCCAACCATCTAATTAACGGTTCCGCGGGGGATTTTCCTCGCAGAAATTGAACGCAGCTCAAAGCAAAGCACACGGAAGCGAAAGCGGATCGAATACAACCAATCCCACGGAAATAAAGAGGAGGAGAGAGCAGGCTACCTTGCCGGCCGCGTGCGAGGGGTCCTGCCGCCTGCGCGTTGCGTTGCTTCGCGTGGGAGGAAGAGGGCGACTAATTGGTAGGCGGTGCAAGTAATATGGGGGAGGCGCGCTGTCTGGTCACGACGGCCGAGTAAGCAAGCCTGCTTTGATGCGGCAAGTACGGATCGGCCGAACCGAAAACGCCGCGCTTCAGGTTTTTTTTTTGCTCGGCCGTGTGCGTAACGTGGTATTCGGTGAGGAATTGTCACCGCCGGGTCCACTCGGATCGATTCAACACACATAAAGATAAAGATGATAAAGATGTAAGAGGTATTTTTCTTATTTATTTTTTTTATCAAGTGATCAGTTTTTTATAATAACTAGTCTCTTTATTTACAGTCTAGATACTCTGCTAGAGTTTTGGATAGGGCGCTCACCTATAGATCAACTGCTGGACTAAGCTCATGGTTTTCTAACACTCCCTTTTAGACAACCATCCTCACATGTTCATGCTTTATCAAAACTCCATAAAAATCCAGTGAAAAAAAATTAGAGAAAAATGCATGGCACACGTTTTGCTGCGTTGCACGAATTGCCTCGTTGAAAACCTTAGCCGAGAAACCTCAGAAAAACTCGTCAAGGGAAAAAGAGTACAATCCACTAAATTTCATTTAATCTCCGGGATTTATTATTTGGATACTCGATCTTTGTGATCAAGTTTCAATATTGAGTTCGTGAAGATTCTCCTCCTGAATTCTGCACTTCTCTAAATGTCATCATTCTAATTTCACGTATGCACCTTTCAAAGCTAAATGCTGGAAGTGACTTAGTGAATAAATCTGTAAGATTTTTACATGACTTAGTATGCATTACTTTAATTTCATCCATCTTTTGCAATTCATGAGCATAGAAGAACTTGGGGTTGATATGAATCCACACAATTGCTGGATGTGGTGAATCACCTGCCGAAACCAAGCACGTTCTCGTGAAGCCTCGTACAGTACTATGATTTCTGAATGGTCCGTCGAAGTCGATACAAGACTTTTCTTAGACGATTTTCATGAAAATGTAGTTCCACCACACAGGAATACAAAGTCTATTTGCGACTTGGTTGTATGCAGGTCCAACAGGTACCCGGCATCTACATAGCTATTCATAGACATGTATTGGTTCTTTCTGTAGAACAAACCAAACTCTTTGCTTTTTTGGAGGTATCAAAAGATGTCATTTTATCCCCTGTCGATGTCTTTTGGTAGGTTCTGTACTATACCTTGCTAGTAAGTTTACGGCAAATACGATGTCCGGTTTAGTACAGTTTGCTAAATACATGAATGCTCCTACTGCACTTAAGTACGAGAATTCTGGTCCTAGGACTTCCTCCCCCTCTTTTCTAGGTCTATATAGATCATTGTCTTGCTACAAAGATCTCTTGACCATTGGCATTTTCGAAGGGTATGTCTTTTCAAAACCGATCTTTTCTAACACCTTTTGTGTGTATGTTGATTGATGCACTAATATCCCTTCAGGGGAATGCTCAGGCTGCAAGCCTTGGCAATATTTGATTTTACCAAATCTTTCACTTCAAACTCCGACTCAAGGTAGAAGCTTGCTTCCTTAACTTCTTCCAAGGTTCCAATGATATTCAGATCATCTTCATACATTGAGATTATACAAAATCTATCATGGGATCGTCGTATAAATGCACAGGGATAATTCTCATTGTTCGTGTAGCCTTTCTTGTATAGAAAGTCGCTCAAGTGATTATACCACATCCTTCTTGATTGCTTAAGTCTGTATAGTGACTTTCTGAGTTTCACATTATACATATTTCTATTTGCTCTATCTTGGTTCGGGACAGGGATACATTCAGGTACCTTCATATAAATGTCTAAACCCAAATTTCCATAAAGGTATGCAGTTACCACATCCATCAATTTCATTTCTAAATTCAAGTTTACTGTCATTGAGATTAAATATCTAAAGGTAGTTCCGCCCATGACCGGGGAATAGGTTTCTTCATAATGAACTCTTAGATGTTGAGTGAAACCTTGTGCAACGAGTCTTGCTTACAACTTCATTATTTTCATTTCTCTTTCGAACAAATACCCAATTATTCCCTACGGGGTGCATATAGGGGAGGCGTACGGCTTACAAGCTCAAACCCCTCTCTTTTATTCAGAGATAATAATTTAGTTTCTATTGCCTTCTTCCAATCTTCTCAATATGATATTTTCTTACATTCAGCGAGCGATGCAGACTCTGGATAAAGATCAATGATTGTAGCAATTTTCTTTGCAAAGTAAATGTCGACATTGGTTGTTGTCCTATTCATAGATTCTCCCGTGGTCACATAGTTTATAACTATTTCTTCATGGGGCAATTCTTCTAATGCTTCTAATACTTTTACTTGCCCACCGCTGCTTCCAATTACGGGAACAAGTCCATTTAGCTTTTTCAGCTCTGGTGTGTGCGCACACATCCATACTGATATCTCCCTTCATAGGAATGTTCAAATACAGTATGCCTTTTCCTGAAGGTTCCATACTGGTGCCAAATCTCAACTGGCTCCCCTTCTGGTTCTGGGGAACTTCAGTGATCGGTTGTGTCAAGTCCTTCTTATCTTTTTTTCACCAGGCGTCCCCGGTTACTTTGGATTTGATGGGCTGAAGTTTTCGTCCTTTTCTGATGCCTCTGGATGGGATTAGGGGTACCTTTTTATTTCTTCGGTATTTCAACCATCTCTGGTGCATTGCATGTAGGCACATGCGACTTGGTCACGCTCTTCAAATCACTAAAGTGGTCAGGCGGTTGATTCGCTAATACTTACAAATCAATTATCTTCTGGACTTCTCTATTTGCTTCACTAGTGCGCGTGTCATCCGCATGGATTCCCATGGCTTACCACGTTATTTTCTGATATTTTTCATCAAGGGGTTGATTTTCTCCCCCTAATGACTGGAAACTATCATCATCAAATATACTATCAGCGAATCAGGCAATATGCAAATCTTGTGTCATAGGGTCCAAATACCTGATTATGGATGCAGTCTCATAATCAACGTATATCCCAGACTTTCGAAGAGGGTCCATTGCGGTTCGCTGTGGTGATAGTATAGATACATAAACCTTACAACCAAATCTGTGAAGATGAGAGATTTTTTGTGCTGACCCTTGCGTTAGTTTCATAGGTGAATGGATATTATATGCCGACGGTCTAAAATTGATGAGAGTTGTTGCGTGTAGGACTGCGTGTCCTCAACATGTAGTTGGTAAATTACAATTCTGCTAGTCCATTCTGGGTGTGGACATGCAGAACAAAATGCTTAATGTTCATTGCTATGCAATAATCATCAAATGCCTTCGAAGTAAGTTCTTCGGCGTTGTCCATTCTAATGGACTTCACATGATGATCAGGGAAATTAATTTTAATGTTAATTATCTGTGAGATTAACTTTGCATATGGTTTCTCGTAGATAATAGACATACGTGCGACCATTTCGAGGAAGCAACGATGAGCACCATAAAATACCTAAATGGCCCTGACAGGGGCTGTGTAGGACCTCAAAAGTCTCCCTAGATACGGTCCAGGAATGCAGGGATTTTATCCTTCACTTTCAGAGCAAAAGGTATAGTAATTAATTTCCCGGTGGCACATGTGGGGTACACAAAATCTTCCTGATTCGAGAAATTCTTTACATTGATATTATGTCTCTGTGAATTGTTAATTATATTTCTCATCATCCTAAGACTTAGGTGGCTTAATCTATCGTGCTAGAGACAAAAAAGTTCAGAGCTTCTAAATACGGTTTTCAGGGCAGTATAAGCTACGAATGCCTTAATATTAGTGTAGTATAGCTCTGTTTCATATGAAGGAAGTTGTTCTAATACCTTTTTCTACTTTCTTCACGCTTTGTAATGAGCATATATTCCTTACCTTACTCTTCTTTAGTCTCTACGTGAAAACCGTTAGCGCAAATATCCTTGAGAGTTCTAGTCGATTCTGGGTACAACACGGCTTCTTTAATAACCAAAGTTGTACCCATCGGGAGTATAATTATGGTTCTTCCTGAGCCTATTATACAAGTATCGTTACATGCAATTGTCTAAGACTACCAGCATTCTTGCTGTTCGACTGAAATTTTTCTATCTCTCTCAAGATGGTATTCGTTGTGCCGCTATCCGCTAAGCACACTTCCTCCATAGGGCGCCACACATTCTAATATAAGGAACTTTATTAATATGCAGCAGTAAGCAAGCAACACATAAATAAAATACTTAACAATCAGAACATAACTTGCTATTATAAATACGGGAAATATAAGCCTTACAGGACTTATCATAAGAATTTAATGTTTTGCTCTCCTAGAGCTTGCAACCATTATTCAAAGAATAAAGTAATTCAATCACAAACTGCAAGTTACTATAAAAAGATCCAAGTGCAATGCGTGCACTAGATCGAATCAGCGAAGTATTCAGAAACTTCTGCCTCAATCTACTCCATGGCGATCTTGTCCTCTTGGACAACTATGGTTGCGGCCACTGCAATGTCCAAAGGAGGGGTGATGGGGGCTGCTACTGGGCTGTCCACATCCATGAGTGCAACTAATGGCTGTGGATCCTCCGTGCCTGCAATGGCAAGGTATGCCTCATGCTGTCCGTTGCCCTTCTTCTTAGACTGGAAAGCATCAATAACATGTAACCCATGACCTTACCCTTCTGGTATCTCTCCTTTGTGAGAGGCTTCATCACCTTGTAGCTATTAGCATTGGATTTATGACCAACATTACTACTAGGCGGCTGTGAGATGTAGTTTTTTCCTTAGAACATCATCTTGAGCTTCTGCAACTTGCATGATGTCAATCCATTCGGTATACTCTCGTAGTCGTCTTGACGATAGTTGCGTGCGGATTGCACCGCATTTGGGTGAAAGGTAGAGAGAGTCTTCTCAATCTTCTGCTCATCCGTGATTACCTTACCACAGAGTTGAAGACTGATACAAATTCTGTACAAAATTCTGGCCATACTGGACCAGCTCTTCGAACTTCCGGTTCGTGATGCCAGTCATCCCCATATTTATGCAAAGAGTTCAAAAGATTACTACTCGTAATTTACATAAAATGGTTGTAAAATTCTCATAATGCTCTTGAATCTCCCGGTTCGTGAACCCGTATTTTTTTTAATGTATTTTTCATGATTTACTGCTATTTTCAGTGATTAAAGTAATATAAATAATCACAGATAATCAAAACAGTAAATACAATAAATAAATTGCATATAAATAATAATAACAGAGTTAAACATGCTTCAAATGCTCAAAATGATTCAAAATTTGGATTCTCGAGGCTCTTTTCTGCTGGAATATGAACTTTCAGCGAATTATGCAATTTTCGAGGGTTAAATCGCTAATTTCCTATTATGAGAAAAACAAATCGTGTAATTTTCCAATTTTGGGGGGGGGTTCCGCAAAATTTCCTCGTAATTTTTAGAACTCTGAGGGTCTTATTGCAAATTTTTAGGATCCCCCCCCCTTTTCCTTTGTTTCGGCCGAGCCCTTTTCTTTCCCCGGCTTTTGGGCCGTTCTCTTAGCCCACTCGGCACCGTTCAAAGGGTACAAGGGTAGGGTTTCGATCCTGCTCATGGAGACGGCGGTGGTGCCACTGTCTTGATCTTGATGCAAGGTGGATGGGTCTGGCACATGTCGACAACGCTGGCGCTAATCGGCGATACGGCGCGCTGGCCTATGAGCCGGCGATGATGCATGCTGTGCGTGCTCAATGGCGGCGCATCTTGGCGTCTGGGGGCAGTGTGGAGTGCCGTGTGCAGTGGCGTCATGAGGCCGGCGTGGCCATGCAGGGCTGGGTGGTGGTGCATTGTACCCGTGCGGCCATGCGAGCGTCTGAGATCCGAATGACGTGGTGGTGGTCTGCCGGCGGATGGTACCTCGTCAGCGCAGCTTAGCTGTGGCACGCAGCAGAGGCGTGGTGGCCGAACGCGTGACGGCCTTGATCGGCCGGGTCGAAGAAGTCACATGGCCACATGTGGGCGACGTCTGAAGCGGCTGCGTTAAGGCGGCATGCAAAGACACAGCGAGCTAAGCGTGGCGCCAAGGCGTGCGGCGGTGTGCAAAGCAAAGTGTAAGCAAGCAGATGTAGGCCGATCGCACGACGTTTTTTTTTTCTTGTTCATGCAATCTACAATCTACAGTGCAATCGTCATCTACACTTCTATGCAACCCATTGATCGGCTTGGCTGGTGACATCAAGTCGGCTGACGGTAAATTAGAGTAGATTTGCACCGTAGAAAATAATCTCAAAAGCCAAATTTGCATAATTGAAAGCGATCTAGAAAATACGATTCGATCTATGAGCGTCGTCCTACGACAGTTACCTTTCGATCCGAATAGAGTAGGCCTAGAGGTAGGCTGGAGTCGATCGTGATGATAACGTTTTAAGGAACCATTGCTGGTGGTTCCAGTCCGATCGATCACCTCGTAAACAAGCGTGAAATCACATCAAAAATGCAAAAACAAATAGTAGATTGAATATAGAGAGAGACAAAAAGTGTAGGAGATATTTTTCTCCTTTATTCCTTCATCAAGCGACCAACGTTTTACAATAACTAGCACCCCCTATTTATAGTCTAGAGACCCTGCTAGGGTTTTGGATGGGGCGTCCACCCATGGGCCAGCTATTGGGCCAAGCCCATGGTTTCCGAATAGTATTCGTTTGGGTCTTGGGAAGGGGCGGGTGGAGGCAACGCTATGACACCGTGTGGGTTGGACACGGGAGAGAATAGGGATGACAGTCTGGTGTTGCGGACATAGCTGTGTGTCATCTATATTTACTAGAAGAGCACCCGCGCATTCGCACGGGCCGTTTTGGCTTGCCTGGCGGGCCGACGTGGGCCGCAGGAGCGACGGCTGCTCACGTGCCTGTAGCAAACGCATCTGGCGGAATCGGCGGTCGCGAGGTGCGCGCAGCGCGATCCAACGACGCATGTGTTCTGGGCAACGTGGTGCTCTCGCAGCCATACATTCCCAGCGGGCGTAGGAGCTCGATTCCTAGGCGACGTGGCGCGCGTGTGACCCCGGCTGCCCAGCACGCGTAGGAGCTCGATCGGGCAGCGCAAACACATTCGTAGGGCGATCGGATGGTCGGCAAATCCCTGTCGACGTAGCGCGCCTGGGATAGCTCCAATCTTTGCATCCTTTAATGTTAGTAATGCCCGTTAGAAATTCTATGCTCGCGTCGTGCCCGTCACTCGCGACGGGCACAAATAGCTGCTCATGCCCGTCACCTGTGAGTGCTAGTTGCCCGCGAGCATGCCTATTTATCTGTAGCATCATTGGAAACAGGATAAAGGAAACAAAAAAAAGGAAATAGGAAGAAGCAAAAGAAAAGGAACAGCAAAAAAAGATAGGTGGATTTACATGGCCGAGTATGGATGCCTACAGGTGGTGGCCTGTCAGATTTCGGCAGTCGAGTATGGATGTGAAACAACCAAAATTTCAAATTTCAAAAGTTTTTGAAGCTTTTGCTTGATTTGCGTTTTTCTTTCCCAATTCAGAAGTTCCTTCCAAATCTCGCTTTCCCTTTCTATATTTGGTGCTTTCCTTTGCCGGAGGCGCATTCTCTCCCTTGCGCCTTCTCCCTTCTTCTTCCCCGTCACGCCCGGTCATCACCTCCCCTTTGTCATCCGGCCATCTCCTCCCTTCGTCACCGGGCCAGCTCGCCGCGCCACCTCCACATCGCCATCAATGCACCGCGCCACCTCACCCAGCCTGGCGCTGCCCAACCGCCCCCGCCCAACCACGTCATCTCACAGCCCCATCACCGTACTGATCCCACCGCCTCTTCGTCGGCTATAAAAGCCATCAGGGGCAAGCCTCTTTCGTCATCTCCCACCTCCGCCACCTCCCCATCACCCAACCCCTCCAAGGCTCCAAGGCCGACCAAATTTGAAGAAACATCGCTGCCATTGTTCTTCTTCATCGGCGAGCCCGACGCCGATTCACCGCCCCCGTCCACCCAGCCTCCAAATTGAGCCCTCGATAAGCATCGCCCCACCTTCCTGGTTCTTCCCCCCACCTTTCCCACCCTCCTACCTCATCGGAGCTCGCCGCCACCATGCTCCTCCTTTGTGCCGCTCTCGGCTGCCACCGCCAGACTGCCTCTGACCTCCCCGCACCCCACCAAGACCACCTCTGAGACCCCCTTACTCCACTAAACCTTAAACCCCGACCAATTTGGCCGGAGCACCACTGTAGCGCCGTCGGCCTCATCCTCTGCTCCGGCCGATCGCCACTCATGCCACCACACCATTCCCAAGTCTCCTCAACCCCGAAAAAGCCCTAAAATGGAACCCTCTTACCTCGGTGAATCTCCCTCCGCCACTCACTCCCGGCCCACCATCATCACGGCCGAGGCGAATAAGCGCGCCTTGGCCTTTGGTTGCATTGCTCGGGCCGCTTTGTCTTGTTGGCCTTTAAAGCGACCAAATCGCCGACAAATTTCCACCTAAGTGTTCGACTTAGCCCAACACTGTTCCAAAACAAAAACCCATTTCAGCCTTTTACTGTTCATAACACAGTATAGTGATTACTGTTCACAAACCCAAAAAGCGCACAGTAAAACATGCTTACTGTTCATTACAAAAAACAATGACTCTAACTACTGTTCATACCCAGTTTTCGTGTGTGACTAGTAAAATAGTACTATTCACTATCTGACACTTTTTCGCCCGAAACCCTAATTTGACATTTTAAACTCTTTTCAACCGTTTTGAGCCCGTGAATTCATTTCTCGACTCCGTTCAGCCAAGCGAAGCACCAAATAAATTCCTATCCACCACACCACCTCCTTTCTTTTTGTTTTCTTTTTGAATTTATTTACTTGCATGTTGTTCTCGACTCATTCCTTGTCGGGCCGGATTTTATTTGGTTTATTTTATTTCTTTTCGCGCTAGGTCACGACTTTGACCACCAGACTCTAGAAGACACCAGACAAGACCAGTATCTAAAGGACTTTGTGCAAGGAGGCAAGTCGCATTTCTTGATTATTTTGAGCCTATAATTCATATATTTATTATTACTTTTATTATTGTATTTGTGCTAATTACTTTATTATTGAAATGATACTTTTTGAATGCCGTGATACTTAGATAAATCACATTACCCCACATACAAACCCACCTAGCACTTGTAGGCCATATTCACCTTGACAAGGTTAAAATCATTTGTAAGCCATATTCACCTTGACAAGTTCACAAAAAATATTAGCTATATAAGTAACTTTGTCACACAAATGTGTTTATAAATCCTGAAAAGCAGTATTGGCGGTTCGCCAATGGTTTTTGTTGAGAGTTGAGGGTTGTATCCAGGAAGTTGGACAACCCAATAGACTGGTTAAAAGTGAGTCGAAGGTGGAGGTGGACAACCACGAGTTGTTGTTAGTCCATTTTCTTACTAGAGACAAGTAAGGACAAGAGCCTTGTGCCAAGTGACCAAAACAGAAACCACCCAACCACATTTGTGATCATTACTTCCTGGCTTAGTACACTACTCTCCCAATTGAATATCTACAGGATAGGCGTGTGCTCTTGTGTGATAGAGCAGCGCGGAACATGGGTGGGACAGGGATGGGCCTAAAGGGACACTCGCTGGTCTACACAATGGTATGGTCCCGTCAGCGTCAGGGCACAAATTCCACCATTGGTCGGTGGTCTCCCGAGGGTTGTATGGAGTTGAACCTACCGGGTAGAGGCTAAAAAGGTTGAGCAGTGAAAAAGCTTTGTTATCTCAGCTCAGTCGCGCGCTAACGTGTTGCATGTCTATGTACTGACAGTATGACTATAGGATATCTTGTGGGTAAAGTTGGACCACTCTGTAGAGTGTATAATCAAAGGTATTCGAATACGATGTGCTTCCAGTTAGTGAAGTTATGTTAATGGGTGATTCTAGTACATGAGGCATAAGTAGAGATTTTGAGATGTTAAGTTGGTTTGTGCAATTGTTGATAAACCCCTAATGTTATTATTTATTATTGTTTTACTGTTTTAAAGATAAACCGCTTTAAATGCAAAATGCATCCACATATGCCTATTAAGGTAAACCCTAACCATCCATTGAACTCCTTGCATGTAATTATTTAGTTTTTCCATGTGGCTTGTTGAGTACAGTAGTAGTACTCATTCTTGCAAAATCTGCAAATCATCTACAGAGGAAATATGGGAAAACCTCGAGGATCTTGATGAGGAAGGATTTGGTAGGATCACCAGACGGCGATAATTACGATTATTAGGTCTCTACCGTGCTCAAGCGTGCCTGTGGTTTGAAGTTCTTTTGTCTTGTATTATATTAACTTAGGGCTTGGATGCGCGTGTCAGGTTAAAACTGGCTGTTAAGCCTTCATCTTATGTAATAAAAGTATGATTTTTGTTGTAATTGAAAGCTTTCTTATGACGTTGCTTACTTCGCAACTGCACATCCTCGGCAGTTGTGAAGAGTTTAATGGTCCTAGATTTTGGGATGTTACAGGATGCAAGGTGGCGGCGTATGCATGCAAGGCCGGTGAGAAAGAGGAGGTCACAAACTTGTGTCGTGCGCTGGCCTGCCACCGCTGGTCACGAGAAGGCAGAGTACCGTAGATCTAGGAGGAGGGAGGACTGATGGAGCTAAGTGAGGAAGGGATTGGTGATGCTGGAGGGAGTGTGCGTCTGCGCGGCGTTGAGTGGAGGCTGAGATCTACGGTTTTTCTATATGGGCCACATGTCAGCTTTGTTGGCGGGTTATCGGACGAAATGGACATGGGTGGAGCTCCTCATGTCCATGCCCGATTACACATCAGGCAAAGTTTTACCCCGCGAATGTGTACGTGGGCACGAAATAAAGAACATATCCATCTTTATTAAGGATTTTTCTGCGGTTAATCGAGGTTAATAGGGTAATCGGACAGGATTGTGAAGGCGCACTCGGCATGGGCAGCACCACGCCTCGCACCCGCCCGCGGGCCAGGTGCAGAGCTACAGTAGATGCATGGGGGTACAGTTGCACATCTAAAATTCTTGTACAAAAAACTGGTATATACCCCCCTTAATACATAAAGTATGCACTACACATACTAACATACATACTCCTCAACTCCTGGCGGCCCATTTAGCATTAGGCCCAACAGAATATAAGAATCAAGCCTAAGTCAAGTAGTCAACTAGTCAAGGAGGCGTCAGGCTTAAGTACCATCTACCCATCCAGGCATCTTTGCTTCCTACTAATATATTTGCTTCTTATGACATATTTCATGAAGTTAATACAGAGCTACTTCTTTGCATGGCATCTTTGCATCATGCTAATTCATTCGCTTCATATGACAAGGATAAAGTTCTTACACTTGCTAAGTTTTATTCTAAAGATTTCTCGAACACAGATTTCATCCAACTTTCTTTCCAACCTAATGTATTTATCACTAACATGCATCAAGATACAAGGTTTCGAGAAGTGAAGAATCTCAGTGAGCTCTCTATTAAACCTGTTGAGACAAAGAAGGTTGATCGCTATAAACTTGTTTATTTGCTGCTCAAATTGGTATTGATCCTTCGTGTGACTACTGCAAGGGTAAAAAGGGTATTTCCGGCAATTAATCATGTGAAGAACAAGCTAAGAAATAGCATGTGTGAATAATACTTGAATGGTTGCTTAGTTACGTACATTGAGCGTGAATTTTTTCTACTAGTTAGTGATGATGTTGTCATCAATCGCTTTCAAAACATGAAGGAACATCGTATTAAGTTGTAAATTTCTAAAATATTTTGTAATGTTCGTTATAGTGCGAATATGTAATTTGACACATTTGAACTTATATAGTATGTCATTTGAACTTATGTTCAAACAGATATGTGTTAAATTTACATCTCTATCATTAAAATCCTAGCCCCACCTCTGCCACGGGCGTCACAGCAGGCGGTGACAAAGGCAACACGCGCATGCGGCAGCTACTCTGGGAGGTCGGTTCATGGCACTGGTGGGTTTCCAATGTTTTTTGCTTGTTGTTCGATTGTTTGTCATGTCGTGTTTGGCGATTGTTGAACGACGTGATCACAATTTAACAACATTTTTTGTTTGCATGAAACTGCATTCGAGGAACTCATTCAAACTTGGAAGTAGAGATGTACGAGGGAGTAGACACTAGACAATTCTTTAGCACTAGATTTTTTTTTATTGGACAAGCATCCACAGGTATTAATAGGAGCAATAGTGTTATAAGAGAGCGGCAATCATTTATATTCTTTTGAGGTTGTGCTTAAAAAATTTGTGGTTGGCTTCATCAAAATTTTCTCACTTATCGTGACTCACTACTACAAAAATACTAATACTGGACGCCTGATCACAGACGGTTCATCGAAATCATCTGTATTAAACACAATCTTGGACGGTTTTTGTCTACTGACCGTCTGTGTTATTTTTCGCGCTAAAAACTGTCTGTGAAGAGGTCATATCACAGACGGTTAATGTTTAAAACCGTCTGTGAAGTATCACAGACGGTTCTGACCAAAAACCGTCTATGATATTACCCAATATCACAGACGGTTTTTTGTCAGAACCGTCTGTGATACTTCATAGACGATTTTAAACATTAACCATCTGTGATACTACTACATATCACAGACGGTTTTTGTTGAAAACCGTCCATGATAATTAACTTATCACAGACGGTGCAATGTACATATATAGCTCCCCAACAGAGTCTTCTTGATCTCCATCTCTGGCGCTACGTACGGTAACTGCGGGAGATCTCTGTAATGTTCTGTTTGTCCTGAGTTTTTGAAAAAAAATTCAAAACAAAAGGAACCATTCGGTTTTGCTGAAGTTTCAAAGCTTAACTTGAGATTTTTAGAAATTGAGGTGTTTAAAATGACTAAGCTAAACTTTAACTGATCCAAAGTTGGTTCCCTTTGCATTTGCTTGGTCTCTGGTGTTGTCCTCCTCTTTCTTGTGTCATATCGAACCTTCCCTTTTTCCTTTGGAGTTCCTCTCTGTCTATCCCCCCCCCTCTCGTTTCAAGCTACTCGCGCCTCTCCTTGCCCTCTGGATCTCTCCTCTTTGGACCTCCTCGTGGTCTTTTTTGCAAAGACCACCTCTTCTGGTCTTTTGCGAAGACCACTCTTTTTGGTCGAGACCACCTCTTGTGGTCATGACCTCCCCTTTTGCTCAGACCACCCTGTTGGTCACCCTTGGGGTCTTTTGTAAAGACCACCCTCCTGGTCCAGATCACCCTTGGGGATCAGGACCTTCTTTAAACTTCCCCTTGTGTTTAAACCTCTAAGGTTTAGACATCTCTCTGTGGTTCAGACCTCTTCTCTGGTTTAGACTTTTCTCTTGTTTGTTTTCTCTGGTTTGGACATGCCCCTCTGTCCAGACCTCCCTTCGATTGGATCTAAGGGTCCAGACTTCCCTTCGTTTGGATCCAAGGGTCTAGACCTCCCTTGTGCTTGGACCTCCCTCTAGTTCAGACCTCCTCTTAACCTCTCTGGACCTCCTCTTGTGCACTTTGCTTAGACTTTCCTTTAGTCTAGGCCTCCTTCAGACCTCTTTGTTGGTTTGAATCTCTTTTCGGGGTTTAGACCTCCTTTTTTATCTAAACCCACCTTCCCCGTTTAGACCTCCTTCTCCATTTGAATCTTCCCTTGGTTTTGACCTCCCCTTTGGGTCACGATCACTCCTAAGGTGTTCCAAGCTTGGGTTTGTGTTTCAAACGTCCTTGAACTTCGAAATTCTAAATTCGGGTTGATTTTCCCTTTCTCTCGGACCTCCACGTGTTCATTTGAACCTCCTCGTGTTCATCTGGACCTCCCCGTGCTCCCTTGAATCTCCCTTATGTTTATCCTGACCGTTGAGACCTCCCTTGTGTTCATCTTAACCGTCGGGATCTCCCTTGTGTTTATCCTGACCGTTGAGACCTCCCTTGTGTTCATCTTAACCGTCGGGATCTCCCTTGTGTTTATCCTGGCCGTTGAGACCTCCCTTGTGCTCATCTTAACCGTTGGGACCTCCCTCACGTCCATTCGAGCCTTCCGCTTGATCCAGACCTTTATCGGTTTTTTACCGTTCGATCTATGTTGGACGGCCCAATCGCTTTGCCCTATTTGATCGAGATCTGACGGCCCCAGCCTTCCCCGTGTTTTCCTTGCTATCGCTTCGCTCCCTTGTTTCAATCTGACCGTCGGGACCTCCTCGTCCTCAGGATCTGTTGGTCTTTTTGTAAAGACCACCCTCCCGGTCATGACCACCCCTTGTGGTCAGGACCTTCCCTTGAGGCTGCGACCTCTCCTTTTTGTCATTTTGCTGCGACCTCCCCTTTTTGTCGTTTTGCTGCGACCTCCCCTTGAGGCCGCAACCTCCTCTTTTGTCGTTTTAACGCGACCTCTCCTCGTGGTCTTTTTGCAAAGACCACCCTCCTAGTCTTTTTGCAAAGACCACCCTTTTGGGTCCTTTTTGCAAAGACTACCCTCTCAGTCTTTGTTGGTCTTTTTGCAAAGACCACCCTCGTGGCTGGATCTCCTCCTGACCCATTGGACCTCGCTCCTTTCCTGAGAGCCCGTTCTTTGCTATTTATTCATGTTCCTTGCTGGTTGTTCCGAGTTTGGTTTTATTTGAAGATTTGCTTGAGCTCTAGTGTTCTCTCTCCCCTTCTCTGCTCGCCCCGTGTTTCCCTCAGCTCTGTCTCTTTGTGATTTAGACCTCCTGTGAGGTTTAGATCTCCTTGTGATTTAGACCTCCTGTGAGGTTTAGATCTCTTTGTGATTTAGACCTCCTGTAGGGCCTGGATTCCCTTTGTGTTTAGACCTCTCTGTAGGTCTAGACCTTCCCTTTGTGTTTAGACCTCTCTGTTGGTCTGGATCTCCTCTTTGTGCTTAGACCTCTCCTTTGAGTGTAGACCCCTCTGTTGGTATAGACCTTCCCTTTGGTTTAGGCCTGCTTTGTGGTTTAGACCTCCTTGTTGATTACGACCACCTCTTGGTCACAACCTTCCCTTTTGGTTAGGACCTCCTGTCCTTAAGACCTCCTTGTCTTCAGGACTTTCCCCTAGTCCTTCGGACCTCCTTTTCCCTTTGGACCTCCTCCTTCCTTGAGCCTCCTTGTCCCCAGGACCTCTCCGTGGTCTTTTTGCAAAGACCACCTTTGCGGTCAGACCTCCCCTTAAGGTCACGACCTCTGGTCTTTTTGCAAAGACCACCCTTTGCGGTCAGACCTCCCTTATAGGTCACGACCTCACCTTCGACCTCCTCTTTTGACTCCCACATGACCTCCTCCTCAGGGGTTTTGACTGACCCTACTTGTCAGCCCTGTCAGTACCTTTTCTACCTCTTGTCACATCATTTTTAATGCAAAAGTTTGTGCGCATTAAATGATGTCACCTCCACCTTGACTTTTTCCTTCTCTTGTCTCCCCCTTTACTTGTTCTAGTCCTTTTTCGTACCATCTGGCACTGTGTCTTTGCCCCCAACACCTTGAATCTGGACACTTCCTTTTGATGGTGCTCCTATTCTCCTCTTCCTTTAAATAGAGCACCCAGAGTAACCTTTTTCTCCTTGTTCTTCATTCTAACTTCCCCATTCATATCTCTCACTGTTCTAGAGCTCTCTTGGCTCCTCTGGTTGGACCTCCCTTCCAGTGGATCTCTTCTCTTTTGGTTCTAGTTAAGTTCTTTTCGGTTATCTCTTAGAGTTTCTTTATTGATTTGTTTTTTTGCAAACGTGTAGATGTCGGTTTCGCTGAGGAGCTCGAGGATCCAGCTACCTCAACCGAAGCTCATCAATTCGCCACCGAAGGCAAGTCGTGGACCATTGACCATTTTGAACCCATTTTACAAAAGTATCTTGTTTTGATATAAACTTGTATGTCTATTTGTACAGAAATGGTTTGGGCTGTAGCTATATTCCCATTTGACTGTATGCCTCCTTGAATATTTGTGCTAGACATGTTGACATGTTTCCCTTGGACACCTTAGGATGGGTACTGTTAGTTGGTCTCTTATTGATATCACCAACCTGGGTATCATTTTATGCTTAGACATGCTTTAGTAGACGTTGGTCTCACCATGAATCATCAATGTTAGCTATCCCAGCACACTGGTTCGTGGCTTGTGTAGTAGCGGTCAGTGTTGCTGATTAAAAAGAAGTGTGGCCCTGTGTGAGGCTACGACATTTGTTGTCACCTTAACTAAACTTTGTTGTGCCGAGACCTGGGTGGTCCTCTGGCCGGGTTGAACCAAAATGTTTTATGCTCGGATGAGTGATCTCGAAGTAAAGGAGGTGTTGTGTGCACATTGGTGTTGTGTGCACCTTGGGATGTGGAAGGTCTCGCCTGGGCAGCAACTAAGAACTTAACCTTGTGAGCCATTGACTTGGGCCATACCGTGCAACCACAAGTCCAGGATGGGGTGGACCTGGCCAACTAATTAGCGAAGTTTTGGTTCAGTTCTGTTGTGGCTGGGAACGGCGCAAGAGGGTGCCTGTGTGGCGAAACCTTAGCGAGCAGAACCGAGTCGAAATAGAGCTTTGTAAAGGCCTTGTGATAATCTCTTAGTCGCACACCTCGGAAGTATGTGAGTAGACAGTATAAGAACATTATCTCTTGTGGGTAAAGCTGTATAACCTCTGCAGAGTGTAAATCTATTCGAATAGCGGCGTCCTCGGTTATGGACATGCCCGGAGATTTCGAACGAGGGGTAGAATTTTAAAAACTTGGTCTTGGGAGTTCTAGAGCTGGTGCTCTAGGGTGGTTTGGTTCGGGCCTGCGTGGTCTAGGAGTGGTCTTGGGAGTGAGTGGGTGCTCACGACCTCCTTTGAAAATCAATGTACTTATGTATATCTCTTTTAACTTCAGCTTTTCCATCTACTTATGATATTCACTGTCAAATATTGCTTTCTGCAAACTAACCCTATAGCTCTCCGTTGTCAAGCCGTGCATAAATAATTATTTGCATACATTCTCCCCACGGCTTGCTGAGTACATTCAAAGTACTCATAGCTTGTGCCCTCTGTTTTAATAAGTAGAGGAAGGAGATCCAGAAAGTCTTATGCTCTTTGATGGGGACCTCTTTTGAAGACCTTGCGCATAGGAGACGTTCCTCCACTCGGTAGCTTGTGGGCTTGCCGAATGGCCTTCACGTGTTTTTGTTTCTGCTGCAGGTTCTCTCTTGAGTTGTAAGCCCGCAGGGCAACCTTGTAAAAACCTTGACCTTAAGGTCTTTTGCTAATAATATGTGTTAATTTGTCTGCTTCATCTTTTGTGCTTGTTGTATGGTTGTGATGTCACCAATGTAAGTCTATGCGAGCTAGCTTACTGATCCAAGGACTAGCTCATGGTGCACAGAGGTTGGGACCTTCGGGCGATCTTAGAGGACCTCTAGGTGGACCTTCGAATCCTCCTAGGGAGGTCCTAGAGACCTCCTGGTGATCCTAGGAGACCTCCTCGGGTGGTCTTGGAGGACCTCCCAGACCTCCAGGTGGTCATGTCAGACCTCCTGGGAGGTCCTGGGAGATCTCTCCAGGAGCTCCCGAGATAGGTCCTCACAATCTCCAAGCCCGGTGAGTCCATTGCCATTCCGTGCCCGGTTTGAGTATTGCCTCACCTCACTGAGCCCGCTCGTGTGGTCCATTTTAGCTATTGTTGCCGAGGAGCTTGCCGTCGTTGCCTCTGTTCACCGATCGACGACAAGCCGCCTTGGACCTTTCCCGACTTTATTGACACCTTCTTCGTGATCGAGGTGAGCTGCTGGAGCATAAGCATCCTTTAATTTAAGTAGTTTGACGTTTCTGCACGGAATAAATAGTGAAGCCCATGGCGCGCCACGACGAGACATCATTGTCGGTTCGCCTCAGGCGACCTTAGGGTCTCAAGCCACGACTATTAGTAATGCGATGTCACCCTAAGCCCAATTTGAGCTTCAAATCCTACTATTTTTAATCATTTAGTTAATAAACTAACGAGTCTATGACATGTGGGACCGCCATAGATTTTATAAATAAAATCATGAAATAAAAAATGAGTCACTGACAAGTAGGGCCCACATGTAAGTTAATAAAATTCGGAAAAATGTAAAAATAATAATAAAAAACCACCTTTAGTTCAGAGAAAAATACGCTTTCTCTATTGGAAAGCGTAATTAAGCCTCAGAAAATACGCTTTCGAAGTCACCCTTTTATTTATTTCCAAGGTTTTCAATACGAATCGTGTGATGGACCGAAACTGGATGTACGTTGAGAACCGTGTGAGTGAAGAGTACATTAATGGCGTGTGTGCTTTTACAAGAGTTGTTGAGTAGGACATGTTGAATAAGGGGGCAGAATATATGTACTATCCATGCATTGACTGCGAGAATCTGAAGATGTTTAAGAACCGAGCACAGATCGAAGCACACTTGATTGAAGGGTTTCAAAAAGGGTTATCTGCGTTGGACGATCACGGTGAAGAGCATATTATCAGAAGTCAACGATATCTTGCGGATGATGTCGATTGTGGTTACGATTCGGATAGGCGCATGATGACAATCTAGATCGAGATGCTTCGCGATCTGAAGAAGCGTGATGAGATGGGTATGTTCAATTCGGGGCTTGATGGAGGACTCGGAGAAACCTTTGTTCCCCAAGGCGCAAGCCGAATACACAAGGTTGTCATCAGCTTGAACTGAAATTGAAGGCAAGCAGCGGTTGGTCCGACAAGAGTTTCCGCGGGTCATTAGGTCTCTTAGCGGACATGCTTAGGAGAAGCGAGTTGCCCAAAACCACCTACAAAGCCAAGAAGGTTCTTTGTCCATTGGGAATGGAAGTAGAAAGAATACATGCATGTCCGAACGACTGTATCCTCTACCATAACGAGTATACAAACATGTATGTATGTCTGGTGTGCAACGCATCCCGATACAAGCGTAAGAATCAATCAGATGACGACAAGGGAATCGAGGTGAAGAAAGGACCTCCTGCTAAGGTGACGTGGTATCTTCCTGTAATTTACCATTTGAAGCGGTTTTTTGCGAGCCCAAAGATTGCAAAACTGCTGCATTGGCACTCAGAGGAGCGTAAGAATGACGAAAAGCTAAGACACCCTGTTGATTCCGCCCAGTGAAGAAACATCGATAGGAGGTTTACAGACTTCGGTGCGGAACCGAGAAATATAAGGTTTGGATTGAGTACAGATGGAATGAATCCTTTCAGTAACATGAGTAGCCAACATAGTACTTGGCCCGTGACACTCTGTATCTACAACCTTTCTCCTTGGTCATGTATGAAGCGGAAGTATATTTTACTGTCGATACTTATCGAAGAACCGAAGCAACCTGGGAATGATATTGATGTATACCTAGCACCATTGATGGAAGATCTAAAAATCATGTGGATTGAAAGTGCAGGTATGGGATGCGTACAAGCGAGAGAACTTCACTTTACGTTCCTTGTTGTTACGCACCATAAATGATTATCCCCCTTGCTAATCTATCGGGCGAGTACAAAAGAGGCCAAAGCACATACTCCTTTGCTTAGATGATATCGAGAGTGTGGCTTGAATCACTCGCAAGAAACCGTATACATGCATCGTGGGTTCCTTGAGGGCTCACCCATACCGCAGGGATGAAGAAACAATTGACGGAGAGAAGGAAGACAATTGACTCCAAGGCATTTAAGCGGAAAAGAGATCTATGATATGGTTAAGGATTTAGATGTTATGCTCGGAAAGTGGCGTAAATCGAGGACCCGTAAGAAGAACATGTGGAAGAAGAGATCAATATTTGGGACTTACCTTATTGGGAGAACCTAGAAGTTTGCCTTTGCATCGGCGTCATGCGTGAGAAGAATGTATGTGACGACTTGATTGGTCTCTTCTTGAACATTCGTGACAAAACAAAGGATGGTGTCAGCATGCGGCTTGACTTGGTTGATATAGACATCGGACACGAGTTAGCACCAACAAAGACCGATAAAGGACGAGCGTACCTTCCCCACTTGTTACACTCTGTTCAAGGTCGAAGAAGCTGAAGCTGCGGTCTTGCATGGTGTGAAAGTTCCTTCCGGTTACTCGCCAACATGAAGAAACTTGTTTCGATGGAAGATTTGAAGTTAATTGGCATGAAGTCTCACGATTGTCATGTGCTGATGACACAAATGCTCCCTGTTGCAATTAGAAGTATTTTGTCGATCAAGGTCCGAGAGACAATCATGAGGCTATGTTATTTCTTTAACACGATTGCTCAGAAGGTCACCGATCCCGAAGGACTAGATGCTCTGTAGGATAAGGTGGTGATGGCTCTATGTGATCTTGAGATGTATTTCTCTCTGTCGTTTTTCGATATCATGGTCCATCTCATTGTTCACATTGTGAGGGAGATAAAGATGTCGGGCCGTGTTCCTCGTAGCATGTACCCGTTCGAGAGGTTCATGGAATTCTCAAGTCATATGTACGGAATCGATCTCGTGGGAGGGCGACATCGTCGAAGGTTATGCAACCGAAGAGGTCATTGAGTTCTGCGTCGATTACATGGCTCGGTCGAGCTGATAGGTGTGCCTCGATCTCGCCATGAGAGGAGGCTCGAGTGTCGGGACCATCGAAGGAAAGCAATCACTCGGATATGGATCGTATGCTCAAGCCCATTTCACGATCTTGCAACACATGACTGAAGTGTCTTCGTATATCGACCAGCACAAGGACATGCTTCGGCAACAGAATCCGGAGCGGCTGGATGTTTGGATCACGAGACAACACAACAAACGATTCAACCAATGGTTGAAGGAGCGACTCGCTAGGAGCTTGTCAAGTGATATGCTGACATGGTTGGCAAAAGGGCCAACATTTATAGTTGTGACATGGCGAGGATACGACATAATTGTGTACATATTCTACACACAGGCTCAGGATATAAAGAGCACTAACCAGAACAGTGGTGTCCGCATAGATGCATTTAGTACCGATAGGCTGAGGAGCTCCTACTATCGGCAAATAGAGGAGATATGGGAGCTCGACTACGTGATTTTCAAGATCCCCCTATTTCGGTGCCGTTGGTTCCATCTCCCACAGGTGAAGGTCGACTAGTACGGCGTCACTACTGTGGACCTCGAACGTGTCAAATACAAAGATGAACCATTCGTACTGGCTAACCAAGTTGTTTAAGTCTTCTATGTAACTGACCCGGCAAATAAGAAACGCCACATAGTTCTTCATGGAAAAAGGAGGATTGTTGGAGTTAAGAATGTAGTGGACGAAGAAGAATACAATCAATTTGACGAGTTGCCTCCTTTCGGAAACGGCATAAGGGTCGAGGAAGAAGAACGTGACGAAACTAGCTACATATGTGTCGATCATCATGAAGGGCTAATTTTTAAAGAATAATTGAACAATGCGTGTTATATGTACGTTATGATGAATGGTTAATTTTAGTTCATTTGAATTAATTGATTTGTACTGTGAAATGGATGTGATTGTTACTGAAATGAATGTGAATTGGATGTATATACATGTACTTGTTGTGTTTTCTGCTTGTTTCAGAGGGCATGGCTAGCATTTCCTGAGGCTAGTCGATAAACAGAACTAGATTAACCAATACAAAATAATATCACAGATGGTTTGTAGATCAAACCGTATGTGATTATATATCCTGAGCGGTTCCTTAGTAAAACCGTGCGTGATACAATATATCACTGAGCGGTTGTTGATTGGGCACGTGCGTGATACATCATATATCCTGAGCGGTTGTTTATTGGAATGCGTATGTGATACATCACATATCACGAGCGGTTCTACTTTAGAACCGTGCAGTGATGTTCATCCCTATTTATATTCGGACTCTAGGGTTTGCCCGCGCCCCCCACTCAAACAATTAAGTTTCTCAACTCCTCGCTCCCTCCTCCCCCGAGCCCGTCGCCGCCGTCCTCAACGCCACCTCCTCCTCAAGTCCGGCGTGACTCCTCCCCCGAGCCCGCCGACGCCGTCCTCAACGTCGCCTCCTCCTCGAGCCCGGCGTGCCTCCTCACCCTGAGCCCGCTGCGCCTCCTCCCCTCCCCCGAGCCCGGCACACCTCTCCTTCAACGCCGCCTTCTTTGCTCGGTACTACTCCTGCTCGTCCTTCTCCTCGGCCCAAAGGTAACCAATCTTGGAGTTGCCGACCCAGCGCCCTTTCCTCACTCTTTCTATCAATAATCATCATGTTGTCATGGTCCTTATTGACTCATGATAATTGTACTTGTTTTAGGAATTTGTATTTGTTCTAGTCGAGTTATTCATATGGTATTTGTTTTGATCTCGCTCTTTGGAATATATTGCAATGTGGTGTGGTGGGCTTGAGATGAATGCTCTGTGATGATAATAGTCTTATCTTGAAATTGTTTTGATAATCGGTTTGAACTTGAGCTCTAATTGGAATGCTTACTCTACATCGATAGCAATATCGAAATGTTAAATCTTAGCTTTATCTTTGATTTCATTTGTTCACATGATGTTTGTGTTGAGCATATTATTCCTTTTAAATGACTTGGAGGATTTACATGTTTATGTCAATTATTATTAATTGGTGTGTATACCCATACACATAGAGATCGAATCTTATGATAATATGTTCATGCGTGTCAGAACTTCTATTTCTTGTAAAGATGTCTTCCGCTAATTCTTCGTCATCGCCGCCTCATGTGTCTGATGATGCACCATCATCTGGAATATCCAATCGCGGTAGAAGAAGAGGAATATCGAAAAGGCCCGCGGGCGATTTACCATCACGGAGTCGTCGATGCAGGACCCTATCAATCCTCGTCGGCGGCGTCGCATTCGAGCGGTTGGAATAGTTGCGCGAGGAGCGGGTCAACGTCACCTACGATTAAGTGGAGCGAGTTGACCAAAACTTCGAAAAGATAAGGCTGGCAGCGGATATTCTCAAATCGTTCGAGATCTCGGAGCAACACCGGGACTCCGTGCGGCGACCAGCAGCGTTGCTCTGGGCGTGCAAAGTGTGGAAGAACTTCAAAACACGCTTGTCAAGAACTACGTGGAGAAGGATCGAGGCTCTTCCACAAGTATCCATTCTTGGAAGAGTCTGGAGTCGAGTTTGTGGCGAAAAAGATGACAGATGAATTTAGGAGTGAAAGTCACGGTGCACCACGGCCCTCGAGCAAAAACAAACACCCCACGGACTTCGGCACCGTTAGGTATCGGGTAAAATCGATATGGAGGATCGGGACCCGGCGAACAAGCCGTTCGAATGTCTCCCGCTATTTCCGAGATCAGCGATGTCTGGCGCGAAACTTGTTATTTGGGAGGTTCGTACCACATCTATGGAAGTCTCCTTTCAAACCCGTAGACCGAAGTGTCTCGGCGCTGGTAAGATGTCGAACTACCTAGTTTGTAATTACTCCATAACTTCATAGGAAGTGAAATGACATGTCGGGCTTTGCGAGTAACACTTGAGTACACAATCTTCCCAAGGCTCATTCGAGTGAGGGGAGGGAGAGATATACTTTCTGCGGCCCTAGGAAACAATGAGCATCCGGGTCGCACGAGAGACGATGGTGTTTATGTTACATGGGTAGATTGGTTCCAAACGGACTCCGGATCGTACCAGAGTAGAAAGAGAGCCAAAGCCGAGCGCGATACAAAGCTATAAGAGGAGATTTGTGAATCCCTCGAAGATGAGATTCGTGAATCCCTCAGAGATGAGATCGATGATTGTGTCAGAGCTGCGACGCAACAACAGCTGGAGAGCTTTGAGGAAAGGCTTAGGAAATTGCAAATCCCAAATCAGTTGCAAGCCCCTGCCCCTACTGTGCTAGCCAGCCCCCCAAACTTCTGAGTAGCTGCGCATCCAACCCTAACCCTACCCCAATAGCCGATGGCAGATTTCCTATCGATGACATCCAGGTAATAATTATTTTCTCTGGAATGCTCGATCCATTGATAGGCCTGTTGGAGTAGCTAATTTTGTATCGTTATGTAGGTGGCTTTGAAGTGCAAGCTCCAAGTAAGATATGTCTCTGTTGCTCTAGATGCTGCTTGGGGCCAGGTGTATCTATCCGGTGTCGGGACTTTGGTGCACGGTGTAAATCTAACGCCGGAGTTTACATAAAAGTAAATGTGGGCGGTGTTTGTGCCAATTTGGGGCCGTCTGTGCATATTCCCCAACGCGAGGTCATGACTCTAGAGCAAGCCGTTAGAACGTTCATCCGATGGCCCAAGGGGACATCTGCACAGAGCTACTGCTCGATGTCAACTTCACGGAATGTCTGCAGCGGTATCAAGTCCACGGGGTGAATGCCTTTGAAGCTACACCTGCCGTCTTGACAAGGGCCGATGCATTAGATGCATCTACACCTCGTGCTCATTCGACTCTTGTGAAGTCGACCTCTACAAAGCGAGGCAGCAAGGGCAAATCAAAGGCGGTCGACTCTATTCGATATCCCTTCTTCTGGTTGGCCCATAAATTTGTGCTAGGTGGTGGTTGGTCGAGAGGTTAGACACCCTACCCTAGGATCGGCTTGCGACATTGCATACATGGTACATGGGCGAGGCCAACAAGGCGGATGAACAACGACACTCGGGTGTCACCGTCAAGTTCAAGAAGGTTCATTTTAACCATGAGCTTCAAGGCGTGTCTTCACGGTGACCTTCGAGGGCGTGTTACGTCTCTTCAACCTCGACCCACTCGACATCTCACTCATGCGATCTTTGGACCTTTGTAAGTGTGTACAATCATGGTCAATGTTAAGTGTAATATCGATAAATGTTATATATAACTCCTTGCTTTTGTATAT
The DNA here is from genome assembly GCA_036346405.1 of Phyllostachys edulis. Classification (NCBI taxonomy): domain Eukaryota; kingdom Viridiplantae; phylum Streptophyta; class Magnoliopsida; order Poales; family Poaceae; genus Phyllostachys; species Phyllostachys edulis. Next base: position 106,776,297 of record CM070550.1, read on the forward strand.
AGATACATGATGTACGAAGCGAAGAAAGAATTCACCGGTAGGTTTCCTTGACCCTACGTGGTCTCTGAGCAAACCATCGGGCGAATGCAACATTAAATCGAGGATTACGTTATAAGCGTTTTTCTTTGGCTCGCCACAACAAGGAATACATACTTTTGCCCTACAACCCGAGGAGTAAGTGTTGCACTCTTGGTTATACTTGTTGATTTGTACTTTATAAGCAACACGAACTTAGGTTTAATAACCATGGTGACATACCTGTGTAGGTTCCACTGGATTCTAATTGTAATTATACCAAAATAGAGCTCGGTAATATACCTAGATTTCCTACAGAGGACCCCTCACAACATCACAGTTATCCGGCATTTAATGAATAGGTAAACACATTTCCTCCATAGAAACTCTATTGTAGTCTTTCCTTCCTTTGCAATGGCTAAGGCTAACTTCTTGGAGTCACGTAGGGCGTTTGGCGTGTACTATGGTAAAGGAGGGAAAAACAAGAGAAGGACATTGTCACACGATCTAAAATTCCTGGTACTCGCTAGCTAGTACACATTAATCTTATATAACGCTTCGTAGTAATGCCTCTTGAACTAACCAATTCTATTTTTGCAATACCACTAGCAGCCGTCGGGCCGCAACGTCTGTGGATACTATGTTTGCCACAACATGGAACTACTCATCGGTTTCACGATCACCAATGATCCTCAAGTTTGTCAATCTTGTAACAATTATTTCATATATACTTACCAATTTATATAAGCACGAATTTAATCTTCCTAGCGATAGGTTGCGACCATCGCCGAAACTGCGTTGGAACAGATCGAGCTCATAAAAGTTTGATCACACCTTGTGTCATTCCTGAACAGTCAGGTCATAAATCCAGACGGGAGTTTCCACAGTGTAGATTGAACTTGATTGGGATAAGATTAAACTTAATGGTACATGTGTGTAAATGTACATTAATGGTTAATTTTAGTTAATTGATTTGTGAATTGGATGTGTTTGTTTCTGAAATGAATGCGAATTTGATGTGCTTATACGAAATGAATCTGGAATTGGATGTGCTTGTTTCAATGGGCATGTCTAGCATTTCATGAGGCTAGCCAATAAGCAATTAGATTTACATAATGCAAAAGAATATCACAAGCGGTTTGTAGATGAAGCAAATGCATGATAGTCGACAATCACCAACGGTTTGACTATCACGATGGTTTCATCTACAAACCGTCATGATTGTCAACTATCCTGAGCGGTTTTAGTTAATAACCGTTTGTGATATTATATATCTGAGCGGTTCAAAACCATCTGTGATGACCTCATGTCATTCTTGACCCATAAACTTCGAGCGGCTCACGAAACCGTGCGTGATGGCGTTACCAACCGTCTGTGAAAGCCTTTTCTGTAGTAGTGACTGTTTCATCACCGTTATTTCGATTGGTTCTATGAGATTTGTCTACTTTGTTTTTGATACCGTGCACGTTCTTGTCGTAGGCCTTAGGTCACCATAAGCCACGTCCAGTGCTTAAAAAAAATTTGTGGTTGGCTTCACCAAATCTTTTCTCCCTTGTCGTGATTATTTCATCGCTGTTATTTCGATTCGTTCTACGAGATTCGTCTATTTTGTTATTGATACTGTGGACGCTCATGTTGTATCTCATAATATCTTATCTGATATGGAATTGCTGTGTATATGAAGCGTTATCAGAGTATAGTACTACAATAGCAACGTCATGCATCTGTGTTTGGGCTCGTATGCTAGCATATTTGTCGGGTATGGATACATGTCAAATAACACAGAAAAAGTGAACTCGCATTCTTAGCTCATAATTTGAATCTACCATGTATACCTTAGGCCTTAGGTCCCCAGAAGCCGCGTCGAGTGGCAGACCAGACTAAAATTTAGGGAATGCTAATAGGACGATGCCACTTGTCTACGCTATCGTCTGTCTACCCAGTCGTGCGCTGCATGCTTGTGTGCCCGATTGCCGTTACTTTTTTTTTCAAAAAATAATCCTTATTTATTCTAAAATACAGTAATATACCTCAGTTTTTTGTTTTACAGAAATAAAGCTCTGTCGCTCCACCGTTGGCCGATTGTAGAAGTCATCCAACGGTTGAGTGACAAGTGTACAAGTCGTCCAACGAGCGACAGAGGATTATTTCTGTAAAATAAAAAAAATAAGGTATATTACTGTATTTTGGAATAAAAAATAAATTATTATTTTTAAAAAATCATCTACTTGCCTTGTCGGCTACCGTTCTGCACACAGGCTTGTGCCACGTAGCGCTGCCTAGTTGCCGCCACACCTCATGCCTACATGAGTCGTTCAGCGCGTCCAAGCCTATGCCCACACGCCAATCGTGACGGTAGTCGCTAGGGTTTGCCATGATGAGGATCGGGGAATTGGTTAGGGATTGGAGTAGAACTCTACCTAGTGGGAAGAGAGAGCATAGTCAGAGTGAGGTAGATGGGTTTGATGGGCTCGATAAGTTGGCCCAGGACAGCAACAACCAACACTTAACTTGACGCAGCCCATATAAGGAAATTTCAGTCCAAATCATTTCCTTGTTTTTGTTCTACCCCTATAGCAGCGAAGCTTCAGACCATAGCGTCCGATGGATAGAGGTGCTAGAGGGGCACCTGTAGTCCTGCTGGATGTAGGGGGTGCTTTATCCCCTTAGCCGCCTGTTGGGTCTGCCACTAGCTACGTCCACACTATAACTACACCTTTTAGCATAACTAATATTCGATTTCTCACTCCAATGGCATATATGTTAATCTTAACTACATTATCTAAACATGGGAAGAAGATCTCCTGCATTAGTGGTCAAAATGCAGAGAATGAACAGTATGGTGAATTTTGAGCATATCTCAACCGTCCAATTAGGATCTAACAGCTAAGATTTAGTGCTACAGTATCAATGCTACGCGATATTCTAATCTACTGTAAAATCGAATATTGTTGCTACAATATTCCACATTGAATTGGTGTTGCAGACTCGAACTGTGTACCAACAGTGTCCCTTGCAGTATCACGGAGGATCCAGGCCCCTAAATGTGACCCGAAAGCTAGTAATCGGCCTGGGTGTATGTTTGATTGGTGCTCAAAATAACCATGTCAATACATCATGGTGCCGAATACGCACATGACATGCCCAAAAAAATGTTGGTTGCATATGTATTAGCCTATCTGGAAAGAAATCTAGCTAAAATTTCGGTAGCAAACAAAATACATACCAAATTCGTTCAAAGGAACTAAAAAATCTGGTCCCTTCGGCTTTCAAAGCAAACAACCTTTGAATTCTTGTTGTCTGGTTCATACGCTATATGCACTACGGAGAAGCAGATTTCTTAGAGTCTTGCTTGACTTTCTTAGAGTGCCAAAAATCGGGCACTCGTGAAACCCTCTTCTTAGAGTCTTGGGGTAGGGTGGCACTTTCGGCAAAGTCTAACACTCGGCAAAGCCAAGAGTGGCTTTCTTGAGAGTGCCTCGAGTGCGGCACTTTCGACAAAGGCGACACTCGGCAAAAGCCCTCTTTCTTGAGTGCAACACTCGACAAAAAAATGGCCCTTGACGGTAGAGGCATGCAGCAGCAGTCAAATTTTTTAAAAAAAATTCTTTCTTAGAGCGGCCACGGGACTCGACAAGGGTCCTTCTGAGAGTGCCAATTCCACGCACTTTCGGTAAAGATCCCTTCTTTGCTTGAGTGCCACTTCTGGCTTTTCGGTAAAGACCTCTTTCTTAGGAGTCGAGGCGGCACTCGATAAATTTTTTTTTTGGTTTTTGACCCATTTTTTTTGTGAGGCCTTCCACATTATTTAAAACTCCATGTTCAAATTTGGGACAATTTTGACTTTTGTTGCTATATTTAGTTAGTTTTTTTGTTTAGTTGAATTTTATGGAATATTTCAAATTTGAGCTGCGGTGCATGAAATAATCGAATTTGGTCGTTCAAAAATGATATTCATGATATTTGGTGTATGTTGAGGCCGTATCCGAGGAACTCACATGAAATTTCGAGCATCTTGTTGGCGTAACATGGCGAGGTACTGCGAAAAAGTGTATTTAAATTATATAAAATCGAGCGAAGTCGAAAATGGCCGAAACTTGTCGGAGGCGTCGTGTTATCGCATGTAGAGTCTATGGTAAAAATTGAGAAGGTTTGAGTAAGTTGCGGCGTCGGATGCCTAAAACCGAACATCTTGCATGTGATCACATGTGGAGATGTGTGGAGGCATTGAAAACAGCAAACAAATTTTACAAAATTAAATTAACGATTTGTAAAAAAGAATTAAGTTTATGAGATCAATTAAAAAAAAAAATGGGGCAAAAAAAAAAAAAAAAAAAAAAAAAATTAGAGTCTTGGCTACCACTTTCGGCAAAGGGTCCTTTGCCGAGTGCGGGAGTGGCACTCGGCAAAAAATTTTTTAAAAAAGCCTTTCTTAGAGTCTTGGCCGGCCCGGCCTCGGCAAGGAAAACCTAACTAAATGTGTGGTAGCCCTTCGCTCGCTCCTTTAACACACTGCTTGCGCCTTGCCATTAGCGCCGCATGTCGCCGCCCATATTTCGCCCGCGCCGCCCATACCCGCCTCCTCCATGCCCCGCGCCCCAAACCGCCCATCGCCCATGGCGCCGCCCCATATCCGCCCTTCTCGCGCCCGGCCACCTACTGCACCCGCCCGCCCTTGCGTCCCCCATCCTCGCCCGCCCGTGCGCCCATTCCGCCCATACCGGGTTGTTTGCAAATGTAGGTATTTTTTGCAAATGTAGGCATTTTTTCTGGGGTTGCATTTACCTTAGAAAAGAAAGGACTTAACCAAAGTGTCTTTCATTTTTGGGAAGCATTATCTTGTCTTGAAACATAGTTTGCAAAATTGCACCATATTATGGGGATGCTATTATACTTGAATGGTTTAATTTAGATATAAATTGTATCTTAGTGGAAGAAATTTCTATATCGGCAAAATTCAAATTCATGCATGGGGTTGTATGTCAACAATAAGCAATTTTAATTTTTGTCATATTGGCATGTGTCAAGCACAATTCAATCTGACAACACACTCTAAAAAGTATTCATACATTTAAGAATATATAGCGTTTTGGATATTGACACGGTTTGCACATGATGGAGGTTGATGACAATGGCGATTATGATAGACATAAAGTGAGCGGTTGAGATGAAATTTGTGGTGGACTAAAAGATCATTCTTTTATTATTTGGTGATTTTGTTATACACATGGGTGAAGCGGTTTGGATTTATATGAAGTGAGCGAGATAAGATTGCGGTGGGTTATTTGATGATTTTTTATGGCGAATGGCAATTATTTTATGGTTAAAAGTTTCAATTGCATGAAAATTCGGAATGTTGCTGCATATCTAGCTTGGTAGTACATATCTAGTCTGCGGGACCCCTTAGGCTGCCTTAAATGCATATCTAGCTTGGTATGGCGATGGTTATATTACTCAGATTATGTGTATATGCTAGAGGATGGATAGCTTGGTGAGTGGATGTACAGGGGCGCCCAAGTCGAGCTCAAATCACCCGTGAATGGATGGATAAGGCAGAAATTCTTGGACCATGCATTTAAAGCTGACTAAGGGAAGCGAGAGACACGTTACGTCCTGCGACCAATGTGAAAACAAGAAAAGAAAAAACAAGGAAGTCATGGTGCGACATCTTTGCAAGTATGGATTTATGCCAAACTATACGGTGGGTGTCCCATGGTGAAGCCTATCGTCCTAGAGAGGCCGTGAGGCGGCGCTTGGAGGCATTGGCGGTGTGGCGGGGTACAGGATGGTTAGGTGACTATGAGGATCTGACGTTCTTTGAGCAGCCTCACGGAGGAGGCGCGGGGAGGATGAGGAGGAGGAGCGAGCCAAGCGCTAAAGGCGTTCTTGGCCATGTTGGATTCGACACGAAGGTCCTACATGAGAAGACAACGGTTTCTCAAGCTGGATGCCATTGGCCGCCTCTTTGGGGTTGAAGTCGGCACAACATGACTCGAGCACAGCCGATGCTATGATGGCAATTATTGAAATTTGCTTAGGAGGTCATCATCTGTAGGCGGCTTATGCAGTCAACGAGACTCCTTGAACCTTGAAGATGCCGTATGGCGAGATACATTGTTGTCAGAAGAGTGCGTCTATTTAGGGAAGAACACAAGGATGCAAAATCTTGTCCAAAGTGTAAATCCTCTAGGTATGTGGAGGTAGACAAAGGTGATGGAAAGAAGGAGGCGAGAATGAGGACATCCCCATGAAAGTCCTAAGACACCTTCCGATCATCTGAGGGCTCCAGCGGCTATTCATGTCAGGAGTCCGCGAAAGCAGATGACATGGCACAAGAATGGCGTTCGATACAATCGACAAGATGGTACATCCGGCGGATGGTGAAGCATGGAAAAGCTTTAATGGCAACCATCGTGGCAAAGATGAAGAGGCGTAATATGCGTGTTCTTGGCGGCAGCGGATGGGTTCAATCCTTATGGAATGATGTCGGCCCCATACACTTGTTGGCCGTGTTAGCTATTCCCTCAATCTCCCCAGGGGCCCTACTTCAACGGCAAAACATATTCTTGGCGTTGATAATTCTGAACACCGGGAAACAAAATGGGTGTGTACATGCGACTTTGTTTATGATGAATTGATCAAGGCTTGGAATGAAGGCGTATGGACTTCTGACAGAGCTACAAAGAAGAACTTGAGAATGTATGTTTGGTACCGATACTCCATGCATGACTTCTGGCGTATGGGATATTAGCCGGTGGTGTGTCCGGGGAAGTTTCCATGCGGTATGCAAAGCGACTCTGATTCATTTGGTTGAAGAAGGGTGGGAAGTTCTCGTGGTTCGACAAGCATCGGCAGTTCCTCCCTCTTGACCATGCATTGAGAGGAGACACCAAGAACTTCACGAAAGGTGTCACGGTGGCCAACCTGCACCTCGAGAAGATGACTAGTGCCGAGTTCATGCTCGGATAGATGCTCTCGTGCTCCGTGCGAAAAGATAATCCAAGAAGGGTAAAAGAAAGAAAGTTAATCCAAGAAAGATAATCCAAACAAAGATCGCTTTGTGGGCTATGGTGTGGAACATATGTGGACTCATAAGTCGGGATTGGAGAGGCTTCCCTATTTTGATGACCTTCTCCTTCCACATAACATAGATGTAATGCACCTTGAGAAGAATGTCGCGAAGCACTTTGGGCAACACTCATGGATATTTACGACAAGACAAAGGACAACCCTAAGGCGGAGTAGACATGGTAACACTATCACGACAGACCAAAGCTGCGATCTTGCCTCCAAGAGGCGGCAAACCATGAAAAAGGCCTAAGGCGATTCGTCTTGGAAAAAAGCCGCAGGGAAGTGATACAATGGATCTGAGCGTTAAGTTTCCTGATGGGTTTGCGGCGAATCGAGGAGGCGAACCGAGATCTTGGCGAGTCTTAGGGATGAAGAGTCATGACTTCCACATATGGATTGGCGGCTTCTTAAAATCGATGGTTCGAGGCTCGTCCTAAGCATGTCTGGAAGGTCTTTGGCGAGCTAAGCTTTTCTTCCTTGACTTTGTGCCAGAGAGATATCTCTGAAAGTGGTTGAGGAGTTGGAAAAAGCGGCACGAGTTGCTCTGTAAGTTGGAAAGATCTTTCCACTGGCTTTTTCTTGTCGATCTGACATTTGATTTTGCACCTCGAGCGAGAATGCGAATGGGGGCCGTCTTGAGCAGTTGGTGCTATCAATCGAGATGTCTAAAGGCATTAGCGAAATGTGGAAACAAAGGCGGGATTGAGGCTTCCATAGCGAGGCATTCATTAGTGAGGAGGTGTCAAACTTCACAACATTGTACTATAGTGAGAAGCTTCCTAAGCGTGCATAACCCACCCCTCGTTACAGCGAGGGCGAAAATGAATCGACCCTCGGCCTATTCAAAGAGCAGCGGGAGATCAAGTGGAAGCTGACCAAAAAAGGCGACCAATGAAGAGTGGCGCAAGATCATGCTCTCGTGTTGACTAACCTTGACAAAAGTCGACAAGTATCGAGGGTAAGTTCTCCAGCGAACTTGTTACATACTCAGTAAATTTTACGCATCCAACAACCTTGTTGCTTGCCGGTAGGGAATTTTTGATCAATCTTGGCATCTTTCAAGGCCACCTTGACCATGAGCGAAGACCCTTCTTCAACATGGTTACTTTGATTTCATTACATGGTTCCAAAAAAGGTACCTTCGACCAACTTAGGTCGTTTCAATTTTGGCGTTCCTAGTTGCCTAATTTCATTTCTCTCTTGCTTGAGCTTGCGGTGCCAAAGTGATTTGTCTATAAGTGTCGAATTCGACAAGTGGCGAGCTTTGACTATAAGGTCTCGTCATTTAACGCTTATAGCGTGAATGGATATCGCTTTCACACAACAAGCTATGAGAAAAGTCGGCCCAATCAAGGACCTGTCTAGGAGTATTCGCCGGAGTAATTCGCTGGCGAGGCGCGGGAGGACTATTATGGCACGATTGAAGAAATATCTGAGCTCGAATTCCATGGTGAAAAAGCACCTAAGCGGTCATATTCAAATGCGATGGTTTGATCTGCGATGTCGAAAAAGTCCCTAAATTTGGGATAGTCGAAACTAGACAGGATTCCTTCTATCCAGGAGATGATGTCTATATTGTGGCTCAACAAGCCAGGCAAGTTTATTATTGTCCATATGCTTGCAAAACCGACCCACGTCTTCAGGGTTGGTATATTGTGCACAAGTATCACCACATGGTAAATGTCCTCCCCAAGCGATGATGATTACAACTTGAACCCACCCACGCATGGCGGGAGTTCTATCAACAAGGCGAGGGCTACGAGGATGCTTGAGATAGACTTAGCAGGAGATTGAAATGGAAGTAGGCGAGAATGGGTTGTTGTGAGGAAAGGCTGCGGATGAGGTGCATGATCAGAGACTTGAAAATGCTTGCGGACTTGTACTTGACAATGATAGCGATGAGGATGAAATTGTTGGCGATTTGGAGGCTCTTGATAGTGATGGCGATACCTATCGTCCGGATAATCCGATCATGAAGAATATTAGAAATACATGTAATACTATGTTATTTTGTAATTACATTTTCTTTATTTTGCATCCTTAGTAAGTACTTCTCGTTTATCTGTACTATCTTGGTTTATTCTTTTTAATTGCGGTGATGGGGCCCACTAGGAGGTGTCGGTCGACTTACTCGAGACCGAGGGACACGCCATTTGAGACACTGAGGCGGAGGCGTCGAGAGGTAGAGGAGGTCGAGGCGAGGCCAGAGGCGGGAGCCCGTCGTGACCACGACCTTGGCTCTCGCGCACTTCTAGGGGCAGCAGCGTCCCTCTGCCTGATGGGCGAGATCTTGGTCCGCAGATGTCTGACAACGCCGTTCCGCAGCGTCGAGGAGGGGGTTCCGCCTGCGTCCGAGGAGGGGGAGGGGTTCGACTTCCTCAATCGCCTCGAAACCCTACTTGCGAGGTCGGCCCGGCTCCCGGCGGCCGATTGCACCGACGCCGCCCATGATTGCACGAGGGGATAAGTAAGTAACTTCATATGTTCTTCATTTGATATGTTGAAAAATCATAATAAGAGCTAATGTCAATGGGATCACTTGTGCGAGGCGGATGCTTGTGGAGGAGGGGTCGGCTGCAATGTCAATGGGATCTGGGACTTCGTGCGGAACACTTCCACGGCTTTGGTGTGGGCGTCGAGGATGAGGACCCGAGAGTACCCTCGTTCGACCACTCGCCCTCGTCGCCACCGATGCTCCGCCTGAAACTTGGCGGATCGGGTGATTTGGAGTTGTGGGTAAGCCTCAATTCATTGCATTCATTGCATTCATTGGACATTCTTCAAATAAAATAATGGATACCTCGTGTCTTTATCGCGGGACTTCTTGAGATGCAGGTAGGGCGAGGAGGCAAGGCGTGTCGGTGGCTTCGCTTCTGTAAAAGGCGTGTCTCGGACTTGTATTCGAGGCCGCCTCGGCGCGCGTTGACTACTAGCGCCACCTAGTAATAGAAGAATCAACAAAACACGAGCAAGGAGGCAGGCGAGATTACGACAAGGGAAGCGGTACCTCTGGTAAATAGAAAACATCTCTGTTGATTTATTTTGAGATTAACTATGCCTAATTTGATCTTGATGGCTTGTGGCGATTCAAGTGGTCGCCACCACCCCGATTCTTTGGTGCTATAGTGGAGAAATGGTGGGCCAGCGCGCGAAGGGCACCGGGAGAAAGCGACCAGCGGCGATGCAGTGCCCTCACCATCGAGCGGCGCCGACCTCGGCAAGTATGCAAAGACATATGTAAGTCTGCACCATTTGTCTAATCTAGCGCTCAGTGCATGATTTCTAACCACATGTTGTTGTCTTTCTCGCGATCGGCGCCGCGGTGGCTAGCCAATTGGCCAACTCACGGCGTTGCTCACGGCCCATGGGCGGCAAGATCAACATCGAGTACAACCGGATCACGGGCCAGAGGCGTACACCAACTCCAGCGTCCACCGCCTCACTTCTTACAGGCGGCAAGGTCGATCTGGGTGACCTACGATCCGAGGCCGAGGCGCCTTGATCTGAGATCGTGATGCGGGTGGGGAAGGCAAAAGCATGGGCGGTTACGGCTTGGCGGCGGCGTCCTCAACACGGCTCTACTCCTCCTCTGAACCGCCTCCGGCGGCGAGCACGAGCTCTAAGCGTGCCCATAAGCCAACGGCCGAAACAGCGATGGCGGCACTCGAGTAAGTATTCGGTTTCATTAAATCGTTCTTTGACTTTTCGTTCCTTAGCTCGCAATATTGAAACATTGGGGTCAAATGTTGCGGTAGAACTGCACAACCGGGCCCAGCCGAGAGGCCGGAAGTGGCCAGGCGGTTAGCGAGGCGGCGGGAGGCCGGCGTCGAGGCTACAAGCTATTGAGGCCCAACAAGAAGGTTTGCTCGAGTTAGTGCAACAACTTGGGGAGCAACAAGGTTGGCGAATCCCACTACACTGCTTGCACCACGCCCACCACCACGGTCTACTCCGGTGAGTATGTTTTACTACGTGCTCATGCTTAGTGTCAAACCTAGAGATGGCCTTCGTGCGGATTTGTTGATGTGTGGGCCTTCGTGCGGGTTAGTTGATGTGGCGACCTTCGTGCGGAAATGTGGTTGTCGACGCCGTCGTGCAAGCGTTTTTCTTGCGAGTTTTGGAAGCGTCCGTGCGAGAGTCTTTGAAATTTTCAACTTTTCTTTAAACTCCTTACATTTTATCTTGTCACTCCGTGCAATATCTTCTTTTTGTCGGCGGACATCGGTGTCGAACCAGTCGGAGGTCGCCCGCATCATAAGTCAGACCATCCGCACGGACGATCGCCGGGATCGCCTGTTGAAGCCTTGATCGCCGTGGTAGCGCTTGCGAGTAGTTTCTATGTATCGAACTTGTGAACTTGTGGACTATGAACTTGTGGTTTGTAATAAATTGTGGATTCGGACAAATTTGGTCGTTTGTAATATATAAATGTGGTTTGTAATTTATTCTTTGTTGAATTGTGGTTTCTATTATATATATATGCATTGTTGTTTAAATGGAAAAGCAAAAACCAAAAAAAAAGGAATTTTAGAGGTGGCTTTGCGAGTGCAATGACCATTGCACTCGGCAAAAAAAAAAAAAAAATAAAAAACACGCTTTCGCGAGTGCAATGCCCATTGCACTCGGCAAAAAAAACAAAAAATAAAAAACACGCTTTCTTAGAGTCTTGCGTCTTTGTGGCACTTTCGGCAAAGAGGTTTAAAAAAGCAATTTCTTTCTTAGAGTCTTGGGCTGTTTTTCGGCGAAAAAAAAAAACGGCGTCGGTAGTCGGTAACACGTCAAATCTTTGTCGAGTGCCGCGCGGCACTCGGCAAAACTTTGCTGATGCGAAATTTGGCACTTTCGGCAAAGCGACTTCTGGGAAGGGATTAACGGAGGCTCTTTCTTGAGAGTGTTGCACTCGGCAAAGGCTTTCTTGAAGTCAAAAGCGCCTTCTTAGGAGTCTGCAGAGCACTTCGACAAAAGCCCGCCTCGATAGTGATGTTTTGGAAAAAATTTGGACCCAGATAGAATCGTGTCGCGGTTACAGATATTTGGAAAATTTAGGACGATGATTTTTAATTGAAATTTGAAATTTTAGGATGTAAAGACAATTTTATCTAAATTTGAATTAAAATTTGAAATAAAAACTAGAAATAAAAATTAGAAAAATCTGATTTTTTTTGCTTGTATAAAATTTTATCGGACCCAGAATACTTGCCGATAACCGGGTTCACTGCGTGAAACTTTCCGCATAGAGTTTTCCATGCATTTGTTATACTTGTGTCGTGGATGGATTGGGATCCTATGCATTGAAAGAGAAAATGTAGAGGATCTACAATGTGTGGTATTAGGATGAGATCTCCACCGTTCGATCAAAAATCAAAGGTCCAGATCAATCGTTACAGTATTTTTGATACAATGCCTTTTCCGCTACAGTAAAATCGCTACCGTCAGTAGTCATTGGCCCGACTGAGAAGGGAGAGAGATAAATGGTGGGTCCGCGATGAAAAATAGATTGTCTAGACTTTAGAAAAAGAAAGGATGCAACTAGCGCTTGGAGTCTCGGACGTACGATCCGAACGCTAGCGCCGTAGTCGCGCCTTGTCGTTCGATCTCGCACTATGGGGTTCACCCGTCCGATCTCGGTGCGTTTTTCCTTCCTCCCGAAACAAGCAGAAGTAACCCTATGCAACATCACACACCCCACAGTCAACAAAAAAACTCCTCCTCCGCCCGATCTCGCTTGTCGGGCGCGCTCACGGGATTCGAAATTTCTCCTCCGAAAAAGATTGGGAAAATAACTTATTCTCACTGAAATTGCATGGAAACTATCAGTATAGAACCTAGTTGTGCTTTAAAACTAATTCAAATATCCGAATCAAACAAAATTTGATGTAACAATATTGCGACATTTGAAAATAATAGTTGCAACATCCGAAAATAATTGTTGCAACATCAAGAAATTTGCAACATTTAAAACTAACTTATGAAACATTTTGATTTCATGTGTGCAATAATCGGCGACAATAGTTACAATAAATTCCTTTTCCTACAAAATTTCAGGAAGATGTATTGCAACAAACCAAATCACTTTCTGCAACAATGGAGAAAAGACGATGTAATAATTAGAGAGAATGCATGCAACAATTAAATGGTAAAGGGGCTGCAACAAATCAAAAATACCATTGCAACAAAAAATACCTCTTGCCGCAACATTTGTCTCTATCATGGACTTGAGGAACTCCAAGCGGTGGGGGGGGGCTACGTTGACACCGAGATTTGCCGCACCGCGTCGTCGTCCTCCTCCTTGCGGTCATGTTGGGCCTTGGCGAGGGGGGCGGCGGGGCGAAGGATAGACTGTCCTTGTGGGATGCGGCGGCGTGCTCGGAGAAGTCAACGATGGAGTTGGACCAGACGGGGGATGCAAGGAAGAACCGGCAGAACGCGGTGGTAGTGGACAGGCTGTTGGCGTTGACCTCTGCCTCCTCCGAGTTGCCGGAGATGAGGTGGGTTAGCGTCGCCGACACGGGAGAAAAAGACTCATGGCCGAAGCGCGGCGCTAGGCAAATCTTGGTAGCGGCAACAGTGGTGGTGGTATTTGGAAGCGATGGAGAGAGAGGGAGGATGGGTAGTAGAAATGGATAAGGAACGAGTGGTTGACAACGATAGTATTAAATGTACAAACAAGGCGCTAGAATCGGATGTAAAAGACATATCAATACCAAAAAAGAGGAGGGAAAATGGATGAAATCCAGGTGGATACATGAGGATGCGATGGAGGCGCGCGACTCTCGATGCAAAATTAACGATAGACAGAGGGGGTGGGGGACCTTTCCCCTAGGACGACAATTGCCTTTCCCCGTTATACTACACAGTGCACAACAAAGCGTCCTCCAACACTTTCGCATCGATCCACCCGTCCACCGGTCCATCCTATTCCTTCCTCCCTTCCGAGAAAAACACCGCAAAACAGTATCTGCAGATTGCAGTAGAGAGCTAAAAAAGAATACAAAAGCAGGTGGACGCAGATGATCAACAGTACAAGAACTGTGGAGTCGGAGAGGGGGTGCTGAATACGGGCGCCCAGATGCCTGCCTGACCTTTCAAAGCAAAAGCAGCAGCAGCTAGCTAGCTGGGCAGAGGTGAGGTGGCGCGGACCAATGGCGTCGGGCGAGTAGGGGGGTGGTCACGCCTGACGACCTCAGACACCTGGCTCCATCCCTGTGACACCACCACGAACTTTGCCATAAAAAGTTACTGCTGCCTATGATGCTGCGCGGCCTCCTCCAGTCCTCCCCTTTGCCCTTCTCTCTCGTCTCCATTGGTTTGTGCCTTCGTTCCATAAATAGTAGCCCAGTTGCTCTCCCTTCCAGCCCCTGGTCCTTATTTTGCGCAGAGAGGGAAAGTAGTTCGCGGCCACTGCCCCCAACGCCGCCCCGCAGATCTACTACACCTGTAAGCGTCTCCGCCTCCCAAACTCGCCGTTCGTGTTTCGCTAGCTCATGCTGTGCAGCTAGGGTTTTATCGACCTCTTCTTCTTCCCTTCCACCTAATACGCGTGCTTCGTCTCTTCTTCTTCTTCTTCTTCTTCCAGTACGTCGTGGTGGTGGTGGGGAGGGGATGGCGGGGAAGAGGGAGAGGATAGCGATACGGAGGATGGACAACCTGGCGGCGAGGCAGGTGACATTCTCCAAGCGGCGGAGGGGGCTGTTCAAGAAGGCGGAGGAGCTCTCCATCCTCTGCGACGCCGAGGTCGGCCTCATCATCTTCTCCGCCACCGGCAAGCTCTTCCAGTTCGCAAGCTCCAGGTATATATATACATGCTACAGGTCTCTTTCCTCTCTCTTTCCATGTCCAGGAATTGATCGATCTTGCTTCGATCGGTTCTCGGATCGTATATGTTGTTGGGGTTCTTCCAGGTTTAGGGTCAGATTGATTCTGGTGCTCTATGCCTCCATCCATCGATCATCCATCGTTAGGGCCGGGGTTCTTGGTATCTGAAATTCTGAATGCGCTAATTGATTCGGTATATACCAGTTCTTTAATCTGGCGTGTCAATTAATTCCATACATATATAAGTCCTGATTTGCGCGTCTTGAGTTCTTGATATCGAGGGGTTCTCGTTTTCCAACTTATCCGGTCCATTCTCTTTCATAGGCACAACACAACAATGATGTGTTGTTTATGGATTTGATATTTGATGGGCCGGTTGTGGATTGTATTCTTTCAGGCTGTTGCTTCTTCAAATTTTCCAAATAGTTAGAACAGAGGTGTTGTAGCCTAGTAATCTTGATTTGGTTAGAACATATGTACAGTTCTTTTGTTCGTGCTCAGTTTTTTTGTGTCTATAAATGCTTTGACTGTTTTGACTCACTGTTTTTTAAGTATAAAAGTATTATAGGTGTATATATGCAGACAAATGCATGCTTGCTTCTTCTGTGAAGTTCTTCATATATATGGAGTATTATCGAAATAGGGAACCACCCCATCGCTATAGTCCCATAAGTTTTTTTTAAAGACCTAGTCCAGATTTTATTTTTAAAATCTTTGTGAGAACCTGCACAATTAGAATAAGCTAAATAACAGTAATTGGTAATTAGCGGTAATTAAAATTCTTTAAATCCGGAACAAAATGTAATATCAAAGTTGATATCAAACGCATAACCGATACAACTAGCAATAAGAAAATTATGGTAACAACTTTCCAACATCATTATAACTCAGAGTCATACACAAAAAGAAATCTATTACAAGCTTAAATGAAACACTAACACAAACTCAAGATTTATTACATAAGTTCAATACATCAAAGATTATGCAAATATTGCAACCTTGAAAGCGTTACAACAATCTATTTACAAAACAGAGATAAGATATTACAAATTCGACCTTTGATACAAAATCGATTTACAACCAATCACAGTGTAACTTACAAAAGCTAATTAAATTACAATCCAAGTCTTGCATGCATATCTCCACAGCCCTTCCCTGTCCGTATGTCACCAGCTAGCAGACCTTTCCTCAACCCCCAATCCATCGTTCGTCAAAAGCGCAGAAAACGATTAGTGAAACTGAAAGCAATATATAATTTAGAATAAAAACAGGTTGCCGTCAGTTTTCCCGAAGCTCAGTAGGATTCCCATATCAACTTAAGCTAGTCGGCCCTTGATCATCAAGATACCCAGGCTAACTGAAGTCAATCGGCACCTTTCGCTTATGTGGGTTTCATCATTCGTCGTTTATTAAAACCTAACACCAACGTTTATGAATATAGCAGCCGAAGCACCCTTTTGACCAAAGGTCCATGGCTAAATAGTGCCATGTGAGGAGGGAAGGGATAAGAGCAAAGGACAAGCTCACAGCCGAACCATCCCCCCTGCATAAGGCCTTCATCCCCCTCACTGCCACACACACAGCCATCCCCATCCCATTTCCTCTCAGCCGAAGGCAAGCAAGCCAAAGCCAGGAAAGACCTTCAAAGCAATACCAAGCCAACAGCAAAGTCACTGGCATCCTCAAGAACAAGCCACACCACTGCCATCCAAATGGCATAGCCAAGCTCAGCTTCACCACCATCATCGCTTGCACAAGCACCCATAGCCACAAAGAAGGAGAGGAGGACAAGGTGAAGGGGAAGACAGGCGAGCCAGGGACGGCTTTGAACCATCACAGATCGCCAAGGACAGTGCATCGACAACAAAGACAACGAAGACCAGAAGCACAAGGGAGCCTCACACCACTGCATCAACAACATCTCGGCCATTCCCCGAAGCCAACCAAGAACGACTAAGGTAGTCCACCACCCAATCCGCCACTGCCATTCCTATTTTTGTTTGCCAAAGCCGAACCCACAGTAGCACTATCAACATCCATTCACCATCATAGAGCAAAAGGTAGGGGACAGAGAGAGTAGAGAGGAAGAGGGAGGTTTACCTCAGTGCATCCGTGCATGAACCGCGACCATAGCGACAATAGCCCACTTCCATCCCTTTCACCATGCATATGCATCAAACATCAGAACTTGAGCTAGCAAACCATGAAAACCGATTAAGCAAAGTGGGAAAACCAGTCGGGGAGGTAGAACAAAGTCTTGACCCAAAGCGGCCGGAGGCCGAGGCTGCCGACACACTGCAGCCAGGCGGGCAGGCGTGCTAAGCCGAGGCGGCCGAGCAGGTCAAGCCCAACACGGCTGTCTTGTAGCGTCTTGGCAGGATCCATCGGTGTTGTTGTTGGAGGAGGCGGCGGCGACCGGCCAAGCCGCCAGGGCGCATGGGAGGTCCTGGCGGGTCGGAGGCGGCGCCGGGAGGCGACTTCGAACAAGGAGCGGCGCGGATGGCCGAAACAAGGGACGGTGGCAGACCAGCCGTGGGGGAGGAGCATGGTGGTGTCGTGACGGTAGCCAGTGGCCGAGGTAGGGGAATGTGGTGCCATGGAGGAAGGAGCAAGGGGATCCAGGGAGAAGCAATGGAGTGAAGAAGAAAGAAGTGAGGAGGGAAGAAGATGAATGGCCAGAGAGCTTCAGGCCTTCAGCCGTGAGGGGATAAGCAAGAGAGAGAAAATGGGATTAGGTGAAGAAATGGGGATTAGGGAAAAGGAATTTAGGTGGGGAGGTAATTAGGTAAATCTTGTTGAGGGTTAATATTGATAGATTCAACAGTAAAGTTGGAGCGCTAATAATAATAAACATCGGCGCTGTGAATTGTTAGATTGTATAAATTTGTACACCGCGTGCGGATAGATATCAGTAGATTGACCGGACCAAACCAAAAAAATGGGAAAAGCTGTCATTATAATAAACCTGAGACTTTTAAAATGAATTAATCACCAGTGTGAACTACTAAAATAAATAGATAGCCTGATGCATTAAAAATGGTTCAGCCGCGAGAAAATAATTAAAGTACACAACACCGAGTTTATTTAGAGAAGTTAATAAGCGTGTACGTACTTAAAGAAAACCAATTAGACGTACGTGCGCGAATAAAATTTGATAGACTTAATAAAATACGAGTACGAGTAGTATTTTAATTTCCGTGCGATAAACCGAGTTTTGCCAACTTCGACCCTAGAACGAATAGACCGTAGAACGGCCATAGCGGGGAGTGCTAACTTAACGAGGGATCCGAAAAATGTTATTAAACTAAAATATGCTAACAAAATGAAATCCATTAACTTATGTACACATAATATCACCCAAAATCAGCTAAGTATTTATTTATTTACTATTCACGCTGCCTCATAATTACAGAGGACGAAACCACACAAACCCGAGTAGCTGATCCGGAATTCTTCGACGCTGATCTTTTCTCCGACTACGAAGGCAAGCTATTCTCTTGAACATAAATATAGTTATATTAAATGTAAACTATATATTGTTGCATTATATATATATATATATATATATATATATATATATATATATATATATATATATATATATATATATATATATATATATATATATATCATCAACTATGTCTCAAAATCAAATCGAATAACTGAGATGGAGATGAAAGAGATGAGAAAGATGAAGGAGAGGAGAAAAGAGAATTATATGGCTGGTCAAGGGGGCCCATGGCAGGAAAGAGATAAAGAAAGGTGAGACTTTACATATGGATAGTATATAAGAACCAACAAAACTCTTACTCGGTTATGAGGCCGTATTTAAGTGCTAACCATTTTTCCGTTTCGGCGGGCAGAAAATGTTACATTGTTACGTAATTATTCTCTCCACATCGGGTAAGTAATATGTGTGAGTGTGATAGAGGAACCCAGAATTGGTAGTAGAAGACTAGAAGTGGGGGATCTAAGACGCTATAACGCTAAGGTGGAGTGTTGGGTGCAGGATAGAAGTTGCCCCAACCAACATTGCTGGAACTTGGTGGATGACAAGGTCAGCACCGTGACAAGGTTAGCACCGACAGAAAGTAATGGGTGGAGAAATTAAGTACATAATCTGAAAAACGTTCTGTATTCTGATCTCGAACCCGCATCAAAGGAAATACAGGGAACCCAGTTCACAGAGAGTTCAGAGTAGCTATGGGTAAAGTGATACAAAGCCTGTGCAATGCTGAATAAAATCATGAATTCACATCAGTCTCCTGGATTTGAGTCTACGGGGATCACTGGGGGGTCTATCTTCTCTCCGAGTGACAAGTAGTCTTTTCAGCATTAAAATCTGTCACTTAATGTTTTAACGAGTTGTTTATTTTCAGAAAAGAGATGATATAGAAAATGTGATAACGAACAGAGATAAATCAATTGCTATTAATGCTTGCTGAGTACATTTGTACTCAACCTTGCCATTATCCTCCTTTGTTAGATCCTAGTCCGACTGGGAATTATCCCGCGTGGGACGAAGGTCACGCGAGTGTAGATGAGACCGCAGGAGACGAGGACCTTTACTACGAGGAGCAGGGCGAGGTGGACGTCCTATTTGGCAAGTGGGACCAGTAGACGACCCGTGGAGAATGGTAGGCAAGTGAGGGGACTTAGTCCTATTTTGTAGTTGTAAATTACTACTTGTAATGTAAGACTATAGCCTTGCGTGGCTAACTGTTGTAATAAAGAACAATTTTTATCTTATTGTTCTGCTGCGTCAACTCTGATAAGACTTACTATTCGTTGGAGTGGTATCCTACTGGGCAGGCGAATAGTAATTTGTATTCTTAAGTATGATTATCCTCCGGGATAATAACACGGGGCGTCACAATTTTCTTCTGCTGATAAGTATGTGTTTCTTTGTTTGATGCCTATCTTTCCTTTGATCTGACTTGAAGCGTCCGATAGATAATTTCTGGTTTTGTTCTTTGTTTCGATTTGGTGTTTTTATTTCAATTTCACTACTGTTCTTCTATTAATTAAGAGACATGTGGAATAGACTATACAGACGGTGGGTTTTCTTTTAGCAGTGTAGGCAGTAAAATTAACATATTTTTTTGAAACACCAGTAAAATTAACATTGTACTATTTTCTTGGAGAAAATCAAAGATGGGCTTGAATGCCTGAAGTGAGACAAATTTTCTACAAGCTGTTTGGACCTCCAAATCTCTTCTCTAGCTTTCTTTGTTTTGTTGCTGTTGTTCTAGCACGTTCTACCTTTTCTACATTGCTTTTGAGTTTTGACTTAACTATTACTCCAAAGTCGGGCATTCTACATACCTAGCAAATCTTGCTAGCAAGATAGCTACTTGCATGTACACTCCGCAGCTTACCAGGCAATGCCTTGGAATGCTCAGTGACCTTCCTTGAAACCTCATTTCGAACTTGGTTAATTATAAGATTATCTATATTATTTTCTCCATTAAAAGGGAACAAGAAGAAGCTAGGACATATAACTTGGGCTTGCAAAATGCTGAAACTAATATAACTTACAAAAGCAGTAGTTTGATCAGAATTTTGGACCTATTTAGCCTCCTAACGCTCCGTAATTCTTAAACTAGCTCCGTTAACTCTAAAATTCCAGTTTTGCCTCCCCCCCGAGTCGCGTGCTACCGTCGGGGACGGCAGCAACTCACGTGCTGCCATCAAGGACAGCAACACCTAGTTCTTTGCCGTGCTCAGTCTTGACACGTTAACATGTTGCGCCGAACGCAGCAGACAACAGGTCTTGCCCTCCCCACGGTAGCACTGCGCTACCCTACCTACGCCGCCCGACTCCCAGCAGCCCGTCCGGGCCCCGCCACAGAAGAGTGAAAAAAAGAAAAAAAAATAATAAGCGCGAGTCTTTGCCGTGGGGAGGAAGCACCTTCTTGCTGCTGCCGTGCCGGCCTTGACACATTAGGTCTTCTGCAGTGGCGATGGCGACAACTAGGTCTTCTTGTCTCGATGGCGGCACGTGAGTTGTCATGAACCGTGACCGAGGGGTCAAAATTAAATTCGAGCTAACAAGGCTAGTTTAGGAATTACGGAGCGCTAGAAGGCCAAATAGGTCCAAAACTAGTTTGATCATCATATGTACATGCATGATTAATTCTGGGCGCACACACAAAGCTAAACACCTTTGGCGTGGGAGAGGTTGGAAACATGCGTTTCTGATAGTTACAGTTCAAACATCTAATTGATATATAGCATATACTCTAATTTCATAAGCCAAATTCGGATGCAGATTCTAGCAATGTAGCTGTACAGTCTGTAAGTCGTGGGAAAATTAATTTCGCCTTAATTATGTGTAGTATGAAGGCAACAGTTTTTTTTTTTTTTGGTGTATGTGTGTGATGAATTAATCCCTGCAATATGAACACATGTAAAGAAATGCATCAAAATCATATCGTTTCGGAAATTTTGTCGGACTTCACTGATAGAACCGGTAACCGGATATTTTGGACAAAAAATTTGAATTTGTCATATGTAAAGACAAAATTTATCTAAATTTTGAATTGAAATTTGAATTTGGATGAAAATTAGATAAATCTTTTTTTTTGCCTGATATGAAATTTTATCGAACTCCACCGATAACGCCAGTAACCGGCCGTCGGTAACCAACGAAACTTCACCGATAGAGTTTTCCATGGTCCAAACTGGCAGTTACATATAAACACAACCGGGTTGTTAACAGTGTGACATAATCACATAAGCTCTGGAGTCGGGTAAATTCCCACGTGTTGCGATGAACAGGTTGAAACAATTAATGTTATGTTTTCTGCAAAATTAATGAGAAGCAAAATACTTGCGAACCATGCCAAATTTATGCAAAAAAATATGTAACCAATCTAAATTAAGTAGGGGTATTTTTTTTGCAGAAAGTACGTTGACATAAAAGTAATAACATCATTATATGCATGCTAGGAATATATGCTAATCAGCGCGCATATGGTGTAACTAAAATAGTAAATGGAAAGTGAAAATTTTCCTTTTGCTTTTTCCACACAAATGCTTAGAGATATATATTAGTCTAGTCTTTTCATGGCACGCAGTGGATTTGTATATCACTGACACTAGTTGCCTGTGCATGACATGATTTGTCAGGGTGGCCAGAAGAGGCTGCATATGCATTTGGTAGAATGATCGGGACTCTTGAACCAAAAATGGTTAAAAAAAGATTAACCAGTCCAATCAAATAGGACCCCTGAACAACTCCCGTACTACTTTCAGAAGGGTGAGCATCATGCATCGGAATTCGTCCCAGTGTTAGATTCGAAGTACTACATATTTGCCTGTGAAAGTTTTTTCCATCCTTTTCGCATTAGGCAAATCTTTATACAATGATGTATAGAATAGTTTAATCAGAATTAGTCATATCAAAAGGACACTTCTAATTTATCATTCTGTTCAAATCATAGATTCACATCCTTCATCTGGGAAAGTAGCGTTGCTACATAACCCCAAATATCAAACAAACAAGGTTTGTTTTAACTACTTTATTACAGGGAGTTTACACTAGATATGCCCCTAGCTTGATGTACTCTTTATATTTTTATCAACCTATATAACCAAACATTTAATTTTAGACAAATAAATTGTCACATAGATGAAGTGATAAGCACATATCTGAATAAGTACTCATCGAAATCAGCCTACCTCATGCAATTCCAAAGCAGCACACAATACCCAAACACACAATACCCAAACGAAAAGACGATTTGGAAATCAGCCTACCTCATGCAATTCCAAAGCAGCACACAATGCCCAAACGAAAAGACGATTTGGAAGGCACAAATGAAAAATAAGTGCAAGTTTTTTTAATGGATCTTAAGCCAAGATAGATCCTCACATTTTTGTCTATTGTGGCCTTTTGCAAGAGAAACTTGGTCAACTGTGCTCAACTAGACAAATTGCACCATCATGCACTACTACAAAACAGGCTATAGTAGACACTCCATCACAGACGGTTCCTTTGGAACCGCTCGTGTTAACCATTGCCGCACTGCGGGTGGCGCGAGAAGAATATCACAGAGCGGTTTGTAAATAGAAAATGCGTGATATTACCTGACGGTTCTATTCTAAACAAATGCGTGATAATCACCAATCACGAGCGGTTCTATTTAATAACCGTGCATGTAATATCCTGAGCGGTTCTATTTACAAACCGTGCGTGATTTGAAATGATATCACGAGCGGTTTGTGAATAGAATCGTCAGTAATATCATCGAGCGGTTCTATTTACAAACCGTCTGTGATAGATGACTATCACTGAGCGGTTTTATTAAGAACCGCTCGTGATATGCCCTCGCGTATAAATTGAGCGCGACACATCCCTCTGCGCTGCCTTGCCAGGTCCATTGCCAGATTGCCGCCGTGCCTCTGCCACTCCTCTGCTGCCTTGTTGGATAAATATAATCAACCGCCCCCTCTGCTTCTTTGGCTCCACTTAGATCTGGTAGCTAGCTTCTCCTCAAAGTGCCGGCCACTTCCCTCCCAGCTCCTCCAACTGCGATTTCTCCCTAATTAAGCAGATGAAGTAATCTTGATTATCCTTTTTCACTCTATTGATTAGTAAATTTCCGACTTTGCTACTCGTACATAGACGCTAATGTTTTATTTTCTTTGTTGTATTCCTTAATCGGAAGCATAGGGTTTAGGTTTCAATTAATACTACTTGATGGGAAAAGGCAAAGCGTCGTACATCTAGCTCTCAATTTGATGGACCCTATTTGTAGAAAATGAAAAGCAAAACATGTAGCCTTTAATTAATCTGGTGTAATTCATTTGTGCAGCGATGAGACAAAAGCAGTAAATGCGTGCAAAAGTGAAAGTCTTAATCGTAACTAATTTCATGAGTAGTTTTCTAGAACAGATTAAAAAGAAGAATTTATGACACACCAAGATAAGTCACATGTGCAATGATGTATTTTATATTTCCTCCATTTATATCCATGAAGAAAGCGTCATCACAAAGGGTTTATTGTTTCAATTATATGAAAATGATACATACAAGCAATCGCGGACCAACTTGCTAGTTATTAATTAGGATCTTCCTCTTGTCTTTTGTCTCGTATCTAATCAACAATCATGCAGATAATCAATAATTATCCGTTCGCCACCTTAGAGAGGAGAAGGTTGGACCCTTGCCCTAAGCGCCTCAACACCCGCCACCTCCTCCCCATTCGCCACCTTAGAGAGGAGAAGGAAAGGAGAGGAATCGTATTTTCTTCGTGACCTTCGAGGGTAACGATCTATAACCCTTTATATTTGCTATAAATTAATCGCTAATCAATTTTGACACTAATTTGTTACATGCGTAGTGTAGATGGATCGGCTGGATGTACAATGTGAACAA
This sequence comes from Phyllostachys edulis, assembly GCA_036346405.1. Lineage (NCBI taxonomy): Eukaryota > Viridiplantae > Streptophyta > Magnoliopsida > Poales > Poaceae > Phyllostachys > Phyllostachys edulis. Next base: position 106,800,580 of record CM070550.1, read on the forward strand.
GTGTGAGTCAAGAGTACATTAATGGCGTGGTTGCTTTTAGAAGAGCCGCGAAAGGGATATGTTGAAGAAGGAGATAAATTTTATGTCTTGTCCATGCATTGATTATGGTAATTTGAAGATGTTTAACAACGGCGCAAATAGAAGCGCACTTGATTGAAGGGGTTTCACAAAAGGGTATACATGTTGGACGATCACGGTGAAGAGCGATTATTACACATGAAGTTAGTAATGGCGGCACCGCCGAGGAAGTCAACGATCGCGGATGTGGGTATCTTGCTTTTGATGAGGATATGTCACACGATGACAATCTGGATCGGATGCTACGCGATCTGAAGAACTACAATGAGAGAGAGTTTTGTAAATTCGAGGGCTTAAGAGAGGACTCGGTGAGACCTTTGTTTCTGGTTGCAAGCCGGAATATACAAGGTTGTCAACCGTGCTTGAGCTGCTGAAATTGAAAGCAAGCAATGGTTGGTCCGATAAGAGTTTCACGGCGTTGTTAGGTCTCCTAGCGGACATCCTTCCGGAGAAAACGTGTTGCCCAAAGACCACCTATCAAGCAAAGAAGGTTATTTGTCCATTGGGAATGGAAGTAGAAAGAATACATGCATGTCCGAATGATTGTATCCTCTACCGTAAAGAGTATGCGACATGCATGTATGTCTGTGTGCAAAGCATCCGATACAAGCGTCGAGAATCTTGCTAAGGTGAAGCAAGGACCTCTGCTAAGATGTTGTGGTATCTGCTGTGATCCCACATTTGAAGCGTTTATTTGTGAGCATAAGGGCGAAGATTGCTGCGTTGGCACTTTCGGAGGAGCGTAAGAGAGATGGAAAGCTAAGACACCTGCCGATTACGCGCCGATGGAGAAACTTCGATCGAGTCTTGAAGAGTTCGGTCTTGAGCAAGGAACATAAGGTTAGGGTTGAGTCTGAGATGGAATGAATCCTTTCGGTAACATGAAGCGACATAGCACCTGGCAGTGAATCTATGTATGTACAACCTTCCTCCTTGGTCGTGTATGAAGCGGAAGTACATTTTGATGTCACTACTTATCCAAGGGCGAAGCAACACAGGGAATGATATTGATGTGTACCTAGCACCATTCTTTGGAAGATCTTGTGACACCGTGGAGCGAAGGGTGCAGTATGGGATGCGTACAAGCGAGAGAACTTCACTTTACGCGCCATGTTGTTCGCACCATCAATGATTTTCCTGCCCTTGGTAACTGTAAGACCCGATACAAAAGGAGCCAAAGCTGTCTTTGCTTAGATGCTCTGAGAGTGTATGGTTTGAACAACTCAGCGAAAAGCGTGTATATCGTCACCGTAGGTTCCTTCGAGTCACCCATACCGCAAGATGAAAAAACAATTCGACGAAATAAGGAGAACGATTCGGCTCCAAGGGCTTTTAGAGGAAAGAGGTCTATGATATGGTTAAGGATATCGATGTTGTGCTTGGGAAGGGCGTAAATTAAGAACCCGTGAGAAGAACATCTGGAAGAAGCGGTCAATTTTTGGGACTTGCCTTATTGGGAGCACTTAGAAGTTCGCCCTTTGCATCGATGTCATGCGTAGAGAAGAATGTATGTGATAGCAGATTGGTCTCTTCTTTGAACATTAGTGGCAAAACAAAGGATGGTGTTAGCGCATCGCGTGACTTGGTTGATATGAACATAAGGACTGAGTTAGCACCGTAGAGACCGATCTGAGACGAACGTACCTTCCCCACTTGCTACACTCTATCAAGGCCGAGAGAAATGAAGCGTGCGAGCTTGCATGGAGTGAAAGTCCCATCTGGTTACTCCGCTAACATTAAGAACCTTGTTTCTATGCAAGATTTGAAATTAATTGGTATGAAGTCTCATGATTGTCATGTCTTGATGACACAAATGCTTCTGTTGCAATTAGAAGTATCTTGCGAACAAGGTCCGAGTGGCAATCTTGAGGTCGTGTTATTTTTCAACTCAATTGCTCGGAAGATCATTGATCCCCAAGGACTAGATGCTCTGCAGGCGAGGTGGTGACCACTCTATGTCATCTTGAGATGTATTTCCCTCCGTCATTTTTCGATATCATGGTCCATCTCATTGTTCACCTTGTGAGAGAGATAAAGATATGCGACCTGTGTTCTTCGTCATATGTACCCGTTCGAGAGGTACATGGGAATTCTCAAGTCCTCGTCTGGAATCGATCTCGACCGAGGGCGAGATCATCGAAGGTTATGCAACCGAAGAGGTCATTGAGTTCTGCGTCGACTACATGGCTCGGTGAACCGATAGGTGTGCCTCTATCTCGCCATGAGGGGAGACCGATGGTATCGGGACCATCGGAAGAAATCAATAACTCCGATCTGGATACATACGCTCAAGCCCATTTCATGGTCTTGCAACACATGACCCAAGTGTCCCGTATATCGGCGAGCACAAAGACATGGTGCGCCAATGTAATCCGCACCGGTCGGAGGTTTGGATCACGAGAGCACAACCATCGGTTCAACGAATGGTTAAAGGTGCGAATCATCGGGAGGTCATCAAGTGATGATCTGTTGCTATGGTTGGCACGAGGGCCACAATTTACAATTGTCACATGGCAAGGATCGACATCAATGGGTACACATTTTATCTGGCAGACTCGGGATAGGAAGAGCACATCCTAGAATAGCGGTGTCGCATAGATGCATTCATACCGATGGGATGAGGAGCTCCTACTATGGGCAAATAGGCGAGATATGGGAGCTCGACTCGTGCTTTTCAAGATCCCCTATTTCGTGCCGTTGGGTCCATCTCGCACGGTGAAGGTCGACAAATGCGGTGTCACTACCGTGGACCTCGAGCGTGTCGGATATAAAGACGAACCATTACGTCTTGGCTAACCAAGTTGTTCAAGTCTTCTATGTAACCGACCGGCAAATAAGAAGCGCCACGTAGTTCTTCATGGAAAAAGGAGGATTGTCGGAGTTGAGAATGTAGTGGGCGAGGAAGAATACAATCAATTTGACGAGTTGCCTCCTTTCGGAAGCGGCATTAGGCTCGAGGAAGAACCCGTGAGGAAGCTAGCTATATCTTGCGTCGATCATCACGAAGGCCTATATCTTAATTAAGAATTTACTCCAATGTAATTAATTTATTCCATAACATCATGTGTTATGGACTTGTAATCTCTCATATATTTTGATGTCAACGTGAAATTGTCATGTGTTGATGTGTTATGGACTTGTCATATTTGATATTGATGTCAATGTGGGCGTACATTGTAATGTGGAGTATCAAAATTGTCATCATACTTGATTTCGAGTTGAGTTGAATTAGATATGAAATTTTGAAGTCAAATGTGTTATGAACTTGTTATGGACTTGTCATATTTGATATTAATGTCAATGTGTGGGCGTACATTGTAATGTGGAGTATCAAAATTGGTTTCACTTGATTTGGAGTTGAGTTGAATTAGATATGAAATTTTGAAGTCAAATGTGTTATAAACTTGTCATCATACTTGTCACCGTGTTAGAATTCATATGGACTTGTCATAATTGTCATCATACTTGTCTCAAAGAGTTCACTCTGTTTTCTCGGGATATTTATGTCTCACCGAGTTCATATGTTTTGTCGAGATATCATAAATTGGCCTCGGGTTGTCGGCTATCACGAGACGGTTTTATTATACAACCGCTGCATGGAAATATATCACGAGCGGTTGAAATGAGAACCGCTCGTGATATTCATATCACGAGCGGTTCTATTATGGAACCGTCGTGATAATAATATCCTGGCGGTTCTCATTTCAACCGTCTGTGATATACTTTTATAAGGCGGAAACGCTAGGGTTTTCCTCTCACTTCTCACTTCTCTCTCGCCCTTACTCTCTCGCCACTCGTTACGCCTCCTCTAGGGTTTAGGGTCGGCCTTCACCGACCTCGACCTCGGCGCCGCCCGCTTAGTGGTGCCCGACCTCTGTGCCGACATTGGTGCCCCCTCTGCGCCGCCGACCAAACCTCGGCGCCCCGACCTCGGGTCACCGCCCACCTCGGCGCCCGCTCACCTCCCAGTCAGTAGTCTCAAGCGTCGCCGCCTTACGACCCTCAGTCGCCGCCCGACATTGGCGCCTCCGACCTCGGCGCTGCCGTCCTCCTCCTGTGTCGGCCTCCTCCCTCTGCCAGCCTTCTCCCGCGCCGTCCTCCTCCCGTGTCGACCTCCTCCTGACTCCTCCTCCTCCTCATCGACCTCCTCCCTGACCTGCCTCCCCAGTTCTTGTCAGCATCCTCTCTGAGTATTGCTCTCTGTGGCGATTCGGTTGATCTTTGCATATATATATATATATATATATATATATATATATATATATATATATATATATATATATATATATATATAGGAAAATGGTATAGTACTCTCGAGTACATACTCCCACCTCTCATATACCACTTAAATCGTATGATGATACCTCTTTATCTATTTGAGTATACTCAATAATGATTATAAGATACTCCAATGTGAGTTGTATGAAAAAATTAGTTAAAGTCCACTTTTATAGCAAAATTTGTGTATATACTTCTTTTATATATGAAAAAAGGGTATATAGCAAAAATAGGACTCGAATGAAATTTTTTCAATCAAGTCGCATTGAGTATCTTATAATTGATATTTAAGCATATTGAATATGATAAAGAAGTATAATATATCCGTTTAAGTGGTATATTAGAAGTGAGTATGTACTCCCTGAGAATTTATTAGTCTATATATATATATATATATATATATATATATATATATATATATATATATATATATATATATATATTTGCTAGTTGCAAATTAATCGGTGGCCTTTGTTGACATGCTCTGTGATGAACTCCGTCTTATCTTGAGATTGAATGTGATAGTTAGTTCATACTTGAGCTCTATTGTATTACTTACTCTTGTCAATATGTTGTCTTTATTAATTGGTTACTTTCGGTCAACTCATAGTTCTATTGCAAATTGATCGGTTGTATTGACTAGTTTGTGATTCTTCTAGTAGTATGTATGAGCTCATTCAACTTTTCATTTGCCATCTTGATCTCTCGTAGTCAACCTCTGTTTGATTGGAAGTTTAATCTGTTTTTAGTTAGCAGTTGAGATCATTTGACGCTTAAGCAAAGTATTGTTTAGAGCTCATAGTTTGAATTTATATTATCATATTCATTTCATGAAGAGTATAGACAATAGGATTGAGATGGCAAAGACTTGTTCTTTAGCTACTCTCCTTCCGAGAGCACATAATATCATCAATCGCATTTCCTTAGAGAAGTAGGCTCGGGCAAAAGATTTGTATCACTAGTTTCTATCTATACAAAGATCACAAGAGAAGCCGGTGGATTAAGGAGTGTTAGGAGTGTTAGAATAGAAGCTCGTGGATTAAGGAGTGTTAGGAATGTTAGTAGTCTGTATGAGCTCATTCAACTCTTCATTTGCCATCTTGATCTCTATAGTCAACCTCTGTACTTCTTCACGAGAGCAAGTAAGCGAGATGGCAAAGGCATCTTTTTGCCGCCGGCCACCGACGCCGCAGATGGAAGATGGCCGACGAGGCCGCCAACACCGACCCGTAGATGGAAGAGGCGCCGACGAGGCCGCCAACACCGACCCATGAGATGGAAGAGGCGCCGACGAGGCCGCCACACCGTCGATTTATAATGACAGGCGAGATGGCGGAGGACAATCGAAAATGCCTACGGCCTACCGGTCATCACGAGGTCGGTGACTTTGGGGTCCTCTGAGTCCCAAGAGATCGTGGCGAGATTCCGGACCATCTGCGGGATACTTGGAAGAACGGTCCTCATCACCACACCAAGGTGGAAGGACTGACGAAAGAAGCGAAGGCGCTACCGGGACGTAACTTTCGAGAAGTTCACTATTCCGAATATTACATGTGGCACGCGTCGGCGACGGACGGCGATGCTCACGATGGGTAAATCGTGGAGGACCTTCAAGAGCATTCTTGTCACGGCACGTGAACACGGTCGACGCCTTCGCGAAGATAGATTCTTGACGCGGAAGCATGGGACACCTTTGTGGCTATGAAAACATCGGCCGAATTTAAGGAGCAAAGTCGGCGCACAAAGCTCTCGGACACGAAACACTCACCCAAGACAGACTTCGGCACCGGTTATTCTGCAGTAAATCTGAGAATGGGCGGCGAGAAGGAGAACCCGCTTCTGATGTCACGCACCCGCGTTCCCTAAGCCGGTTAAAAGCGAGGGCACAAGTCTCGTCTTGAGCGCAAAGATCTCCTTCACAAACCCGGACCGTGAAGTGTCCCAACGTGTGGTAAGTATATCGAACTACTAAGTTGTTAATAAGTCCATAACTTCATAGTGTCTATAATAACGTGATGACCTCTTGCGGCGTGACTTGATCGCCCAAGCTTCCCAAGGCTCCTTCCGCGAGCGAGGAGAAGGATATACTATCTACTACCTTGGGAAACAAGGAGCACCTGGTCGCACGCGAGGCCTTGGGGTTAACGTATCTTGGATTCATGGATTCGCGGACGACTACTACACGTATAGGACTAGGAAGAGATCCAAGGCGAGCACGACAACCGGTTAGTGCAGATGATTACTAACCAATTTCAAGTAGAGATGGCGCATTATGAGTCAAATGGATATACTCATGAGCCACGGATGCAAGCCGCCCGCTAATTTGAAGACAGTCCTCCTCGGCGTCGGAGTGGCGTCGCGTCACAAGATAATTGTGAACATGACGACGTCCGACACGATAGACAACATCAAGGTAACGTACATCTATGGAATGCACCAAAGATAGACCCTAACGACGCCTTAGCTAATTGCGTGTCGCTTTGTAGGAGCCGACGCATACAGTAAGCTCCAAGTGAGGATGGATGGGTCCTTTGTATTGAGGTCGCGAGGGATGGTGTATCCATACGAGGAAGGGGCGGTCTGACGCGTGCACGGTGGTGCACGGTTACGCCAAGGTCCGTGGATATGGTACATGTCAATTTCGAGCCATCCCGGTGGACATTTGCCGAACGAAGAGATCGGTTACGCCAAGGTCCAGTGGATATGGTACATGTCAATTTCCGAGCCATCCTGCCGACATTTGCCCGAACGAAGAGATCACAACACTAGGGATGCCGCCTCTCTTTTATCCAATGGCCCAAGAAGAACATCGCCTGAAACCAAAGAAGGTCGCGATCCGACACGACCATTCCTCTCCAACGGGACCCTCGATGACTCCACCTCATGTTTCGCCTCAAAAGGCCACCTCTTCGATTCCCGTGGAGAAGACGCCGGCGAAGGAACGACAAAAGCGTCGACGTGTCGGTTCGAGTCGTCTCACAAAAAGACGATGCCAATCGCTAAGGCCAAATCGAAATCAACGAACGTTAAGGCGCCTCCCAAGTCCGGGAAGTCCGCGATACCCGGGAAGTCCGCGATACTCGGGAAGTCCGCGATACCCGGGAAATACATCATCGGAAAACCGTTGTGTTCCGTGCCAGATTAATGCACGGACATGCTTGTCGCTTTGCATGCAGGTACTTGGACAAGACCCAAAAGAAGGGGTCCGACATCGAATCACCGCCGATCGAGGACAAGCATTTCTTCAACGGACGAGGTACTTCGTCGTGGGCTTCAATGATTTATTTGAACTATTCAACCTCGCTGGCCTCGACGTCTCGCTTCTACGATGTTGGACAATCGTAAGTGCGTATAATCAAGTTCTACATTCATCTAATACCGATAAATATCACAACTCATTGCTTATGTATAGATACATCTTTGCAAAATGTCCGGAATGGAAAGAACCAGGTGGGTTTCTCGACCCACACGTGGTATCGTTGCAAACCATCCTACAAGACTCGCCCTTCGCCGAGAAATACATAACGAGGTCATTGCTTCTCTGAGAGGAACATGAAGTACATAGTGGTGCCCTACAACCGAGGGTAAGTGTCACTACTTGCTATACAAATTTCATTTGTACATTATAATGAAGACCTAACTTAGGTTTAATGACTATAGCGACATACATGAGTAGGTACCATTGGATCCTTTTAGTTATTATACCCAAGAGGAACCATGTGATATACCTTGATTCCCTAAACCGCAACAAGCACGACTTCACAGACTCTAAGAGGAATACTCGATAGGTATGCTCATTTCCTCCTTACATAACTCTATTGTAGTCTTCATTCGCTTGAAATGGCCGAGGATAACTTTTTCAATCATGTAGGTCGCTCATCAATTATGTTGCCAACAAAGGAATATACGATGGAAAGAGCGCCTAACTAACACATAGGATGGATTTTCCAATCGTGCTACAACACAATAATACTATATCATACTTCATAATAACGCGTCTCGAATCGACTATACCTATATATGTAATTCTATTTTTGCGGTCTTGCCAAAAAAAGATGATGAGTTATGTGCAATCTACGTCTGCTATCATATGCGCCTAATCCTTCTGACTAAGAAGAAGGATCACGAGGTTTGTCAATCTCGAAATAATTATTTCCTAATTATAAATTTAAATATATATAGCTTACCACTTTACTCTTAATTGGTAGCGGCGTGTCTTGGATTTACAATGTGATTCACTCGTTGCGGAAGAGATCAAGGACATTCGAGGAAGCTCACGCCTTTATCAACTCGAAATCATTAACGACAACGGAGAGTTTCACTCCGTCGCCAACCCGAGCATCACCCCACTAAAACCTCTCAACGCAAACAATTGTAATCTAGTTGTAACTATAGCGACAATACTTGAACAAATGCGATCTTTTGTAATTTATTTTGAGTAATGATCACTTTGAGTTGTCATGGTCGCTTGAATCATTATTGTGAAATGCTTTTTTGTGATTGCTGAATCTGCTTTACGTGAATGCTTGTTTTCGAGAGGGCATGGCTAGCAATTCCCGAGGCTAGCCAGAAAACAAAGAAATTGTGGCGGGGTATTAGCTATCACGACGGTTTTTGTTAAAACCGTCTCGGAAGGCAAATATCATAGACGGTTTCGACTACAAACCGTGCGGATAGGAGAATATCACGAGCGGTTCTATATAAAAGCCGCTCGTGATAGTCACAAATCACGAGCGGTTTTTATTTAGAACCGCTCGTGATATTCTCCTATCACGAGCGGTTTTTTAGAACCGCTCGTGATATTCTCGAATCACGAGCGGTTTTCGCTTCAAACCGCTCAGGATACTTGACTTCCTGAGCGGTTTTTAATAAAATGCTCGCGTGATATTTCGTATCACGAGCGGTTTTGTACCGCCTCGTGATAATATCTCGTTATCACGCACCAACAAACATAGGCGGTTGGAAGCCGCCAGTGATGACGATTCAACCGCAAATGCGTGATGTCGGTTCCTGTAGTAGTGATGGCCCGGGTACCCTCACAAAATTTCAGGAGCCTCGGGGAGTGGTGGCAACGAGCAAGCGAACAAACGCCGAAACAAGACAGGAGAAAATTCAATGGCCTAGTCATCTATATATTCTGGAACATTTGGAAAGAAAGAAATAGAAGAATTTTCCAAAACCATTCTATGAGCCCTCGGCACCTCGCCTTTTAAATAAAAGAGGACATCCATCTTCGAGAAAAAGCTTTTCATAATTAGCTTCTTTGCCGGCTAAAGCCCTGCTTGTCTCAAGCTCAGTTGTTTTGGTGAAATTCAGTGGCCTTGGTGGCATGTACTTAAATCATCTACTGACTTTTAACCTCCCCTTTAATTGAAATGGTTGAACTCCTGCCTTCCCGTTCAAAAAAAATGTCTCTGTTTATTCTCAAGACAACCCTTAAAAATGCTTGTTAACGAAAATACATTAGCTGAACCTTAGAGTTGCATATAATTTCAGTAAGTTTAATTAATTTCACATTACACCATTCGGCTGCATCTCTTCTTTACGTGTCACCTATTTATAGCTTAGTGATGCCCTGTAAGTTAGCTTCAAGCAGTCCTGGACCAACTCATGCATATTGTTAGAATATCACTCCTCTTTTGTATTTTCTTATATGTATACTCCTTATACTCTATATATATATTGCCCATTAGGACTCATGATTTCATGAATATACACACAATATTCATAACATGGTATCAGAGCTGCTGAAGTAGAGACTGACAGAACTACTGAATAGAGTCACCTCGCTGAGAAGGTTCTGACGTGGTGGTATGTCCTCTTGTCGAGGAAGGGTCTCCTTGTCCCCCTGGATTGTTCAGCCCCATACACCTTGTTCTGCTTTTTTCGCACCGCATAACGTTGATAGTTGTGCCCAAAGTTCTTGCAATAATTGCACTGAACCCCAGTTGGAGTAAAAACAGGAGCAGAAGCAGACACCTGAGGAGGAACTGTAGTCGTAGCAGAAGCCATCGGTGTAGTCGAAGAAGAAGGGGTAGCAAGCACAGTCGGACACAAACTGTGCTGCTAACCCACGGCGAAGCTCCTCAGCATGAAGCGTCGAAAGAGCCTCGGATCGCTTGTCGATCGTGGTGAGTGGTTATTGATTGAGCCTCGACAGCTCAAACTCTGGGCGAAGACAGCAGATGAAGTCATAAATGTGAAGGCTATCACGATCAGCCTTCTGCACTTTATGACACTCCTGACAGAGCGGAGAAGCTAACCCGTCTAGCTGGCGCCAGAGACTAGCCAGGGCTCGGAAGAAACCGTCGATAGAGTAGTTCTCTTGGCGAAGTGTCTCCAACTCATGCTGAAACGGAAAGAACTGAGCATCGCTGCTCTGCAGGTATCGCTCATGCAAGTATTCCCAGACCTGGCGAGTAGAACACAGACTAACAATGTCTGGCTGGATGGAGTCGTCGACGCTGACCATCAGGATGATGCGAACACAGGCCTCATCAGCACACCAGCGCTCAAAAGCGTCTATGGCATACTGAAAAGCCTCATCAGCATTAGTAGTTGCCTCTGCCTACTTGGCGGCCTCATCTTCTGCAGGAGGTGCAGAAGTGGGCTGTCTGGGAGGAGGTTGAACTGGCGACAGCGAACAAGGTCGAGCATTAGTGACATGTCCCTAGAGGCGGAGACCATCGGGCGTAATCTCCATAAGTGAAGACCACAACCTGTAGTTTGTTCCATGAAGCTTTGTTCCCGAGAATAGGATCGCAGCTGATGGAACAGAAGCCATCGGTAGGCGGCGCTGGACGGCGTGGCGACCAAGGCAACGAAGTCTAATAGGCGGTGCTAGACGGCGAGGTGGTTAGATCGACATTTGTTTTTTTTTTGAGTTTTTTTTGGGTGGGCCAAAGTGGTTGCCTGGCTGGCTCACAGCTACACACTTAAGCAAAGAAAAGGCCTACACGGCCCTTGCGAAGGGAAACTGAAGCAAGGAGCTAGGGTTTCCCTACTTGCGGCGGCGGCCTAAGTGGCGGCAGCGGCGGCGGCTTTGCATCGGGTTCCCAGCAAGCGGTGTTGGGCGACTAATGAGCGGCGGCCTCGCATTGGGTTCCCGGCAGGCAGCGTCGGGCGATGTGTCGGGCTCCCGGTCAGCGGAGATGCGTCCTCGCGTCGGGTTCCTAGCAGGCGGCGGCGGCCTTGCGTCGGGTTCTCAGTAGGCGGCGTCGGGCGACCAACAAGCGGCGGCGGCCTCGCGTTGGGTTTGCAACACAGGCAGCGGTCGGACGGGCTCGGGCGCGGACGGCAGCAGCGTCGGGCGTGAACGACGACCAGCGGGTGACAACGGCGTCAGGATTGCAGCGGAAAGAGCTAGTTAGTGCCCTAGCTCTGATATCATGTTATGAAATTGTGTGTATATTCATAAGGCCCAATGACCCTAGCTCAGCAGGTTTTGCCAGTCTAGTTCAGACGTCTCCTCTAGGTACTTTTTGGGTTCTGGATTCTGGTGCATCTTTCCACATGACACCGGACTCCACATCTCTCAGTTCTGTAGGACCTCCTGTTTTTCCTATCTCTGTTCAGATAGCTGACGGTACTCCTCTGTCTGTCGGCTGTCAGGGCATTCTTTTATCCACTGACTTTTCTGTTCCAACTGTTTCCCATGTTCCCCAGCTTACCATACAACTTCTCTAGCTTGGTGGGTCAGCTCACCGATCTTGGCTGTAGGGTTGATTTTGACTCTCACACCTGTTTCATCCGAGATCGACAAACAGAGATGGTACTTGGGACTGGCCGGCGTCGTAGGGATCGTCAGGGTCTCTACATCCTTGATCACCTCCATCTTCCGTCCACTTCAGTTGCTCCTGTCACCTCTACGTCTACTTCCACCGCCGCTGCTGCCACCACCTCTGGAGTTTTTGCGTAGTGGCATCACCATTTAGGTCACTTGTGTGGGTCCCGTCTTTCTTCATTAGTTCGTCAAGGTGTTCTTAGACGTGTTACTGTTGACACGACCACGTTTTGTCAGGGTTGTAAGCTGGGTTAGCAGCTACAACTTCCTTATCATTCTAGTGAATTCTTGTCTTCTCGTCCTTTTGTCTTAGCCCATTCAGATGTATTATCTCTAAAGGCGAGCATAAATTTTATGTGATCTTCATTGATGATTATTCTGTTTTACATGGATTTTTCCTATGTCTAATCGTGGTCAGTTTCTTGCGATATATCGTAGCTTTGCAACGATGGTTCGTACTCAGTTTGATTCTTCCATCCGTACTTTTCGCTGTGATTCTACTGGCGAGTACTGTTCTGACACTTTTAGACAGTTTCTTTCCGAGTAGTGCACTCTTTACCAGTTTTCTTGTCCTGGCACCTATGCTCATAATGGGGTTGCTGAGCACAAACATCATTATCTGATTAAAACTGCCCGCACTCTTCTCCTTGTCTCTCACGTTCCACTACAGTTCTGGGCTAAGGCTATTTCTATGGCTGCATATCTCATCAATATGCAACCTTCCACTACTTTTAAGTGTGTCAGTCCTATAGAGCGTCTCTACTCTCGAGCCCTCAGTATACTCACCTTCGTGTTTTTGGTTGCACTTGTTTTGTTCTGCTGTAGTCTCATGAACGCACTAAACTATTAGCTCAGTCAGTTGAGTGTGTGTTTCTTGGTTATAGTTCCGAGCATTAGGGTTATCGCTGCTATGATCCTTCTGCTCAACGGATCAGGATTTCATGAGACGTTGTTTTTGACGAATCTCGACCTTTCTTCTATCGAGATTCGGCTCCTTCTCATGTTTCTACTGTTGAGTCGATTTCATGGTTGTCTCTTTCTGACTCTTCACCAATTTCTCCACTATCACAGTCTTCCCTGATGCATCTCCGGTGGTTCATACATACCTCGCCGGTGATGCCTCCTACAGCACCACCGTCTTGTTTATCTGGTATTTACTGCTCCAAGCGTCCTCGTCCTTCACCAGACTCCTCTCCTGGTATCTTGCCGACACCCACATCTGATCCTCCAAATGATGTTCCTCGTTACGTCCTTCGTGACCGGACATCCCTTAGACCTTCTGATCGTCTTGGATTTGCTTCGATAGCTCATGCTCTCTCTGTCACCGAGCCTAGTTCTTATCGTGAGGCTACTCCTCATTCTGAGTGGCAGCTCGCTATGGCAGAGGAGCTTGAAGCACTTTGACGTACGGAGACTTGGGATATTGTACCGACACATGTGCATGCTCACCCGATCATGTGCAAGTGGGTGTACAAGATTAAGACCCAGTCTGATGGTACTATCGAGCGCTACAAGGCTCGTCTTGTGGCTTGCGGCTTTCAGTAGGAGTGCGGTCGTGACTATAATGAGACTTTTGCCTCTGTTGCTCATATGACCACTGTTCGCACTCTTGTTGCGATTGCTTCTGTTCGCTAGTGGTCTATCTCTCAGTTGGATGTTAAGAATGCCTTTCCTAATGGTGTTTTGCATGAGGAGACCTACATGCAGCCATCACCTGGGTGTTCTGTTCTCGATGGGCATGTCTGTCGTCTTCGTCGTGCTCTTTATGGCCTCAAACAGGCTCCTTGTGCCTGGTTTGCGTGTTTAACCTCAGTGATTACTGCTGTCGGTTTCACTGTCAGTTTCCATGATCCTGCTCTTTTTGTCCATGTCTCATCTTGGGGTAGGACACTGCTTCTTCTGTATGTTGATGATATGCTCATCATTGGTGATGATTTCTCATTCATCACGTATGTGAAGAAGCATCTCAGTGAGCAGTTTTTGATGACTGGTCTTGGTTCTCTTATGTACTTTCTTGGGATTGAGGTCTCTTACATGCCTGAGGGCTACTACCTCTCTCAGCAGAAGTATGTCCAGGATCTTCTTGATCGGTCTGGTCCGACTGATACTTGCACTGCTGAGACTCTCATGGAGCTATCCCTACATATTCGTGCCACTAATGGTGATCTTCTTGAGGATCCTACTCGATATCGCCATCTTGTTGGGAGTTTGGTGTATTTTGTGAGCACTCGTCCTGATATTGTTTATATTGTTCATATCTTGAGTCGGTTCATGGCTCGTCCTACTCATCTTCACTACAGTCACCTTCTTCGTGTTCTTTGCTAATTGCGTGGGACTATCTCTCGTTGTTTGTTTTTCCTTAGCTCTACCTCACTACAGCTTCAAGCATACTCCGATGCGACCTGGGCTAGTGATCCCTCTGATCGTCGTTCTCTTTTTGCTTACTGTGTTTTTCTTAGCTCCTCCCTGATTGCAGGAAGACAAAAGCGGTACTGCAATTCCGTTCAATCAGAGGTGAGTTGAGAGCTATGACAGCAGAGGTTACTTGGTTGAGGTGGCTCCTTGTAGATTTTGGAGTGCTTATGATGTGACCTACGACTCTTTTGTCTGACAGTACATGTGCTATCAGTATTGCCCGAGACCAGTGAAGCATGAGCTCAACAAGCACATTGGTGTGGATGCTTCATACATTCGCTCACAGGTGCAGGAGGGAGTATTTGCTTTACAGTTTGTGCTATCAAAGTTACAAGTTGCTGACTTCTTCACGAAGCCACAGACTAGGGTACATCATTTGTATTTTCTCTCCAAACTTAGTACGTGTGATTCACCATAAGTTTGAGGGGGGTGTTAGAATATGACTCCTTTGTATTTTCTTATCTGTATACCCCTTGTACTCACTATATATATTGCCCATTCAGCTTTATGAATATACATACAATATTCATAACACATGTGACTCATGATCTATGCATCATGCACCAAATATTGATGGTGAAAGAAAAAACAGTTTTTTTTTTTTGGAACAAGTAGCTCTTTGACGCGTGGCCATTGTTGCCGGAAGCAGTTCTCTCTATCTCCTCCACCCCCCCCCACCCAAAAAAAAAATAGATATGGTAGTTCAGATCATTTATTCTGCTCGTTTTGGTTGGTCCGGAGTAGATATCATTTCTATTTTTTTGGCAGTAGCATCTTAATCGATGAAAAGGCTGGGGAGAACACCAATCTTCACACACTGTAATCTGACTAATTTGTGTTTCCTACGTTGCTGAAGCATGAAGCAGATTATCGATCGGTACAACTCGCATTCCAAGACACTTCAGAAAGCAGACGAGCCTTCTCAGCTGGTCTCGCGTGTAAGCTAAAATTACATTTGCAACAACTATGACGTTGATGCTATGCTTTTTTTAAAAAATTGTGTGGCAATTAGTAGTATTTCTCTAAACAACCATATAATTTATCATCATACAAAGAAGAAACAGCTATATATGCGTCTGACAGCTTTATTTTCTGTCATATGGTAGGCGGAGGACAGCACCTGTGGAAGGCCAAGGGAGGAGCTTGCAGAAGCAAGCCTTAGGCTCAGGTACATAGCCTCACATTTAGCTACTCTATCAGACAAATAACCTACGCGGGATTACACCATTTCCAGAGTTGCATAATCCTATCGATTAGTTATACTATATGCCGTGATTTGCTCTCTCATTCCTGCAGGCAGATGAGAGGAGAGGAGCTGCACAGACTGAACGTCCAACAGCTGCAGGAGCTGGAGAAGAGCCTCGAGTCCGGACTAGGCTGTGTACTGAAAACTAAGGTACCTATGACCAAGGATCCAAAACCCGTTTCCGGTGGAAATCCCGGTTGCCAGCCGGGAAAAAAACTGGCCGGTTACCGGATTTCCCCGGAAAAACAGGATGAAATTCGCTTGAATTTGCTTAAAAATCGACCGAAATTCGAAAATTCAAAATTTGAATTTGCCAAACCGAAACAAAACCGACCGGTTTTGTTATTCTTGGACCCCACAGGTAAGCCTGGTTACCGTCGGTCGGTTACTGCTGGTAACTTGCTGTAACCGGCCGTTCTTTTTCCCTGCGTGTGACAACATGAGGCTATCTATTGGATGGTCTTGATGAGTTGCACACCATGACCTTTTCGTATTGCAGAGCCAAAAAATTCTGGACGAGATCAACGGGCTAGAGAGAAAGGCAAGTGTTCCCCTCTTTAATAAGAACCCTGTTTGGCCAAACTCTGGCTTGAGTTAAGGTTTGTTACTCTAGAGCCAGAATCAAACTGGAGCAGCTCTGTTCTACGAGTGTTGTAGAGCTAGGCTGCTGGAGCCCAATTATTTGTTTGAGAACTACAGATAAATTTTGAGCACCCCATATGCTACTACAAAATGTAGCTGATTTTTTTTTTTTGCATTATTTTTATTCTTTTCCGAGCATATAACAGCTCCACTTCTGTTGTTGAACAGAGAATGCAACTGATAGAGGAAAATTCAAGGCTAAAGGAGCAAGTAAACCCTGCTTTTTGTTGCTGTTGCTGTTTGTTGTTTCCATTTCGTTCTGTCCTTACAGTGTCTTCTTCCCCTAGCCTTGCTTTGATTAACCGACGATCTGAAGCTGCAGGTGTCCCGGATGTCAAAGATGGAGATGCAACTCGGTGCAGATTCAGAAGTGGTATACGAGGAAGGGCAGTCGTCTGAATCCGTCACCAATGCGTCGTATCCGCGCGCTCCACTCGACACCGAAGACAGCTCTGATACGTCGCTCAGGCTCTGGTGAGTTCTTGCTAGATGCACCATATCTTCAGGTGTTCCTACTTCATCTCAAGCCAAGTCCTATCTGAAATTATTGAAAGAAAAACTAGAGGTTGGTGATGTAATGAGCATAGAAATGGGCATTCATGATATGAATTTTGCATATTGCAGATTGCCACTCTTCAACTCGAAGTGATTGGCTGGAAATTGTCTCCATTCTGAAGTGGAATGCAGAATTCCTGGATCGAGAAGCAAGCAATGTATTGTATCAAATAAACCATTTTAGAGTGCCAGATGATGTGTATATTCTGAAAATCACTGGCTTTTGGTATACACGTAATAATAAGAGAACGTGCTCTTGGATGTGACCTGCTACTATTCCCTTCCATGTTCTGCCCCTCTGTTATTCAGTTCTAGTAGCCCCTGGTGATCCGTCGGATTTCAGAGCTATTGCAACCCCTGCAAGTAACCTTTGGTGTTAGGATGTTCTTCACGAAGGAAGCCTCATGATGCTTTGTGGCGGGGAGAATGGCAACGAATAAAACAAGGGTGAACAGTGAATTTGCAAGAAAAAAAAAAGGCCTTTAGAGTTAAAGTAGAGATATTACCTTCGTTTCAAAAAAAAAAGAGAGAGAGAGATATTACCAAGAGAGGGTATTATTGGCATCCACAGGCGAGGCATCTCCTTCAAACTGTCTGCCTAATCTGCACGTGGTACACAAAGTGCGCATTTTTGGCACTTATGAATGAGTCATCCCCAATAAAATAGAGGTCTGCATGAAGCACCTCTCCTGCTTTAGACAGGCGTATATGTTCTCGTTATGTCTTCGATTCGACGGCAGTAAAGTGAGACATCACCTTTAGAATCATCAGCTGGAGACTCATCATCTAGTGTTTTTTTTTTTTTTAAAAAAAATATTCTTAAATACAGTAATATATTATGTACCTCAGTTTTTTATTTTACAGAAATAATCCTTTGTCGCTCAACCGTTGAGCGACTAGCACAAGTTACGGTTGAGCGACAAGTGTACACTGCCGCGGCCTGGAAAGTCGGTTGAGCGATAAGTGTACACTGTCGCGGCCTGGGAAGACGTACTGGTTTGGGCGACTTGTACACTTGTAGCTTAACCGTTGAGCGATTTATACAATTGTCTCTCAATCATTAAGCGACTAGCCTAAGTTGCTCAACCGTTGAGCGACTAGCCCAAGTCGTGGTTGAGCAACAAGTGTATATTGCTGCGGCCTAGGAAGGCGGTTGAGCACAAGTGTACACTGTCGCGGTCTGGGAAGACGTATTGGCCTGGGTGATTTGTACACTAGTAGCTCAACCGTTGAGCGACTTGTACAATTGTCGGTCGTTGAGCGGTTGAGCGGCAGAGGATTATTTCTGTAAAATAAAAAAAGCAAGATGTATATTACTGCCTTTCGGAATAAAAAAGGGAGAAAAAAATCCCATCATCTAGCATATGATGTTAAAAAAAGGTTGCGAACGTGTTTGTTCAGTACACTGGAATGGTTCTTGTTTCTCTGAATTGCATTTGCAAGCAAAAATGCAACTAGATCTTGCCTTACATTTGCCAGTAAAAGAACTATGTGTAACTCAACTTTAAAAAGTTCAGGGTTATTGACTTTGTCCGATTAAACTTATAGATGTTGAACTAAACAATTTAATTATCTGTGGTGAGGCAAACGTCAGTTTTAGTCTGCTACCCTTTTCTTTTTGCCTTTTGAGTCTTTTAAGTTTCTGAAGTTACGAATATGGCCGTATGGTTAGTGGTAACGCAGAGCACAGGAATGCAACATGCAGGAGGAGAAACGAGAGTCGAAATGTTTCAACTTCTTAATTTATTTCATAGCTAGACGCTACATCAGACGGCAGCGATCCGCGGCCACGAGACACGGGTGGTGCAGATGACGACTTCATCATGAGGGTCTGGGGCTCTCTTGCAAAGAAGCTATTGGAGGCCCCTTCAGAAGCATTAAACATCTTGCATGGCGCGACCTCCCTCGCTTTCCCCAGCAGATGTCCAGAGAAATGATCTCCCCATATGTCATATGTGAACTCTTTCTTCGGCGCGACTTCCCCTTTTCTCTTCACAGCCTTGTCTTTCATCAGGTTGGAGCCAGGAGCGCGAGCGTGCGGAGCGATTGGGGAAGATGTGGCCAACAATGGTGAGCGCCATGCGGTGGTCAGCACAGTGGCTGAAGGCAATGGATTTCCAGATGTTGCTGAAGGTGCAGGAGGTTGCTCCTTGGCAGTTTGCAACCAAGCATTCTTCTCATAGTTATTCCCAGTTGATGGTGCCCTTGCCTCAACATCAAAACAACTCTCGAGTTTATTGTTGTGCTTCAGTTCTGATGGTGCCCCAGGAAAGGACCAACCATGTTTTGGGGTTGAACTTGGTGATAACGGCGAAGACGGTGTTGAATTCCCGCTGTGGCTGCTAGAAACCTCAAACATTCCTGCCAGTCCTGCACCACCAACTTTCCGCTTCCTTCGCCTCCTTTTGTCTCGAGCAACTCTGATAGTAAGATTCCCACTAGTTTGTGGAGCTTCCATTGATACCTTGTCTTCCACAGGATTAGCTGGGGACACAGATATAGCCGAAGTTGTATTCAGTTGTTCATCTGGATTGTTCTTGTCACATGTCTTCTTGGGGCTATCAAGAATATTAGCAGTGTATTTCTCAGTAAGAGCTTCTTCAGCTCTTTTGTGTTCCCTTGTCAACCTGTGCACAAGGCATAATTGATCAAACCTAAATCATGTAAAACTTAAGGAAATATGAGAAGACAACAGTGGTTGAACGTTTACCTGGAAGTTTTGTCGGTACGCTGAAGGACAGAGGGTTTAACAGCCTTGCTAATGGTACCTTTCCTGCCATCAATCTTGATATAGTAATCTTGAGAGCCCACTGGCAAAGAAGGGACACCACGGACAAAGACCAGAACAAACAAGGACACAGTTCCGAAAAATAGTATGAATGCTTTCCAATTGATGGATCTGAGGTAAAACTTTCTGCACTGGTTAAGCATACAGACTGGAACATTTGCAGTCATCGGGATCACAAAGATGCCAGTAGTCATAGCTAGCTCAAGATCTCTCTGGACCTTAGCTGAAGAGAAGTCAGCTTTAAAAGAAATTAGCATTCTTATCGATTCACTTGGTGCTAAGCTAAATCCCTTGCAGTTGTCCACCGTAAATCCATCCACACCACAATCAACTCCAGAAACTTTTACCTTTGTCACTCGAAGAGGTAGGTCACCACTATTTTTAACATGTATCTCCTTGGACAACTGTTGACTGCACAAAGGGCTGGTGATCTCTGATTTGGAGAGTGTTGATTTATTGTGGACAGTGGACCCATGGTTAAACTCTAGCTTCCAAATAGGTTCAGGTCCCTCTAGAAGGGCAATAGATTGCCATCCACCATGAGCTCGAAGAGGCAGCCGCTCCATGCCCGATAGATTGTTTCTGATCAAAACCATGCTAGACCACATGCACCGATTTGAGGGACGGAAGACAATAGGACCAAGTAAAGCACTCTCCAAAGGACCAACATAGGCCTCAGTAATTGCTGCATCACTTAATGAGAAACCAAATTTAGTCTCTGTCGAGTCAATTTCCGGAGATCTACTTGAGAATGTGTGTTCACATGCGTCATTTACAGTTTTGCACTGGCCAATTATTTCCTCAGAGTTCAGTACCAGCTGCATGGATGTATGCTCCAGGCTTGGGTTATGGATGGTTATCCATTTTGAAAACTGTGATCCAATTTGCACAACAGGAAACAGCAGTTCATGATCTGTGAGAACAGAAATCTCAGTCCTTGTGCCATGAGATCTCCAACTTCTAAGTACCATATCATCAGCTCTGACTGCTCTCATGATTGTTGGCTGCAAATTATTTTATAAAATTACATGAGCAGATTCACAAGCAAAAATATGTAAACATATACAGGTAGAAGACACTCAAGATCAAGGATCCAAAGACCGCTACCGGGACAAATCCCGCTCGGCGGCCGGTACCGGTAACCGGCCGGTTACCGAAAATCCCGGAAAAAAACCCGGACGTTTTTCAGAAACTGAATTTTGAACTGGGTTTTTGAAAACCAGTAACCGGACCGGTTACCGCCGGAAAAACCGACCGGAATTTTGAATTGACGAATTTTGAATTAGAAAGTGTTTAATGAAGTGCATATTTAGCTCATATGAAGTGCAAACCGGCCAAAAACAATAATTCAAGTATATTTAGCTCATACAATATGTAATCTAGCACAAAATAGGCCTAAACCAACCTAGGAAGTGTATTATGCAGTTAAAAATTTAAATTTTCTGGCTGGTTACTGTTCACTCGGTAAGACCGGTTACTGTTGGAGATATTAGAGATTAAGAAAGAGTCCAGAGTTTAGGTAAGAATCTAAGTCATGTTGGAGTCGGACTGTAATATTTGGCACTATAAATAAAGGACATGGGGATCCCAGAAGGGACACACAATTATTCCTCAAAATCCTACATGGTATCAGAGCCAATCCTAATCCACCGTCCCGAAATCTAACCTAACCCGCAACTCACTTTCTTTGCCGCCATCACGCTCGATCGCCCATCACCGTCGTCACCATCGCAGCAGGTGCCACCACCGTCGTCTCGTGGGCATCTTGCGCATGCATGCCGCCGTGCCTTGTAGGAGGCGTAGCGATGGCAGCGAACTGACTGGGACGGATCGGCGAAGGAGGTGAGAAGGTGAGGAAAGCGGCTTGCGTGGGGTTCTTGAGGAGAAGCGGATCAGCGGGGTAGCACACGCTTGGCGCGGAAGTCTGAACGGCAACGGCGGCTGGTATTTATGTGGCCGATCGGGTTCTTCAACTGGTGATCCGACAAGCAGGGTGGATCCGGGCAGTCGATCGGAGGAAGACGGAGAAGAGGCGGTGGTGGCGAGATCCGTGACCACTAGCCGGATCTGGACCGATCTGGCGTGGTCGGCTCGAGGTCTTTGGTGTTTGAGGGTAGTGCTCGGGAAGGAGCTTGGTCTGGCGGGAGGCGGCTCGGGCCGTGATGAATGAAGAGGAGAGTGGGGTCGGCGGTGAGGAGAAGGATCCGGTGGATCCGGATCTGGCGATGGGACGCTGGAGGTGGAGTTAGCAAGAAGGAGAGGTGGCGTCGATTGAGGTGAAGCGAGACGGAGGTCGGCGGAGAGTGACCTCGGAGGATTCGTGGGACAAGACGGGCGGGCGGAGGAGGCTCAGACGACAGCGGACCCGGAGGCAATGGCGCCATGAACCGAGCGAGGCAGAAGCCTTGGCAAGGCGTCGAGCTGCAGGAGGTAGGCGCCGGGTGTTAGAAATGTGAAGGCCATGGTTGTGTGGCCAGGCAAGACGGGAGGAAGGAAGAGCGAGTGGCGGCACACGCAGCATAAGAAAGTAGAGAAGCGGGGACACCGCGGCTTGGACCGGTTCGGACCGGTTCGCGTGGGAGAGGCGGCAATGGCAATGGCAGCGCTGGTTAGTGGCGCCGAACAAGTGGCGGCAACAAGAAGGCAATGAGGCGGTTAGCGATCCGGCGGCAGGCGAGAACTGGAGAGGCAATGGCATGGATCGAAGGGAGGTGAGAGGAAGAGAGGTGATTGGAGGAAGGAGCATATGGAAAGGAGAAGGGAGGAGCTTCTCTAGTTTTGGTACTTCTCTAGCTCGGGGAGGAGGAGCTGGTGCTTGCTTGGGGCCGGCGAACTGGTGTGCTCAGGGATTGGGATTTGTTGTGGCCGAATCAAGGAGGAAGAAGGAGAGGTGTGGTGATCTGGTGTGGGCTTTGGGATCCAGATTAGTCGGATCGATCTGGCGTGGTTGAGAGGAATCTGGTATGGTTGTGCGTGTTGTGTTGGGAAAAAGAGAGAGAGGATGGTGTGTTTGCTGAGAGTTCTAGCTGCTGTGTTGCTTGGTGGTGTGATGTGGAGATTCTGACGAAGGTAAAGAAGACAGGGGGAGAAGACTATCCGGGTGGTGCTTTGGTGGTTGTGCTAATGGTGGAATTGAATGATGGTGATAAACTCGATGATGGTGAGGATGAAGTAGGAGCTGGTGGTAGCTCCAGTGGAGGTTATGTCGGTTAGCGGTGATGGTATTGGTGTCGTCTTGGTTGTGTTGGTATGGGTGCGAAGATTGTGTTCTTTGGAGATGTTGGGAAGATTGGGACCGAGTCGGGCATAATGGTGCATGTGAGGGGGTAGAGGTGGCGGGCCGAGGCCAGGGGTGTGTGGGTAGAGTGGTGGGGCCGGGGTGTTGGGGGTATGAGGGTAGAGGAAGATGAGGTTGAGGTCGGGCAGCTGATAGATGGTGGAGATGGATTTGGTGACGTCCCTGGTAGTATTAGTGGTTAGCAACTATTTTTGTGGTATTGGTTATGGAGTCGATGGATAGTAGTTTTTACTAGATTCTAGTAATAATATTGCATTATGTAACAAGATGATCATGATTGCTATCTCATGCCCATCTTGAGGCGGAGTGTTGGAGATATTAGAGATTAGGAAAGAGTCCAGAGTTTAGGTAAGAGTCCAAATCGTATTGGAGTCGGACTGTAATATTTGGCACTATAAATAAAGGACGTGAGGATCCCAGAAGGGACACACAATTATTCCTCAAAATCCTACAGTTACCACCGGGATTTTTTTTCCCCTGCTTGACATAAGCAATTAAGCAGTTTTCATTACATAAATGCAGGAAAAAAACAAAGTGAAAAGTGAGGAGAGAAATTTACTTCCAAGAGCTACCAACCACTTGATAAGTACTTCACCTATCTCTACATCAAATAACTCTAGTACCTACAGCGGCCAACTACCTACAGCGGCCAACTACAAGATCAGTACTCCAATTATCACTACAGTATCTAATGTATGAGACTCTTCTCCAGAGTCCAGTCCATCAAAGTCACCACCAAGGTATTCTCCTGCTATAGGAATCACTCTCACAACAAAATAAATCTACCACTAGAAACTGTATCCAAATACATTGGGCATTGTTATGAAATGAACATTTACTCTGAAATACCAATCACAGGTCCATCAGACAGGCTAGCTGACATTGATCTCTCAAATGCTAAAGAGAGCATTATTCTCTAAGGGAGAAAGACTACCTCATGTGCTTGATTTGGTCTATTTTGTCCGTTCATTATTCAAATAGATGATTAAGACTAATGACAGCCACAATCAAGGCATCCAAACCTTTTCTTTAATGAGAGAAAAGCATGCTGTAGTCTATATAAAACAGTAAGCTTAACATACCCAAACGAACATACAACCTACATATTAGATAACTTTGTGGGACTAAAAAGAAATAAGAGAGAGAACAATATACTTGTGTGGATGAAACTAATGAAACATGGCAAGACGCTATCATTACTAAGCTCATATATCATTTTTGTAAGCATTGAGTGTGTAAAAGCAACTCCTAGTCCAGCTAATAGAACAACATTTAAGACCAATTGAAACATGACATTCTAAATTCAAAAACACGCGCAAGGGAATTACCTTCAAGTTATGCAGGCCTTCTATTTCTAGGATGCTGCCCAAAGATCCCGTCCTTGAGTTAGCAGATGTCTCTTCTTCAGAAAACGGTCCAACAAATGGTACATCAGATTCAGCAACAACAGCACTAGTTGTATGAGAAAGAGATGCACACATTATATCTTGGCAGGGTATCACGATTGAACTACCAAGAGAGCTATTTGTTTCTACCACTATATTGCAGTTGTCAAATGAAATATCCTTTGGAACTGAAGAAGTATATCTTATCAAAGCTATATCTGTTATGGTATCAGGGAAGAGTATCAATCCATTCAGGTACTTAACCTGAAAGATCACTGGGCCATCCCTGTTATCCTCACTCACGCTTACAATCCTCAGTAACTTTGTTGCATCATTCCGTAAAGAAAGGGAAAATATTGACCCACTTCCAGCACAAGATGATATACGCTCAAACGTGACAGAAACTAATCTAGTGGAATCATAGTAGGTTCGTGCATGCACCTCTAGCTCAATAGGTATAACAACAGTATCCATTGTATCAGTTATGCGATTGCGCAGTTTCATGCAGATAGCACCAAACACCTTTCTTTCCGAAAGAGGCTGCAATTTCAACTCTACAACTGTGTTGCTTTCTGAAGGTAGCACCTCCCATTGCTCACTAGGCCTAATATGGATCATTGGCCATCCAAATTCAGTACTGCTTGCTGTATACCAGTGGCTACTCAAAGAAGCTAACTCCAATGCCTCATCTGAAAGGCCTAACTGACAAACCACGTGAGAAGATTGTTTTGTGCTTTCAAATGCAGACATCCAAACAGCCACTTCCTCGACATAGAGAGAATCATCAAAAGGGTTGTGTATCGACAAGTTCCTCTCCAGGTGACCACCTATTACGACATCCATCCCAGTCAGTGGCAGTATCTGATAGGGCGACCTGACAGCCATGCCCTTAGCTTGTATAATGAATCCACCAAAATCCGTCTGCAAAACCAAATGCGCTGATGAAGAGCCCAACAACTTTGGCAAGAATATGAAGTTGACCGATGCATTCTCTCCGGGCTGAAGCACCAAATCCTCATAACCATACACATAGAACTGCGGATCAGAGCTGAATGGCTCATAGACATGCAAGACGCTGTCATTGTTCAAATTCACCACAGTCAAGGTGGCCATAGAGGCTGCATACAAGTTACTCCTGCCCCAATCCAACACTGGCGGGTTTATCTCCACGTACATCGATGAGGAACCGTAAAGGCCATTTGGATTGACATCTGTGGCCGTGCCATCCAACTCCAGCGGCACCCCATGCGATGCCCGCATCCAATTGTCAGCCACAAGCGGCGCCTGGCACCACGCCACATTATACCTCCCACCATCCTTGCCCTCTCGCCCCAACCCATTACGCACCCGAGTCCGAGTGATCATCGCGTCTGCAGACGAGCAAGTTACCACGCCTCCGCCGGACATCGGGAAGCCCAATGGCCGTGATGGTCCCCAGTCCCTTGACACCTCCAAATCGGGCTCCTTGGTGCCGTCCTCGCTTGCAAGCAAAGTCTGAACCGCCGAGGACGAGAAGCAGAAGGAACTCCTGTCAGCGCACACATCCCGGAAGCCGAGGCAGCGACCGTCGTCATCACTCTCCTCCACGCAAACCCCCACCGCCGCCGAGACGGACAGAGCAAGGACCAAGAACAAGCAGCACAGAGCAAGCAAGGAACCCCTGCAAGAAACCGAAAACACCACAAAAGAATCAAGAACTCGCCGCGGTTGATCGCCAAATAGAAGTGGTGCTGAACACTAAAGCACCCAATAAAAAAAACCTCAAGAAAAATAATCACAAGAACCAAAAAGGAAAGAGCCCCGGTATTTTTTAGCGCCCTAAGCATGCATCACACTGGAACTCAAGAACATCATCAAGAGAGAGGCAAAAGGCAGCTCCTTGTTTGTTTCACGATTTCCGGAAGCAAGGAAGCAAAGAGGGCAAGAAGGGGAGTTAGAGGGGAACTTACCGAGGAGAGGAGACGGCGGAGCGTAGGGGCCTTAAGGAAACGGAAGTCACCGCCAGCGAAGAGCGGCGGCTGCGGCTGGTCATGGCGAAGAGGACATGCGGCGGGCGAGACTCCACTGTGGTGACCATGGGAATCCACGGAAAATGAAAAAAAGGAGAGGAGGGGAGGGGAGGGGAGATGAGAGGGACAGAGGCAGAGAGGAATGAAGAAGAGAGGCGAAAAAAGAAAGAAAAATGCGTTGGGTGTTGGTTGGTTTTGGTGTGGAAAAGAATTTTTGAGGCTTTTGTAGTTTGAATATGACTGTTTTGCCCCTGTGGGTATCCTGGGCTGTGAAACGCGATTATGTGAGATTGAATGCATGAATTGAAACGGCTAGCCATGATTCATGAATCGACCGGAGAATTTGCAAAAATAGATTGGATTTCTCACTGTCACATAGAACCTCGTGATTGATGCTCCAGTGCTACCGATAGCCTCTTCCACTCTGACCCCCCCCCCCCCCCGACTAGGTTCAGGGTTCAATCGGTCTCACCCATAGATTTTGGTGCCGAGTTGGGATGATTTAAGTGGTGAAAATGAATAGAATAGAATTGAAAGCACGTTCATATTCATATGTTTTAGATAAATATAAGCACACACACATTCGAATAGAACAGTACTTATTCGGACAGATTTCAATATCCTATGACATATGCTGTTTAACAAAATGAATTCCAACGCCAATCCCGACAGCAACACGTTCAGTTTTGACATGTGGAATAGCAAGCAAAATCTCCACGCAAGACACGGCACGTGGAATTGCATACAAAACCTTCACGCACAACACGATTTGATGGAATGGTGGGATGATGTTAGCGATAAAAACGAATAAAATAGAATTCAAAGCACACCCATATTCATATGTTTTATATGAATATACTTAACTACGAATTCAAATAGAATACATACTATTGTTTAACAAAATGAGTTCCAAACCTGGTGGCAACATGTTCAATTTTGAGTTCTGACATGTGTAATGGCACGCAAAACCTCCACGCACAACACGACATGTGGAATTGCATGCAAAACCTTCACGCACAACACAATATCACAACATAGCTAGACAAAAACAAGTAACACGTGAATCATGTTGCGCCATAACATCATGCAACCAAAAGCAATGCAAGGCAACAATCAATTTCAAGCAAATAACATTAAGTGAGTCCCTAGCACACGCCAACAAAGTACATATCAACGTACATCAAAGTTTAACAGAGTATTCTAGGTTCAATGGGCCTCAACCATGGATTTGATGGCAGGGTGGGATGATGTAGTGGTGAAAACAAATAGAACATAATTCAAAGCATGTCCATTTTCATGTGTTTCATATGAATATACTTAACAACGAATTCGAATAGAATACATATAGTTCTTTAACAAAACGAGTTCCAATCCTAATGAAAATACATTTGGTCTTGAGTTTTGACATGTGGGATGGCATGCAAAAACCTCCACACACAACACGACATGTGGAATTGCATGCACAACCTTCGCGCACAACACGACATCACAACACAGCTGGACAAAAACAAGTAACGAGTGAATCATGGTGCGCCACAACATCATGCAACCAAAAACAATGTGAGGCAACAATCAATTTCAAGTAAATAACATTAAATGAGTTCATAGCATATGCCAACAAAGTACATATCAGCGTACATCAAAGTTTAACAAAGTTATTTGGGTTCAATCGGCCTCGACCATCGATTTGATGGTAGGGTGGCATGATATTAGAGGTGAGAACGAATTGAATAGAATTCAAAGCACGTCCATATTCATGTGTTTCAGATGAATATAATTGACAACAAATTCGAATAGAATACATATTGTTTAACAAAATGAGTTCCAATCCTGATGGCAACACGTTCAGTTTTGAGTTTTGACATGTGAAAATTGTATGCAAAACCTCCATGCACAACATGGCAACACAACATAGCTGGACAAAAACAAGTAATGCGTAAATCATGGTGCATCACATCATCTTGTAGCCAGAAACATCAAATGAAATAATCAATTTCAAGAAAATAACATTAAGCAAGTCCATAGCATACGCCAGGAACAAAGTAAATACCAGCATACAACAAAGCTTAAGAGAGGACAAAAGGTTCCATCTTAGTAGCCACAAGTTTATGTAGACAGTACAAAACATCATAATACTAATCGGTCTTAAGTACTTAAACCCCTCAAAAAGCAAACTCATTTTGCAACATCAGTAATAGTGTAAACTCTAGTCGCCTATCTAGCACAATCGCATGGAGGAGGGCAAAGGACGAGCAATTGGGCTCTGCAATTAGGGGCTAGATGGTTAGGAGAGGGAGGGTGGATAGTTGAGGGGGTGGGCCTTGGGGTAATTGTTGGGTTGTTAGCTCTTGGTGGGTTAGATAGCTAGGGAAATTTTAAAAAAAGGAATTTTTTATATTAATTAACCCTTTTTTTTAATTTTATTTTAAAGTTAACCTCCGACACATTTTTATTTCCAATTCTGACCCTTTTGGTCACGCCACCATTAGTGGCGTGACAAAACAACGCTGTCACGCCGCCTGTATCTCTTGTCACGCCACCACCTGTGGTGCGACAGTGTTGTTTGGTCATACCACGACCAGTGGCGTGACCAAAAGTGCTATTTAGCGGACTTATTCTATCGCGTGACAGCGTTGTTTTGTCACGTCACGGATGGTGGGGTGACCAAAGAAGTCAGAATTGGAAATAAAGTGCACGGAGGTTAACTCTAAAATAAAAATTAAAAAAATGGTTATTAATAAAAAAATCAAAAAAGGTGGGTACGAACTCTTATTCGATTTGACAAATATTTTTTTCAATACCATATTTAAATTTGAATTAAAAAATATATAATGTTTGTGTTCTAATAGCCATAGAAATGGGATTTGGTTTACCAAAGTCATGAACATAAGAGTACGGAGGTCAAATAAAACGGGTACTCGTGAGCCATTAATTTTAACCCCTAGGTGGAGGGGAGGGGAGGATATGGGAGATAGGGAGGAGTGATACGTGTCACACACCTGGTAGGGTAGGACTTCAGCCATCGGTTCAAAATTCAACTTCTTCTTTTTTGCAATAAAAATAAAAATAAAAAATCACACCCATAT
Organism: Phyllostachys edulis; assembly: GCA_036346405.1. NCBI lineage: Eukaryota > Viridiplantae > Streptophyta > Magnoliopsida > Poales > Poaceae > Phyllostachys > Phyllostachys edulis. Next base: position 106,830,143 of record CM070550.1, read on the forward strand.
TATAATTTATTGGACACTAGAAAAATATTGGGATTTTAGATGGAGCAAAATAATAGGCAGAACTAGGATTATATTGCTACTCCATCTCGTGATTAAGCGGCTCTAAGGAATGCACTAAAAGTCTAGAGACCTCCAATATAATTTTCTCTATTCATTTATTCGAGTTAGGACGGCACACTTCAAAAGGTACTTCAAAAGGCGGCATCGATGTGGAAATGAGATGTACACCACACACGTCGCACGTAGTACGCTTTCATTGTTGGTGTTTCTGATCGGTTTGGTCTCCTCAGCAGGTCGGCTGATGAAATGGACCCCAAGTTCCAGATGCTAGATAGCAGTTTCCCTTGTACATATGCAACCCTAAAAGCATGTAGTGCTGTGGCCAGGAGAAACCAATAACACAGTGACAAATAAGTAGATAAGTAGCAACTCCCTTTCCGGCGAATTCGACAGCTCAGGTATCTCTAGCCGTCGAGCTAGCTACCGTGCACCGCACTTGCACGTACGCTGCTCAAAGCAGCAGCTTATCAGTCAAGTTCCCGGGCACGTCCAAGAGATTTGGTCATTTGGAGAATTTTTTTTCACAATAATCCATTTTTTATTATTAATTTCAATATTATACCTGCGATAATATTTTTACGAAATATACTTGTCGCTTCAGCGGTTGAAGCGGCGGAATCTGATAATATTTTTACTGAAATATCCTCGTCGCGATTGAGCGATTGGCGGCGATTTGATCGCTGAGCGATTGGCGGCACTTGTCGCTCAGCGGTTGATCCTAATGTGCGATTCGCTCATCTAGCGAGTTGTGCCCATTGGGCGACAAGTGTCCCTGTAGCTCAACGGTTGAGCGACTGGAACCATGTACATTTTTCGGCGGGGCCCATGGCCACGTGTAGGAGCTACGAACCTATGCTTGCTGCTCGTCTTTTGCACGTCGATTGGGCGGTCTAGTTTATCTAGCTAGGCAGATTGTGTTTGAGGTCATATGGGGTGTGTTTGGTTGTCTGTATGTCTTTAGCCTAGCCTGTATGAGTCATCTAGGCTGAAGCTAGTTAGGTTGGGTGGATGCAATAAGGGTTGTTTTGTTGTATGTTTGTGTTGGGCCAGACTGTACTAAGATATTGTTTGGTTGATTGCATCAGGATACTGGATGCATGAGTAGATGTAATGGAGGTTGTTTGATTGCGTGCATATAGCAGAGTATGCTCACATGTTGTAGTGGATGGTGAGAATACCCCATTGATAGGATGTTTTAGTTGGATGGGAAAATGGCTAGTTGGATGTTTTAGTTGCATTGATACATGGAGTGACATTCGTCGCACTTCGAAACTTTGCAATTTTACAAATGGCGAGGAGGCCATGCAAACCACGCTTGACTATGGAGACAGATTAAAGCTGCGGATTACCGACCTGAGAGGTTGAGAGCGAGCAAATCGCTTTTGCCATAAATTCAAAGATGCTGCAGAACACATTTCCACAGGTGAAAAACTTTAACTAACAACCAGATTTTGTCAATCATTCAAAACTAATACACCCAAACTATGCCAATCATTAATAACTAACAACCGGATTTTGTATTATCTAACCAACAACCAGATTTTGTCAATCATTCAAAACTAATACATCCGGATTCTGTCAATCATTAATAACAACCAGATTTTGCCAATCATTCAAAACTAATACATCCATATTTTTCTTATACACAATCAGAAGAAAGGTAGAAAATAAAGCCAGAATGTTGATTCCTCTATCAACTCAACCTCATCGGCAAGAAGTAGTTCAACCTCATCGACAAGTAAATCCACATGAAGTTCAGGGCAAGCAAAGATAATCAATTCACACATACAAAATAGGAACTCAGTATGTGGAGAAGATTACAGTAGGAAACTCACTGCGACTCCAGTTTATGCAGGATCAGAAAATGTTCTAAATTCAGCAACTCATTGATTACAAAATGGGAACTCAGTATCAGTCATGCGAATGCTCTGTTTTGGTTGTTTGTTTATTGCTATCAGGTGTTGGGCTGCTCAAGATGACATCTTAGCCTCCTCACCACTTGTGTTAAAATTTGATCACAAATTAAATATGACAATTAGTCTGAAACAAATTGGGACTTGAGCTTGTAAATAAAATCTTGTATACAGAATGCAAATACAGTGAACTGAATGCGGTACAGTGATCTGGAAGACCAAACTGAATCAGACTGAACTAAGAACGAGAAATAACCAAATAGTGCAAAATATGCATGCACAGATGCAAGCCAGGCTTACGCAGGGAACCAAACAATCTACAAGCTCAAGACCAATTTATATCCAATTGTTATATTCAATCTCAATTTGACATCAGTTCTTGGCGAGCATGTCTGAGCCCACAAACAAAGCAGCAGACATAGGCGTGGCGGGGTGCCCCAGTGCACGGCACCCCAAAAAATGAACTTTTTAACTAGGTATAAGCACTCGTGATTGGGCACTTGGGCAGCCATTTGAACAATTCAGCCCACCAGGCCACCAACCAGAGCAAGTCGCCAGGCACCGAGGCAGTGAGGCACCCGCACCCGCACCATACTAAGTCATTATACAATCGATCACAAAGAGTACTATCACAAAAGACTAGTTGTAGAAGCTAGCGAAGGCTTTTGGCATCTATTCTGACGAAACGTTTTGGTTCTTGGCGCAGCCTTTTGTTCCTATCATGGTGCCATCTCGGCTAGCTACAATCGCCAACTGAAACAATCACTTCCTGATGCACACCTGCAGAGTACCAGTAATTTATCTCTGGGTACAATCATGGGTGGAGCCTATAGGGGTGCCCGGACACATAAAAAAATCGAAAACATTTCCAGGGATTAGTTCTGCATTTGGGACATATTTATAGTACTCCTTAGTGTGCACTCTCTTGGAAGCTCATCTCACAACCCACAGCTTGCTCGTGCCTCCATCAGCCCACAACCATCTCAACACTCACCAGCCCACATCCATCTCTATCTCCAATACTCCAACTCCTCTCCAATTTGTTTCTGCTGACTCGTGGCCGGTCTGTGAGAGGAGGAGGCGGTGAGCAATGTGGCACCGGTGTGGGAGCGACAAGCGGCAAGATGGGTGATCGCCACTCACTAAGACCAATGGTTTTGCAGGTGCGCATAGAGCAACTTCCATTTTTCTCATATTCATATTATTATGCAAGTCATTTTCCAAATTGATTACTATAGTAATGATATGTGAAAAGATACTAGTAGACAATTTCCTCTGTTCTTTTTTTCTTGACATTTTTTTATTTCTAATGGGCAAATTCCTGGCTTCGTTGGATGATGCGTAGTTTGAACCAGTGAAAAAAATTTCGGCAAAATTTCGGTGGGACCCCTCTGGTAAAATTTCTAACCGGCGAAAAAATTTCGAATTTGCTAATTTTGTGACAAATATAAAGAAATTTGTAACCATATGCAAACACAAGAGTGCATGTGCCGTGGTGGAAACACCCTTAGTATTGAAGAGGTTGGTTCTGGGTTCGAACCTTGGCTATGCATTTTTTCCTATATTTTTCGTTTTAACTTCACAAAAAATTCAAATTTTGATTCGAAAATTTCAGTAAAATAAATCCAAAATTAAAGTAATCGGGTCTATCGCTAGGCTCAAAATTTTTTCCCCAATCGGTAGCTTTTACGGTTTGAACTAATCATATCCGTATTTGCTTTGTGTGTGCACCTAACACCAAATTCACAGCTCATACTTTGGCGGCAAAAATAGCATAAATGTCAGCAAATAGCATAAATATCAGAAAACAATACAAGTCTTCAACAAATAGGACCTTGGCTATGCATTTTTTTCCTATATTTTTCGTTTTAACTTCACAAAAAAAATTCAAATTTTGATTCAAAAAATTTGGCCGAAATAAATCCAAAAATTCCGGTAACCGGATCTATCGCTAGGCTCCGAATTTTTTTCCCCAATCGGTAGCTTTTTACCCGATTTGAACTAATCATATCCGGCGTTGCTTTGTGTGTGCACCCCTAACACCAAATTCCTGGCTCCGCCACTGGCAGTAGAAATAGCATAAATGTCAGCAAATATCAGAAATATCAGAAAACAATACAAGTCTTCAGCAAATAGGACCATAGGTAATCACAGGAGTGGACTGTCTAGCACTAGCTCTTCTAATTATGGCAAGCATGTAAGCACACAGGGCAGCAACTAAACCAGCACCCCTCACAATTAGGAGTTGTCGTTTTCATGCCAAGTCATTCATCTACAAGCCAAATACATAACCAATATATCAGTATTCCATGATGGTGGTGTCACAATGTCGTTGCAATCATAGTTGCATGCAGAAACCAATACAAGTCTTCAACAAGATTACATGCATGTATACCACGACTGCCACATCCTAAGGATGCTCCTCCAGTGGCATACCATTATCGACCAAGGATGCAATGCTCAGAAAAATATTGATGCTTCATATTAAACAATGTCGTTGCAATCACAGTTACATGCGGCAAGATTACATGCATGTATGCCACGACTGCCACATCCTAAGGATGCCCCTCTAGCGGCATACCATCATCGACCAAGGACGCTTAGAAAAAAAATTGATGCTTCGTATCAAGTATGCAGATTACCAAGAATTAATAGAGCAGTTCATGGAACTAAAACAATGGTACAATCATACGGATAGCATAGCAAAAACAACAGCCATGCCTCATATCTGCAACTAAGAAGGGTAGAATCAACTAAAGCAAGTATAGATCTAGGCATTCAAGCATGCAAATATTCTTTTCCTTATCATTTCAACAAATCACCATGCAAAAACTGAAATAAGAGTGCAGATCTAAGCCTACATAGCAAAAACAATGACTATGCCTCAGATCTAGAACTAACACTGTAAGTCCCCAATTTGTTGCTTCAGATGTGGACGCAGTGGTCACCTGGCTCGCCGCTGTCCTCAAATAGCAGGTGCTAACCGTTGCCATCCCTTCCGTTGTCCATGACCTCAAGCCTCTCCTGTTTGTGGGCTCCCTCCAAAGCAAACTCCAGCCACTCAACCTCACTGCCCCCCCCCCCCCACTCCGCAACATGGAAGACTTCGCCCCTGGTCAGGCGATCAATCGGCCAAGCGAGGGCTTTTGTGCCCACCCCCATCACCCAAGACATGGAGGCTGAGCTCCTGTGCCTCCGGGACACGGCGGTCCTCGTCTCGGTGGTGGGTCCTCGTCAGAACCCATCACTGAGTCTGGTGGCACGAGCTCTTCAGGTGTGGCTTCGCATTCCGCTGTGAGACGTCCACATCTCCCGCTACCTCCCGGAGGACTACCTCATCGAGTTTGACACCCAATGACAACATGATCTTTAATGGAGATTGGTGGTCGCTCCTCGGCAACTTCGGTTCAAGTTCGAAAATGGGACTACAAAGTAGCTCTCATCGCAACATCTGGAGATACCGCGCTCTCCTCTTCTTGGAGGGCATCCCACTCTTCGCTTGGCGGCCTACGTTGGCTGAGCATGTGGCGGGTGGCAACTGCCTGTTCGATTGTGTGGATGACCGCTCTCAGAGGGAGCGGAGTGCCTCTATCTCGGCAGTGTGGGTATGGGTGCGTGATCCTGATGCTCTCCCGAAGAGTACCCATCTCACACTCCTTGACCCTCCTGTGGAAGCTACCCTCCAGACGGAACCATCCTCGGGCGTTTCAAGGGAGGGTCAGAAGTTCCGTGTGCTCGTGCATCTGAGCATTCTTGAAGACTTTTTAAATCGCGCTCGCCTCAACCAGATGGTCACGGTCGAGTGGCCTTCGGGGCGGACTGATGAAGAATACCCCAAGTGTGAGCACTTCTTCTGGACGGCTAGGGTCCCCGACGGCGTGGAGCGGTCGTTGCGTAGGGTGTCCGCCGAAGCCATCTCTCGCCTGGGGCCAAGGCGCGATGATGACCGGGACGAGGATCACGATGACAGGTTGGCGCGTGAAAGGGCCTACTTCGACAAGCGCGATCGGGCGCTTGGTTGAGGCCGGCGGTCTTGACTCGTGGGGACCTCCCTTGAGTCCCTGAGGCCCACGCAGGTCACGTTCTCCCTACGGGCGCTATAAGCGTCGCGCCGCCAGGAAGGATGATGGAAGTCGCCTTGTCAGAGCCGCACTGATCCCGCCATGCAGGTACCTTCTCCGTAGAAAGAGCTGCGCCACCCTAGAGCGGTGCACTTCCACTCTGGGGAACTGGGCGCCGCACCATGACCTGGAGGATCAAGCTGGTGTGCTGCTTGCTCTCGGCGGCCTTAAGTTTGGGCCGCGAAGGCGTCATGCTGCTCTGTCGCGAATCATCCACGAGCCCGCGTAGACCCCATCTTTGCTTAAGCGGCTATGGGAGGAAGCAAGGCCATCTCCGGTGACAAAGGTGTGTTGGTCCATCCCCCGCTGGTTCTGCTTCCTGACCCCTTGTTGTTGGAGTCGTCCATCCCGGGCGGGGTTGTTCTCCAGGCTGGGCTGCCGTCCATCCCGGGCGGGGATGTCCTCCAGGCTGGGCTGCTGTCCATCCCGGGCAAGGATGTTATCCAGGCTGGGCTGCTCCCCGAGCCAGAGCACGACCTCCCGCTGGATGACCCACCTCTGGCCGTGGCTCCCTTGGCTGAGCCGGTCACTCCTGGTGAGGAGGCTCCGCTGGCCTCACTCCAGATGGTGCTCCATCAAGTGTTGTAGCTCCAGGTTGACTCCCTTCTGGGTGCAGTGCAACAGGAAGATATTACTGAGGTGGAGGTCGCTCATGGCAGTGAGGTTGTACCTCTGGGTCCCTCGCTGCGTGCATGCCTTGCATGCCCTCACTCACCATCTAGGCTGGGTCTGCCTTTGGCGAGCTCTGTTAACACCACTCAGCCTCCCATCCGTCGCAGCGGCCGGCTGGCAGCGAAGAAGAAGGGCAGATCTGAGGTTGGCAGTGCACGGCAGGCCTCCCTGCTGCTGCAAAAGGGGTTTGAAGACCCGGTGGCTCGTCGTTTGCCTGGAGGTGCTAAGGAGAGCTTCATCAGCATCCTCACCACCCCACTTGACTCAGAGACCTTGCTAGCCATCAGGGCCCTAACTGGAGTTGACGGCAAGGCACAGGTGGATTTGCCCGCACTGGGACTCTCTCCCAAAGATGTCACGGTGATGGCGTAGCAAGTCGCAGCGGCATGATTGCCTACCAGGCGATGCCCAGCAGCTACTTAGGATTGTATGCAGTGCTCCATCATGCTGTTTGCGTTTTTGTTTTCCTTTCCCAAAGTATGTATGCTGTCCAGGGTGTGTGTTGGTAGCCCACCGCGCCTATTCCCAGTTTGCAGGGCGCTGCTAGCTCTTGGTGGGCTACATTGCGGGATTGGCATGACATGGGATCTGCTGCCTTTTGCAGGAACTCGAAATGCTTTGTACTCGTTTGGCATGAATCTATATATGTGCTGTAGGCTTACAGACATGTTGTGGCATGAATCCATATATGTGTTGCAGGTTTTCAGACATGTTGAATGATCTTTTTCTAACTCCATGTCTAGATTCTGCAAAATATTGAATTGGAATGTGAGAGGTCTCAATGCGCCGGCTCGAAGGGCAACTGTTAGGGATCTTGTTGTAGACACGAAATGTTCACTCCTTTGCCTCCAAGAAACAAAACTGGTAGCGATTACTCCGGGACTCGCAGTCGAGATTGCGGGAGCAAGTTTTTAGGGAATGGCTTACAAGCCGGCAAATGAAACTAGGGGAGGCATATTGGTTTGTTGGGACCAATCGTTAATGCAAATGAATAATGTGCTCACTTTAAACAGATCCATCACAATGTGTGTCAACCCTCTTGATGGGGTCCATCCTTGGTCCTTAACTGTGGTGTATGGCCCACACACTGATCAGGATAAACAAGCTTTCATTGAGGAGATCAAGCAGATTCATGACAGGATCGTTGGGCCATGGTTGATAATTGGGGATTTTAATCTCATCTACCAGGCCGCGGACAAGAATAACTTGAACCTGAACCGTAGGCGCATGGGCCAATTCCGGGCGGCGATCAATTACTGTGAGTTAAAAGAGATTCATCTCCAGGATCGCAAGTTCACCTGGTCTAACGAGCAACGCAATCCAACCTTGGAAAGGATTGACAAAGCCTTCTACAATCCGCACTGGGATCAAATGTTTCCGGGCTGCTTTCTCTGGTCACTCTCTTCCTCCATTTCTGATCATAGCCCCTTGCTTATTTCTGAGATGGAGCAGGTTAGTGCACCTAGGCACTTTAATTTCGAGAACTACTGGACACTCCTGACCGGGTATAATGAAGTGGTCCAGGAGGCTTGGCCTCAGCCAGTGCAGGAGGTGGACCTGATAAAATGCCTCTTAGCCAAACTGCAAAGAACCACAAGGGCGCTTAAGTCTTGGAGTAGAACACAAATTGGGGACCTTAAAGTACAGATGCAGTTAGCCCTTGGGGTAATCCTCTAGTTTGACAGAGCGCAAGAGCAACGCCAGCTTTCACAGGAAGAACATGAACTCCGTTCGGCACTAAAGCTCAGAGTTCTGGGACTAGCGGCTCTGCAGAGGATCAAATGGAAACAATGTTCTAGACTGAATTGGTTGCGGCTTGGTGATGCCAACACAAAAAAAATCATTTAAAGGCGAGTTTCAGAAGAAGAAAGAAGTTAATTTATACCTTGCGGCATCAGGGGAATACGCACATAGTTCATTCAGAAAAGGAAGAGGCCTTGGTCAAGCATTACAGAGAGATCCTTGGGATAGCAAAACCGGCCACCTCTACTTTCCTTTGGGACACTCTGAGTATGAAAGGGTTGCCAATCAGTGCTTCGATTGACCTGGAGCGATCTTTCTGTAGGACCGGAAAGGCGACTAGAGGGGGGGTGAATAGGAGCACGAAATCTTTTTTGCAAAGATAATGGAATCAACTCGCAAATCGCAAATCACTCCAATAGCTATGAGAGCTATGAAGATGAATGCTTAAGCACATTGGAAGACTTGAATGAATCCACTCCTAAACCCTCAAAGCATAGCGACAAACTCCTGAAGAAATCACGAAAATCGGGGACAAAGGTACTACCATTTGTTGTAAGTGCGGTACTACGCGATCAGCGGTACTATCAAGCGAGCAAATGTCTTGATACTACCGCATCGTGGTACTACCTCGAGGCAAAAGTCTTGGTACTCTGATTGTCTGACGATGAGCGAAACAACACGAAAACAAAATCGAAAATCGGCGTAACTTTTAAACCGTAAGGCCAAACTCCACCAAATTTGGAACACACCTTCCTATGGGTATTAGGAACCTATTCAAGTGGCGATCGTCCAGATCTCGTCAAAGTTTCGATCTTTTTCAGTTTTACCTAAGAAGGGCAAAGAAGCGAGCAAAACAAAAACTTGATCCACCTCTTGCTCGTGGGAGATTGATGATCTAGGTGACCTTAGATCGTTCCCATGTCACAACAAGGAATAAGAGTGCACAAGAACAACCAAAAACCAATGGATCAAGGAAGCACCAAAAATCATCAAAGAGAATAGAAGAACACAAGAGGGAGCTCATCTTTGGAAGAACATCCATAGATTGATTCATGATGTTCTTTGATTCTGACCACTCCCTCAAGGAGGACAAGAGCTCCATCCAAGAGCATACACATCAATCCATCTCTTTAGAGCCTATGCCTCTCTTTTCTTCCCTAAACCCTAAAAACCAAACTAGGGTTTTCAAATGAAGTGCTTGGGGGCTATGTTACAGTGACCACCCCTATTTATATGGAGGCCTAGAGCTTCTAGAAGACTTGACCCTAATGGGCTCCGTTAGGCCCAATAACAAGCAGGACACACGCATGCATTTTAAAGCGCCGTCTTAAGCACTTTTCGTGACCTAATCCATTTCTTGGCCTTGCCGTCTTGCGCCGTGAGTTGGCATTAGGTCACCAAGGCGATGTTGGTGAAATTACCAAAATACCCCTTCTCGATCCTTCTCCATGGACCGAGTCCAATCTGTCGAAGCAATCGCACCTTGCCATGCGTGTGGAGTTGATCAGCGGCTCTCATCATGTCGGCAAGTCTCTCGTCCGAATCCCATTGAACCTCCAAGGCACTTGCACCGACCCCGCCGCTTGATCCAACCAACAGATCGAGCTCGCGGTTCGATCCACCTCGTCCGATACGTGCCATGCTTGAGTCACGACCTCCCAAGCATCCATGATCGTTACGGACCTCGGCTCTCCTAGCTTAGTCCCGATCCTCCTCGCCGATTGACCGCAGTTGACACGCAAGCCACCCTTGACAATAGACCAAGAAATCGTCTCCGGAACAAGTTCTTCACAACTTGACCCACGTTAGCTCAAAACATGCAATATGCAACATATATGCATTAACAAACATGGAAATGACATAACCCAAAAACAATTCTCCAAGTTAAGCGAAACTTCGAAACCAAATCGGTACTACTAGCCATGTTATGGCGGTACTATCATGCCTTCTTGATAATCTCAAGCACCCATAACTTCTTGATCGTCTGCACCTCAAAAATCCAAAACTTCCAAAAACACTTGTTCGAAAAACCATACGCTCACACGCGATGCGTTCAAAATCATCTTGATTACTCTGAAGCAACCATAACGCACTACTACTGCTCATCGAAAATCAAAACACAAATTACACCCGTTGGAAAAACCATACCGCTTTGCTTGCGGTAATACCGACCAGTACTACCGCCAAACACAAGCGGTACTACCGCGCCAGCGTAATACCGCGCATTACACCGGTACTACCGATTATCGACACTTGCGAAAGCAGATTACAACAAAACCAAAAGCGATCGTTTCGACAAACCAAAAAGCTATTGCCAATTGTACCATCACATTAAGATCGTGAGCATATCCCCATGATATCCACACTTTCACGAACAAGAAATTCAGCAGGTAATCTTTCAAATACCGCTTTGATAAAGCCCTAGGCAGGGCGGGTACAGGTTGTTTCTTTCGAGCAGTGGGACATCATTAAGGAGGCGTACTATCGGTGTTTGGAAAATTCACAACCTCAATGGGGTACATCTCAAAAAAGATCAACACGGCCATTATTATCTTGCTTCCAAAAAGGGCGAGCAATGGAGATTTCGATTTGAGCCAATCGGTTTAATCCTGACATTTTAAAGATTCTCTCAAAATTTGCTCTCCTTAAATTTGTCCAAGTACATGCAGGATCTCATTTCAATAAGTCAAAGTGCTTTCTTAAAATAGCGGTCGATTCAAGACAACTTCCTATATATGCAAAACATTGTCCGATGCTACCATCGATCCAAGACACCGATGTTCCTACTCAAGCTGGACATAGCTAAGGCTTTTGACTCCATCTCATGGCCTTACCTGCTTGACATGCTCAAATATAGGGGGTTCGGCCACAAATGGAGGGCTTGGATTGCAATGCTGCTTGCCACATCCACTTCAAGGATCATGCTCAATGGCATTCAAGGACCAAGAATTAGGCATCAATGCGGGGTACGGCAGGGGGACTGCCTCTCATCTTTCCTATTTATCTTGGCAATTGACGCCCTACAATGCATCCTGCATTTGGCAGATCGACAGCAATGGCTCACGCCACTCCGCGGAAAGTTCACAAAGGCAAGGCTGTCTATGTATGCTGATGACGTAATGATCTTCCTGTCGCCCACTAAGGAAGACGTTGAGAGCATAAGAGAGATCTTGCAGGTTTTTGGAGAGGTAACGGGGCTCAACATAAATTTCTCCAAAAGTGCTATCATCCCAATCCAGTACCAATCTCTTCACCTGGATGAAATACTTGAAAATCTTTGACCCACCGTTTGCGCCTTCCTGCAATTATCTGAAACTCGCCGCTCTCATGTCATAAGCGAGGAAGACTTTGTTTCAACCTTTATTAGACAAGATTCAAGCTAGACTAAGTGGCTACAACAAGAGCATGCTTTCTAGAGCAGGAAGGCTGGTGGTTTTAAATGCGGTCATCACAACTATACCGACATACCTTCAAACAGCAATGGAGATACCGTCCTGGGTCAGGAAGCAAATAGATAGGTGGCGCAGAGCTTGGTTCTGGACTGGAGAGGACATCTGTTATGGTGGGAAATGCTGGGTATCCTGGAGTACAATATGTCGCCCAAAAAAATTTGGCGGACTAGGGGTTCTCGCGTTGGAGCAATTCAGTCGCGCACTTCGCCTACATTGGATTTGGTATCAATAGAAGGCACCTGAAAAGCAATGGAATGGAATGCCACTGCCGTTATCTCAGACGGACCACGACCTTTTTCGGGCATCAACAACAATCCATATTGGCAGTGGTAACAAAGCATGTTTTTGGAAGAATAAATGGCTAGGTACAACACCATTCAAGGATCTAGCTCCGGGTCTCTTCCGCATCACGGCAAGGAAAAACCGTACGGTGCAGGATGCAATACAAGAAGGTAAGTGGATAGCGGATTTGAGGAGGAAAATCACATTACACCTAATACCATATTTTGTAAAAGTGTTTTCCATGGTTCGCCAGGTCACGTTATCTCAAGTCGAGGATGACATATCCTGGAACTGAACAGTCTCAGGTAGCTACTCAACAAAGTCGGCATATTATACGCAATTCATGGGAACTGTGGAGACACCATTCCAAAGCTAATCTGGAATACCTGGGCGCCGCAGAAGTGCAAAATTTTCGATTAGCTTCTCATTCAGCATAGGTTGCCGACAGCGGATGTCCTCGCCCGCCGCCATATGCAAAACGATCATTGGTGCCCTTTGTGCACTAATAATCCGGAATCGGCTGTGCATCTGTTCGTTGAATGCCCTTACGCCCGTCATGCTTGGTCTCTAGTGGCTACTTGGGTGTAGTGCCCGAATTTAAATCCCATAAACTGGACATCTCGTCAAAGAATGGTATTGGTGGATTGATGTTTTCCACTCCTTAAGCGGCTCTACGGAAGAATAAAGCCTCGCTCATAATTCTCACTCTTTGGCACATTTGGAAAGAGAGAAATAGAGCGGATTTTTCAAAGCATTTATGCAGAGACTCGTGAAATTTGAAGGAAGTAATTAAGGAGGAGGCACAGGCTTGGACACAAGCGGTGCGACAAAGTTGCGAGCTTTTACGCACGAAAGAAGGGGCTCTGCCCTAGCTGTTTGTTTTAGTCGAGAAGGCCTTGTAATTCGTGTGTAATTTCCTTGCTTTTGCTTCTCTTTCCTTTTTTGCCTTCCTTCTGTAATTAGTGTGTGTGCTTTTAGTGTGTGTTTTTCTGTTTTGGTTTCGTTCTGTGACTTGCTCCTTTCTTTAATGCAGTAATGGCACTCCTGCTGTTTCCTTAAAAAAGGGTGGAATCAACTAAAACAACGACTATGCATCAGATCTGGAACTAACAAGGGTATAATCAACTAAAAAAAATTTATAGATCAAGTCATTCCAGCATGCAAGAAGTATAGATCAAGTCATTCCAATATACAAGGAGGAAGAAAATCATAGTACCATCAATCTTCAATAAAAGTGCACAAGAAGGAAGAGGGGGAAGAATAGGAGGAGAGAGGGTACCAGGGCCTGGCAGCGGCGGGTATCCTGCTAGACCACCGTCCGCCGATCTTACCTCTGGAGGCAAGAGCGGTGAGAGCAGCGAGGATGAGTACGACCTTGCGCCTTGCCTTTGGACGGTGAGCCCGACGGTCAAAGCGAGAGGACGCGAGAGAAATGAGGAGGCGGCTGGACGCGAGAGCAAATGCGATTGAGGTAACCCTAGCGCTTGGGACTGCATGCACATATGCAGCGAAAGGTCGTGAGGCTGCATCCCTCGGACCTGGCTCGTGGGCAAAGGTCGCGAGGAGTGTTTCCCTCGGGTTAGGCTCGAGGGAGCCATTTGCACGCACATGCCCTGGCCTGGACCACAGTGCAAGCAACCAAACACAGCAAAACATGCATGCACAGATACGAGCCAACTGAATACAGCGAACCAAACACACCCATGATGTGTGTGGTTGGGAGTGCCTAGGATTGCATTGACAATGCTAGTATTACTGTGGCAGAGATTGTACGTGCTTTGGACTATCCATTCGTTTTTTTTTCAAGTGATGCTATAGAATCTGTACCATCAAACTTCCCACTAATATATTTAAAACCATCTAGATTGGCTACATAAAAACTATATCATTAGATTTGTCATTAAAAATACTTTCATAACATTATAATTTTATTAGTATATATAATAAGATGAAGTTGCAAGTAACGATCAAAGTCACGTCTCGTAGACTTGTGAAAAATAAAATAAAAAAACTTAAACAAGAATGGAGGGAGTAGCCCGTATCAGCTTAAAAGATACTGGTGTTCTCTGCTAACTATTCTGTATTTGAGATCGCCGAGTTTTGGTCCGATAGCATCATAGCCGGACGTAGTCAGTAGTCACCCTGAATTAGTTGATTTGCATGTGAGAGGGTATATATGGCAAGTCAGTTACTGTAAGCAACAGATAATATAAGACGAAATTAATGGATGAAATGGGTCATGACTCATGAGAGCAACTGTAAACTTAGGCAAGCATACCACTTGGACTTGCAAACATGGACTTGCAAACATGCATGAGACCCGGCCGTCTGAGCGGAAATTGATCGACCGGACCGGATCGGACGAATTCAAGTCTTAAAACAAATTGAAACCTTTTCAGTAGGATCTCGTCTCGTTGATCGGCAGACGGTATTATTGAGGTTTTCTGATATGGCACTGTGGCAGGTTGGCCATCGTGCTCGCCACTAACAGCAGCTTGCCTTAAACTGCTGTGTTAATTTGTTTAAGCATCATTTGAATCAGGGGCGGATCGAACGCAAAATGTCACCGGTGTTATTCGTCTTGATTAGTTTGATCACTTACTGTTGATAAGGGAACACAAAGATTTCTTTGGGCTTTTGCCATGAGCGTTGGTGTCACATGACACCGGTGAATACACGTGGATCGGTCCCTGATTTGAACTATGCTTCAGTTAGAAACTTAGAATCATCCCAATTAAAGGTTCCTAAAATCGCCATTGGTCGAGGAGGAATCCCTGAGCATCAGGCAACGAAATCATGCATCTTCCCGCTCTTTTATTAATTAATTTCTCCGTCAACTTCTCATGCGGCACTAATTGGATCAGATAAAAGAAAACTAGATACGTTTTGCACATGCATGATTTTTTTAATAAATAATATTAATTTAATAATAAATTAAAAAATTAAATAGTCGATTTTTTTTTTCAAAACTAGGCTACCGTCGCCAGTCCAACTAGCGACAGGACCCCTGTCACTAATTGAACCGACGACAGGGCCCTGTCGCTAGTCTAATTGGCGACAAGAGTATGTCACCAGTTCATATGGCGACAGAGTCTTGATTTTTTTTAAAAAATTTTTGTGTGCAGAATTCAGCCTAAACATTTAGTACTGTTTTATTTAAATTTCTACAGTTATTTTTGGACTGCTTATTTCCGCCTGCTTCACTCCAGTGTCCAAACCGACACACAACACCAACCAACTAAACTACCACTACCAACGGCGCCGCCGGCGATGATAATGGTGGTGGTTTCAGAAACAAGATAAGTTACACATTACATTGGATGCACGAAATAATAAGAAGCAAAATCAGTCAATAATAAGAAACAATATCAGCACACCATATTTTTAAGCAAAACATAATCACATAGTTTTTTTTTGACAAATCACAATGTTGTTACAACACATTCCAGCACGACGTCATCACATAGTTTTTTTGACAAATCACAATAACATTACAAAACATTCAGCACAATATATTTCAACAAGACAAACCATTCTAGTGGCTGCCGTGCGGACTGCCGGCTTCTCCTTCATTACATGCACTTCTCGTAGGGCGTTTCTTGACGATATGCCTGGACTCCTTGCAAATTGAGCACTTCTTTGTACGATGTCCCGCTTCTGCTTCGTCTATGTCGTTCCTGATATGACGTACCTACCGTCGGCTAACCTTTCCCTTCAGCCTAGCAATGTTTTGCAGTCCAAATGAGTTGCTCCCAAGTATAATGGCCAGTGAAATAGCCAACCACGTCATAGTCATACAGATATGCATTCTAGGTCTGCATCACCTTTTCCTTGGTGAAATATCTAGAAAGATACTAACCGGGATGCTGCGCCACCATCGAACATGCGGCCATGACATATGAGCATGGCCTATGCAGAAGAAGAGGCTTATTAGCACGACGTAGAGTGCACTCGTGGATGATCATCTCACGAGTTGTCTCGCGATGTACTTTCTCTCTGTACAGGGTTTCGAAACGAAGCTCTCTTGTGCCCATCTTGAATGCTTAGTGCATCTCACCCTTCTTTCTCTTCTCCTCCATGTACTTGGTGATTATGGTGGAGTACAAAACTTTGTCATTTGCCATGGAGAGCGATGCGTTGTTGCTTCGGTCAACGAAGTGCTTTGTGGTACCGCGGAGAAATTGCCTCCACAATAGCAACCAAAGGGAGGCATCGGGCACCGCGTATGACTCAATTGTACACATCTGCTAAATTGGTTGTCATGACACCATATCGAGTACCATCCTTGTCATGTAGCAACGACCACTTCTCCTTAGGCTCGTGCTCAATCCAGTTCAAGAAGCATTTCACCTGTGCCCCCGTCTTCCTCGTCATACCAGGACCATCTGTGGGTATCTGTGGCAATCCATCAGGGTCCCGGCCAGCGCTTGTAGACGGATTTTCTTGCTGACTCCTTTCTGTGCGCCTCGGTCCGCTCATCCATAATCTTCCAGAGTACATCAAACTTTCTCTTCTGGTTCTGGTTGCACAGCCGCTTGAACAGGTTCATCAAGTCTTGTTGCGGATCTGTTTGTAGAAGTTTGCACCCAAGTGCCTCATGCACCACCTGCTCTGCAGATCTACCCACAGAAGTGCCTTGTTCCCCTCTTATTGTAGTTGGGTTATTGTGCTCAATAGTCCCGCATGTCGATCATGTATGACGCATACATTAGGACGGCCATGTACAACAGAGAATCTTCACGTTCCTCAGAAACCACAGCCAACTGTTTGTGTTCTTGCTTTTAATGAATGCGAAGGCCACGGGAAGAACCCGATTGTTCCCATCCGTCGCTATTGCAATAGTATCTACCCCTTGTACTTCCCGGTCAGAAATGTGTCATCCACGCACAAGATTGGACAACAATACTAGAATGCATTGATGTATGGACCAAAGGCGAAGAATGCACACTTCAGTACCCTCTTCTGTTCCCACCGCGGATGTGTGCCATCTTGAATGTTGACAGGATTACCGGGATTTCTGTCTTGTATGGCTCGGAGTTGGCCAGGGAAGTTGTGGTAGGAGTCCTCAAACGTACCGAACCTTGATTCTAATACCTTCTGTTTTGCCCTTCACGCCTTAGTTTACCTGATTGTGTACTGGAACCTTGCCTTTATTGCTCGAATGATGCATTGTGGCTCGAAATCTAGATTATACACGATCTCACTGTACATGATGTTTGCGATGAAGCCTGATGATAGATTCTTGTGGGACTACGTTAATTTAGCAATGACACATGTATGAGGGACTACTATAAAGCATTTCCAGTAGGTGTCCCACTTAGGCTAGAATGCATGCACTCGCCAAGGGCAACCCTCTATGTCGCACTTCACGTCGTAGCATCTTGGGTTGGAGTTCACTACTGTGAATGTACGTCGTACCGACAAGACCCGTAATTTGATAGCCTCCTGTACGACCTCCTTGCATCTGTACGTGGCTCCTTGCCTGACCTCATTCTGGTCGTACTCCCACAGTACACGGGAGCCTTCGTTAACGACGAGGTTGTCAAACTGGTATGTGTTTCACTCGGATGTAACCATCTACTATTCCACATCCTCCTCCTCATTAGATCCTTCATCTTCAGACAATGCCTGGTAGCCCTGGTCTTCGAGATCCATCCTTTCAACTAGGCATTTGATTTCCCTACCTCGTCAGCAATCCCACTAGCTTGCCTGACGAAAGGAGCTCCTTCCTCACGGTCTTCATCGATAACATCAGCAACTCTCTGACCTCCTGCCATGCTGGAGTCCCCAACTTCTTCTTCGACATCACCACCACCTGCTTGCTCAGCCACCGATGTAGGAATGACCTTGGCATATGTCTGGATCAGAAGGACCAAATTCCACCCTTGGTCCCTTGCCAGGCGTACATAAGACTGTCATGACCTAGTTCCCTTGAGCTAGATTAACTCCCAATATGTGCCCTTGTGCTCGGTTGGCAAGACAACTCAATTTTAGATCATACACAACATAGTCTAGGTCGAATGTGTGGAACAACCACCGCATCACAAACGCCCCATGTATGTTGCTCTCGTCTTGTTAGGGTTACAATCACCGATTGGAAATAATGCAAATCAATCCCCTCGGGACCCTCCAGAATAGTCCCTTGAGCGTAGTAAATTTTGAAATTGGTCGCGTCCGATATATTCGATGTACTGCACCATAAACAAGATTTCTACTATTAACAACATATCTAAGACTAAACTACCCACCAAAAAGGATTGTCTACAACATACTATACTATGTAACCATAGATCTAAAACTACGTAATCAATTAAGTTAAAAAAATTACCTCAAAGGCAACCAACCGAACGAGCAGCGCTTCACTAACTCCTCTCCTCCCCTCTACTCCTCTCTGCTCCTCTCCTCTCCCTTCCCTCCCCTCTTTCTCTCTTTTTATGAATAAAAGTGTGTTTTGCCCGAATTTTGGGGGGTTTTGGCATCTTTTATAGGGGAGATTGTGTTGTCATTTGGAATGACAACAATGACATACAGGATTCGGGATCACTGTCGGTCTTTCGAATGACGATTTGTCTAAATTTTAACATTAAAAAATTACTCGGCATCCCGAACCCCACCACTACAAAAGCCCACCTAAACAACTAAACTCTGGCCCTCTCTCTTCTAACCTACTTACATTTTTCTCACAACTCTACTCGGCACCATGTCTCGGTCATCTAGTTCAATGAGCCAAAGAGCAGTGGCGCTGGCGAGTGCAAGGCGTGTGAACAGCCCGAACTACGGCGTCTAGGCAAATGTCATGTACTCTAACACTGAAGAGAATAGGGGGGCGTGTGTTCTATAAGTGTCTGTATTTCTCGGTGAGTAAGATTTTTGCGAATACTGGTATTTGTATTTAGGGTTTGTTTGTCACTTCTTTTTCACTATTCAGTGTGGTTTTCAGGGCGATGGTTGCTAGTACTCTATTGGTGTCGTGGTCGAAATAGCAGTTGAATGTCTACATGTAGTTCTATATGGTCCAATGGTGAACATGCCACCTATAGACGAGCTATTTGATAAGATTCTTGACCACTTGAATTGGCTCGAGAAACTTATGTGTGTGTATCCTTCTAGTAGTGTGTTCAATATGTATTAAGTAGAGGTGGTTGTCTGCAAAAGTGATTCCTGTATGAACGATGTTGTGTGCTTTTTATGAATTGCAAGAAGTCTTTAACTTTTAGCAACTGGGTCTCTATGAACTTAACATCACAAGGGATTCACGTATGAACTTCTGTATTACACTTTTGCATACCAAAAACACAACACAGTGTGACATTTCCTTTTCAGACAGAAACAACATTTCTCTGCCATGACACCTTCTTAGGCCAAAAAGAACGCTCGCTGTTACACCACACACTCCCACCTTTGCAAATCGAAAAGATGACACATCGCAACGCTACCTTTTAAGATTAAATGACCGCGACACCGTCGAACCGCACGACCGCCACCTTTATGGTGAGAGGACAAAGACACTACGATGCTACATTTTCAGACTGAAATGACCACACTCTGTCACGATACCTTTTCAGAATGAAAAGAAAACACTAGGCCACACCACCTTTTCAGACCGAAAAGACCGCACACTATCAGGCTACGCACTTCCACCTTTGCAGATCGAAAAGACAACACACTACGACACTACCTTTTCAGACTGAAATGACCACTCTGCCACGACACCTTTTCGTACCGAAAAGACAATACACTGCGACACTACCTTTTCGTACCAAAATGACCACACTCCGCCACGCCAACTTTTCAAACCGAAAAGACAACATACTGCGATGCTACCTTTTCGTATTGAAATGATCACACTCTGCAACGCCAACTTTTCAGATCAATGTCTTTGCACTTCTCCTTTCACTCTCAGCATTACACCCTATCCACTCATAAAAGGAGGGAGAAGAAAGCTGGAGGACAACACTACACCACCATATCCAATACTTCACTCCAACTCAGTTCACACAACAAAGAGGAAGGAGATGTCGGATTCATCGTCGAACTTCTACGCGAAGATGTTGCGGGAGCGCAAGTGGCTTGCCGAGAGGGCTAAACCCTACCCCAATTGTTCTATGAAGGATACGCCAATACCACCTGAGTTCCCACGCTCACAATGTGTGTGCGAAGAACCGACGAAGATCATTCAGTCCACACACCCGACGACCGCCGCCCATTCGTACTACATGCGCAGGAACATCCGCGTAAGCGAATCTTAAAGATTTTCACATGTTACGTTGCATCCCACATATTCCTAACTTAATGGGTGCATAATGACAGCCGGAGATGCGATGCAACTTCTCTCAATGGATCGACGGTCCAGACATGTACGATAGGGTGTTCATCAAGCAGAAGTACATGTTCAACTACGCGAAGCGAGCCGAGACCTTCGATCGTTAGAAAACTTACGTACCCGATCCTATTGAAAATGCACCGGAGGAGCCCAAGAAAGCTGGGTGATGGTAGAGGATCTCTGAACAGGAAGTTGAGTACGACCGGGCCGAGCGCGCAGTGGAAAAGGGGGAAGACTCCTGCTAGTGAGACCGGTAGCCGTCCTAGAGCTCCCCGTCGCCTGGGCACACTCCATATCAAAGAGGTAAGTTATGTTCATTTTGCATCCTGATTATTGATTTGGCCTTATGTTGTGCTATCCTAACATCATTTAATCGTCTCGAGGGCAGTCCAGAGACCAGGGGAGGGACCGATGGACCACCAGAACTAATTAACTTCGTTCCAATCAACATTTTTTTCGATTTCAAAAAGGCGCACATGTATCGTAGATGTATTTCGATTTGTTGATTTGTGCCTTTTGTTGTTTCTAATGCACGTAACCAAACCCAATGCGCCATGTAATTCACAATTAAATGACAAAGTCTTTCAAACTTAAATATGTTTTCCCAAATATTTTGACTATTAAATATTTCATAATATTTTTCTAAAGGAATCGGTTCTATGAATAATACAATTGGGACAACAGCGTGCATAGCAACCCTGAACCCAAATATTTTTTTTATTTCGCTCTGAATGGGGTTGTTTGTGTTATTGCGCCGCCGATCTCGCATTCTTTACCTCATATTTCGTTATCTTCTCCAATTTCAGATTCCGAACCACGCGGACACTTAAAGATATTACCAAAAATTCCCTGAAAATTGTTAAAATTTTAGGCTACATTCTGTACACACATTTTTTTTTAAAAAAAAACATGGCTCTATTGCCAGTTGAATTGACGACAAGGGTCTGTCAGGGATGCTGTCGCCGGTTGAACTGACGACGGTAGCCTAGTTTTGAAAAAAAAAATTCGGCTATTTAATTTTTTGTAATTTGTTATTAAAATAATATTATTTTTAAAAAATCCATGATTGATGCTTGAAGCTGTTTTTCTTTCCTGTAAATCGCATATGACAAGCCGCCCACATCTGACTTGGCCCAATCATGCATATGCTTTGCTTAATAGCCTTATACGGAGTACAACGCAACTTGTGCTGCACACAAATGCTTATATACCTGTGGGTGATGCGCACCATCTTGGTTTGTAATTTGCTTGATACCGGTACTTTTGCTAATGGCTTTTGAAAATCTGCCTAAGTTATCTGATTATATATTTGCTATGAACTCAATCAAAGATGATTGCTAACCACATATGTAAGGGCATGTACAATGGTATAGACAGCTGCTGTCTATAGGAATTCTCTATGTCACCTATAGACAACACAAAAGATAGCTCGTACAATGGTACAAACAGCTACTGTCTTTTTAGTTGTCTTTATAGAACACACAATCTTTTAATACTTTTCTTGTTTCTAATGCTATAGTCGACTATAGGATTGTAGACAGTATCTTTCTCTCTTTATTCTCTTTCATCCACGTCAGCAAAAATCCTAAGTGACAGTAACTATAGACGGCTGATATAAGCCCATTATACATACTCTAAGAAGCCTCTTACAGGATCTCATCTCACAAGTTAAGACTCCATTCGGGGCGCAAGAATTTTACGCGATTTCCGCGAGAACTGAACTGATTTATTGAATGTCTCCCCACTTCTCACCAACAGCAGGCTGGGGTTTTTAATCGTAGCTTCTGTGTTCTGCTTTTCATTTAAACCACGACTCATACCGACGAAAGCTAGAAAGTTTAGTGCAAACCAATTCAATCACACATCTATATACGTGATTAATGGGGAGCTAAGCATGCATTTAGCCAATTAGCCTGACAGCCATCTTACTGCACGGCTTGATCCACCGTCCATTTGCTAGTGTATAAAGTATAGTAGTACTAGTAAAATGGTCTGGGATCAAATCAAACCTCTAGCATTGCTACATAGTGATTCTTTTCTCCACTTAATCATGATTAACATCGAAAGAAGAGAACGGAATTCCAATCTCCAAAATTTTACATGATGCTATCTCGAATTCCCAGGTGCCAATCGTGACGATCCATGCACCAAAACGGGAAAACAATTTGTGGGAAACAAAATACTACTCCCTCTCCCTCTCTTCTTTCTAAGTGACACCTAGAATCATTGGCTACATAAAAATTATAGCATTATATTTGTCGTTAAAAATATTTATACAATGTTATAATTTTATCAGTATATAATAAAGTAAAGTTATAGAAAATAATGATCAAAACATCTCGTAAACCGGAAAAAAAACTGAAAACGTCACTTATAAAAGAAAAAGGGCAGAAAGCTACTCCACTTAACGGCAGCTTTCGCTCCAGTACTAATCCACTACGCCCCCAGAGTCCAAGCATCTCAACCTCACCCTCAGCTTACCGGTCGACACGTGTCCTACAAACGGTCGATCCAACGGCGGGGAATCTCGCCCTGGCGGCGCTGTCGCCATCCTCGCGGATTCCGCACCGGACCCGTCCCTACCTGCTCTACGTGGCGACTCCCGGATGGTCCATATCGTGGGCCCCAGGTGGGTGGCGGGAGATTCCGGTGGCTATTGTTTACACAGCGCTATATTTCGTGGGCCGACGAGGGGCGGGGCCCGCGGAATCTGACGGTGGGGCAGCGCGGTCGTGTCCTGTGGTGGTGCCGTGTCGCTTTCCGCTTGGGCCGAGAGGCCGAGGGCGTTGTGCAGCTGGGCCCCGGAGATACGCACAAATTACTAATTTGCCATTCTGTGTCGAAGAAGAACATTGCAATGGAGCATCAGACTAGACTGGACCAGTGCACACACTGACATCCCAGCCAAAATTTTACGAGTACATACTTTAGTCACATAGCTACCATATTTTCATTTTTAGATAGTGTCCACAAATGTACGTCGCTTTAGCATTTTCATTTTATCTCTAAATGTATGCTGTTTTATAAGTTTCGAGACACTTTCCCTCTACTTTTCCTATTATACCCCTGGACCACTGCTCTCATGAATTAGTGATTTTCACTCCCAATGCTACTCCTTCCCAGCAAACCTAAGGCGCTCAAATCTCACTTTTTTGAGTAAGCATTGCTAATGGCGCTCAAGTACTCCGAATTGATTTAGTTGACCCAGTGAGTAGATCAATTAACTGACCTGTATGTGTGAGCTGTGCTGTGATTAATTGGAGAGTGAATAGAGAATAATTAGAGCAAGAGAAGGGTATGATGGCCATTTCACACCGCGCAATCTTGTGCCCATGCCTAAAACGACCAACATTGAGGGACAGAGGGAGTAGACAAGTACCAACTATTCTTAAATTGTTTCGATTTGATCAGGTGATATTTCTCTCCAACCTTTCTTTTTTGACTAATTAATGTGTCAGTTACCAACCTAACTAGCGACTATGCAATGAACGCTACCGCTGCCAAGTGCCAACTTGTTGGCACGAACGTACTGCAGGCCGTACTTATCAGTTATCATTGGTACGAGTTGTAGCTGCCGAGTAGAGCGAGTGTAAATTTTTGGTCGTTTTGCACGCTGTTGCACAATGTACAACGGATTTTTTTTAAAAAAAATTTGGCTTCGTGCTACTACCTTAATTCCAAAAATAGCTCTTTTAAAATCAAATTTTCGAATCTGGCTCCCTGCGGAGCGCGAAATTACGAGACACTTACACGTGGCACATCCCGCGCTCGAGGGCACGGAAAACCGGTGGCCAGCAACGTAGGCCAGGCTGGCGCGGAAGGAAGCGGCGCAGTGCGGAAGGTGGCGAGCCTAACCACCTTCCGCGCCACAAGAGCACAGCAACTTTGCACTACATTACCGGAGATGTGCATTGCATTAGCCAATGCATTAGCCATTAATGGGAGCATTAATTGCATGCACGCATGCCGCTCTACATGAGCGCGGAAGGCAGCTGCACCTTGGTCCCGCGCCCGCCTAGTTGGTTCCGCTGTGTAGTATCTGCGCCCGATAACGACTTTCCGCCCCCGAGCATGAGATGTGCCACGGTCGGTATGGTAATTCCGCTCGGCGGGGCGGTTCGTAAATTTGATGTCAAAGGGGCCAATTTTGGAATTAAGGTGGCAGATGGGCCAAATTAGAAAAAAAAATCGTATCAACGTTCAACGTACTGCCATTGCCATTTTTTTATGTGGAATCCGAATGATCGGTGACAAATTAATAGCCGGTATACAAAGATTGGAACTAGTTGAGCCAGGGGCGGACCCACCCTTCGGGCATGCTCGGGCAGCTGCCTGAGCTCCCCTTCGGCGCGGACACCCCCTCTCAGGCGCCGGCCAGCTCGTCTAGCTCCACGCAACCAGTCTTGGCCGGCGGCCGGGCTATGGGCATTGAAGTCGAACCCGAGGCCGGCCCAGCTCCCTTTGCGTCATGAGCATCCACACCAACAAGTCGTGCGCAGCGATGGCGGCGGCCGCAGTCCGGCGTCCTCCATCTTCGCCCGAGGCCGTGCGTCGCGACGCAGCCCCACAATGCAAGCGCTCCATGACCATGAGGTACACGCCTCTTGCGCATCCGGCCCTTGAGGCGTCGCCTGCCGCCAAGACGGCGGCTCTCGGCCGGCGGCGCATTCCGACGAGCATCTGGTGCCCAATCCCCGACGAACACCGCCGCCGCCATCATCAACAAAGAATGGCCCGGCTTACACCAACACCGCCCCACCACGCTACCGAGCCACCTCCGTGTCGCCCGGAAGGAAGGGCCTTGGTGTGGCCTCTGTCTTGTGAAGCAAGGGGACAGCGAGAGAGAGAGAGAGAGAGAGAGAGACAAGGGTGGTGATGAGGAGGGAGAGTGGGTGTTCAGTTTGGTTCGGGAGGATGTGTACCAGACCAGGTGGGCGCAGGGCGTGGGACTTGATAGTTCTTGTTTGCTCCGTCGCTCACATGAGATTTTGGTGTCTGGCTGTTAGACCTGCACGCCTTTGCCCTTTGGGCACAAACAATTCTGTTTTGGTAATGAACTTTGAATGAACGCAGAACTGTACTCTGGTGGGATAAATAATTATACAGCATCCTCACACGCGGCGAGTGATTTTAGGGCATATTTGGTTTACTAATGTACTTTATCAAACGTTGTCGAACTTTATGTGGTAGCGATTTAGTTCTTTGCTATAACCTCTCCTTCGGCGCGAACACCCCCCTCCCAAGCGCCGGCCAGCTCGTGATGTCGACACGGCCGAGCGCTAGCCTGGCATCCTCGTGATGTCGATAGGCCGAGCATGGCGGCGTCGGGCAACGGTACGGCGAACGACGCCTTGCGGACCTCCTCAAGAAACGTGAGAAGGACGCCTGTGATACGTACGACCTCGCCGGAGAGCGGGGAGCGCAGCCACATCACGGCCGACGACTCGTCCTACCTAAAATTTTGTGCTGGGTCCGCCCCTGAGTTGAGCTATGCATTGCCGACAAAATAGAATGTGGTCGTTAGCTTAAAGGCTAGTCGGCAATATCTGACAAGGTTATATTACTGTACCTATAATACTATATCTTTCCGCTTTGGAAAGGTGGGTGGTTGGGAAAGTAACAGAAAGTACTTCATACGTGGCGAACTTGAGAGTCCAAAATAATTCATAATTTGCCGTTGTGAATGGGTTTAAGAATTTATCTTCATACGATCTATATGTCATAGATATATGAAGATAAATTTTAAAATCTATTTATCTTGTAATGATAAATCCTGAAATCCCCCAACTAAAAATATGAGAGCCAGTACTTAGCGCCGGGGTTTTTATTACCGACCGATTTTCAACTAATTTTTGGTTCTATAGGGTACCCGGGGAAAGTCCAAATTGGTCAAAAACCGGCAAAAAAAAACGGATTTGCTTGAATTTTTTTTTCATTTTCTTTGAAAAAAAAATCACATTTTGATTTGAATATTTTCGCTGAAATTTTCTGATTTTCAGCCATTTCGGTTTTACCGGATGATCCCAATAAAAAAAATAAAACCGGTAATCAAAACCCTGCTTAGCACATGCCAAAGGTGCAGAGACGGTTACTTCCCTACCAGTTTACGCAGACAGAGAAAAACAAGAGGCATCTACCACAGAAAAAGTAGTTTGCGCATGAACCTATCTACAGAATAGCTAGCACAGTCTATAGCAAATTCGCTTGCAACAAATTTATGTAAGAAAAAAGAAAACGCACGTTCACCGTAGCCATCGACTATATTTGCTATTGCTACTAAACAATAGCATTCCATGCATTTTGTAGCAATCGTACCATTAGATTGTACTCCCTACAACCGACTGCTACAGGCCGCGCACATGAGGCAACTTTACACGAAACCTTTCCTTCGTTCCAGACAAAAGAAAGGTTATATATATAACCAAATGCAGAGGTGTTACAATTCTCCGTATTAGGGTCATGAATTCACCGTCGGATGACACCGGATGTTACGATAACGAACTTTTTTATTAATTAGAATTTTTTTAAATTTTATTTTAAAGTTAACCTTCGCAAAATTTATTTCCAATTCTGATCTCTTTGGTCACGCTATCATCCATAATGTGACTAAACAACACTGTCACGCCACGGATGGTGGCGTGACAAGAGTTTACTCAGATACGGGCTAGGGTAGCAGTGTTGTTTTGTCACGTTACAGGTGGTGGCGTGACCAAAGGAGTTAGAATTAAAAATAAAGCTCGCGGGAGGTTAACTTTAAAATAAAATCAAACAATGTTAATTAATAAAAAAAAAATCTACAGTAACTATCTGTCGTACTAAACAGTGAATGCTAGAGTCGAACAGTGTTTGTCCAGTACCACTGACATTCATGGCATTTGATTGATCCAATGGTTGAATAACTAATATCACTGTACCATGCTGAATTTTGGTCACGACTGCAGAGGATTTGAGATATATATATATATATAAATGGTATGATATTCTTGGGAGTACGTGCTTCCACTTCTCATATATCACTTAAATCATATGATGATACCTCTTTATCTATTTGAGCATGCTCCAATAATGATTATAAGATACCTCAACGTGAGTTCCATTGAAATTTTTAATAAAGTCTACTTTTTTTAGCAAAATTCGTATATATACTTTTTTTCTATATGAAAAAGGGTATATATAAAAAATAAAGGCTTTAATGGCAATTTTTCAATCAAGTCGCATTAGAGTATCTTATCATTGGTGTTTAAGTATACTGAAAGTGATAAAGAAATATACAAACTTGTTTAAACGGTATATTAAAAACGGAAGTATATATTTCTAAAAGTACGAAATAGACGTCCTCTCTCTATAGAGAGAGAGAGAGAGCCACCCACCCACCTTCACACTGCAGCGGAAGTGCAAAGGCTTACGGCGCCGCTGAGCCCTGTGCAAGTCTGATTGGGAAATGACGGCTGGGCTGAATCGATAGCACGACCAGTCTAGTCTTGTACTACTACAATACGGAGTAAATGATCTTGCCGGCCGTTCTCAGCTGCCCATGTCCAGCACCAAGCCACAGCACCTACAATGCCCTGGTAGTACTGCAATCGCAGTTGTACATTTCTGAACTTGGCTTTCAATTCCATCGCTGCCTTTCTCCGACAACTCACTCCACTCCAATCCTTTCCTTGGCCAACCACCACACGTCGGAGAGAACATCTTTGGTTTACGAGAATAAAGACAGCTGATGTCCAATTCTACATCTCTCTCCAGGTCCCATCTACCGTGAACTACAAGGTGACCAGGGGAGAGAATCTAGTCGCTGTTCTCCAAGTTAGAATAAAAATTGTACTCCACTACAAGTGTTTTTGTTTTGGTCAGGCTCTCAACATCTTACTTACAGCGACACGTAGTTAGTAGTAGTACAATGCTAGCAGTACTTTTTTCCACAGATTGATAAGTTGAATAGTAGCTCAGTACTACTAGCACAGTATTCCTAATTAATTAAACGACTCCATGCATCTCTAGTCCATTCCTTTATGCCAAGACGTTGTCGTCTCCCCCTTCTCTTCTCAGGCAAAGTCGGGCTCGAATCTGTCCACCGAAAAGGGGAAGGCGAAATTCGCTATAGATTTCGAGGCGCATATCCGCAAAGTTGCAGCTTTTTTAGAGAGATGCTCATGCTCTCGCTTGCGTTTGATTTGATGGCAACCTCGCTCTCTCATCGCCTGTGCAAACGACGGCGAAGAAAAGTTCGGTTTCGCATCGCCTTCGTCAGGTTGCTTTTGACTAAAAAGATCCCAAAAGATTAACAATTTACTGAGCACGGAGGGTTAGACCTGCAAGAGAGACGCCGACGTGTGCTTCGCACTTCGCTTGTTGGACATGGACGTTTTTCCATCCAGGAGGCCGGGGCTGCTAACTCGAGCAAAAATCCATCCTGGTCGATCTTCTTTTTCAGAGCAAATGCATCCTACTTTTGCAGTAACTTGCGACGCTGACAGCCATAACAAGCAGCGAAATACTGCTGCGAACTGTCACTGACGTGCAGGCTCCACACCGATTGACGCAGCTTTCTGAGGGCAATCATGTCAGCCACAGTTTTATAGGGGAGATTTTCCCGTAAGCTCAAACGCCGGAGGAATATTTCTTTGGTGAGTGCAGAGAGGGCGGAGATTCCGTGGTCTGCGCGGTGTTCATATCGTCGACGCAACTTATCTGCAGATTCTCTTCGACCGTGTCAGCGCCACGGCTGCTCTTCTTCGCGTGAGGACAAGATGCAATTAGTTGAACAAAGACGGCACAGCTTAATACTAATATTTCATGCACACGTTTTCCTCCAAGAAAATGACTAATGGAGAAGGAATGGTGTATACCAGTGCAGCTCTGGCCTACGGCCCGAGAAACACTTGTGTGGAGATCATGCGGTCATCCGGTCCGGTCGAGATTTTAAGGCGTCTTGATCTTTTTGTTGTCTTACTTTTGTTTTGTTTGAATGATTATCTCTAATCTTCATAGCTTCACATAACTATTGAGGTGAAAGAACCTTAACCTCCTTAACTCCTTAAGACAAGATTTTAATGCCATCGTTTGATTGTGTGGGGTCTATTCAACCACTTCTAATCGCCTCCTCGTCCAACAACTCGTAATTTAGTAGCCCAATAAGTCGAGTGCCAATTCAATGGTATTACATCACAGAACAATTTGGGATACAAAACTGCGATACGGCGCTTGTTTAGATGATACACTACTACACATCTCACAATTTACGGGTGGTTTCATGGACAGTAGAGGGCGATGCGGTTTCGTCTCACTTTACAGTAAAAACAACGCAGTGTCAGTGTGTGATTAGTACATGGTTTCCCACTCAAAGAAGCAAAGTATATATGCAACTACAGGCTACGGCCGTTAGAGCATCAAGAACTCCAGCATCTGGTACAAGGCGTGCTCGTCTTTTGATTGCTTATGGGCTCTGAGGGCTTCGAGAATGCTTTCAACCCACCTGTCAAAAGGAACATGGAAATCATGCATATGGATGATGCAATAGTCAAGGGCTTCATAATATACGATGTGAACGCCAGTTCTGAATGTCCAACACCCCGTCGTGTCCATGACAATAGGATAATGCTATTCAAAAGGCATCATGATGTGTGCATACCCTTCAAGTCCAGGGGTCGTAGGATAATATATGCTCTTCAGGCCAAATTTCTTTGCTGCTGACGCGGTCGTCTCGCCTATGCAGGCAATGGAATTGCTCCAATTGTCAACTTGCGTAATGAGATTTAGCTAAGCTCTGCGTCATCAAGATACCACAAAAATACTGAAGAAAGTAATAATGGCTAAAAAGAAATCGTGGCAAAAGGTAACTGATTTAAGTCAACCCAGGGAGACAGAGGGTAGGCAAATAGCATATTTCAGGTTTTTCATGATATGAATGAATTTTTTATGCGCTTGTGGATCAGTAAGCGCCCCTTTCATAATACAAAACTACGCTCCTCCAAATAAATTTCTTGTTTAAATGCTAGTATCTTATGATCTGTTGCACATGTGCTTTACCGGCCCCATCTTATTATGGAGTATTATACTATTATATCAACACATTTTATGCAAAAGTAGCCAAATACAGTTAGTATAGTTACCGGAGTGCAGAAGGAGAAGCTACTGCAACAACTGGAGCTGAAAGGGCAAGCTTTAAAATTTGTGGGTCTACATCTTGTACAGGTACCTGCATGTATATACAACCATTTCATATATTAACAGAAGGCCAAAATTCATGTGCACCTAAACTGTGGAAAATAATGCGAAGTTCATGATAATTATTTTCTGGTTCTCACAACACAAAATCTCTACTCTGGTAAGATATGTCACAACCTTACCAAACTAAATATGTCATTATCAATTAGGGAAGGTAGGCTGAAGTAGATAAATATCATGAGGTCCAAAGTGCATAAATATAATTGTCATCCACAGTTATGTAGACAATAATGAGATGGAGCATCTAGAAAGAAAATGGTGTTATGTATAGTTGACCAAGAGCAGCATTGAGTTCAAGAGCTCACTACAATCAACCTACATGGAAACAATATTCAACTCTAGTTCAGGATTATG
Organism: Phyllostachys edulis; assembly: GCA_036346405.1. Lineage (NCBI taxonomy): Eukaryota > Viridiplantae > Streptophyta > Magnoliopsida > Poales > Poaceae > Phyllostachys > Phyllostachys edulis. Next base: position 106,861,293 of record CM070550.1, read on the forward strand.
TCTTCGTAAAAGGTCACTTCATATGGAGCTTAATACCTAACATACAAATAAAATTAATACAAAACAGTCTTGAAAAAACCAAACTAAACACGATAGGTACCATAGATCACCAGAAGTAGCTCAAAAGATGCAAAAGACTTGTTTTGTGTGTACATGAGGTGAGACATGGAACGAGAATTAAATAAAAGAAAGAGACAATTCAATAAAAGTGAAAAATCTACAGTTGTATATGTGTTTAGTCTTGTCACCTCAAACCCTCGGTCTGACAGCCCATTCTCTGCATTGCACGACAGAGTTAAGTAACATAAAGCCTGAATATTTCATGCAGTTGTTGAGGAAGATACAAACCACAAGAATAAGGAATAAAAAGAGTGAACCAAGCCCATAGATCGAAATTAATGCAAGTAGTTAAAAGCTTAAACCCATCAACTGCGAAATCCAAGCTCAAACTATTATAGTACAGAGTTATTTGCAAAGTCCTGATGAATTCATAACTCAATCTGGAAAACAGAAAGCCAGAAAATATATGGCTTAATTGAAAGGAAAAGAAAATAGAAAACAGAGAAATGTTAACTGCATGAACACCAGAATGACTCACGAATTTCATGGCCAGCCTTTGCAGATGCAGGATACGACACTTTACAGGTAATCTCACTGGTCCTTGGAAGCTCTGAGGCCAAAACTTTACCCATAGCTGACGAAGAAAGAAATGGAATTAATGCCTTGTAGACTGAAATAGAGTTTGAGCCTTCAAGATATGTGAAGTCCTTAAAATGCATGGGTAGTAATTACATCGTATAAAATACGTGGCAAGGTACCTTTGGAAGGAGAGAATGCAACCTCAAGGGATCTATCATCAGACTGCAATGCTTCATAAAAAATCCTTGCAGTCCCTGCTCCAACAACTGCTATTTGCACCTTAGGACTTCCAGCAGCCCTGATATTGAATTATTGTGTAATTTACGTCGAATACGCAGTCTTAGATTATGTTTGAGTTGTTCTGGTGTATTCTTGTAACAATTATTTGAGTGAAGGAACAAAGTTTCATAAAAACTAGACACGTAGAACGCATCATAGATTTGGTTATCCAACAACCCAATGACAGAAAGTGCACAAACCTATGCTGCCACAAGCCCACAACTTACAAGGAATGAATCGTGAAATGACGCATAATTTCTATTTGTAGCAACATTGCGCACAATAACTGCGATATGTTTGAATCTTACTTCCATCCCTCAAGGAACACTGCAGCTGCCTCAGGAGATGTTATAGTAATCCAGTCAAACTTTTCATCTATAAAAACAGAAGACTAAAGTTACTAAACCATGAATTTTGCGGTTGCGATTTTCACAAAGCGAGTGTAAAGAGGATAATATCAAGAATGAAAAATGATAGTATCTGTTGGAGCAGATAGATGTACAAGGCAAGAAAGAACAAAAAATGCAATGTCAAATTGCTGCAAAAGAAAGACCGGACCACCTACCACACAAGACAAATGAAAGCCTATCTGCATCAGGGCCTTCAACGTGCTTAATAAGAGGAAGCTCCAGAGATTGTACATTATACTTTTCCTACAGAATCCAATTAGAAAATTGATGTGAATGCTCGATAGCAACAATATGAATAACTAAAAAGGATACGCTTATTTCTGAACTTCTGGAAACGATGCAGTATTCTAAAAAATATTAGACCTTTTTATGATACTGCCTCAACCATAATGTAGGTTGGGTCTTCTAATAAAATAATACACAACTGCACAACCAATTCAGAAGACGCCTCTTGAAATTTACTCGCTTTCCATTAACTTTCATCTTAAGATGAATGTAAATCGAACAAGACATTATCATAGACAAAAGGACGACCCAAATACAAAACTATGCTTTCCACAGCAGTGCTTTGTCTCCATTACACGGTAAACACCAAAGGCCCTTTCAATTACAACCCCAAGTTCCCTATAGCATAGCGTCCAACATAGGCACACAGATGAACAACCACATTACTCTAATATCAACGAGTAATTTTCAAAAGTCCCACAGATAGACAGAATGTTCTGAAGTCTTAAGCCATTTAGTTTTGTTATGAATAGCAACTTGTATTGCCAGGGGGCCAAAGGGCCATATATATATATATATACAAAGTACAGGAGGTGAATATGCAAATAACCCCTCATAACAATGGGGAATAACACACTATACATATATCTCTAACACCCCCCCCCCCTCAAACTCATGGTGGATCAACAACACTGAATTTGGAGAGGTAGAAGCCGTACTGTGCTCGAGTCTGGGCCTTCGTGAAGAAATCCGCTATCTGAAGCTCAAGGCACAAAGCAAGAGCAATCACTGATCATGCACACAAGACCTCATGAAGGAAGCATCAACACCAATATGCTTGGTGAGCTCATGCTTCACAGGTCACGGCAATCTTGATAGCTTTGTCTTGTCGACAAGAGAGGAGTCGGCGTAGTGACAGAAACACCAAAATCCTCAAGTAACCACCGTAGCCAAGTAATCTCTGCTATCAAGAGAGTTATAGCACGCAACTTCGACCTCTGCGCTCGAGCGAGACAACTGCGATCTGTTTCTTAAATCTTCGAACAATGAGAGAACCACCAAGAAAAACAAGATGCAGAGATGGTAGCGTCGACGAGGATCGGCGGCGAAATAGCATCCGAATAAGCTGAAGTATGAACGAATGGAGTGTGGAAAGAAGAGACGGCGAAAGATAGTCCCACGAAGGTACCGCAGAACTCGAAGAAGGTGGCTGCAGTGGACCTGAGTGGGAGCAGAGACGAACTGACTCAGAATGTGGACTGGATAAGTAATATCCGGACGAGTAACAGCAAGGTAGACAAGACTCCCAACAAGATGACGATAGCGAGTCGGATCAGAAAGAGGCTTGTCATCAGAGGGTCGGAGGTGAACATTGAGCTCCATGGGAGTCTCAACAGTACGCCGATCAGTGAGAGAGGCACGATCAAGAAGATCCTGAATATACTTCTCTTGGGACATAAAGAAACCATCTGGAGTGGAAGTAACCTCAATCCTAACGAAGATGACCAAGATCCGACATAAGGAACTGCTCACTAAGACGAGCCTTGACAAAGGCAATGTACTCAGAATCATCTCCGGTAATGATCATATCATCAACATACAGAAGAAGAAGAGTCTGACCACGAGACGAAGTGTGGACAAAAAGTGCAGGATCATGATCACTAGCTGAAAAGCCATCAGCAGTGACCACAGAGGAGAAGCGCTTAAACCAAGCACGAGGGGCTTGCTTAAGGCCATAGAGAGAGCGACGAAGGCAACAGACCATGCCCTCAGGAACAGAATACCCAGGTGGCGGATGCATGTAGACCTCCTCACGCAACTCGCCATTAAGAAAAGCATTCTTGATATCAAGCTAAGAAACAGACTAGTGGCGAACAGACGCCACCGAAAGAAGAGTGCAGACAGTGGTCATGTGGGCCACAGGAGCAAAAGTCTCGTCGTAGTCACGACCATGCTCTTGCTGGAAGCCACGAGCAACAAGACGCACCTTATAGCACTCAAGAGAGCCATCAGACGAGTCCTAATCTTATAGACCCACTTACACGTGATGGGACGAGAGTGAGATGGAAAAGGAACAAGATCCCAAGTATCAGTACGCTCGAGGGTAGCAATCTCCTCGGCCGTAGCATGCTGCCACTCAGGGTGAGTAACAACATCCCGGTAAGGAGACAAACTCATGAGTAGTTTGCACCAAAGAAAAGCAAAAGCGAAGCGGGGCGAATCGATGGCGATCGCGAGAGCGTAGCGAGAGAAGATGACCTATCGGGGAAGATGGAGCATCGGAGAAGATGGCTCATCTGGAAGATCCTCAATCTGAGGTCGACGAGTGTAGAAGAGAGGGAAAATGTCTTGTAGTGGGAGGAGCCACAGGAGACGCAAGCGGTGGCGACAACGACGGAGAGGCCACAGGGGCGAATATGTGGAGACTCGATGGGGCGGGTGGGCGAGGCAAAACGAGATATAGGTGTATCTCGAAAGGTCAAAAAACAGAGACTCCACAGAGGAAGTCGAAGGAGAGGCGGACATGGGTAGAAGGGGCGAGACTTGTCGAAAGTCACATCCCGAGAAATCCGCGATCCGGCGACCAATAGGATCCCAAAGACCGAAATAGCCCTTATGCTCGAAGATCAGATCCTAGAAAGACACACTCAACAGATGACGGTCGGTTTGGTGCGTTCTCGAGGCGAGGAGAGCGTAGCAAACGCAACCAAACGAGCGAAGACGAGTAGTCGGGAAGAAGATCACGAGGCGCTCAACAGGATCGTACCACGAAGAAGCGAAGATGGTGGATGTTGACGAGATAGGTGGCGATGGAAACAGTCTCGGCCCAAAAGTGAGGTGGAATAGGCGGCAATCATCGATTGCGAGCCGTCTCAAGGAGGTGACGATGTTTGCGTTCACGACACCATTACGAGCATGAGCACCGGACAAGAAGGCGGCGAGAGTGCCTCTTTCGGCAAAGGAAGCCGCGCAGTAACGAGAGAGGTACTCGCCAGTAGTCGACCACGAAAGACACGAATAAGAGTGGAGAAGCGTGTGTGAACCATAGTGGCAAATTGTTTATAGATAGACAAGGCCTCACTACAAGAAGACATGAAATATATCCAAGTGTGGCGAGAGAAATCATCTATAAATATGATATAATATCGATGACCCCTTTTCAAAGCGAAGGGCCGGGACCCCAAACATCTGAATGAACAAGATCAAAGGACGCCGAGACACCGACTCACTATGAGGATAAGGAAGTTGAATCTGTTTACCTAACTTACGACGACAATCTAAAGACACGTTTCTGAGATGCAGACCCGAGAGGCCACGGCGAACTAAAGGCGACAGAGCAGAGATCCACACAGATGACCAAGACGGTGATGCCACTTCTTGAAAGAGCCAAGATGAAGCGAGTGTCGAAGCGGAGAGATGGCGGCGGCGGTGGTAAGCGGAAGGAAGGTGAAGCAGTCAAGCTCCCAGAGACGCCGTGAGTGAAAGGCGTCGAGGCGAAACCAACGAGCTCCGTGTGGCGATTCTGAATACAACAAGAGTCAAAGTCAAGAATGACCCGATAACCAAGGTCGATGTCTGCCAGCAGAAAAAGAAGTCGCATGGTAAGGCGAGGAACATGAGCAACAGAAGGAACATGAAAGATGAGTTGCTAAGAGGTCCTCGACCGAGACAAAAAGAGAGGTACCATCGTGATAAGAACACTAACGGAGAATCAAGAGGTGTAATGAAAGACAGAGTGGAAGAATCGAAGTCATGTGAAAAGATGCTCGAATCAAGAATCCACGGGGAGGTTCTTGTTGTGTAGGGGGGTTCGCGATGCTGGATGAGTCGATGCGAGAACTGTCGAGGAGAAAATGAAGCGGCAAGCGGCGTCGAAGTCGCTATCTCACCTTTCGATGAGAGCTAACTGAAGAGTCGATGTAGACGTCGATGTAGAAGCACCAGTGCCAGTGCTAGTATAAGAATGACGTGAAAAATGCCGTTGCTTCTTATAGCACTGGGACTCAATGTGGCTGACCTTGTCGCAGTAGGAGTAGTGAGGACGGCCATCGCCGGATGGAGGCGCCACCGCCACTGTGGCGGCCATTGGAGGAGGCGATGTCTTTGGCGTGGAAGCGTCGGTGTAGCAGTGGACGAAGCGGCGAGCACGGAGGGAGTGGCATCGCATCAAACCACTCAGGTGAGTCTCCTCTGTGCGTATCTCGGTAAAAGCCTCCAGGAGAGTGACACGAGGGTGGCGTGCAAGGAGCTGGGCACGCCTCTGCTTGAACTCAAGACGAAGGCGAGTAACGAAATCATAGACACGCTGAAACTCGGTCGGACGCGTCTGACCAGCAAAGACGGAGAGGAGCGATAGCCAGCAATGCGGAGAGAGTCCAGCTGACGCCAGACAACAAAGCTCTGAGCGTAAAAAGCGTCAACAGTAGCATCACCTGCTGAAGAGAGTGCTCTGACGGACCACGCAGACGGTAGAGGGCATCGCGGAGGGCTCATAAGCGTTAACGAAGGTGAGTCCACATCTGAAAGCGAAGAGTCCCACAACCTCGAAGAGAACCGAGGTTTGAACATCGGCGATGAAGACAAGAAGCAATGGCGTCGTCGTCGTACCACCGAGTGTATCGTTGATCGATCCTTGTAGGAATCGAGCCTCTTGGTAGCGAGAGGCACCTCATCATCGACCAAAGGCGGCCTCGGCGGAAGAAGCTTGTCATTGTCGAAGCGTATGACAGCGAAGTCTCCGTCGGGCGATAGGGCAAGCGGGCGGATGACATCGCCGCAGAGACGCGCCCGAGACGAAGACCATGCATGTGGATGCGCATGTGAGACACAAAGTCGGTGTAATTAACACCATCGAAGATCAAGGCGGAGAGAGAAATCGGTGCGAAGCGACATTGGTAAGCGGCCTTTGGGCGGTAGCGACGACCAAAACAACGGTTTAACGGTATTGGGCAACAGCGATGGTTAGAACAACGTTTTTTTCCTTTCTCTCTCTCTTTATTTTTGCTTTGCGTCGCTTACTTACTTACGGTTTCTGGCGGCTCGATGCTTTCGGCCCCATTAAAACAAGCTTTCGCAAGACGGAACTAGGGTTCCCCGGCGACGTTCTGTGAGCGGCTTCAATGGCGGTCGATGGCGGCAGCCTGGCAAGACAAAGGGCGGCGGTCTGATCCGGTCCCGATGGCGCCGCGGAGACGCAGCGGTGGAAAGCGAAGCGATTCATGACATCACGATTGAATCCGGCGACGGATGGAAAACGACACTTAAGTAGCGCGGTCCAAGGGACGACAGCGAAACCAAAGGAACTTCATGAGCGGCGGCGGCAACAGAGGCTGAAGCCGCATGGAGGCAAAAGGGAGGGAAGCGCCACCGTGGCACTAAGCGAGGAAAAGGAAGCCGTGGCAAGCTAGAGGCAGAGGAAGGACGAGTTCTTGTCCGGAGAGGTAAATCTAATTGGCTCTAATACCATGTTATGAATAGCAACTTGTATTGCCAGGGCCAAAGGGCCAGTATATATATACAAAGTACAAGAGGTGGATATGCAAATAACCCTCATAATTAACAATAGGGAATAACACACTATACATATATCACAAGTTTAACAGACAGCTATGGTCCACTTGAATACATAAAGGAGTCAGATTATAGCTAGGTTTGATTACACAAATTCTGACTCCACGGTCCATATTAAGCTATACAAGTTCAGAAAAAACGGAACTGGTCTTGCAAATTAGATCTAACACAAGCTCCCAGTTTAAGATTTCAAGAAGGGTCATGATACAAATAAAAGACTGCAAATCATGTCAACCTGGAAAATTTTACAAGCCAAAATCAAGCAAAATGAGCAATGCAGTTCATACACCAAGTTCCATATGAAATGGGTGAAAGAATGAATACGTATTCAGATGAAAGATTGCTACTAATGAATAGTACATTTGAAATCAGACAAAACTGGATTTGATTTGCAGAACCACTCGAGCATGTCGCCTCCGTATAATGCAACCCCCTATGCTCTCCGAAAACCCACTGCATTCGATACAAAAGAACAATGCAAGAAGAACTTAGCACTGCGAACTAACCAGCGCGGCGATGAGCTTGGCGTTCTTGCCCTCCTCGCGCGTGACCACGACATCGGGCGTGAGAGAGGAGCAGGCCAGGAACCTCCCGAGAGCGCCGGCTCGGGAGGTTACGGCGGGGCGGGCTCGGAAGAAGGTTCCAGAAGGCGGGGAGAAGGGAGCGAGCGGAGAAGAGAAGGCCATGGCGAGGCCTAGGCCGTGGCCGCACGGACGCCAAGGCCGAGCTGCGAGTGTACTTGTGGAGAGGAGCCGAGAAGAGGGGCCCTGGAGTGGGCGGGCCCCACGTTCCCCTCCTCCTAGATATGGGCCGACGAGCGCTGATCGGACGGCCCCTTTTGCACGGTGGGCTAACCATGGGCTGAGCTCGTACATAAAAATTTGGTCATGTATCTCTAGCCGTATGGAGGGTACATAGATTTATTGGTGAACATATGGATATGACACATCTGGACTGTTCAACACGAAATGAACGGTCCAGATCTAGTAAATCAAATATCATCCCTCACTTAACGTGGTTTTGTGAAAACCCCTCGTTCGAGGTTTTACGAAACCCTCCGTAGTTAAGTGGAAGGTGAGATCTGACTCATTAAATTTGAACTATTTATTTTGTGTTAGATAATCAGAATGTGTCGTATCCATATGTTCACCCATGCATCGTATCGTATGCCCTCCGTAGGATGCGCCATCGTATCATCCCAAGCGGCTCGTGCAAGGCCTGGCCCAATGGGCCATGGACTTGGTGTGGCTTCATCCCAATGGTCTTGTACTCTTGTCTGAGACTCGATCCAACGGCTTGCGTCCGAGTTAATGGCGTTGTCGTACTAGTAGTTTTCTAGAGTACTTGTCAGCCTTGACACGGTCAGGCGCCTACCTAGCTAGCTAGCAATGGCACTACTGTGAAAAAATGCTACCGCCTTTGCTCGTTAAACTTCCACTCAATCCGTACCATTTCTTGGGGACATTAATCTACGTTAAAACACGATGTCGTGTTGATTGTTCTGTCCACGATTCCGTGGACATACGAGCATAGCCATCCTGATCTTCCCAGGAACTTGGACTGCACTAAGTACCCCTAGAAGGAAGGAATCTCCGATAGGGGTGGGTGTGGACAGTGTGGTTCACGCTGGACTATCGAATCACCGATCCACTCTGTAAATTTTAGTAAGATGGGTTGGAGGTTTGACCCAACAAAATTAAAGACAAAATGTTTCAGAACTTATTGGTCGGTATGTCCACAGAGGTTTGGCGCGCCCTAATCGCTACTAGTCGCCTCGCCTAAGCACCCTTAAGGCCACAACTATACTCCTCAATCCCCCATCTCCAAAGCGTTGCTGCCCGCTAGGGTCGTCTCGCTCTCGATCCCCCGCTTCCAAGTTCCAATGTGCCGCCTCCACCACTCGCATCCTCGTTCCCTCATCTTGAAGCAACATTGCCTACATCCCTACGTGTTGTTGTCACCGCTCGATCCTCCACGCTGCCGTGCCACGGCCTCCAGCACCAAGAAATGACCGAGCTGCGATGGTGTAGCGGCCGAGACGAGTGAGGAATAGGGTGACCGAGTAGCAGTGGAGGTGAAGGCGAGGAGGTAAGGTGGATGGAGGTGAGTAGGGAATGGGGTAGACTGTAGAGGCGGTGATTGTGAGGATTTGGGCTGATGGAGCAATTGAGTGGTGGCGCATTGGAATAGCTGGCGAGATGATGGTGGCTATTTCGTGGAGCTGTGATGGTGGCGTCTGCGGATGAATGGGCGGTGGTGGTTGTAGGATCTGCAGAAGGGGTGCCAAGGGGGGCAGCATTTGGAGACGTCTCCTGCTCTGTATGGATCGATCCGTATGACCCAGTGGATCATGCGGCCTACTACAGCAAAATGAAAAGAGCCGACCCCTTGAGTCCTTTCATAAGCTATGGACCGCACGGAGTAGGTCCGGTTCGGACCAGATAGAATCATTCCCACCCCTAATATTCGATCACAATGGCCAATATATGAGTTGTTATCTGGTCTGAAAAGAAAGGGGGAATAATCGCCATCATTAGTTGTTATGAATTGCCTGATCAACCTGAAGCTAACTGGTTCTCTTCTAATTCACTATTTCTGATTGCCTGCAACAGTAGGCGCCCTTCCGTTCGCACGATCTAAAATACTGTTGATTAATTCTTGCTTCTTGACTGGGTGGTGCCGTAGCGTGCAGATGCAAGCTAGCTAGGGACTAATTACTAAAGATGATATCAAAAAATGAATCAATCCATCAATCAGGCGAGCTCTACGAATTATCAGGACTGACGGTTCAAGAACCGTACGTGTAATTATGCCAGTCCAGTCAACGACGATTGGTGAGCATGCGGGCGTACCGCAGGGGATGACATAAGCAGCTGGGAGGGAGAGAGATGAGTCCAATTGCAAAAGATTACTCGGTATATGTTGGGATCCATATTTCAACGGAGAACTCTCAGAGTACATCAGCACAGTTCCTAGATTAACAGCTGTACACAGTTATATCGTAAACATAAAACTATTTCAGACTAAATAACTTGAATAAATGGCAGCAGAAGAAGATAACTCTTGATGATACTCCATCCATATGCACGCATCCAAGGGTGTGCAGTGATTCATCCTGTTCGTTAGTGGAGTCCTTCAATTTTCTAAAAGCAAAACGCATAGCAAATATGTACTACTGCTACTATTTATCCATCCTGACAACTCCACGAACGACCTAGCTGCGCCACACATTGCCTACACAGTAGGCAATGTGATCGATAAAGTTCCCGCCTCGATGCTACAACTTTCCTGACGCCTCCCGGCTGCCACATGCATGTAGATATGCACAGCGCACTAATATTTATCCATCCTAGCCACTCCACGCACGATGCTGAAGCCGGTCTACTCCACGCCGCACCCACTCGCCGGCGAGAAGGTCCCGATTACCGTCTTCGTCTCTTCGACCGCGCCGCCTTCGATATCTTCGTTCCCACCGTGCTCGCCTACCCTGCGCTACAGTGGCGGACCCAAGATTTTCAGAATAAGTGTTCGAACTTAAAAAAAAATTCAACATGAAAGCGATGGAGATTCGTGACTTTTCAATAGTAAGACACACACTCCATCGAGAACTACGAGGCATAATCAAGTATGAATGATTGACTAATTATGCCAATGTTACAAGGCATAGTCAAGTATGACTGCTTATGTCAATGTCTAGCTGCTCTCTTTTATCATCGAATCATGACAAGGTATTTTAGCATGTTGGTTTACTAAATTACTCTGTTTCCCCTAGATTTGTTGCAATGTAAATTTCTTGCAATGCATACGAGATTACACAAAGCTATCACTCAGACCTGTCAGGTCCTATTGTTCTTGCCAAGTTCAGAAACATATGCAAAACACTAGCAAGCAAAAATTTCAACTTAATGCGGCACCAAATCTTTCCTTCGCTAGCTCAGGGATATGTGGCATAAAGGAGATGTGAAAGGAACAAGCAAACATCACATTAACATCAGCAGATACAAATCTCTAGAAAATAAAACAGCATGATGCACAGCTATAATCATCAATCTCAACAAAAGGATATGTAGAGATCATTGCTTACTTTGCACTCACCACTTCCATCTTCTCAACTTGCTTGAGCTTGATGAGTGAGCCGAGCGGAGTTGGAGCGGGAGGTGGCGGCGGTGTTTGGCGTGCAAGCCGCCATGCATGGCCAAGACGGCCAGCCAGCGCCCCTCGACCTCGCCTCCGCCTCTGACCTGCCCTTGCCCCTTGAGGTCCTCGGCCTCCCATCCCTTCTCCGGTTCCGCCTCATGATCGCCCTCGCCCACTCGCCTTGCAGTGCACTCGCTCGCCCATGGCCGCCCATGCCGGCCCGCCCGGCCTCCTCCCGCTCCAGCTCCGCCTCCCGCCTCCCTCAACACCATGACCCTCGGCCCTCGGCCCTCGGCCCTCGGCCCTCGGCCCTCGGCCCTCGGGTCCCACTTGGGCCAGCCCAACCCGCCACGCCGCCTGCTTCACCCACCATTGCGCTCGAGATGGAGCCATTTAGGGTTGGGGGATTGAGATTTGAGAGTTGGCCTTCCCTACGGGCTGCGGCGGCTGCGTATGAGCGAATGGAATGGGTTTGATTTAAACTTCTTTGGGCACGTGGGCTTGGCCGGGGAGTGGGGCCTTGACAGGCGCTTAGCGCGTGCGTGGGACTCCCGGACGCTGTGTCGTGCCAGGCGACGAAATTACGACTGATTTAAAACGATTTTTGGTATATATGTGTATTATGCCCTAAATATATATATTTTTTGCCAAAAAATTTTGGGTGTTCAGCTGAACACCCATGACCCTAGGTGGGTCCGCCCCTGCTGCGCCGGCGCCGACCAACGAGGCGATCAAGGAGGGCTTCCTCAGGGCCGTCGGGCCGTACCCACACCTGGCGGGGCGCCTCTTCGTCGACCACCGGGGCCGGCGTGCTCGTCATTGAGGCCACCGTCCTGGCCGACCTTGCGGACGTGCTCGCCAACGGCGGCATGACCACGAACGTCGACGAGCTGTACCCGACGCTACCAGAGGTAGCTTGATTTTTACCAGTTCAGTCACGTCACAACTCACACGCATGTCGCATCTCGCATGCATGCAACTTTTAGAAACTGCAACTGCTACGTTTGTGACGTTGGTATACTGAATTTTGACAGGACAGCGTTGGGGCGGCACTTGTGAGAACCCGTGTAATTAGCTTAATCAAAACAATAGTAATCTGTAATTCGTGTTAATTTAAAAATCCATCAATCAATGATCAACGTATAATTAACATGCTGGATTGTATAAATTCTGCTATCAACATTTCAAGACAACAAAGAATATACAAACAGTGCAACCTCCAAGATTTTATAACAGTCCGTTTACAAATAGAAATTAAAATTTTACAAACCAAATCCTTGTTACAAATTTAATTTACAACCAATTGCAATGTTTAATAACAACAATTAATTAATCGCAATGCATTCATTTCATTCATATAGCGACAACCATCCTTGCCTATTAACGCCAATCCATAGAGCCATCTCGCGATCCATTTTCCTCGCGTTAGAAGAATTAGAAAAATAGTTAGCCAAGCAAAAAGAAGGCAGTAATAGCTAGTTAGAAGGGAGAGAGATTGCCGTCAGATTCTTTGCGAAGGCCATTGAGGCTCCCGACCACCCGAGGGTAGTGGCACCATCTCGCCTTCTGTGGGCCTCATCACCCGGCAATTTTAGCACAGATACCCACATTTTACAGACCTACCTTAGCCATTATCCGAAAGCCGACCCAAAGCCCACCTTTAGACCAAAAGTCATTAAGCCCACAAGAGTAAAAACATCCTTTGGACCGGAGATCCATCAGCTTATCACAAATCAACAATAGAGCACAGGGCCAAAGGGGATCAGAGCCTGCCATAAATTCATTTCCCCCTCTATCCCCACATTCATTCCCCCAAAAACACAAGCCAGCCGAAGTATCAAGTTCATTCCCCCAGGCAACATCTCTTTCATCCCCCCCTTTTCTTAAGCCATCCCCCCAAGGCCACACTTGAGCCACATCCATATCAACCAGAGCACAGCAAGCACGAAGCAAGGGAGGCAAGCACAGGAGGCCAGCATGCCAGTCAAAAGCCACCTCAACCATGCCTCAGATTCATCCCCCCAACCAGCCGAGTGCATCCCCCTTAAGCTTCCAGCACCACCAAGCAAAGCACATCACATTCATTCATTCCCTCCCCATCTCTTCTCAGCCGAGAGCCAAGGCCATAGCAGCAGGAATAGAGCAAGAGGAGGAAAGGGAGCCAAGGAGCTAGGAGGAAGACCAAAGGAGCAAGAACGGCGTCGACGACGGCTTTAAATCCGTCAACAACCATCAGGTATAGCCAGGCATCAAGCAAGCCAGGAGCTTCACCAACAAAGCCAAAGCCTGCAGCCATCAAGCACACAAGGAGGAGGAGGCTCAGAGTTTACCTCATCATTGCCTAAGAGCCAATCGCAGCAGGGAGGAGGAGAAGAGCGCCAGCTTGAAGCCGGCGTTGCCATTCCCCTTTCCCCAGCCTCAGATCCACTAGAGGTAACCCAAAGTCGAACCCAGTGCCTCCCTCATGCACATCATTCACCCATAGATCCTCTCACAGTAGGGTTCACATATAGCTCTCAGATCACAGTTCATCACAGAGCAAGGAGTAGAGAGCAGGGGGGGAGGTTACCTCAGTGTGTAGCTTCGGTAGCACTAGCACCCACAACCATCTCATGCTCATCATCCTTAGCAAGCCTCAATAGCCACATCTAGCACACCCTTGAGTCATGCGTAAGCACCATAAACCCACATCAGTGAAATGAGATCAACATAATTAATTCAATCAAGGCAAAGCCGTAATTAGAGAGGAGGTTAGAGTGGGGTTAGGCGGCGGCCTTAGGCCAAGCCGCAGAGGGGAGCAGAGGCGAGCCGAGGCCAGCCCTCCACGCCGAGGGGAGGTCAGCCGGGAGGCAAGAAGGCCGAGGCGACCATGGGCGGGCCCAGCCGGAGGCCGGCCTGTGAGCGGGGCAGTGGGGCGGCTAAGGCGCGGCGCAAGGCGTGGCGTGGCGGGCGTGGACCAGAGCCGAGCGCAGGAGGCGAGCGAGCGCGGACTTGAGGCGGAGGCCAGGGCGCTGGTAGCTCGGCGGCAGAGGGAACCGTGCGTGGGCGGCGGGCAGCGAACCGACAGTGGCGGCGGCCAAGAGAGGCCGGCACGCGGCGCTTGAGAGAGAGAGAGATGAGAGTGTGCGTGTGTGCGTGGGTGTATTTTGGGTTGGGGCCGGTAGAGTGAGGGGGGGGGAGAGAGAGAGAGAGAGAGAGAGGGTTAGGGTAGATTAGGGGTAAAATTAGAAATTAGATTTACGACTTTAGGATTAGCGCGAATATTAGGATTTTGAATAGATTGTATTTACCTGTTGCGATTAATGTCTATTTGATGTGATCGTTATTTGTTGGTGATTAGTCATTTATTCTTGCGTCTAAATATTTCAACTTGGGTCTTATCGAATTAAGCAACTTAAAATCAATCGGTAGACTATTTTGCTAGATAAGTTGAGTAGCTGTTAGTTCTATTATTAATAAGTCATTTTGCATGCGTAGCAAATCTGTGCATAGCTGTCGTTTAGTAGAACGAAATAAACTGCTTTAATCATGTTAATTTAATTAAAACAACCCCAAACCCGTGTAGAGAATTAATTGAATGCGGGCGGACTTAAGTAAAATCAATTAGGTGATTCTATTCGAATAAAATTTAATAAACTTAATAAAATGTGCATGTGAGTAGTATTTCTGTTCTTGTTCGTTTAAACACGAACTTAGGCAGTTTCAACCCTAGAGCGAGTAATCAATAGAGCGACAGTACTGGGGAGTGCTAACTAGCGGGGGATTCGAAAAGCTTTATTAAAATTAAATTGGGCTAACAAATTAGAAGCTACTAACTTATGTACGCGTATTATCACTCAAAATCAACTATGTATTCGCTTATATTATTATTCATGCTACCGTATTGCTACAGAGGACCAACCAACACCAATAGGAGTAACTGATCCAAGATTCGCCAACATCGACCGTTCCTCCAACTCCAAAGGCAAGCTATCCTCTTGAACATAAATATAGTTAATTTAAATGTAAACCGTATATTGCACTATTATATTTATTGCATCAAAATTGTTTTCCCAAAACTTAAATAAATGTTTGAGATGAAAATGATTAAGATGATTATGAAAGAAATCAGAATGAATAAAGGAAAAGAAATGAGAATTATTATGGTTGGTAAAAGGGGGCCCTGGCAGGGGAACGCGACGATGACGACAATGAAGAGGTAAGAGGTGGGTCCCTTTTTACATATGGTTATAATATAAGGACAAACAAAACTCTTGCTCGGTCTAAAGCCGTAAATTCAGTACCAACCATTTTCCCGTTTAGGTGGGCGGAAAATGCTACCTTGTTACGTAATTATGATCTCCATAATGGGTCACATTGGAGTGTTGGGTACGGAAGAGAACCGCCCCAAGGAGGAGTTTTGAGCACAGATGATGGTCGCCTCAACCAACATTACTGGAACTCGGTGTATGACGAGGTCAGCAACGTGATTAAATCAGCACCGATGAAAGGAAATGGGTGGAGACTTAATCACGTAACCTGGAAAACGTTCTGTATTCTGAACCCGAAATCGCATCAAAGGAAATGCGGTGGACCTAGCTCAGAGAGGGTTCAGGGTAGCTATGGGTAAAGTGGTACAAGCCTGCGCAGTGCTATACAAATCATGAATTCATGCCAGTCTCCTGGATTGGAGTCTACGGGAACTGCTAGGGGTCTTTCTTCTCTCCGAGTAATAAGTAGTGTTTTCAGTATTAAAATTTGCCACATAATGTTTTTCAATTATTTTCAGAATTGAGATGACTTAGAAAATGTGATAACAACTAGAGATAACCATCCAGTGCATTCTTTGCTATTAATGCTTGCTGAGTACATTCGTGTACTCAACCTTGTTAGTATTCTCCTTTGTAGATCCTAGTCCGGCCGGGAACTTTCCTGAGTGGGATGACAGACATGCAGGTACCGAAGCAGCTGCGGGAGGAGAAGGCACCGACTATGGAGGCCAGGGCGAGGTGGACGCTATATTTGACTCGTGGGACGAATAGAAGGCCGAGACTTCAGTACTGGCGAGAAAAGCGGAGCAGTTCCTTTTGTATCTGTATAATACTTGTACTAAGAACCCTAGCCCTGCGTGGCTATTACTGGAATAAAATGTACAGTTTCTATCTTATGGTTCTGCTGCGTGACTCTGGTAAGGGCTTACTATTCGTTGGAGCAGCGTTCTACTAAGCAAACGAATAGTAATCCGTATGTCTAAGTGTGATTACCCGTAGGGTAATGACACGGGGCGTCACAGCACTGCTGCAGATAAAGCTCAACCGCTAAGGTGCGGCGGCCTCGTGATCGGCATCATCTGCCACCACCACACCGCCGACGCTTGTCGGCCCAAAGAGCTCTCACAACACACGTGAAGCTGTGGACACACTCACACTGAGATTGGATCGCCGGAGGTGGGAACGAAGGAACACAGAAGCACTCTTGTTTTGGCGCTAACCACTTTCACCGTTTTCTTGGTGTTCTGTTATTTCTTCTAACGACTGGGAGGATACAACTCTGAACTTCAAACTACATGGGATAACTCACTCAGCGCACGACCGAACAGCATTGGCCGGTTCTCACGCTAGAGACTCTAACGTGCTCAACTAACTTGAAGCACATTATCTACATGTAAACACATGCACGACGTGCACTAACTCATGTGACACGACCCAAACGAAATGTACTCGACACTGCTTAAAACACAACGTGGAAAACAGGAAATGCAACAAGTTTAAATTCAACAACGCCCGCTCCATGAGCACCTTCTTCACCACATGCACTAGCGTGGTGCGCAAGGGAAGGACTTCGTCGTCCCGTCGTCTTTCCTCGACCGTGCAACCACCGCCGTGCCCCGCAGCACGCCGACGACGACGGTGTTCGACCACCGGTCCATAGAGTTCAAGACTTCAAGGGAGGAGAAGGCAGCAGCAGCTTCAGCAAGTCTTATGCCGTCGTCCCCATGGACAAGATCAAGAACCTGACCGCCGTGCACTTCATGGCCGAGTTCGTCGCCGAGCTCAAAGCCCTCGTCGGCGCCGGTGCGTACGTTCGATGCACCTTTCGCTGCGTGTGGAAGAAGATCCGCGACTGAGGCGACACTACTACAAAAGGCTAATACTAGGCGTCTCATCACAGACGGTTGACCAAAACCGTCAGATTACATCAATCCGAGCGGTTTTAGTTTAGAGATAAATGCGTATTCTTGGCTACGCTAAAAACCGTCTATGAAGAGGTAATATCACAGACGGTTATTAACAATAACCGTCTGTGATAAGTCACAGACGGTTTTAGCTATGTTTTAGCTATGAACCGTCTGTGATAATTCTACATATCACAGATGGTTTTCAACAAAGAACCATCTGTGAAGCATCACAGATGGTTCTTAATAATAACCGTCTATGATATTATTATATATCACAGACGGTTTTTTGTTATAATCGTCTGTGATAATTGACGAGGATTAAAACATCTGTGTATTGTTTTAATACACAATAAAAGACTATAAGTCTTCATGGTCGTAACCTCTAAGGCTAACGACCTCACTGGTCGTAAGGATTCCAGAGGTTACATAAGGGTACCTGGTGGGACAAGGTCTCAGCCTAGCCTCCACTGCAATGGCCTTCAGCGCTATGAGCGATGTTTATAACTAATCCCGAATATAATCTTCTGAGTGCGATGAATATAGCATGTCTTTGTATACTTCATACCACACGGTTAGATAATCCTAAAGACACCGACAACAACTACGAGACGGTTTGATGTCTCTCGGACCTTGAGCAAATCAGCAAGATTAGACACATTGTTAATCGTGCACTAAGCCTGACGATCATAGCGCTTCACTAGGGGCGCCTCCTCCGAGTAATGCGCCACCCCTTCGAAGTTACTTAAGCACGAAACCTGAAGACCAAAGGGCGGGCGAAACATCAACACAAGTTCTCTGAGATCAAGAGGCAAGCCGAGACAAGCAAGATAGCAATCTTCACATCCGATGTAATTAGGATTAGTCCTAGTCGGGTCGAGAGGACCCCTTTGTAAATCCAGTTCATATCAATAAGCAATGGCCCCATTTTCTCCCGTGGAATTATCGCGTCATTTTCCTCTTTCATTTTCATAAGATCGGTGATTCGATCGCCGGCAGTTTGCGCCGTCAGGTGGGGTAGAAAGGCGAAGTTTCTGAAGAAACTCTCCGCTCATCAAATCCTCGTTCATTCCCCGTAATCGCTGATGCAACTATGCCCGGGGTTTGGAATGAGGAGAATTGGTTCGACCTGACGGACTACGCCGACCTCGACATGGAAGGATGCATCCGTAACATGCAAGAAAATGACATGTCATCATCCTCCTCCTCCTCCGCTGGTTCGCACCTCGCCGACGTTGGCAAAGTCGACCAGATGGATGAGGATCCACCATTACGACAAGTGGCGCTTCCAGCCATTTCGACCAGCTCGGAATATTCGGAAACCACTCCAAGCCCGGTCTTTCCGACCAACCAAACAGGTGATGAAATTTCAGCACCGCAATCCGAGAATCTCTATACTCTCGATAAGATTATGGCTGAAAGATATTCACCTACGGCTTCTAGCAATTCCAGGAGCGAGCCGACACCTGGTAACGGTGTCAATGAAACCTTCACTGGTCGTAGGCCATGTGGGGATGATAAGGCTCCGCATACGATCGGCGTTTCGCTGGAACAGGCTGAGTCCACCAAGAAGGCCTTAGGAGGTGCTCATCTTCGACCGCTCTCCGTCGTGGAAACTTCTAGCAGAAGTATTGAGAAACTCTTCATTAGTTACGATGGAAGCTCATCGGAAGATCACTGCTGGAGGCACGAGGTCAATGCAATTGGAGATGCAAATCAAGATGCCTTGCACAGTCCTACACACTCTGCCTTATCACCACATATTGATGGAGATGATCACGGGCCGTCAAGCACCAACCGAAAGGCAACAGACCGATCGGCGTCCATCGGTTAACTGTCGCAATCGCCCCACCGAGAGTAGCTGATAGGACACAACAAATCCGGAGGTAGGGAGAAGGTTCAGACCTGCGTACACCTACGACCAGTCTAAACCCCCCGAGACCTTCGGTAACTATACAAAACTTGCGAAGTGTTCAAGATATGTTGAATAATTTTAGCCCTGCTTTAGCAGAAACTCCGGGCTTTGTACAGCTAGTAGGCCAAGTATCAGAAATTCTCCAACAAACCATGCAACACATGGAAGCGTACCGGGAACAAAGGGTCTCAGGGAGTCAAACCATGACTTCATCCCAACGTTCCTCCCTCAGCAGAGGATAGCATGGTCATGCCAGGGAACAATTGATACCAGGACCTCCTCGGCGATTCCGACCAAGGAGTCACGAGGGGAGAAGGCTATTCCAGGTAGCCACTCCCCCACCACGTCGGGAAGAACCACCGCTTGGACCTGATGATCTCCGACATCGTCTAAATCAAGCAGGCGGTCGAATGCATCATATCAATGTCTACGACCGGATCGGCACACCGGAGCTCCAGCTTTCCAACCTTAGGAACCGGTCTCCGTCAGATTACAATCTGGCACCTTTTCAAAGAAGATGCCATGAATCGATCACGGGTTGTCGAGCCTTCTCTGCAGGGCTCCAAGTTGTGTGTTGGCCTAACCGGTTCCGACCGGCCAACTTGCACAAGTTCAATAGGACCCAAAACCCATTGGAGTTTCTCCAAATATACACCACCGCCATCAGAGCTACTGGTGGCGATGAGAATGTGATGGCTAACTATTTACCCACCGTGCTCGAAGGGTCTGCCTGGTCGTGGTTATTAAACTTACCGGTCAGATCAATCTATACTTGGGAGCAACTCTGCGACCTTCTAATTGCCAACTTCCAGGGTACGTACGACCGCCCTGGAAAGGAGGACGATCTCCACCGAATCCGGTAGGGCTCTGATGAGACGCTACGTCAATACATCAAGAGGTTCAGTCAGGTTCGTAATTCCATACCGGAGGTCGCAGAGTCATCTGTTATCTAGGCTTTTAAAACAGGTATGAGGAATCGACGGTTTACGGAGGACATAGCCATGAACCCTCCATGAACAACCGTTGAACTTTTTGACATGGCCGGCAAGTACACCACCGCTAGCGAAGCAATCGAGTGGTGTGAAACCATTGATCGGAAAGATAAGGTTCCCCAGCCTGGCCTGGACAAACCAGAGAAAAAGAATAAGAAGTCTCTCAAAAAGAAAAAGAACCGCAGACCCGACGATAAGGAAGTCCTAGCGATTCTTGAAAGGTTCACAAAGGGTAAAGGACTATGCTGGCCGAAGCAAAGCAAAAGCTCCGACCGAAGCATTCCAGAAAAATAAGAAGTGGTGTCCACTTCACCAGCAAGAGGACATGATCTACGATCTGTCGAGTTTGGCAAAAGAGCGGAGGATTATTATGCGGGTAAGGACCATTTCCATAATCTGAGGAACCGGAGAAACGAGTTCCAAAAAGGACAAGGATGGCGATGAAGAGATGGAGTACCAGGATCCTCAACACACGGTCAACATGATCTTTGGTGGGTCTTCTTCCTACGAATCAAAACATCATCTGAAGACCATGGAGCGGGAGGTCAACCTCGTCAAATCTCTGACCATCATCAAACCATCAAAGTGGTCGGACACGACAATCTCCTTCAGCAAAGAAGACTGCCCCATCCCTTCGACTCGACTAGGTAGGTTCCCTATTGTTGTTGAACCAACTGTTAATAATTGTAGGGTTAATCGAGTCTTGATAGATGGAGGTAGCTCTCTGAATATATTATTCTTGGGGCTTTAGAAGAAATCACGGTTTCAGTCGAAGGTGAAACCAATGAAATATGCCTTCCATGGCATAGTTCCTGGCTCCACCGCTAAACCGATAGGACAAGTTTCCCTACCGGTTATGTTTGGAAAGCCTGATAACTTCCGAACGGAAAAGATTCCGTTCGATGTGGTAAACTTTGAATCCGCATACAACGGAATCCTTGGTCGACCAACATTAGCAAAGTTCTTGATAGCCACGCATTATGGTTATCAAAGTTTGAAAATGCCGGGGCCAAAGGGAGTCATCACAATTCGAGGAGATCGAAAAATGGCTTATGTGTGTGATCGAAATCCTTTGGCGGTCGATGAACTTCCGACCAGAGAGGCTAATCCATCTACCATGTAGGTCAAGCACTCGAGGCCGAAGATGACACCCAAGCCTTCCGACTAGACAAAGGTAGTACCACTCGACAAAGGAGCTTCTCTGGACAGCGCCAAGTTGCCACCTGGATCAGGAAACACCGACTCATCTACCTGCAAGATTCTGGTCGGGGCAAGACTCGACCCCAAATAGGAAGAGTCGCTCGTCTCCTTCCTCCGAGCAAATCAGGACGTGTTCGCCTGACAAGCATCCGATATGCCTGGAGTTCCTCGGGAGGTGATCGAGCACAGGCTAGCTCTCCAGCCTGACAAAAAACCGATCAAACAGAAGCTGCGACGTTTTACACCTGATCGGAAGGAAGCAATCTAGTCGGAGATTGACAAACTCCTCGAGGCTGGGTTTATTCGTGAAGTTGACCACCCTCAATGGCTCGCCAATCCTGTGTTGGTTAGAAAGAATAATGTGAAATGGCGAATGTGTATCGACTTTACAGATCTTAATAAAGCATGTCCGAAGGATGATTTTTCCCTTCCACGCATTGACCAACTTGTAGATTCCACTTACGGGTGTGAGTTACTAAGTTTTTAGATGCGTATTGAGGTACCATCAGTTAATATGTGTAAAGAAGATGAAGAAAACTTCATTCATCACCCCATATGGCACTTCTTGCTATGTTAAGATGTCATTTGGTCTCAAAACGCTGGTGCAACTTTTCAAAGGTTGATGCAAAAACCTTTAGTCCACAAATAGGTCGGAATCTAGAAGCCTCGTTGATGATCGGTCGTAAAGAGCACCAACGCTAGCGATCACGTTCCTGACTTACAAGAAACTTTCAACAACTTGAGAAGGCATAACCTCAAGTTGAATCTGAAAAAATGTGTGTTCAGAGTTTCTGCTGGAAAACTGCTCGGTTTCCTAGTCTCGACTAGAGGTATTGAAGCAAATCCAAGAAAATAACGGCCATCGACTGGATCGCCGACCACCTAAGAAGAAGGTCCAAAACTAACCAAATATGTATGGCGGTAAAGTCGTTTCATAGTAAGGTTAGGGCAAAAAGGATTGTCTTTCTTTAAGCTTCTTCGAAAAACTTGGAAGTTTCGAGTGGACTAAAGAGGCAAACGATGCCTTTGAAGAACTTAAAAAGTACCTTATGAATATCCCGGTTTTAGTCTCTCCGAGATCGGGGGAAACATTGCTAATTTATGTGACAGCAACACCACAGACAGGTAGCGGTGTACTGATCGTATAAAGGAATAACATCCAACGACCTGTTTATTACGTAAGCGAAGTCTTACATGGACCAAAGAAAAGATACCCACAGGTGCAAAAGTTGCTCTATGGTTTCCTTATGTCTTCGAGGAAGCTAAGGCACTACTTTCAGGCCCACAAAGTGGTCGTACCAACCGGGTATCCCCTTGGTCAAGTCCTTAGAAACAGGGAATCATCAAGACGAATAGCAAAATAGGCGGTTGAGCTAGGGGCGTTCGTGTAGGATCGTAATGGCAATCAGAAGGGGGGGGGGTTGAATGATTGCAGCAATTTGACCTCCAAATTCAATCTTAACAAATGCATTGAGCTTCTGCAAATTCCACGAGTGTCTCAAGAAGAATCTCTTCAAGGAAGTCTTTAGGCGCACAACAAGAACACCAAAATCAGAAACAAAGTAAAGCAAATCTGAGCTTTATTTCTCAATTTGATTTGTGTCTACAAAGCGCTCATCCAGCATCCCTCAAAGCCTCCTATCAAAGGACCTCTCAAGCTAGAACACCGTAACTCAAAATAGCATGAAAAGCTACGGTTCTAGCTCTCTCCAAATAACCTCAAGCACGCAGGTTAGCTCCTAACCCTCCTCTATTTATATCCTAGAGTTCTCTCCGTGTCTCACACGACATGCACACGGATTCTATCTCTAAAAACGTTTAGATATAGACCTCCTTCCATATCTCTAAAACCTTCCATGAAATCCCACGCCGCAAGCCTCCAGGACTCCTCCCGTAGCTCCAGCGCGAATCACCTTTGATCTCCACCTGCTCCAGCGTGATCCAAACCACCTCGTGACATCCACGACCTCCAAGACCTCAGATCTCCCCATCCTAGTCCGAGTCAACTTCATCACCGACCGTGATTCGACTTCACGCTCTACCTGCACATGCAAAGACCAAAGAAACCAAATCTGGGCACAAGTTTTCTAACTTGACCACCCATTAGCTCACACACACGCATAAACACTATCATGCATCATGCAACACATTAAAGCTCATGAATTTAACTTAACCTAAGCCAAATCTCCAAAACGACAAATTGACAGGGCACAATCAGTTGTACCGCCACAATAGCCCCGGTACTACCGCACCAGCGGTCGTACCGCTCAAAACACATCGGTCATACCACTCCTCGGGAAATCTCAAAAACTTCCAAAAACATCTCTTCTAGAAATTCCATACTGCAACTTTGTGGTCATACCTTCATGCGGTACTACCTCCGTTAAAACTGCGGTATTACCGACTTGCGGTCGTACCATTCCACAGCTGTGGTACTACCGTTTTTTACTTATCAAAGCTGTTAGAAACACTCTCTCTTTGGGAAAAACCTATCGCGGTACTACTGCCGTTAAAACAATGGTATTACCAGAAAACGGTACTACCGCCTTTAACCTGCGGTACGAGTGTTTGTCAAAACACACTCAAGAGCTTCGAAGATGCACGGACGCTCCAGATGACTTGGCCGATCGGACCTCGCTTCAAAACCGTCGGATTTAGGAGCACTGTAGAAAGTCTGAACGTTCCCTTTAATTTCATCCGTCATATTTCAACCCAAAGGCTCACAATCCTTTAAGAGTTCGGACGGTCCGAACGTTCCTCTCAATATGAGCCGTCAGATCAAGATCTAACGGTTCGAGCAAAACACGCGTTCGAACCCAATGATTTGCGGTACTACCATGCTTCACAAGTGGTCATACCGCAGTTCGGTAGTACCGCAAATACAAAGCCGGTACTACCGCTTCCCGAGAAAATCCAAAATCCAAACACAAGCCTTCGGGAATTTTCATACAGTCAACAAACACGCGGTTGTCTTGAATCTGCGGTAATCTGCAGCCCTACTATTTGGTACTACAAAAACGACAAAAACTGTTTTTCGACAGAATTCAACAGAACTCAAAAGCATGTCAACACCTAAGATCACAAGCATGTCCCAAAGACAATGTAATCACCATTAAGCACCAAGACTAAGTCTTTCTTATTGTCAATGTGTTCATCATCAAATATCATGACCAAAAACCTCTTGGTATAACAATCTCCTCCTTGATGAATACATTGACAATACAACCAGAATCAAGAGATGAATGTTTTAAGACAGTGTCAAAGTGTCAAAACTGCCAAGCAAAATGAAGGTTTCAAAAACGGCAGCTGAAAAACTTCCTTCAACACAAGAAAAGCAAATTTTTGCAAAGATTTCTTTCAGTTTTCTCCCCCTTTGGCAATGTGATCATCAAGAGCTTCAAAGAAGGAGTAAGAAAAAGTCCAGAAGCTTTGGAGAATTTAATGGATTAACCAAGCCATTTGGTTGGGTAGAGCTAACAGGATCATATAAATTGATATACCATATAGCAATGTCCCACTACTACAGAAAAGGTCTTCACAGACGGTTCAAAAACGCCATCACAGACGGTTTCGTGAGCCGTCTGAGTTTATGGGTCAGTAATGCATGAGGTCATCACATACGGTTTTCGAACGAATGCGTAATATATACTATCACTGCATGCATAGATGAAACCGTGCAGGATAGTCGACTATCACTGACGGTTTCATCTCCATGACTCGTCTGTGGTAGTCTTTGCATTGCTAAATCTATTTACGCTTATTGGCTAGCCTCAGGAAATGCTAGACATGCCCTCTGAAACAAGCACATCCAATTCGCATTCATTTCAGAAGCACATCAAAATTGCATTCATTTCAGAAACAAGCACATTCAATTCACAAATCAATTAACTAAAATTAACCATTAATGTACATTAATTTACACACATGTACCATTAAGTTCAATCTACACTATAGAAACTCCCATCTGGATTTATGACCTGTCTGTACAGGAATGACGCAAGGTATGATCGAACTTTTATAAGCTCACTCTGTTCCAACGTAGTTTCGTTGATGGTCGCAACCTGTCGATAGGAAGATTAAATTCATGCTTATATACATTGGTAAGTATATATGAAATAATTGTTGAAAGATTGACAAACCTTAGGATCATTGGTGATCGCGGAACCGATGAGTAGTTGCATGTTGTGGCAAATATAGTATCCATAGACGTTGCGGCTCGGCGGCTGTTGGTGGCACTACAAAAATAGAATTGGTTAGTTCGAGAAGCATTACTATGAAGTGTTATATAGGATTAATGTGTACTAGCTAGCGATTACCTGAATTTTTTATCATGTGACAGCATCTTTCCCCTGATATTCCATCCTCTAGCATGTAACACGTCGAACACCCTATGTGACTCCAAGAAGTTAGCCTTAGCCATTGCAAAGGAAGGAAAGACTACAATAGAGTTTCTATGGAGGAAATGTACGTGTTTACCTGATGATTAAATTCCGGATAATTGTGAAGTTGTGAGTGGCCCTCTGTAGGGAATCTAGGTATATTACCCATTTCCGTTTTGGTATAATTACAATTAGAATCCAGTGGTAGCTACAGAGGTATGTCAGCATGGTCATTAAACCTAAGTTCGTGTTGCATATAAAGTACAAATCAACAAGTATAGCCAGTAGTGCAACACTTACTTCTGGTTGTAGGGCAAAAGTATGAATTCCTTGTTGCGGCGAGCCATGAAAAAAATCTATAACATAATTCTCGACGAATGTTGCAATCGTCGTGATGCTTTGCTCGGAGACAATGTGTGGGTCGAGGAAACCTACCGATGATTTCCTTCTTTCGGCTTCAGAGATCATGTATCTATATACAAAAGCAAGGAGTTATATATAACATTTATCGGTATTACACGAACATTGACCGTGATTGTACACACTTACGATGTCGAAAGATCGTATGAGTGAGACGTCGAGCTTGTCGAGGTTGAAGAGATAGAACAAGTCGTCGAAGGTCACCGTGAAGACAACGTCTTGATGCACGTGGTTAAAATGATTCTCCTTGAACTTGACGGTGAAACCCGAGCGTCGTTGATCAACCGCTTATTGGATCTGCTTCCATGTACCATGTATGCAATGCCGTGCAATCCGGTCCTAGGGTAGGGTCGTCTAACTTCTCGAACAGCGGCTCGCCTAGCACGAATTTCGAATAGCGGCAAGAAGGGGATATCGGAGAGGAGTCGATCGTCTTGATTTGCCCTTGCCGCCTCGCTTTGCATAGGTCGATGAGCACGAGGTGTAGATGCATGTGATCGCGGGCCCTTGCCGTGTCGTATGAGTAGCCGGTGCAGTCGAGTCCGTGGACTTGATCTTTGTTGCGAGACATTCCGTGAAGTTGACACCGGGCGAGTAGCTCGGCGGATGTCCTCCTTGGGCCATTTGGATGAATGTTCCAACGGCTTGCCCTAGAGTCATGACCTCATCGTTTGGGGGAATTTTCAGTGGGACGCCCTCGAAATTGGCACAAACACCGTCCACATTCACTTTTGCGAAACCCGGCACTAGATTTGCACCGTGCACCAAAGCTCCGACACCGGATGGATACACCTGGCCCCAAGCAGCATCTAGGGCAACAGAGACATATCTCACTTGGAGCTTACACTATCAATGGATCGAGCATTCCAGAGATAATAATTATTACCTGGATGTCATCGACGGGAAATATGTCGTCACCTATTGGGGTAGGGTTAGGGTTGGACGCGCAGCTACTCGGAAGTTTGGGGGGGCTGGCTCTCTTCCTACTCCGGTACGATCCGGAGTCCGCTTGGAACCATTCTGCCCATGTAACATAAACACCAGCGCCTCTCGTGCGACGCGGATGCTCATTGTTTCCTAGGGCCGTGGAGAGTATATCTTTCTCCTGCCTGCTGGAATGAGCCCCAGGAAGATTGTGCACTCGGTGTTACTGCAATAGCCCGATATGTCATTTCACTTCCTATGAAGTTATGGAGTAATTACAAACTAGGTAGTTCGATATCTTACGGTATTTGACACTTCTGGTGCGGGGTTTGGAAAGTACGCTTCCCGTAGGCCCAATCGTAACCTCGCAAATAACCACCGTCGGAGCGCACATCGATGATCTCGGAAAATAGCGGGAGACATTGAGCAGCTTACTGCTGTTCTGATCCCTCCATATCGGGGCTTTACCCGCATACCAGTGGTGCCGAGTGCGTGGGGTGCTTATTTTTTGCTCGAGGGCCGTGTGCGCCGCACTTTCACTCCTAAATTCATCTGTCGTCTTCTTCGCCACAAACTTCGGCCAGACTCTTCCAAGAATGGATACTTGTGGAAGGCGCCCTCGGATCCTTCTCCACGTAGTTCTTAACAAGCGTGCTCTTGAAGTTCTTCCACGCTTTGCGCTGTAGCAACGCGCGTCGTCGCCGGAGTTGGTGTTCTCACGATCTCGAGCGATGCGAGAATATCCACCAAAGACTGGCCGCCAAATGGTCGGGCACCACCTTCCACGAATCGTAGGTGACGCTGACCCGTTCCCATGCAACTATTCCGACCATTCTCCGGAATGCGG
The DNA here is from genome assembly GCA_036346405.1 of Phyllostachys edulis. Lineage (NCBI taxonomy): Eukaryota > Viridiplantae > Streptophyta > Magnoliopsida > Poales > Poaceae > Phyllostachys > Phyllostachys edulis. Next base: position 106,889,385 of record CM070550.1, read on the forward strand.
ACGCTGCTCAGCGAGGATTGATAGGGGTCCCAGACTGATCGACCTCCATGATGGTAAATCGGCCCCCGGGCCTTTTCGATATTCCTCTTCTTCTACCGCGGTTGGATATTGTTCCAGAGGATGGTGCATCATCAGGCACATGAGGCGGCGATGACGAAGAATGAGCGGAAGACATCTTCACAAGAAATAGAACATCATGTGAACAAATGAAATTAGCATAAAGCTAAGATTTAACATTTTGATATTGCTATCGATGTAGAGTAAGCATTCAATTAGAGCTCAAGTACAAACCCGATTATCAAAACAATTTCAAGACAAGACTATTATCATCACGAGCATTCATCTCAAGCCCACCACACCACATTGCAATATATTCCAATAGCGATATCAAAACAAATACCATATGAATAATGACTAGAACAAATACAAATTCCTAAAATAAGTACAATTATCATGAGGGACTATGATGATTATTGATAGAAATAGTTAGGAAAAGGCGTCGGGTTCGACAACTCGGCATTAGTTACCTTTAGGCGTCGAGAGAAGGACGAGCAGGAGCGATCTGGGAGCGATGAGGGCGGCGTCGAAGGGGCGTCTTGCCTCGGGAGGGGAGGAGGCGGCGGCTCGGGCGAGGAGGCGGTGGGCTTGGGGGAGGCACGCCAGTCAGAGGAGGAGGCTCGGCGGGCTCGGGGAGGCGCACGGGCCGAGGAGGAGGCGTCGACGGGATCGGGAGGAGACGCGCGGGCTCGAGGCGGTGTCGACCACGGCCAGCGACAGGCTCGGGAGGAGTGAGCGAGGAGTTGAGAAACTTAATCGTTTGAGAGTGGCGCGCGGCAAACCCTAGCTAGAGTCCTAATATAAATAGGGATGGACATCACAGACGGTTCTAAATTAGAACCGTCAGTGATATATATATCACTGAGCGGTTCTAACGTGGGAACCGCTGCGTGATATGTGATATCACGACGGTTCTAACTTAGAACCGCTCAAATATGATGTATCACGAGCGGTTTTAATAAACAACCGCTCAGGATATATTATCCTGAGCGGTTTGTAGCTCAAACCGTGTGATATTATTTTGTATTGGTTAATATCTAGATACATTTATTGGCTAGCCTCGGAAATGCTAGCCATGCCCTCTGAAACAAGCGAGAAAAAGACAACAAGTACATGTATATACATCCAATTCACATTCATTTGAGATACAATCACATCCATTTCACAAGTACAAATCAATTAATTAACTCAAATGAACTAAAATTAACCATTCATCGAAATGTACATATATATACACACATTGTTCAATTAATCTTTAAAAATTAGCCCTTCATGATGATCGACGCAGATGTAGCTAGTTTAAATCACGTTCTTCTTCCTCGACCCTTATCTTGGTTTCCAAAGGAAGCAACTCGTCAAATTGATTGTATTCTTTCTCGTCCACTACATTCTCAACTCGACAATCCTCCTTTTTCCATGAAGAACTACGTGGCGCTTCTTATTTGCTTGGGTCGGTAACATAGAAGACTTGAACAACTTGGTTAGCCATCTGAATGGTTCGTCTGCGTGTATCCGACACGTTCGAGGTCTCGGTAGTGACACCGTGCTTTGTCGACCTTCACTGTGGGAGATGGACCCAACGGCACCAAATAGGGGATCTTGAAAAGCACGTGGTCGAGTTCCCATATCTCCTCTATTTGCCCATAGTAGGAGCTCCTCGACCCATCGATCTTGAATGCATCTATCACGGACACCGCTGATACGGTTAGTGCTTTTTATATCACGAGCTGCGTATAGAATGTGTACCCATTTATGTCGTATCCTCGCCATGTTACAAGCTGTAAATGTTGGCCCTTTTGCCAACCATGTCGACATATCACTTGACGAGCTACTAGCGAGTCGCTCCTTCAACCATTGGTTGAACCGCAAATGCATTGTGTTGTCTCGTGATCCAAACATCCGCCGCCTTTGGATTACATTGCGAAAGCACGTCCTTGTCTTTGGTCGATGTCTGGGACACTTCACCATGTGTTGCAAGACCGTGAAATGAGCTTGAGCATACGCATCCATATCCGAGTGATTGCTTTCCTTCCGATGGTCCCGATACCCTCGAGCCTCCCTCATGGCGAGATCGAGGCACACCTATCGATTCAACTTTGAGCCATGTAATCGACCACGAACTCAATGACCTCTTGGTTACATAACCTTCGGCGATCTTGCCCTCGGCCAAGATCGATTTCGTACATATGACTTGAGAATTCCCATGAACCTCTCGAGCGGGTACATGCTACGTAGGAACATGGGCCCGCACATTTTATCTCCTCACAATATGAACAATGAGATGGACCATGACATCGAAAAACAACGGAGGAAATACATCTCAAGATCACATAGAGTCGTCACCACCTCGTCTGCGAGCATCTAGTCCTTCGGGATCGATGACCTTCGAGCAATTGTGTTAAAGAAATAACACGACCTCATGATTGTCTCTCGGACCTTGATCGGCAAAATACTTCTAATTACAACAGGAGCATTTGTGTTATCAACACATGACAATCATGAGACTTCATGCCAATTAACTTCAAATCTTCCATCGAAACAAGTTTCTTCATATTGGCGAGATGTAGGGCCGGAACTTTCACACCATGCAAGCAAGCACAGCTTTGGTTCTCTCGGCCTTGGACAGAGTGTAACAAGCAGGGGGAAGGTACGTTCGTCCTTTATCGGTCCTTGTTGGTGCTAACTTAGGTCTGATGTCCATATCAACCAAGTCAAGCCGTGCGTTGACACCATCCTTTGTTTTGTCACGAATGTTCAGTAAGAAACCAATCAAGCTATCACATACATTCTTCTCTACGTGCATGATGTCGATGCAGTGGCGAACTTCTAGGTGCTCCCAATAAGGTAAATCCCAAAATATTGATCTCTTCTTCCACATGTTCTTCTTACGGGTCCTCGATTTACATCCCTTTTCAAGCACAACATCTAAATTATTAACCATATCATAGACCTCTTTTCCGCTTAAATGCCTTGGAGCTGAACTGTCCTCCTTCTCTCCGTCGAATTGTTTCTTCATTCTGCGGTATGGGTGAGCCCTCTGAAGGAACCTACGATGGCGCATGTACACGTTTTTGCGAGTGATTGACCACACACTCTCGGTATCATCTAGCGATGAAATCTGAGGCTTTGGCCCGTTTTGTACTCGGCCCGACAGATTAGCAAGGCGGGATAATCATTTATGGTGCGAGAACAACAAGGAACGTAAAGTGAAGTTCTCTCGTTTATCGCATCCCATACATGTACCCTTCAATCCACGATATTTTTAGATCTTCCATCAATGGTGCTAGGTACACATCAATATCATGCCCAAAGTTGCTTCGCCCTTGGATAAGTATCGACAACAAAATATACTTCCGCTTCATACACAACCAAGGAGGAAGGTTGTAGATCTGAGCGTCACGGGCCAAGTGCTATGTCATTTGCTCATGTTACCGAAAGGATTCATTCCATCTGTACTCAATCTAAACCTTATATTCCTCGGTTCCACACCGAAGTCTGCAAACCTCCTATCGATGTTTCTCCACTGGGCGGAATCAGCAGGGTAATATCACAGACGGTTTTTTGTCAGAACCATCTGTGATACTTCACAGACGGTTCCAAACATGAACCGTCTATGATATGACATCTTCACAGACGGTTTTTAGCGCGGAGAATAACACAGACGGTGGGTAAACAAGAACCGTCTGAGATTGTGTTTAATACAGACGGTTTCGATGAACCGTCTGTGATCAGGCGTCTAGTATTAGCATTTCTGTAGTCCATACAAGTATTTTAAAATGATGAGACAATTTAGATTCAAGACAGGCATTTCACATAATGACTAAAAAGATTATAAGACCACAAATAGAAGTCACCAAAAAGTGAAAGCCAAACAGTGAGACAAACTTTAAATCTGGATGAACTATTAGACTCATGTATCATCCTCTTGCTTCACTTTCAATTCTTATTTGCATGTGGCATGCTTGCAGCATACTTCTTTTCAAGGGTGGCATGCTTGAAGCATATTTCTTTTGATTGAAGCACTTTTTGTGCATTTTTTTATTTTAAAAACACATAGCTATGTATGGCATGCTTGAAGCATACTTCTTTTCATGTGAGCACTGTTATGCACCCCTTTTTTTGTGATACACAGCTATGTATGGCATGCTTGAAGCACACATCTTTTCATATTCTTTTTCTCAACCCTTTATCTTTTATAACATACCAAATTGAGTAACCAACATAGGATTAAAATGAGAAATATTCTTGCTTCAAATCTAAGATTTAAAATAAGACTCAGAAACAAGCTTATCCTTTTCAATAGACATCACAAAGTGATTTGCAGTTTGACTACATGCCTAAGCTTGTCCATTGGATTATCAAACTTAGTAACTTCTGCAGTGAAATTGGCACCAGGTTTGGCCTTCATATGGGCTAATCCCCTTGTCCTTATTTAGAGCTGATTGATGACAACAGGTAATATTGACCCTTCCAGCCTCTCTCCAATCCTCCTCCTCTTGAAAAACAACTCCATGACCATCTCCCTTATCTTGTCAGCTAGCTGATGAACAGGCAGGTCTTTAACATATTTGATCCAACTATTGAATGATTCTGCCAAGTTGTTGTTCACATAATCACATTTGATGTCTTTACATAAGTAGCACCTTATCCAATGTTGGTTGTGATGCTTCTGTAGGTAATCACCAACTTTTGGGCAAGCTGTCATGATTCTATCCATGTGGTGCTCAAAAACTTCTTGTCTATATGCGCTGACTGCAGGATACATGTTGGCAAAAATATCACCATGTAACTTTACAAAATTTTGCATTAAGTGCTTGAAACATTCCCTTTGCTCACAATGTAGAAATACCTCTTTCACTGCATTCTCCGGTCCTTTACTTGCATCACTACATATTGCCAGCAAAGGAGGCTCACCAATTGCTCTCTTCAACTGCTTCATGAACCAAGTCCAATTATCTAGTGTCTCAGACTTAATGAAGCCAAATGCCACTGGAAACATCCAGTTATGTCCATCCAATGCAGTCACTCCAGCTAGCTACCCATTCCACCTGCCATTCAGTGCTGTAGAATAATGCTAAGGTATGGTCTACATCCAGCTTGAAACCTTTCAATGCATGGACTCAAAGCAAGAAAAAAATATGTGGAAGTAGACCTTCCCATTGACAGTCTTTGTGTCTGTCTCCACAACACTACCAGGAGACCTCAGCTCTATCTCTGCCTTGAAGCTGTAAAGCATATGGAAATATCATCCCAATTCCCATATAGCATATCAATAGCTCTCTGTCTCCCTGCCCAGACCGTTGGATATGTGAGAGTCACATTGTATTCATCTTGCAGCCTACCATGCAATTCTTTTGCACCAACATTTGGCTCATTCCTCATGATTCCAACAGCCCTATCTGCAATCCAATTTCTTGATGACATGCTAGTTTTCACTCTGCTTGTTGATACACAATTATGATCATCTACCATCTTGCTGACCTGCATGACAAATGTACAACATTTAGTAACATAAAGTATGCAATAAATTATACTAAGTTAGCAAGATTAAAGTTAGTACCCTAATAGTTCTTTTATCTGGCATCAGAACAGATACTATTCTCTAGGGGCATTCTTTAGCTTTGCATGAACCTCTGAACCTTGTTGGATCTGATTTGCTTGTGACTAGATCAAATTCTTCATTTATTGCATATTGCCTAATAGCCATCCTGAAGTCTTCCATGGTAGGGAATGTGCATCCCACTGCCATCCTTGGCCTATCCCTATCATACATACAGTGCCTTTCCTCAGGATTAATGTCATCCACTGGGATTTCAGTCGCAACAAGATCCTCTTGCAGCTCATTGATTTGTGGTTGCACACCACAGTTGGCAGCATTGTGAGTCCCGGCAGTATCCATCTTGTGGCTAGCAATGTCATCCTCATCTATGAGTCCCAGCAGTTCATACATTGCATCATCTCCCATTGCCACATCTCTGCCATCCTCAGCAGCTGATTCATTAATGTGAAGGGTTGACCAATCCACCCTGCCTTCTGATGCATTGGTTGCATGGGACATATGGTGTATATGCTTCAGTTGCTGGGGATACTGCATTGGAGGTGCCTCCTGATGCATTGGTTGGGACATATGGTGTATATGCTTCAGTTGCTGGGGGTACTGCATTGGAGGTGCCTTCTGATGCATTGGTTGGGATATCTGGTGTATATGCTTCAGTTGCTAGGGGTACTGCATTGGAGGTGGCTACTGCATTGGGAGATTTCGGCTGTGACATTGTCATAACAAAATGAACAGAATGAGTGAAATCATGCTGGCTTTCATTCAGCACTGGCCTTGATTCACTCCCTTTCTTGTCGACAATTTCAACATAAAATAGCACAAATTTTGCTCTCCATCGTGTCAAAAAAACATGACACAACTGAATTGCATTATCAATGAGCAACTCTTCTCCACTGTCCCTGTGTATGCACCACAGCTGCACATCTTGACAAGAACCCCATATGATCCTCTCACCCAATTGATGCGAGAACTTTTCAGGTGTATACCCATGGGAGTCAACAATCCATTCAAAGCTCTGACGCTCAAATCTCGTCTTGCTACCATCCAGATGCCTAGTGTCATACGGGCCAACTATCACGGATATACTAAACGCCCTTTCCGGATCAATCCTACTCGAAAGGGGAAAAATTGAATCAAAATCCAACTACTACGTTCCTACGATCCTACTTTCCCTTCTCCGAATCATAAACAAAAGCAAACAAAATTGAAGCATAGAAGCAACTGCAACTAACCCGACGGGGATGTCCTTCAGATCCATGTCGCGGTTGCCCGTCGGCACGCAGGAGTGGGTCAACTCGCCTACAGAAGCTGGTCCGCCTTCGGATCCATTAACTAACCTAGGGAAGCTGCTCCGGCGCACAACACGGCCAGAGTCCTCAAGTCGCCTTGGCCACCGTCGCGCACGAGAGTGGAGCTAGGGTTTCGGGAGGGTGTGTGCAGAAGTAGCGAGAGCAATGGAGTGGCGTGAGTCAAGACATTTGACCCGGTCGTGTGGAGGGTTTGCGAGGGCGACCGAGCCCGACTGGACCAGCTCGTGCTCAGACGTGGAAGGTTAGGGGCATTCTGGTCTTTTCACTAGCCTAAAAAATGGAAAATGAGTTAAAAAGTCCAAAGTGGCAAAATAATGATTGAAAATTGTATGGAGTGGCAAATAAAGGATTGCAATCTACATAATGGCAAAAGTGAGAATGACGTTCTATTGGGTGGCATATTATCAATTGTCCCTTTGGGAATAGTTTTGTTCTTTATCAATTCAACTAGATTTATTAAGAATAGTAGTTCTAGTTTATTCAACGGTCGGTTTAATTGGATGTAATATGTCTAGATCAGCATAGTTCAGATATGATCCAAAGTTCTTCCCGTTGTGTCTAATGCTCACTTGGTTGTGGAGTTTGCTGCGAGCTCCGTGAATAGGCAAACCTACGCCGTCTCCGCTTGAGTTTTTCGCCTACCCACGAGGCCGCGACTTATGTGGTTTCCACTCCTCTAGCAAGCTCCTGGTGATTGCCATAGCCTAGAACCAACTCGCTTTTGGTTCTTTTGTTTAGTGTTGTTAGGACATTCACAATACGAGATGCGATGCTAAGGAACGTCACATGATCCACATCGCACCGGCGCTACCTTCTTTTTTTACTCTCCAATATTTAGTACCTCATCCTCCTCTAGGATAGGCCTCACTAAAAATAAAAAATAAAATTCAACAGTACCAACTCTCACTCTCTCCTCTCCCACTTCTTCCCCACAATTCCACCCAAGCCCTCCCATTTCTTCACCGGCGCCGCTGGCTCCGTCCCCCACTCCGCGTCATCTCTCCCTTCCTCTTGTCTCTCCCGTCTCCTCCCATTTGCCATCACCGAGCACGGCGGCGGCGGCGCGGCTACCTTCGCCTGGATCCGACCGCCCACCACCCTCCTCCGCAGCCGCCGGATCTTGAGGCAACGGCGGTGGCCATGACAATGCGGGCGACGTGGAGGCTTCCTCCTCCAAGATCCGGCAACGGTGAGCTCAACTGGATGACCATGATGACGAAGACCGGAGCCTCCTCCTCATGGCGGTCGTCCTCGGTCCAGCGGCGGTGGGCTCGGTCGTCCTAGTCCTCTACCTCGGTCCAATGGTCGCCGACTTCCTCATCATCGAGCTCGGTCCGGCGACGGTGAGACCTCCCCTGCTGGCGCGAACGCCGCGCGATGTGAGCAACAACTTACTGGTCGGTTCGTGCTATTTTTCCCGTGGATCCGGTACAAGCTTGGTAGTGGTACCAGGTTTCTTCCCTCCCGTGTGAGACATATGTTAGCATGTCCTTGAATGCCAAATTCCGAGGAGCATTGTTCTCCCCAGGATCAGGCGACAACAAGACAGAATGGCTTGGGTTGTTGCAAAGGATGCCATTGACATGAACCAAGGACCCCTTGCGCCAAGAGTCAGAAGAAATCCTCCAATTCCATGCGATGACCCTCCAACCTCCGTGCCCACAGTGTGATCCAGCCTGGAGCCCGAATCATCGAGTACATCTGCATGCGCCTTTCACAAACTCGTAGCTCAACCCACTTGACCAAGAAACCCACTCTACATACGACCTTTTGGTGGTACGACCCTTGTACGTAGGGATGCGATCACAGCGGATACAACGGATATCGTTCATCATATATCTTATTCCATATTTTTTTTTGAAATCGGAGTTGGATACGGACAATACCGGATACAAATACGAATGCGGATAGTCTCGATCATAAATACGGAGCGAATACAGATTGTCTCAGTGACAAATATTTAGTCGAATATTACGTGAAAACAGAAAACATATATATTGCACATATAAAGATCAATCAACCATACTACATATCCAAAATACAACTACATTAGCAATTCAACAAACAAATTTAACTGTATCACACTATCACGGCGGCTAGTTAAAGAAGTAGTAGCAAGTAGCAAGCCATAGTAATAGTTGTACAAAAGATATCCAAAATGTAACTAGCCAACTACATAACAGGACATATACAACAAATACAAAGCCGCATACCAGTATCAATAACTAGTTAGAGATACACAGAGTGTTGACCGTAGCAAGTCTATAGCAGCCCATCTTTTGAGTTTTTCAAAATCTTTTATTTAAAATAAGGTTTTATAAATTTTTCATGATTTTCTAGATTTTAACAAAGCTTAAATAGAATTTTCGAAAATAAAAATAGTTTTATATGAATAAATCAAACATCCATTAAATTCAAAAGTTATTTTTCCTTATGTTCCAAAGTATTTTTTATAAATTTTCTGAATTTTTTTTTGAGTTCATTTGCTATTTTTTTTAACTTATTTGGATTTCCTGTATTTTTCTAAAAACTAAAAATAATAGTTAAATACTAGAAAGCCTTGTGGGCCCATTTCTCTCTCCAGCCCACTTGGCCTAGAGTTTACCAGATATCCGAAATAGTGTTTATCAGATACTATCCGATAAATTATCCGGATAGCTCCAAATCTAACGGATGCTTCATTCTCGAATCCGTTTTCGTATCCGAATCAAAAATCCAAGAAAAGTCTCGAATATCTGGTTTCAGGCTCCAAATAGATTCGGATGGTCGGAACCTATCCGCTCTATTTACATCTCTATCTTACAATAGCAGCAGGTCAGATGATCTCTCTCCTTCATCCCACACTTTTACTGGGTTCCATCTATTGCTTGTCTTGTCGTACGAGCACATAGTAACCTTTTGCATCGTACGTGAAGCATTATTGCAGATGACATCGCGAATCTCCTGTGGAGAGTACAGCAGGTAGTTGGCCTGGTTGGCGGGGAGCAGTGACGGAGCCAGAAATTTAGAGTTGGGGGTGCACACATAAAGCAACGCCGGGTACGATTAGTTTAAACCAGGGAAAAAGCTACCGGTTGGGAACAAATTTGAACCTAGCGATAAACTTCGATTCTGCGTGATTCGGAATTTTCGGTTTATTTTAGCGAAATTTTGAATCGAAATTTGAAATTTTTGTGAAGTTAAAATGAAAAATACAGAAAAAATGCATAGCCAAGTTTCAAACCCAGAACCAACGTCTTTAAGACTAAGGGTGTTTCCACCACAGCACATGCACTCTTGTGTTTGCATATGGTTAAAAACTTTCTATATATTTGTCAAAAAAAAAACTAGCAAATCCGAAATTTTTTGGCCGGTTGGAAATTTTACCGGAGGGGCCTGGTAGATCTGATTTTTGCCAGTAACCGACAAAATTTCGCCGAAATTTTTTTCACTGGTTCAAACTACGTATCGCCCAACGAAGCCAGGAATTTGCCCGTTAGAAGTAAAAAAACGTCAAGAAAAAAGGAACGGAGGAAATTGTCTACTAGTATCTTTTCGCATGCCATTACTATAGTAATCATTTTGGAAAATGACTTGCATAATAATATGAATGTGAGAAAAATGAAAGTTGCTCTATGCACACCTGCAAAACCATTGGTCTTAGTGAGTGGCGCGTCGCTTACTGCTGCTTGCTGCTCCCACACTGATGCCACGCCGCCCACCGCTCCTCCTCTCCACGCCGCATTGGTCGCCGAGCCGCAGGAACCAAATTGGGGAGGAGTTGGAGTATTGGAGATAGAGATGGATGTGGGCTGGTAAGTGATGAGATGGCTGTGGGCTAGTGGAGGCACGAGCGGGCCGTGGGTTGTGAGCTGAGCTTCCAAGAGAGTGCACACCAAGGAGTACTACGATTATGGCCCAAATGCAGAACTGATCTCTGGAAATGTTTTCAATTTTTTTTGATATGTCCGGGCACCCCTACTGGCTCCACCCATGATTGTATCAAAGATAAATTACTGGTACTCTGCAGGTGTGCATCAAAAAATGATTGTTTCAGTTGGCAATTGTAGCTAGCCGAGATGACACCATAATAGGAACAAAAGGCTGCGCCAAGAACCGAAACGTTTCGTCAGAACAGATGCCAAAAGCCTCCGCTAGCTTGTACAACTAGTCTTTTGTGATAGTACTCTCTGTGATCGATTGTATAATGACTTAGGAATGTGCGGGTGCCTCAGTACCTGGCGACTTGCTCTGGTTGGTGGTCTGATGGGCTGAATTGTTAAAATAGCCAACCCAATAGCTGAGTGTTTATACCTAGTTAAAAAAACTTTATTTATTTTTGGGGGCCGCCCAAGCTTATACCTAGTTAAAAAAAACTTCATTTATTTTTGGGAGCTGTCCATACTTATACCTAATTAAAACTTTATTTATTTTTGAGGGTGCCGCATATCCGCTCAGACGGCGTCTCCAGCACCAGCACCAGCACCTGACGGATGAAATCGTATCGAAATTCTTTTCTGCGTCTCTGGCGTGTCATCGTGGCCTGATGATGGGCCTTTGGGCTGTGCGAGAGAATGGAGGACGGCATGCTGCTTTGTGAACTGCAATCTGCTGTGCAGTCCGGAGACGACGGACGGAATTGGAGTTACGCTACAGCTGGGCCGAAAGTTGGCACCGTCTTCACATGTAACTCGGCAGAAAACGCCTAAATATTGCACTGCGGGGCATCCACCTCTGATGCGATCAGAGCGAGCAATGGGCACAAAAGGATTTGGTATCAGGATTCATTTCAACATGATGTACTGATTTGGTATCAGGCTTCTGAATCTCAAAAGGGAAAAATACATACTACTTACTTGGAGATAAGATCAAACACACACAGTATATTACTTGATCTTACAAAGGGGCAACTATTTCAGGTAAAAAAGGGCGGGCAAATATTTACAGCTTATCCGCTATATATACAAATGTATAATGTATATTGCATAATTGGGCGCAAGCTTCATAAAACACAGCCCGCCCAAATTGCCTCACCAGATCATCCACCTGTTGGGCTAAAAAGACAGGAATCTCTGAGAAAGGCAAGACAGAAGCCTCCATACCGCCTAAGGAAATTCCGTTCAGAATTCACATGCAAGTACAGTACTGTGGCGTAGCCCGAAAAGGGAAACTAGGATTCTGCTCTTTTGAGACGCAATTTCAAGTTTTTCTCCAAAAATGCCAATGTCTCTGCGTACGAAGGATCGTTCTTGTTCACCGGCTTACATGAATTTACATGATCAGTGGACGGTAGAACCTGCAATAAATGTAAGACCAAAACACTTGCAATTTGAATCAATTGGTATCACCTTTCCACACTATTATACTCTGGAAGAAATTCTGGACGTATACAAGACAAAAAGAAATTTAACAGGTGGGTCACATGTTAAAAGGGTTAATTTGATTCTAAATGTCTGTACATAGGGATACATACGGAATTGCATACAAATCCCTGTGTCTTTCCAAACTATTTAGCACTACATATAGGAAAATTGAAGCTAGCTTTGACTTTAACATATATATACTATTGACATCATCATGCATGTTAAAATTGGACAGCGCACCACATGTGAATGTGATTGCATGAAATGTCACCTCACTCATGATACAAGCAGGATACCAATCCCCTGCATGATGGTGTGAAGCAAATAATGCAGCAAACTGGGACGATACTTACAACGAGTTCCCCGTATCCTGGGTATGCAGATTCAATTGGCACTATCTCCATCCGAAGTGCCCAACCACCATAACCTTCAACAATCGGTGTGACCTGAGTCTGTTATGAAGCCAGTTAGCACAGATACCTTAGTTATGTGGCAGTAAAAACGTGCGGTATGAGTGTATGACAGCATTCTCCTTTACCTCACTAAAACTAAGAACATCAAGAAGTCCTTTACTGTGGCGCTGGCGCACAAAATCATTTAACTCGACCAGTCTTGGAGACCCACTTCTTAACTCGCCAATCTATGGAAGTGAGTATCAGAAAATGTAAATGGGATTGAAAAAAAACTATCAGTTGCAAGTTTTTCATACGAAGAACATACCGAAGGAGCTGGACGAAACACCAAGCCCATACGCCATGGCATGTCTGCAAGTCTACTACCAAAATGTGGACAGCTATAAAAAACCTGCCATATGAACATAGTTAGATATCAGATATTATTACAAGAATTAACAACCAAATACATATAATCCAATCACAAGAATTAGCAACCAAATACATACTAGTCCAATCGTATTATTCAGGAACTTGTCATAATTGTTCAACTTCGCTTGATACAACATCTGCTTAACCACCAGTCCTCCCATGCTGCAAGTATGAAAATGAGGAGGAAGTAAGTTCTTTTGGCTGTTACATGTCTTTCAGCCCGGTTACCGGAAAACCCAATGGGGACCAGGAGGAACAGTAACCTGCCGAAATTTTTCAAATTTAAATTTAAACTTATGACTGCATAATGAACTTGCTAGATTGTTTTAAGCCTTTTTATTTTGTACTAGATTACCTATTGTATGAGCTAAATATGCTTGAATTATTGTACTAATGTACTCCCAACTCCCAAGCAGTGTTCCCCTAGGCGCTAGGCGCTAGTCAGACAGTTGACCTAATCGCCGCCTAGGCGGGGCTAGGCGGCCGCCTAGGCGGGATAAATCGGCTAGGTGGTCTAGACGAAAGGGCTGCGTCTAGCGCCTAGGCGGCGCTTAGGCGGGCGTCTACGGGAACACTGCTCCCAAGTCCCAACATTTTTTAGACAGTGTTACTTCATTAAAAACTTTCTAATTCTAATTAGACATCAAGCTCCTTATGTATCAAGATTGTTACTTCATTAAACACTTTCTAATTAATATTTGCATTATTCCAATTGCTAATTACCCATAACCGGTTTTCTCTGTTTTTCCGGTTTTTTCAACCAGTTTTTCCAGTTTTAGACGGTAACTGGTTAAAAAAATCCTCAATTCAAATTTCACTTTTCGAATTTCGAACGGTTTTTTCCTGGTTTTTCTGGTAACCGGCTGGTTACAGTTACCGCCCGGCCGAGTTTTCCACCGATCCCGAGATTTCAATCCTTGGCGTAGACAGTATCATCAACAAAACAACCATCCTTACCTATGAGTCACAAAAACAACAGGCCGGCTACCAATCCCAGCAGCCACCAACTTCCTCAGGAGCATAGAGCTCACCTCCTATACAGCAAATGTGATCTCAGTTGAATACAAATTGAGTAACAAAAAAAAACCAAAGCCCCAACCAAAGACATCAAAATAGCTTGAATCATAGATCACGTTAGACATGGAATCTTGCAACCTAGGATTATGGAGAGTTTTGTACCGCATGGCAATGGACGAGAAGGTTCGAGAAAAATATAAAATGTCAGCACATGGTCTATCTCTACATAAAAATTTGTACCAACAACTCAAAGGGAAAATTTTGTATGTGCCACTGCAAAGTCAGATAATTTTGAATTGTAAGGCTGATAAGTAGTGTCCAGGCCCACATATAAATTGTGACAAGTCACAAAAGGCCAACCTGAAGGGGCAAGCTGGCTCCAGTCCATTGAGTCAGATTTGTCTGCATAAACCATTGGAAACTGATAAGGGCCTTAGAAGTTAGAACATTTAAAAGCCAGCCACAAGAATGGTATCAGCAGGGAAGCATCAAATGTTAACAGAATAACTTAAGCTTTTAAAGGGGCCAATACAAATCTCCCAACATGAGAATAACATCAGGGCATTAAAGAACAAACCTTGTATTTGACCGTTAAAAAACGAGCCTGAGGAAAATCAACTGCAAGCCATTCTCTTGGCCAACACGTGCCCTCTTTTCCAGCATCTTCGTCTATGCTTTCCACAAGACCTGCTTTGGTAGTTGATGACTTGTCATCAGCTATCCGCCATGAGTTGAATGGGCCACCACGAAGGCCATGGACAAACACAACATCGATCAAAGGGGAGGCATATTTGGATGCAGCATCTGGACCATCTACAGAGCTCCCAGTTTCAGAGCCACTATCTTCAATGCATCCGTCATCCTTACAAGTATCTCTTGAAATCCTACGACCACTGTTGTCCAAATGAACCTCAAGAGGTAACTCTGGATTCAGCAAGAACAGCGCATCCCCAAACTGAGGACATTTTCTTTTATACTCACTTTCTGAATCAGGATATTCATCAGAAGCACTTCTCGTATTTGGATTCTCAGAGCAGAATACATTTAACAGAGTTAACCTGCAGTAATTTTTAAATTTTATATCATTGCAAGGAACTCGCCCACTTGCACATTCCTCAAGCCACTTGCACCATACGTCATCAGAAATAATTGCCTTCTTTGAATTGGGTAGAAGAGAGAGAATGGTAAGCAGCCGCCCAGCATGCCTTCGAATATGTGCTGCTGGAGGAATTCGTACACTGGAGGGATCAGTGGAAGCATCGGTGGAGGAATCATTAGAAGCAGACACATTCTTGTCTTGCACTTCTCGAATTCGTGATGCATCATATGCTTCAATGGCAGCAAGTTTCTCATAATCATCACCTAGGAGGATGTGTCTCAACAAGGAAAGAACTCCTAAATCAGCTATTCTCTTTTGGCATGCGGCATCCTCAGAACAAAGCTCTGCTAGTGCTTTTATTCCCTTAAGCGTAGCTGATGCTGAATCAGCAGCATCAAACTTGGGTGGATTCTTTTTGTTCAAGGTCTTTAGAGCTGTAGCAAATGGATCAAGAGAGAGAAAATCGGAAAGTGGTACTTTGTCACCAGACCCAGGATCATAGTCTGATTGAATGCTTGCTAGTTTAACAACAGCGGTAGCTAATTGATTCAAGACCTGAGTCGCAGAGGAAGCATTATGATGATCAACTTGATTCTGCCAATAATAAAAGCTGTATTAGGACAATAGGAACAAGACTGTGAAAGAAAAAGATAACAGTAAATGGTCAAAAGGTCATTAGGACTAATCAGGCAACATGCTAAAGTTCCATAATGTAAATCTTGATTATATTTTAACATTCAAATAAAATAGCATTAGACAAACATAACAGGACAGCTGGTAGAAGTCTAAATAAGAAACGTTGCTGCGATCAATTTGAAGTTTATTCCAAAGAAACGGTACAATCTAATCAAAGGAATAATTGCTATCCATCAAAACATGTATGCTGTATAGAACCTCTCTATGGACACACCAGGATAACGGCACCAGTCTACCCTAAATAACTTCTCGGCCATGAAGCATTTTATAGAGTCCTCATTCCTCAAAGAACACAGCAAAATTCACAAATAGAAATTGTTTAGAACATTTTTGCTCCATGCCCAATGCTTATGACAAATCTAACTTAAGTTCGAATGAAATACTACATTATGTTTTATGGGTGATCTTGACATTATACTAATTTTCAATTTGACCATTTGGTCGTAGTTCATTTACCCGTCCCTGCACCTAACTATTTTTATGCTGTGGTGTACAACTATACATGCTTAAGATATTTGCACAGGGCAGCACGCGCATTCAAAATATATTTTGCAGTAAACAAAACACAAATTCTGACCTTCACTCGCTCTGGTTGAGGCGGGGTGGTTCCTTTCAAATTTTGTGTCTTGTTGTCTCCAAGAATCTCAGAAAGCACGAGAGCTAACCATCCCTGAGAAATTGGTACGGAAGCTGGCCCATAGTCTTCAAGTATGCACGAAAGGATTTTAACAGCTGTGAGATTTGTTGTATCTGATACAGATTTGTCAAAGAGCCAACGAAGAAGAATGCCAGACCATCTTTGAGCTTCTTCAAGTGACAAAGGAACTTCACCGTCATAGAGAAAACTAAGTGCGACTGCTACTGATTCCTTCATACTGCTCTGACCACTCTCATTTTCTATCTTTTTTGCAATACTACAAAGCAGATGAAGACCCTTCTGCCTTATCACAAATTTTGAGTCATTGCACCGTATCATGGATAAAAGGAAAGTTGAAAGTGACATCTGGGCCAATGGCATGTCACCATTCTCAGTAGCCTGAGAAGCTGTTAAAAGAAGACTAGAGCACCAATCAGGGACAGAAGGAGCCAAAGTCAAGTTCTGGTCTCCCAAAAGAGCACGAGCCACCAAGGTTCCATGCCACTTAACAGTTCTTTCAGGTGCTTTTAGTGCAGTTGTGACAGCATGCCCGTCGCTATCAAGTTCTTGAATACGAGTGCGATTTAGATCTGACGCTATAGCCCAATTAGCAAGAGCCCAAGTAGCAAAAGGTACAGCTACATGCTCCCTCTGCAAATCATCCCAAAGGCCTGGAACAGCAGAAGAACTTAATCTCTCAACTTGTGGAGAATCAATAGCAGTTTCTTGCATCATCGATCTTCTACTATTCTGAGCAACTTCCAGAGTATCCTCATCCGAGTTGCCCAGCTCCAATGAGTTATTTTCTCTAGAGAATCCCAATATAGTAGTCCCACCAAGTACCTTAATCCCTATCCCTTTTAATCCTCTGTCACCATCATCACTGCTATTATCCTCATGGTCATCAAAATGCATCTCCCCTTGCTCAATGACTTCAATGGCTGCTGCAATATCTCTCGTATCAGCATCTGCTGGCAACAAAGGTTGAAATGACGAATAATCTGCATTATCGCAGTTGGATGTGATGATATCCATAAGTGCAGCAACAAGCATGCTCCTTCCTTTAGAATGATCCAAACCATCGAATGAAGAGTGCCTAGAGTTCTGTCTCGACAGTACAGCAATATATTAGGTACAAACAACTCACAATGTCCAAGAGAAGTGGCAAAGCTAGATAGTTTGATAACTTCAGGTTGACTTTCCAGAAATTAAAATGTGCATGAAGACACAATATTATATTTAGGAAAAAGAAATTAAATAAGCTGAAGAAAATGCACTGTCAGAAAACAAAAATCTTGACATACAGGAGAGCACCAAGCCATCACTGAAAATACAGTATATTTACCCTTAACTCCTAGGTCTCGATGATCCATAAAAATGGCAAATTTGTGCAGATACTTTGCAGTTTCAAAACTCATCCGATCATCACCCATGCAGATCTATTACCTTAACAACGCAGTTACATAATGCATACATTACGAATTTTGAGATCAGGCAATCTACAGCGCCAGAGATTCCATGCCCATTGAGATATGGCATCAACAACCTAATCTTGCAAGCAATTTTAGTTTCCACTTATAATCGAACTATACTGATACAACATCTCAACATCTTAATCCTACAACATAACATAAGATCATGAATGCCCTAATTCCTAGCTACAAACCAGGCTACATTAAATCAAGAATTCACATGGCTAAAAAGTTAACTCAGATATCAATTGATGGTCAAGGTGTATAAGAAAATTTGTAAGTTCTTCTATCTTAATCTTGCACAATGTGGTTACAATAATAACAATCACAAATTAGAGACATCTACACCACATACTCACATATGTCACATAATTACAGTAATTGAAAGCTCCTATCGAAGTACATGGCAGCAATCAGGCAAAGCAAACAATCCAAAACTAACACCTGTTATCACCTTCTTGCAGCGCGTGGGCTGGTAAGAGAAGATGAATTGGAGGAGGCAGGGCACGGCGCGTGGCCGCCCCAGCACGGCGGGCGCCACCCACGGGTCGGACACCAGGTGCGCGAGCGCCCGCGCGGCCTCTGCCTGCGTGGCCCCCGGACGACGCTGTCGAGCAGCCAGTCGACGACGGCGCCGCCGCCCGCGGACACGATGGCCGCGCGGCGCGGCGCTGGCGGCCGCGATGTCGGCGAGCAGCGCGGCGACCCGCAGCTCGAATCCGGACCGCACCTCCTGGTTGGCGGACGAGAGGACGGAGAGGAGCGACTTGCACAGCACCCGGCCGGCCGTCCACGTGTGCTGCATCCGCTCCACGACGCGTGCCGCGGACGCCCTGGACCTCTCCAGGGTCTCCTCGAGGTTATCGTTGGAGAGGTAGAGCGTGCAGGCGGCGGTGGCGAGGGAGAGCATGGAGAGGGCGAGGAGCGGGGTGAGGCGGCGGGGGCCGCGGTGGGGCGCGAGGTGGTGCGACGGTGGAGGGGCGGCGAGGGGGAGGGAGGTGGAGGAGGAGGTGGTGGATGGGGCGGAGGGCGCGGGCGAGGCGGGTGGGGTGGGACCGGAGGATAGCAGGCGGAGGCGGTGGCGGTGGACATGGCGGAGGGACGCGGAGAGGAGGCCCCGCCGCAGCATCGCCGGGCTCCAGAGAAGCGTCGCTCGCTGCTAACTTCCCTGGGGGGAGGGGGGTCTCAAATTTTCGACGGGCGCGGCGGTTGCCGTGGGGAGGAAGAAGAGGGAATTGGGGGGAGGGCACGGGGGGATATTCGCCGGAGAAGAGGGAGAAAGAAAGAGGTGGCGACTTGTGGTGGGCTTCTGGTACCGTAACGGGCTGCCTAAGTTTGGGTCGGTCTAAAAGCTTCGGCTAGCTGCAACTCGTTCTCCAAGGCCGCACGTTTTCCTGCTCCGTGTGGGATAGCAGAGCACGTACACATGGTATGGCAGTTGCACTGCTCCTCTTTTCACTTTAAGCCGTCGTCGTCGTGTTGCGACTTACTACGAGTCTGGCAATTGCATTATCATCGCTTTATGATTCGCTAATATGCGAGACCCAAGTAGTAGTTTTATTTTATCCAGAGTCGAAGACTTGGAGGGAAGAAATCCGATTGGCTGAGTTGGAGATTTATTTATTTTTGAACAAGATACTCTCAGCTTCTATAGAAAACTAATAACCAGATCTTTGCAACCAGGATAATGCTTACGCCCCTACGTCCGGAGCGAGTCAGAGTATCGAACGTTCCACCCTCTGGGTCCCACAATATTAATTCCTCACCTACTCCACGAGGGAGAGCCCAAACACTCCACTCCAATACACTCTTGAAAATATCAACGCTTCACACGGGCATTCAATTACATCTACCCTCCCCAGTCCCCACCTTCTCTGCCTCAAACACTCCACAGCGCAGCTACTTTTTAATGTCTTTCCCTTCCCCATCCCTCTCCCTCTCATCTCTATCTCAAACACTCACACCATAGAGCGCAGCTCAACCAGGCAGGCGACGAGGAGAGGAGGCAAGCAAGCAAGGCGACGAGAGAGGGGTGTCGAGGCTACACGCGCTTCATGGCGCGTCACACGTCGTCGAGGCTACGCCTCTGCAGGCGGCAAGACTCACGCCAAGATTCCTCTGCCGCTCAGACCACACGCCACTGGCCATGCACCAGCAGAGGTCACTTCACTTCTGGCCACCTCTTCGGCGCCGGCCAGGCCCCACCGGCCAAGTCCGCTACTTTTTTTTATTGACAATTTTGTAGATCCTAAATGTTACGTCTGAGAATGTTGCGACCGTTGAAAATTTTTGTTGCAACTGTTGACAATTTTTGTTGGGGCCGTTGTAACTTTTTGTTGCAGGCGTTGAAATTTTTTGTTGCAGCGCGTGATGTTGCATCTGAGAATGTTGCGACTATTGAAAATTTTTGTTACAGGCGTTGAAAATTTTTGTTGCAGCGCGTGATGTTGCAAGTTGCGAACTTTTCCTGATGTTGCACCTTTTTTTTTGATATGTTGCATCAAGTGAAAAAATGTTGCATCATCTTTTTTGATATATTGCATCAAGTGAAAAAAAATGTTGCATACTTTTTTCAATATGTTCTTAATTTTTTTTGCGTGTGATGATTGCAATATGAGTTTTTAACGCATCCTTTCTAGATGTTTGTTCCTCTTCTTTGAAATGTACATACGAAATTTTGATATGTTGTGCACAGTCTACATTTTTTGTTGCGTATAGCACATGGCAGTGTTAGCGCTCGGGCGTACGACGCCGACGCTCGGGCCGTACGTCTGAGCGCTAGTTGCGCCCTTACAACAAAGAGTTCACAAACGCCGGGATTCCAGCTAACTAAGGAAAAAAGCAAACTAACAGCAAACTCAAACAGCTCATAGTAGCTACCCCACTCACAGAAGCCCACAAGCCAAACAGCTACTAAAACTAAATCAGTTCTAACGTACAAAATTTCTTCATCCAGTTTTCTACCGAAGTCAAGAAGACACCCACCTTCACTCGATCATCCCCTTTGGTTAGGATGCGCCTGCAAACAAGACACAAATTTGAACATAACTTCAATTGGTTGCTTAAGAAAAGTCTTCTCAATCGTCACTTTGTTCCTAATTTTCTAGAGTGTTTAAGCCAAAACGGTAAAATTGAACGCAAACATAGTAGTCATTGTTAGACGTGACCGTGACATGCACGTCACGCGCGCCATGCAGCGCGTGTCACGGTGTCCAGCCCCGGAGTTAAGCACGCCAAGGATCCCGTTACGCGCCTGCGTTATGCGCCTGCTATCCTCCAGGATCCTCCAGGAGATAATCACGCGCTTGCCATCCTCCAGGACATAATCACGCTAGGAGATAATCACGCCAAGGCTGGCAAGCTACGTTTCCTGTTTTGCTAGCGCTTTCATTGGCATGTAAACACAACCGATATTCCAAACTGATTCGGTTGCTCTTGTACCTTTTATATTGCTTGCATATCAATAGAAACTTCAAGCACGTCATCCTAAAATGCCTTCATGGTATCAAAGTGTCACTCCTGAGTGACTTCTATTTTTTTCTCTCTCCCACCCACCCACAATGGGCGACGCTGCAGTTGCGGCCAAAGCCGCTCTCTGGGCACAGGCTGTCGTCGTGGCCAGCATCAAGACCTTTGATGAACCCTAAGGTTCTATTTGTTGGCCCGATCTTTCGATGAGAAACGATAAGTTCGGTAGGCGTCGCTCAACCCTCACGATCCTGGCTACGAACACGCAAGGCTCGAAACCACACAATCACTGAACTGATTGACTAGTCGTTATCAACCGTGCACGAATACCCGGTTGACCTGACCACGAAGGTCGATTCCTGCATACACCGAAGAAGCACGCAAGAACAAGATAAAGCAATCTGAAATTGCAAATAAAGATTGAAACACTTGATAAATTGGGATTCTGAATAAGGATCTTAATTGGGTGGTCTAGTCGACACACATAAAAGATACAAGTTGCATTTAAGGCTAACTTTAACATAAACAAAATCCAAGGAAAACTAAAGGGGTGCGGCCTCCTTAAATAGGGAACGAGGAGCCACAAAACTAACGAACTAGCGAGGTGGTACTAACGGTCGTGGGATACTGTTCACGTGAACAGTAACCACGACCCCGGGTGGGCCACCGGCAGATGGGCCAAGTTCAGTATAATTACAAAGCCCAGTTTGGCTCAAACAAGTGATATGACGCCTTATTTTGATGATTGCGATCAGTCCAGAAGGAGTTTGGAGGTGAGGCCAGATCCATTGGAAAGAGGACGAAATCATCTTTCCATCAAGTACTCGTGGACCTCCAACGGACGTCGTATGTGAAAGTTATGGGCGTTTGAAGTCAGTGTTGTCAGGCTGATTCTGGAGGCCGAACTGGATTCCAAAACGGGTCCCGCTCAAACTGCTTGTTTGTCTTGGACCAAAAGTGACATGGTGCTGCACATATAGATATTCCATCATTAGGTAGCATCATATAGTTCATATAATATAAAGACACTCCTAAAAACGAGCTCACCTGATAAGTTAAGTGAAGCGTACGAGCTCTTGTACTTGGAACAGCAAGCATAGCAAATATGGTTGTATGCATAGGAGTCATATCCTCATCAACCTTGGTCCCGATCACTCTTGAAGTTGCCTTGTGCAAACATGCACTTAACGACCACGTCGCGCCGGTTGCTCCCACGACGGCTGCTCCCACCTCCCCCGACCCGCAGTGGAAGCATCTTGACGCCCTCGTCAAATCATGGCTTTTGCTCAATCTCCGCTGAGGTCCTAGCCATGGTGATGTCCACGGACGCCACGGCCCAAGTCGTCTGGATCAACATCCAAGGGTTGTTCCGCGACAATACCAAAACCCATGCCATCTACCTCGAACAGGAGTTCCAGAGTCTTGTTTAGGGCACATCCTCCATTGCGAATTACTACCGCAAGCAAAAGACATTGGCTGAAGCCCTTTGCGACGTTGACTGCAAGATTAGCGACAAGACTCTCATCCTCAACACTCTCCGCGGGTTGAACAAAAAGTACGCCTTCATGCGCACCCTTGTTCCCATGCAGAAACGCTTCCCGTCGTTCCTCGAAATTCACTCCGCGTTCTTCCTCGAGGAACTCCAGAAGTCCTCAGCTGCCTCGACACCTTCGGCCTTCTTTACCAACACCTCTGTCGGCGGCAGTGGCAACAAAGGCTCCAACAACAACTCCATGAACCATGGACAATGCGGTGGAAACTCCTACAACAATCGCCGCCGCAATAACCGTGGCAACGGCGGCGGCGGCGGCAACAAGACCACGGCGCCTTGGCCAACCTTCCACCACCCATGGGCTGGCTCCATCCAAATGTGTCCTGGCTAAGGGTATCGCCCCAACGGGCCTGGTCTTCTTGGACTACGTCCCGCGAATGCGCCACAAGCCTACGTCGCCTCCCTACCGCACCAGGCGCCATCGACTCCATCTTGGCAGGGTGCACCGTGGCCAGGTGCACAGTGGCAGCCGACTGCCTCACCAACTGCACTGTCCACATCGTCCACGTTGTCCTCGTCATGGGACCAGAACCAGCTCATGCAGGCATTCAACACCATGACACTCACGCCTCCACCCTCGTCTGAGTGGTTCATGGACACGGGCGCCTCCGCACACATGACTTCCGAGCCTGATAATTTGTCCTCCATTTTTCCATCTTCTTTCGTTGCACCTTCCAAAGTTATTGTCGGTAATGGCTCCCTTCTTCCCATTACCTCCACCGGACACACTTCCTTTTCCACTCCCGAGCACTTGTTTCATCTTAACAATGTTCTAGTCACACCTAACCTAATAAAAAAAATCTCATTTCTGTCCGTCAATTCACTCTAGACAATCATTGTTCCGTCGAATTTGACCCCTATGGCCTTTCTGTGAAGGATCTTCGAACTCGAAACGTCGTCATTAGGTGCAATAGTCGTGGCGAACTATACCCCTTCCGGTGGTTGTTCCCTTCACCTTCACAATGCACCTTCACCGCATCAACCACCTCCTTCGCTGTTCTCTAGCACTGACGACTTGGACACCTAGGCCGCCAGGCCATATCTCATTTAGTTTCTTCTTCGTTAACTCCATTTAGGGGTGAAAACGGATCGGATACACACGGATAATAGCTCTACCATATTTGTTTTCATATTTTTCCTAGATCCGCATACGAATATGAATACCCCGAATACGAATAATAGCGAATACGAATCGAAAAGAATATGGTCGCGGATATTTTCGGAACATGAAAACCTCTTAAATTGTATGCCAGAAATTAACAAAAACATGTAACTAGTTTATTTGATGCAAACATTTATGAATTGTTCATATTTTCAGAAACCACAAATAATATTGGCACTAGCAAGCTGCATTAACTAGTTCATCACAAACATAATACTTAGTTTACCATATTTAGCTCATAAGTCATAACTCACAAAGTCACAAGTTATCACACATTCACACTTACTTCATCAAATACATAAAACTTAGTTCACACTAACATTGATCAGGCTGGATAGTTAATCTATACGCAAATGACCATAATATCCCAAAGTATATTACCAAAAATAAAATTAACAAAGTTATTATTTTATTGGATTTTCCGAGATTTAAAAGAGTTTTCTTGGTTAAAAAGAAAAAATAATAAAATAAAGTCAATTATTTAATTTCCTAGTTTTTAAATGTCAAAAATAAAATTTATTGAGTTTTCTGGGATTTTATTGATTTAAAGTGAAAAAGGAAAATTTAATTAATTTCTTGAATTTTCCTGATTTTAAAAAGGTTTTTCCTATTTTTTAGAAATTAAAAATAAATTTATGTGCTAAAATAAAAACCAACTTTAAGTTGGAATTTATTTTTTTTAAGTTCAAAATAATTCAAGGAATTTCTTTGATTTTTTCTAGAATTTTTTTAAACTCTATTTGCCATTTTCTAAAAGGCTATTTGTTTTGTCGCATTTTCTCAAATTCAAATCAATTAAAATCTCTTTTTCTTTTTTGGCTGAAATCAGATATCCGGACTTCGCCTTATATGGATAATCCAGATTCAGATTCAGATCTGTAGGATAGCATGACTATCGATTCGCTTTCGACAAAAAAAAATCCGAATTGCTGATCCGAAAATTATCCGAGAAAAATCCGACCTGAGATAATCCGAATCTGTTTCCGTATGGATCGGTCGGAAACTATCCGATTTGTTTTCACCCCTAACTCCATGTAATAAGAACTCCTTAGATGAGTCGTTGTGCCATGTCTGCCAATTGGGCCACCATGTTCATCTTCCATTTTCAGCGTCCAACTCGCGTGCTAATAAAATTTTCGATTTAATACATTGTGATCTGTGGACTTCCCCTGTCCCTAGCGTCTCAGGTTACAAATATTACCTCATCATTCTTGATGATCACACTCACTACTTGTGGACGTTCCCTCTTCGCCTTAAATCCGAGGTGTTCAACACTCTCACTCATTTCATCGCCCACGCCAAAACTCAATTCAGTGTAAACATATGAAGCATCCAGTGCGACAACGGCGACGAGTTTGACAACATCGCTGCCCGCACATACTTCCTCACACATGGCATTGCACTCCGCATGCCGTGTCCTCATACCTCTCAACAAAACGGCAAGGCCAAGCATGTCATTTGCTCCACCAACAACATTCTTCGCTCTCTCTTATTCCAAGCAAGTCTTCCACTAGCTTACTGGGTGGAAGCCCTGCATGCTGCCTGATGAGGGCATCCCTACGACACCTTCTTCTCCTCCACCTAATGCTCATTATATATGCCTCGAGTTGCCGACAAGACCAATAACAAGAGCATGTGCCAAGAAACCACAAACTCAGGTGAACTTACTCCTTAATGAACATGTCATTGATTTTAATGATAATTTTATAATACCTAAAAACAGTGTTTTGCTTGTGCTCAGTTTTGAAGATTCAACAATGAACGGAGATCAAGAATATACGGCCACCACCCAAAGAAGGCCATCAAATAAGGAGGTCAAGGCGCTGGCCTATGGCCCATTTGGCCAAAGAGGAGAGGGCCAATGTCCATACTTTATAGCGAGGATCAAGGCCTGCTGCTCAAGCACAAAGCCCATGTGGAGGAACCAGAAGGAAGCCCAATTCCACAACAGGAACAAAGAACCGCCCGTGAACGATGAATCGAGCCTATGAACAAAGAACCGTGAATGAGCGGTCTGGGTCTTAAGAACGATAACGTTGCATGAATAGTCCCACATGGGAAATTAGTACCGAATAGTTCTTAGGCCGAAACTATATATTGAGGGGTAGACCCCCATTGTAAAGTAGACCATACTTTTGAGATAAAGAATAGAACACAAGTTATTGCTTGTTCTTTCATACAAGAAATTCATGCGAGGATTTCTGATAGAGAATTAGGCGATCCGTTGTTTGTTCTACCTCACAAGGCCAAGTTTGCTTTTCCGTTGGGAATTGAGGGCTTGGCGATCTCTGCTCGTGGTCTAGCGGTGATCATCCTGGTGCATGTTGGCGAATATCCATAGAGCTGCAAGTCCGTGCACTAACGCGTGGTGTACAGCTGAGCGTTGTTCGTCGTCAAGCACTATTTATCCACGGTTTGACTCGAGAAGATCGGGTCACCCTGTATCATCGTGGTATCAGATTCCAGGCCAGTCGGTAGAATCTCTTTCTACCCATAATTTAGTCGATTATTTTTCAGTCCTATACACCGAAAAAGCCACAAAAAAAATATCATCTTTCGCTGTAGTTTAAGTCAGCATTTTTAGTGCATTTTGTTAGGTCTTAATCCACTCGTTCATCGTGTTTAGTTGCTGGTCGTGCTCCGTTCGCGTCTCTTTTTGTTTCGCCTTCCACAATTTTTTGTGCACGTACTTGATTCCTGTTTTTGTGCAACTACACATCACGTATATCTAGTGGATTACACGTTGTTTTTCTTCATGAACCCATCTATCTGTTCGCGAACCTTTTGTACCTATTGAGACTAGCTCGTTGTTGTGCTCGAGGGACTGCTCCTAGGAATTTTTTGGACGCAAGTTTTTTTTGTGTGTGCACTGTTCACGTGCTGCGCACTGTTCACGTCGGTAGCTATCGTGCGTTCCAAATAAAAAAAGGAAAAAATCAGCATTGTTGAATCGTAGTGGTTGGCCGTGAGGAAAAAAAGAGAGAAAAAAAGGAAAAAAAGCGACGGTAAAAGTTTCGGCCATAGTATTATATTCTTTTGTTGGAACATTTTCATATATTTGTCTCCGCTACTGTTCGTGTACCATAATTTTTCAGCAATCATGTGCCCTCATATCCAATTTTTGAGCACTAGCTAGCGTCTCTCCTTGAACTGTTGCAATACGAGCATTCGCATCCATCATTGTTCGTGTTATCACTCATTCCTTTGATTGCAATAGTCCTTTTATCATTGTGCGTGTGTTACTGTTTATTCCTCACTTATATTTATCGATCAGCAATTTGGCATTGTGAGTCTTGTTTGGATTGCTACCTAGCTCAACAATCTTTAAATTCTGAATTTGTTAGGTTGTTTTCCTCACCTAGCTCCACCAAAAACATTTGTGTCACGTATTGATTGTCGTTCTTGATATTCGCTTGTACAATCTTGGTTCCTCGTTCGTTGCTACGAGCGTAAGTTTTTGCTGCTCTTAATTTACTTCGGAATGGTACAACTTGCTTTGTTTCAGAACAGTAGTTGAGAGTTTTCCACATATATTGTCACTTGGTATTTTTGCTACTGTAACAATGTCAGGAAGCGAGCAGGATAAGGATGTTGACGGAAACCTTACTAATCCGGTCACCAAGATGTCCTTCCATACACTTCATGCCACGCTCCGAGACGAGTTTCGGACTGAGGTCGACCTGGTGCGTGGCAACCTTGGGCGTGTCCAAAACAACTTGGACGGCCTAGGGACAGATTTCCAGAAGCTGTCCGTGACCGTTGACGACAACCACAAGGTACTGCTCAACGCTACTGCCAAGCTCACCGCTTTGATGCAGCTGGGTACACGTGGCGATGCAGGGAGTGTACACCTCCTGTACGAGCTGCGCGATGAGACGAATACGGAGGCTGCCACTAGACGGCAGCGCGAGGATGAACCACGCCAATGACAATTTGATGAACAGACGCGTGTACACGAGGCGGCGCAACAGCGTTGTGTTGTTGCTGAGGTCGCGGCGCGTCCCCCTGCACATGAGCGCGGTGCCTACCGGGGCGCCAATGATGGCGCCCACGATGGTGCCTATGGAGGCACGCATGACGGCGTCTTTGGGGTGAATACTATGGTGCCCATGGAGGAGGCTGTGGCAACCGCCACGCTGACGATGACGGTGACGAGGCCGTGCTCGACGACTATTTGCTGCGCCGTCAACATAATCAGTATGCACGTAATCGTCGGCGCGATGAGGACGCTGATGATCTTGTTGCAAAGCCCAAGTTCACAATGCCGTCCTTTGAGGGTACTACAGCGGTGGAGGTTTATCTTGCATGGGAGTTGAAAGTTGATAAGCTCTTTCATATGAACCGCTATTCTGATCAGCGCAAGTTGGATCTTGTCATTGCTACTTTGGACGGATATGCTGCTACATGGTGGGAGCGCTGTGTGCAACAGCGTATGGAACGACACGAGCCACGTGTTGTTACATGGGACGAGCTAAAGCGACATATGCGTGCACGCTTTGTACCTACACATTACAAGCGCTCGCTGCATGAGAAGCTGATTAGGCTGCGACAGGGATTGAAATCAGTTGATGAGTATTATAAAGAGATGGAGCGGATTATCATACATGCTGATGTGCGCGAGGATGAGGAACAAGCCATGGCTCGCTTTCTTGCTGGGATGAATTATGCTATTCGACGGATCGTTAATCATCATCAATACAACAACATGGTTGAGTTGATGCATCAGGCACGTGAGGCTGAGAAGCAAGTAATTGAAGATGCTAAGTATGTTGCACGATAACGTTATTCAGCAAGCACGGCACCACCGTACAACACAGGACAGCTAGGCAAGTCCGCCCCATCCGGGGGCAATTCTGCGACGCGTAGTTCAACACAAAAGAAAACAGATAGTACGCCATCACCGGCATGCTGACCACTGGTACCCGCTGCTAGCGCGGCATCCTCGATGGGTTCTATAGGCCGTTCATGTGATCTGACATGCTACAAGTGCAAGGGAGTTGGTCATTTTCAGAAAGATTGTCCAAATAATAAAGTTATGATACTTACTGATGATGGATATATTTCAACTAGTGATGAGGACGATACTACTCTGTTTGCTAATTTTACGGAGGATCCCACAGAGGATGAGAGATTGGACAGTAGGCCGGGGTCGCCAGATGGAGAACATATGCTAGTGTGCACACCTCATGTACTTAGTGTGTCACAAAGCCAGTTTACTGCACAATGGTACAATTTGTTTCAGTCAAAGTATGAAAAGTTATAATTGATGGAGGAAGTTGTCATAATCTGGCCAGCAAGGAGATGTGCACAAAATTGGGCTTAAAATACTTACCGCATCATCATCCTTATCATGTGCAGTGGTTGAGCGATGTGGGTGAGGTGAAAGTCAGTCATATGGTGAAGGTGCACTTTAAGATTGGCAAGTATGAGGATACCATTGTTTGCGATGTGGTGCACATGTCAATTTGTCACTTGCTATTGGGGCGCCCATGGCAATTTGATCGCCATGTTTATCATGATGGTCATATAAACTGCTATAAGTTTAAGTGGAGTGGCACAGATATGATTTTGTATCCGCTTATACCGACAGAGATAGTTAATACTGATAAGAAGAAAGCTGAGGTGAAAATTGAGAGTACACCAAATAGAGTGATTCCACCTTCGGTGAGTGAGAGCCACAAGCCAAAATTGAGCGGTAAAAAGAAACGTGAGGGAGAGAAAAGTTTAGTAATGTTAGCCACCAAATCAGAGAAGAGAACTTTTTGTGAGAATCCCAATTTGGTGCACTTTGTACTTTTGTACAAAGATGCATTGCTTTCAACTGACGACTTGACGTCTCTTCCTAGTTGTGTCTCTCATGTTTTGCAGGAAATTAGCGACGTCTTTCTGGAGGAAGTGGCCGCTAGTTTACCACCAATCCGCGGGATAAAGCATCACATTGATTTGATTCCGGGAGCGATGCTGCCAACCCAACCACACTTTCCGGATCGAGGCAAATTGGAATTGCTGCCACAAGGAGATGGACCTTTCAAAGTGCTTAGCGGATTAACGATAATACATACAAAATCGAGCTTCCAGGAGATGACTATGGCGTGAGCTAGACATTCTACGTTGCTGACTTTTCGTTGTTCTTCGGTGCTGATGATCTAGCGTCGAGGACGACGCCTTTTCAAGAGGGGGAGGATGATGAGGGCATCCCTACGACACCTTCTTCTCCTCCACCTAATGCTCATGATATACACCTCGAGTTGCCGACAGGACCAATAACAAGAGCATGTGCCAAGAAACTACAAACTCAGGTGAACTTACTCCTTAATGAACATTTCATTGATTTTAATGAGAATTTTATACTACCTAAAAACATTGTTTTGCTTGTGCTCAGTTTTGAAGATTCAGCGATGGACGGAGATCAAGGATATGCGGTTGTCATCCAAAGAAGGCCATCAAATGAGGAGGTCAAGGCACTGGCCTATAGCCCATTCAACCAAAGAGGAGAGGGCCAATGTCCATACGGCCAAGCGAGGGATCAAGACCCAAGCGTTCAAGCACAAAACCCATATGGAGGAACCAGGAAGGAAGCCCAATTCCACGGCGTGAACATCAACTAGCCCATGAACAGTAATCAGGCCGATGAACAGTAACCGTGAACAGTAAACAGTCCATGAACAGTGACGATGCATGAATAGTACCACATGGGGAATTAGTACCGAATAGTTCTTAGGCCGAAACTATATATTGAGGGGTAGACCCCCATTGTAAAGTAGACCATACTTTTGAGATAAAGAATAGAACACAAGTTATTGCTTGTTCTTTCATACAAGAAATTCATGCGAGGATTTCTGAGAGAGAATTAGGCGATCCGTTGTTTGTTCTACCTCACAAGGCCAAGTTTGCTTTTCCGTTGGGAATTGAGGGCTTGGCGATCTCTGCTCGTGGTCTAGCGGTGATCATATTGGTGCATGTTGGCGAATATCCATAGAGCTGTAAGTCCGTGCACTGGGGCGTGGTGTACAGCTGAGCGTTGTTCGTCGTCAAGCACTATTTATACAAGGTTCTACTGGAGAAGATTGGGCCACCCCGTACCACTGCCACCTATCTCCTCAATATACACCCCACCAAAACCCTAAATTTCCATACTCCTCACCATGTCCTTTTCGGCTCACCCCCGTCCTACTCTCACCTCTGTGTTTTCGGTTGCCGATGCTACCCTAACCTTTCTGCCACAGCCCCTCACAAACTTGCACCGTGTTCCTCCATGTGCATTTTTCTCGGTTATCCCGATCACCAAAAGGGTTACCGGTGCTTGGATCTATACACAAATCGCATAATCATCTCCCGCCACATCACTTTTGACGAAAACTCCTTTCCTTTCGCTGAGCGTGCCGCACCACCGATCCCGTCTGACTTCAACTTTCTCGACGAGATCATCACCACAACACCTGCTTGGGTGTCGTCTCCTATTTCACCTCCCATTCCCGTCCCAGCCACACGAGCACCACCACCACCTCCTCCCATCGCTCAACCGATTGACCCCGTCGTCAAGATCCACTCCATGACAACGCGCAACAAACATGGTTTCCGTCAGCTAGTTCAGCGTCTCAACCTCTCAGTTACCTCTCTTTCTCCCATTCCCAAAACTTACCGTGTAGCTCTCAATGATGAAAATTGGCGGGCTGCTATGCAGAGCGAGTTCGATGCCCTTCACACGAACAACACTTGGGATTTGGTCTCGCGTCCACCCAACACCAATCTTGTGATCGGCAAGTGGATTTTCCGTCACAAGTTGAAGCCCGATGGCTCCTTGGATCGCTACAAGGCTCGCTGGGTCCTTCGTGGTTTCTCTCAACAACTTGGAGTTGACTTCGATGAGACCTTCAGCCCGGTGGTTAAGTTGGCCACAGTCCGCATCGTGCTCACTCTTGCCTTAGCGAACAACTGGCTGGTACACTATCTCGACGTCAACAATGCCTTCTTAAATGGCACACTCTCCGAGATGGTTTTCTGCCAGCAACCCTCCTGGTTTGTCGACGTCGACCACAGCTCTCATGTCTGCCACCTCAACTGCTCCCTCTACGGCCTCAAACAGGCCCTACAAGTGTGGTTCAGTTGCTTTGCAACCTACCTCGTCACCCTTGGGTTCACGGCATCCCGAGCAGACCCATCGCTCTTCATCTCCAAGCGAGGCGCTGACACCGTCTATCTTCTTCTTTATGTGGATGACATTGTCCTCACCGCCTCCTCACAAGATCTTCTTCGCCGGACGATCGACTCACTTCATCACGAGTTCTCCCTCAAGGACCTTGGTAACCTGCATTTTTTCCTCGGTGTAGCGCACACGTGCCGGTTTCTTTATCTCCCAACGCCAGTACATTACCGACATCCTCATGCACGTCGGCATGACCACCTGCCATCCTTGAAGCACGTCGGTTGACACAAGCTCCAAGCTGCCTTCCTCCGATGCCCTAGTCGCCAACGCCACAGATTATCGCAGCATTGCAGGAGCACTTCAGTACTTGACGTTCACATGTCCTAACATCGTGTGTGCGATTCATCAGGCTTGTCTTCACATGCATGATCCACGGGAACCGCATGCCAATGTACTGAAGCGCATACTTCGCTGCCTCAAGGGCACCATGGATCACGGTCTGCAGCTCCATCAGACTTCACCAACTTCCCTCACCGCCTACACCGACGCTGACTGGGCAGGCTGTCCTGATACCCATAAGTCCACCTCAGGCTACGAGATCTTCCTCGGTGATAACCTGGTGTTGTGGTTGTCCAAGCGGCAGCACACGGTGTCCCGCTCTAGTGCCGAGGCTGAGTACCGTGTCGTCGCCAACACAGTTGCTGAATCATGCTGACTTCACCAACTTTTGTTCGAGCTACATCGACCCCCTCAGCAGGCCACGACCGTCTTCTGCGGCAACATTAGCGCTGTCTACCTCTCAACTAATCATGTCCAACATCAGCGGACGAAACATGTTGAGATCGACCTGCATTTTGTGCAAGAGTGTATCGCTCTCGACGAGGTCCGCGTTTTCCACGTGCTGACCAACTCCCAATACGCCGACGTCTTCACTAAGGGGATCCCTACGACGATCTTTCGAGAATTCTGCTCCAGCTTGAACATCCGCCCCGATCCTGTTCCAACTGCAGGAGGGGGGTGTTAGACGTGACCGTGCCATGTAGCGCGTGTCACGGCGCCCAGTCCAGGAGTTAATCACGCCAAGGATCCTGTTACGCACCTGCGTTATCCACCTGCTATCCTCCGGGATCCTCCAAGAGATAATCACGCGCTTGCCATCCTCCAGGACATAATCACGCCAAGGATGGCAAGCTACGTTTCCTGTTTTGCTAGCGCTTTCATTGGCATGTAAACACAACCGATATTTCAAGCTGATTCGGTTGCTCTTGTACCTTTTATATTGCTTGCATATCAATAGAAACTTCAAGCGTGTCATCTTGAAACGCCTTCAATCATTAGCACCACTTTCCTCCAACTAGTTAAGTTGTAAATCATCTAAAGACCCAGGAATTCTCTCCCAATTTAAGATCTCTTTCACACAAAGCCAAACAAACCTCGCTAGAACCCAGTTAAACAAAACTTTCTTCAGTCCCACATAGCATACAATTAATCCCTCCCTCCTAGCCCCTTTTTTTTAAGCTGATCTGCAGTCTGGACTTTGTTTTGATAGGTTTGTCATAGAAAAATCTTAACTTTGAGGGGGACCTTGCTTTTCCAAAGTCTTTGCATTTTCCTGTAAGTAACCCTACAAAAGGCAATATGCCTGTAGAGAGATTTAACTGAAAATTGACTAGATTTCTCTAAATCCCAAACCACTTTATCATGTTCATCAGTAAGGCCAATATCATTTAGGGAGTCTTTTAGAAGCTTCCACTGTTCTCCCTCCTCTCCAAAGCTTCTTACAAATATAATATTCCAAAACCCCTCTGTCCAACAATCAGCATTACTTATATTAGGTTAGTAACAAAATTTTAATATCTTTGCATACTTGACTTTCAAAGGATAGTTTCCAAGCTAGACATCTTTCCAAAAATAATTTTTCTCCCCATCCCCTAACTGAAAAAACAACAACCCACTTAAAAGATGTTTCATCTTCTGAAGACTTCTCCAAAATTGAGAACCTCTCAGTGTATTGGAATCTCTAAAATCGTCCCTGGGGAAATATTTTGCTTTTATAATTCTAAACCAAAGCTCATCTTTGGCCAAAGCAATTTTCCAAATCCATTTGGTCATCAAGTAATCACTCATTATTCTTGTATTAATCACACCAAGACCTCCATAATCTTTAGGTCTACAAACTGCTTCATATTCACCATGTGATATTTGAAATTGTCACTTGCACCCCTCCAAAAGAATCTAGATCTGATAGTGTCCATTTTCCTATGAGTATCATCGGTTAGTCTATAAAACCCCGTTGTATAAATGGGTTGACTTCTGATACTATTGTTTACCAGAGCCAGTCTGCCCCCTGAAGAAAGAAGATTATTCCTCCAGTTATCTAATCTTTTGCCTAACTTGCTGAGAATGTTATCTGTCGGTTTCCTACCAATAAATCTGTCCCTAGTTGTCATGCCTAAATAAGCGAGGGGTAGTTGGCCTAGTTTGCAGTTGAACATATTTTTGAAACTCTAGTGGCATCTTCCTTCTCCACCCCAACACAAAAACCTTACTCTTATGATAGTTAATCTTAAGGCGAGACATCCACTCAAAGAAGTAGAGTAAAAACTTAAGGTTAAATATGTAATCATCTTCACAATCAATCATGATCATTGTGTCATCTGCATACTGGAGTAAAGGAACACCCCTAGGAATCAAATTAGAAATCACCCCCTTTATCAGACATTTTTCCTGTGCCTTCTCAATAATTGCAGCTAGAGCATCTGCAGCCAAACTGAAGAGCAAAGGAGACAAATGATCTCCTTGTCTTAAACCCCTATAGGTATTGAAATAGGGTCCAATCTTGCCATTTATGTTGATACCGACCTTCCCCCCTTTTACTGAACTCATTACTAAGTTAATCCACTTCTTAGGGAAGCCTTTCTTTTCCATAACTTCTTCCAAGAAAACCCAATGGATTTTATCATAAGCTTTCTCAAAGTCAAGTTTAAGTATCACTCCTTTTTTATTTGAAACTTTAATCTCTTGCAAAATCTCATGTAGGGAAATCACCCCATTAAGGATGTTCCTTCCTTTAATAAAAGCAGAATGACTTTCACTAATGACTTTATCTGCTATACTTCCCAACCTACTAGCCACCAGCTTGGTCAAGATCTTAAAATTAACATTAATCAAACGAACTGGTCTATACTACTTGATGGTGTTAGCATCCTTGAGTTTAGGAATCAAAGTTATCACCCCAAAGTTCAGTCTCTTTAAGTCCAGCTCTCCTTTAGAAAAATCCTCAACCAATTCCAGGAAGTATTGCTCAATTGCACCCCAAAAATTCTTATAAAAAAATGTTGGGAAACCATCTAGCCTAAGGGCTGAATCAGATGGCATCTCCCTCATAATCTTCCAAACCTCCTCCTCTGATTTTTTTTGCAAAAGATTGTTATTGTCTTCTTTTGAAACTCTGTACTTCGAACTCCAAACATCATCTAACAATCCCACAGCTTGTCTTCCTTCAAAACCAAAGATATTTTTTGTAGAAGTTGTAGATGTGGTCTCTAATATTCTTCACGTTATTAAAACAAACCCCCTCATGCTCCAGACTGAAAATATAAATTTTCCTTCTTCTCCCATTAGCGCAGCTATGGAACAAACTAGTGTTAGCATCCCCCTGAGTAATCCAATTCATATCACTCCTTTGTTACCAATACCTCTCCTCCATTTCATACACATTTTCCAATTCGTTTTCAGCTGCATATGCGACTTTCTATTCATCAGCCTTTAGCTCTATTTCTTCTGCCACATTGTCCATATTTTTGAGTTGGTCAATCAACATCTTCTTCTTTATTTTCTCCAGTCATGTTAGCACCCCAACCTCTCAAGAATTGTCTCAAATATGAAGTGCTTCCATGCCATCTATCCAATGAGTGGATATTGTCAGGAACTCTTTGTTTAATCTCATCCTATTTCCTTATAATCAACTCCTCAAAATTATCATGACAAAGCCACTTCTTCTCAAAATAAAACCTACCTACACTAATGGTCACCCCTTCACCTGTGTTTAACACTATAGGGCTGTGATCAGAACCCATCCTGGTCAAGCTATTTGCATTACAGAGAGGGAATTTAGCTTCCCAGTCAGTTGAAACTAAGGCCCTGTCAAGATCCACCATAATGGGGCATTTTTGCTTATTTGTCTATGTAAATCTTGGACCTCCCCTTTTGATCTCCATCAACTTGTTATCATAAATAAACTCATTGAAGAGATCAACAAGGGTATAATTAACATTGCTAGAATTCTTGTCTTCTACTTTCCTAATCAGGTTAAAATCACCCCTAGAACCAGTGGAAGTACAGAATTCTAACATTTATTGTTTAGCTCCCCTAAAAATTCTTTTCATAACTCATGTTGAGTAGGCCCATAAACAATCATCAGCTCCCATATGAAATTACTTCTTCTGTGTCTGACAACCATACTCACAAAAAACCTTCCTTTGTCACAATCTTCTATCTCCAATTCATATACTTTCAACCCCAACAAAATACCACCAGAATGACCTCTCCCAGGGGACCAATGCCATTTAAAGGCAAAACCCCCTGCTAAAGATTTTAGTTCTCTGTCAGAGAAGTTTGTCTTTATTGTCTCTTGCACCCCCCAGCATCAAGTCTTTTTGAACTAATAAACTCCTTGAGTTTCCTTCTTCTAGCTGGTCTCCCCCAAACCTCTAATATTCCAAAAGAGCATCTTCATGATTTTGTTTTGTTGTATTAAGTCTTCCCCCTTTTCAACTTATTCTTTGCTTGCTTCTTCAATTTGAAACCTGCAGCACCCCTAATTTCATTATCAATAATATTAAGGTTCTCATCAACACCTCTGATGTCCCCTTGTATATCTTTTTCCGCATTCTATTATGCACTTTTTTACTTGTCAAATTCTGCTTTGGCTTAGCAGCTCCGGCCACTTCCTGAGCCTGCATTGCTGTGATTATATCTCTAGGATTTTGAAGATATGATCCTAAGCTGATCCCAAAAGTTGAAGTTACATTTTCTAAATAATCAACAGAAGCATTATTAAGAATAGTAAAAGAGTTTTCATTCTTACCTCGAGTCTCCAAGTTCTGAATTGATTTAAGCATTGTAGCCTTTTTTGCATGGGGATCCCCTACCCTTGGATGCGTGGGCTCTTCCTTATTGCAAACTGTGGTTCCATAACCCTGTTTTTCTTTCCTTTCTTCTATGAGGCTATCCAGTCTTCTGCTATCCCTTCCAAATCAAACAACACATAGGATTCTCTATCCCTTCCAAATCAAACAACACATAGGATTCTCTATCACTTTCTATATATTGGATATCATCATCTATCCACTCATTTTTATCATTTTTCCTTCCAAGATCAACCCACTCCTCTGATATTAAACACCCTTTGAGCATCACATGTTGTTGCTGAGTATTGGTATGTGTTTTATTTATGTCCTCTGAATTTCTCTTCTATAATCTCGTCCCATGCTATCTTTCCCCTTAGTTGGAGTATGTAGACAAGTCCAAAGAGAAGCTGCCATCAAAGTAGAACCTTTCTTTGTGTACACCACTATAGAATCTGTTGGAGACTGTTTTGTTACCGTGTCCATCTTTCCTTCTATGCCCCTCTCTTTCCTATGTGAAGTTGAATCTACACCCCTTTCCATAGTGTATTTGTCCTCCTCTTGGTCACTTAATGTCTGACAACTAAGTAGGGAAACTAAAGGCTAAAGGCACAACTTGAAGAGCTTTACCTGCAGAGTCAGCTTCCACATTCTCTTTACCCTACACAGAACCCTCTTAATCTGAAGGCATGTCCTGATGTTTATGTTTGCCTTTATAAGAACCCCCTCTACTCTTGTGATCTAATGTCTATTGAGT
The DNA here is from genome assembly GCA_036346405.1 of Phyllostachys edulis. Classification (NCBI taxonomy): domain Eukaryota; kingdom Viridiplantae; phylum Streptophyta; class Magnoliopsida; order Poales; family Poaceae; genus Phyllostachys; species Phyllostachys edulis. The sequence continues at coordinate 106,927,610 of CM070550.1, forward strand.
TTCACCGCCAAATTTTTCAGCTAGCTTCTCTCATTCAGTTTTATGAGTACTTCCATTGGATTCTTGTTCATCATCATCATCTTCCTCATCTTTCCTATTGTTAGGTTTCTTGTGTCTTGGGCCCTTGTGAGATCCACCCTTCCTATTTGCCACCCCTTCTGCCTCAAATTTTAACTCATATCCAACAGAATTAATGAAAATCTCCACATGATAACTGATATGAGAAGGATCTCTGCAATTGATCTTGACCCTAACAAGGCCAACTCTCATTAAACTGATCTCATCCACTTCTACTGGTTCCCCACAGTACTTGCTAACTCTTTCACTATTTCTTCAATTTTTGCAGGTAAAGGAATTCCAATTATTCTCACCCATGTTGGAACAAGTACAAAAGATGCCTTTGGATCTAAAGTGGACTTTTCCACCCTTAGCTTTGATAGAATGTAAAGCCAACTCAACACCCCTAGCTTTAGGCCTGTTTGAACGCTTTGCCGCTTTTAAGCCGGAAGCCGTTCCAAACGGCCGGCTTTTTGCAGCCGCTTTCATCGAAGCCGGAAGTTGCGTCAATGGGAGAAAGCTGAAAGCTGGAAGCTACCCTTGGGTAGGTTCCCACGGCTTCCCACCACCTCTCTTCCCTATTTGTCCCTCGAGTTCACTGGTATTTACCCACCAAATGCCATCCAATTAAACCTCCTCGAGCTACCTCCCCCGTCCCCCACCCACGCCCGCTCAGTCCTGTCCCGTGCGCCTCCTCCTCCCCTCCTCCTCCCGTCTTGGGTGAGGTTGCCCCCCTTCTCCTCCTCCCCGCTTGTAAGATCGAGGAGGCTAACTAGAGGGGGGGGGGGTGAATAGGCGTTTTTTAAAAACTTCTTTGGCTAAAACCGATTTCTAATGCGGAAGCTAATACAAATACGATTTTGCACAATTAAAGCCTAAATCAACTAGGTTCACCTAAGTGCACCAACAATACAAGTCTATTGATAAATATAACAATCAAGCATGGACTTGTAAGCAATTCAATTCAAGCAAAGTAAATAGCACAAAGTAAAGCAAGCATTCATACACAATGAATGTAAATGCAATAGTAAGGCACAAAAATGTAAACCACAATTGACACGGCGATGTTTTACCGTGGTGATCGGAGGCTTGCCGGTCTCCCCTAATCCACATTGAGGCAAGCCCAAACTAATTGGACCGGCTCCACGAATTGAGCACCCGCCTCCGAGGTAAGTCCAACCACTTGGATCGGTTCCAAACCGAACCAACACCTCGCTCCACTAGGGTTGCTCTTTCCTCCACTCCGGAGATGGCGAGCACCACACCACTCACAAACCGCCTGGGTCTTCTCACAATCTTCTTTGAGAAGCTCACCGGCGCAACGACGCCACCACGCCGTCTAGGTGTCGGCAAACACCAAGAGTAACAAGTCTCCAACTTCCACTTGAACTAATCAAGTGTCAAAGCTCAAGTGGATACTCAATCCACTACCTAATGCAACACATGCAATATGATTTGCCTCTCAAAGCTCACTAAGTGCAACACATGCACATATGAGAGTAGAGGGCTTGCACTAGCTCAATAGTATGAATGGGAACACCAACAGCTTTCAACCACTTCCCACACATGGCCAAGGTGGGTATTTATAGCCTACACACAAAAACTAGCCGTTGTGGAAAAGTCTGCAGAAAAATCAGCAGGAGTGGTTCAACCGCCAACTAGGAATCGGTACAACCGTACTCCCTCCAACGGTTATAAAACTAGTCGTTAGACACTGGTTTGGTACAACCGCCAAATAACAATCGGTACAACCGCATCGCCTGGTTGAACTGCATTGACTCGCAGTACAACCGATCGCAGGGTTTCCAAACTTGCTGAAACGACATGCTCTCTGGAAAACATGAACCGCCATAGAAAGATCGGTACAACTGCAGCGCGGTTCAACCGTTTTACAAATGCGGTTCAACCAATTATCAAGAGAGCTCCGAGTCGAAATTACATCGGTTCTGGTTTTCTTGAACTGCCATCTGGAAATCGGAACAACCGATTTTCGGTCAAACCGCACGAAAAATCCGGTTGAACCGCAGCTCGGTTGAACCGCCCAAAACACGTCGGTACAACCGATTTTCCAGAGAAAACATCAGCTTGCATTTCCTTTTCAATCTCAACTTTGCAAAACACATTTGCAAAAGATATGAAATGCAAACAAGGGTTCAAAGACAAGATTCTCAACAAGTTGCAAAACACATTTGCCAACTTTTAGAATCATACCACAAATTGCACTCCGCTTCAACTTAGCTAGCAAAACACATTTGCCACCAAGTTGACGCGCGATGCAAACAAGGATTCACGTGAGATTCTCAACAAGTTGCAAAACACATTTGCCAACTTATAGAATCACACTACAAGGAATAAGGTACATGGACTTACACCATTTGCAAAACACATTCGCAAACTTAAGTCACATGCTACAAGGATTATCCATGAGCCACAACTATTTGCAAAACACATTCGCAAATATTGGCAACATGTTAAGGTGATCTAGAGCAAACACAATGAGCTATCAACACATGACTAACTCAAGCTACTAGTCAAAGACCCCTCTTAATAGTATGTCAATCTATACTAGCAATCCGGTCTTCCAACCAAACACCAAGACCGGTAAAAGACTAGGAACACATCCTTAGCCCTAGCTAGTCATACCTTTGCCTTGCGCAACCACTTGAAGCTTGATGATGTACATCTTCACTTCAAGTCTGGGTTCTTGACTTGAATACTCATCAACACATGATGAGTTCTTCACTTGACCTTCATCAACACATGATGAAGCTTCACTTCGGGATCTTGACTTGATGCTCATCAACACATGATGACATCCTCCATCCCGAGTCTTGATATGCATCAACACATGATGCACTCTTCACTTGGCCTTCATCAACAAATGATGGACCTTCACTTGACTTGATGATCAACTCATGACCATCTCCTCTTCTTGAACATCATCGACACACGATGATTTTCTTTACTTGACTTCCATCAACACATGATGGAACTCCTCTTGACTTGATGACCATCAACACATGATGTCATTCCAAGTCTTCATTATCATGGAACCTAACCTGCTTATCCAACTTATGAAAAATGTTAGTTCCACAATATGATTATCATTAATTACCACATCATAATATTACCTCATAATGGTGGGACAAGATACCACAATCTTTCCCTCTTTGGTAATTGATGATAACCACTTCAATAACAAATAATTGAATGTAGATTGGTATGAGTATATACGCACTACATAAGTTGTATATACTCATATGAATATATATAACTACACAAGTTATATATACTCAAAGGATATATGAGCACACATGTCTCATATACACACAAGAATATATTAACTTCACAACTTATATATATTCAAGGATATGTGAGTACACATGAACTACACAAGTTATGTTATACTCACATATAAGTATGTTTAGACTACACAAGTCTTATATACTCACATGAATATATTAACTATGCTAATTAAATATATTCAAGGATATGTGAGTACACATGAACTACACAAGTTATGTTATACTCACATATAAGTATATTTAGACTACACAAGTCTTATATACTCACATGAATATATTAACTACACAAGTTAAATATATTCAAGGATATATGAACTATACAAGTCTCATATATACTCATATGAATATATTAACTATGCAAGTTAAATATATTCAAAGGATATGTTTCAAAGTAAAGATCCCAAATATATGTGGAAATAAGAATATGGATCAATACTAATAAAACCTCAAAATATAGAATGAACTCCCCCTATATGTGTGCATACATGAATATGTAATGGAAACATATGCACATATTTAGGTTAATCTTTTGGTGGGGTTCAACCTATATTTTGGATCCGAGGAATGCAACAAAGTATATATGAATACAAAGTAGAATGCATACCTCTTTTGTTCTTGATATCCAAACGAGACTAATCATGAGATAAGGCAAATAGAATAGTTAGTCTCACAAATAGATTTATCATTATAAATGCATACCTATTTGGATTTTCCTTTTGTTTATCCAATGAATTGGATTTGTCATTAATCACATGCATGCCTTCATGGTTTTCACCTTTATATCCAAATAAGACTACACAATATGTATATCAATAAAAGTGTTAGTCTCACAATTAGATTTGTCATTAATCACCAAAACCCCCATTAACACATAATGGCAGGTCTAGATTCTTCAGCCGCGCTCCCCCTCCTCCTCCCCCTGAGCCGTCTCCTTCCTACCAGATCTGGACGCCTCCGCCTCGCTCCGGCCTCCTCCTCCTCCACCTTGGCGCCTCCGCCTCACCTCTGGCCTCCTCCTCCGCCGGCTCATGTCCCCCCCCCTTGGCCTCCTCTAGCGCCACTGCCGCCGGTCGAATCCTAGATTTTTTTCCTTTTCTTTGTTTTCCTTTTCATTTTCTCGATGAAAATTAAATACTTATGTAATTATTGTTTATTTTAATAATTATGTGTTGTAAAAATTGTTTTTAATAATAGTTAATTGTAATAATTTTTAATTGGAATAATGGTTAATTGTAATAATTATTGTTAATTGCGTTAATTGTTGTTAATCAGGGTAGTTGTCCTAAATTGTGGTAGTTGTCATGTAATATTTGTTTATTATAGTAATTGGGGTCAATTGCGTTAATTGTGGTTTATTACGCTAATTGTGCAAAATTGCGGTATATTATGTTAATTGTTGTCAATGCGATCAATTGCGTTAAATGCGGTCATTACGATAGTTGTCGTCAAGTGCGATCAATCGCACTCATTGCGGTATTCGTCGTCAAATGCAAACCAATTGACCTAATAGCGGTAGTCGGCGTTAATTATCGTTGAATATCGTCAATTGCGGTAGTTATCGTCAATTGTGTTGGTTGTTCATTGTCTTGAAATGCCGTTAATTATCATCAACTGTCGTTAGTTCTCATTAAATGTTGTTAATTGCGTTAAACAGCATCAAACAAGCCGTTACTATCCCCAGGGGCATTTCAGACATTTACCATCTCGGAAGTTGCAGTCAGCCTACCTAAAAGCTAGAAAGCCAAACACCAAATCAAAAAAACCTAGTCATTCAGCCCTGCAGCACAGCCGGAAGCCGCCTTTCAAAAAAGCCCAACCGAAACAAACATGCCCTTAGACCAAGTGTCTAAGACTTCCATGCAAGGAAACACTACTACATATTCAGTCTCAGAAATCTTCCGAACTCTCCAATCCTAATTTGCTTGAATGAGATGTTTCATTCCAGCCTCAATTTTCTCCACTGAAGCTACCCCTTCCTTGATAGTAATCACCCCTGTAGCAACTTCTTATTCATATAACTGAAGTCTAGGGATTTGCAGACTGTAAAAACCTCGACTAGGTATCCCAAAACCAAAAAGCTTAAAACCCTGGCTTTTCTTACCTTTAGGACAACTTGCGATCGATGAGCCAGCCACCGGCAAGTCGGGCGGCCGCCTGTCTCCCAAGAAGGCCCCCACCATCCCCATGAGGCGGCGAGTCTCTGGCGAGCACACCATCCAAAGGTCCATGGTCGTGGGCGGGTGGTGGGCATCGGAGGCGGCAGGTAGGCGCCCATTAAGCCCAAGGCCCAAGCCGACAACCCTAAATCTAACTCGCCTTCAAATTCAATCCCCATTCCTCCTCCTCCAATTTTTCCCCAGATCCAATCCTGTCAAGGCCAGGGCGGCCATGGCGCATGCATGTGTGCATAGGGTCATGCAGCCATGAAGCGGGCATGCAGCAAGCAGAGGGGAGGTGCGAGGGTCACGGCGCCGATGACTCCTTGCTTGTCAAGCCCAGTTGAGCCGCCTGTCCTCCTCTGCTTCCCCTTGCTCTGCCTCTCTCTAGGTCTGTTTGGATCAATGACAAGATGGCAGTAGGTTCTTGGGATTAAGCTAGTAATGAATTGATCAATATTGTAAATCAGTATATGTACATCTTTATTAGGATGATTAGTGATAACTTAAGTGATCAACCAAAGCCGTCAGTGGGTTAGTTAACTGGTAGATGTTCAACTGACAGGCTATGCTTTCATAGAACAACCTTCAGTGGATGATGCAAATGACAACAGGCTGGTGACATTCTGATACTAGTAGTTACAAAGTTTGTTGATTCACTAGCTAAGAGTATTGTGATTGATTTATGACCTTAGGTTAACAAGAAATAGATAGTTTGGTAATTAGTTAGCCATTTAGAAACTGTTAGTAGATTACCTAGGTACTAAGGTTCTATTGTCAGAAAACAGTACTATTAGAAAGCTAGCAATGGTCAGTTAGTTTTGTCATGACAATGTTCGCTAAGATCACATGTCAAGTTGCACCTTGCTAAGTTAATTAGTGGTTAGTTTAGATAATTAGAGGTTAGTAAAATCTTTGTGGATAGTTAACATGCGAGTAAAGGAACAGCTTGGGTAGGACTCATTTCTATTCATGTACATGCTAGTAATATTCAAATTGATATTTAACATCCATTTGCTTAAAAGAAAGTCATGGCCAGAAGGATATTGATAAGATCTAGCATCAAGAACATAGTAATAGCTCAGTACAAAACACTCTCATGTATACGAAAACTTGATAAAAGAATAATACGGATTAATCATCTTTATAGAAACAAATACATGAAAGTAGAGTTATCTAGCATGCCATGGCTTTTACTGTTTCAGTTCTGAAATCTAACCGTAATAGTATTTGACATCATTAGTTATATTGACTATTGAACCACATTGTGCCTCAGTATTTTTTTAAGTACAAGTTCGCCCTGGGCCATTAGAATTCCTGGCTCCGCCACTGCTTGCAGTTATATGTCCAGTTTTCTTACACTTATAACACACAACGGGATTAGTGCATCTAGCTTGGTGATGTCCAAATTGTAAACATCTATAGCAAGTTCCTATGTCTTTAGTTCTTAACATCCCTGTATTTGGTCCAATGTCACCTCAACTTTTCTTATGTTCTTCACATTTATCCATGACAGCTGAATCCTCCCATTTAGAGTTAGATATGTTCCTGTCATCTCGTGTAGGACCTCTTCTCCCACCAAAACCACCCCTATTATCCCCTCTTGAGTTGATCATCGATTGAGCTAGAGATTTGCTCGAGCTTACCTTGTTTTCGGCTTAACCAACCATAGATTATCGATGCTGGCTAGCGCTAGGCTGATGGAGTTCTTTACAAACCTTATCAGCAATTATCCATATATGATATATCATGCAACCTCCTAAAGCAAAATCACACTGCACTTGTATATTTTCCTCCTTTAAAGATGAAGTCCCTCCTGTTTTTTTTAACCATCTGCAAAAACTGAAGGAACATTGCAAATTATTTCTCTTAACATGAGATTCTTGGCTAAAATGAGTCAGTTAAAACCATAGAGGTTTGTTGCATAGCACACACCGGAAGAACGACATTGCTCTAGGATTTACATGTTTTACATCTTCAAACAAGGCATAATTTGTTGCTATGTTATTTAACAGATCATTGTGGCAATGTTTTTTTTTTGAACTTAACAGTGGGTTACTAACCTACATGAGCATTTTCTTACTGAAAAGTTTGCATAAAGCCGCTGTAACAAATTGCAAAGCAATTGCTCCGACAAGATAGAGGAGCAAAAGAGAGGGAAGAGGCAACATAGGACGGCATAAGGATTGCAAAGTCAAATATGCTAAATCTTGTTTAAAGTAATGAGAAAAAATGGAATTAAGGTTAAGTGAGACGCTATTTTAAGACGAAGTAAAATATTTTTGCAAAGCAGAGCATGCGTACTCCTGCTTCGGCTCCGTGATTCATTGTTTTCCTAACATTCATTATCTTAATTTTTAAATAATATTTTAAACAAACTAAAAAATGACCCCTTTTCGCTACACCACATTTTCTTAAAATATGTTTGGATTTGCATGTGGCGTGGCAAGATTCTTTTATCACACCACTAAGGATGGCGTGATATGTATGGTTTAGTTTTGGAAATAAACTAGGGTGGGTTTACTTTTAAGTTATTGTTAAGAAAATGACTGTTTAATAAAAAAAAATCGACTTGTACATTGTTATTCTTAGCCGTTCGATTAACGTGGAAAGTCGTGGAAATAGATTACATCCACCCGATGATTCTGATGTAGAGCAGGCCAGCAAAACTCCCGATGTTCGAAGGGCCCGCGTGCTCGACCTCGGCCCCCGCCCCCGCCGCCGGCGACCACCGCGCCCTCCCCGTCTATCCCTTCTCCCTCCCGCGCCTCCTACTCTCTGCCGCCACATCCTCCTCCTCCCCCCGCGGCGCCGTCCCAGCCGTCTCCGCTCTCCACGCCGCGGCCATCAAGCTCGGCGCCCTCCCCTCCTCCCTCCCGGCCTCCAACGCCCTCATATCCGCCTACTCCCTCTCCGGCCTCCTCCCCTCCTCCCTCCGCGCCTTCTCCCTCATCCCCTACCCTTCCACCGCCTCCTACACCTCCATCCTCTCCGCGCTCTCCCGCCACGGCCGCCCCCTGGAGGCCCTCTCCCTCTTCGCCGCCTCCGCAGTCTTCCCCGACGCTGAACTCCTCTCCTGCCTCGTCTCCTGCTGCCGCCGCGCATCCGCCTTCCTCCCTGCGCGCGCCGCTCACGCCTACGGCATCAAGAACGTGCCGGCGCTGGCCTTCTATGCCTCGACCGGTCCGGCTCTGGTCGCCCTGTACGCGAAGCATGGGAAGGTGGCCACGGCCAAGAGGGTGTTTGGTTCCATGGACGAGGAGGACGTGGTGTCCTGGAACGCCATGATTGGGGGTTTCGCTAGTGCCGGGATGGACGTTGAGGCGTGGGATTGCTTCCAGGACATGCGCTCGCGGGGTGTTCGAGGGAATGCCCGTACGGCTGTGGCTGTTCTGGGGGCTTGTGATTTGGAGTCCGGCAGACAGGTCCATGGGTACATGGTGAGAAACCATGATGGTGGTTCAAAAGCCATTCTGTGGAATGCATTGGTGAGCATGTATTCACGCGCCGGTTGTGTCAGCGATGCAGAGCAGGTGTTCTTAGAGATTGAACGGAAGGATGTTGTGTCATGGAATGTGATAATAGGGGCGTTTGCAAAGAATGGACATGGAGAGAAGGCACTTGAATTTGTGGATGTGATGGTGCGTTGCGGGATGCAGCCAGACCCTGTGACATTCACAACTGTGCTCATGGCGTGTTGCCATTGTGGTTTGGTTGATGAAGGTCTTGCACTGTTTCAGCGCTTTGTAGCAGGTCTTGGTCTCATCCCAACTATGGAGCAGTGTGCCTGCATTGTGGATTTGCTTGCACATGCTGGGAGGTTTATGGAGGCCTTGGCATTTATCGATCAGATGCCAATGCGACCAAATGCAATTGTCTGGGGTGCTTTTCTGTCTGCAAGTAGGATGCATCACAATGTGGAATTTGCACGGATTGCATTTGAGCAACTGGTTCAGGTGGAGCCAGAGAACCCTGGAAATTTTGTGACGATGTCAAACGTATACACAAAGGCTGGAATGGTAGAGGATGCAAAGAGCGTGAGGATGATGATTGACAGGGAAGAGTTGGTGAAGCCTTCAGGACAAAGCTGTGTTGAAGCTGCATAAGAAGGTGTAGATTTCACAGATTTTTGTCTCCATTTTAAGTTTTTATCCTGTCAGTAATGATGAGAGTTTTTTTTGCTGTAATGCCATATTTTACATATTATTCGGTCCATTTCGTAAAATAAACTAGAGTTACCTGTTACATCAAATCATAAACAATTTATCCAAGGCCACATATTAGATTATGCCATGAAAATATGAATAGTTGATATATTTCATTGGTGACACGTTCTGTTTGCGTAGAGCCATGATTCTACCTTTAGGCCCAGTTGTCACTGCCTGGCACCAACTTGGTACTGGAATCCATGGACTATTTGTATTGGAAATGAGAATTTCAAGTTATAGTGTCACGTGATGGAATTATTATTCACGCGCGTGAACAATACCACGGGTATGGTAGAAACCGTGTACTGTTCATGCAGGCCTGCGGTTGCATTATTAGTTGGAAAATAGATATAAAAATAATTAGTTTCCTTGTTAGGTGGGTTTACTTCCTTATAAATATATTCTATCTATTAAAGATAGGTTTCCATATATTAGAGATATATTTCCTTAGAAATAGAGATTGTTTCTTATTACTCAAGTCAAGTCATCTCTATAAAAGATGAAGTATGTATGCATTATGAATCAAGCAAGAAGAACAAAGAAACAATAGTTCATCCCCCCATCCCGGTCTCTGTCTATCTTCCTCCTCTAAAGTCCCTCCCCATTCAAGCCGTCGCCGCCTGGCCGTCCTCTCGGTGGTGTTTACCCTGTAATGATCTAAGATCATTACATACAACTTCCTTAATATAAATTTATGGACACACAGAAAAGCTACCAGTATAATTATTTTTATCTTTAGACCATGGTCAGTGTTGGTCAGCTCCTCGTAGTTGGTTAATCTGAATTCGTAGTTTGATGCAATTGGTATGAACTCTGGTGGAAACACGTTAGTATCTATGCTAGTAAACTGTTAACCTGAGCAAAATTGATCTTCTTTTTTGTTTTTAAGTTTGGTTCTCTTGGCACATTCCTTTGAGCCATTGTACAGTTACAAAAAAGATGAACATCTGGAACCTCCATTTTTCATACTAGAGATATAAAATGCACTTCAAATATGAGCTAAACTTGTACCGGTACTATTGCAGTGGAAAACAGTGGCGAGGTGCTCTTGCTGATGGTGAGGATGCAAGGAAAAAAGAACTACCTACTGTGATATGCTAGTGTCAATGTGGGCCATGAATGACAAAAGTGGCTTGTATTAGTGTGATATACAATCAGGAGGCTATCAAGATGAAAGCAAGTTGTAGAAGTAAGCTTTGACGTTCCATGTGCTGTAACTTTTTTTGCAAGAGTACTAGAAACTATTTCTTGACATTATTTTAGAATGACAATGCGAAATATGAGATGATGGTGATCAAGATTGTGGTACAGCACAAGCAACTGACACGGACACATGTTTGAAATAAATTACTAGTGTTTCCAGCATCCATTTAAGTTTCCTCTACATCATGCCAACCTTGATATGGTTCTCTTGGAACAACTCATGCCTGCCTTTTTAGAATTTATTAATCTTTTGTTAGCCTACCTTGTTGATACCATCAGGGATTTGATGAATTATGAAGACCGCCTGGTAATTTCCTTGTGTTCTCTTTATTGTTTGTTCAGATGGTCAATGGTTATTATTGGACTTTGAGTAAGGGATTGCACCAGGACAAACCAAAAATTTACCGCTATAGTAACTGAAGGCAGTCGAAGTACCTATGTATCTTGATGTAATTTAACATGGTATCGCTAATACCAGTGTTCGACCACATTGGTGAAACAGTTTTTACTTATCAACTTATTACAACGTGTTATTCTACTTTTGGTTTTCACCGTGTTTGGCAGGTTGGTTAAATACTAACATAGGAGCTAATTACCAGATGTCATACTTAATCCTTGCTTCCTTTTGTAAGTGATTGCCGGTCTATAATACCATGTTCAATATACCATCTTAGTTAAATATATGTTTAGTTCTTCAGCAGTTTGATTGTATATCATCTGAGTTAATTTTACCTTTACGTTCTGATGCATTGCTTCACAGGCAGCGAAGGCAAGTAAAGTGCTGTAGCTCTTCCCTTGATATCCCACATGATGCATCTCCCTGGGCAGCCACCGTTGGTAGAAGCATTGCTGGTGGCAAAGCATAATGGCTGAGCTTCCGAAAGAAAATCTTCACGTTGCAAGCATTTTTTTAGGGTAGTTGAAAGCAATTTAGTCTGCTTGAATCAGGTCTCATGGGGGTGGTTTTATCTTACAGAACAAAAGGGATTCACATTAGCATATATTCCTTACCTCTATAAGTTGTATCTGATTCTCTCACATTTATCTGTAAAGGAGCTAAGGAAGCGTTGCTAGTGTGATACTACTTGTATTTGGTAGTCTTCACTCTTCAGCCTTTACAGTATCTAAATAATTGACCCTTGATGCTCAGAGCCAGCGTCATGGCTGAGCTTCCGAAAGAAAATCTTCACGTTGCAAGCAGGGGTGGAGCCAGCCAAATCCCAAACCACATGCTGGGCTAAGTTCTAGATCCGTACCTGGTTGCAAGCATTTTTTTTAGGGTAGTTGAAAGAAAATCGTCATCACGACCAGTCTTTTTCTCGCCGCGAACAGCATTTAGGCCTGTGCCTGAACATTGCCATGTTGCCATCCACTGAATAGAGTATATTTGTTAAACACGTGCTATTGCAATTTGAGGTTGATTCCGACTAGGAGCGTACATGCTGTGCATGACTTTGCTATGGTCCAGAATTACCAGACAAACCGATGCGGTCCAGCCCAAATACCTCATCGGCCCTGCCCGCATAGCCATTCCCCGTGGAAAGAGGCAAACAAGCGCGGGAACGGTGACAAACACCGAGCGTTTTCTAGAGGTTAACCGCCTGTGCCCCAGCCCTTCCCACCTCCATCTTGGCGGCGACGACGACGGAGGAAGCGAAATCCAATGGCTCCGAGAGGCGGCCACGCGACCGCAGCCAGCTCCGGCTCCGAGGACGATAAGGAGGAGGTGGGCTTCTCCAGGAGTTACTTCCTGGCCAAGGAGAAGGAGCCCTCCTTCGGCAAGAAGCGCGCCCGCGCCGCCGGTAAGCTCTCTGACCTCAACCTCGTCGACGAGCAGGTCTGGCAACCCACTTCTCCTCCGAACCCTCGAATCGCCTCTTTGACTTTCTGCGCCCGTAATTTGTGGGTACACTTGACTGATTTGCGATCTGTGCAGGTGTTGCGAGCATCACTCGCTGAGATCCCCCAAGCACGAGAAAGAGGTGGAGGCTCTGACGACAAGCTACAAGGACCAATACCGCAATTGGCTGTTCGAGCTAAGGTTTTCTTTTGGGGACGACTAGCGCTCGGACGTACGGTCCGAGCGCTAGCGCCGTACGCAGTGGTGGATCGTTGGATTTTGAAACACAGCGCTGCAGCCGTCCATCTAGAGCAAGCGAACATCCTGAATGTCATGCGCAGTGCAGAGCGCACACAGAATCAATATCCCCGATTACGGCGTCTCCAAGCTTGCTCGTCACCATCCGAATTTATGGTCGGTGTTGAGCCAAGCGGCGACGCGCCGGAGCTAGAACTGGCCACAGCCACGGGGCATGTTGCGGCCGAGAGAGCGCCTGGCAGGTCAGTGCAGCCGCGAGCCAAGGTCGTGAATCCGGAGGAGTGGCGCCATGGACCGAGCCGGGGCAGGAGGAGCCGACGCCAAACGCTAGGACTAAGAACCAAAGAAATGAAGAGGAAGAAGACCAAGAAAGAGATGCAGCCTGGAGTGTTCGGCCGAAGCAAATGAATGAATGTGTGAGAGAAATAATGGAATAAAGACAGGGAAAGGGATGAGTGGCCAGGAAATCTCCGCTGGGAAAAAGGTAGGTAGGTAGGTAGGTGAGAGAAGGTAATTAGATGGGAGAATGGATTAGAGAAGGGGATTAGGTGATGAAAGATTAGGAAATAAAGGCTAGATTTGATAATTAGGGGAAGGGGTAATATATAAAAGGGTTTTTCGGACACGGTTACAACATCCTCGGACAACGGTTGTAATATCACAAATCAAAAAACAAAGTATCTGGAAAAAAATGTGTTGAAAAAAATTGCAACATCGTCGTGAACGGTATGCAACATTTTTTTTTCTATAGATGCAATATTTTTTTTCTACAGATGCAACATTTCATCAAAATCCGAAAATCAATAAAATGGGAGAGAGGAACCGAGCCATGCACCATTTTTTTTTCTACAGATGCAACATTTCATCAAAATCCAAAAATCAATAAAATGGGAGAGAAACCGAGTCATGCAACATTTTTTTTTTCTGCAGATGCAATATTTTTTTTTTATAGATGCAACATCTAAGGACAATGGTTGCAACATCTCCGGACAAAGGTTGCAACATCCCCAGACAATGGTTGCAACATCCTAGGACAACGGTTGCAACATCCTAGGACAATGGTTGCAACATCCCCCGACAACGGTTGCAATATCCCCGAACAACGGTTGCAACATCCCTGAACAATGGTTGCAACATCCTAAGACAACAGTTGCAACATCCTAGCACAATGGTTGCAACATCCCCGAACAATGATTGCAACATCCTCAGACAATGGTTGCAACATCCTAAGACAACGGTTGCAACATCCTAGGACAATGGTTACAACATCCTCCGACAATGGTTGCAACATCTTAGGACAGTGGTTGCAACATCCCCGGACAACGGTTGCATCTGTAGAAAAAAATGTTGTAAACATTTTTTCTGATATAGTTAGGATCGTTGTCGTGCGTCCGTGGTTTTTTTTTTCCGAAAGGATTTTTCACGTAAAAATCGGTGCACCTAAATGTTGGTTACGACAGAGCTTTCATGTTCATAAAGCCCTGTGTTAGTATTGAACAGGACACGGCCTGGCCACATCGATCGACCTGCACGTGATGCCACGCACACACTTGAGTCAAATGAAAGCCGGCCATAGCAGTCATCGTAGTTGTAAATTAGTAATGGGTAAAAAAATAGCTACTATCATCTGACTATCGAGTCGCGTAGATGAGGTCGATCTACCTGTCGGTGACTGCCCAAATTAATTAGTTGTGGATAAAGAAGAGCTGTGCCAAGGGAATACTAGAACTAGAAAACAAGCAAGGTTACATAATGAGCCAAGGAACGAGGTGTCCAAACTATTTTCTTCCTATCGGACGCATGCCTCTAAAGATTATCCTTTTCTTTTTTTATATGGGTAATGATCCCACACATACTTCTGATAGGAAGTATTCCGTCCGTACGATCCATGGTCCGGAATGACGTCGATACAATGACACACTTCACCAATGTCCAAAGTTCTAGGCTGACACGCTGGCCCAGTTTCACGCTCGATCAGCGACAGTCCATGAGGCCATGACAATGATATTGAGCTGAAATGAGCCATTCGTGCACTTCTGGCCCATCAAATATTGTTGTATGCCGCCATCGTGAGGCCGACGTCAGGTATGTCATATTTTTTTTCCCGAAGGTAAGGTATGCTGTATTTCATAATGTAAATTATGTAATGCGTATATATGCCCGGGGGGGGGGGTTCATTTTGACAAAAAAAATTCCATTGGAGAATCAAATCAACTTGAGAAGTTCCCTAGTAATTCTAGTAATTTACAAGGATAATCCTACATATTTTGTACTAAAAGTTGAACTCCAAACTCTGTCAGTATTAAGAGAGCAAATTAGTGAAATATCTGAAACAAAACATAAACACGATGAAAAAGAAACAGAGAATTTGTAGCGGCGTACTTCTTTGCGATGTTGCATCTATATATATATAAAAAATGTTGCGGCCCGTTGAAAAAAATGTTACATCCATAGGGAAAAGATGTTGCATACTGTTTACAGTGATGTTGCAAGATTTTTTTAACGCGTTTTTTTTTCATATGCTTTGTTTTGATTTGTGATGTTGCAACCGTTGTCCGGGAATGTTGCAACCATTGTCCTAGGATGTTGTAACCGTTGTTCGGGGATGTTGCAACCATTGTCCTAGGATGTTGCAACCGTTGTCCGGGGATGTTGCAGCCATTGTCCGGGGATGTTGCAACCCTTATTCTAGGATGTTGCAGCCGTTGTCCTAGGATGTTGCAACCGTTGTCCGGGGATGTTGTAGCCATTGTCCGTGGATGTTACAACCATTGTTTGTGGATGTTGCAACCATTGTCTGTGGATGTTGCAGCCGTGTCCGAGAAATGTTGCATGCAGCGGCATACTACTTTGCGATGTTGCATATATATAAAAAAAATGTTGCGGCCCGTTGAAAAAAATGTTGTATCCATAGGAAAAAAATGTTGCATACTATTTACGGTGATGTTGCAAGATTTTTTCAACGCGTTTTTTTTTCATATGCTTTGTTTTGATTTGTGATGTTGCAATCATTATCCGGGGATGTTGCAACCGTTGTCTGGGGATGTTGCAACCATTGTCCTAGGATGTTGCAACGTTGTCCAGGGATGTTGCAACCGTTGTCCAGAGATGTTGCAACCATTGTCCGAGGATGTTGCAACCGTTGTCCGGGGATGTTGGATGTTGCAACCATTATCCTAGGATGTTGCAACTATTGTCCTAGGATGTTGCAACCGTTGTCCGGGGATATTGCAACTGTTGTCCGGGTATGTTGCAACCGTTGTCCTAGGATGTTGCAACCGTTGTCCGGGGATGTTGCAACCGTGTCCGGGGGATGTTGCAACCATTGTCCTATGATGTTGCAACCGTTATCTAGACATGTTGCATTTTCGGACCGTACGGTGGGACCTATTCCTATAGGCCACGCCATCTTCTAATTAATCAAGTAACTGAGGGGGTGTGGGGCCACTATTGAGGACATCAATTAACCAGATGGGAATCAATGGTTTTGATCAACCTTCGTTACTTTAATCCAAACGGTGGCCGAACCGTACGACGAAAATCTCGACGTCGGACGTATGAGCCATAGCAGTGTCCTTTTTATGGCATCAAATGTATGTACAACAACATTGTCCTATTGGTTATGAAAACCATCCATTACAGTTTCCTCTTTTTAGGGAGTCCATTATAAATCCCTAATACACTAATAATTGTTGAGCATCTTTTTTTTAAGAGGAATTGTTGAGCATTTTGTATTCTTGTCCCACCAACACTGCTCGGCTCGTGATGGCCCACCAATACCGCTCGGCCCATCCAGTTGATCGTGACGGCCGAAAGATGCCTGTCCGATCCTATCGCCATCCATGCGTTTTCTCTCTCTTTTGAGACCGAACCAAGGCCCATCTGTTCGATCTAAGTAGCACCCGCGCTACTTGTGAGGGCGTACGATGAGAATCATCTCATCGTACGTACGACCCCTAGTGCCTCCCTTTTTATATACTTATTTCTGACGCATCATCAGTCAGTATTGTAGATTGAAGTGCATAATCGATGTGGTGCTCTGTTGCAGGTGTGACTTTAGCCTTCTGATGTATGGCTTTGGATCTAAGAAGCTGTTGCTCGAGGATTTTGCCTCCACCACCTTGACTGATTTAACTGTCATTGTGATCAATGGCTATCTTCTGTCCATCAACTGGAAGCAAGTATGGCCTTTTGCCCAATATTGACCTCTTGTCTATAGAATGGATTGCTTTGTCACGCTCTTGTTCAAATTCTTTGACATCTATCAATAATGTATCATGAATTGCATTGAATGTTCAATCCTTGTTGAATAAACAAACTAAACAGTGATGGCATCGATTCATCATGCAAAGTTGATTATGCAAGCTTGATTTCTATTGATTGATACTTGAATTGGCTTTAACCTTTGTTTGCTAATAGGTTTGAGAATTGAAGTAGATGAAACACTTAAATAAATAGGTGTGACCTTTGTTTATCTTGGTATTGCATATGGAGCCCTTTGTGTGTCTAATACGATGCGTTGGTCCCAAACATCTGTAAGTTTTGCATATTGAAACCACAACTTGAACTGCTAAAATTGTCAAATTTGACGCTTTAAGTAAATGCATGTGCATCTGAATTGCTTTCACTTCAATAGCTATGGAAGCTATTAAGACCAGAGATCACAAACACAGCGGAAAACTTGCGATAAAATCGACGATCCCCAAGAAGGCAACAAAACACCAAGAATCCTCATAGAGGCTGGTCTGACCGAAGCTTGGCCGGTCTGACATCTTATCGGGATGAACATTAAAATCAGCACGATTTCAAGATCACAAATCTACTCAACTTTTGATCCGATGATCCAAATCCCTTCAAATTTCAACCATAGTTCATCAAGAAGGTCAGGAACCTATTCCAATCGACGATCGGGAAGATCGAGGCCAAGGTTCCTTTGAATTTCTTAGATGAGAGCAATAGGGCACAAGAACCGAGGAAATTCAAACTTTGATCCAAGAACTTGCTCGTGGGTGAATGATGATCAAGATGACCCTGGATAGATTCCTATATGTCCCAACACGCAAGATCATAGTAAGGAACCAAAAGAAAACCAAAGGAACACTAAAATCCCAAAAGTCACCAAAAAGAGAGAAAGAACAAGAAGAGACTCATCTTGAGGAAATCATGCTTAGATTGATTTGAGAATGATGTTGGTTTACAGTCACTCCACCATAGAGGACAAAAGCTCAACACTTGAGCACACAATCAATCCACCTCTCACAAACCCTAGCCAAAACTACTTCACTTTTTCAAATCACCAATTAGGGTTTTTCTCTTAGAAGGACTTGAAGACTCCACATCTGGACATCTCTCTTTTATAGTGGAGGCTAAGTTTAGAGAGAGGACCCTAACGGGCATCCGTTAAACCCACACACAAACGGGTCTACACTCACGTACACTTCTCAAAGCGGATGATGAACTAGGCTTCCCGAATCTGTCTCTTCATGATCTTCATCTTTACTTTACCTAAACTGCCTCTCCTTTAACCGTCTTGCGCCACGGTTTTTCGAAAAGTCACCAAGGCGGTTTTTTGGTGAAGTTACAAACTACCCCTTCTTTATCCTTCTCCAAAGACTGAGTCCAATCATCATAAAGCAATCCCATACTTCACCATGTGTAGGTTGATCAACGGATCTCTTCATGTCAGCAAGTCTCTCCCACCCGGCTCTCACCGAAGCCACCATGGCACTTGCACCGATCCCCGCGCCACTTGATGCAACCAATCGCACTAAACTCCCTGTTCGGTTATCCTTGTCCATCTTGCGTCATGCTTGAGTCTAATGACTTCACCTGACATCTTCGATCATTCTGGATCTTAGTTCTCCTAGCTTAGTCCCGATCATCCTCGCCGTTGACCGTCGTTGACCTCCAAGCCTCCCGCACAACAATACACCAAGAAATTAATTCTGGGCACAAGTTCTTTGCAACTTGACCCACGTTAGTCAAAACATGCATCATGCAACACATATGCACTAAAACCCATGAAATTGATCTAACCCACGATCATCGCCGCCTTTGTCGGCCAATTATTAGAACCATCTTTGGTCGATCATGACCCATGGCGATCCTCGATCACTGGCCGACCGCCCCTTGGCGGTCGGACCTCCCGATCCACAAACCTGGCTAGAAGTTGGCTAAGGACTGAAAATATCCCTCTCTGGAATTTTTGGTAAAAACCTATCTAGTTTTGTCCGATGCTCCATTAAATGCAACTCCTAACACTCCCACATAAGTGTTTGATCAGGTTTGCCAAAATTCAACGGTGACTTCGGACCGGTCAGATCGCTCACCTTGCTGGTTTGACCGTCCCCTGGGCCGGTCAGACCGCCAGCCACTTGACCTTTACCCTGGTCAGTCTAACCACTGGTCATAACCGGTTAGACCGCCGGCAATGGCTGGTCAAACCACCTATGCCTGACAGCAATCCTGATTTTGCCGAAAACGAGTGTTTCGGCAAATCCTCACCACCATTGCCAATTGTATCATTATCCTAAGATCAGAAGCATATCCCTATGACATCCACAAATTTTAATTTGTTTCTTTTTTAGGTCATAGCAACAATAGCTGAAGTATTTTTGGGAGTAAACAGAACTTAAGTGAAAACACCAGTCAGGAACAAGGTCCCAATTACCACAACCTTTTGCCCCCTAATCAATAGACGATATCATCTCATTTCTAAACAACCAGACATCTGACGACGGAGATTATTACGTGTGCCTTCTTATTCACAATATTGATGGACCTGCCTTGTGTGATGCTGAATCACAACAGTATTTTGCACAAGTTTCTTGCTGCCCACAAGTCCGTCTTGTCGCATCAGCCGATCATGTTAATGCACCTTTATGTAAGTTCCTGGCACCTTTAGCTTCATCCTTCCCTAATGCCTTCATTGCTTAACGTATGCTAAACTGGCAATTATTGTAGTATGGGACAAGAAGATGGTGCACACACAATTCAAGTGGAGCTGGTACCATGTCCCAACATTTGCACCTTACAAAGTCGAAGGTGTGTTCTTCGCATTGATACTTGCTAGTGGCTGTCATGCCCAAACCAAGAAAACTGCACATGTTGTTCTGCAAAGTCTGACACCGAATGCACAAAGTGTTTTTAGAGTTCTTGCAGAATATCAGTTGGCAAGTGAAAAAAAGGAAGGCAAGTTCATTGTAGACTTATTTTCCTGTAAGAATTCCCATGGTTTGCAAACTAAACCTCATTTGCCTTGTTTGTCAGGTATGCTTGACAGTAGCTTGTACACCAAATGTTGTGAGCGCTTTCTTGTAAGCAGTCAAGTGACATTGAACTCCCACCTGACGGAGTTTAAAGATCATGACCTGGTGAAGATCAGACAACACTCTGATGGCCATGATAGCCTCCACATTCCTCTTGTTTCTGAAGCGCTGGAGAAACTATTGCAAGAATTGGCCTGACCTTTTGGATTTTGACTTTTTCGATTGATCATTTGACCAAGCATAACTCTTTCAAAGGAGAAGTTTTGTCTGCTACATGTAATCACCATGGGAAGAACTCAGTTGAGTATTCCATTCTGTAATTGTACATGGATTATTTATCACTTGACTTATTTAACTGGCTGCCTGTTGCGTGAATTGCTTTGCTACATGTTGTTATAAACTTCTTCGGCTCAAAATTTTGATCATGAACCGTGATTTGGTATTGCGCAATTTCAATAGGGAACTGTATTTGGAAGGCAATGTTTTAGAATTTAGACAAAAGCATTTAGTGCGCCTAAAGATCTCCTGCATATACCTCTTAAATACTCAATTGTTGGGCGCATTTGTCCTCAAGTTGAAATTACATGGTTTTGAATGCAGTGTATGCCTCAATCAACTACCTATGCAATTACAACTTACACATAATCAAATTAACCAACATTCATATGAAAATAACATGATTTCTTCCTTCATTGCATGGAATCGGTATTACATTATTCTTAAGAGTCTTGTACACATTAGTAGTCTCTCTCGGCCCATGAGGCCCAAATAATCTTGTATATACTTATCTTCTCAATAATGAATAAAATGCACGGCCGTGAATAGTAAAATCATCTCCAAAATCTGACATAGTATCAGAGCCTATGATTAGGGTTAGGGACTAGACCCAGTTAGGTCGCCGTCATCCTTGTCGTCACCGACGTGCTACCTCTCTTCCTTTCCCTCTCTTGTGGTTTGCCTCCGTCCACATTTTCCCGCCGCCTCCATCTCGCTGGAGGCTCTGTATTCCTCGACTTGCCTCCCTCTCTCCTCTCTGCTTGTGAGCCAATGTGACCTTCCCGAGCTCGATTGGACCAGATCATGCGGCCTTGTGCTCGATCCCGCCGCCTCGAGCTCGCCTGCATCGCGGCGCCGCCCAAACCTCTGCTCCGTTGCTCGAACCACAACCTACCTCAATTTGGACTATTGTAGCCTCGGATTTGAGCCACCACTGCTTGATTCGAGTTGCTACCGCTAACTTTGACCTCCGCTGAAGAAGGCGACGTCAAGGAGCTCCAAGGCCGGGTTGTAGTTCCCGATGGGCAGGATCGCGAGGTTCCTCAAGGCCGGCTAGTACGTCGATCGCGTTGGCACCAACGCCCTCGTCTACCTCACCGCCATCCTCGAGTACCTCGCAATTGAGGTCCTGGAGCTTTGAAAGCATCTAGGCCCCTAAAAATGGTTTTGGAAATTAATGACAATATATGAATATGGGATTAACATGTTTATTGAGTATTTACAAGGTTAAATCCCATCGGTGAACGTGTTGATGCAAAGTGGCATGCAAAATGGACTACACGAGGATCTTTTGGCTCAAAGACAAGGTACAAGTAGTCTAGGATCTCTTTTTCATTTTACTGGTCTAGGAGTTTTGGATGAAAGACCGGATTATAGGATAAACACCGTACTATTAAGAGGAATCATGACTAGTAGCTTGATAGCATGTTCTTGTGCCATATGGATCAATTTAGGATCATGCATGCATTTGAATTTAAAATTGAAATTAAAATAAAAAGTTCTAAGTGCTTCTGTCCATAATCGGTAGTACCGCAGTTATACTTGCGGTCGTACCGCTTGGTGCAGTATGACCGGACTTTACTTGGCGGTAGTACCGTATTTTGAAGGGAACAGCCAATTAAGTGTTCAAGCGGAACGACCGGGTCCTTGAACGGTTGTACCGCATCGCGGTCATTCCGCATTTTAGTTGGCGGTTCAATAAAACCAGAAGCGTTGCAAATTGCCTCAGAATCTCTCATGGAAATCGGTCGTACCGCTCGTGGCTAACGGTCGTACCGTTGTGCGGTCGTTCCGATTTTTGTGAGGCGGTTCAATAAAAACAGAACAAGTGCAAATCTGCTCAAAAACTCAATCTGGAAATCGGACGTCCCGCGCTTAGGGAACGGTCGTACCGGCCTGCGGTCATTCCGATTTTTATATGGCGGTACAAAAATTCTAGAACCATTGCAAATCTTAGCCAATCTTGAAACCCTACGAACGGTCGTACTGCTCGTAGAAACGGTACGACCGGGGCAAATCGGACGTACTGCAAGTTTGCCTGCGGTCGTTCCGACTGGGTATTCAACGGCTAGCTTTTTTCTTTTTTAGTATCTGTTCTAGCCGTTGACTGTGCTTAGTCAGAAGTGCGGTCGTACCGCAAATTGTACTGCGGTCGTTCCGATTTTGCCTGAGAATTTGGGTTTCGTCTCCAACGGTCATAATTGTTGGTGGGGGCTATAAATACCCCCTAACTGCTCATGTCAAGGCTGCTAGTGCCCATTTTGACATTCATAGAGCCTTGAGAGCCCTTGCATTCACTCAATACTCAAAAACACTCTTGTGCATTCATTGTGAGCTTGTTGAGATACATTCAAGTGCATTCATTCTCCTAGTTGATCCATGTGCACTTGAGTGCCGTCAAGTGAAGACCTTGATCTATTACTCTTGGAGTGTTGCCGCACTCTTAGACGGTTGGTGGTGGAGCACGGTGATCTCTTCAAAGAAGATTGTGAAGAGACCCGGTGCAAGCTTGTGAGTGGTTCGGTGTTCACCATCTCCGGAGCGGAGGAAGAACAACCATAGTGATTTGAGGGAAGGCTTAATTCGTGGAGCCGGCTTGAGACGTCAAGCTTCCTCAACGTGGATTAGTGAAGACCGGCAAGTCTTTGATACCACGGGAAAAACATCGCCGTGTCTTTGTGGTTATCTCTAGTCTTTACTTTCCGCATTTTATATTTCTAGTTTGTTTATTGTGATTGGTTTGCTTAGCTAGAAGTATAACTTGTTTAGACTAAGTGATTAATTGGTGAAATTGTTAATTTGTTTAAAAATTTAAAAACCTCCTATTCACCCCCCCTCTAGTCGGTATCCTTGATCCTACAAGTGGTATCAGAGCTTGGTCTCTCATTGATTTAGACTTAACCGTCTAAGAGAGAAAAGGATGGCTAGTGAGGGAATTGCTATAGGAAAGGCTCCTTTATTTAATGGCTCAAATTATGCTTATTGGAAAATTAGAATATCAATTTACTTAAAGGCCATGAGTCCAAGCGTATGGAAAATCGTAAATGAGGGTTACGTCATGCCACTTGATCCACTACATCCCATGGATCAAGAGACGCGTAATGCTCATTTAGATGCCCAAGCTATGAATGCTCTTTTTGGCGCTTTGAACGCGGATGAGTTCAATAGAGTGAGTAATTTGGAAACCGCTCATGATATTTGAACCACTCTCTCGGAAATCCATGAAGGTACATCCACGGTCAAAGAAGCCAAATTGCATAGGCTTCGGATCAAATATGAGACATTCATGATGTTGCCTCATGAAAACATCAATGAGATGTATTCACGACTCAACAACATTGTGAATGAGCTCAAAGGCCTTGGGACTAACTTTCTTGATATTGATGTTGTGCGCAAGATGCTTAGGGCTCTCCCGGACAAGTATGAGATGTTGGTGACTTTATTTCTCAACTCACCCGAGTTGCCAAGGATGACACCAACGGGGCTCTTGGGCAACATCATCACAAATGAGTTGTTCAAAAAGGACAAGGAAGAGCTCTTGGAGACATCTTCCTCAAAGAAGAAGATCACCGCTTTCAAGGCCAAGGCGGAATCAAGCGATGATGAAGATGAAGAAGGAGATTTCGATGAGCAGTATGCACTCCTTGTGAGAAGGATGAAGAGGGTCATGAAGAGACGCCCCAATAGAAGCTACAACTTCGACAAGTACAAGAAGGGGCAATCCTCAAGTGACAAGAAGCGTTATAGCAACATTCGGTGCTATAATTGTGAAGAGAAGGGGCACATTGCTTCTCATTGTCCCGAAAAGAAGGATAACAAGAACAAGTCATTCAAGAAGAAGGAGTACAATGGCAAGAAGAAGCTCTTCAAGAAACTTCACAAAGACGGCAAGCATGAAGCCCACATTGGAGAGTGGGATTCAAATGATGAGTCAAGTGACTCCGATTCCGATGAGGAAGAATCCCCCAAGAAGAAGGGACTAGTCGGCATCGCCATCAAGGAAGCACCATCGCTATTCTCCACTCCTACTTGCCTCATGGCAAAAGGAGATAAGATAAAATCCATTATTAGTGATGAACCAACTTATGATGAATTAATGGATATGCTTAATGATTTAAATGAATATCTTGGAAAAGAAAAATCAAAATATAAGGTCTTAAATAAAGAATACAATACTCTAAAAGATTCTTATATGGAGCTTAAGGAAGCTCATAACTTGTTTATCTAAGAATATTCACATAAGTCTTGTTCTAATGTAGGAATTACATGCAATATTATTGATAAAATGCATAGTGTAGAAATTGCTAAGACTAGTGCATCTACTTTATGTGATGACCTACTTGCTATGCCATGTTGCTCTAATATTGATGCTAATCAAAATATTGTTGAGCAAAATGATTCAAAGCTTATTCATGAGAACAATGAGCTAAAAGAACAAGTGTCCAAGCTAAGCAAGAGCTTGGAAAGATGCTTCAAGGGCAAGGCCACTCTTGACAAAATTTTGAGTGAGCAAAGGTGCTCATTCAACAAGGAAGATCTTGGGTATGTGCCTAAGAAAGGTAAGGAGCCGGCAAACATGCCCACAAAGTTTGTGAGGCAAAATGGTAAGTATTGTTATAAATACCGGGAAATAGGACATGTGCAACAAGATTGTCCTAAGGGTAAGACTCCATCCATTGGAATATATGATTCTTGCTATATGCTTAAAAAGTCTAAGGATGGTAAAATAATTGATCGTTTTGTTGGCACTTCAATTTTAGGCGCTAAAAAGAATGTTATTTGGGTGCCTAAATCCTTGGTTACTAACCTCCAAGGACCCAAACAAATTTGGGTACCTAAAAGAACTTGACTTTTGTTTTGTAGGTGAAATATAAAACCGGTGGAAAACATTGGTTGCTTGATAGTGGATGCACACAACACATGACCGGTGATAGAAAAATGTTCACCACATTCGAGAATGGCCAAGGAATGGAAAAGATCACTTTTGGAGACAATAGCAAAGGAAAGGTATTAGGATTGGGTAAAATTGCTATCTCAAATGACCTTTCCATTTCTAATGTTTCTTTAGTAGAATCATTAAACTTTAACTTGCTATCCGTTGTCCAAATTTGTGATCTTGGACTAATTTGTTCATTCTCTAGTGAAAGTGTAACCATTTCTAATGCAAAAGATAGCTCTTTAGCTTTCAAAAGCTTTAGATTTAGAAATCTTTACCTAGTTGATTTTAGTTCAAGTGAATCTTGTTTAAAAACTTGTTTAATGGCAAAAACCTCATTGGGTTGGCTTTGGCATAGAAGGCTAGCTCATGTTGGAATGATTCAACTCAAAAAGTTTTTCAAACATGATTTAGTTGTTGGCTTGAAAGATGTGAAGTTTGAGAAAAATAGACTTTGTAGTGCTTATCAAGCCGGTAAACAAGTCGCAAATTCTCATCCTTCCAAGAGTATCATGTCAACATCTAGACCATTGGAACTGTTACATATGGACTTGTTTGGGCCAACAACCTATAAGAGTATTGGAGGTAATAGCTATTGTTTAGTCATTGTGGATGATTACTCTAGATACACATGGGTATTCTTCCTAGATGACAAAAGTGAAACCTCCGGGATTTTCAAAAGATTTGCAAAAAAGGGCCCAAAATGAATTTGATTTCGAAATAAAGAAAATCCGTAGTGATAATGGTTCCGAGTTCAAGAATACTAAAGTTGAAGACTTTTATGATGAACTTGGAATAAAGCATGAACTTTCCACAACCTACACTCCGAAGCAAAATGGAGTAGTAGAAAGGAAAAATCGTACATTAATTGAAATGGCTAGGACAATGTTTGATGAATATAATACTTCCGATATCTTTTGGGCGGAAGCTATTAATACCGCTTATCATGCTATAAATCGTCTTTATTTGCACTGTCTTTTGAAAAATACTTCCTATGAGCTTCTTGTAGGAAGAAAACCGAACATCTCTTATTTCCGAGTTTTTGGTTGCAAGTGTTATATTTTAAAGAAGGGTGTTCGTCTTTCAAAATTTGATAGTCGTTGTGATGTTGGTTTCTTACTTGGTTATTCTTCAAATAGCAAAGCTTATCGTGTCTTCAACAAAAACTCCGGTTTGGTTGAAGAAAGACACGATGTGCAATTTGATGAAACTAATGGCTCTCAAGAAGAGCATGAGAACTTGGATGATGTAGGTAATGAAGTCTTAAGAAAAGCAATGGAACATATGCAAATAGGCGACGTCAAGCCCGAAGACGATCCAACATCTTCACTCAAGTTGAACCACCCACCTCTTCCACAAATCAAGTACAACTTAGTGAAGAGGACAACAAAGAAGATGATCAACCATCCAACCAACCACCAAGAATTCACAATGCAATTGCAAAAGATCATCCAATAGATCAAATATTGGGTGACGTAAGTAAGGGTGTCCAAACTCGCTCTCGTGTTGCTTCTTTTTGTGAACATTACTCTTTTGTCTCTTATATTGAGCCAAAGAATGTAGAAGAAGCACTTGAAGATCCGGATTGGGTGAATGCTATGCATGAAGAACTAAACAACTTCACCCGGAATGAAGTTTGGACATTGGTGGATCGAGCCAAAGAACACAATGTTATTGGTACAAAATGGGTCTTTAGGAACAAGCAAGATGAGAATGGTTTAGTTGTTCGGAACAAGGCAAGGTTGGTCGCTCAAGGGTATTCACAAATTGAAGGTTTGGATTTTGGTGAAACCTTTGCTCCCGTAGCTAGGCTTGAATCAATTCGGATATTACTTGCTTTTGCATCATGCTTTGATATTAGATTATTTCAAATGGATGTTAAAAGTGCATTCTTAAATGGTAAAATATCCGAACTTGTCTTTGTTAAACAACATCCCGGTTTTGAAGATCCAAAGAATCCAAATCATGTCTATAAACTCTCCAAGGCGTTCTATGGTCTTAAACAAGCTCCTAGAGCATGGTATGAACGCCTTAGAGATTTTCTAGTCTCAAAAGGATTCAAAATTGGGAAGATTGATTCAACTTTATTCACTAAAGTCATAAATGATGATTTCTTTGTATGTCAAATTTATGTTGATGATATCATTTTTGGGTCTACTAACCAAGATTTTTGCGAGGAATTTGGTGATATGATGTCTAGGGAATTTGAATTGTCAATGATTGGAGAATTAAGCTATTTCTTTGGACTACAAATCAAGCAACTCAAGGATGGGACTTTCATAAGTCAAACCAAGTACGTGAAGGATTTACTTAAAAGATTTGGCATGGAAGATTCAAAGCCCATCAAGACTCCCATGGCCACAAATGGCCATCTTGATCTAAATGAGGGAGGTAAACCAGTAGATTTAAAGCTTTATAGATCTATGATTGGTAGCTTGCTTTATCTTACCGCATCTAAACCCGATATAATGTTTAGTGTTTGCATGTGTGCACATTTTCAAGCAACGCCAAAAGATTGTCATTTAATGGCCGTTAAAAGAATACTAAGATATTTAAAGCATTCCTCTAGCATTGGCCTTTGGTATCCTAAAGGTGCTAAATTTGATTTAATTGGATATTCGGATTCCGATTATGCGGGTTGCAAAGTGGATAGAAAAAGCACCTCAGGTAGTTGTCAATTCTTAGGAAGATCTTTAGTATCATGGTCATCCAAGAAACAAAACTCCGTAGCATTATCCACCGCCGAAGCCGAATATGTTTCCGCGGGAAGTTGTTACGCTCAATTGCTATGGATGAGGCAAACATTAATGGATTATGGAATTAAAATTGATAAGATGCCTCTTTTGTGTGACAATGATAGTGCCGTGAAAATTGCTAATAACCCTGTTCAACACTCAAGAACCAAGCATATAGATATCCGCCACTATTTCTTGAGAGATCATGTGAGCAAGGGAGACATTGAAATTAGCCACATAAGAACTGAGGACCAATTAGCGGACATTTTCACCAAGCCATTAGATGAAGGTCGCTTTTGCAAATTAAGGAATGAGTTAAATATCATAGATTATTCAAATGTTGTTTGAACTCTTGCCTCATGTTATGTGCTCCATTTGATATTATTTGAGTATTTTATGAAAATATTTTTTAAATCTTTATTAAGAATAGCTATGATCATAAAAATTATGTTCCTATATAGACAATAGTCTATTCTATGCATAATGATTCTTAATGATATTTATTTGAGTGCAAAATTATGGATCATTTGCAAAATAATCTAAGATTCCTAGAAAATCCAGAAGTCCCAGGATAATCGGAACAACCGGCGTTATACACGCGGTACGACCGCTGTGCGGTACGACCGGCGGCATTTGGTTGGTACGACCGCAACGGTTTGTAAAGAAAACTTAACTCCCAGTAGTTATTGTTTTTCTCTCGGCCGTAACTCCCTCGCAGCGGTTCGTCCACCCCTCCTCGTCCGTTACAACCTCTCCCTCCCTCCCTCTCTCTCTCTCTTTCTCTCACTCGTGCGACCCAACTCCCCTCCAGTCCACTCAGATTTCTAAATCTTTTGATTCCTTCGCGTTGCCAGCCTCTCCTAGGTTCAACTCCTCCAATCCGAAGGTAAAAACTTATTTGATTCCAGATTCATCTCCTTTGGAACCCTAGGATGTCCATTTTTAGGGTTTATTGAAAATGTGATTTTCTGTAGTTCTAATTGGGCAAAGTATGTTATTTGGTGTCTTAAGATGGTTGCGCATCAGATTCATGGATTCAATCCATGAAAAATTACCAAATATGCAAGATTTGACAGCCCTAGAACTCGGTTAGGAAAATCGGAACGACCGGTTCTTGAGCGCGGTACGACCGTAGTGCGGTCGTACCGGTCAATGAACGGCGGTACGTCCGATTGTCCTGACAGAAAACAGAAATGTCAATTCTTTTTAAACAAAATTCCATTCCAATCATTCCTTTGAATATCTTGTAACCTATTCTCTATTTCTAAAGATGCCTAGGATGAGGGTTGCGACAAGGAAATCTTATGGACCCCCTCGAGGACAGTCATCTCCTCAAACCTCTGCCGCTCCTACTCGATCACCTCAACGTCGACGTCGGTCACCTCCAGTGCGGCAATCACGTTCCGTTCGTCAGAAGGTCGTGCATGGTAAAGGAAAAGGGCCAGCATCAGAATCTGAGACAAAAGCAAGTGAGGACTATGTCTCTGATGATCAGACTCAATCTGAGCCCGACTCTCCAGAAGGTACATTTGATAACTTAGGAGATCCTCCAGCATCTCCAATTGATTTACGCCTACTATCAGCAGATGATTATGCAATCAAAAGGCATGTAAATCAGTACCTCTTAAAGTCAGATAGTGTACACCCTGGTTTTCACACTGTCTTCCAAGAGCAAGTGTTTGAGCAGCTGTATGGTCCTAACAGAAAGTTTGCAGATCATAAATGGATCAAGTGGACTCACTTAAATTCTTTGGACAATTACAGTAGTATTTATCAGCTCTTTCTTCGAGTAGGTCTTCATGACCTTGTTGCACTGAAACAGAACAATGACGACAAGCTTATCAGACAGTTCTATGCTACAGTGCATGTCTCTCCTGACCTGAATTCTATTAGATGGATATCAGCCTCTAAGTATGTGGAGAGCACCAAGGAAGAGTTTGAGCAAGTTTTGAGGGTTCAGTCCGGAACTTGGGACAAAGTCTTTGAGAGGCCTGCTTTATTGTGTCCTGCTTGGTCTGATTACTATGACCCTACTATCAAAAACAAGTTAGGCACAATCACTGGACTGAGACCAATTCCTAGCATGATCAACAGGATCATTAACCACACCTTCTACCCCAAAAGTGGTAACTTTGATGCAATTCGTGGTCACGCCTGGAATATTATTGATAATATTATGAGGGGCATCAAGTTTGATGTTGTGGATGTGATTATTCAGGGCATAGTCTCCTCTAAGAATGACAGAATTAAAAGAATTTATTTTGCTCCATACATCATGGCATGGATCACACACAAAATGGAGTATCGTGGTGGTTTGGGAACTGTTCACAAGTCCTACAGGCCACGAGACGGTCTTCTTCCACGACGTGATAGTGTTGAGGATGATGCTGGTGAGGCTCCTGCTACTGCTACTGCTGGTGATGCTCCTACTGATAGCACTCTTGCACATATTCTTCAGAATCAGCAGCTTATTCTTAGCTCTTTACAAGAAATCAAGGCTGAACAAGCTGAATTTCAGAGTGAGACTCGAAGCAGGCTACTTGAGATGGAGCAGACTCAGAATGATTTCTTCGATGAGACTCATAACAGAATGTCTGCACTGATGGAGAGCATGGGTGAATTAGAGGGGATTTTGAAGACTCCTCAGCATTTTTCTCGACGTCCTCCTATTACTAGGACATCCTCTGTGCCTCCTGTACCTCCTCCAGCTCCAGCTGTAGCGCCTGCACCTCAGGATATAGTTTCTGCTCCGGTTGCTCCTCCAGCTCCAGTCACCGAGGTTATGACTCAGGATCCAGCCCTAGCGTTAGAGACAGCATCTTCGGATCCAGCCCCTGTTGTTTCAGTTCCTCAGGATCAGTCTTCAGCTCCTCCTCCAGAGCAGGTCACCACTTCTCAGGACTCCGCTCCTCTGGCCCCAAACTCTCAGGATCCTGCTCTTGTTCCCGCTTTTGCTCAAGCACAGGATCCGGCTTCCCAGGACGTCGTCCCTCCTCCTCAGGATCCCATCGTCTGAGTTGTTTTTGGTATTTGATGCCAAAGGGGGAGAAATATGAAGACAAAGTAGAAAGAAGTGAAAAGATATAGAAGACATAGCTTTAGGGGGGGCAAGCGCAAGCTTTTGCTACTATATTCTATGGACTTATATGTGTTAGCTTATATATGTTGGACTTATTATGTAATGTTGAACTTATATGTGCTTGTAATAGTTTAATTATGCACTCTTTAACTTGTTGAACTTGTGGATGATGTCATGTTATTATCCTTAATGCAATATCAATTATCGTCATATTCTACTATTGCATTTCCTCAAGTTCAAATATGCTAAAGAAACTCTGCCCAAATTTCTCAAAATTTTCTACAAAATGTTCTATATTCATATGCACATGTTTAGGGGGAGCTTTCTTTAAATTAGACTTAACAAGAAAATAATTCTCATACATTAGATTGTGTTCATTGCAAGAATTATTTTATTGTTAAGCCATCAAAAGAATATACAATTACAGTATATTCAAATCAATCCTTTTCACATATTGTTAGTGTTGTCATCAATTACCAAAAAGGGGGAGATTGAAAGCATCTAGGCCCCTAAAAATGGTTTTGGTAATTAATGACAATATATGAATATGGGATTAACATGTTTATTGAGTATTTACAAGGTTAAATCCCATCGGTGAACGTGTTGATGCAAAGTAGCATGCAAAATGGACTACACGAGGATCTTTTGGCTCAAAGACAAGGTACAAGTAGTCTAGGATCTCTTTTTCATTTTACCGGTCTAGGAGTTTTGGATGAAAGACCGGATTATAGGATAAACACCGTACTATTAAGAGGGATCATGACTAGTAGCTTGATAGTATGTTCTTGTGCCACATGGATCAATTTAGGATCATGCATGAATTTGAATTTAAAATTGAAATTAAAATAAAAAGTTCTAAGTGCTTCTGTCCATAATCGGTAGTACCGCAGTTATACTTGCGGTCGTACCACTTGGTGCGGTATGACCGGACTTTACTGGGCGATAGTACCGTATTTTGAAGGGAACAACCAATTAAGTGTTCAAGCGGAACGACTGGGTCCTTGAACGGTCGTACCGCATCGTGGTCATTCTGCATTTTAGTTAGCGGTTCAATAAAACCAGAAGCGTTACAAATTGCCTCAGAATCTCTCATGGAAATCGGCCGTACCGCTCATGGCTAACGGTCGTACCATTGTGCGGTCGTTCTGATTTTTGTGAGACGGTTCAATAAAAACAGAACAAGTGCAAATCTGCTCAAAAACTCAATCTGGAAATCGGACGTCCCGCGCTTAGGGAACGGTCGTACCGACTCTTGGTCATTCCAATTTTATATGGCGGTACAAAAATTCCAGAACCATTGCAAATCTTAGCCAATCTTGAAACCCTACGAACGGTCGTACCGCTCGTAGAAACGCAGACGACGGGAACCGTCGGACGTACCGCGAGTTTGCCTGCGGTCGTTCCGACTGGGTATTCAACGGCTAGCTTTTTCCTTTTTTAGTATCTGTTCTAGCCGTTGACTGTGCTCAGTCAGAAGTGCGGTCGTACCGCAAATTGTACTGCGGTCGTTCCGATTTTGCCTGAGAATTTGGGTTTCGTCTCCAACGTTCATAATTGTTGGTGGGGGCTATAAATACCCCCCAACTGCTCATGTCAAGGCTGCTAGTGCCCATTTTGACATTCATAGAGCCTTGAGAGCCCTTGCATTCACTCAACACTCAAAAACACTCTTGTGCATTCATTGTGAGCTTGTTGAGATACATTCAAGTGCATTCATTCTCCTAGTTGATCCATGTGCACTTGAGTGCCGTCAAGTGAAGACCTTGATCTATTACTCTTGGAGTGTTGCCGCACTCCTAAACGGTTGGTGGTGGAGCACGGTGATCTCTTCAAAGAAGATTGTGAAGAGGCCCGGTGCAAGCTTATGAGTGGTTCGGTGTTCACCATCTCCGGAGCGGAGGAAGAACAACCATAGTGATTTGAGGGAAGGCTTAATTCGTGGAGCCGGCTTGAGACGTCAAGCTTCCTCAACGTGGACCAGTGAAGACCGGCAAGTCTTCGATACCACGAGAAAACATCGCCGTGTCTTTGTGGTTATCTCTAGTCTTTACTTTCCGCATTTTATATTTCTAGTTTGTTTATTGTGATTGGTTTGCTTAGCTAGAAGTATAACTTGTTTAGACTAAGTGATTAATTGGTGAAATTGTTAGTTTGTTTAAAAATTTAAAAACCTCCTATTCACCCCCTCTCTAGTCGGTATCCTCGATCCTACAAGCTTGCCGGGAACACGGCGAGGGACAACAAGAAAACCCGCATCGTGTCGCGCCACATCCAGCTCGCCGTCCGGAACAACCAGGAACTAACCAAGCTGCTAGGCGACACCACCATCGCGAGTGGCGGCGTGATGCCCAACATCCATCAACACCTCCTTCCCAAGAAGGCCGCCTCCTCCAAGGCCTCCAGCGTTGTCAACAATGACAACTGAGGCCCCTCTCAGCCTCCACTCTCGACCTCTGTGGAGCCCTCGTTGAGCTCCCATCGGTGTCGTCGAGGTGATTTGCTTAGGGTCCTAGTGGCTGTAGCCAGGTGCTTTGCTTCGGGTCCTAGTGGCTGCAGCCAGGTGCTTTGCTTTGGCTCGGTGCTCCGTCGCTGCCTTGGCTCTACTCCTGGATCCAACGCCGCCGGTCGTCTTCTTCGTCGTCGGCAGTTGCTCTGCTTCGGCTGCTACTCCTTCATCGCCTTCCTCCACCGAGCTCTGCTGCAACCGTCGTTAGAGGCTCTGTTGCAGCTACCGCTAGGTGCTCTGCTCTGCTATTGGGATTTTTCTACTCGATGATCTGCATGTGTACCTGATCTATCATGGCATTCGAAGGTATCCTTGGTCGTAGTCCTATCTGAAGTCAGCTTGTTTATTCTCGCTACAAGAGACATGGCCATCTAGCAGATCTGTGTTTTGAGTTGAACCCCGAGCTGAGGTTACCATTGCATGTTTCGTCTCATTGAGGTGAGGCCATTATTGCTTCTTCTGTCCTTGCCAATGCTTTAGAGTCTTGTACAACTTAGTTTGGTCAGATTCAGGCTCGGATGAGCAATCTTCAGGCCCAGTTGTGTCAGTTGCAGGCATCTTCCGGTGGATCCACCAGTTTTACTGCACCATCATGTTCTGTTTCGGGTGCTTCACTCCTATGGGTGTTGGATTCAGGGTCCTCTTTCCATGTGACATCTGATGCATCTCAGCTCACATCATGTCGTCCTTTTACAAAAGGTATCAAGATTCAGACAGCTAATGGAACGCCATGCATAGTCACTCATTAGGGGATTCTTTTCACCTCTCACTTCGCAATTTCAGATGGCTCGCTTATCCTTACACTCTCCATGAATCTCATCTCTGTCGGGCAGCTCGCGGATATGAATTGCTTTGTTGGGTTTGATGATAGCTCCTATTTTGTGCAAGATCATCGAACAAGAGTTGTCATCGGTACAAACCGAGTATCTATCAGGAGGCAACCAGTATACCTGAGTAGCAGTTGGCCCTCACTGAGGAGCTTACAGAATTAGAGTGTACATGCACTTGGGATCTTGTTGCACTACTATCTAGAGCTGCTCCTATAATTTGCAAGTGGGTGTACAAAGTAAAGACCAAGTCAAATAGTTCAGTGGAGCGCTACAAGGCTCATTTTGTTGCAAGAGGTTTTCAGCAGGCTTATGGTAGAGATTATGATGAGACTTTTGCTCCATTTTCTCACATGACTATAGTCCATACTCTCATTGATGTTGCAACGGTAAGTTTATGGACTATATCTCAAATGGATGTCAAGAATGTCTTTCTTCATGTTGATCTACATGAGAAGGTCTATATGCAGCCATCCCCAGGTGTTGAGACTCATATAGGCTATGTTTGCCGTCTTAGTCATGCTCTGTATGGTCTCAAGCAGGCTCCTTGTGTTTGGTTCGAGCGTTTCAGTTTTGTGATTCGAGCTGTTGGTTTCACTCCAAGTGAGCATGACCTTACCTTGTTTATTCACACTTCTCAGCGGGGTCGTACTTTGCTTCTGCTATATGCAGATGATATGCTGATCACAGGAGATGACATGGACAATGTGGCTTTGTCAAGAAGAAATTGAGTGAACAATTTATGATGTTAGATTTGGGACCATTGAGCTATTTTATGGGGATTAAAGTTCATTCTGATGGTGATGGCTACTACCTCTCTTAGCATCGCTACGTTCAGGATCTACTCGCTCGCTCTTGTATGACTGATACTCGCAATGTTGTCACACCCATGGAGCTCCACTTGCAGCTTCATCCTACAGATGATGTATCACTGACAGATCCTTCTCGCTATCGTCAGCTTGTTGGGAGCCTTGTTTATCTCACTGTTACCAGGCCAGACATTGCTCATGTTATTCATGTGCTTAGCCAGTTTGTTAGTGCTCCCACTTCAGTCCACTATGGTCATATTCTTTGTGTGCTGAAATACTTGAGGAGGACTGCGTCTAGACATCTGTTCTATGCTAGTTCCAGTCGGCTCCAGCTCCACGCTTACTCTGACTCTACTTGGGCGAGTGGTCCTGTTGATTGCCGATTTATCACTAGCTATTGCATCTCTCTTGGTACTTCTCTCATTGCTTAAAGTCCAAGAAGCAAACTACGGTGTCACGCTCTAATGCAGAGGGCTGAGCTTCAAGCTCTTGCCGCTACAACGTCAGAGTTTGTTTGGCTTTGATGGCTTTTGGTTGATCTTAGTGTTCTTTGTGATAATCGTACACCTTTGTTTTGTAACAATACAAGTGTCATTCAGATTGCTAGTGGTCCAGTCAAGCATGAATTGACAAAGCATATTGGTGTTGATGCATCATTCACACGGTTTCATTGTCAACAGTCGACCATCGACCTCCAGTACGTACCATCATAGCTTCAAGTTGCAGATTTATTCACTAAGGCTCAGACTCAAGAACAACATCAGCTTCATCTACTCAAACTCAGTGCATCGGATCCTCCTGATCCACCTTAGCCCATGCGGCCTAACTAACTAACTCTATATATAAGATGCACAATCGTGAATAGCAAAATCCTCTCCAAAATCTGACAATTATTACATCTCAACTTCTTATTGATATGATACAACAATATGTCATAGCAAGTATATACATCTCAAAGTCGCTAGTACATCCAAAACATCCCAGTGTACATGAAGTGTGAAATGTAGCAAAAGTGAGTAATACAACGGGTAAAATGCTAAAATTTGATCAGTTTGTCATCCTTGAGCCATAAGAGCGTCTCTGATAGACCTTCAGTTAAGTTTCTTGGATTGTAGCCCAGCTCCCTCTTGGCTTTGTCACATGAATATGCCCATTGATGTCTAAGAACATATACTGTCTGCAATCCACAGCATGTAGACTCTATTAAAAACGACATCACAACAGCAAGACCTATCTGCGAACGATAAACTTAAATACTAGAAATAGAGAATACTGGACATACAGGGTAACTGATAAGTGGGAGGTTTCCAGTGATGCGAGAAACGAAAACTGAAATCCACCCATATATTTCAATCACCCAGAGAGGTACATGGAATGAGGGTGCCTTTGTGTTTGTGATATTAGCAGCCATATCAAAAATCTGTATGAATGACTTGTTTTCTCCGGTGAGGAGATATCTTTCGCCCACTCTGCCCTTCTCCATAGCTGCTATGTGCCCACTAACAACATCATCGACATGGCAGAATGATTCTCTATCGTACCCATCTCCTATGTAACCAGGTAGACGACCATTAAACCTTTCAATTAACTGCAAGAAGCACTGAGGTTCAATTTCTGCTCATGACTATTTCTCAGGATACTATATTTTATAATTCATGCACAAATACACAATAAATAACTAGATATTCATGTATTTCATGGGTAAGAAAATTCTCTTACAATGCGGGAAACAAGATTCCCAGTTGTAAGTTTTCCAGGACCATAAATTACTCCTGGGTAGACAACGGTGATTGGCACCCCCTCTGCTGCTGCCTGCAATGCGATTCTATTTGCAAGAACCTTTGATTTCTCATACTCTGTGCAAAATGTTTTCCCTTGATGCATCTGCAATTTAAAACAATTCAGCTGTGTTACAGTTTGTAGCATTTGTGTATAAATGTGGATAATTCAAATCACTAGGAGCTCCAATTCATCAAAAGGTGGTTTGAGTTAGAAGTTTTACTAGCAGTCAGCCTGGTGTTATTGTATCAAGCAGAATTGTTCTACATGGGACAGAAATATGTAGGGGTGAATGCTTTGGAAATAGGGTCAGTAACCAGAACAGTTAGGTTTCAAGATTTGCTCATTATAGAAAATCTACCCTTGTTGTTCAATGACAATCAAGTAAAACAAGTACCTATCTAATCATATATGTCTTGTATGCCCCTCTGCAAACCAATGCCAGCTTACTCTAGCAAAATTTGATATATGAAACAAGAACCTATGGACTGAAGTTGTAGCAAAAAAATCATTCATGAAGAAATATTATTATTTCATTTTCGCAGAAACTTGCAAAACCGAAAATGGCAAAAGCTGACACAGCTCAACATACAATTTTACCTGTGTCTCATCTGCGACATAACCTTCCGTTGGGCCAACTGCGAAGAATGATGACGTATAAATTATCTTCTTTACTGTTGGTGTTATCTTGGCAGCCTTTAACACATTCTCAAGCCCTCCCACATTGACCTGTTAATCACAGCACAAAATGCACATTTTGTTGTGCCCATTTCTTATACCAAAATGTTTTTTTTACTTAAGAAGATAGAGGAATCTCTACCTTATGACCATTATATTGCAATGGTTGTCAAACGAGAGTTACAAGAGAGAAAAATACATCTGAACGTATAGAGTTACAATAAGAGTTGGCTCCACTGACGAATACCATTTTGATACTTGGGTTTAGCCCGGTGCATCCAAAGAGTGATCAAGCTTTGAATCTTATGATGTAGTAACATCGCATTGCCCTCAGATTGTTGAAACACCCGGTTATTTCTTATAATCCATAATGTATGCACGCAGGCCGCAAAGCAAATTGGCCAAATTTTATGAAATTTTTTATCCCCTATCATTGTCTTTTCCAGAAATTGTAGTATGTTCTGAGATGAGTTTGCTTCTCATGTAAGCCCTACAAATTGTTAATACGCCTTTTCATCTCATGCGCTGTCTTCTGAGTCAATTATTGTTTAATTTCTTATCTAAAAGATCAGCACACAGAAACCGAATCTCTAATCTTCTAACTACTGGGGAGTGGGGAGAGGTTTGGAGCTTCTGACTAAATAACAATAATATTATTTTTTAACTAGTTTGCCTTGTTAGCGCAACACCAATTTACATCACTTGGTAATTTCTTCCAGCTTGGTGCCTTCTTAGTTCTTACTGCCAATTTTTGGATGGTTTTGAGCCCGTTCCATCCAAGGCAGCTTAAGAAGTTGGCATGATTTAGGATACACATAAAACAGATCCATGCTGAATCGAACAACCAAGCAGGCAAAGCAGCATTGCTGCTGTTTTTGGAACTGGGCACTTGAAAATCACAAACCTGATCACCATATTGAACAGGACTCTACAATAGGCAAAAGGTTTGGCTTGACCTAGTTTTCTACAGCACCCCACCCTCTAATTCCTAGAAGACGACCTAAAAAAAATGGAACACTTGTTACCCATACGTACGGTGATGAAAACGGAGGGGTCGGGGAGCCAGGGTTCCACGGCGGCGGCGACGTGGAACACCGCGTCGCACCCGTGGAAGGCGGCGGCGAGGGACTCCGCGTCGCTGACGTCGCCGTAGGCCAGCTCGACGGACTCCGGGAGGCCGGAGGCGTCGCTGGAGCGGCGGACGAACGCGCGCACGGCGTGACCGGCGGCGGCCAGCGCGGCGCACAGGCGGCCGCCGAGGTACCCCGTCGCGCCCGTCACCACCACCCTCATGCCGACGCCGACTAGTGTGGCACCAGCAGATCAGCTGATCCAACTGGAGCTCGTCAGAAGGGAGCGCGAAGGACACAGGAACCGGACAGGATCCGCTTCGTGTGAGCTTAGGAGCGATCAACCAAGAAGATTTTTAGGGATTCCGGATGGAGCATTACATTATCCCCCGTTTTAAAAGGCATTTGGCTTTTTCTTCAGTTAGCTTCCGTCCTCACTCCTGTTGGGCAAATCACGAGTTCCAGGCGAGCCACTCAAGTCAACACATGCCCAAGCCCAACCTCACTCGACTGGAGCAAACATTTGGGCCAGATCGTGTCCACCTCTGCCGGCTCACAGGCCCGGCCCGGACCATCTATTCTTTTTCGGAGCCTTTTCCCCGAGAAACACGGTGGCGGCTGCTCTTCCCGACAAAAAAACAAGGCACACGAAACATTTCCCCCCATTCCATCCACGTCCCCCGAAATTTACCGTTCTACCCGCCGCCT
Organism: Phyllostachys edulis; assembly: GCA_036346405.1. NCBI lineage: Eukaryota > Viridiplantae > Streptophyta > Magnoliopsida > Poales > Poaceae > Phyllostachys > Phyllostachys edulis. The sequence goes on from CM070550.1 coordinate 106,967,308, forward strand.
GTCCAACGGTCGATTTCCTCTGCCCCTTAGCCTAGAAAACCCCCACGCCATGCCTCTCTCCCCTGGCTTAAACCCTTCCCCAACTTCGCGCTGCTGCTGCTCCAGCTTCTCTCTACACCACACTTGAGAAGAGAGAGAGAGAGAGAGAGAGGGATGGCGATCGAGAAGGGGATGTCGGCGTACGAGGCGGCGCGGGAGAGGACGGTGGAGGAGAACAAGCGCAAGATGGAGGCGCTCAACCTGCGCCACCTCACCGCCGCCGTCACCGAGGCCCCCAAGACCCCCTCCCCCATGGTGACGCCGCCGCCGCTATCCTCGGCCTTCGTGTCGTGTTCTACCGCAGTCGTTTATTGGATAGATTGCTGCTGGCTTTCCACTCATCGATTGTGTCCTTTCTTCTTTGTTTGCGGCCGAGTAGAAGCAGAAGAGGCGCAGGATCGTCGAGGCGGCGGTTGTGGCTCCCTCGCCTCGGAGGAGGTCACGGCGCCTTGCTAACCTCCCTGAGGTCAAGTATGCAGAGGTATATCTTCCTGGTTCTGCTCTGTTCTCTTAATTTATAAGGTTTAGGAATAAAAGCACCTATTTCTTGTGATTTACATAGGGGTTTGTTCTAGTTCATATATTTCATTCGGTTGCATAATTGCATACATATCTTGTAAATTATCCAACATGGAATTTTATTTCTAGTGCAAGGCTGTCGGCGCAATTGAAGAAGCTATTTACTTCACAAGTTATCTGTTCAACTGTCCCAGATTATGTCAATTTATTAGGAACCACTAAGAAATTTTTTTTATAAAAAAATAGTGTCTGGTGCTCTGGTACAATAATTTTTGTTGCAAAATGCTTATATTGAGGAGCAGCCTATAATCTTTTGTGTAGTAGATATTAGGCATTGTGGCATTGTGCCTACTGCTTAGCATACATGTTATCATCAATTGAAATCCATATTTTCTTTTCTGACAAGTGACAAGTAACATTCCTTGACACTTTACAGGTAGTACCAGATAAGGAGAGAGTGAAAAGGTTTGTAAATATGTGCTACAAATAACATAGGAGCTCGAAATCTGTACTTCTTCCATTAAGTAACAAAATTGCATCCTATCTATCCATTTTCTCCCCTATAGGTCTCCTAGAAAACTATATGAGAGCATCTACTTGGCAAGCAAGAAAAGCTGTGGATCAATTTCCATGGAAGCTAGGTTGGAGGCAGCAAGAAAAGCAGAGGAGTTAGAATCACAGCTTAACCCTGAATACCCATCCTTTGTGAAGCCAATGTTACATTCACATGTGGTGCGAGGATTTTGGTTGGTTAGTACTATACTATTATATGCCCTTTCCCAGCAAATTCTTAACTCACCTCGTGTGTACTAATTTTGTCGGATGACATGATCAAAAGGGCCTCCCTAGGCATTTCTGTGAGACATACCTGCCAAAGCATGATTCCATTGTCACTTTGGTGGATGAGAAAGACGAAGAATTCAAGACCAATTATCTTGCCTACAAGAATGGGCTGAGTGGTGGCTGGGCTGGTTTTGCTCTGTGTCATGGATTGCAGGATGGAGATGCGACAGTTTTTGAACTGATCAAGCCTACAGCCTTCAAGGTTATACAATCTACTGAACACTACATCTGAATAGTGTGGAGTTGTGAACTCAACATGGTTTGTATCTGAATAATGTGTATAACAAATGAATTGCTTTTCAGGTGCATATAATCCGAGCAACTGTTGATGATGGCAATGAGGTAACCGAGTGACTACACGGTGCAACATCATTACTAACCTATCAAGAGATGGCAAGTAGGATTTTGGGCATGGTTTAGGCTTTTATCTATCAGGATTTCCTGCGTGGTTGTTATGTATTATGTTTGTTTGTCCACCAGTACTGCTAATGAGATCCCAGAGTCTCAGAACTCACAAACTTGGAGTAATAAGCTATTTCTGTGTCTGTCTACTGCGTATTACTGTCCTAAATAAAGTTTTTAATGGAACATGGTACACTTTTTTACTTTTAGATATATTAGGAAATGATTCTTTGACCTAACAATTATCCCTAAACTAAAGCCATCTGATGCAACATGTACAGAAAAAACTAAGAAAAGGACACAAATGGCTCAAAAGGATGCCAAATATCACATCAATCTTCAGCTCACATACAACATCATACATCAATGTCATCCTACACTTTCTGAAGCCTTCAGTCTTCTCCCTTCATCATTAAACTGTGTCTTCTGTATACATAAGTGCAGCATTAGATTGAAAATTAGCATCACAATATTTCCTCCTTGGCAGCATCAATCAAGTTTGTTCCCTTCAGTCCTGTTCATGCAAACCATATCATCAGGACAGAAAAATGGAACCAAAGTGAAGATTTGTTACTCTTCATACCTCAAGTCAAGTCCAGATTTGGTTTTCAGGCTCTCCGGTATCTGCCCCGAGAGATTGTTGTTGTTCAGGTATCTACCATTGTCCAGAGCAAATGCATGAGGGAAAGAAAAGTAGGGATATTTATTATCTGATAGGCACCACAAAAAGAGAATTTGAGTACTTACAGCTCCTTTAGATTGTTGAGTTTTCCCAGTGATGGTTTGATCGCTCCACTGAACTGATTGCCATCAAGATGCCTTTTTGAAATATAGGAAAGTTAGCATGAAGGGGAAGAATCCTATGAGGAACAAGTCAGTTATGCATTGAGCTTACAATGCAGTTAAGATGCGCATGCTGCTTAAGTCAGGTATGGGGCCTGAGAGTTTGTTGCCACTGAGATAGCTGCAGGCAAAATTCCGAGGCAAAATTAGACATAATGCTCACCCCTTTCGTTCATTTGGTTCACATGGTTTGGTTTATGTCAATCTTACATGGTTTTCATCCCAGACAAATTTCCAATGCTGTCGGGAAACGATCCTGAAAGACCGTGATTTTTTAGATCCCTGTAGTACAGAAAAGGGGTCATATTATCACAGCAATAGCCAACATTTTGGTAGCTTATTTACTAAGTTGTAATACCATTATATCAGCCATGCAAGAATACCAATGCATTCGGCAAAGTAAGGCAAAATATATTGCTGCATTCTGAACACTGTTGGTAACTGACTGCAACATATACGAGTTTATACATGCCGATCGTGGTAATCTGAATACTTACAGTGACACGACGCGCACGGGTGAGCCCTCGGAGCAATCAACCCCAGTCCATGAGTTCTGCCGCGGCAGGCATGGGTCGCCGGCCCAGTCTGGAGGTGGGTTCTTGAGGCTCCTCGCAAGATCTTCCATTGCAACCACTGCACAAGTGAAAGCCCTATACCTTTTCATCACCAAACATAAATCTCACAAACTGAAGGTGACATTTTGCTTCCTGAAATTTGCAATCACCATAAAGCAGAAAACTATTGGCATACGAATAGCCTGAAAATGCATACCATCTCTAGTGGCCGTCCTGCCGCCGATTGGCACGATCTGGTAGATCTCGCCGGCATTGATCAGCGGCCCGACGGGGGCCGTCTCGTTGGGCGTGAGCACGATCTCTGTCTTCCCGGATAGCTGCATCGTGTTCGAGTAAACCATGACGCCGGCCGCCGAGGTGTTGAGCCCCCGGAAGAACTCCTTCCCGTTCACCGCCACGTCGAACACGCGCCAGCTGTACGGGCTCGCCGTGCGCGAGTCCTGGAAGTAGAGCGCCACGTAGTAGCTCGCCGCGGGCAGCTCCATCGGCGGCCACTGCAAGGACAGCTTCTTCCCCCGGCTCGTCGTGACCCCTCCCTTGAGCGCCTTGGCCGGCGGCATGTTCCAGAAGTCGTCCGGCGAGATCGCCGAGTGGCTCTCCACCGTCGGGTTGCCGTCGGTGAACGGCGCCCAGTACCGGTTGTACTGGTCATCTGGATAGCTAGAATGCCAACCACGTCATGTTAGGATCCCCCCTTACGCGCGGGCGCGCGCACACAAACACGCGTGCTGATGGGGTGCGTTACGGACGTGCGTACCTAACGATCTCGCCCTTGGCGCCGAACCGGTTGCGTGCCACGGTGCTCATGACGTACTTGCCAAAGTCGGTGGTGTTGTACATGGAGTCCTCGAGGTTGACGAGCTCCAGCGACGAGATGAACGGGCTGGACGCGGTGTCGGGCCGCCGCGCCAGGCACACGCTCATGGTCTTCCCCTGCGCCTGCGCCACCATCTCGAAGTACGTGGACAAGCCGCGCCGGAAGTTGTCGGTGGTGTTCACGGCGCTCCATCGGGTGCCATCGACGATCTGGTCGAACACGGGGGGCTCGCTGCCGCCGTCGAAGCCGCCGTAGAAGTAGGTGGTGCGGACGAGGTAGCGCGAGCCCTTGACGACGGGGAGTTGGTAGCAGTACTTGCGGGCGGTCGCGTCGGGGAAGTAGCGCACGGTGGAGAGGACGGGGAGGATGCTGGGCTTGTCGACGGCGGAGACGTTGCCGACGGCGATGAAGCCCTCATCCTGAATCCACTTGATGCTCCCTATCTGCTGCTCCTTGTCCGACCCACAGTTTATGTAGAACCCTATCATGGAAACACAGCTTATGTTGCATGCGTTGGTGGTTTCATTCCTTCAACGAGGACATGCAAGAAGAAGACGAGATGTTGGGACGATGCACAAATTACGTACACGTACCTCTGGGTTGTGGGACGGCGGCATGGGAGGAGGGAAAGGTGGCGACGAGGAGGAAGAGGAGGGGGAAGGCAATGGGGCTTGTCATCGTAATGTCATAATAGGATTCGGAGAGCAATGGAGCACCCGCGAAGGGGAGGCTCCGAAGGAGAAGAGCGAAGAAAGCGGGGTCAGGAAGGGAGGAGAGATGTGTTTATGGATTGCAACGCGCGCCGCTTGCCGGTGCGCACGACAGACGGAGGGGGATGGTTAATTGGCTGGTCTTGGTTCAGTGCTTAATTATAGCAAGGTTGAAGGGGTCAATCTTTGGGGAAGAAAACATATGGTTCAGTGGGAAGGGTCAAATTTAGGGGGGAAGAACATATGGTCTAGTATGGTTTTGATGGTTGTTTATGCACATAAGTTTGGGCCGGGGCAAATAGTTGAGGATGATCTTTGATTAATTTTGCACATTTGTAACAGCTGATTTTCGTTTACACAAAGACTCTTGCATGTTGCTAGTCTGTATCTTGCAACCATCAGGTGGAAAAGAATCATGACTCATACCCCCTCTTTTTTTATTTTGTTAGACAGTTCGACCTTCAATATTTTGGGCACGAATTTGGTCTTACATAACAGCTCTAGCTAGTGCTGTTAGAGGCAAAATACTTACACCCCAAGTCCGGGGCAGGCAATTCATATCCAGCTATGGACCTTTTTTCTAGATCAAGCCATAAGCTCTTCCATTCATTCCTCAAAGACGAGTACAGTCATGCCGAATACAATCAGCAAGAAATGCAGTAGTTTGAATTGTTTAAAGAAAACATTACCCCGGCGATTTGAGCTTGGCTCTGCTTGTATAGGCTGACACTTTGACACCTGCCAGTGCGGTGAAAAGCGGAATACAGTCGTCGAACGGACAGAGTACGATCAAGCAATTAATCGGAATTATACGGACAATTTGACAATTTGACGTTTATGCTAATATATGTATGTGTTTGATGGTAATAGTATTCACTAGGATATTTGAACTCATAACATTGTCAGAACTATCCAACATACTTGTACCACTCTCCAATTGTACAGCGGCTTCATTACTAACTCAAAAAACCGGAAGATTGATCGGTGGATAATTATGGTTCTACATCGAAGTACCACACACAAGTGCACGTCATAGTTCAAAAGCATGCAGAGTGACATAGAAAACTAAATATACCATAACACCAAACCAAAAGAAGTAGTTTTAACTCGCAGAGTACACAGAATGAGGCGGAGCAAGAGGCAATACGGATGGCTGCTCTATTTGGGCCGCTAATGGGCTGGCTATGGCACAGAAAAACGTATTTACGCGGCTGGTTAAACGGATTGCCTGCAGCCTCCGACTAAACGGTCGCATAATCGATCAGAACGGGCGTTTTTCACAACATTGCACCTGAAAGCACGTACGTACTACTACTCGGGGTTCAGAGTCTCGTGTCCGACGGTGCGTAGCGAGGGGAATGGCGACGCACACTGTGGAGTGTGGAGTCAGCAATCTCCCAGCACATTGGCGGAGGCAAGGTCGCCAATCGGTGCGCGCGCCATCGAGGCCCGCTTTGTCCTAGGCTCACGGGAGAATACCAACGGGTGCGCGCGCGCGCGGTGTAGCCGCCTGCACGGCGGGCTGTGTAAAATGCCGATCGGCGAAGGCGTGGATATGGGCCGCTTCTGGGCGAGCAAACCAAGCATGCACGATATGAACAACTTCGACCATAGGATAAACTTAACTACTCATTATTCAACCAAAGTGTGTGTGCTCCATCTCCCTTATGTATATATGAACAAAGAAAAAGAAGCGCCAAAAATAAAAATGCGGCCGACGAATTAGCTACGTACGTATTTATCCATCGATAGACCCCTCCCCTCGCCACGATCGAGCTCATCACGCCCACTTGCGGGGGTCGGTGATGTTGATCTTCCAGTGCTGGTCGGCGTACCCGGCCTCCTCGGCGAGGTGCCTGTCCCACGCGATCTCGATCTTCCTCCGCTCCGACAGGCCGCACGGCCCCCGCATCACCTCCCCCATCTCGTCGTACACCTGCCACCACCGCGCGTGCGCCTCGTCGCTGGCGTACACCCACTGGTCCCGCAAGTTCCAGTTGCAGTCGTAGTCCCGGTAGCACGTCCACGGCTTCATCCCCAGGTAGTGGATCGACCACACCTCCGCCGGCTCCGCCCGGAACAGCCGCTCCTTGAGCGCCCGCTCCCCCGTCGTGTTCGCCCAGAAGTTCTTGAGGTAGTTCACCCGCCGCGGCAGCCGGTGCCACCACACGAACACCTCGTTCAGGAACCCCTGGTCGCCGCCGTTGTATGACCGGATCGTGCGCCGGTTCCGGATCAGCGCGTCGAACGTGCACTGCGACGGCTCGATCACCATGATCCCGGAGTTGAACAGGGACGCGTCGTTGCCCACCGCCGTCAGCTGCGGGAACCGGAACAGGACGTCCAGGTTGCGGAGCACCAGGATGTCGGCGTCCACGAACACCACGCGCTCGTACTCCAACAGCTGCCACAGCCGGAACTTGCTGTAGTTGTACTCGTTGTACGTGCCGCGCGCCGCGCGCGGGTTGCGGATGCGCTTGATCTTGCGGGGGATCCAGCCCGCCGCGGCCAGCGTGCGCAGGGCGGGCTTGGAGACGGTGTGGTCGTGGAGGAGGACCATGTCGCGGGTGGAGCCCGCGCGCCGGATGCTCTGCGCCAGCACGATGGCGCCGCAGAGGTACGTGTCCGACGAGTGCAGCACCGTGGCGTACGCCTCGCGCCGCGGGCGGCCGGGCGCCGCCGCCGCGAGGTCCGACACGTTGAACACCTCGTGGACGCCTGCGTGTTGCACGTGCACATTGGTTAGTTTGCAGAACGTGAAAATAAAAAATGGCAGGGCATGGTAAAACGGCAACAGTAACATATAGATTATCGATGTGTGTGTACTCATGCTGGTGATCGATATGATTGGTCCTTTACACTTGTTGTCTGTTTGCAGCACGGTAGTAACTAGTAAAGCATGCATATCCCGACAAGTGCAACGAAATCGATCTGGTCAGTACTTGAAAATGCATTAGTCGCGCGCGGAACTGAAGCCTAGCTTCAAACAAACTAGGAGTGCTGGAGAAGTCAAAACCAGCCTGAGAAATTTCGCTCCTTTGCTTACCCTCCGAAATAAATAAGTCTCGTCCAAAAAAAATCCGGCAACATTTGAATTGGACAAATCACGTTCAAAATTCGGCAACATTTGAATTTGGACAAATTATGTCCAAAATTCGGTCAAATTATGTCCAAATTTCAAACGCCCAGTTGATTACCATGTGATGTTGCGTACGGTTGGTGTCTGCAGGTCATCCTCCGTGTAGAATGTAGTAGCATGCAAGTATTAATTGGTGCGTACACAAGCTAACTAGCTAGCTAGCTTTCAGCTGCCCGGTCGGCAACCAACCGAATCATAGTTTAATCAATCGCGTCGATGTATGTATATATGACACCATAGTGTTCGATCAGGCGGAAGTAACGGACAGAGGTGAAAAGACTTCCAACCAGAAACGTTAGGTGAAGAGGCCCCAGTGTCTAGTCTGTCATATATTTTCTTTTCAAGTTTCATTTCCGTGTGCAAGTTACACACATATGTATACTTCTTACCATGGTATCCTAGCAAAGACGTACTATATGGGCGGTTGCATACATGTACTCGGCATCCTCTTATATATCAGACTGACACAAGACCTGAAGTGATGCTTAGTTACCATTTCTTCTTCTTCTTTTGAGAACACTAACACTAAATTGATCAATTGGAAGGCACACCTACCTAGATCTATCTGCAAGGACAGTTTTAGGCTCTGTTCTGGATAACACTGACACTGAAAGATCCATGATTACCAATAGAAGTTTCCATGGTGGGGTGCTTTTGTGCTGGTTAATTAATGCTAGGAAGCTAGCAAGCTTTAGCTATAATCTAACCTCCTGGCCGGACCAATTTCTGGAACGGTACTTCGATACCAACGGTTGCAAATATATGTCATATCGTTATGTAAAAGAAAGTACTGTGTTGGTATATAATCAGCATCAGCATCCAGGCGTACAACAGAATTAATCACCAAGCTATGATCAGTCAGTGAGATTACACATCTTGTAGAGGCTTTGGTTTGAAGCCTTTCTTCCTAGCTGGCCTCAATTAATCGTCGCCTGGGGGCATTATCGATCAGATTCTTTCAAGTTTGGTGCGAATGGGGACTATGAACCTTGTTTGCCAAAAAATAAAAATAAAGTTGAGTGATGATGAGAGTCGATGCATTATCAGCTCGTGGCCCTTGGCAACATTTCCCGACCAGATTCTTTTGTTCCTCTAGATGGCTTGCCCTACACACCCCATTAACTCGTCCCTCCACTGATCACATGCCGCGCGCATTACAAAAGATAAAGGGGAAAAGAAGCTTAATTATGTGCTGTATTGACACTTCCGATTCCATTAGGTGCAATGTTATGTCTCTAACACAGTTGTATAACACATGTCGAAACAGTAGACGTCTTAGTCCGATGCTAATGTTCTATTATCATGTCTCCAAATTAATATATTCCTTTTCTGCTTATGCGTGCATGCCATTGGCGTACGTTAACGTTTTCTATACGTATTATTGTTAACACAACTAAGTACATATTTTTAACCTTACCTATCCGAAACCTAACATGCGCAAATAATTTTCCCGAGAACGTGGTTTGCAGGAAAGTATAGCGCAAAAATGTTGCAATAGTAGAAGGGCTAGCTTACGATACAATTTTGCCTTATTACTATGTAAAATGGATTTAAAAATTATAGATCGTGTATGATGAATTTGTATATGTGCTAATGGAAAGTCGAAAATAAAAGTACTACACAACAAAACTTCGTTAGTTTTTGACTGCGGCCGGAGTTTGTATATGTGCTAATGGTGTTGCTGTCCCAGTTTTCTTTTGATTTCTGGAAGTACCATATGTCACTCGTCAGTATCCATATCTATCTTGGTTTTTTGGAGATGCATATCCATCTTAGTTGATACTACTGCTACCTGTTAGTAGTCAGTACGGGTGCAACTAGATGCTTGACTTACATGCATGCGGTGCAGCACGACCGACACTAGTATGTTGCCCGAGAACGGGGACATACTCCGGCGGCCGGGGCCTAATAACCGAACGCGGCGGCCGGAGAAAGTAGTATTGCGGTTACGTACGTACCTCCGGGTCCCCAGAGCGGCAGCGCGAGGTTGCATGATCCGACGGGCAGCCGGAGCTTCTCCTCCAGCCGCTCCACGTCGACCCTGTACATCCACCACTCGCCGTCCCTCCCCACAGCCTCGTCGCACCGGAACAGGTCCATCATGGGCTCGCACTCGCTCCGCAGCACCACGCGCACCCTGCCGTCCCCGCCGCCGCGCCTCCCCTTGCGCGCCGCCATCTGCGCCGCCACCAGGTGCACCTGCAGCCTGAACACGTCGCGGTTCCACCCTTTCGCCGTCCGGTTGCACGGCAGGCCGGCCACCACCACGTCCACGTCGCCGTACCTGGAGAAGTCGGGCATGGGGAGCTCCGGGCAGGACGGCCCCTCGTCGTCCTCTTCCTCGTCGATCCACTCCGGGAAGAGGTCCGACCACTGGAACACATCGGACACCCGCTCGAAGTCGACGGCCACCGCGTCGCCCTCCACGCCGAGCGCCAGCAGCTCGTCGCGGTCGATGTTCACCAGGCCCATCCGCTGCCGGCCGCGGAGCTCGTCGAACATGGTCGGCGCGCGCCCCGCGTTCACGATCCTCTCCGCCGCCACTTTGTTCGCCGGCGCTCCTCCCAGCTGCAGGCACACGAATGTTAATCACCATGCATAGGCTCTCTAATATATAATCGGATCAATCAATAAATCTAACTGATGCGGCCGGCCGGATCGTCAAGAACATTAAGAGCGTAACGTTCACCACCGGTGGACAGGACTCACCTTACCTTCCGTGAGAGCTGGGTCGGGCAGGCGTCGCGGAAGGTGCAGCGGACGAGTGAGGCGGCGCCGTGGTCGAGGAGGTACGAGTACTTGGGGTGGAGGATGAGCGCCATGTAGGCGAGGAGGAAGAATGCGAGGAAGGCGGCGTTGAGCTTGACGACGGCCGCGGCCCGCAGCCCGGCGGCCGGGGACTTGAGCCCCTCTCCGGCGCCTTTGGTGGTCACCCCCATGCTGATGGCGCGCGCGGTTGATCGATGCAGCTGCCTAAGCCTAAGCCGAGGCGCGTTGCATGCGCGGGATATATAAGGGGTGGCACTCGCCCTTGTTGGGGTGGTCAGGTCAGGTTCGAGGTGTGAGTGAGCGGCAAGATTGTAAGGCCGGCCGGCCGGCCGGAATAAGCAGTGGTTGGGGACGGTGGAAAGGATCGCTTGAAAGGATGGGTGCAACAAATCAAGGCGCGACGTGTTGGGTCTCAAGGACTCGCCACTTAAGTCTTAGTGAGTAAATAGAAGTATTTGTCTTGCTAGATTTGTTTTGAAGTTTGTATAAATGTTTGGGAATATATTTACATATCTTGTCAATTATATATTTAGATTTTTGAGATATCCTAAACATTGAAAATAACAATAGAAGGTTGAAGAAAAATAAAACATGAGGACATAATTGAAATATGAGTTTTGATGGGAAAAAAAAAGTATTGAGCATAATGAGTTATTGGGTTCTTAGAAACTATTCATTCTCCATCATTCATAGATCATATATCCGCATGCCCATATTATTAATCTATTAGTTTTTTTTCAAGACGTATACATGTACATATACCTCTATTTAATCTCAAGCAATACGTGCTTATGTGTGTGGCAAATTATCTTATGAGTTTACATGGTATTTGCTCACGCATACACCGATGCACCATGGGTGACCTACATTGAAGTTATCTTCCCTCACACGTCGGTTGCCCTACCGAACCGCGTGTCTTCTATCTCTTCTCGCCGTCACAACTTTTTTGCTTCAACCTCCAACAGTAAGTTCAAATCTTGATCGATCCCTCCTAGCTACTACCCCTTCCAATGCAATACTTTACCACATAGTTATTTTATACTTCTCCCCTCTTATTGCTTAATACTAACTGTTGCAACATCAACACGTATACACATACAACCATCGTCGATCCCAGCTGAGGACACGTGTCACGTTCTCTCCAGTGACCCTGAGCAAATTAATTTCCTACGACTACGCCATCTCTATTTCAAGTTTTTTTGCTCCTCTGCCTTTGTACGTCCACGCTTCTATTCGTACGGATGCATGCATGTACATACACATGCCTGATGTTATACATGTTCGATATCATCTTCTCTCGTGCCGGTCGCTCCTCTTATTCGACGTTGGCCAATTGAATGTTGTGGCTTTCTCACTAATCGCGACAACCACCCATCTTTGCTGATGTCAACATGTCTGTTTTAGTCGTTGTCTAACTATCTGGAGAATCTTTTCACCATCACAAGCAACGACATGCCCGTCACCAGTGATGGCACGCTCCTAGCTACCCGATGGCTCGATATCGTCCATAGTTTGTCTTCAATGAAAAGCTTCATATCCTCTCTGTCAGGGCTTTTCCATCATCGAGTTTCTTTGGCCACTAACTTCTTCAACAGCGCCGACACTTACCACTTGTCATCACGACCCTTGGCTCCTTCAACACTGGACTTTCTCTTCAATGGCTCCGGCTAGCAGCACGATATTGTCCTCGTTGAACGGCTAATGTGACCAGCACGACATTATCCTCATCTTTGTCGCCGCCGCCTCGGCTCTTCGCTTCCCCGTGGGTAATGTCTTCTTGCAGTATAGATCGATGTCATTGCACTTGTCGATGTTTTAATACCGAACTTATGAAATGAATGCTAGGAGGGCTCCTTGATCGAGACTACACAGAATGAGGCACAGGGATTTAGACTGGTTCGGGCTTTCTCTTGGGAGAATAACTACCCTAGTCCTGTGTTCTTGTATTGATCGTGTTTACAACCAGAAAGAAGTCACCGAAGGCTAGAACTAATGACTCATATCTGTTCTGTTGCTTGTGTCGCTTGTCCCCTCTGTCCACGGCATTATCCTTTATATAGCGCCCGAGGGGGTGCTAGTTGTTCATGCCAGGAGGCGCCCCAATGGTTGATGAATTGCGCATGTTGATGGCGGTTATTGTCAAAGAGATTATTCCCCACATTCGCCTTGCAGTTATGCTAGAGATAGAGATCAATATGTGCAGTTATACCAGAGAATGACGACACATATTTACTACTACGTGTAATTAAACACAGTGTATAAGGTCCCTAGTCGATTGGGTCCACATGTCTGTGGTCCTTATCGACCATAGGGTGGTCGTGATTGACTTAGCTGTAGTAAAGCTTACGACCATAAGGTGATCGTAGTAGAACTTACGATCAGTAGATGGTCGTAGAAAATCTTATGACCATAAGATGATCGTAGTAGAACTTATGATCAGTAGGTAGTCGTAGAAGATCTTACAACCATAAGATGGTAGTAGAATGACTTATGACCATATAGGGTGATCGTAGAATAGCTTACGACCACTAGATAATTGTAATCTTCCTCGTCATTGATGAGGGGTACCTCTGAAGGTTGTGTGAAGACCTTATTATCTATAATGAATATTACAGACAAATAGTTTAATTAATTGAGGATTATTAGATTATCGTCATCTGGTCCCCCAACTTCAAGTGAAAAGGACTTACTTGGAAAAGAGGTTGTAGGATTATGGTCGCAGATAGAGTGTCTTCAACTGGTTTTTTTTTAACCAAAAATTGACTTGGTCAAGAAATGTATTTTTACTTGAGTTGTAAAATAAAGTTTCCTTTTCTCAAACAGACAGAATAAAGAATATCAACCGCCTCTTACAACTTCTGTCTGTTGGGAGCGGTTCCCCGAAGAGATTGTAACTGTTAAGATCCCACGATCTTTTACTCCAGACTTGCGGTTATAAATAGCCAGGGGGTAAAGTTAGGGTTTTTACTTGCCCCAATAGTTCCAATCCCTTGAGTTCTTGCTTCCCCTGTTTCCACCCGAATCGCGATTTCCCCCAAATCTCTTCGAATTCAAGTCAAACCTCTTCGAATCCAACTCAAATCGCTGAAGGAATGGTCAGAATCGTTTCCAAGTGGGAGAGATTAGAGATGGATGTAGAGAAGATGACAGCTCTCGTTGCTGCGGGGAAGATTCCAAAGCGAGTCTTGGTGAAATGGATTGATGCTGAAGGAGAGCGCGCATTGTCCATCAGACGAGGCGGGAAAGATCCCAGTTTTCCAAGTATATTGCGAGTGTGGCCTTCGACTGCCTGTGCACCCATTCCTGACGATTGTGCTCGAGCACTTCGGGGTGGAGTTGGTGAACTTGGTTCCCAACTCCACCACGATGCTGAGTGATTTCGTGTACTTATGCGAGGCATATCTAGGAACACATCCAGATCTGGGCCTCTTCAAGTACTATTATGGAATGGGTAAGCACCGGTCGATTGCCGGCAGCTGTAGCTTCCAACTCCATGACGGGATGTCAAGGGAGTATATCCTCATGTTTACTCGGTCGTCGTGGCCGGGATGGAGGAAGAGGTGGTTCTACTAGACCGTGACCAAGGACTATAGTCTCTACTTCAAGGGCAAGCCTGCGGAGAAGAAGAAGACTTGGGACTCAACTCCAGTCAACCTCGACCGCCTAGCCTCCTTTATTCAAGCCATCAAGGACTTGAGAGAAGAAGGACTAACAGGATGGCACATGGTGAATGATTTCATCATGCGCCACATTAGCTCGCTAAAGAATCAAGCACATCCGATGTGAAAGTACTCAGGGGCTAAAGATTCAACCAGGGACTACGAAGAAGGTAATTTTGTTTTTAATGTGCTCTTTTTTATTTGATTCGAGCACATTTATTGATTGCATTCTTCCATCCATAGATCTTTCACAGAGGGGGATTGACGCTTAGGTCAAACTCATTTATGAGAAGGCCCCTACGATCATAGAGGGACCTCCTCAAATATTGGCGGTCTTATCCGAAGAGGAGAGAACAAGACGCCTAAAGGTAATCAACATTTGTATTGATTTCATCTTTAGGGATTAGTAGTCATAGTTTCAACCACTTATTAACTCTTGCTTCATGACCTTTTGCAGCAAGTCGGCGCAACAGATCTTCAAGATGTCCTCGAGATCGACTTAGGGTCTGCTGAAGATGACTTAGAGGAAGACAAAGTACCTCTGAGTAAGAGACGTCGTCTTGTAAATGCGGTCGATAAAAGAGGAAGGATGTCGGGAGTTCGAGCTCCGCTCCTCCACCGACCTCTACTATGGGCCACTTCCTAGTAGATTTAACTGCAAGGGAGACAGAGGAGGTGGTCGTAGACCTTAAACACAAGTTCCCTAATGCCATGGTACCATTCTATTATGATAATAAAACCTTCTCAATTTCCCCTTCTTCTGCTCTTGTCAAGCGAATCAAAAAGGAAAACAAGAAGAGTTACATTTCTTTTGTGAAGGCTACTATCGGTCTAACAGAGCATGTGGTCGAAAGAAATGACAGCCTTTAGGTGGTTGAAATCGATTATGATCACCAAGAGGAGGAGGCTGCAAAAGAAGCTCCAACTACTCCTCATGACGTACGACCAGTTGAGGTCGTGCAAGACGTGGTCGCCCAGACCAGCGATGTGGGAAGCCTTCTAGAGGCTAAATGCGCAGAGCAGACAAGGGTGTCCGAAGAGGAGAAGAAGATAAAGTCTTCTCTTGGGAAGATATCTTTGGGCTTAAAAATTGTGTCTAGGAAACCTACGTATGTAAAATTAAAGAATAAGTGAACGTACTTACTCTTTCATTTCACAATTTGATTTGTTGACATTTGTTTTGTCGTTTTAGTCCTGCCTCTCTAGCCCCCGGTGATGTCTCTGCATATAAGTTTGCAATTGTCATGGCTACGACCATGGGAGTGCTAGTCTCCCCTCCGATCGTAGAGACAGAAGTAGAGATGGTCGATTCTTCGACCACCCTCCCTAAGGCAGTAGAAGAAGAGGTGGTCACCATCGAGTCAGCTGTGCCCACTGGAGTAGTTGAACCAAGGGTTGGTCGTGGAGGCAGAGATGAAGGCGATAGAAGATCAAGCTATGATGATGGTCGAGTTAACCGTTGAGGACATCAACGTCCGAACATGAGACTTGTCATTACAATCGCCAAAGGTGGCTAATCCAGTGGTAGCGGAGAGTTCTGACCACCGTGCTAAAAAACATATTGTCGAAGAAATCCCTTTGGGGCCACAAGGTGGAGTTTCTCCTTTTCTCAATGACCACAAAGAAGAATAAGACCTCCCCTTTTTTCCAGAGTTTTTTTTGGAGTTTCTACTATCGGGACCTCATCGTTCTTGTCCCCCAAGGACATTCTCAGCAGAGGGTTCATCTTTGACGATGAGCGTCTCCAGGAGAATTGGTGGGAGAAGATCAAGGAACTTAATTAGCTTGAGAATCCAGAAGTCATGTACACAAACTTCGCTCGATCAACAATCAATGTAAGTGTTCGATACCAAACCTTTGCATATTTGGGTTTTTCCTCATTGTATATTCCTTTTTTCAGAAAACTCTTGAACAAATAGCCACAGTTGATGAATACCACAAGCAAATAGCCATAGTTGGTGAATACCATAGGCAACTTGTATTGCTGAGGAAGCAGAAGGCTGAACTTTACGAGCAGCCAGAAAGATGGTAAGTTACTGTAACGAGTAGTTTTCGATCACTTGTTCAGTACTCATATCACTTTTTCCCATGTAGGTTCAAAAGTGACGAAAAGACCTTAGCTGATTCGCTTGACTATAAAAAAGCCGTGTCGCAAAGGCTAAAGGTCGAAAAAGAAGACCTACTAAAGAATCTCCTGGAAGTTAACTCTGCAGCTTGCGAGCTGCAGAATGTAATTAAAAGTAAGTAGCTTACTTCTATTTGCCATTTTGACAACTTCTTTTCTTTCTCTAACTTCTTTTGTTTTCAGATAAAGAAGTGGATATGGGTAAGCTTCGATCTGAGGTTGAATCGAAGAGCATGGTGATCAATGAGCTTACTTGTATCACAAGAGAAAAAGACAAGGCAATAAAGGAATGGGAGGAGTAGTGCTTCAAAGATGCTTCCTCTCATGAAGATGAAATCAATAAACTTGACTATCGCTTGTGTGAGACCCCAAATTTGGAATTTGGGACCTACTGTGTATATTTGTGCTATTCCTTGGATCAGTAGATAGCACATACAATTACATTATGGGTTCAAACATATATCACGAAAACATAAAGCTATTGCATAATATTAAACAAAGCGTAAATATACCTTACGACTTTTGACTTGCAGAATGGCCGAACAGGCCAAATAACTTTCAGAGAACAGCAACGGAAGCAGCATCAAAGTGTAACATGTGGAACCCGCACGATATACCCATCGGCAATTGAATGTGGGCTCGTAACCTAGTTCTTGGCCTTCTTTATCTTCAGTCTTGTCCAATGCTCATAATTGTCCATGAAACCTTCTTTTATGCTTACTGACTAAAAGAATGTAAATAGCGAGCATGAGTACACAACTGTACTCACGAGTCAACACACAATGCAATTATTATCTATGCAAGGCTAAACAAAGGGAGGTTTAAGGTTCTTTTATTTTGCACAAAGCTATTTATTGAAATAGGGTAAGTAGTAGCAAAACCCGAGACTTAGCATTTTGACTAACACAGGTTTTTTATAAACTGAGTTTTATTGTAAAGTATTAGTGGAGATCCCATCTCCTATACCATTGAGTGACTACAGCCACCCAATGCTCAGGCTGTCCTGTATTTTACCGCTGGTCCCCAACCAAGCTTTCTCAACTCTCAAGTCTCCAACCCAACATTTCCAACTGCTGGGCTCCAACCCACCCTTTCCATTCCACACATATATAAATGATTTTATAAAAATGAAAGCTAACTCAAGCAAGCTCTCAACACCGCTCTTGACCATGAGCATGACTATCTAGATAGTTTTCTTACTCTGCAGACTTTGTACACTTCACCCACAGGAGATAAATCAACTTATACTGCCCCGACACACTTCCGTAGGTGTGTGGCTAATGTTGATTATCACAAGGTCTTTACAGTGTCTCACCTCATTGCAACTTCACACTGCTAGGTATCACCTCCTTCGGACTCTCCTGCTTGTCCCCGGGAGGTCTCCCTTTTACACTGTGCAGTTCCCGTGGCTTCATTCTCCCCCGTCTATCCACCCGCATCCACCATTGGTGAAGCCACATCGAGACGGACAAATTAGCTAGTCGGGTCGTAGATGTTACAGACTTGTGGTTGCACTGTTTTACATGAGGGGTCATTACAAATTCGGTCCTTAATTGACTTGGGCGGTACATCCACATACCAACTCTCTTTCGTGCACCCGGCATCAGCCACTCTTTCCAGCCGCCCAAGTCGAAATCTGTTTTTTTAGGTTTTCTTTTGTTTTCAAAATAATCTTTAGTCCAACATATCAACCAGGCTCCAACCTCGACTGACCCAATTTCATTTTCAAAAGATTAAGTGATGGCAGCAATTTATTGCCCGAATGACAGTAATACTACGCCAAGCTAAGCATGTCCTTTAAGTAGGTAATTTAGTGGCTATTTGATATTCCATTAATTTAGGGTGACAAGGATAATGTCCAAGTTTCAAGGGTTGGGATTTTATACACAATTATTTATCAGGTAGTAGCTACGATCTTAGCTCAACATATTCAGATATAACATAGCAATGCAATTTCATAAGTAAAACAATATAATTGCAAAAATTGGTACAAAAATGATCAAAGTATTGACTCGCCTTGCTCAATATGCTGATAACCTCGGTCCCGTTCTTGATCAAGATTCTGATAATCATCTCGCTCAATGTGCTGATAATCGTCCAGTTCAATGTTCTCATAATATTGATCCCGACCTCGTCCTTGTTGGGATTGTTGTTCCTTCATGACTTTAGAGTCTAACTACGCAGAATACGATTAAATTCAAGAGCGACTGAAAACAACCAAATGAAATCCAATAAGTCCAAATATATACAAACAAAAGGAAATACTTTGAATTAAAGTAAGCACATCTAACGGTACCTTGAAAGATGGATTACATCAGATGAGACCAAATCATACTCATCTGGAGTTGATGAATGAAATACTTCAGATGAAGTATATCCAAAGGAGTTGATGAAAGAAATACTGTAGACAGATTATAATCAAAGGAAGTTGATGAAGGAAATACTTCAGAACAGAGTATAACCAAGGAGTTGATGAAAGAAATACTGCAGACGAAAGTAGATAAATCCAAATCCTACCCTTTTGGTCTAGTGGTAGGGTTTTGGAGTTGTTAGCTAGACTAAGGGTTAGATAACTGTTTGATCCAGAGTGGGGGCGAGAGGGATCGACTCCCAGACAGTCCGTTGGTGCAAGGGGTTAGGATTCCAATGGAACGGAGAGAATATTCATCTAAATATTCCACATTGGTTACCTAGATGAGAGAGATTACCTGGTTAGGTAATACTCTCAGATCTGCTTTCGGATCACGAATCGTCCGATCACTGGGGATGCATAGCGATGAGTGATAGTTAGGGTGTAGACGATGTTGTTTGGGGGATGAACTTTTATCATCTTTATGAGAGCATACCACCGCTGCTCATGTGGCGCCTAGTTTCTCTAATGATTATTTTAGTTATTACTTCCTATTTACCGGGGAAGTTCCATGATAGCCAGGTGAGACCTATGCATAAGTGCGGAGTTTGCTATGGGTAGACATAAGTCTCACCGACACATGGGACCTAAATCTTTTAAGAATTCCTTTTATGATTTTATATTTATCAAGGAAATTCCATGAGCTTTAGCTGGAACTCCTAGGCATTGGCTAGATATTAGCCTTACAACTTGATCATGGGCGTCTACGGTTTTGGGGTTTCATCTTTTAACTAAGTTGTTAGTCTAGACCTTCAGCATGATCTATTACTATTTTAAATGCACCAATTACTATTTTAAAAGGGTCTATGGCTCTATTACTACCCAACACTACCATAATCTAGTTGGTGTTCCAACTAATTAACTCTTATGCTAAGTGACACTAGGGCATGGAATATCACCGTATGTACATCTATCACCATTTTCGGTTATTAGCATAACAGCAATCTAGGGACCATCATGCTATTATTACTGTTTATTACTGTTTGAATCCAATGCGTCAAGGTCATACAATTATTTGTTACTAACATTATCTGGCTACGGTTACTGTTCACAGGGGCAATCCTGAATACAAGACAATACTATAACAGTGTACGTAATTAGATTTGAACTTGACTGGATAAAACTTCTATTCATACCTCATAGCATAGCATGACACCCTAATTAACTTAACTAGACCACTGCTTTGATTGACTTAGTTATCCTACTAAGCATCTGATAATGTGGAACACCATGCTAGCATACATTACATTGAAAGTGCTTACTAACTACTTGATTTAGCTACCTACATTCCTTTACTAATTATACAAGTAACAAGCTACTACTATGCTTCACCTGACTACAGCTAGTTCAATATGGAATTGGCTAATTAAGATATTCAGTAGCTAACTAATCTATTCACAGTAGCTGAGCATCTAATCGGATGGGGCTCTTGATCAGCTACTCCTATCTACTTTTTGGTTCTACCAAGCTCACTACTAAAGACAACTAACTAATCAGATTATTATCTAAACTAATCACAAAAAGGGTGAGGTCTATTGCCAATGACAACTATTTGACACTTAGTTATCTAAATTAGTCACCTGAAACTAACCAAAAATACACTGTAATTTAAATTGTCGGTTAACAGTCACCCTACCAATTAGTTTTTGCTAACCAACTAACTGGGTGGGTCCTTACCTCAGCCACACACACTGACCCATACTACACATGAACGCACACAGTTATCAGAGAAGGTCAAGTAGAGAGGAAGACACAGAACAAACAAAGAGGAGGAACACAGGAGGACAACGGCAGCGGCATGGCTTGCTTGCCGGCGGTGGTGGGACTACGGTGGGGCAGAGTTGACCCCCAAAATGGGTTGCTGGCGGAATGAAGATGCCAGGGGAGGCAGCGGCGGTACTTGGGTGGCACTAAGGCGACCAAGCAGCAATGCACGGCGGCCGGGCGCAGAGGAGAATCAAGATGACGACACTAGAGGGGAATAGAAGAAGAAATGGTGCACACATGAGCTCCAGTGGGGGTGGTAGGAGCTTATCCACGGGTTGGCCAGGGAAGAGGAGGACCCAGGTGGGCCGGCGATGGAAGCCCACGGCGGCGCGATGGGGTCGCCGTGGGGGTGGTGCTATGGGGAGGGAGAGCTCAAATGGATGGCAGAGGAAGGTTAGGGGAGGTATGGAGGTGCTCCCGCCGGGTTTAATTGGGTTGGGTCTCACCGGATAGGGCACGGAGGCGCCAGCGGTGGAATTGGTCAGGAACGGGGAAGACGACCGTGTGACGCGCTCCGATGGACGAATCTTCCAATCAACTGGGGGCTTTTGCTTGCGGGGTCTTGGGACACGACGTGACGCGGACGGTCGGCGGAGAGGAGCTTCGGGCTAGCCAGAAAGACGGGGGTGGCCGGCATGGTTTACCCTGTGCTTCTTCTGGGCTTTCAGTGGAGGAGATGAATTGGGGAAGGAGGAATGGCCAAGAGGGGCAAGGGAGCCTCAGGATGGGCTTTGTAGGCATGGGGCGGAGCGGCCGATGGTAGAGGTGGCATGGGCGGCGAGGTGATGCGGTCGGCCGACGTGGCACACATGCGTGGGCAGAGGGATGGCTATGTGGAGGAGAGAGCCTGCATGTGGGGCTAGCTGACCAGTGAGGGAAAGAAAGGAAATAGGTTTTCAAGTTTTTCCGAAAATGGCTGAGGCTTTACATAATTTTTAGACATAGAAATATATGTCCAAAAATTATGCAAATTTAGGGGGAGGTTCCTGACAAAGTTTAGTTCATACTGTAATTTTTGTAGAACTTTATTTATTTCTTATTTTTCTCTAAAAATATTTTAAGCTCCTCTTTTTTGGCACTTTATTATTTGATTTGAGGTTTTACATTTCATGTAATATTCCAAAGGGCAATACTCTAGGTACATCTTACTTCTACAATTTTTGTTTCTAGAGTTTTCTGCAATTAGGGTTTTCGTATTTTGGGGTTCTCATTTCTAGGGTTTTTATTTTATTCACTTATGAATCAATATCAAATAACTCTAAAAAATTATGCAATCAAAGTTATAACGAATAACCATGCAAAAAGTTTTAAAAATCTCGTACTTTTATATTTAGTCTTTTTGGGATGTTACAAACCCTGCCCCCCTTAAGGAGAATCTTGTCCCCGAGATTCCGGTAGAATGGTAAGAAGAATATAGAACATGAAGAAAGAGAGACGTAGCGGAGAATGCTGACGTGCTCTTAGTTGCTTTGTTAGCTCTTGGTGTGGCTTCTCAGCATCATTGTCTTCTGTTTTCTTCATGACAACCATCAATTTTCTGTTGATGGATTGACAGTAATTGTCCATATCTGAAGGAACAGCTAGCCTTGGACATGCCGATAACTATATTCTGATCATCATGTCCTATTTTCCCTACTAGAATCCAATTATTTTCTTTTAACCTGCTAATTGCCCTAATTTAAACTCTAGGCTTATTTCATAATTGATGTTACTACCAAATCATAAAGATATGCAATCGTATTGATTCGACATTTCTGTAATTGGCTACCCCCTTTAAGGATGTGTACCGATATTTGTTTTCTCCAACCACCAATAACTCAATCGGTATTATCCACCATGATTATATTGGCACCATAATAACAATGGTCTACCATTCTTTAATACCGATCATAATATCCAAGTTTACTGATGCTAAATCAATGCTTTCTAGTAAAAATCAAATTTCTTCCGGTACCACTTTAATTACGCTAACTCTTCCGATATCTCATCTCTAGAAGTTGCTATCCATCCACTTATTGATCACATTATGGGTCTAACTTCAATTATTCCTATTAATCCAATCTTAATGATTCATCCTAAGTTTTGCGGTGATATCTTCCAAACACATATCGTCATGATTTCTAGCACTCCACCAATATGCCACATATTTGATTCATTCCAAGGATTCATATGACACCCTTGATAGATTTTTATTAACTACTTATTGTATAAGCCCTTTATGCCAAAGGATATAGTATGTGTCAATCCATTGTCTAGGCTACCTTACATGCCTCTCATCATAACAGTCTATCTTTCTTGGTCAAAGACTGCTTCCAGCAATGAATGAAGAGAGAATAGCACAACTGGTAGTTGATGCGCCCAGGCAATGTATTATGGGCTACAATCCTCCTTTTCCGGATGGTGTCAGGATCATCAACATCTGAATTGGCTGGAGCATGCCTCAATGGAGTATGATCACTTCGAGGATATCCCCCACACCCATGAAGGTTGACATCCTGGTCGTCGTTGGAGGCGTCTACTCCATTGTGACGAGAGCCCGAAGCGAGTGAGCGATGGGAAGCAACCCCAGTCCTATTTCTTGGAGAACGATCAGGATCTGTGGGGAGGACAAAGACCTCCTGGGTGCTGGTGTCCTCGCTTGTGGTTGAGTCCTCCATGTTGGACGAGTAGTTGAAGGACAACGCCTCGTGACTTAGAGTAATCCCCTCCAGAAAGGGGAATTACATGTTATAACCATCTCCGGCTGAATATAAATCCTCTGGGGATATGGTCAAATCCACAACTGTAGCAAGTTCGACCACACTCCTGGTGTGGGTAACCGAAGGGTGGCGATTAGCAAGTGATGGTCGAGCCTCGGAACCATGGATTCCAGGACTTGGCACGTCAGATCGGACGACCTCAGACGGACTCGAACATTTGGAGGAGGAATCCTCACCGGGTTCAAGGCTTGCGGTGGGGCGGTTCCGATCATGGTCGCTTGAACCCTTGCCCTGTGAGGACCCTGGCTCCTCTGGGCTTACTGTTGTGGGGGAAAAGGTTCCTTCTTCAACCTTGTCCGGTAGGCGATTTCCTGGGTTTGCTGAAAGATCTCTGGAACTGGTATTATCGTCAAACGAAATCATGCTTGGCTCGTAGTCATAGTAGGCTTCCAAGTCGACTCCAGCATAGTCTACGAGATCGAACTAATTCTCCTCATTCCACTCCTCTGCTATGGTAGCATTAGAGTGGGAACAAAGTAAATTTGTCGAGAATAAAGGAGAGATCCCCATGGACGGCGCCAACTGTCGATATTTTAATATCGAACTTATGAAATGAATGCTAGGAGGCTCGTTGATTGATACTACACAGAATGAGACACAAGGATTTAGACAGGTTCATGCCTTTTCCTAGGAGAATAACAACCCTAGTTCTGTGTTCTTGTATTGATTGTGTTTATAACCAGAAAGAAGTCACCGAAAGCTAGAACTGATGGCTCATGTTTATTCTGTTGCTTGTGTCGCTTGTCCCCTCTGTCCACCGATATTATCCTTTATATAGCGCCTAAGGGGGTGGCAGTTGTTCATGCCAGGAGGCGCCCCAACAATTGATGAATTGTGCATGTTGATGGTAGTTATTGTCAGAGAGATTACTCCCCATGTTCGTCTTGCAGTTATGCCAGAGATAGAGATCAATACATACAGTTATACCAGAGAATGACAACACATATTCACTACTGCGTGTAATTAAACACAGTGTATAAGGTCCCTAATCGATTGGGTCAACATGTCTGTGGTCCTTATCGATCATAGGGTGGTCGTGATTGACCTAGTCGTAGTGAAGCTTACGACCATAAGGTGATCGTAGTAGAACTTACGATTAGTAGGTGGTCGTAAAAGATGTTACGACCATAAGATGAACGTAGTAGAACTTTCGATTAGTAGGTGATCGTAGAAGATCTTACGACCATAAGATGGTAGTAGAATGACTTACAACTATATAGGATAGTCGTAGAATAGCTTACGATCACTAGCTAATTGTAATCTTCCTCATAATTAGTGATGAGGGTACCTCTGAAGGTTGTGTGAAGACCTTATTATCTATAATGAATATTATAGACAAATAGTTTAATTAATTAAGGATTTTTAGATCCTCGCCAGCACTATTTTGTGGTCTCCTCCGACACCATTCATGCTATCCTCGTTATAACATTTATTTTATATTCAAAATTTTAGTTTTTATTTTATTTTTATTCCATAGGAAGCAACAATAGAAACATGTGACCTTGAGAGGGAACGTGTTGACTTCTTCTGATTCTCTTCGGACACCATCCATCCCATCCTCGTTATAAATTTTATTTTTATTCAATATTTTAATTATTTTTATTGGAGTTCGTATACAAATCAAATTGCTAAATTTATTTAATTTATTTTGAATTTGAGTTATTTAGGGATTTTACTTTGGAATTTGTATGAAAATCAAATTGCAAAATTTCTTTATTTTTATTCTAAATTTCACTTATTTTTCTCTTGAAATCGTGTCTGAATACAATTTATATTTTTTATTTAATTTTTATTCAATTACTGTCATTTAGGATTTTACTTTGGAATTATGGAAATCAAATTTCTAATTTTATTTTATTTTTATTCTGAATTTCAATTATTATTTTTTGGATTTAGTACACAAATCTTTTTACCAATTATTATTTATTCTTTGTTCGAATTATAATTTTTTGGAATTCTTATCGAAATCAAATTGCTAATTTTATTTTATTTATTCCAAATTTTATTTTTTGTTGGATTTCGTAAACAAATCTAGTTGCCAATTTTTTTGCTTATTTTTTATTCTAATTATATTTATTTAGAGATTTTACTTAGGAATCTGTATGGAAATTAAATTGCTAATTTGTTTTTATTTTTATTGTGAATTTGACATTTATTGTACTTAACATGAACTATTTTATTTAGAAATTCGTATGGAAATCAAATGGCTGAATTTATTTTATTTGTTTGTTCCGAA
Organism: Phyllostachys edulis; assembly: GCA_036346405.1. Taxonomy (NCBI): domain Eukaryota; kingdom Viridiplantae; phylum Streptophyta; class Magnoliopsida; order Poales; family Poaceae; genus Phyllostachys; species Phyllostachys edulis. The sequence continues at coordinate 106,992,920 of CM070550.1, forward strand.
CTTCAGTTTTATTGTATTTGAAATGGACTCTTTCTTTTAATCTCGACCATGATAATCTGGACTCACTCCGATCGACGGTGTAGATCTTTCTCTTTTTGCACTGATTAATGCGAGAATTTCTAGCTCTTGAGAGTGAACATTGTGGCTTCTTTTGACTCTTCTTTAATAAAATAATAATAATAGAAGATAGATTATGACGTGCTTCATGTGTAATAATGCATGGAAATCACACTTCGTCCCGTGATCCACCATGAGTGAATGCTTTCGTACGATGCTCCTCTAAATGAAAAGGGCACGTAACACTATGCAGAGTAACAATATTTACATGTTCCTAGCAAGCATAGTGCACCATTAGCTAGTTGACCTAGGGCAATCAATTTTTATGTTGGTACTTAGTTGGCAACATATCTAGTGCTAATAGCTAATTGGGTAGCATGCGATTGAGGGCTGTCGGATCTAGCACATGCGGCTTGGATCGAGGCGGGCGGGAGCCCCCCAACTCACTTACGCAGTTTTGTGTTTACCCAGCGCAACCATTTCTTTTCGTGAACATGCCCTCGCCCTTTGCTCGCCTCCTTCTCCCTCGTTTCCTTCTCGATCGAGCACCCAGTCGCTCGCTCGAGAGACCTAGGGTATGCCCGCTGCCCTTCGCCAAGGTAGTTAGGATCGCGATCCAAGTCTTAAAGTCTTACGACTCTACGAACCCACGACAGCCTGTCGATCCAAGTCTTACTGCCGATCCGATCCTACTCAAGGTCGGTGAGGATCGCGATCCTACTCTTAGAGTCTTACGGTTCTCTGAACCCACGACGACTGTCGATCCAAATCTCACCGTCGATCCTACTCGTAGAGACTTAGGGCAATTTTTTTAGAGGCCGGGCTTTGCGATATTTTGTTTTAGAGCAAAATTTGTTGATATTAATTTATGAGAATGAAACTATAAATAAACAAGGAGCATGCAAAATATTGTATCGAGGTGGTAATGCTAGTACAAATATCTATATTATGGCATGAGCAATCTTGAGCTTGATAATGATAAGCTCTTTTTATTCTGGAGTATGTCTAGCTACTTTTAAGGAACATGCAAGTGGTAAACCATATAACAATCATACAAACTTATAGTATAGATGTTAAATATGTGTATTTTTACAAATCCGTAGAATCGCTGATTCTACGATTCGATACTACGATTCGATCCTACCGGAGGCAAATCGATCCGACTCGGGATCTCGACTCTGACTACCTTGCCCTTCGCCCTATTCCCAGCCATCTCCTTCCTCCATCCCTCCCCGTCTCCGAAGGCCGACCTCGGACGCCATCGTTTAGATCGCGACGCCACCTATCCACCCCGACACCCTGTCGTGCTGCGAAGAGTTGTAGACACCTCTCTCTGTGGCCACTGCCTCAGTGTCCGCCTTCTCCACCCCGCTCCTGGCCACAACGTTGCCTCCCTCCACCCCGACGCCTTTGACCCTCCCGCCTCGCCCAGTCGTCGTCTCGCCTCCTCAACTGACCCCATCGACGCCAGATTGAGGAATGCATTCTTTTTTTCTCTCCAAATTTTGTAATACAGTATTTGAGGAATTGTGACACTGATTTCTTCTTGAATTGGAGGATTTGATGAATTTCTGTTTTTTTTTCAAATTTGGTACTAAGTGTTTGAGGAATTGTCAAATTGAGAAACTTTAAGTTTTTTTTTTTGTATTTTCAGATTACTAGTTGATGAATTGCAAGATTTTTTTTTGTGCATTTTCAGATTACTAGTTGTAATGAATCAGTTGTGATGAATCAATGGTATGTGCATTCTAGTTTTGCCTGTAAGAATGTCTGAAGCTTGAGGCATTTCTTCTGATAAGTGAATTGTGTAAATGTGGTTTGTGAATTGAAGCATCAAATTATGTAAATGTTTTGGTGCACTCGTGTCTGAGATTGGTGAAATGATGGTTGCTACCGCTACTGTTGCATGCCAAATGAAGAGGAGTTCTGAAAGTATTTTCCATACTTGCTTGCCAAAATGAAGACAAGAGTTCAGAAATCTGAACTCTGAATGAATTCTGAAAGAAAAGAAAAAGAAAGAAAAGCAGCGGCAACTAGCAGCAGCTTCTTGTTGCATTAACGACTTCCAGCAACTTCAGGTCCATAATGCAAAAAGTCAGACTGGCAATCGAACCGATCAAGCAGCTGGTTCACAGGTCCAACCACCGGTTTTTATATATATGAATATTATATTACTTATCATTGTTTTTTTATAAAAATGGAGATTTTATATTAAATCATCGCAATCAATTTGTATATCTAGATTATGAATCTTCAGAACAAGGGATTTATCATTAGAATTAAGCATGTATAACTATAGCAACAACATAGTTGTATTGTAATTGTTTATCAGAGTATTTATTTAGAGCAATGGAATGAAAACTATAGCCTAATTCTCGATGAAACAACTAGCGTACAACAGTAGGGCACTCATATTCATATTTTTCCAATCTTACCCATGAATTCACAGCAAGAAAATAATAAGAATGGGGATATTTATGTTCTAAACAAAAACCGCTCAGTTCAGTGAAACCGGCACCAGTTCGCCGGTTTACTAAAAACCGATCGGTTCGGTCGGTTTTTCCTGGTACAAATGCATGAATGGTCTTTGAACTAAACCGAGCCGGCTAGGTCGTCTGTTCTGGATTTTTCTGGTTTAACCGGTGGTCCCGTTTGACTTTTTGTGCTATGTTCAGGTCGCATGCAGCAGCATCTTGTATCAGTCGAGTCTTTGCGGCGCGGCAGAGCGTCAGGGTGGAGAGGCGGCGTCGCGACCTAGAGGGAAGTGACCGAGGCCAGCGTTTGGGGGCAGGGAGGGGTGGAGGAGGAAGGCGGCTGTACCCTAGGTCTCCTGAGCGAGTGAGCAACTAGGATGCGAGCAAAGGGGTGAGGGCATGTTCACAAAAAGAAATGGCCGCTCAGGGTAAATGCAAAACTGAGTAAGTCCACCCGCCTCGATCCAAGCCACATGTGCTAGATCCGACGGCCCTCAATCGCATTAGCACCTTATCACCCAATTATTCATGAGCACTAGATATGTTGCCGTACTTAGAGACCTGGAGCACATGCATATGTTAAGCTTAGGTTGAAAACAAATGTAGCCTAATGAAATTCCACCCATAATGAATAACTTGTGCATTCCTGTTATTCGAGTATGACTCCTACCCTTCGATATCTACAGTACTATCAATTGGTATGCTTTGTCTTAAGTTCTGATTGGTTATGCCATACAGATCCATGAAGGACAAAAAGTTCATCATGTTAATATACTAGTAGGGTGTCCGTGTGTTGCAACAAAATCCAAACCTTATAGAAATAATATTTTCCTTTAATACATAAAGCGAATCAAGCAATTAAAAGATGGTGATACATATATCTACGAGCATCATATTAGTGCAACATGGTAGAACAAGAATTTCATACGACAATTATGGAAATGAACGGTAGCAAACAATATCTTCCCATAGTTTACTTCAATACTTATACCTATACACAAGATCTCATTGCTTATTGTAGTCATCTACTGGCCGGTACAACAAAGTTTTCCACAAAATGGAATCATGACAATACTTGTAAGATACGCAATATTGTAAATTAGGAAGTTTGTTGCAGTACTTCATCGGTGAAGGAGGTGGCTGTTGTGCTGTCATCAAGACTCGCCATTGGTGGAGAAGCGGCGCCTCCCTTAGTTGCCCTCCATGGCTACATATGTACTAGCTAGTTACATTTGAGTATTACATTGTTCAGAAAAACACGTCTATGTTTTGTTTGTTTTATTGCTACTGTTAGCTTTGGTTCCATTAATTAATTCACAATCGGTCGAAATGTAGCTTCAAGTATGACATACCCTTCCTACCTTGTGGTGGAGCTTCATTTTCTAAAGTAAGCTTCACACCCAAGTATTTCATTTTCTAAAGTAAGCTTCACACCCAAGTACTAGTATTAAAGTACAGTAACCCAGATAGTTTAATTAATCTTCAGATTTATTTAGTTGGGTCAAGATGGGCACAGCCACACATTCAGGCTATCGATATGAACTGTTTGTTGAGGTTGGTGCATTCGATCGACGATGGACGTACGCTTCTTCGATTATTTATGATTTGATCGCCATTTTTGGCGCTGTTCTTGACGGGAACCTCTCGGGTTGGGATATGATTGCTGATGTTGTGTCCCTTTTGGCCCTTGCACACCCAGGCACTGTTTGATTTCCCAGGCTCGATCAAGAGTCAAGACCAGCTAGGACAGACACCATGGCGTTGTCGGAAGGGAATTCGCTGTGAGGCCCTCCCCGCAGCCGCTGGATGGTGGGGGGAGGGGGTTGTACTGCAATCTTGGCTCTTCGTTCCTGATCCAACGCTCCAGATCGAATGCTATCAGACGGCCAGTAAAACCGGAGAGTGATTGCAAGGCTTCCTCGAGCCGGTGAGGGTCCGCTTCGAACGAAGGAATTGATTTTACTGAAATTCCATATGAGACAATTCATTTCACATCCTCTTGTACCGTATCATGTACTAGTACTCCATCTTTGTGTAGTACGGTAGCGACTCCTAAATGCAATCAGTCAAGGGGAGTGAAGTGAAAAGGAGGGATTAGCGGATCGAAATGGAATGGACAATGACTGGGGGGAGTACTTCACGTTCTGCACGTTCAGGAAAACGAAGAAAATCAACCGACTAATCGTTAGCCACTCAATAAATAGTGGGACGCGCTTGATTTCAACTTCCTAATTGTCCTTGATATGCATGTGTCTACAACAAAATTAAGGATCGAATCTATGCACAGCAATCTGTAATCATCACAATTAAGTCGCGCCGCACCGCCCGATTAGCCGCTTCCACCTCCGCATCTAGGTCGTACCCGGCCGCCGCACTGTGATTCGGGATCAGAAGAGCAGACAGAGGATGAAAGGAGGTACCAAACACTAGAGAAAAAAAAGTAAAACTAGCGCCTATCTGATGTGGCAATTTTTAGTGCCAGTAGAGGTACTTCACACCGTGGATGCCCTGACACTGTATCCATCCATCCAACTATGATCAATATATATGGAAACGTTTCATGTCACATACCAACCTGATTTGCCTTGTCCCTTGGCATTCAAGGATCCCATACGCATATTGATATCATGATAAGCTACTAGAAGCATAGGCATGCTGTTGCTGATTCGGTCTGCTGATGGTGTCAATCTCTTGTGCTAGCTCTTCTTATCTTTGCAGCAAAAGCTAAAGAAATATACATAATATCATCTTCAGCTTGATATTATTCTTCCGTACCTACTGATCTTTTTCTGGTGCAATGAATCAGCAATGTATGACTAGAAAATAGAGATCAGGTGTTTGAACAAAGTTTCAGAATTTAAAATTTGTGTTCACTTGCCATCTGATCGGATGCTTCCATCCATGCTACAGGCAGTGGCGAATTGTTTCAGGTCGTACATGCACGTCGTGCTCGAGCTAGTACTGCGTGGTTTTCATACGTGGTAAGACGACGACGCGCAATGTTGGAAGTAATCCGCTTTAACAATGGGCAAAAGCAACCTATTAGTTGGGACGAATGCTTCAGGGAGCGCCTTCTTTGAATCTCTTTTTCACTTTGGCCTCCTTTTGTTTTCCCTTTCCTTTCGGTATCCGGTGACACTTTCAGTAACTTTACTCCACTGTAATGTAAAAGGATTTGTGAGACATATATATATATATATCTATAGTTCTATATAACGTTGTAGAGCCGTTTGGGAATTTAGTGATGTTACATCTCACCTGAAAAGGGAGGTTTAAGTACTAGGTCATGTAAAAATCGCTTGCAAACCAATTAATCCCTATCTTTTCACCAAAGAAAATACTACTAGTACTAGCGTTGAGTGTAAATTGTTTTCTGTTTCCCTGCACTTTATGTTATTCTCCTACTCCATATGTTGTTTGTCCCCTAATTTTCTCTTTTGATTACAATGATGTACTGTTCCTAGCTAGCAATCAATCTTGGTAAATGGCCGACAATATCTTTTGGAAAAGTTTTAAACAAAAGGAACCTAGCTACCAGGTGAATTTCAGAGCAGTGCTTGATCAAATGTAACAAGTCAATTACGCCGGTAGCTTTATTAATTATTAGTAGTAGCTGAAGAAAGGCAAAAGGCTGTCGCATTCTTTAATCATGTGTTGTTGAAGGCGTGGTACATCCGTACATGCATTTGGAATTATTAGGCTACACTTACAGAGTTTTTTTTTTTGGACAACAATGTACGATGAAAAGCGATCAAACATGGTTGGTTGGCTAGTCCAGGTCCCTCTAGAGCACACAAGATTTAACAACAAAAGTGAGAGAAAAAGGTGAGAGTGAGATGCATACATCGGAGAGTGAGCAGTAGGGATACAAAGCCTTGAAGGCAACTCCATTCTTAAACCCAACAAAAGTGAGATAAAAAGGTGAGAGTGAGATGCATACATAGGAGAGTGAGCAGTAGGGATACAAAGCCTTGAAGGCAACTCCATGCTCAAACCTAACCTACCCGAACTCCCCAGTGGCATTCCTTCTTCCATGGATGATCACTTGAACATCAGTTTTCTCCTTTTCTCACCAAATCCCTGATGGATTTATTTGTCTTTCAGTTAAAAAAGTTTCGATGAAAGTTCACCGGTTCTTTCGACAACCCACCCCCCATGAGAGAGAGAGAGAGAATAAAGGGTAATTCAGACAAGAATGTCTTAATAAAATAGCTTGAATCAAACCATTCATCATGTTGACAATTCAGATGATTCACCTACAACATATTTAAAATGCTAATGTAAGCTATGTTCGCCAATGGAACCCCGTTTTTTCCTACCTTACAATGCGCAAAGCGATTCTTGTGGGAAACGCAAAGATGAACAAAAAAAAACTAAAACCTGAACTAGAAGGAAACGTACTGTTCGGCTCTCCAAAACCGAGTTCAGCCTCCCTTGAAATCCAATTATTAAGTGGCTCTTGTCGACGGCGGCGGCTCATCGCTGGCATCTCTGAAGGGGACGGCATAAACGCAAGAAAGCAAGCTGCAGCCAATAACCTGCCGCGCGCGCGAGCCCATGACACAGCAACCAACCGATCGAGTTTGATCGACCGACACGAGGTAGAGCAACGACAACTCTAGATCGATCGGCCAGGCCATGTGTCGGATTTGGTTTGGGACGAGCGGTTGCGACGGTCAGTCTCCGGTCACCATGTACTTGTGCTCCTGTCAATGTCCATGTTGGGAAAATAAATCCTATGGGGGCTCAGCGAGGGCCATCGACAAGGGCGCGAGGGTAGGAGAGTTTAAGAGATAAAGGAGAGTTTAAGATACTGAAATAGAGTATTGATCAGCAGCAACAACGGCACAATAAAGCACCTTGTTTAAGCAGTTGATGAACTGTCAAGTAAGGCTTCTTTGAGATAATTTAATGGGAATCACTAGTGAGTGCACGCGCACCGCACAACAAGCTATATCTTTTAAACCAATGGTTCAACTCAAAATCCATTTGAACCATCGCGTCCCTTATGAGGAGATGAACAAAATAAGACCAATATTGAATATATTTCAACTTCAATTGGTAGTAGTTTATTTCAATTGTTGCAATGTACCTTTTTTTTTGTTGAGCAAAGTCATTCGTTGTGTCCATCAGTGCATTTGTATTGTTGCACACAACAGGAAAAAAAACAATGAAATAAGACAAATATTTGCATAAATTCAACGTATTTTTTCTTAAATTTGGGTAGTATTTTATTTTTGTTCCAGTAGTATGTTGATTTTGTTCTAGAAGTATGTTGCGAGGGGGCGATTGGACACCTACACCAGCTACCAACACTTTCTCATCGCGTTCATTCTCTGACACTCGTTCCTTATCCTTATCCATGCCGACGACACACACTCCTTTCCCCCCTTTGACTTTTCCTCGCCTATGCGTTCGATCTCTTCATACTACCCCACCTCAGCCATGTCTCATCTCTTGTTGTGCTGCCACGGTTCACACTCGCAATCCACCTCACGCGACAATGACGGTGGCGGTGTGGCATCCTGAGCACTGTTGTGTGGGAGCTGGAAGTATTGAGAGGCGTGTACTTCTCTAATCTCATGGGTGGGTGCCACCGTATCCTCTTCTGAGCTCCTAGGTCAGTGTCGCCGCTGCTTCCTCTGATCTTCGAGGTTACTGTGACGGTCTCTCGACCACATGGCTAAGGAATCGTGTGGGGCTACGAGTTAACTATCTCTTGTGGGCATAGTATACAACCTCTGCAGAGTTTAAACTGTTTAAACAGCCGCACCTACGTTCAAAGGCAGACATGGGAACTTAACTATAGTTAGTTTTATTTCAAAAACCTTTTATAGGTGGTATGAAAAATGTGGTGGACTCACTTAGCCCTGAGATTGGATTTTCCTAAGCCGTCAGACTTAGTGAGGTAGCTCCAATTAAAAGAAGCATAAGGTAGAGTTTCCGACGGAGGGAACCTCTGTTGTTATTAAATATTGCATAATTACTCTTTTTAATAAAATACAATTTGATTAAAATACTAAGTGATATGAATTTGTAATTATGATAATTGAAAATATTAGCTTAGCAAATAAAAGAACCCGGGCCATCCTTGTTAAGCCTTTCATGTATTATTATTGTATCTTGTGTGTTGGCTCGCGAGCACAGAAGTTGTGTTCATTCTCGTTTTTCCTCCAAAACCCTCAGAAGCAAGAAATCCCAAAGATTACGTATACTACGAGGATCCAGAAGTTGAAGGCCCAAGAGATAATGAAGAGTAGTTTAGTTGTTTTAGTCTAGATCTCGCCTCAATCCAGCTGACTCCGTTGGTGCTTGCGTGCATCCAATATTATCCAAGCCCTTGATTAATATCGGACGCACACGGGTTTCCTAGTTGCTTGCCTGTGGAGAGATGTACTCTCACCCTTTTGCTTCCATTGTCGTTTTCGCTACTTTTGTAATGTAATCAGTTTGGCCTGTTCAACTCTTATTGTAAAATTTGACCCGATGCGGTTTATGTAAACTCTAATGTGTTAAATTAACGAATGGTATGGTTTTACGTCATGTATGAAATGATTCAACAATATATCTGTGAGTGCTATCTACTGATCCAGAAAATAGCACAGTGTTTTCACAGAGAATTTGGATTTACGAAATCCGGGTCCAACAGAGAGCCAGCCTTTCAGACTCTTTCACTGCTTCTATCTCCTTCAGAACTGCTTGGAGCCTAAATTCCATAGTACTCACACCAGCCTTCGCTTGCTCCACTTCCTCCTTGTCTTTCTTAGCTTCTCCTGTGCCTTTGTAGCGACAGGCTTAGCCTTGTCAACTTCCTGGGCTGCATCTTGCAGAATCTTGGGCAATTCGACCATTCTATCTCGGGATTCGTTCTCCGTGGCCTGAACTGCTTCCAGTTCTTGTTGTGCGAGCTGAATCTCCACCTTGAGAGATGTAACGCACGTTTTGGGGACTTACCTTCCAGGCCCCCCTTCTCTTTCTCCCTTCCGCTTTTCCCGTGGACGACGCCTCCGCAAGGCTTTCGCTTCTCTTGCTCCCTTTTGCCGCGTCGCAGCAGCAAGACGTCGCTTCTGATGGTCGCCGCCATGAAGATCCGTGCAGCAGCTGCAGCTCAAAGCCACGCCGCCGGGTCCTCTTCCCGTCTTGTCGCCGCCCGTCTCGTCACCTTCCGCTCTGTCTTGCCTTGCTGGCTGCTCACACCCGCTTCCTCAAGACGACGCGCCTCGAGCCTGAGCCAAGACGCACGCTCCCGGACCGGACCCCCCTCTTCCTCCCCGCAGTGGCTCCCTATAAAGCTCCTCCATCCCCATGCTTGAGCTTCCACGGCACCCGAGCTCAGTAAGGTCCACCGAGCCCGGTCGCGCTCCTCCTCGGCCATGCCTCCTCACCTCGTCGCCGCTCCGTGAGTCGCCTCCCGGTGAACCCCGCTCCACCACCTGCCCGGCCTCCCAAGCCGCTCCCGAGCCGGTGCCTCGGCGGCTCATGGTGGGCCGCCACACGCCTGCCCGCTCCCGAGCCGCCGCCGCCTCCTTGTGGCCGCCAAGGCCGGCGACCCGCCCCACCACCGTCGGCCTCCCTGCGCCTCCTCATGCGGCCCGCCTCGGCCGTGTCCGCCTCACGCCGCCACTTCCGCCGCTCGAGCGCCACCAGTGGTCGCCGCCTTCGGCGAACCCCACGTCGCCCACGCCGGCAAATCCGCCCGCCCTGCTGCCCGTGGCCGCCTCCACCCGAGCACCTCCTGCGCCTCCCCTGCTTCTTCTCTGAGAGCAATAGAAGCAAATTGGATGGGGAAAGAACCAAATTGGGGATCAATTGGTTGGCCCCACATGTCATTGCTCTTAACTTCCTCTCCCTTGGCTGCCTTGTGGGCCCCACCCACCAGCATGGCCCTCTCTCTCTCTCTCTCCTTTCTTTTATTTCCTGAGTTTTGTTAAAAAGGAACTTCAAAAATTCATATCTTGTCCATTTCAACTCCAAAAATTATGAAATAAATTTCTAAAAATTTGTTAAATCAAGATCTTGCTAATGGCATAGGGCTTGATTAATTTGGAGTTTATTTATTGTCCCTATTTATTTATTTGCTCTCTTTGCCGTTGTGTCTTTTTCCCAGATTCTCGCGATTAGGATTTGAAGACGCCACAATTCCATAGTGATCAAGACCAAGATCCCCTAGCCTTTAACCAAGGCGAGTCAACACTTTGACCATTTTGCCCCTACATTTTATGCAAATTATGTTCTTTTAAATTAGCAAATTGCATGCTTTAATTCTTAATCAAATGTATGTTAAAGCTTAAGGTAGTTAAATGCCCACTTGATGTTTAAATAATTATTATGCCATCCTTGATAAATTGAGTCCAATAATCCTTGTCACCTTAGTAATTATATGGTAATACTAGTTATAGGTTGTACTTAAGCGACATGCTAGTCTTGTTTAAGTCTTAGGGATATTACAATATCCCCATCATCATTTCCTTAAACATAAAATGTTTTGGGTAGTCATTGGTGGTCCATTGACTAAAGGATTGTGAAAATAAATTGGTTTCCCTCCTCAAAACCCTAATGCTAGCTTTGTCTGGGCGGATGGTGAGGTGGTGGGTGCTCGAGGAGCACATGGATGGTTGGTTTGTGGAATGAACCGCCAGATAACCCTAAGGACTTAATCTTGTCACGACCTCCGTGTTAAACAAAGTACAACCACAAGTCGCAAAGTGCAACTTGGCTTAGTAAAGTTATTAAACCTTGGAAGTCATCTCACCGGAGGAACGAAGAACGTACAAGTCGGAGACACTCCGGCTTGGAAGGACACCAAAAGGTGAAGTTACAATTGCTTAGACGCTAGGCGTTGTGGCGGGGCAGTGCGCTAGTCGTTGTGGTGAACATCCCGCACAACATATGGGCATAACCCGTATGGGTGGATTGACTGGAAAGGGCGAGATAGCTAGAAAGGTTCTTGTGATTTGTCGCCCAACTACATGACTACGGAATCATGTGGGGTAACGGGTAGACTATCTCTTGTGGGTAAAGTGTGCAACCTCTGCAGAGTCTAAAGCTGTTTAAATGTAGTGCCCTACGGTCAAAAGGCGGACATGGGAATCATAACTTGAGTTAGTTCTATTTCAAAAACTTTGTGGGTGGTATGGAAAATGGTGAAAGGGCTCACCTAGCCCTGTTTTGAATTTTTGCCTGAGTCGTCGAGCTCAGTGGTTGTGATTATTGGAGGCCGCTCCAATTAAAAGGATGCATTGGTAGAGTTTTCGCCGGATGGATTCTCTACTAAAATAATTATTGCACTTGCTCTCTTTATAAAATGAAATTTGTTAAAATGCTAAGTGATAGGACTTTGTAATTATGATATTTGAAAAGTTGCTTTCGCAAATAAAAGAACCCGAGCCACCCTTGTTAAGCCTTGCATGTATATAATTGCATTGTGTGTTGGCTCATGAAACACGTAGTAGTGCTCATTCTCGCTTCTCCCCAACCCTTGAGATAATGAAGACGATGGAGACTACGCCTTCTCGACGGCCCGAAGATGATGGACAAGGCTATGACGAGGAGTAGTATAGTCGTAGTCTAAGACTCGCCAGCCTAAGTAGACTCGTTGGTACTCACAGACAACCGATATTATCCAACTCGTGGTTAATATCCGTCAGACCTGAGTTACCCGATCGCTTTCGTGTGAGATGAGCCCTACCTCGCCTTTTGCTTCATTGTAGTTTACGTTGCTCTTTTGTGATGTAATCAATTTGGCCTGCTCGGCCCCTTTTGTAAAACTCGACCCGACGTGGTCTATGTTACTCAATTGGTTGTAATATTTTAATATTTCAGTTCACGCTTGTATGAGTGATTCACAGAATGTGTCTTGTGAAGTGCTAGCTCTTGATCCAGGAATAGCATGTGATTTCACAGAGGATTTGGATTTACGAAATCCGGGTCCGACAGAGCTGGTATCAGAGCATACGACTGTAGGAGCCTTAGTTAGACTGGTCGATGGCCTTAAGGACTTGGATCTTATTTTTAAAATTAAGAAAAGTTTTGCCAAAAATATAGAGTATTTATTGCTTCTACTCATCATTCCTAGTTCCATACTTATCTCTATTCTCATTAAGGGTTACTAATCTTTTCCCCTGTTTCAAAATTTGTAGATGGCTTCTCCTCCAGCTGCAGGCCCATGGGACCATAGCTCTCATGGAGTTAATGAAGGCGGTTTCGTCGAACTCCTTGGCGAGCTGATGCAGTTTCTTAGCTTCCCCCGCTCTCCGCTCTTCAGAGGACGGAAGACGATGGTCATGGCTCACGAGTCTTGGGACATGGAGGTTTTCCTCTATGCCAGGACCGGTGAGTTCACGACCCACGTGTTACTCAGGCGACGCCCCGCCGCATAGCTCTGACGCCATCCAGATGCACGGCCGTGTCGCCGTCACCGCTTGTGTCGAAATACGAGGTCCTCCTGCAAGAGTCACCGTACTGCTTCTTCCCATGTCTCTACGACGGAGAGAGCTTCCCGGAGTCCTTCGTCGCCATCGACAACGAGCCCCGCCTGACCCAACAAGTGCAACTGACCCAGGCGATGATTCACAACATCCACTCCCACACCAAATAATCCGACAACTTCGGATGCTTCTCACCGACAATGAGGCCCACTCCGACACCCTTCGCACCAACATGATCGAGCGATGAAGCCCACCATGTTTGCTATGTGGGAGAGACACCATCGGCGTGGACAGAGACATCATCAAGATGGAGAGAGACGCCTTGCAGAGGTAGCACGTCTCACACCGCCTACTGGCGACCGCTTCATCACCGGCTCCAGCTCCATTCCTCCCGGCGCGAGGACTCCGCGACCAGTCGACGGCGCAAGAAGCGTCTGCGGCGCCCGATCCGCCGCCCGCGACGACCTTCCAGGTCCCGGCATGGGCGCAGCCTCGTTCCGTTCTGCTCGCGCGCAAGATCACTCGAGTCACTCTCGTTCGCGAGCTTTAGTCGAGCCGCTTCCGCTCCCGTTCCTCGATGGAGTAGTCAGGATAGGCTAGGATAGCTAGCAGTGCTTGCTAGGCAGTATTTTGGGTTGCAAGCACTTTTGCTCTTTCTTTTGTAGACGAGATGTATGTATCCGTGTCATGACTTAGCTTAGCATAGAAGCTTTGTTTGTGGGTCATGTAACACTTAACCCCTAATATAATACTGACCATTCTAGGCTTTGTATTGTACTTATTTGATCTTCTCGCTTGGTTTTTGTTCTTCTGTGTGTGCCTTAGAGGGCTAGTGAACCCTCATATACCCCTCCCTGGTTCTCTCTAGTTCTAAACCTTAGTTTTTCCTCAGGATGCCGCCAAGAAGAGCCACTGCCCCAGCCCGTGGAGCCTTTGCAATTGGCCGAGGCCGTGGTCGTGGCCGTGGTCGTGGACAAGGACAAGAGCTACCTCCCCACCACCACCACCCGACCATGGCACAAGTAATGCAGCAACAGACTCAGATTCTCGGTGCTTTGCTCAACAATCAAGATTCAGACCTGCCGCCGCCACTCCAAACTCGTGACTTCTTAAGAACAAGACCTCTCACATTTGAAGCGACTAATGAACCTCTTGAAGTCAAGACTGCTCGGGGATCTTGAAAAGAAGCTTAGACTTGCCCGTTGCTCCGATGCGGATAAGGTGGACTTTGCTACCCACCAGCTAAAAGGTGCCGCCGCTGCATGGTGGGAGAATTACCTTGCTGCTAGAAGTAATGAAGGACCAGAGGATGAAGAAGAAGAAGATGCAGCGACAGAACCAGAAGTAGTGGGATCTACGAATGGAGAACCAGCAGCCCCCGCCGCTGAAGCCGTGGAAGAAGAAGTGGTGGAAACACCTCTTGTGGAAAATGAACCAGCTTGGCATCCAATTCCTTGGTCAGAATTCAAAACCGCCTTCAGAACCAATTTTGTGCCAGCCGGTACCATGAGACTGAAGAAGAACGAGTTCAGAACTCTTAAACAAGGACATATGACGGTCAACGAGTATGTCACTAAGTTTACCCAGCTTGCCCGCTACGCCCCCAATGACGTAGCTGATGAGGAAGAAAAGATAGACCGCTTTGTGGAAGGTATGCGTAGTGACATGCGTGGAAAGCTTATCCTCCATGACTATGCCAACTTCCATCAGTTGATCAACAAGGCCCTACTGTTGGAAAATGAGAATAAGTTAGCAGAAACTAGCCGCAAGAGGAAGATGCTTTTCCAGAAATCGCAAGGAAGCTTTCATCAGAAGTCAACATTCCAGGGTAGCTCCTCCTTTAGATCTTCTGCCGCCACACCTCAAAAAAGTTCATCTCCAAGGCCCCAATGAAGTGGTTTCCGCACTCTCCGCCCTACTGGACACCCTGCCACAGTCAACCCCGTAGCTAATCTCCACTGTTTTGCTTGCGGAGAAAAAGAACACTTTGCCAATCGGTGCCCTCATCGCAAAGAACCCCGCCCCAAAGAACAACCCCGGAGCCGCTGCAATTCAAGGTCGAACCTCGGCTCGAAGAAGAGCCACCGGACTTCTCAAGCTTCAAGGTCTACCCCATCGCAGAGCCGTGGCCGTGTGAATCATGTCACACGAGGAGGCACAAGATGCCGTAGGAGTGCTAATGGAGCACGTTCTCTGTTAATTCAAGACCAGCACAAGTTTTGTTTGATTCTCGAGCTTAGCACTCTTTTGTTTCGAAAAGTTTGTTGAAAGGCTTAAGTTGCCGACCTATAAGTTAAAGAAACCCGTGGTACTTAGTTCGCCTGGGGACCCCTATATGCTACCTCGCTTAGTCCCGAGTAGAGATTGCTTTGGAAGACTCGGATTCCTAGCCTCCCTTCTTGTGCTAGAATCTCAAACATTGGATATCATCCTAGGGATGAATTGGTTGGCAGCGATCATGGACTAATAGATTGCGCCAACAGAAAGTGGTACTTGCCAAAGACCACGAACCACAATAAGGATTAGTGTGGATCGTTCCTCTCCTTTGGTTCGAACAATCCACCATCTTGGAGAGATGTCCCTAGAGACGACGCTCAGAGTCCAAGCTTACCCCAAGTCTTCCTGTAAGAATTGCTGGCATGCCCCCGATAGAGATATCGAGTTTGTAATCAACTTGAAGCCGAGACGGCCCCAATTGCCAAGAGACCATATAGGATGGCACGATTTAACTTGAAGAGTTGAAGACACAACTCAAGACTTGCAAGAAAAAGATTCATTAGACCTAGTTCTTCTCCACAGGGTTCGCCATTCTCTTTGTGAAGAAGAAAGATGGTTCCGCCAGATTATGTGTGGATTATAGAGCCCTCAACGGTGACCATCAAGAACAAGTATCCCTTGCCCCGCATTGATGACTGTTCGATCGGTTGACAGAGCTTCGCTTTTCTCCAAGATAGACTGCGGTCGAGTTACCACTACTCAAGATCGAGAATGAGGACATTCCCAAGACGCCCTTACCACCCTAAGATGGCTTGTTTGAGTTCACAAATCATGTCGTTTGGCTTAACCAATGCACCAGCCTACTTCATGAATCTGATGAACAAGGTATTTATGGAATACCTGGACAAGTTTGTAGTCGTGTTCATAGACGACATCTTGATATATTCCAAGACCAAGAAAGAACATGCTGAACACCTACAATTGGTCCTGGAAAAGCTTAAAGAGCATGAGCTCTATGCCAAGTACAGTAAATGTGAATTTTGACTTCAGAAATCGGTTTCTCGGACATATTGTATCTGCGGGAGGAATAGCATTGATCCGCCAAGGTAGAAGCCGTGATGGATTGGAAACAACCTACATCGATGTGGAAGTTCGTAGTTTTCTCGGTTTAGCGGATACTATAGACGCTTCATAGAAGGATTCTCAAAGCTCTCCAAATCAATGACCCATTTGCTTAAAAAGGAAAAGAAGTATGAATGGATCGAGGCTTGTGAGAAAAGTTTCCAGGAATTGAAGAAGAAATTGACTTCTGCACCAGTATTAACCCTGCCAGACATTCAGCAAGACTTTGAAGTCTATTGCGATGCATCACGCCAAGGTCTTGGATGCGTGCTTATGCAAGGAGGAAAAGTTGTAGCTTATGCCTCCGCACAACTTCCCTCATGAAGACAACTATCCAACTCATGACTTGGAATTAGCGGCGATGAGTGCACGCCTCAAGATTTGGCGGCATTATTTGATTGGAAATCATTGCAACATCTACACGGACCACAAGAGTCTCAAGTACATCTTCACCCAATCGATCTCAACCTTCGCAAAGAAGATGGTTAGAGTTGATAAAGGATTACGACTTGGATGTTCATTATCATCCGGAAAGGCTAATGTAGTCGCCGATGCATTAAGCCGCAAGTCGTCATCGCAATAATGTTATGATTCAAGAACACCAACCTGAGCTCTATAAGGAATTCGAAGCCATCAACCTTTGTTTGATAGAGCAAGGTAACCTGCATACACCATGGAAGCACATCCAACTTTAGAAGAGCAAATCAAGACCGCTCAAAAGAACATCCCGAGTCCAAAGATTTAAGCGTCTCATGGCTAAAGGAAAAGCCCCAAGATGATCGAAGATCGACAAGGAATTCTATGGTATGGGACACGTCTCTTTGTTCCCCACCGAAGGAACTCAAGGATTTAATTACGAAAGAGGCCCACAACAAAGATATACCCTACATCCAGCGGTACAAAGATGTATCAAGACATGAAGATTTTGTACCTTGGTGGCCACGCATGAAAAGAGATATCGCCGAGTATGTAGCTGTTGTGATGTATGTCGGTGAATCAAAGCCGAACATCGAAGCGGCAGGATTGCTTCAACCCCGCAAATTCCCGATGGAAATGGGAAGAAATTGAATGGATTTCATTATCGGTCTACCCGAACCAAGTCCGGATGTGACTCAAGATGGGTTATAGTTGATAGACCGACCAAAGTAGCCCATTTCATCCCAAAGAAAGACAACCTACAAGGGAGACAAGTTAGCCGAGCTATACATGGCTCGTATTGTGTGTTTACATGGAGTACCCAAGAGGATAGTCTCTGATCGAGGATCTCAATTCACCTCACATTTTTGGGCTAGTTTGCATGATGCCCTTGGGACACACCTTGATTTCAAAGACAACAGATCACCCATGAGACCGATGGTCGACGAGAAAAGGACAAACCAGATTTTGGAAGACATGCTTCGAGCCTGTGCTTTGGAATTTACCGTAGACTGGGAGAAGTGTCTACCGTATGCCGAGTTCGCATACAATAACAGTTATCAGTCAAGTTTGAAAATGTCCCCATTCGAAGCACTTTATGGGAGAAAATGCAGAACCCCTCTGCATTGGTCAGAATCAGGTGAAGGATATATATTTGGACCGACACCTCAAGCAAGTCAAGAGAAAGTTCGACTAATCGAGATCGCCTTCAAGTTTGCCAGTCAAGACAAAGAGCTATGCCGACAACCGTCGAAGGAAATTGACTTTTGAAGTTGGAGACGCCAGATACCTCAAGGTATCCCCTCCCGTGGAACTCAAGATTCAAAGTAAAGGGCAAGCTCGCCCCAAGATATATAGGACCGTTTCCGATTACGCCAAACGTGGGAAGTGGCCTATCGCCTAGAGTCGCCGAACATCTGTCGAGGTTCACAACGTGTTTCACGCTTCCCGGCTCAAGAAGTGTCTCGAGTACCAAGAGCGACGCCTTGAAGCCATCGCCTTCAAAGAAGATCTAACTTATCCGAGCATCCGATCAAGATCCTCGACGCCATCGAGAAGCGAACGAGACGCCAAGTCTTCCGCCTTTGCAAGGTCCAAAGGAGTCACCACTCACCAAGGAAGCCACACGGGAACGAAGATCAATCAAACAAGACTACCGCCTGTTCTCGGGCGATCAATCTCGGTCGAGATTCCGTTTAAGGTGGGTAGGATTTGTAACGAACGTTTTGGGGACTTACCTTCCAGGCCCCCCTTCTCTTTCTCCCTTCCGCTTTTCCCGTGGACGACGCCTCCGCCCGCCTCGCTCTCTTGCTCCCTTTGCATGTCGCAGCGGCAACCGACGTCGCTTCTGATGGTCGCCGCCATGAAGATCCGTGGCAAGGCTGCGGCTCAAAGCCGCCGCCCGGGTCCTCTTCCGTCTTTGTCGCCGCCTGTCTCGTCACCTTGCCGCTCAGTCTTGCGCCTGCCACTGCTCCCAAGACGCGACGTCAGCTGCGCCTCGAGCCAAGACGCACCGCTTCCGGACCGGACCCCCCTTCCTCCTCATGCCAGTGGCTCCCTATAAAGCTCCCTCCATCCCCATGCTTGAGCTTCCACGGCACCCGAGCTCGTAAGGTCCACCGAGCCCGGTCGCGCCCTCCCTCGGCCAAGGCCTCCTCACCTCGTCGCCGCTCGGTGAGTCGCCTCCCCGGTGAACCCCGCTCCACCACCTGCCGGCCTCCCCAGCCCTCGAGCCGAGCAGGTGCCTCGGCGACTCATGGTGGGCCGCCAGACTGCCGCCTCCCGAGCCGCCGCCGCCTCCTTGTGGCCGCCGCGCTCGGCGACCCGCCCCCACCCGCCGCCTCCCTGCGCCTCACGGCCATGGCCCGCCTCGGCCACGCCTCACGCCGCCACTTCCGCCGCCCGAGCCGCCACCGTGGTCGCCGCCCTTCAGCGACCCCCGCGCGCTGCCGCCGCCGCCGCCCTGCCGCCATGCCGCCACGCCGCCGCCTCCACCCGAGCACCTCCTCAAGCGCCTCGCTTCTTCTCTGAGAGCAATAGAAGCAAATTGGATGGGGAAAGAACCAAATTGGGGATCAATTGGTTGGCCCCACATGTCATTGTTCTTAACTTCCTCTCCTTGGCTGCCTTGTGGGCCCCACCCACCATAGATCTCTCTCTCTCTCTCCTTTCTTTTATTTCTGAGTTTTGTTAAAAGGAACTTCAAAAATTCATATCTTGTCCATTTCAACTCCAAAATTATGAAATAAATTTCTAAAATTTGTTAAATCAAGATCTTGCTAATGGCATAGGGCTTGATTAATTTGGAGTTTATTTATTGTCCCTATTTATTTATTTGCTCTCTTTGCCGTTGTGTCTTTTTCCGGTATTCTCGCGCGATTAGGATTTGAAGACGCCGGCGACCCGCAAGCTGATCAAGACCAAGATCCCCTAGCCTTTAACCAAGGCGAGTCAACACTTTGACCATTTTGCCCCTACATTTTATGCAAATTATGTTCTTTTAAATTAGCAAATTGCATGCTTTAATTCTTAATCAAATGTATGTTAAAGCTTAAGGTAGTTAAATGCCCACTTGATGTTTAAATAATTATTATGCCATCCTTGATAAATTGAGTCCAATAATCCTTGTCACCTTAGTAATTATATGGTAATACTAGTTATAGGTTGTACTTAAGCGACATGCTAGTCTTGCTTAAGTACCGGGATATTACAATATCCCCATCATCATTTCCTTAAACATAAAATGTTTTGGGTAGTCATTGGTGGTCCATTGACTAAAGGATTGTGAAAATAAATTGGTTTCCCTCCTCAAAACCCTAATGCTAGCTTTGTCTGGGCGGATGGTGAGGTGGTGGGTGCTTAGGGAGCACATGGATGGTTGGTTTGTGGAATGAACCGCCCAGATAACCCTAAGGACTTAATCTTGTCACGACCTCCCGTGTTAAACAAAGTACAACCACAAGTCTGCAAAGTGCAACTTGGCTTAGTAAAGTTATTAAACCTTGGAAGTCATCTCACCGAGGGGGCGAAGAACGTACAAGTCGCGAGACACTCCGGCTTGGAAGGACACCAAAAGGTGAAGTTACAAATGCGCTAGACGTTGTGGTAGGGGCCACTGCGCTAGTCGTTGTGGTGAACATCCCGCACAACATATGGGCGTAACCCGTATGGGTGGATTGACTGAAAGGGCGAGATAGCTAGAAAGGTTATTGTGATTTGCCGCCCAACTACATGACTACGGAATCATGTGGGGTAACTGTAGACTATCTCTTGTGGGTAAAGTGTGCAACCTCTGCAGAGTCTAAAGCTGTTTAAATGTAGTGCCTACTGGTCAAAGGCGGACATGGGAATCATAACTTGAGTTAGTTCTATTTCAAAAACTTTGTGGGTGGTATGGAAAATGGTGAAAGGGCTCACCTAGCCTGCTTTGGATTTTTGCCCGAGTCGTTGAGCTCGATGGTTGTGATTATTGGAGGCCGCTCCAATTAAAAGGATGCATTGGTAGAGTTTCACGGATGGATTCTCTACTAAAATAATTATTGCACTTGCTCTCTTTATAAAATGAAATTTGTTAAAATGCTAAGTGATAGGACTTTGTAATTATGATATTTGAAAAGTTGCTTTCATAAATAAAAGAACCCGAGCCACCCTTGTTAAGCCTTGCATGTATATAATTGCATTGTGTGTTGGCTCATGAGCACTGTAGTAGTGCTCATTCTCGCTTCTCCCCAACCCTTGAGATAATGAAGACGATGGAGACTACGCCTTCTCGACGGCCCGAAGATGATGGACAAGGCTATGACGAGGAGTAGTATAGTCTGTAGTCTAGGACTCGCCCAGTCTAAGTAGACTCGTTGGTACTCGCTTACAACTGATATTATCCAACTCGTGGTTAATATCCGTCGTACACAGGTTACCCCAGTCGCTTGCCTGTGTGAGATGAGCCCTACCTCGCCTTTTGCTTCCGCTGTAGTTTACGTTGCTCTTTTGTGATGTAATCAATTTGGCCTGCTCGGCCCCTTTTGTAAAACTCGACCCGACGTGGTCTATGTTACTCAATTGGTTGTAATATTTTAATATTTCAGTTCACGCTTGTATGAGTGATTCAGCAATGTGTACTGTGAAGTGCTAGCTACTGATCCAGGGAATAGCACAGTGATTTCACAGAGGATTTGGATTTACGAAATCCGGGTCCGACAAGAGATGACACGGTGATGAGATCGCTTCCATCTGCTGCATGGTGGCAACTGCTGCTTTCTCTTTGCTCAACTCCGGTTTGAGCGATGCAGCAGCAACTTTCCAAGGACAGACTTCATCTCTCACCTTATCTATGCTCTTCCTGTGCTCCTCAAGCTCATTTCTGGTTAAACTGATTTCTTCTTGCATGGACTTATGAGTTTTCTTTCCTTGTTCTTGTGCTTCCTCAATTTGCTTTGCCTCCATATATGCAGTTAGCTCATTGTTGAGATTGAGCAGCAAGTTGGATGATGTCTCAAGATTTAATTTCAGGTTTTCAACACAAGAAAGCTTATTGTTGAGTTGATTCGGCTCCTCTTCTGCCTGCCTCAGATCTTTCTCCCTTGTAAGGCAATCCTCATCTCGAGCCAAGGACATACCTATCCTGTGTTCTTCAGCATCATGGCACGTTGCATGAGCCAAATCCAACACCCACTTCAGTTTGTTGTTCTCTCCAGTGAGCTCCTCTACTTGCCTCTCAGCCTCTCTGGACACTGAGAGCTGCCTGAGATTTTCTGATGGAAATATCTCGTTCGATCAATCGTAATCCTCCTGCACTTTTTTCAACTCATCCTTCACCAACTTCAGTTTGGACACCACTGCTTCATGTCGTTCTTGGATAATCTTCAATTTCTCCTTGCCCACGACACTATCATCACTGGCAACTCCTCCATCTCTTGTACAATAAATTGAAAGAACAAATCTTCCTTGGCATGTGCCTCTTCAGTTTGTGCCCTCTCCAGGTCATGTTTCTGATCTTCAATAAGCTTCTTTGTTCTCTCAAGCTCATTGAATCGTCCTCTGAAGCTTCCATTTGCAGTTTACACACTGAAATTTCCTTCTTCAGTCTATCGAGCTCGAGTACGGCATATTCACTCCCCTGGATATAACAAGATTGTTAATCATATATTGAGATCACACAAGAAAGGACGTTATTTCTATCTTTATGTTATAAGAGGTCAAGTAAGGTTCGATAAAACAACAAAAATAGACTGGTTATAGAGACAAATAAAAGCATAATTCATAATGTTGTACCTGAGAGAATTAATTGAACAAATAAGAGGTGTGTTGTGAGTTACCTGCACTGGCTGTGTTCTACGTGTTTTCCAGTTGATGCTGCCACCAAATCTTGAGGCAGCAAACTTTACTGATTCAATGTGGGTCGTAGTAACTAGTATCCACAAAGGTTTTTATCTGTTCTCAAGAACTTCCCACTGTTTGATTTGCTCACAGGTGCAGGCACCTTCTGTCGTGTGTCTCCTAGCTCATTTGGCGCTCAGGCAGTCTATGCACGACCCGTGGTTTATCTTCTTTCACTTTTTTTTAGGATGGTAAGTGGAGTTTCACAAGCAACCTTCTCAGAATCAGAACAATAAGCACCATCTTGAACGTTATGCAAGGATGTACATTGGACCTCTTCTCTTAACCTAACCAAAGTCTGTGACATTGCATGGGTGTTTTCTTCTGAAGGTTGCATTGCAATCAAGTCCCTGATAGCTTCCCTTGATTCATCAACTTCTCTAGAGGCAGATGGAAAACCATAAGGATCTTCTTTGACTGACGGCAACCTACTGTCGTCTACTTCTGATGAAACAGTTACAGAATCACCAATGGAAGCCTTGCAGATTGCTTTTGTTGTCAACCAATATCAAGCTTGCAGGAAGTTCTTGCTGCATTGGTGCCTCAAAATTAGAAATTGTCGTCTTCTGAAGGTTATTGTTGCCGCCTTCATTAGTAACTTCAGTTGGCTTAGGCTCTACAGAATTTTGCACAGATTTTGGTGAAGAGAAAGATGCAATTTGAGATGAGCCCCCCTCGTTAAGATTCTTCCCTACCATTCTCCAACTCACAGTTCAGCTAATTTTATATTAACTGTGGAGGAAAACATTGAACATGATAATTAGAATGGATAACCAAACAGTCAAAACCTAAATTTGAATTACAGTTGATTTTGCCAAATAAAATAACACATATGAGCGCACACACAAGATAATAATAAACTGGCATAAGTTTTGAAATGTCAGATTGTTGATTGAATCAGTGGAGATCTTGAAATGCAATATTGTTTTACCGAAGGAGTAGTCTTCATCTATGACATTACTAATCCAAGAACATTCAGGAATGGTGAGAACTTGATAACATTTTATCCATGGTAATTCGAGCAAACAAAATATATTTTCTTAGTGAATAATCATCTTGATAAGCCACAAGCCATTGACCTGACTGTTTGTCAGACCAAAGCTCCTTCTAGGCTCTAGCTAACTATTTTGGCTGAACAATGAGTATTTGATTATGGAAAGATATTAATACTCCACAAAAGTTTTATTGAGTCAGATTAAAAACGTCATTCCCAAACATTAAAAGAATATATAACAGAAGTGAGATCTTGACATGTAAGCAAAATACATGGTCAAACACAAGAACCCAACTTCATGGTAAGAAATATCCCAAAAACATCAAAACAAAAACTCAAGAACTCATGAAACGAAATAAAAAGATCAATCTAAAAGGAAAACAGGATCAATACAACAGAAAACCACACATAGGACAGTATCTGAAAGCCATGTACATGGATCAGAAAGTAAACCAAAATCTAAAGACATAAGCATGAGCTGAAACTTACTCAAGAAACTCGTCCCTGTATGTTTTGTAATTGGAGGGAGAAGACTGGAGCTGGGACAAAGAGGTTTTTGGCAGTTTTTGCAGGTATTGGAGGGAGAAGACTGGAGGCAGGATTGAAAGAAATGAAGCAGTGGAGAGCCACGTGGGAGGGCGAAATAGACCAATTTAATAATCATAGGGGAAGACTTGGACCTATTCCCCAATTCCAATATTTGTTTTGATTTGTTTCTGTAGTTTTTGTACATTTTTTTTAGTTTTTTGTACTGGTGCTATTGGCATAAGCTAGATGCTTAGGGAAATTGTGTGCCACCATGAAGTAGGAACAACTGTATTGGCAGATATTCACATAGAACCTCATGATAGTTGGAAATGGTAGAAAAGCTCTGTGCTTCAAGTTTCTCCCATTGTAGTTTGTTAAGATAAACATTTCGTTGGTTGAATTGTCCTTCATATGTCATTTAATGTGCGTATATGGCTTTAGTCAAAGAAATTATGTGCAAAGCGGAAGCATATTTTATGTAAGCCAGCATTTTCTTAAGAAACTATCTGAACTTTTTTATTTGAAGAAGTCAACCAGGAAGCAAATACAGAAACAATTACACATACCTCTATATTATCTTGTATATTTCACGAGGGAGCAGATGATGCCAATTTTTGGTGTCATGATTTCCATGGTAACAAATTGTTGTGTGCCCAGTCAATGAAAAACAAGGAAGTTACCGAATGCGAAAGTAGTAAGTCAAGCATTGTCGGGAATGGCTATTAGAGAACAGTCTTTACTGGCAATAAATGTGGCGGTGTGTCTGAAAGCCCACTCTGAACGTTTCTATCCTGCCTCTATGTCTCTATCCTACCTCTGTCAGTGCCATGACCCAAACATTCTTTTAATTTTCTTTTGGAAAAAAAAAACAGATACTACAACTGATTCGAGGAACTTTAGCCCCTTTTTAATAGATCAGTGCTAAAGAAATATTTAGTGTGTGACTTCTTTTCCTGATAAAAGTAAGATACTTTGCGGGAAGAAAGAAGCATGGTTGGTGTCTTCATCATAGCATGGCCATCTGCCACAAAAACAATGAACTGCTAAGCTGAAGTATAACTGAGAGTGACAAGAAAGTGGCAAAACCATACCCTATATAGCACCATTAGCATCACATTTAGTTTCATCTCCAAGATAAAGAAATTACAGAATTGCAGGTGTCCACAGTATGAAATATGCAACTGGCTGCTCAATTCTCTGGAGATCTTGTTGTGTTCATGTAACTGATACTCAAATTTGACAGAACATATATTTCATTGAGATCTTAGTCTGTTGACCTAGGTTGTCCAATAACCTTTTCCAAATCAGACCAAATATTCTTTATAGGTATCACCATAACAGCAATGCAACAACTGTGGAGCATCTTACCATTTAAATGACCAAAATCTTCCTTCAAGATTATATGCATTTTAAAAGCAACAGTCCTGGTTGCACCAAGATGGAAATATTTCGGTTTTGTGCAGTAACCAGCTAATCCAAAAGATTAGGAAGAATCTTGTGCTTTAACAAAATAAATGTTCTGTTGACTGTCTGTAACAAACATCAACTAGACTTGAGCGTAGTTTCAACTTTCAACTCATTCCCCAAAAATGTAACGTCTAATGTTTGACCAAAAACTTCTCTAGCTCTGGAGCGTTTTGTTGCATCAGGCCTACTATGTCACCCCAATTAAGCTGACTCCCACATCTTTTCTCAATCCCTTTGCTTCCATATCTAATCGCAGCCACTCATAGTCACTCCATTTGCCAGCCAAAGCATAGATGTTAGAGAGCATGACATAAGCTCTTGGATTTCCGTGCTCAGATTCAACAAGCAGTTTCCCTGCATCCTCACCAATTTTAGAATTCCCATGGAATCTACAGGCTCCAAGCAATGACTCGAGCAAACTTTCTGATGGCCTAAACGGCATTGACCTAACAATGTCATACGCTTCATCCAAGTGGCCAGTCCGGCCCAATAGATCCACCATGCATGAATAATGCTCCATTCTTGGTGTGATGCCATGGTCTATCTGTAGTGATTTGAACAATGCTCTTCCTTGCTCTACAAAGCCACTATGACTGCAAGCTGACAAGATACTAACAAAAGTTATGTCATCTGGCTCCACTCCTGAGTCTATCATCATCGAGAAAAGGTCAAGGGCAGAAACACCATCCCCATGCATACTGTATGAGTTGATCATTGCGCTCCAAGTGACAGAATCTTTTGCCACTGAGCTATCAAAGAGCTCCCTTGCAAACGATATGCTTCCACACCTTGAATGCATGTCAATAAGAGCATTGACAACCGAAAGGGTTCCATCAAAGCCCTTCTGCAGTATGTGAGCCATAAGGCATTCTGCCAAATCTCCTTTTCCAAGCTGTGAACATGCTGAGATGAGTGCCAACATGGTTACTGCATCAGCTTTAACATTAACAAAGCGCATTTTCCTGAAGAAATCAAATGCAACATCAGCCTGCTTGCATTGAACACAGGCAGATAAGATGGCATTCCATGCTATGGTGTTTCTTTCACCAACCAAATTAAAAAGTTTGCAGCTGTAGTCTATATTGTTGAACCTACTATACATACAAATGG
The DNA here is from genome assembly GCA_036346405.1 of Phyllostachys edulis. NCBI lineage: Eukaryota > Viridiplantae > Streptophyta > Magnoliopsida > Poales > Poaceae > Phyllostachys > Phyllostachys edulis. Next base: position 107,019,607 of record CM070550.1, read on the forward strand.
CTGATGTGAAGAGAGATGTTTCTGGCCTGAAGAAATTTCGAATTGCATAGCTGTGAACAGACTTCCCTTGCAACTGGCTCTGACAAATAGGCAATAAATTCAACAATGTAACAAGATTTGGCTTCTGGTCATTCTTGACCATTTGGTAAAACAAAGGTAAGACTTCTTCACATAGGTTGTTTTTGCGGTATCCAGTCATCAGAGTATTGTAAGAGACTGTGTTCCTAGTCCTAGAAGACAAGCTGTCAAAGAGTCGCTGACCTGCCTCAACAATACCACAGTTGGTGTACATAGTAATGAGGGCATTTGTAAGAGAAACATCAGAATTGCATCCACTTTTGACTGCCAAAGAATGAACTGATTCTCCAACTTTGGCGTCCTCAGCTACGGAAAGACTGCTGATAAGGCTAATCAGGGTCACTAGATCAAACTGCAAGTCTGCTTGGCGCATCTGGCAGAATAGTCTTACAGAAGCATCCGAATCTCCAATTTCAGCAAAACTAGATATTATAGTGTTCCAAGATATTAACACTCGTACTTCCATTTTCTGAAATAACTTAAAGGAATCTGAGAGCTCTCCACAATCAGCGTACATAGCCAGGAGTGCATTCATCACGCTATGGTTCGATTCAAATCTGTTTCTAACAGCATATGCATGGATAGACTTTGCCACATGCAAATCTTTCGTGTGCCTGCATCCCGATATCACATTAATGACAGTTGTTGCATCAGGAGCAACACCTTCAATTTGCATCTTGCAGAATGTATCAAGAGCCATGTTCCATTTGTTGTTCACAAGGTACCCAGAGATCATGGAGTTCCACAGGAGATGGTTCTTCTCCGTAGAACTATAAAAAAGGAACACAGCTGAATCCAATTCCCCAAGCTTCGAATACATGAAAACAAGAGCACTGACAACAGAAACCTGCTCTGCAAGGCCAAACTTGATAATCATACCATGCACAGAATCACCGTGGTTTATACCAAAGAAATCACTGCAAGATGGAAGGACAGATACCACTGTGACAAGATTAGGCCCTAGTCCTGCACAACGCATCAATCTGAGGACCTCAAATGCTTCCTTCCATTTGCCATGCTGCATGTATGCTGAGATCATGGAATTGCAAGATACCAAATCTTTCACAGGTTGCAGATAAAACAGCAATTGAGACGAGGAAAGAACATCGAACGCAGCATACATTGAGATGAATGCAGGTGTAAGGGACTCATCATCACGCACCCCACATTTTATTGCAAATGCATGCAGCGAATCACCAGCATCCCAAGCTCCGACTGCACTGCACATACCGGCGATGCCAACAAGGGTGCTAGCATTCACCCTCGTACCATCCTGCTGCATCTCTCGCATAGCCTCAACAACTTCTCGGAAACACCCATTCAGAGCATACCCTGAGATCATCGCGTTCCAAGAAATCAAGTCTCTCTGTGCCATGCCGTCAAAGACTCTTCTCGACACATCAATCCAGCCAGCCTTAGCGTACATGTCAAGGAGAGCAGTCTGCACACCGACATTGCCCCCATGCCCTGTCCGCAGAACTCTGCAGTGCACCTCCCTCCCCAGCCGAAGGCAAGAAACAGCTGTGCACGCCTTGATAACCGGCGGGAACGTGAAGTTGTCCGAGCCAAAGGCACACAACCCCCTGTAAAGATCAAGAAGCTCTCGGTGGAACCCGTGATCCGAGAAGCACCGGACGACAAGATTCAGCGAGTACACCGCGGGCCGGCTGCGGTAGACTCCAGCGAACACCGACGCAGCGGACGCGGGCCTACCAAACGAAAGATACCTATCGACGACGCCCGTGACGACGGAGGTGTCCCGGATCGCGCCCCTGACGGCGAGCAGCGCGTGGAGCTTGCTGAGGCATTTCAGCGAACGGGTGTCGTGCAATAACCCGGCGAGGGCGTCGTGGCGCGGAATTGCTCTTGATGGAGTCGAGGAGGCGAAGGATTTGGTGAGGGTTTGCTTGGATTTGGATAGGAAGTTTGGGATTTTCAAGAATCTGGGGAGTTTTTTGTAGCGCGGGATCATCCTACGGAGGAGGGGAGCATCGTTTTGTAGTTGCCTTGGGTCGGCGTCTTATTTAGGGAGGGAGGGAGGGAGTAGACAGCGAAAGAGGGGATTTTTGAAGTTAGGCCTTATCTCCAAGTTCCAACACGGGTAACTATCCGGACTCGAGTATGAATATCAACGCGCGGTTCCCGAAATTCCTACGAAATACTTGCAAAATTTAGAGAAAATTACGTAATAGATCTTTGAACTTATGAGGTTGTGTCATTTAGCTTTATAAATTTGTATTTTACTTTTCATTCTCTGGACTTGTGAGGTTGTGTCATTTAGATATCTAAATTTGTATTTTACTTTCTCAGCCCCTAAACTTGTGAGGTTGTGCCACTTAGCTCCATGAACTTATGTTAAAGCGAAGTTCATCGAATGCGATGTCGACGATTTCGTCCCCTCTGAGTCCGGTGGACTCGTCGTCGCCCCGTTCCGACAGTGTTCATCGTCCTCCTTATGTTAAAGCGAAGTTCGTCGAATGCGATGTCGACGATTTCGTCCCCTCTGAGTCCGGTGGACTCGTCGTCGCCCCGTTCCGACAGTGTTCATCGTCCTCGTCACCTTAAGCCAACAAAAACGGATTTTTCGGATCCGAGAATGCACCGTGCTCGCATATTTGCTAGAGCTCCACCGTCGCAGTTTGCCGCCGTCCTCACCTTTGCCTCCTCTAAATCGGTCATGAGAGAGAATTATATTCCTAGTACCAGAACAGAAGCTATTCACCCTGCATGAAATCCATTTGGCCGTTTGCTAACAGAAAAGGCTGAGTTGACGAATCACCATGAGAGAGAGAAGTATTGTATCCTTGCTCTAGCACTGGGAATAGGGTGGAAAAAAGCTCATTAGTGGGGCTCGTTGGCTCGGTTCAAAGTTGCTCTAATTACACTTGTTAATTGGTTAAACATTAAAATGAATCGATTTCAAATAAAATTAGAATTCGCTCTCGCTCAGCTCGACTCGTTAGCACAGTTCTAAAAATACTTTCAAACTATAAATAAAATAATACTAAACCAAACTATGTCAATTTCGAGAAAAGCTCGATAAAATGAGTATCTGGCTCAATATCCACCCCTAATTGGGAATGTACTTCTCTCTCTCACGGCTGACTTAGAGGAGGCAAGGGTGAGAGCGGCGGCAAATTGCGACGGTGGAGCTCCGGCGAAGACACGAGCACGGTGTGTTCCCTAAACGAGGTGGTGATGAGTCCACCAGACTCGGAGGGGACGAAGTTGTCGGCATCGTATTCAACAAACTTCGCTTCAACGCAAGTTCAAAAAGCTAAGTGATATAATCTCGCAAGTTCAAGGGGCTGAGAAAGTAAAATACAAGTTCAGGGAGCTAAGTGGCACAACCTCGTAAGTTCAGGAGGCTAAAAAAGTAAAATACAAATTTAGAGAGCTAAGTGACACAACCTCGCAAGTTCAGGAACCTACAGTGAAATTTTCTCTTTTATGTGTTCCAAACAAACCCATGAAGTGGTCGATGAATTTCTAGGCATTGAGGATACCACCAAACAGTAACAGGCGGACCATGGTAAAAATTACAAAAGCAAGATTAAAATAATTGAGACTTGAGAAACTAGGACTTAAAGGAAGTGTCGATGATCGAGACACGGGATCCCCTATTAAGCTTATCCGAGAAAATAATATAGGAGCACAATTTAAACAAATACCTTTATTGTCGTGGACACAATGAGGATATGTATGAGAATACAATGGGAATATTACAGAATAGATAGATCGAATGATCGTAATGTTATGAAGATGATGATTGATGTTATTACAGAATATATGGGTTACCCCCTTTATAGCTATTGAAGGGGTAACAGTTAATGTCGCTAAAGACGTCTCTTATCTTCACGCACATTCCTCGGTTGAGTCTTGAATTGTCATGTTTCTTAACCAACTGTCGAAAGTTACCAAATGCGCCAATAAACACTCTCACGTGAGTCATGTGGAAAATTGTCATGTCTCCCGGTTAGTTTGTTGGTTGAGATGACCAAAAACTGTATACTTGGTCGTGTAATGTCCATGACTAGTCGTCTCGTGACTCAAACTGGTCTGCGACCAGTTGGGCTGTAGTAAAGGGGATTAGACTTCCTTTAAACACTGGTTGTAGGTTCATAATCATTATAAATGGGCATCTGATATGTGAGTCTGCTTTGATAGAGACTCTGACTTTGGTCGAAAAGTTTGACCTGGTCAATAATCCTCATTAGCTAGCCCCTAAGGCTTAAGAAAATAGAGAAATATTTAATCAAGTCTCTTTTTTTTTGCCTTGAAACGGGCTTCAAGAAGATTTGATCAGGCACAATCATTGCAAACATTTAATGATAATGTGGGAGAAAAGAAAAAGATCCATATTTTCTTGGAAACTGTATCAATGGGTTGCAGTGAGTGGGCGAACAGTTTGTGGTAAAAAGGGATAAAAATACTTCTTTTTACCTTCACCTTTATGTTTCTTTCATTGCAATCTCCGTCTCCCGCCTTTGAGTATCTTCATCTCCAACTGTGGCTCCCCGTGTCATTACCCCGGAGGGTAATCACACTTAGGCATATGGATTACTATTCGTCTGCTCAGTAGAATACCACTCCGACGAATAGTAAACCTTACCAAAGTCAGCGCAGTAAAACAATAAGATAGAAACTGTACATCTTTATTACAGTAGTAGCCAAGCAAGGCTATGGTCTTCATTACAAGTAGTAATTTACAACTACCAAAAGGAACTAAGTCCCCTCACTCGCCTACTTTGCTCCACCTGTCGCCTACTCGTCCCACTCGGCGAATAAGCTGCCCATCTCGCCCTGGTCCTTGTAGTTAACGGCCTTGCCTCATGTGGCCTCTTCGGTACCTACGTGTCCTTCATCCCACTCGGGATAGCTCTGGCCGGACTAGGATCTAACAAAGGAGAATAATGACAAGGTTGAGTACTAGTGTACTCAGCAAGCATTAATAGCAAAAGGTTCATTGTATGACTCATCTCTGTTTGTTATGACATTTTCTACTTTATCTCTTTTTTTGAAAACAAACAACTCTTCAAAACTTTAGGTGGTAAGTTTTAATTCTGAAAACACTACTTGTTACTCGGAGAAAAGATAGACCCCTAGCGGTTCCCATAGACTCCAATCCAGGAGACAGGCATGGATTCATGATTTTGTATAGCACTACACAGGCTTGTACCACTTTACCTATAGCTATTCTGAGCTCTCTCTGAGCTAGTTCCCCTGTATTTTCTTATATGCGGGTTCAAGATCGGAATACAGAACGTTTTCCAAGTTACGTGATTAATTTTTCCACCCATTACTTTCCGTCGGTGCTGACCTAATCATCCACCGAGTTTCAATAATGTTGGTTGGTTGGTTCTCCACTGCTTGACCAAGGCAAGCCACAGACCTCCTGTTGATCATATTGATCCTAGCTTTACAAATGTATTTTGGTTTTACTTTATCATGCATGGCTATCTTTATAAGAAATTGTTTGGGCTGTAGTTACTTTCCTACTTGATTTATGCCTCCTTCACAACTTGCTCAGGTCATGTTGTCATGTTCACTTTGTAAGCCTTAGGTTGGGTACTTAGTTGGTATTCCTTGTTATTTGCCAACATGGGGCCGTAGGTTATGTATTGCTTCGCTCTAGAAATCGTGGGACTGTGAGTCATGTTTCATTCCTTATAATCTTGACTAATGAGCTATGGAACCTGTGGTCGGTGCCACTGTTAAACAGCTATGGCAGGATGTCTAAGTTGTGTTGACTGTGGTGTGAGGCCACTCTGTTAAAACTGGTGTGCCAAGACTGGGTGGTCTTTTGGCAAGGGTAATTACAAAATGTTTTGTTGAGGCAAGAAGGCAGGAAGTGAGTAGTGGGTGCTTTGCACATTGGGATGTGGAAGTCTTGTCTTAGCACAATTAAGGACTTAACTTTGTGTTCTGTTGATCTGGGCCAATTAGTGCAACCGCAAGATCACTTTATGGGGGTGGTCTGGGCTGAATAATTAGCAATGAGATGGCTTGGGGCTGTTGTGGTTGAGCGTGTGATTCGTTGGCGCAAGAGGGGGCACCCCATAACCCTGCGGACTTCTAGACCAAAGGGGGGGAATTGCGAAACCTTAGCGGGCAGCTCCGAGCCAGTTCAAAGCTTTGTAAAGGCCTTGCTGCGCTCTCTAGACTGCTCACCTTCGGAAGTGAGCAAGGGTGACCAGAACCCGTCCCGCTAGAGAGATCGTGGATTGTGGGTAAAGTTGTACACCTCTGCAGAGTGTAAAATCTATTCGAATAGCCAAGTCCTTGGTCATGGATATGCCTGGTGAAAATGGTGCAAGGGGTAGTTGTTTCAAAAGTTTGTGCCACTGGACACTTCAGCGAGATGCCTTGGCTTTGCCTCGAAGAGACCTTGGCCGGCTCCAGAGGGGTTAGGGTTGGCTCGGGTAGTGGTCTAGGGGCTGGTTCGGACCTCTGGAGTGGGTGCTCTAGAGTGGTTTTTGGGTGAGGACCTGGCCACTAGTGTGACCAGACCTCCCCCATTTTTGTTGTGGATGTGAGTTGGTGCTCACTCCACTTTTTCAAGCATCAAATATATTATGTACTAGTGTTTTAACTTGCTGCTTTTCAATCTACTAATGCTATTGCTGTCAAAACCTGGCTTTGCTAAACTAACCATACAGCTCTCAAATTGGTAAGCCCTTGCATGAATATTGTTGCATGAATGCTCCCTGTGACTTGCTGAGTACATTCAAAGTACTCATGGCTTTAAGCCCTATGTCAAAGCAGATTACGAAGATGATCAAGTGCAAGGCAGTGCAGACCTCTTTGAGGAGGAGTTCTTCGACGATCCAGCTGCCTAGGACGTCCTCCACCCGACAGCCTGTGGGGCTTGTTGGATGGCTTCTGCGTGCTTTTGGTGTTGGAGCTTTAGAGCTCTTTGTTGCCAGTTGTAAGTCCTTGTTGGTTTTGTAAGCCCTAAGTGGCAGACCTCTTGTTAACAAGCTTGACCATAAGGTCCTGTCTTTTATTAAGTTTAATTTGTCTGCTTCATCTTTGTTTGACCTCGTGGTTGTGATATTAGCTTGTGTTCTTGTGTGAGCTAGTTTCTGTTGTCCTGGGACTAGCTCGGATGCACAGGGGCAGGACCTCCAGGAGGTCCTACGGGACTTAGCCTGGGAGGTCCTGTCGGACCTCTCTAGTGATATACCAAGAAGTGCTACCGAAGGGTTGCGGGCCAAGACCTCCAGGAGGTCTTAAAGACCTCCTAGGAGGTCTGTTGCGGGCCAAGACCTCCAGGAGGACTTGAAGACCTCTGGGAGGTCCCGTAGACCTCCTCGAATGCATGCCGAGCGGTGCTACCACTCCTCTATGTGGTGGCACCGCAGCGCAAAAAAAATGGTCCTCCCGGACCTCTTGCGGTATATCACAGGGTGGGTCGTCACAGGTGGTATCAGAGCCTTGGTCGGCTGTAGGACGTGGCCATAGGTAGAAAGGTCGTTTTAGTTTTGATTCAAAAGTTATTTTCTAAAAAGCAAATCAACTTAAAACTTGTTTGGTGGTTCTTTCCTTGTTCTGGTTCTATGCTGCCCTTAACTTGTCTAAATCTTTTCTCACCTTATTCTACTCCAATCTTAACTCCTTCTTAGTTCCATTATCTTGCCTCTGTTGGAACCTCGATTTTAAGTCTAATTTGACCTCCTTGCCTTTGTAATTTCTATAGGGCCGACTGTAGTAAGGTTAGGGTTAGAGGTCCTTTTTGTCTGAGCTCGTTTAGCTGGGTCAGTAGACCTTTGTGTAGCTTGGTTGCCTTTCTTTGGCCTCTTGGCCTTTTGGTTCTCCTTCGGGTTTAACCAAGTCACCCCTGATAGATGATCTATCTTTCTCTCTCTGTTCTCACTTATCTTGATGCTTTATCCCTCTTATCTATTATGCTCTCTTTCTTACCTATTAAACCTTTAGAGTTTTGTCCAGATGGTGCAGACTCGGCAGTCCACAAGTCGAATGAGCCCCTGCAGCTTGCCTCCACCCCCACCTCCTTCAAGGCAAGATCGCACCGGGTTTTGGGCGGTTTATGGCAAAGACAGCCCAAATGATGAGCTCTATGATGCGAAATATGAACCAAATTATGGCTCAACAAAGCTGACCACCAATGCTTTACTTGCCATGATGAGCCGAATAGTCAAGTTGCAGCAGAAGCCACCACCTCCACCCCCACTCACCATCACCAAGGCTATCGAGTTCATGAAGACGCCCAGCTACCTTTTCAAGTTCCCCTGAGCCCTTAGATGCAGATGACTGGCTGAGATCAACAGAGAAAAAGCTGGATATTGCTCGCTGTGAAGACAGGGAGACGGTTTTGTTTGCCTCACATCAACTGGAAGGGGCTGCAGCTGAATGGTGGGACACATTTTGTGCCTCGCATGTTGACCCCCAGAGGATCACTTGGACAGAATTCTCAGCTACGTTTCGCCATTCTCATGTTCCTGATGGGAAGGTAGAGATGAAGAAGAATGAGTTTAGAGATCTCAAGCAAGGCAGCATGTCATTGAGTGAGTATCTCACTAAGTTCATACAATTGTCACGTTATGCCCGCGAGGATGTGGCTACAGATGATGCACGGCGGAAGCGCTTTAAGCGAGGCCTCCATCCCAGTCTCAAGGTCCAAGTCATTAGCAATGACTACCCCGATTTTCAGCATATGGTGAACAAGGCAATGCTCATTGAAGAGTCCCGAAGAGAGCTTTCTGAGTCATTCAAGAGAAAGGTGCCACCCTCCAGTGCTCAACCAAGACCTCCCCAGCGCCCCAAAACGTTTGTGCAGTATCAACACAAGCGCCAAGGACCTCTGGACCTCCTGAACCTCTGCTAAGACCACCCGCCAGTCCCTCGCCAGCCCTTGTGACTGGCAAGACTAAGCAACCTCTGTCGACCTCCACAGCAGCTGGGATCACCTGCTTCAAGTGTCACCAAGTGGGGGCATTTCGCCAATCAATGCCCACTGAAGACTGAGCAAGCCGCAAAGACCTCTACTTCAGGACCTCCCCTAGCCAAGACCTCTCAAGCAGCAGGACCTCCTCAAGCTAGGACCTCTCAATCTTTTGGAAGAGGACGTGTGAACCATGTTGCAGTGGAAGAAGCTCAGACCTCCTCAGATGTGGTGCTAGGTATGTTCCTAGTAAATTCAAGCAGTTGCGCAGCTTTTGTTTGACTCTGGAGCTTCCCATTCGTTTATTTCTCGGAGTTTTGCTGCAAAGCACCAGTTTCGAGTTGTTGCTCTTAAGTCTACCTTGTTGGTTCAATCCCCCGGTTCGGAATTAAGCACGAACCAGGGTTGTCCACAAGTTAAAATGGTCATAGAAGGAGTATAATTTCTAGCCAACCTCATCCTTTTGGACACCAGGTCCCTAGATGTGATCTTGGGCATGGATTGGCTAGCTGACCACCATGCAATTTTGGATTGTAGTGGTAAAAGCATCTCTTTGACCAGCCCTAGTGGTGTCACTGTGAAGTTTTCAGCCTTCTCAGAGAAGCTCAAAGGAGCCTTAACTTGTAGTGCTCAAGTTCATACTTTGGAAGATGTCCCTGTTGTTAAAGAGTTTGTGGATGTGTTCCTTGATGAGCTCCTAGGAATGCCTCCAGCAGAGACCTTGAGTTTGTCATTAACCTTGTCCTGTGAACCTCCCCATCTCCAAAAGCCCTTACAGGTTACATGTTGATGACCAAGTGGAGTTGAAGAAGCAAATAGAAGACTTGCAGAGCAAGGGTTTTATTAGACCTAGCTCCTCACCTTGGGGAGCCCCAGTGATTTTTGTGCCCAAAAAGGATGGCACTCAAAGAATGTGTGTGGACTACAGAGCTCTTAATGATGTCACTATCAAGAACAAGTATCCTTTGCCAAGAATTGATGATTTGTTTGATCAATTGAAGGGAGCTGCTGTGTTTTCAAAGATAGATTTGAGGACAGGATATCACCAACTCAAGATCCGAAAAGAAGACATCCCAAAGCCAGCCAGACACCCTCAATGTCGCCGAAGGCGCAGCGTCATACTGCGACCTCCACGGCGAATGCTCGCATACAACTGCCGACTGCCGCATTATTGCGGCCATGCAGGACTACATGAATCGCCGCCAGCAGCCGGCCGAGTGCGGAGAAATCAGAGGCACGGGCAATCAACTCCCCGCCCCACCGCCTAGGTCATGCATCGAGGGGGGCCACGGCGAGCCGCGCCAGCGGATCATAAGTATGATCAAGGGAGGATCATCGCTCAGCTTAACATCAAAAAGACAGAGACGCGCCTACGCACGTCAAATTCACCACGTTGCGGCGTGGCTAGCGTGCAGACCGCCCCAATACGTCGAGGTTTCCATCACCTTCGGTCCTGAGGATGCTAGGGGCATCCACTTCTCTCAGCAGGACCCCCTCGTCATCTCTGCCACCATAGCGGATTTCGAGGTCAGGCGCATCCTCGTGGATGGGGGAAGCTCCGCGGACCTCCTATTCGCGGACGCCTTCGACAAAATGATGATCCCAAGAGACCATTTGTCACCCCCAGGCATACCCCTCGTGGGCTTCAGGGGAAGGCCGGTGACGGCATTGGGTCAGATCGACCTGGAGGTCACATTTAGCGACGGCACCGCGTCCCGCACGGAAACCATCACTTTCGATGTGGTTCACATGCCATACCAGTACAACGCCATCTTGGGCCAAGCCACACTAAACGCCTTCGGCGCGGTCACTCATCACAACTACATATGCATGAAGATCCCCGCACCGGAGGGCGTCATTACCGTGCGGGGCGACCAGGACTTGGCCCGCCAGACCGAGCTAGGGGTCGATCCCACCACCCACCATGTCCACACGGTGGAGGCCCGCCCACGCGCCCCTCCAGAAGAACCCACTAGCAGGTGGGCCCCAAGGGCCAAGCCAGAAGGGAAGTTACGAAGAGTTCCTCTGAGGGACACGTCCCCAGAGAAGACGATCGCCCTAGGGGCAGATCTCCCAACAGAAGAACACGGTGTCATCCTGGAGGTGCTCCGCAATAATTCAGACATCTTTGCATGGAGTCCAGAGGACATACCGGGCGTAGCCCGCGAGACGATCGAACACCGCCTTGCCCTTCGGAGCGATGCAACCCCCGGGAAGCAGAAGTTGCGCCGCATGACGCCGAAACGCCTAGAAGCAGCAAAGGCAGAGATAGCCAAACTACTAAAGGCAGGGGTTATTCGAGAGGTGAAACATTCGGAGTGGCTAGCCAACCTCGTCCTGGTCCAGAAAAGCACGGGCAAGTGGTCCACACTGACGGATCCTGGTGCGCAGCGGGGGCCGGCGCGACCGCCATCCTGGTTGCCCCGGATGGATGGAGGGTGTCGTATGCGGCGCGCCTAGATTTTCCCACGACCAACAACGCTTCAGAATACGAGGCCTTACTGCTGGGCCTCCGCAAAGCAAAGGATTTGGGCGCCAAGCGCGTTGTAGTCAAGAGTGACTCTCGTCTCATGGCGGGGCACTTTGATAAAAAGCTTCGTAACCAGAGACAGCGAGATGGCGCGGTACTTGGCGGCGGTACGGGCCATCGCAAAAGGATTCCTCGGTATCACCGTGCAAGCCATCCCAAGGAGCGACAACGAGGCGGCGGATAAGCTCGCGAAAGCAGCAAGCTCCGGTGGCCAACCGCAACCAGAGGTTTTCTACGAGGTACTTCATGCCCCCTCGGTCCCGCCGGAGGAACAAGGGGCTGAGCCCGAAATTGGCGACGGCATGACCAAAAGACAAGGGCTGCCGCCCCATCTCGCTCATTATCAAGCAGCAGATCAAGGAGCCGATCACCGATTATTTTGCAGCGAAGAACCCAAGACCCAATCGAGGCAAGGAGGCTCGGACATCGCTCCGAAACTACCGCATAATCGCCAACGCATTTAATCTGCATAAAGGAGGCGTGTGCACCCCCTTCCTCCGGTGTATATCTCGCCAGGAAGGCCAGGACCTGCTCAGGGAAATCCACGAGGGCCACTGTGGGGCGCATCAGGCCCCCCGAAGCATCATCGCAAGAGCTTTTCGCTAAAGCCTGTACTGGCCAACCGCGCTACAGGACGCAAATGACCTTGTCCAGCATTGTCAAGGATGCCAATGGGCCAGTCACAATCCAAAGGCACCACCAGTCCCACTACAGCCGTTGCCCCCAGTCTGGCCCTTTGCGCGATGGGGGCTCGACATCATCAGCCCTTTTCCGGCAGCCAGAGGTGGCCTCCGTTTCGCCTTCGTCGCCGTCGAATACTTCTCAAGGTGGGTGGAGGCCGAGCCCGTCGCCAAGATCACGACCGTAGCGGCCCGCCGGTTCGCATGGAGGAACATCATTTGCAGGTACGGGGTGCCGCGAGACATAGTCACCAACAATGGTACCCAGTTCGACTCAGCCCCCTTTAGAGCATTCTGCCAAGACCTAGGCATTACCATATGCTTCGCTTCGGTGGGCCACCCCGAGTCCAATGGCGCAGTCGAAAGGGCGAACGGCAACTTGCTAGCAGGCCTCACCAAACGCCTAGTCGGGCTACCTAGGGGGCTCTGGCCCGAAGAACTTCAGAAGGCCCTATGGGCACTCCGCACTACACCAACTCGCACCACAGGATTCTCCTCGTTTAAACTCCTATTCGGCGACGAAGCCATGACTCCGGGCGAGCTCCGGGCAACCCAGGAGGTCGACCCCTCCCGTCGGGAGGTTTCCCTGGACCTGGTCGAGGAAAATCGCATGGAAGCCATCTAGACAATGACAAAGTACGCGGCCGGGGTCGCGAAAGCATACAATAAGAAGGTGAGAATTCGCCCCCTAGCACCTGGCGACATGGTCCTGAAGTGAGTCACCAACCTTCCACGGTAGGCAAACTCGAGTCCAAGTGGGAGGGGCCCTACATCATCACCCGGAGCACGAGGGCTAGGGCGTAATACATTGCCACCCCGGAAGGGCAGTAGCTCGGCCACACGTGGAACGCTAAGAGCCTCCGTAGGTTCTACCCTTAGCATTTTTGTACTTAGAGGAAAACCCGTGCCATACCGAAACAACACCCCACGGGCGGCCATCATGGCGGACATGTACAAACATGTGTACTTTCTGGGCATTTTTGTCCCCCCATAATGAGCAAACCACGCAGCACACCGGGCACATGGAAAAAGAGAACAAAAATGAAGCCACCGCGCATGGCCCTCGGCCCCGGTGCACACCGATGCCCTCCGCAGGCACGAGTGTATAAATGAAGCCACCGCGCATGGCCCTTGGCCCCGGTGCACACCGATGCCCTCCACAGGCACGAGCGTATAAATGAAGCCACCGCGCATGGCCTTCGGCCCCGGTGCACACTGATGCCCTCCACAGGCACGAATGTCTAGATGAAGCCACCGCGCACGGGGGTGCACGCCAACAAGCGCCACGCCCGCAACGTAGCTCAACAAAAGCAAGCGCCAGGGTGGAACTCGCAAAAAGGGGCTCCTCGGAGCCCTATCTAAAAAATATGGGGGACGGCGCGAGGTTTTGCCTCCCCCTCGCAAAAAAGGGTCTCCCCGGAGCCCTATCTAAAAGATATGGGGGACGGCGCGAGGCTTCGCCTCCCCCTTGCAAAAAAGGGGCTCCCCGGAGCCCTATCTAAAAAATATAGGGGGGCACACAGGCTTCGCCCCCCCATGAAAAAGGGCTCTCCGGAGCCCTATCTAAAAAATATAGGGGATGGCGCGAGGCTTCGCCTCCCCCTCACAAAAAAGGGGGCTCCCCGGAGCCCTATCTAAAAAATATGGGGGACGGCGCGAGACTTCGCCTCCCCCTCGCAAAAAAAGGGGGGCTTTCCGGAACCCTATCTAAAAAATATAGAGGACGGCGTGAGGCTTTGCCCCCCCCTCGCGAAAAAGGGGCTCCCCGGAGCCCTATCTACAAAATATAGGGGACGGCGCGAGGCTTCGCCTCACCCTCGCGAAAAAGGGGCTCCCCGGAGCCCTATCTAAAAAATATGGGGGACGGCGCGAGGCTTCGCCTCCCCCTCGCAAAAAAAGGGGGCGCCCCGGAGCCCTATCTAAAAAATATGGGGGACGGCACCCACGGAGCCCCATCTAGTGGCACGACTAAAACGGGTCGTTCACAACGCAATGACAACATTTTTTTTATTAAACTCAGCATAGCATACCCAACTCACAACGCCTCGGCCCAAACAACGAATACGAAAATAATAGCATTGTACATACAAATTATAGGTCGGTCACGGCGCACCGCGTCAGCCACCGCACACCCACGGAGCGAAGTCCCACTCCTCCTTGCGCGTCGCCCACTCTAGCAGTTCCTCGTCGGACACTCCGGCAGCCAGCAACTCCTCATATTCCCTCCGCGCGACCACATCCTCGGGCGTGTCGGGTGAGCTCGTCGAGGCTTTTAGGTATGTGGTGGGTGGCAGCGGTCCCCGACGCTACTGCAACCCCCGACGCCCCCGTAAGGCCCAAGATCTCCTCCGCGCCATGGCTAATGCCACAGCGTGGATATGGAAGAACGTTTTCATAGAACCAGTTGGGTTAGCCAACTTCCACCAACGCCATTTCGCGCCATGGCACAGAACTCTACGGTAATAAATCCTCGTGACCACCTCGTGAGAACCTCGCGCTCCTCCTTCAAATACCAGATTGCAACAAGAGTCTTGGTTACATGCCCCATGAGCGGCGAGACCCTCCTCATGCAAGCACATTTCAATAAGCGTCGTTCTCAGATAGACCATGAAGCATGACCTCAAATAACGGTCGGTTGGGCAAATACCGACCAAATCAAAAGCATTTCATTTAACCAGGAGGACATTACACAAAAAAAGGGTTTTTCCTCCCTGGGACCCCAGCAGAACAACAAAGTACAGAGTGAGGGCCTATGCTACGCTACGCTACAAGTTTGAGCCGCTTTAGGCAAGCGGAGGGTCACACCTTGCCTTTGTGCGTGGACCCCCGCTTGCCCCCTTCCAAGCCTTCATCCAAGCCAGTCGCACGCGCCTTCCCTTTAGCCTGCCGTGCCTGCACCGCCCGAAACGACGCGGTTGCATCCTCGTGGCCGCACCGTGCCCAGTAGTCCTCCAACAGGACCCTGCTGGCCTGACGTATTCGACACTCCGCGCTCGTCGACTCTTCGGCGGTAGCCACGACGACCGCACGGGTGGCGAGAGCGTCAATATGCGTGCACCCTGCCTTGTCAAGCGAGGCCAAGGTCGTGCATCAGGCCACCATCGCACAATGGTCTCCATATGAGCGCGCCGCCAGCACGCACACCCTCCCAACATTTTTAAGGCGTTTGAGGGTGATGTCCGTCTCCGCGGGACGATGAATCCTCAGGGGGGGGGCACCGCGCCAAGCTGCGTCACGGCATCCTCAAGGGTCTCTAAAGCCTCAAAAGCAGCGAGCCCCATGCTGTTTGATAGCTCGCACTATGTCTCAACCTCCTCCTCGGCAAGCGCCCGCGCTTTCCGTGAAGCCTCCAGCTCATCCCGAGGGACCGACACTTGCTCCTCCAGCGCCTTTACCCTCACCGCAAGGGAATCGCGCTCATCGCTGAGAGTCTCATTCTTGGCGTGCTCCCTGTCCAGCTCGCTCTGAATCTTGCCGAAGCATCGGGAGATATCATCATCCAATGCCCACAAAAGCATCATAGTCTGCACAAGACACCTTAGCAATGGCCGAATAAGAAGAAGGAAGGTGCCGAGAGGAACTTACGAACCTTCATTGCATTTGCCTCCACACTTCGGAGCATGTCCTTCACTGCCATTTTCTTGAAGAAATGCTTGAGATGGGGCGAGTGCACGAAGTCTCCAACCACCTCACACACTTCGGCGGCGCTGGGGCTAACCATGAAATCCTTGTTACACATGGGGAGCACGTCCACGGGGCCTGCAGCCGCTGTAGTAGGCATCGGGGGGCGCGACACCCTCGACCCCGCCGAGCCAGCCGCGATATTCTCGCCCGCGCCGTCCCCATTGCGTCCGTGCTCTGCGTCATCTGCCCTCCGCGCGGCATCACTCGCATATGCATCGACGAGCAAGTATCAGACACGCGCAATCACACACAAGGACCAAAATTCATTACCTTGGGGAGACCGCGGAGCAGGAGGATCGTCGGTGGTGACATCAGCATGCCCCGGAGTAGGCGGGGTGGCCAACAAAACCTCGACATCCGTGCCATAAACACGCGACGGAGTGTCTTCACTCGAAGACTCGGCAATAACAATGCCCGCGGCCGATTATGCTTGTTGCCACAGCACCTCCGCCAGGCGCCTGTCAGATCCCCGACGCGTCTTCATCGGCCGAGTCGACGCGCTCGTTGGACGAGGAGCCGCTCGAGGCGGAGGACTCCACTTGTTCCACGGCCCCTGCCAACTTCTTGGCAGGCCGGTTCGCGTCCTCCGCCACTTCCACAGGGTTGTTTGCATCACGAGGAGCGGCAGCCATGCGGCACCGCCGCAACGGCTCCAAATTTCACCGGCGGCAGCATGAAGCGCTTTTCCTTTTTCCGGCGTTCAGGTCCGGACGCTCGGAGAGGCGAACTGACGAAGCGTACACCTGGTTAAGCCGACTCTCTCGCACCACTGTGACGCGCTTTGAATGTTCCTCGCCTGTGTAAGGGCCCAGAAGCACCTCCGCCGTGTGAGTGGCTTCGGTAATGGGCAAGACTGCGAAACCATCACCAATACAACCGTGAAAACGAGCAACACGTACAGAAACAGAGAAAAGTAAAGCCACCGAGATCCGTACCCTCCCGTCCCTTCATGGTAAGGATCGGGGGATCGGGCGCCCGGTCTTCGAACCCCCGATCTCAATGCTCCAGTCCTGGGCTAGGGGCCAGATCTCGAAGGCACAGAACTCCTCCACCAGGTCGCAGGTGGAGAAGTGCTTCGTGACATCCAATAGAAGTTGAAGGAGGGCCTCTTCCCTCGCGCTGAGATCGATCTCGGGGCTAGCGATGAGTCGTATCGGCTCACCCCGAGATTGCAGACCATCCTCTGGCGGCGACTTGTGGTAGAACCACCGCCGAGTCCAGTCCGTGTCCAATTCTGTATTGCCGAAGTAGGAAGATACATCCGCACCGGTCCTACCGGAAGTTTACGCTACAAAGTTTAGCATATCGCCGGTGTTCTTCTTCTTTTTCGGTTGGCAGCGCCCGTCGTGAAGATGGGTAAACAAACACCCTTCGCCGCTGGCCCCGGCTGCCTGAAGCATCCATTTGAAGACCCCTAGCTTCACGATGGAGTTCGGCGTCAGTTGGGCCAACTCCACCCCGTACAGCCGGAGCGCATCCTTAACCAGCGCGACGTATGGCAAGCGGAGGCCAGCATCAAAGAAGGCAACAAAGACCACCGCCTCGTCCGGGCGGGGCGCCGGCGTGGTCTCCTTGCCCGGAGCGCGGACCTTTTCAAGGCTTTCCAACTTGCCCTCGTCG
The DNA here is from genome assembly GCA_036346405.1 of Phyllostachys edulis. NCBI lineage: Eukaryota > Viridiplantae > Streptophyta > Magnoliopsida > Poales > Poaceae > Phyllostachys > Phyllostachys edulis. The sequence goes on from CM070550.1 coordinate 107,037,104, forward strand.
ACAAGAGTGACGAGGACATGGTCGGTCACGGTGGACCTCCCCAACTCGCTCGTGTACATCGCCTCCTCCGCACTCTCCTTCGCACGCTTTGGCATACGCGAAGCAGTAAGATGGACCCTCGCCAGCAAAGCCAAGCACCGCAGCAGGAACGAAGCACAAAATAGGAGGCTAGAAAAATGGAAATGAATACCAGCAGGGAGGAGCGGGGTGCATATATATAGGCGGCCGAAACCTGTAGGGTGGGAAACAAGGCGTCGCGCGCCAATCCGCGTGCACCACGTGCACAAACCCTGCAGCACGCCCTCCACTCATTAAACCGGCCCAAAGCCCAAAGAACGACACGTGGAATCCCAAGAAGCAGCGGCGCCATTTATGGCCCACAACAACCCATCCTGCGCACCATCCTATGACGCGCGGGAACCCAGGAGCCAGCGAACGCCACCAGCAACCCGTCTTCGCTGGCTCTTCCAATGATACGCTTCGCCAAGCCCGAGGGGACGGTGTGCCTGGACCCTCCAGGAGAATGGCGCGGTTTCAGTCATGGCGAAGCAGGACCTTGACCGCGAGGGGCTTGTCGTAGGAGCGGCCCACCGGCTCCACGGCATAGGCGGTGCGACAGAGGGTCCCCCGAGGGACCCGACAGCGCTCCAGGGGGGCTTCGAAGGTGACCCCGGAGCCGCCCCCCGAAGGGGCCTCGAGGTACCCAGAGATGCTTCCGTAGGCTTCGAGGGCAGCACTAAAGGCGACTTTCGGAGGGGCCCGCGGGCTCCGGAGGCACTCCCGAAACCTTCGGAGGGTTCCTGAGGGCCCCCAAGGCGGCTGCAAGGATGCCCCCACGAGGGGGCCCCACGGGCGTCCCGAAGGAAGGCCCCGGAGGGGCCTCACAACCATTAGCGAGGTGCAACAAAGGTAGGCCAAGCTCGCGGTCCCGGTGGACCAGGACTAGGGGAGTCTACCATGCGCCGAGGCCTACCCTTAGGCTAGGAAAAGCCCCTGCTACCCCTAGGGTAGTTGTACTTTCATAGGGGTATGTATATAACTTCTTGTACCAAGCAAAGGAGGCTATAAATAGCCTCCTCCCCTATCATCAGGGGGGAAAGGAGAAATATTTCCTAAATAAAATACAAGTACCACTCCAGCTGAAATCCCGCTCTTGGGACCCTCTGGCCCCCCGCTCGGAAGCCAAGGGTCCCCCTCACTCTACTGTCTGGTCTTTCTTCCACGACAGCCTTGTGCTCATGCATGTGCATGATGGAGGTGGGTTAATCCTGAGTGAGCTAAAGCGGTTGTGCTGTCAAGGTAATACTCCCTCTACCCTCTCTACTCTGCCCTGCCCCTTGCTCTGTGATGTATACTGAGGGCTATGGATGATGATGCTACTACTAGTGGTTTGTGAACTATTGTTGCATGTGTGTTGTGCTTGGTGTTGGTTCAGAGGTAGGGTTCGGTTTTGGGACAATATAGAATGGGGGAATGAATGGGGTTACCTCTGTTGGCTTGGTTGTTTTGGGAATGGGATGGTAGTACTCGATGGTGATGTGGTGAGGGTGCTCTCTCGTGTTCCCGTGGTTCCTTCCGGTCCATGTTGCCCTTGTCGGCCTAGCGGTGTCTGAGTGGTCGTTGCTGGTTCGAAGACGTCGCCGACACCGTTTTTGCTCCTTCAGCTTCCCCGTCTCCTTTGCTCCCCTTCTTTGGTTGCTTTCTTTATGGGTGGTGGGGGTTGGTGGTGATGCTGGCTTGTGCTTGCTCTTGGATGGCAGTGGGTGAGTTGGTGCTTGGGTTTCTTGCTTGGATGTGATTGCTTTGCTGGAGGTGCTTTCGGCTGGAAAGGAAATGAGGCTTGGTTGGGTTTGTGCTGACTGTGGGGTGAGAAAATGCCTTATGTGGGAAGGCTTCGGTTGTGGCTTCCCTTGGCCTGTGCATGACTTATGTGCCCTTTGCTTATCCACTTCCCCCTCACATGGCACTATTTCGCTTTGGTCCATTGATTAATAATTCACTACGCGAGGGATTCTCTACAGTTGAAAAGTTGATATAACGAGGGTGTCGGATTCTAATAATGCCAGATGATGAAACCTACTAAAGAGCTATGGTGCCGACTATCCTAGGGTGGTCTGGGAACCTCGAGGAACTTTAGGTGATCTTACGACAACCTTCTATACTCTAACTTCTATTTATTGGTTTTAGTCTGCGGCTGGTCTTTTGGTCTTTGTGGAAAATATGTGTAGGGTTTGTGGATTGGCCGAAGAATGGTTTCGATGGCTTGCGATAAATGGACAAGGACAGGCTTCGCGACATGCAATGCAAGATTTTATTTTATTATTTTTGTAATTAAATCAAAGTTGTAATTTATATATTCCGCTTTGCTATAATTACTTCTTGTAATTAATTCGGAGATTGGACTGTTGTTTTCTTTCTACTTGCAAAAAATTATTGTATTACTTTTATGGATAATGAAATGTTGGAATTGACTTTGAGTTATAACGATGGATTATTCTTGTGGCAAAATTTTACATTGTAAACTCCGTTGTTAAATTTTGATAGCATCATCTTATGTGAATTTGCGCGGCGATGCGTTCAAAGTCAATTGCGATTATGATTTGTTCTGGTTTAGAAAATTTTAATTTACTGTTAATTACCACTTATTGATGATTAGATTAGTTTAATTTTCTCGGATTCTCACACCAACTCTCTTCATTTCCAAAAATCCCCGTTTTATCTTGATCATAGGGATTCTTGGTACTTCATCTTTCTCCGAGAGCAAGATTCAAGAATTGGAGAACCAAGGATATCTCCCGTCGAAGACTCTAATCAAATGGAGTCCCTATAGTAGCGAAGTGGCTCTAATTCCGGGAGGTCGGATTATAATATTTGCCTCTTTCATGAAATTAGGTTTTCGCTTGTCAGAGAGTAAGTTCTTAGCAGATATCCTAGACTACTTTAGGATAGAAATCTTCCATCTTGGACAAAACTCCATTTTGATCCTTAGCGTCTTTTCGTATCTTTGCGAAGCTTTCCTTGACATTCCTCCTTATGTTCATCTTTTCCACTATTTTTATCAGTTCACCAGCAATAACAGAGGTTAGGGGTATTGTGGTAGCACTTATTTCAAGCTCCACGACCGTATGGACAAAAAAATATCATCCCCTTCCTACCAAAGATACATGGTGTGACTACTAGAAGGACTAGTTCTACTCTGAAATCCCTGGAGGTGGCCGCCTGAAGTATGTCGAAAGCCCTCATCTGACCTAGTCTACCCAGGACGTGAAGGTATTCTTGAAGCTGGCAGTAAAGGGAAAAAACTAGTCGACGCAATCATTTCACTAGTGGCTGCCGGACTTACTGGTTGGAGGATCATCCCTAACTTTCTCCATCATAGGATCATCCCCTTAAAGAAGAGGGTTCATTATGCTTAGATGCTAGAAGGGGTTGATGACCCGACCAAAGATGGTTCTGGAGGTATGTTATTCTCCCATTTTTTTGAAGCAATTTTTGACTTTCTAGTATAAACTTTACTAAGTCTATAATTTTTTGTGCTTTTAGTACTACCAGATGAAGTGGTCGAAGACAGGACTTCAACTATGTTGAAGAATGTAAGAGATGGCTCAGAACCCATCTCTTTCAACAGTCAGCCTTCCAGCCTAATTGGAGCATCTGCAGAGTTCATAAATGAACGAATGCAGGTATGTATAGTTTTAACCTTAATTTTGATTTTTTTTCTTAATACTGTAGTTGATAAACTTTTTGTTTCTCATTAGATGCATGCAGAAAGAGGGGTGTCGTTCAGTCTGGATCTAGCAGTCAACCCCCGCTGGCCAAGAAGACCAAGACTACTGCTGCAAAGTCTTCGCAGGTCGTGGTCAAGAGACCAACGACCAGGGAAAGACCTGCTACAATAGTCTCTATGTGCTCTGGTTGCTGTCAAGCAGACTAGTGATGTGCTGACCAGTCTTCTATATGAAGCATAAGTCCCCATGTATTTCATAAAAGTAATGTTTTACCATTCTTATGAGAAATACATCACATAAGAACACCACATGTTTCTTTTTTGTATAGGTCATTGTTGATCAGTTTATACAATCTTGTCTTTTGAATTAATCTGTCTTTTTCACATGCATCACCGGGCATTGCCCATGTGTTAGATAGTTTTTCAATGGTTGAATCCAATCTGTGTCATGCTCGAGAACGACAACATCTGAAGTGGTCAGTTGTACGTCTGTAGATGTGACTATAGAGGATTTAGACAAATATTCAAGGAAAACACATGTTGGAACATGTGATCGTGAGGAGCCCAATTCTGATAATTGGTCTGCTAAAGTATTATCTTTTCGTGGGATGTATTGGACTTCAAAACTACTAAAGTATTTTTCTAATTTTCTCACTTGATCCAGATAGTGAGTAATTGGAACATTGGAACATTAATATTCCTTGCTAACCTGGTTTACGACTAATTGTGAATCGTCATTCACTAAAAGTCAACGGACACCAAGGGATTTTGTTGCTCAGAGCCCGGTTAGAAGACTTTCATACTCTGCCATATTATTTATAGTAGGGAATTGCATTTGGATTACATGTTGTAACTGGTCACCTTGTGGCGTGACCAGTACTATACCAGCCCCCGAGCTTTTAAGTTCTCGATAACCATCAAAGTATAGTGTCTAGTACTCGTTCAGAATTAGTCCATTCGGTGATAAAATCTGCCAAAACTTGAGACTTAATTGTTGTTCGGGCAATAAAATAGATATCAAATGATCCAAGTTCTACTGCCCACTTAGCAATGCAGCCAATTGACTCTTGATTGTGTAGAATACTTCTCAAGGCAAAGTACGATGGTACTGTAATCTTATGTGATTGAAAGTAATGACGTAGCTTACAGGAAGCCGTTAATAGGACATAAAGTAATGTTTGGACTTGAGGGTAGTATTCCTTTGGTCCATGTAGTACTTCACTTACATAGTAAACATGTCGTTGGACCTTATCTCGTTTTACGATCGGTACATCATTGACCACATTAGGTGTAGCAGCCAATTATACCAGCAAAGATTCTCCTAGGTAGGGTGATACCAATATGGGTGAGCTTGCTAAATAAGTATTAATATCCTCAAAGACTTTGTTTGCCTTATCCAACGAATGAAATCAGTCATGTTTCTGAATCACCTTAAAGAAAGAAGGTCCACGTTAATCTGATTGAGAAATAAAGCGACTAAGTGTCGTCATTCGACCAGTTAAACCTTGAACTTCCTTCACTGTTGAAGGTGGTCGGAGATATTCGATGGCACGAATATTTTTAGGATTGACTTCAATACCTCTAAAATTAACCAAAAAACTAAGTAATTTGCCAGAAGAAACATCAAAAGTACACTTTTTTATATTCAACTTGATTCCTTTATTATTCAAATGAGACAGATGATCAGAGCTTTTTGTTCTTTTTACAATGAGATTGTCTATATGTGCTTCAGATTACGCCCTATATGGTCGATAAATATCTTCTGCATAAGTCGCTGGTACGTGGCGCCAATATTTTTCAGCCCAAACGGCGTCTTGACGTAGCAGTAGATGTTGAAAGGGGTGATGAAGGGTCTTCTCTTCACCTTCTCTTGCCATGTTTATTTGATGGTAGCCTGAGTAAGCATACAGAAAACTCATCAATTCACATCCCGTAGTTGAGTTGACCAGTTGGTCGATGCGTGGTAAAGGGAAGTCATCCTTAGGACAGACGTCAATGGACATGCGTCACTTACCATTTGTTTTGTTGACCATGACCGGATTCATGAGCCAATCTGGGTGGTCAACTTCGCGAATGAAGCCAGTGTCTAAGAGTTTGTCTAACTCTTGCCGAATGGCTTCTTGCCAATCAGGAGCGAATCGCCGAAGCTTCTACTTTATTGGTCGTTTATCAGGCTATATGGCTAGCCTGTGCTTGATAACCTCCCTTGGGACTCCAGGCATGTCGGATGGTTTTCACGTGAACACATCTACATTTTCTTGGAGGAAGGTAATGAGCTTGAGTTCTTATTTATAATTCATTTTTATCCCAATCCGTATTGTCTTGGACAGGTCGTCAGGAGTAAGTGGGACTTACTTCACTATTTCATTTGGCTGAGGAATTTCCTTCAACCGCTCTGCTTTCGTGGAATTTTCAGCCTTGCTTGGCTTTTCTACATCATTAAGATATCTCGATGGTAACCGATCAACAATTTCTAAAGATTTACAATCGCAATTGAGTGCAGTAGATGATTACATTGCACGGAGATGACGCCTTTTGGACCAGAAATGTTGATACTTTGGTAAGCATGATGAGTAGCTACCATAAATTTAGTCAGTGAAGGTCTACCTAAAATGGTATTATATGCTGACTCAAAATCTACAATTTCGAACGTAATTAACTATGTTTGAAAATTGTGAGAATCTCCAAAAGAGAACTTTCCGGCTGGCTGAATAACCATGTCCGAGCAAATCATTTTAACACAGTGGGTAAGCAATTTGCCATTACCTTTTCGTCGCCGCCCACAGCATGGACGGTGGTAATGTAGATCTAGAGAAATTATGAGGGATTATGTGTCACATCAAAGCTTTACATATGTCATGGCTTGAACTTTTCAGGTTAGGTAACATCTCTTCGTCCGATGAGAAAGCCTTGCACCCTGTGTGTGGACCCAATCGTGGTCGGACGTTATGACATTCATCATAATTATCAGGAGAACGAGACCTTCTACAACCACGATTAGAGCGCTCACTTGGACCTATTCTGCCAAACATGTTCCGTCGAGGAGAATCATCTTCTTGACGAAGATTGTTGTCGTGATGGTGATGCCTGGAGGCAGAGTGGTATGCTCTAGAGCTGCTTTGAGACCTTGATGATTGCGAAAGGCTCCGTACTTCTGCAACAACCTCTTGCGAGTCAACAGCCAATGAACGAATGACCAGAAGGTCATGTTCATTGTTTTCTGCCGCTCGATGGTTAGTGATCTCACTTGAAAGTATGCAAACATGGTTGACGAGAGTCTCCGCCTACGAAGGTGACGATACAACATTTAAATCTCTTATCGTTGTGCATGGAGTGACCTGGGGTGTAGTTGACGGACGCTGGTCGCTACTCGCATTGATGATAGGCCTCCTCGATGTCCCTGGCACACTGTCATGACTAGCAATGGGCCTCCTCCATTGCCTTCTGCTTGGCGGCGAGAAGTTGATTGTTGCGTTGCTCTCGTGCCAAACGTTCGGCCTGTTCCATGGCCTCACGTTGCTCACGTGCCGCTCATTGTTCATCGGTCTTATTGATGACTACACATGCATGAAACTGCAACATCCCAATTTTCTGAGCTTTAAAAATCTTTTAATAGTTAGTAGGGAGAAAATTCACCATTTGGATTTATTTGAATTTAATTCAAAAGCTTAATTATGTACTTTGGATGTCAAAATAATTTAATATGATCAAATTCAACATCAACAATGGTCAAAACTATTTTATTTGGATTCTTTGTGCTTGGATATATTTTCTAGATTTTTCTAGAATTTTTCCAAGTTCATTTGCTATTTTCTTTTGCCTTTCAGGAGTTCTGTTATTTTCTAAAATACAAAACTAAATAAAAATCTCATAGATTAGATTGGGCCGAAACCCAATCCTATTGTGCTGAAGAATCTAGACCCGCCATTATGTGTTAATGGAGTTTTGGTGATTAATGATAAATCTAATTGTGAGACTAACATTTCTGTTGTTATACATATTGTTTTGTCTCATTTGGATATAAAGGTGAAAATCAAAGAGGTATGCATTCGACATCATAATTCTTATATCTTGTTGCATTCCTCGGATCCAAAATATAGGTTGAACTCCACCAAAAAGGTTAACTTGGATATGTGCATATGGTCCCATTGCATATTTGTGTATGCACACATTTAGGGGGAGTTCATTCTATATTTTGTGGTTTCATTAGTAATGATCCATATTCCTCTTCCACATACTTTAAGGATCCTTACTTTGAAACATATCCCTGAATATATTTAACTTGTGTAGTTAATATATTCATATGAGTATATGAGACTTGTGTAGTTCATATATGCTCATATAACCTTGAGTATATACAACTTGTGTAGTTCGTATACACTCATGTTGAGTATATATATAACTTGTGTAGTTCGTATATACTCACATCAATTTCTATTCAATTATTTGCTATTGAAGTGATTATCATCAATTACCGATTTGGGAAAGATTGTGGTATCTTGTCCCAACCATTATGAGTTAATGGTATGGTGTGGTAATTAATGATAATCATATTGTTGGAACTAACATTTTCTATGAGTTGGATGAAATAGGTTATGTTCCATAAGGTTGACAATTTGGGATGACATCATGTGTTGATGGTTATCAAGTCAAGAGCTTGGTGTAAAGGATGCATCATGTGTTGATGCGCATCAAGTTCAAGATGAAGGAAATCATTGTGTGTCGATGATGTTCATGAAGAGGAGATGATCATGTGTTGATCATCAAGAGAAGAGAAGCTTCATTATGTGTTGATGAAGGGCAAGCAAAGGATGTCATCATGTGTTGATGAACATCAAGTCAAGAACCCGGAGTTGAAGCAAGGATGTGCGTCATCAAGCTTCAAGAAGTTGCTAAAGACAAAGGTATGGCTAGCTAGGGCTAAGGATGTGTTCCTAGTCTTTTACCGGTCTCGGTATTTGGATGGGAGACCGGATTGCTAGTATAGGTCGCCGTACTATTAAGATGGGTCTTTAACTAGTAGCTTGAGTTAGTTATGTGTTGATAGCTCATTGTGCTTGCTCTATGCTCTCTAAGGGATGGTACTATTTACGAATGTGTTTTGCAGATAGTTAAAGCTCTGTGTTTATTCCTTGTAGCATGTGACTTAGTTTGCGAATGTGTTTTGCAAATGGTTTAAGTCCATGTACCTTATTCCTTGTGGTATTGATTCTAAGAGTTGGCAAATGTGTTTTACAACTTGTTGAGAATCTTACCTTTGACTTGTGTTTGCATCACGTATCAATTTGGCAAATGTGTTTTGCAAAATTGAGTTGAAACGAATGCAAACTCTGTTTTCTGTTGAGAATCGGTAGTACCGGCATGTGTTTCATGGAACTACCGTTGCAGATAACCGGTGGTTCTTTATGGAACTATCACTTTGTTGAGCATGTGTTGCTCTGAGATAGTGCGGTAGTACCGGCGTTAAGATCGCGGAACTACCATTAAGAGGTAGTACCGGCCTTGTTTATGGTATTACCGGTGGACGTTCGGAGCACCGAGTGTGGGACGTTAGATCTTGATCTAACGGTCCAAAATGCGTGAACGTTCGGACCATCCGAACGGAGCCCAAATCTAATGGCTTAGACATGCGGTCCGAACGGCCAATTTGATCTTCGCCGTCCACGTGTCAAGTCCATGTGTTGGGTGATCGCGTGTGATGCGGTAATCTGTACGGCGGCTGTCTTGGCGCATACTACCGCACGCCGGTAGGTCCCAGCATTTTGGAGTCAGATGGAAATTCGATGAGCGTTGCATTTTGGACTTGGTTTGCTCTAACGTAGCACGGTAGTACCGGCGCTTCGTGTGCGGTACGACCGGCTCGCGGAACTACCGTTCATGTGTTGACGGTACGAAATTTCCAGAAGCGATGCAATTTGGTCCTTAGCCGATTTCGTGAGCATGTGTTGCTCTCTTTGGCTAAGCGGTAGTACCGCAGTGATTTGTGCGGTATTACCGATGAGCGGAACTACCACGTATGTGTTGGCGGTAATACCGGAGCTCTTTGCAACGGCTAGTTTTATAGCCGTTACGGCGCTCGCGGTAGTACCGGCCATTGGTTGGCGGTACTACCGATTGTCCTGATTTGTTCGGGAACTTTGCTTCCAATGGCTAGTTCTTGTGCGTGGGCTATATATACCCACCTTGGCCATGTGTGGAGTAGTGCTGGTTGTGTGATAGTCGTATCCAAGTGTTGTAGCTGTGTGCTAGACACCATTTGAGCTAAGAGTAAGCCCTCTCTACTCTTGTGTGCATGTGTTGCACTTAGTGAGTGATTGAGAGCAAACCCTAAGTGCATGTGTTGCCTTAGGTTGTGGATTCCGTATCCATAGAGCTTTGACACTTGATTGGTTCAAGTGAAAGTTAGAGATTTGTTACTCTTGGTGTTTGCCGACACCTAGACGGCGTGGAGGCGTCGTGCGTCGGTGATCTTCTCAAAAAAGCTTGTGAGAAGGCCCGAACGGTTGTGAGTGTCTTGGTGCTCGCCACCTCCGGAGTGGAGGAAAGAGCAACCCTAGTGGAGCGAGGTGTTGGTTCGGTTTGGAACCGGTCTAAGTGGTTGGACTTACCTCGGAGGAAGGCTTAATTCGTGGAGCCGGCCCAATTGGTTTGGGTTTCCCTCAACGTGGATTAGGGGAGACCGGCAAGTCTCCGATCACCATGGTAAAACATCGATGTGTCAATTGTGGTTTGATCTCTTGTGTCTCACTATTGCAATTTATATTCTTTGTATTGAATTGCTTATTCATTGTGTATGAGTGCTTGCCATGCTTTGTGCTATTCACCTTTGCTAAAATTGAATTGCTCAAGTCATATGCTTAATTGCTATATGCTTCAATAGACTTGTTTGTTGGTGCACAGAGTTGAACTAATTGAGTTAGGCTAAAACCGTATCGTTGTTAGCTTCCGCATGAGTAATCGGTTTTAGACTAGAGTTTTTAGAAACGACTATTCACCCCCCCCTCTAGTCGGCCTCCTCGATCTTACATCCGCCCACCTTTGATCGGCGCCCAAGCCCCACGCGCCCGCCACGACATGTGGTCCCCACATGTCAATGTCCCCCTCCTCTCTCTTCTCTCGCGCGCGTGTTGGCCCACCCGTCAGTCGCAGTCATGTCGGTTGTGACGCTTTCCTTTCCGAGCCCTGCCCGCTGACTTGTGGACCCGCCTTGCCACGTTGTCATCGTCTCCGAAGCGGACTCCTCTTTCCATCACTACGCCACCGTGAGATCTTCTCTTTGCCATGGCCGCCTCGGACTCCTCTAGCCGCCCGTATAAAAGGGGATCAAGAGCTCTTGGTCTCCGCGTCCCATACCTAGCCGCCAAAGCCCGAGCGCACAACCCTAGACGCCAGAATCACTCGAGGAAGCATGCTCGCCAGCACAACTCCGACGAGTTCCATCTCCGCCGTCAGTGCCGCTCGAGCTCTTTCGCCGCCGCCGTCGGCATTGCACAGAGCTGAGCTACCTCGTGGTCACCTTTGTTTCGTCGGAGCATCGCCAGAACACCAATCCCAATGAGCCGAAGACCTTCCGCCACTTCGACCTCGCCGCTGGCCGCCACAGTGGTCCTTGAGCACCCTCATCGAGTTCCCCACGTCACCCTCTACCTCCCAGTACCACCCACCTCCGGTGTAGCGCCGCCGTTCGCCGGAACCCTCGGTTCCCGAGAGCTGCCGCCGTCGATCTGACGTGGCAGTCCGCGTCATCGTCCACATCGGCACCCGAGTCTACACGTCACCCACGTGGCTGCTTCGCAGCGCGTGCGTGGCACGGTTCACCAAACCCAGATCCAATTGGCTCGGTAGACCTAGTCCACCGTGAGCCGTGAGACCGACTTGTGGGTCCCACATGTCAGTATTTTATTTTTATTTCTTTTATTCCGAAAATTCCTTTGCTAACGTCATCGTTGCGCAATAATCCAATTTTTCTATTAAGAAATAATTCAGAAATTCGGAATAAATCCAAATTAGGGTTTTCTTTTAGATTCAAACTTTCAAATCACATATCTTTTGCATCCGAACTCCGATTGGGCCCATTCAAATTTCTAAATTCATATAAATTCAAGATATATTTATCTGAGATTTTTATTTAATTTTTGGAGTTTATTTTGTCTCTATTATTTATTTGTTTTGTTTATTTGCTTCGTTTGCGAGTAGACGTCGATACTTCGGGAAGCTTTGAAGAAGAAGGAGTACCCCAAGAGCAAGATCAGTACCTAGACCTATTTCAAGGCAAGTTATACCTTTGATCATATTGAACCCAGTTTTCAAAATACTTTGATTCAAATGACTGCATCTACTTTAAGTATTTATTTAAATGCTTTTGGGTGTAGTTATTAATCCAATTTGTTATATCCACCTTACCTATTATTATGTCATAATCTTTTGTCACCCTAGATTGGTTCATTATTTAGTTTGTTTTATTGTAGCACCAACGTGGGTTGGTTAGATACGATTAGATTGCTTAGCATGCTACGAGTCATCATTTCATGTAAGTTGCAATTATGAACTTGACTAAGTGATTATAGAACTATCTGATAAAACTGTGTGTACTGTGTGCTATTACTCGTAAATGGCATATGTTGCACTTAACCAACTGGGTGGGAAAGTATTTAGATGGGGGCAAGTGGTACTGTGTATTGTTATTGTGGAGTTGTGTGCATGGGATTTAATCTGCGTGACATAGCTCGAAATTGGAAGTCTTGCCTTGGTCAATTAAGGACTTAACTTTGTGCGCCATTGAACTAAGCCTTACTGTACGACCACATGCCTGGTATAGGACGGGCCTAACTTAGTAAGTTATGGATTCTCGACATTGATTACTCAGGTAGTAGGTTAGGCTATGTTGCATAGGTGGAGGTGTGTTTCTGTCTCCGTGGCGACTCACATCTATGAGCGGTTCGCCATCTTCAGGTTCAACGATGTGTGTCAGACTGGCTTTCTCTGTGGGTTGGTCTAGTAGTAAAAACACATCGGGAGTGTCAATGTTCGAGATGAAGTTTCTGAAACGTTTTGTTATGATTAGTGCTAGCTACACTAGTTGTATCGTGTGGGTAAAGTGTACAACCTCTGCAGAGTGTTAAATTGATCTATTCGAATAGCCGAGTTCGCGGTCATGGACATGCTTGGGGATTTCACACGAGGGGTAGTGTTCATAAAACTCTTGGGAAGCGAGCTGTGTGATCTAAATCATATGGCTGTGTGAATAACTTGTTTAGGCTATGTGTCTTTGTGAAATCAAACTGTTAAAATTAATATTGTTATTTGTTTTACTGTACGTTTTCAATCTATTATTCATATTCAAATCGCAAATATTGCATTTCTGCAAAAGAACCACAGAAGCCATTCCTTTGGAATAATCCATCATGTATAATTGCATTCTGTGGTATGACTTGCAAGTACGGTTGTGTACTCATGCTTGCTAAATCAAATCAACAGAAGAGGTTGAGTCTTCGTCTGCTTTCGAGGAGGAGTTCTACGAAGGTGCCTGATCGTTAGGGTCTTGATCCCAGTCGGTTGCCTGTGGCGAATTGATGGGATTCCGCTGAAGTTATCTGTTCCGCTGCTATTTAATTCTTTGTCAGCCCTGCGTGGCTTAATAAGTGTAAACTCGATCATAAGGTCAAAACCATTATTTGTTAATCAAATTGCTCGTTTATGTTATTAATCGTCTTGTGTGGATCGATATTCATCTATGCTGATATTGTGTGCACTAGCGTGATCCTGGACTAGTGCATTATACCCAGAGGGTCCAGAATTGCATTTTTGGGTCCCGAAAGAGGTGGTATCAGAGCCATATTGACTGTAGGTCTTGACCTTAGTTAGATCGACCGTCTTAGAGTGTCCAAATTATTTTCTAAAGCAAAATTAACTTGCAAGATCAATGGAACTGCTTAACTCCTCTCATGTCTTTCTTAACTCAACTATTGCTGGAATTTTCCTCTCCCCGCTGTTTTAACTTGGTTCTTGCCCTCTTGTTAGTCTTGACAAATGGCAGAAGAAAGGATCACCGTGTTGGAAGAAGCTCTCTACGGTCAACACGAGCCTGAGGAGGAACAAGAAGAGGAAGATCCTGAAGGGCTAGAAGAACCAGAGGAGGATCCCGAAGAAGATCCAGAGAAGGCCCAGAAGAGCCAACAGAGCTGCAGAATCGAGGAGCCAGTGTGCTCGCACGAGGACGTCTGTTCGCCGCACGATCCCCGGCATCGGGATCGGTTTGTGAGGATGCCGGCCACTTCAGATCTGGCAAGAAGCGGGCGCCGCCGCTTCTCTCGGCCGCACCGCCTCTCCTGCCACCACGCCGCCCTCACCCATCGCCCATCGCCTTCGAGCCGCCCTAGCCCCTCCGCATCGCTATCGTCCCTCGCCCATCACCCATCAACTCCGAGCCGCCCTCGCCCCTCGCTCCTCCACGCCGCCATCACCCCTCGCTCGCCTCCCTCGCCCCTCGTCCATCGCCTCTGTGCCGCCCTCGCCCACTGCTACAACGCCTCGCCCCTCGCATCCACGATGCCCTCACCCCTATCACATCTACACCACCACGCCTCTCGCATCCGCACCACCCCGGGATGGAGGCTGCTCCCCCCACCTCTCCCCTACCGTCGTCGCCACTCCTTGCATATGCACTGACTATCCGCCTCCCGATTCAGCACCCTGGTGATGGCGCATCCGCTGTCACCGCTGCATGCTGTGGAGACCAAGGTGGAGTGGTGGTCGGAATCCGCCACAGTGACTGAGGACATGCGCCGACAAAACGATGATGCTAAGGTCAGCTCCCTCGACTACCGCCATGCTTGACTGCAAAACACGTTCTTTGCAAATCGCCCTGTGAGACTGTTGAGCTCTTGCATAGTGAGAAGAGCAAGGGTGGCCTTCTCCCATGCCATCGTGCTAAGGTTGGAGCATTGGAGAAGGCAGATGATAATGTTGCGTGGAGTGGAGTCCTACAGCGAGATTGCAAGTGATTTGTAGTCTGTTCATACTTGCTTCTTGCAGTGCTACTGACTCATTTTGATGAATGTAGGGTAGAAAGAAAGAGCTGAAGGAGGATTTGGAGCTTTGCAATTCCAAATATCCTCTGTAAATAGGAAGCTTAAGGCATTCACATGGTCTTCCATATCCCTAAGGAGGCCTTGTGTGAAGAATCCTTTCTGATCCCATTCAGAGATGGTATTAGGTAGTCGTGTTGGTAACTTTCTGGCTTTTTTCTCAGTGCCTTATGGAAGAACTAGGGGTGTTTCTCCATCTAACCACATGATAAGAATCACATTGACTTGAATGTCTTGTCTTCACTGGGTTTTTCACATTGACTTGAAAATCTCAGGGAATCATATATGCGCTCATGTACTTTATGTGCGTATGTTCTGAAGACACTTCAAAATCTCATGTCATATGCCTATTTTTTATATTAGATTGGTATGATTGTACATGTGTAATTCTGTTGCCTCATTTTCTTTCTTTTTGACATCTGCTTTTGATTTATAGCTTTATCAAAGATGTAATCTGTACTTATTGGCTATTGTCCATAATTTGTAGATGGACAGCATGGAGAATCCCAACTTGCCATTGATGATATCTATTATGGTTTCTTACATGGAATTGATGAGAAATTTACTTACCTTTGTCTTCTACCTAGTACAATTAAATGATAAAAGAAAAATCGAGTGGGGTGGTCACTATGCATTAGATAGGCACTTAACACGACAAATATATCTGTACAAGATTATCTACAGCAGTGATTTAGCAAGCATTGAAAATATCTGCATGAATCGTAGAACTTTCACATTACTTTGTAATTTGCTATCTACAAATGGTAGATTAGAAGGCACAAAGAATTCATCGATGGAGGAGATGGTAGCAAGTTTTTTTTTGCATATTATAGCGCACAATGTAAAAAACAAAGTGATTAAGAGGCAGTTTGCTAGATCTGGGGAAACAATTAGTAGAAACTTTGGCGTAGTCTTAGCTGCCATTTTGCATTGTCATGAAGTTTTGTTGAAGAAACCCGAACCAGTTAGTGCAAACTCGTCTGACCAAAAATGGAAATGGTTTGAGGTACAAACAAATATAAAAAATACACATTGTAAAATGAAAAATCCTCATTTGTATCTCCCAATGTGTCTAATTCTGATATTATTATCTTCATAACAGAATTGTTATCTTCATAACAAAATTGTCTTGGTGCTCTTGATGGGACATATATAGATGTTCACGTACATAATATCGATAAGGCTAGATATCGAACACGGAAAGGCAATTTGTCAACAAATGTTCTAGAAGTTTGTTCACAGGATGGCCAATTCATTTACATCCTTCCTAGATGGGAGGGTTCAGTGACAGATTCTAGAGTACTTCGTAATGCTATATCTAGAAGGAATGGGTTAAGGATTCCTCGAGTTATGACATTAGTATAGAAAACTTGTTGATGTTTTTTATATTAAAAGTTAGTTACAATGGTCTTTGGAACTTATAGGATACTACTATCTTTGTGATGCTAGATATCCAAATGGAGAGGGACTTCTTACACCTTATAAAGGCCAGCGTTACCATCTTAATGAGTGGAGATCTGGACGGCATCCTGAAACACCCCAGAAGTTTTTTAATTACAAGCACTCTTCTGCACGTAATGTCATTGAGAGATGTTTTGGAATACTAAAAGGAAGATGGAGAATTCTTAGAGGACACTCTTATTATCCTGTGAAAGTCATGTGTAGAATTATTTCTGCATGCGCTCTTCTTCACAATCATATAAAAAGAGAGATGTCTTTTGATCATTTTGAGCAAATTAGTGAACAAACCACATCTGCAGGGCAAAATGTTTTAGACAGTGAAGCCATCACCCACATTGAAAGTAGCACTGAATGGACAAATAAGAGAGATGCTATGGCAGAGCATATGTTTGCTTATGCATGGTGAAATTAGTGTCATGTTTGTACTTTCTGGATAATGTACTCCATTCTTGTTTTATTATGATGAGTTCTAAGGAGCTACTATGATTTTTACATGACTTCCCTTTTGGGTTGGTGTTTGTATTCTCTTCTTTATTAATGAAATGAGTTCTATTTCAATTTTTGTCATAGTGCAAATTAGTAATCTGTATATATACTAACCAATGACATATCATAGATGGGAGATTCAACCGGCACACAAGCTCTAGGAATGAACAAAAACCTAAAGCATCAATGGAGCAATCAAGAAGTTGAACATTTAGTGTACCTCTTGCTACGGTTGGTCCAAGAGGGGAGTTGGAAGGCTAACAATGGCTTTTGTATTGGATACCTTGCTTAGTTAGAAAAATGGTTACATGAAAGAATTCCAAACTGCGAGCTCAAAGGAAATCCACATATTGAATCAAGATTAAAGACATTGAAGCGTCAATTTCATGCAATTACTGAGATGCTTGGACCCAATGCTAGTGGTTTTGGTTGGAGTAAAAAGGATACATGTGTTATTTGTGAGAAAGATATATACGACAATTAGGTGAAGGTACGTACATATAAACCATTTTTGCTTATGATACGAACTGTATTTGTGATTGATTATGTATCAATTAATTTGTAGAGTCATCCAACTGCAAAAGGCTTGCGGAACAAACCTTTTCCAGTCTTAGAAGAACTCTCAGTTGTTTTTGGGAAAGATCGTGCAACTGGAGAAAATTCTGAATCTCCAGCGGATGCAGTTGAAAGATTTACAGATGAGGAAATGAATGCAAATGATGCTAATCCTGATGACACAAACACCGTAATGGATGAATAGAGCCATAGTAATAATTCAACTAAGAGACAACGCAATACACGAACTATATCAACTGAAACACCCCTTTCGTTGTGTGGTCTGAAGACTGGAACGTGGTCTTCTATACCCTGTTCTGTTCCTTTTTTATTCATTCATGGGTCATGATGCATCAGTAAAACTACGATTGATCTTGCTGCCTTTTTGGTTAACTCAGTCTTATACAGTCACTATCTCACCTCATGTTTCAGCATTTCTTAATCTGGTTCTTTATTATTAGGTTGGTCATTGTTGGATTCTTCATGGTCTGAGACTCAACACTTAAGTGCAATGCAGGCATGGACGCAACCCTAAAAGATATTTGATGTAAAAAGAAAATTGAATGGCTTCCCTACATTATATTGATGGGTTTATCAGCCTTGATGAGTGATGACCAGTCGGTTAAGGCTAAACCTGAGATACTAGTGGTGCACCTGCATGTCTGTACACTATGCTGTATTTGTCAACTCTTTATCATGTAGAACCTTTGGCTACAATACACTTATTGATTTCTAAATATTTCAAAGATACAAGAGAGTCTGATGGTGTCATTTATTTTTCTTGTTTTCTTCCTGTCATTTAGCTCAGAAATGTAAACAGGCAACAGCTCAATAGGAAACACTTTCAGCTGCATTACACGAAGATAAGAACATAACAGGTCTTCAAAGCTTTCGTGTTCTAAATACATGTTTTATCCAAAATGGTGAAGGATGATTTTTTTTCAAGGATGGTAAGGGAGGAATTATATGCATGATACAGGAGAGCCTACTGTGCAAAACGTATTTATGTTAGAAATTTTCTCTCCAACAGATTCCAATGTTACACCCCGAAACAACTTAATCTAATGTTCCTAGTAATGCTCTAGGAATCTTAATCACCTGTACCAACCATAGGAATGTCATATTCCCTGCTATCTCATTCATATGGTTAGGATTACCGGGAATCCTGATATTCCCGTCAATCTAATTTTCTTGAAACCAAACGCACCCTAAGGTCAAAACCATTATTTGTTAATCAAATTGCTCGTTTATGTTATTAATCATCTTGTGTGGATCGATATTCCTCTATATTGACATTGTGTGCACTAGCGTGATCCTGGACTAGTACATTATACACAAAGGGTCCAGAATTGCATTTTTGGGTCCTGACAGAAACTCAGAGCAGATAGAGGGTGAGAACGTGTCATCCTCATCAAAGGAGGGGTAGTAGTCGCGATCTCGGAATAGTTGTTCTGGAGATGATTCCTCTAGAACCTCAATATTGTCACCGTTAGGGAGAACATCATAAGCCACCACGGTACTGGCCTCGTGGTGACTTGTCTCTCCAGTTGAGACAGAGGTGGGAATATACTCACCCTCAGAGTTGCTTGAGGGCGGCAATGGTGTCCCCGTCGTCTCACTCCCAATGGGTTGGGTTGAAGGCGGCGAAGATTCTCCCTCGGGAACATACTCGAGGTAGAAATCACATTTGCATGCCTCTTTAGGGATGTAGTTCTCGTCCATGAGGTCGGCGTAGTCAACAAGATCGAAGGAGTTCTGCTCAGCCATCGGTGAGGACGCAAAAACATCACAATAATTATCTTCGAGTTAATGGCGCTCCTTTTAGTGCCAAATGTTGAAGATCAGGACACGGGATCCCCTATCGAGCTTATCCAGGAAAAATAATATGAGGCACAATTTAAATGAATACCTTTATTGCCAGGGGCAAATCCACCATAGGTGCTTGTGGGTGCTCTAGCACCCCCTCCTCCCACCACCATACCCCTAGTATCCCACTGAGACTGAGGCACGACCGCATGGATGACGGAGGTTGAAGAAGAGCGAGCCCGGAGGCGGAGGTTGAAGAAGAGCCGGAGGTTGAAGAAGAGCTGCTTAAGGGCTAAGGCCTAGTCGGTGGCTTAAGGCCCAGCACCCCAGTCGACCCAAATCAGTGGTGAATCCTGGCCCAAATTAGAGCTAGAACATGAGGAAGAGTTACAGGCGAACAGGAGCAGGCGAGTTGAAACAGTCAACACAACAGATAAGGTATCTGGTCTCTGGGAAAGACAGAGCAAAGGAGATACCGAGTCGGAGAGAGACTCACCGTCGATTCGGTAGTGTGGAGCCCGAAGGGGGAGGCCGGAGCCCGGAGGCGATCTGCGACTCAGCGTGGCGACTCGACGTGGAGCGGAGGGGAGGCCGAGTCTCGAGGCGGCCGACGCTGGCTTGGAGCCGGAGGCGGTCAGCGGTCGGCGACTCGGCGTGGCGGCCCGACGCGAGCGGAGGGGGAGGCGGTCAGTGAGCACGAGCCTTGAAGAGGCGAGGTCATGGGTGGCGCTGGCGGACAAAGATCGGCGCATCATCAAGATCGGTGGATTCGCCCCTACGTGGTCGAACGAGGTGAGCTGGTGAGGCACGCAATGAAATGAATCCCCAAATCCCCAATTTATTTTGGTTGTGTTGCGCCGTGTGCGGCTTGTGTTGTGCTTGTGCTGTGCAGCATGCCGGTGACTGTGAGTCTGTGACTCAACTGGTTGAGCTGGTGAGCTGTGAATGAATTTGTGAATGAGTTATGACTTATGAGTGAATCCCTAATTAGCAAATTATTGTTTAATTGATAGTAGGCATTAGCGGATTAGCTAATTTGTTTAATTAGTGGTTGACTGGTTGTTGTTTAATTATTCTTAGATTTACAAAAAATAAAGAAGCAAACTTTGCACAAATATTTCTCAAATAATGCAACGAGCAGTAACCCTCCAACCATAGAAAGCGGAACTGAAGCAAAAAAGGTTTGGCATGAATTTAATCCAGATGATATTATTGTTGATCCAGCATGTCGTAAACCAATTGAAGATTATCCTAATGATATTAGAGATCAAGTTAGGAGAGCATATTTGTTGAAGGGTCTAACTCAACCAATTGGTCATGATTTTCCAAAAAAAAAATCGCAAGGTCCAATTTCAAGATCCTTTCAAGAATCATGGTATAAGAAGTTCGATTGGTTGGAATATAGTGTGGAAAAGGATGCCGCCTTTTGTTTCTATTGCATTCTTTTTAAGAAACCGTTACACCCCACTCACTTTGGGAGAGATGTCTTCACAAAAGTTGGGTATGTGAATTGGAGAAGTGCTATGGAATCTTTCAATCAACATGTTGGTGGAGCTACTAGTGTCCACAACATTGCAATGTTAGATTGTGAAGATTTTCAGAATCAAAGAGCAAGTGTAGATCATAAATTAAATACTTATAGCAAGGAGTCCGAAATTGCATACAAGATTTGTTTGACTGCTTCTTTAGATTATAGAAGATATCTCATTCAGCAAGGTGAAGCTTTTCGTGGACACGACGAATCTTCTACTTCTATGAACAAGGGCAATTTTAGAGAGATGGTGGATTGGTACATAGATAAAAAGGCGGATGTAAAGGAGGCTTTTGAATTTGAGGGTGGTGGCAATTGTTTGATGCTTTGTCCGGATATACAGAAGGAACTCGCGAAGTGTTGTGCGCAGGAGGTCACACAGGTGATTAAGGACGAGATTGGAGATAGGAACTTCGTAGTGCTTATTGATGAGTCCCGTGATTCATCAATAAAGGAGCAGATGTCTGTGATTGTGAGCTGAGTTGTACATATAATGTTTTTTAGTCGTATCATTTATTATTTGTGCATTGTGGTTTTGTTTTACCTTGGTAAAATTCATACTATGTAGGTTTGTAAATAAAGAAGGGAAGATCATGGAAAGGTTTATCAGTATTGAGCATGTCACTTTGTATACATCTGTTGCATTGAAGGAAGCTTTGGTTCGTGTGCTTGCTAAGGTTGATCTACCTATTTCTATGCTACACGGACAGGGTTATGATGGAGCTTCAAATATGAGAGGGGAATTTAATATCTTGCAAAGATTAATACAGGATGAGAATCCGTATGCTTTCTATGTCCATTGTTTCGCCCACCAGTTGCAGTTAGTGGTTGTCACTGTCGCAAGTTGTAGCAGTACTATTGCTAATTTCTTCTACTATGTTCCCTTGATAGTGACCACTGTGAGTGCATCTTGCAAAAGAAAGGATGCTTTAATGGAAAAGTATCAGGAAGTCTTATTGGAGAAATTGGAGAATGATGTGCTTTCAACAAGAACATGCTTGAATCAGGCAACTAGCCTAGCTAGACCTGGAGATACTAGATGGGGCTCACATCTTAAAACATTGCTTCGTATATACCAAATGTGGGAGTCAGTGCTTGCGGTGTTGGAGATGATATGTAAAGATGCAGTATATCCTTCAGGTCATGGTGGAGTAGTAGGTTTGATACAAAAGATGGAGAGCTTTGAATTTGTGTTCATCATGCATTTCTTGATAGACTTGTTGAGCATTACACATTAGTTATCACTTTCTTTGCAAAGAAGAGATCAAGATATTATTGAAGCTATGGATTTAATTGTGGATGTGAAAACGCGCTTGTAAGACATGAGGGACAATGGGTGGGAGCCATTGTTCAACACATTAAAGAGCTTTTGCGAGTCAAATGAGATTGTTGTGCCAAGTATGGATGATCACATCGGAGTAAAGGGTACATCTGCATATCGGAAGCATAAGGTTACTCTCCTTCACTATTATCGTATTGATATTTTCAATGTTGCTCTTGATGCCATTATGGTAGAGATGGATCATCGTTTCAATGAAGTTTCTTCAGAGTTATTGGTATGCATGTCTTGTCTTTATCCAAGCAACTCATTCTCTAAGTTTGATGTGCAAAAGCTAGTTCGCCTTGCTGAGATTTATATTGCAAATTTCACCATAGTTGACTGTTTGCTGGTAAGAAATCAGCTTCAAACATTCATTCTCAATGTTAGAAGAAGTGTTGAATTTTGTGAATGTCGTGATCTTGCAAAGGTTGCTCAAAAGATGGTTGAAACCAGAAAAAATATAACTTTCGCATTGGTGTATCGCCTCATCGAGCTCACATTGATCCTTCCAGTGGCAACGACATCAGTTGAAAGAATTTTCTCAGCAATGAAGATTATTAAAACAGATTTGCGCAACAAGGTATCAGATGAATGGCTCAATGACTTGATGGTGTGTTTCACTGAGCGAGAGATATTTAGAAGCCTCGATAATAAAAGAATCATTCAACGCTTTCAAGACATGAAAACTCGTAGAGTGAAATTGCGTCGTAATCAGATTTAGTGACTTAGTGGTATGTTTTCATTTCATTTTTAATGTTTATGAATATTCATAATTTTATATTATATCACTAAATTTGAAATTTCTTATCTACAGATCGGTACTCAAATATTTATGAACATTTGGGGCCTTGAGGGCACATTATCTATTAGCGAGGTACTAAATTTATTGTATTGTACATTTTCAATTTGTTATCTTCCTATTTATGTATGAATTTGATATTCTAATAGCAAAAAAACCAGTAGATGTAGCTTTGATATGCTTATGTTGTGTTATAGCCTCAACAGTAGAGTCCCTCCTCTATTTTCATCCTGGATTCGCCACTGTTTATTGCCGTGAACACAATGAGTGTATGTATGAGAATACAATAGGAATGTTACAGAATAGATTGATCGAATGATAGTAATGTTATGGAGATGACGAATGATTCTATTATAGAATACGTGGATTACCCTCTTTATAGTTATTGAAGGGGTGGCAGTTAATGTCACTAAAGATGTCTCTTATCTTCATGCATGTTCCTCTGTTGAGTCTGAACCGTCACGTCTCTTAACCATCGTAATTTGCCAAATACGCCCATAACCGCCCTCACGTGAGAAACTCTCATGTCTCCCGACTAGTTTGTTGATCGGAGATGACCCAAAACCGTATAGTTAAACGTGTAGTTTCCAGGGGCAATGACCCGAGGCCTAGGATAAAAAAAACCTAATCACTAAACTACAAGTTTGATTCGGAAACAACTTGCTCTGCCCGAGGCTTGGGCCGTCGTCTCATAACTCAAACTGATCTGCAACCAATTGAGCCGCAGTAAAAAAGGTTAGACTTCCTTTAAATACTAGTCGTAGGTTCATAACCGTTATAAAGTGGACCTCTAATATGTGGCCTACTTTGACAGACTCTGACTTTGATCGAAAAGGTTGACCTAGTCAAGAATCCTCGTCAGTAAATACTTTGTCATACATGATTAGAAATTTTTAAATATTTTTCATATTTATTCATTAGCAGTTTGAAATTTGACATGATCACAATTACACATGATCATTCTACAGTTTTTTTTTTTTATAGGTTGTCGTTCTGAAAAGAAAAAACTAATGGTCTTTTAATGCCATGCGACATGTGTGTAACACCCATGGGATGTGGCAAAAATGAATAATTTGGGATCATCCTCATCTTGTTGCAAACATGAACGTTTCATTCACATTGCAAACAGTAGTTGCTAGAACACAGCAACATCAACAGGCATTACATGATTACATCCATAAGACGAAACAATATATTTACCAAGCAGTGAGTGAGCCTATTATTCTTCTGGCAGGACAGTGAGACAGAATGAACTACACTACTGACGAAAACTGCAACATAGACAGATACATAACTAGAACAACTCTGCTAAATCGTGAACACTAACTCCTCCGGTGCTCATTGATTGCACATTCACCAAGAACTACTCTTCCATGCTTTACTTCAAAGCATCTTTGCTTCCAACAGCTTTTGTGTTAGCAAACAAATTTTCAGATGGATCAACCTACAAATATAGAACACTAGGGTCAATGCCATTGATATTCTGATTCTTTGAGTGTTGTTGTTGCTCTTCATCTCAACACTTGCAACAGATTACGCTAATTAACCCTGTGAATTTACTTGATCATTCGGTACAGTAGTGGAAATACTGCCTAATCTCCTTTTCTTGCAAGCTTTACTTGATTCTGCATCAACTTCCACCTCATCGTCAGCAAAATTCTGATCAGAGACCTCTGGAGAGAGAAAAATGCATAAGAAATTAAGTTTATTGCAGGATGTTGCTTTGGAACATCGTTGGCAGAATTCAGCAGCATCCATATCTAACTGTTATGGGCTTATGCCTACCATAGAGGCATAGATATATCCAGAAAAGAAGAACCATACAAGATCTTGGAGCTTAAGCACAATTGATTTGTTATTGTTCATGCCACTTCCATAAAGGTAGTTTTGTTAAATCCCAGGAAAAGCTACTGAAAGCTACTCTAGATAGACTGCATGAAATTATAACCTATGAACTGCATAACTATTTGGAATATCCGAGCAGTGATATTTGGTAAAGATGATGAAACAACAACTGCTGAATTTTGAGCATTTGTCAGAGTGAACTAATGAGATAATTGAGTTAGCCACCTGTACTTTCATCAAGAAGGTTTTCTCCCTTACAAGCTTCCCATTCCCTTTCATGCGACAATGGCCCCCTCCCTCGGATAGTCCGAATACCCGATTCGTGATCACCCACTAAAGCTTCTGTCTCATCACCTCGTGCATTGCTACCGCAATCACGCGGCCTAAAATGCTGAATCCAGGGGCTTGCAGGCAGACAGTATTTATCCCCAATGCGAGCACAAGCATTGGTCCTCACAAAATTGAGTTTCTCCCACACTCCACCGCGGAGAACCTTGAACCCATTGCCAGTTGAATCGTTCTGATTCTCATTGTATTCGTGATTGTAGAGTTGATTGACGAAAGAAGCCTCCATGGAGCTTATATAAACCATGTGCCTCTCATCTGTCCACCCTGCCGACATCATGTCCAGAATTCGATTACCCTATCAAATAACCACAAGACAATAATACTTTCATTTTCAGGATCTAGGAATTTGCTAACAACATGAAGTAAAAAAGGATCCAAGATTCATGATCAAAGAGTACAGCAGCACAATTTCCATGACTTAAAATCATGTGTGCATCACGAGCAGGAAGATTATATTTCGAAAAGATTTTTTCTTGAACAATGGCATGACGATTCAGTTCAGACAAACAACAAGTGTTCAAGCACTTACTGAACATAATTTTCTACTTGGAAAAAGGCGTGACAATCGACAATAGTTCACGAATTTGTTGAATTTTTCGCAACGATTCAAATAAACATGCATTCTCGAGTTATAATGATAAAAGGAAACATGAAACTACATATACGATAGTTCAGTAAACGCTGTGAAAAGTTGAGAATATACAGGACGAGCGAACGAAAAACACTTTGTAATTTAGTACCTTGGCAATGCGGCGGGCAGCTGGTTCTGCCTTGATCGGTCGATTCAGTGAGACATCACCCATTTGATTCCTCTCGAGGAAAGAAGGAACCGACAAGGGGAGGAAAATTCCAAGGATTTGCTTATATTTTCTTGAAACTATACAGGACGACACAATTTTTGTTCTTTTGAATTTTTGGTGAACCAGCAGAAAGGTAGGAGATCAAGAAAGAAGCAAATCGGGGGGAAGAAAGGAAGGAATTCCCTCGAGGTCGGATGATTATGGAGGGGAGAAACAAAGGTGGAAAAGATTTGAACCCCAGCAACCAGGACACCCCAACAATCAGAAAACCAAAACACCCCCTTGGTCAAGAAAGAGCCAAATTTTCGCAGGATTTAGACGAGCGATTAACACAAACCTACGATTCAAACAGCCCTCACGGAGAGAACAAGAAAGTTATGGGATTTGGCTCAGTCGAAGAGCGAAAGGGAAGGGGACAAGTAGTAGAAGAGAAGCAGCGAAAGAAGGAATGAGAAATTGACGAACACACCCGTAGGGAACAAATAGAGGCGGCATTAACGGCCTCTCTCTCGCCACAAAAAGATCTGCAAGCTGCAGCTGGGACCCGCCGCCTCTCTCGCCGCCAAAAAGATCTGCAGGCTGCAGCTGGGACCCGCCGCCGCTCCCTGTGTGCACGGCGCCGAAAGAAGAGAACGCTGGAGGAAGGAAGATCCGATCTGCCTGCGCCTTCCTTGGTAAACACTTGCCGGCAGGCATGGGATCATAGTTGAGTTATCCTCAAAAAAAAAATTTTATGACGACCGGGCTGTCGCTTGGATGGCTAGCTTGGGATACTCAAACGCTGAAACGCGTACATACAGGGAGAAAACGTGTGCGTGCATTAAAAAAATCTCTTTTTTTTAATCTTTGCTTTATTCAGCTACTATATTATCCCAGGAAAGTCTTCAGATTATTCTGTCTGATGTTGTAGAAATCTGCAAGATTTATTTTTCTGGATGCTTTAGTCAGTTATCCACAGCAAGTCTTCAGATAGTTGGAACATCCACACCGCCCCATCCAGCATACAAGACATACAACCAGAAGATATGACTTATGTGACCTATGGACCGAAAAAGTACAATTATTGAGACCCCAGGAAATATCCAAGGGAAAATATCTGAGGGCCTAATCCAGTCTGTGCCTCTTTATTTGTAATTGCAACTTGGCAGATATAATATCCCATGCAGACAATGGGCAGACAACAACTTGGATATTATACATGCTTTCTTTGCGTTTCCTTTTCTGACACAAACGTTATATATGCCAGTGAATGCTGTATCAGTTATCTCTCTTCGAGCTATACGCGAGAGAATCTCTGCATTCACCTTCGTTTGTACGAGAGCAACTGTTTTTACAGTCCCGCCTGTCATGGTCGCTCCGTTTTGCTGCGCCTACGTCGTCTTGTTGTGTCCGCCCATCTATTCGTCCGCGTTTCACCTTTGGACCCAGCGCGGCTCCCAGTCGTCAGTCCACGAGGCTCTTCACGATGCGCCACACGTGCTTTGCTGCATCTGCAGCTCGCTCTGCTTTCTCTTGGTGTTTCCTACTTTCTCTCTGATGTATTCTGATCCGAATTTCTAATATGAAAGGATCTGGATTAGTTTTCATATTAGAGGATTAGTTTCCTACTTAGACTCTAAATCCTTTTACCCCTTTATATACCTCTTGTAAGTTCGCACGAGAGGACGTCTCCGTTATGTCCTGCGTTTTGTAATCGTTCTCATATAGTGATCATCATGGGATTGGCGCGCGTGGTTTTTTCATGAGGTTTTTCACGTAAAAATTCGTGTCTCTTTTTGTCCCTATTTTTCTAACAAGTGGTATCAGAGCACAGGAGTTTTATGGTTAGAGAGATACACGAAGAAAAAATAGTAGATCTAATATGCTGCCGCCGTCTTCCGCTACGTCGGTCGAAGCAGATCGGTTCTTCCGTCGCGCAGCGCGTCTCGTCGTTCGTCGCCTCGGTCAAGCAGCACCAGCGCGAGCGCGTCCGTCCGCGTGTTGCGTCCAGCAGAGACGTCATCCTCTGCGCCCGCATCTCTTCGCCTCCTTCGGTCCGTGCGCGCGATCTTTGGAAGCGCGCGTCCTTCGGCTGCGTCCGTTTTTGACACCGAAGGAACGAAGCAAGGTCCTCCTGTTTTGATTCACGTGGAACAAATCTCCAGTCCGCACGCACAGGTCCCAATTTGATTACTTTATTGTTTATTAATAATTACCAAGCAAGGTCACGTGAAGTGCTGCCGGCTCTGGATACTTTTGGAGATTCCTTGCTACGTCCACACGAGATCAGTACCAGGAGTTTCGAAGATTATTGTTTTGTGTACATAGTTAGTGTACCAAAGAGGTCATAATTTTTTGCTAGGTTTACACAGATCAGTACTAGCAATTTTCAGGTTTTATTCCTTATGGCGACTTTGAAGTATAATCTTCCACTCCTGGATCGAGACACAAGATTCTCGCTATGGCAAGTTAAGATGAGGGCTGTGTTGGCACAGATAGATTTGGATGATGCGTTGGAAGGGTTTGAGAAACAACCTATCGCATGGACTGCAGATGAGAAGCGTAAAGACCGTAAGGCTTTATCTCAAATTCATCTTCATCTATCAAATAATATTTTGCAGGAGGTTTTGAAGGAGAAGACAACTGCTGCATTATGGCTGAAGCTGGAACAACTTTGCATGATAAAGGATCTTACCAAAGAAGATGCATCTCAGCGAAGTTGTACTCTCAAAATTGCAAGAAAGAGGATCCGTGCTTGATCATCTTTCGTTGTTTAAGGAGATCGCTTCCACCTTGAGTCGATGGAGGTAAAATATGATGATGAGGATTTGGGTCTTATTCTTTTGTGTTCACCGCCTAGTTCTTTTTCAAATTTCGAGATACCATATTATATAGTAGAGATACTCTTACTCTTCATGAAGTTTATGAAGCTTTGCATGCTAAGGAGAAGATGAAACAGATGGTACCTTCGAAAATTCAAGTCCAAAAGGAGAAGGCTTGTTTGTTCGTGGCGAGCAAAAGGAGAAGAACTCAAACAATGGATCTCAAGACAAAAGTTCGAACGGCTACAGAACCGGCGAAATCGAGAAACAAGTACAAGTCGTGCAAATATTGCAAGAAAAGTGGGCACGACATCTCTGAATCTTTGGAAGTCGCAAAATAAAGAAAAGAGAATCGCAATTATAAGCCAAAAGGTAAGCTAAATGATGAAGGTAATGCCTCCTAACTGCCGATGATAATTACGATGGAGGAGTTCTTGTTGCTTTTCTTTGGATGTGCTAAGATCAATGATGAATGGATTCTTGATTACTGCTGTACCTTTCATATGTGTCCTAATAGGACCGGTTTGCCACCTATGAACTGTTGAAGGTGGTACTGTCTTGATGGGTGATAACTCATCGTGTAAGGTTGCGAGAATTGGTTCAATTCAGATCAAGATGTTTGATGGCATTGTCGAACTTTGACAGATGTGAGGCACATTCAGTTTGAAAAGAAACCTCATCTCTTTGAGTACTCTTGATGGTAAAGGGTGCAAGTATTCTGGTGAAGGTGGAGTTTTGAAGGTATCAAAAGGCTCTCTTGTTGTGATGAAAGCTGAGATTAAATCTGCCAATCTGTACCATCTGCGAGGTACTACAATATTAGGTAATGTTGCTATAATTTCAAATTCATTACCTAATTCGATGCTACTAATCTTTGGCATATCGCCTTGGGCATATGAGTGAAATTGGTTTAGCGAAATTGAGCAAGAGAGGACTCCTTGATGGACATAGCATCGGTAAGCTAAAATTTTGTGAGCATTGTGTGTTTGGCAAACACAAGAGGTGAGGTTCAATACCTCGGTTCATACCACGAAGGTATTTTGGATTATGTGCATTACGATTTATGGGGCCATCTCGGAAGACATCTCTAGGAGGTGCTCGTTATATGTTAACCATTATTGATGATTACCCTAGAAGAGTGTGGCCTTATTTCTTGAAGCATAAATCAAGCATTTTCACATTTAAAGAGTGGAAGACTATGGTTGAAAGGCAAACCGAAAAGAAGGTAAAGAAACTTCAGACCGATAATGGGATGGAATTACGCTCGATGAATTTGAATCATATTGCAAGGTCAAGGCATTGTTAGGCACTACACCGTTCTGGTACTCCTCAACAAAACGGTGTAGTGGCGTATGAACAGACCATCATTTCGGGGCCGTTGCATGTTGTCAAATGCGAGTTTGCATAGACGTTTTTGAAATTTGCCGCTTCCATCGCTTACTATCTTATTAATCGGTCACCCTCTCTTGCAATTGAAAAGAAGACTCCAATTGAGGTATGGTCTGGTTCCCCAGCAAATTATTCAGAATTGAGAGTTTTTGGTTGTATTGCTTATGCTCATGTTGGTAATGGAAAATTAGAGCCTAGAGCTATTAAGTGCATCTTTCTTGGTTATAAATCTGGTGTTAAAGGATATAAGTTGTGGAATCCTGAAACAAGGAAGGTTGTGATTAGCAGAAACGTTGTCTTTAATGAATCTGCTATGCTTCATGATAAACTGCCCACTAATATTCCTGTTGAGAGTGAGCAGAATTCAAGTGTTCAGGTAGACCATTTTGTTGGTTCTAATAACACATCAGATAAGGAAAATATTGTTGTTCATGATGCACCTATTGTTGAGGATACTCCTATTGTTGAGCGACCACCACAGCGGTCTATTGCGGTTGATAGGCCTAGGAGGAGATTAATCCACCCAAGAGGTTGATTGAAGAAGCTAATATTGTTGCTTATGCTTTGAGTGTGGCGTAAGAAATTGAAGGTAATTGTAACCTTCATCATACTCGAGGCTATTAACTCCTTGATTGTAATAAGTGGATAAGCGCCATGCATGATGAAATGGAGTCACTTGAAAAGAATGGCACTTGGGAACTAGTGAAATTGCCAAAGGAGAAGAAGCTTGTTCGTTGCAAGTGGATTTTCAAAAGAAAGGAGGGTATTTCTCCCATCTTGAACGATGAAGGTATAAAGCAAGATTGGTTGCTAAAGGTTATAGTCGATTCGGTATTGATTTTAATGATGTCTTTTCTCCGGTTGTGAAGCATAGTTCTATTCGCACTTTACTCGATATTGTTGCTATGCGTGATTATGAACTTGAGCAATTAGATGTTAAAACGCATTCTTACATGGAGAGTTGGAAGAAGACATTTATATGGACCAACTTTGAGGGTTTTGTTACTCTGAAAAGAACACCTTGTTTGTAGATTAAAGAAATCTCTTTATGGTTTGAAGCAATCTCTAGGCAATGGTACAAGAGATTTGACTCTTTTATGCTCTCTCGTGACTTTAAGCGATCGATTATGATAGTGTGTTTATTTAAAGACTGTTAATGGTTCACTATTTATTTACTTCTCTATGTTGATGATATGTTGATTGTCGCAAAAGATAAGTCGAACTAGCAAAACCGAAAGCACAATTGAGTAATGAATTTGAGATGAAGGACTTAGGTGCAACAAAAGAAAATTCTTGGCATGGAGATTATTAGAGAGAGGCAATCGGCAAGTTATACCTTAGTCAAAAGGTTATATTGAGAAGGTTCTTCGTCGTTTTAATATGCATGATGCAAAACCGTTGAGTACTCCATTAGCCGCATTTGATTATCTTGACCTTATGTCCCGAGTCAAATTATGATATTGAGTACATGTCTAGAGTTCCATATTCGGTCGGCAGCTTGGTTCTCTTATGTATGCCATGGTTTGTTCTCGTCTGATTTATCTCATGCATTGAGTGTTGTCGATAGATACATGGCTAATCTGGAAAAGAGCATTGGAAAGCGCTTCAATGGATTTTCGAGATATTTGCGTGGCACTTCTAATGCTTGTTTGCGGTTTGGGAATTCTAGAGATGAACTTGTTGGTTATGTTGACTCGATTATCTTTGGTGATTTGGACAAAAGGAGGTCTCTAACGAGTTATGTTTTCACCATTGGTGGTTGTCTTTGTTAGTTGGAAGGCAAGTTTGCAAGCTCATCGTTGCCTTATCAACTCTTGAAGCGAATATATGGCTATTTGAAGCTTGTAAAGAAGCTATTTGGTTGAGAGGTTTGTACACCGAGCTTTGTGGAGATAATTCTTGCACTACTATATTTTGTGATAGTCAAAGTGCTATATGCCTTACAAAGGATCAGATGTTCCATGAGAGAACAAAGCACATTGATGTGAGATATCACTTTATTCGAGGTGTTATTGCTAAGCGTGATGTCAAGGTGTGCAAGATAAGTACTCATGATAATCCAAATGATATGATGACAAAGCAGGTTCACATTACTAAGTTTGAGCTTTGCTCAAGCTTAGTTAACATCTGATTTAGTCCTAGAGACTAGTTGGCGCACGGTGATTTTTATCTTATTGAGGAATCATTTTCATGATTGATGATTCTTTATTTTGCTACAAGAGGAAATTCGTCTCAAGGTGGAGATTGTTGTATTCTGATCCGAATTTCTAATATGGAAGGATCCGGATTAGTTTCCATATTAGAGGATTAGTTTCCTACTTGGACTCTAAGTCCTTTACCCCTTTATATACCTCTTGTAAGCCGCGACGGAGAGGGACGCCTCATTGTAATCCCCTGCGTTTTGTAATCGTTCCTCATATAGTGATCATCGCCGGTTGGCGCCCGTGGTTTTTTCCCGCAAGGGTTTTCCACGTAAAAATTCGTGTCTCCTTTTGTCCCTATTTTTCTAACACTCTCGTTGTTTCCTTCGAGTCCCCGTCGGATCGCTATCTGCACCGGGCGCGTTGGCCAACCGCGGCTGCGCCTTGCGCGTTGCCCACCCACGGCATGTGGTGCTTTTGTTTCGATTGTTGGTGCTGCCGAATAGCACGTTCATGTTGTCTCGTTCGACTTGTTCTCGAACTTTGCTTCTTTCGTTTGGCCTCATGTTTTTCCATCGTTTTGTACGCTTGCTTGAGATATGAGTTTTCTACTTCCTCTGTTCATACACATTCGCTTAGTTCCTGCCCCCACAATGTTTGCGCTGGTATGTACACCCTTTATGTATCTGTAGCCTCTTTCTATTCTTCCACTGCAAGAGGATCATCCTCGTTGCTGCACTTGCTTCCTGCTCTGCTGTTGCGCGAGAGGCAACTTCTCTATTATTTGGCGCGCCTGTTGTCAAAGCCCTGGATTAAAGGTAACTTTTTTTGGTGTCCCCCTACTGGTTATCTCCTTTTATGTGAATCCTTTATGTGTCTACGACTTCTTTCTATTCTTGCACTGCAAGAGGATCGTCTTTGGCGGTGCACTTGCTTCCTGCTCACCTGTTGCGCGAGAGGCCGCTTCTCGGTTATTTGCCACGCCTTTTGTCAAAGCCTGGGATTAAAGGTACATTTTTAGAGCTACCTTTTTTAGTGTCCTCCCTTTTAGTTATCTCCTTTTATGTACATCCTTTATGTGTCTGCGACTTCTTTCTATTCTTCCAATGCAAGAGGGTCGCCTCTTGACCGCTTCTTGCTTCTGCTTTCTGCTATGCGCGTGGCGACTTCTCTGTTATTTGATGCGTTGCTCTGCCTCTTGTGCATTGTAGTAACTCTTTTCTTATGGTCTTTCCACGCCATAGTGCTCTTACCTCCCTATTCGCTATTAGCCATTGTCCAATTTGCATCAACATGCGCATTCACCGGTAAATAGTCCTACAAACACGGTGTGCTACACATATAACACACTAACTTAACATCATTGTTACTTGTTCTTAATGATGTTCAGACATATTAATGTTCTGATATGCCTGTGGGTTGTTACTATAAAATCTATCGATATGTATACAACATCTAGTAGTACACGTCATGCTTTATTTCCCTATGCTATAGCTTGTTTCAAATCTTGCATGTTGCTTTTACCGATAGTGCTTAGATCGCTGCTACAAAACATTCAGATTTACTTCTGACATGTTCAAGCAGATGGAATACTCTTTGCTAAAAGACGTGACACGAGATTCACACCGATGGCGTATCCGCGTTAGCCCTGAAAACAAAATCCTACATATCAACTTTGTTTTGCTTGATGAAAAGGTCAATTTCCATTCTATTCAATTACAGGTGTATGTTCAGTGATTTGCTTATTTACATGTGCCCTATCTGAAATGTCTTGGTCAAGGTAGTATAATGGAAGGCCAAATATCACAACACCATGTTGCCCAGTTTAAAGGAAAACTCCATAACAACCATATTTATTACATTGAATACTTTGAGGTTACCAAAGCAAAAAAAAAAAAACTACCAAGCTGTCGATCTACCAATTATGGCAAGGTTTACAAAATACACTAAAATCAGAGAGGTACCACCAGTTCCAAACAATTTGCCTCTATATGCATACACACTTGCTTCATTGCAGGTCTTAAGAGGCTGCATTGGAGATAAAAGGTTTCTATCAGGTACACAAAAAACCAACGTTTTGCTACTCAATTTCAAAATAGATACAAACAAATTTAGATCTATTCAGCTACACAAAACTTGCAAGCTGTGTCTTTAGACCGGATAGAGTTGATTCTCTTTTTTTACAAACAGTCTATACCCAATGGCACGCAATTCGAGTTGTAGAAATGCTAGAACATTTCACAAAATAGGTGATCGCCATTTGCCTTTTCGTTCATAGCATACTTCTTAGTGAATCAGATACTAAAGCGTCCATCCCGCTCCTAATACATCTGTAGGCTTTTTAAAAAAATAGCTCAGTTTTTCCACTCACATACACGACAACACACATGGGAAAAAAATACCATCTGTTACATTTGCCTTTTTCACAAGTACAGTTTATATGCTCACACTGTTATTTCATTATTTTCATACTAGATACTATCGGTGTGGTGACAGTCATGGCCCATGTTAAGGCAGTATACCCAAAAGGCATTGAAAAGTATGTACGCAGTATCAATATTAGCGATGGAAGGTACATATTTTCACGTGCTTCAGTTTTATACCATGATACACATCCACAATAATATATCCATATGTAGGTCCAAAATATACCGCTTCACTTCCTTTCGTATTTAAATAGATTTGCTTACTTTGTCTGATAGCCTCTAAATGCCGTAATTTTTTTAAAAGAGAGAGAGAGAGAGAGAGAGAGAGAGAGAGAGAGAGAGAGAGAGAGAGAGCTGTTGTTGCACTATGGGGCCCCCATGCAGACCAATTCGATGCAGTAGGGATTCAGGCAGCAAGCATAAATGGACCTGTTGCTGTCCTATTCGTTGGACTGACCGTTAGCCTATATGATGGTGAGTTATATTGTTTGTGTATGCTTTACATTACCCACTTAGTTGTTGCTTACATGCAGCACTACTTCCAAAATAAATAACATATGATATTTTGTTTCTTTCAATACTAGGAAAATTGTCGCTGCAGGGAAGCACGATTTGCCATTAGTACGCAAATGCTCCTATCCCAAAAATTGTTGCTCTACAAAACAGGTCTGTTCGGATATTATAATTTACTGATGTATGACAGTACAAGTAAAAAAGTCTTTTGATGTTTCATTTGTTCGTGCTGTTAGCGTCTATTCGGATATTCTAATTTATTGATGTATGATAGTACAAGTAAAAAAATGCTTTTGTTATTTCATTTGTTCTTGCTATTAGCTTTGTTGGCATTCCCCACGAAATTTCATGGATTGGACAAAAGCCACTAAACAATACAGTTGAAAAAACTACCGTTACTAACTTATCCAAGCTAAATGCACATGATGTTGTGGTGGGTACAAATCACTTTAGATTGCCTTCGCACACACAGTTCTTCACTTATTAGTTCTTACTACATATACACTGTCTATGCACAGGGCCTTACCTATATTGTAGATGTTGCTATAAAAAGCGTGGTCCCACATGAAAATTGGTGGTACATGGGTTGTGCTTTGTGTAAAAGAACAACTGACCGAGTGGACGATGAATTTATCTGCCAGAGGTGCCTAGGCATGACTGCAAAACCAAGGCAATTCCCCTCTTCTATCCATGTTTTTATCCATATAGCTACACACCCTACCATATTGCTCGCATATTTGAAGTCAATAGATATGCTTCTACATTTTAGATATAAGCTAGCAGTCCTTGCAACTGATCCATCTGATATTTCTAAAGACAATGCACCTATAGCAGAGTTTATTTTATTCAGTTCCATTGTTGAGCAGTTAATTGGTGCTCCTGTTTTAGCTCTAACAGTAATAACTTCAGATATACATGGCGTGGTCCCACCACAAATAACAAGGCTATACAATAGGCAATACACTTTCAAAGTGAGCGGTTCACGTGGATCATTACAGAGGATAAAGCCTTCTTTTCATGTAGATTCCATAGCACCACTTGCAATACCACTACTCTCAGAAACAACACACAACACAGCTGCCCAAATTGCTGCCTCCTCACTCTCTACAGTCCAAATCCCAGATGTTGAGCCTCCAGCTAATATCAATAGCCCAGTTCAAACAGGTGACAAAGAAATTCATGCATCTCCACTAAAACATATGTGCTCCCATTCTGATGAGGTATCGATCACTATCAATACATGTACCATACATGCACAGAAAAAAAAACTATGTTTATTTAGATTAATTGGATAGTAACACCTAATTCTCCTAAAAAAATTCAGCCCGACCAAAATACACCTACTGATGTCGAACAGGTTTATACTTCTATCTACATATACATATTCCTTTTGCTACTTGCTTCTTATATATTTATAGAGTAAAGTCCATTACCGGTCCTTAAACTTTTTATGCTGTGTCATCCCGGTCCATAAACTTTCAAAGTGTGTCATCCCGGTCCCTAAACACTGTTTGGGTCTCAAATTAGCCCGTTCTGGTCCTTTGGGCTGATTAGGAGGCGTCGACGTCTGCTGGTGACGAGGCGTTAATAATCGTCGTCGCCGTTATGCAAATAGGTCCCCATCTCCTCCGTCGTTTGCTTCTCCTCCTTCCCTTCTCGTCTTCCTCGACGGCCGCCGCTCTCGCGGTGGCCGGCGATCGCTGAAATCGGAGCTTGGTCTGAACGCGAAGGTGCACGACTCTCGGCGGCGGAGGCGACAAGCTGGGTGGTGGCGGTTCACCATGGCGGCGCGATTGCGGCGCAAAAAGGCAACTTCTGGCCGGTTTGTCTCGGCAATGTAGGTGATAAGTGGGGATCGATTCATCGTAGAGGTTCACCATGGGGGATTTTTTGTTGGTTATGGTAATCTCAGAAGCTATGTGGGTGGAAAGGTCGACTTTTTTGATGATTTAGAGGCAGATACTTGGTCCCGTCTCTGGTTTGATGACTTTGTGGAGCAATTAGGCTACCAAAAGGATGAAAGGTTGAAGTTTTACTGGTTGTTACCTGGGAAGACCTTAGCAGATGGCCTTAGAATCCTCCTAGAAGACAAAGACACTAATGCCATGGCTGCTGTTGTGAGCAAGATCAAGAACTTTGTAGTGTATTTCGATCATGATGACATTGCTGATGGGGTTAATTGGGACGACGTTGTAGCTAATCCAGTGGCTGAACTTCCTAAAGTACTGAGCCCACATAAAGTGCAATATATGCCTAAGAAGGTTGGTGAAAAGCTCCCGCTTTCTATCTTGATTTGGAGAACAGAAAGTCTGACAATTCAAAACCACTGAAGGTGAATCAAGTGGTCCTAGAGATAGCACTAGTGAACAATCTGATGGTTTTCTTGATAGTGACTATGAAATGGAGGATGGGGATGAAGACATTTTGGAGACATTTGTTGATGCTGATGAGGATGAAGCACATGTGAGAGAGGTCACTGTGAAAGAGAGTAGGAAAGCTAAAGGCAGCAGGTTGAAGCTTTCTGATGTGATCAGGCACGATGTAATGTCAGAAGAGGAAGACACTGATGAGGAGGGCCTTGAGCTTCCAGACTCTGATGCTGAGGGAGAAGGTGGTCACAGGTTCAAGTCATTCAGAGATGAGGACATGACAAATCCTGCATTTTCAGTTGGACTTGTGTTCCCTTCGGTTGAGAAGCTTAGAGAAGCCATCAATGAGTATAGTGTCAGGAACAGAGTTGAGATAAAGATGCCAAGAAATGACAAGATTAGAGTCAGAGCTCATTGTGCTGAAGGATGTCCATGGAACCTTTACGCTTCATTTGACAGCAGGATGAAGTCTTTTGTAGTCAAAACCTACTATGGAGGTCACACTTGCGAGAAAAGAGTGGAAAGTCGAAGTGTCTTGCTAGATGGATTCTTTGGTAAGTACTTGGAATCCTTTAGAGCCAATGACAAAATGAGCATCACCAACCTAAGCGAAACAATACTGAAAGATTGGAACCTAACTCCTTCTAGAAGTAAGGTGGCGAGCAAGAAGGATCATTATGAGGCGATTCATGGAGATGAGGAGCTCCAGCTCGATTCTCTATGGGATTATGGTCAAGAGTTGAGGAGGAGCAACCCCGGTCATCATTTTTCCCGAACTTGGTTGATAGTAGGTTCAAAGACATGCTATATGAGTATTGATGCATGCAAAAGGGGATTTATTTCAGCTTGCAGGCCCATAATTTGCTTGGATGGCTGCTTCATCAAGACCAAATATGGGGGCCAACTCCTTACTGCAGTGGGCATGGATCCCAATGACTGCATTTTTCCTATAGCAATGGCTGTGGTTGAAGTTGAGTCACTTGCCACATGGAAGTGGTTCTTGGAGACTCTCAAGTCTGATCTAAACATTGAGAACACCTACCCCTGGACTATAATGACAGACAAGCAAAAAGTAAGTCTGATCTAAACTTATCTTCTATTGTAACATGCTGCCAACTCCTTGCTGTCATGTGTACTTTGTGTGGCTCATAATCTTTGTGCATTCATTCTTTGGTCAGGGCTTAATACCAGCTGTGAAGCAGGTGTTTCCAGAGTCTGAACACAGGTTCTGTGTAAGACACCTGTACTCAAATTTCCAAGAGAAGTTCAAAGGTGAAGTGTTGAAGAACCAACTGTGGACATGTGCTAGGTCTTCTTCAGAGGATGCATGGAAGAGGAATATGGAGAAGATGAAGGCATTGGATGCTGGTGCTTATGAATGGCTGTCAAAGATGGCACCCAACACCTATGTAAGAGCCTACTTCTCTACTTTTCCCAAATGTGACATCTTATTGAATAACAAGCGTGAGGTGTTCAATAAGTACATATTGAAGCTAGAGAGTTACCAATTCTGTCTATGTTTGAGAAGATCAAGTGCCAGTTGATGACAAGGCATTACAACAAGAGAAAGGAACTGGAAAATGAGATGACAAGCTCTTTTTGCCCAAAAATCAGAAAGAAGTTGGCCAGAAATGCTGAGTTTGCTAATGTATGCTATGCATCGCCAAATTGGGGTTGGAGTGTTTCTGTGTTAGTCAAAGATTATCAAGACATTGTAGACCGACACCAAAACATGTGACTGCAGGAGGTGGCAATCGATCGGCATTCCTTGTCGTCATGCGCTTAGTTGTCTAAGACATGAGAGGATAGCACTTTTGAATCTGCTCGCCAAGTCGCTACTCCTTTGGATGCTTATAACGATGGCATATGCCTCTGACATTTGGCCTTGCAGAGATAAGTCGAGTGGGAGAAAATGGATGCACCATGTGTCCCGCCACCGCTTTATGAGAAAAGGGTAGGTAGACCTCCTAAGGCTAGGAAGAAGCAACCACATGAGGTAGGAGGCAAAATGGCCCAAGGTTGTCTAGGCATGGTGTCACAATGCATTGCAGCCATTGCTCAGGAGGTGGACATAATAGTGCTGGATGCAGCCTCAAAAGAATGGGCTTCAGTGCAGAAGAGGCAAAAGCTTTAGTTGCCACAACACAAGCCACACTTCAGAGAGAGGCAGAAGAGCAGTAATGAGAGCAAACACGATCAAGTCCTCACGATCAAGTCTCTGCTGAAAATGAGACACTAGACCCACTAAACATCTCAACCACTCAACCACCATCAATTGTAGACATGACACAAGCTAGCACCACAGTTCTTTCTCAAATGCTTGGAGAGGTCAGATTTCTAACTCATATATTCATTGCTCTCTTATTCCTGACATGAATCGTTCACTGATATTTTCTAACACAGGAAACTCAAGAGAGCTCACTTTCACAACCCCAAGGGCCTCTACCAGAACCAAGCTTCATCCTGTCTAACCAGCCAGTGCAAAGGATAATTCCACTGAATACAAGCACAGTTGCAGGCAGGGCTGCATTAGCCAAGAAGAGGAAAGCATCCACAAGTCAGAAGACATCTTCCAAGAAGACAAAGGCATCTACCTCCAGATCTTCCAAAAGAGCATCCCAAGTGGAAGAGCAAGAACATGCTGATATTGTGTAGTCAGTGAAGTGCTAGAGTGCATCAGTAGTCATCACATCCTTTTATTTGTCTCAGATGCACTTTGGTGCCGCTACTTCTACGCACTGTGTTAAGAATTTACCTCTATTTGACTGGAAGTGTCAGCTGTTAAGCACTGGGTTAAGATGACATTTATCTCTATGAAATGTGCTTTTGGGCTGCAAATTTTTGTGTCCAATACTTTGCTGTTTATTGCTGTGATGTTCATCTAAAATATTTCTGTTTATAGCGGTAATGTTGCTGTTTATAGCGGTGTTCACAGCAAAGTATTGAGCAGAGTCAGTGATGTGCTTTTCTTTGCTGGCAATAGCGGCGCTTCCTCTGTTCTTCAGTTTCAGACTCTGCTCCACCCTCTAACTGAGAAGGAGTGCTGTTTGAAACAAAAATAAACAGAGGAGGGCTTTATTATATCCATAGGCGCCTGACGCGGGCAAGACCCGTAACGGGCTAATTTGAGACCCAAACAGTGTTTAGGGACCGGGATGACACACTTTAAAAGTCTATGGACCGGGATGACACAGCATAAAAAGTTTAAGGACCGGTAATGGACTTTACTCATATTTATACTAATCATTTCCATTGCTACTCATGCACAGACCAAGGCGCCAGACTTAGTCCCTGCTAAACACGCCACATCTAAATATACAGT
Organism: Phyllostachys edulis; assembly: GCA_036346405.1. NCBI lineage: Eukaryota > Viridiplantae > Streptophyta > Magnoliopsida > Poales > Poaceae > Phyllostachys > Phyllostachys edulis. Next base: position 107,077,831 of record CM070550.1, read on the forward strand.
CTTTACAACTGATTCCGATTCACCAAAAAGGTGAAACAAATATATTATCAGTGTATCATCATGTTGCTACTCTCAGTATGCTCTTCTGCTAATGCATCCATTTACCCATTTCATCCACAATGGAAAACCAGGCCATCAGCCATGAAAAGGCTAAAGATGGATGTGGCAGCTGAAAAAAAACTTGCAAGGTATTCTCTCAGCTTGTTTTATATGAGATGAAAACACGCCAAGCAATGTATATTCAATTTCCCTTTGCAAACTACCTACCACAAAACATAACCACATTTGCTATCCATGTTGTAGGGATGCAACATAAAACAATTGAGGTGTCCAGCAACTTTGACATCACGAAGTCAGACTACTTTGAGATCAATACAACAATGTAGCAACAGCAATGCCACCCTTTTGCGCATGTAGCATACTACACTTTGCTATATGCATACCCTCGACATCCATGCCACACCCCTAGACACTACATCCATTATGCATAATACCTACTATGTTTGAACCGAAGCAGTTTCCAGAAAGCTAGATGTATTAGAAACTAAGAACTATAACGTAAAAATGTTATGTGTTACCTTAAACAATATGTAAGCACTTATATATTTCCTGTGATGTCGATGATATCATTGCTATCCTTGTTTCATCCTTACTATTGTCCTAGCCCTATATGAATAGTAAAATTCTATCTCAGAAATACATGTCACTGACTTTATAGCACATATTAGCATCTTTTTAGCTTTACCAATTAAAATACATCTGATGTTGTAGACATACACATAGACATTAGTTATACTGGAATACACTTTCAGTGTTCTGCAAATCCAACGCCATTTCTCAGCAGCAAGGCCTAACAGCACATCGTATACAATACTTGACTCTGTCTGCACTAAAAACTTATGTCAAAGCCCTATTCATTATACACGAAACTCTAGTTCGTTTGCCTCTGCTACTGTACACAGACACAACAAAACATGTATGCACGATTCAAAACAAAAAAAACCATTCGAACGTAGCATCACGCGCCTGCCCATCTAGTATAGTATAAAGTTCAAGGATTGTTGATGCAGTTTAAGATTTTTTGGCAGATACAACACCTTTTCACCCCGTATTTGTAGAAATGACCATGACCGAGCTGTATTTGCACATATATAACCGTTGCCGCACGGCCGCCATGCGGTAACGCCTCCCCCGCCGCCACATAGCTCCCTCGCCCCTTGCCCCCCCCCCCCGCTGCCACGTCGGCCGTTGCCGCACGGTGGCTGTGTAGTAATGGCCCTCAGCCTGCCATGTGTCACATTAGTTAGGGTTAGGAATCTACAATTCGGGTTTCGCAGCTGTTTGTACGAGTTTTAAAATATAGCAAATGAGTTTAAAAAAATATGAAATTTTATGTGGAGCCTCCTGACATAGTGTACTTGCTTGTGTAAATTTACCATAATTTTATGGGAAAATTGGGCCAGTGACATTGCGTTCGGGCGTATTTAGAGGATTAACATCGCCTTCGTCATGCATTGGAAAACAACACCTTGAAGAGCTAAAATTCTACCGAATAATACTACCGTCATGTTCCCGGCGTTACCGTCATGTTTGCTGCCGTTTGGCTGGCGAAAAGACTAATTTGCCCTTCCATCCGGCTGCAGAGGTGAATTGGATCTGCCCTCATCCCATATAACGGAAGCCAGCCCTAGTTTCTCTCCATTTGGCTCCATTTTTTTGCCTGCTGCTCTATCTCCTTGCCTTCGGGTCATTTTTCGTCGATCAGCTCATAATCGATCTCCTGTACTCTAGTTCGTTCTCTCTTTTCGGTTTCCTTTGCCCTCGGTTTCTTTTTTTTTGCCTTCGGTCGAGCTCGTAATCCGTGGAAATGAGCCAAGGAGGGGACACATCTTGCTCCACTCCATCTGTGAAGTGCCTGAATTGCAATTTGGTGGTGAGGCGCAGGACGTCCAGCTCTCGGAAAAATCTCGGCCATGGGTACTACAAATGCCCTATGTATTCAGTAAGTATTTGGATTCAGGATTCCATTTGGTTTTGGGTTTTTTGTATGTGAAGAAATTTGAATTTTATAGTTGATCTGCTATTCACCCTATTTTTGAAGGAAACTGGGATTGGCTGTGCATTCTGGTGATGGGCAGAAGAGGTAGAGTCGGTCCAAGGAGCTACCGACCGTGCGCATCCTGATGAAAGAAGTGGAATGTGGATGTTGGAAAGCTAATAGATAGGGTTGAGAGAACAGAGGCCAATGTAGTTGGAAGGTTGGAATACAAGATTAATTTGATAATTGTTGTAATTTTGTGTCTTCTTGTTATTGTGATTTTGAAACTGTGATGTAATTGTCATGTTGAAATGAAGGAGAATGCGTTTGTGATTTTGCATTGAATGAGATTGTGGTGTTTCAGTTGGTCTCAAATTACAGTAAGAAGCATGAATTCAAAATGACATGTTCCATGATAGATCATATAACAGGTTTAAGTAGAATGATAACAGATTGCAGTAAGAATCATCATCTCAAAATGACATGTCTCGTAATAGATAGGGATCCCTAACAGATAACATGTCTCGTAACAGATGTTTCAGTACAAGGATAACCACAGCCACAATGCAAAGCATGTTCACAAGAGTTGGTTGAGTACAGAATAACAAATTGCAGTAAGAACCCTCCTCTCAAAATGACTTGTTTCAGTACAAGACATGTTCATAATAGCATATTACAAAGGATCCTCATAACATAGCATCATCAAATCTTGTCTGAGGTCTGTTTGCCCCCTGCCTTTCTTGGTGATGTTCTCCTGGTTTGTGAGGATACTGTTGGAAGCTGAGTGCCCTGGGACCTCTTCATGGCCCTAGTAGTGGGAGGTTGGCTTTCTTCACTGGGATTAGCAGTGCCCAGGTACCTCTTCATGGTCTGTTTTTCCTTGGTTGCCTTGTATGCATGAAAGAGAGAGAAAAATGACTGAAGTGCTCAGGGACCTCCATGGATGCAATATATCACAGGGAAATGACTGAAGTAGGTCAAAGAGAGAAAAAAATGACATTTTTCTAGTTGTTCCTGCAGCTGGTAATACTAGTGCACCTTGACCCTCTTGTATAGTTTTTCCCTTGGTTGCCCTGCATGCATGATGGAAAAACTGAACTATATCAAAGGGAAGAAAATGAAATATATCACAGGGAAATTACTGAAGTAGCTGAAAGAGAGAAAAATGACCTTTTTGTAGTTGTTCCTATAGCTGGTGATGCTAGTGGAACTTGACCCTCTTGTATAGTCCTCTTCTTGCACACTCTTTTCCTGCAGTCACTTCATGTAAGTAGCAGTCCAAACAATTTAGGTAATGTAACAAATAGGCAACCTTTTGTTAGTTGGTGCTTGAGCTGGAGCTTCTTCCCCTACTGTTGGTACACTGTTTTTGCACCCCTTCTGGCGACGTCCAAATTCACCACACCGCTTGCACCGCTGTCTTGTTCTAAAGGGTTGCTCTAGACGGTCCTTGTACCTCTGTGTTTTTGGCCTACCGGCTGGCCTCTTCAAGTTTGGTGGGTAATGCTTGAAACGAGGGTCAATACTTTCCCATTGCGACTTGTCAGGAATTGGCCTGAATACACCAACATAGGCAGCCTTGAACTTATCAACTCTGAAGTAACCATCGACAAAGTCCATGAGTTTGCCCCTTGTGTACCATATGAATGCTACTGCATGATTGCAAGGTTTACCACTGATTTGCCATTGATTGCAGGAGCACATCCTCTCATCCAACTCCACTGCATATCTTGTGTCATTTGTTGCGGATTCAAGAGTGGAAACCTCAGCACCACTAGGGCCACATCTAGTGATTCTATATCCCTTCAAGCCCCCACTGTTGGCATTCAACTCTTTCACAATATGTGGCAGTATATTCCCTTCTAACTTACTTGCAATTCTGCCACTCAACTCCATTTTGGCAACCACATATTGTCTAATCCTGTCCAAATGCTCTACAATTGGAAGTCCTTTGTAAGTATTTATCTTGCTGTTGAAGGATTCAGATATGTTGTTGTTGATGTAGTCAACTTTGCATATTCCATTGAACATGCTCTTGCTCCATTTGTGTGGGTGATATGTGTGCAACCACTGCATGAGCTCTGGACAGGAAGATGCAATCAAACTCATGTGACCCTAGAATACTGTTTGGTTACAGGTTCTTGCAGCTGGCCACATGTTCTTGTCAATGGCAGGGCCTTTGAATTGTTTCTTCAGGTTTCTCCAGAGATGTAGCATGCACTCCCTGTGCTCAACTCCATCTGTGAAAACATTGCTAATAGCTGTCTCAAGCCCCTTGCAAGCATCACTATGGATTGCCAAGCCAGATGGTGTACCAATGGCTACCTTATCTGGCTACCAATGGCTACCTTCACCCTCTCCATGAACCATTCCCAATTTTGCAGTGTTTCAGAGTTGAATATGGCCCAACAAACTGGAAACATCCAGCCAGTGACCACCTACTCTCAAGCAGATGCTAACTCGACCCTTATACTTCCCTGTCAAATGTGTGGAGTCTACTCCTGTAAGGTCTACATCCATACAAAAACCCATCAATGCAAGGCTTGAGTGCAACAAATACTCTACTGAAGAGATGTCTCACTTTCACCAGTGTATACTCTATATCAACCATACTACCAGGACACTTCTTCTCAACCTCTGCTTTGAAGCTGTACAACAGGTTGAAACTATCATCCCAGGAGCCTTGTATTTCCTCTAATACAGCCTCCTTTGCAGCCCAAACTTTGAAGTAGCTGACATCGACATGAAACTTCTCCTGGAGTCTCCTCTTCAATTCTTTGGAACCAAGAGATGGATCCTCAATCAGCCAATCATTGACATGACCTGCACACCATTTGTATAAGGCCATCTTGTCCCCCACAAAACTTGTGGTGGAGCAAGTATGCTGTGCTGCAATTACCTTCACCTGCAAAAGAACAAAAGATTAACCAAATTTGTGGCAGAAAGTTTGAAGTACTATGAAATGTACTACCTTGTAAGTTCAGTCATCCTGCAACCTTGATGCATGAATTCTCCGATTGCAGTCTGGATGGGTGCAAGATGCTCCAAACCTCTTCTGCTCATTATAGTCAACGTTATACTCAAACTCATTTAAAATTGCATAATGTCTAAGAGCTCGTTTAAAAGTACTTTGGTCAAGAAAGATAGAATCCACTTGTATTCTTTGGATTATTAAGGTCGATCACAGGAGAGGCTCCAATAGAGCTTCATCATTAACCTCCTCTTCGAGCTGCTCCTCATCCTCAGCAGGATCATATTCAGATACATTGTCATCTGGGTCAGAAGGGTTGTACATGCCCTGATCATCCACTCCAACATGGTCCTCCTCCTCACTTTCTAGGTCACTCACATTATTTGGCTCACTCTCATTATCTTTCTCACTCTCATTGTCTTGCTCACTCACACTATTTACCTCACTAACATTATTGGGTTCACTAGTAGGTGGAGGCTCAATTTGTGGCTTACTGAGGGAAAGAACTAGAACCTGCTACAATTCATTGCTAGCTTGGCTACATGGATCCATTGCTAGGTTGTCAACCATACTGCAATCCGGTTGTGATACCTCCATGCCGAGCAATGGGTCGCCTTCCCAATATGGAGCTACATCCATCACCTGCACATTCAGCAAGACCCTTCGATTTTTCTCCAATGCAAGTGCGCTATCCAAGTCTGCATCAGAGCTTATGTCGACGTGGTCGCCAATGGCATCATTCCAACAGGACACAGAGAGATATTGCCGACTTCCCCACTTGAATTCTGAGCACAATAAGGCAACGAAATCCCCCATTTTGAAATTCCCAGAATCTATTACCTTCTGCACCCACTTAGCCTGGCAGTACTCGATCCTATCCCTATCGGGCTTTGACATGTAGGACCCAACTCTAACACTTAGCTGTATAGCCTTGGTAGGATCCATCCTACCGCAACAATGAAATACATTGCAAGAAATAAATAAAGCATCGTCTACCGTAAGTAATGAAATTAAACGTGACAATCGGAAACCCTAATTCCACAGAGATATTAAGCAAAATGCGCAAATCTGAAACCCTAATTCCACCCATTCCCCAAATAAAAAATAGTTACAAAGCCGTACCCGTCTGGCGCCCATGGAGCCGAACTTGTCACGTCTTTGGGGAACATCTCTGCCATAGACTTGGCCGGACTCTTCAAATCGGGTTTGCCCAGACTCACCGCTCCAACTCGATCTACTTGGAAGAGGAGGAAGAAGCTTCACTTCTCAGGAGAGGATGTTAGACCAGGAGGTTTTTTGGTCATGTTATTTGATGATGAACACATTGACAATAGAGAGTCTTAGTCTTGGTGTTTAATAAAGAATACATTGTTTTTCGACATGCTTGTGATCTTAGGTGTTGACATGCTTTGTAATAGCTTTTGAGTGCCTTTGATTTATGTGGAAATCAGCATTTGTCGGGTTTTGCGGTAGTACCGACATTGTGGCCGTAGTACTACCGTCGGGCGGTACAACCACAAGTGACGCGCGGTATTACCGTAAGTCACTTGGGTCCCGACGTGTGATAGCGAATTGTCAGATCTTAATCAGACGGCTCATATTGAAGAAGAACGTTCGGACCGTCCAAAAGTAACATGTCGTATTAGCCTTTGAATTGAAATCAGACGGTGGTTATCGAGAGGGACATTCGGACTTTGAACAGTTCTCCAGATCCAACGGTTTTGACACACGGTCCGAACGGCTAAGTCAATCTAGAGCTTCCACGTGGCAGGGCATGTGTTTCTGAGTCTTTTGCGCGTTTCAGTTAAGCGGTAGTACCGCGACTCGGTAATACCGTTTTTTAGATGGCGGTTGCAAATTTCCAGAGAAGGTGTTTTTGAGAGTTTTGAACTCAAGTGAAAAACGGTAGTACCGTAGTCATGGAGCGGTACGACCGCAGTTCGGTATTTCCGTTTTTAATGGCGGTTTGAAAATTCCAGAAGACATGTTTTTCGGATACTTGGATTTCATTGGAAAGCGGTAGTACCGCAGCTTTGAAGCAGTACAACCGCAGATCGGTAGTACCGTAGTTTTAACTGCGGTAGTACCGCAAAATGGTATGACCGCAAGGTTGCAGTATGGATTTTCCAGAGAGCTTGTCTTGGGGAATTTTGGATGACTTTGAGGATCGATAGTACCGGTGTGTTTTGAGAGGTACGACCGCTGGGCAGTAGTACCGGACCAAACGTGGAGGTACGACCGATTGCGCTTTGTGTGTTCACCGCTTTGGGGTTTTGGCTAAGATTTAGATCAAGCTCTGAGTATCAGTTTATTGCATGATGCATGACAGTGTTTATGCATGTGTGTGTGTGAGAGAGCTAATTGTTGGTCAAGTTGGAGAACTTGTGCCAAGGATTTGTGTTTCTTTGATCTTTGCATGTGCAGGTTGAGCGTGGAGACAATTATGGTCGTGACGAGGAGGACCCGGACTAGGATGGGGAGATCTGAGGTCTAGGAGGACGTGGATGTCACGGGATGATTGGGATTACATTGGAACACGTGGAGATCAAAGGTGGTGCACGATGAAGCTTTGGGAGGCGAATTCCTGAAGGCTTACGACGTAAGGAGATATGGAAGGTTCCGGTTTTGGAAAGTCTTAGAAATTTTGAAAAACCCGTGTTGGTAAGGGTTTTAGGTCCCTTGATTTTCGGAAAGATAGATTGAAGTGTTTGTTAGAGATACGGAGAGGTCTTTGCCTATAAAAAGAGGTAGAGGACAGGTCCTTTGAAACGAGTCAAGAACCCATAGCTTTCATGTTGTTTTGGTTGCGGGGGTTTAGAGAGAACTTGAGAGGACTTTCGACTGAAGGTATTTTAGGGGTGCTTGTGGAGCGCTTTGTAGACACAAATCTAGTCTGAGAAATAAAGTTCAGATTTGTTCTACTTTGTCTCTGGTTTGCTGTGTTTGAGCTGTGCGCTAAAAAGCTTCTTGAAGAGGTTATTGGAGAGATTCTGTGAAGGTTCTCCAAGGGACCCCCGAGAAGGTTGCAGGTGTTTCAGCGCATAGGTTTGAGATTGAATTTGGAGGTCAATTCGCTGCAATCATTCACCCCCACCCTCTGATTGCCATTACGATCCTGCATAGGAAGATGGTGCAGAGGATAGGACCAATGGAGGCCTGTACTGGTGGTCGCGCCTGATCGGGGTCTAGCGGTGGTGGAGTGTGGAGCGAAGGAGGCAAGGAGCGAGACGAGGGAAATCGCGGTGGCCGAGTGGGGAGAAAAGGAGGCAGGGGGAAAAGCGGCCGAGTCGGGAGGGATTAGGTCAACACCCTAGGACCGAAGGGGCAATACTGTAATTTCCCCTTTTTTTTTCTCTCTCTCACAACCAGCCAAACGGCAGTAAACGTGACGGTAATGCCGAAAACATGACGGTAGTGTTATTCGGCAGAATTTCAGCTCTTCATGGTGTTGTTTTCCAATGCGTGACGAAGGTGATGTTAAACCTCTAAATACGCCCGAACGTAATGTCATTGACCCAATTTTCACTAATTTTATTCGTTCAGAATTTTTCTCGCTATTTCGTATAAGTGTCATGTCTGTACGAATTTGTAAATGTAGAAAATGAGCTTAAAAATTATGAATTTTTTAAGGCTCTTGACGCAGTGAACTTGATTGTGTAATGTTTCGATAATTTTAAATGTGTTTTGTAATTATCTCAAAAATTTAGGATTTAGGTCTCGAAATTTTGGATTTTAGGTTTCGGAAATTAGGGTTTCATGAATTCCCACACAAAGTACCCCTAACAGAATAGCCTTAATCATATCTAACAGAATTTGCTAGCCTCTGGTACAATATAGTATTACTCGAACTCCACAGGCTAAGGGTCCTCCTCAGCGTCCACCCTAATGATACGCTCCTCGAGGTCCTCTGGATGGTCACTGAGCCACCAACGTCCCTACACTGAAGAGTCTGAAGAATTCTCTCCTTTGGTAGCTGCAATCGGACCGCGGATCTCCAGAACTAAAGGACCGGCAGTCTCCGGGCGACACACCTTCTTGCGTGCAGCCATCCTGTGGGGTACGTCTCTAAGGTGTCTGGTTGGCTGCAGGTCTAGAGTCGCTCCACGAAAAGGTAAATCATCCTGAGCAACGGCCCTCAGTCCGCCACGTGTCGCATTAGTTAGGGTAGTTAGGGTTCGGCTAATTAGTGTTCGTTGTTTGTACAAATTTTAAAATATAGCAAGTGAATTCATAATTTTTTGAAAAATTATTGCAAACTGTGTCGGGAGGCTCCACATAAAATTTCATAATTTTTTGAATTCATTTGCTATATTTTAAAATTCGTACAAATAGCGAACACTAATTAGCCAAACCCTAACTAATGCGACACATGGCAGGCCGAGGGCCATTGCTCAGGATGATTTACCTTATCGTGGAGAGACTCGAGACCTGTAGCCAGCTAGAAGCCTTAGAGACGTACCCCATAGGATGGCCGCACGCAAGAAGGTGTGTCACTCGGAGACTGCTGGTCCTTCAGTTCAGGAGATCTGCGATCCGATTGCAGCTACCAGAGGAGAGAATTCTTCAGACTCTTTACTGCAGGGATGTTGGTGGCTTAGTGACCATCCAGAGGACCTCGAGGAGCGTATCATCGGGGTGTGTAAGATCGAAGAGGCCGACTAAAGGGGGGTGAATACGCGGCTTCAAAAACTTTTGTCTAAAACCGAGTTTTATGTGGAAATGCAAATCAATTCGGGTTTACACAATAAAAACCTAAATCAACTAGTCTTTACTAAGTGCACCAACAATAAAACTATTGATAATGATAGCAATCATACAAAGACATGTAAGCAATTTAATTCTAGAAATATAAATTGCAATAGAGTAAAGCACAAGAAGAACAAACCACAAGGACACAATGATGTTTTACCATGGTATTCGAAGACTTGCCGGTCTCCCCTAATCCACGTTGAGGTAAGCCCAAACTAATTGGACTGGCACCACGAATTAAGCCAAACACCTCCGAGGTAAGACCAACCACTTGGACCGACTCCAACATGAATCAACACCCCGATCCACTCGGGGTTGCTCTTCCTCCACTCCGGAGATGGCGAGCACCAAACCACTCACAATCGCCCGGGTCTTCTCACAACCATATTTGAGAATATCACCGACGCAACTCCTACAAGCCGTCTAGGTGTCAGCAAACACCAAGAGTAACAAGTCGAAGACGCTCACTTGAACAAATCAAGTGTCTAAACTCAAGTGGATACACAATCCACTACCTAATGCAACACATGCACTTAGGGTTTGCTCTCTAAGCTCACTAGGTGCAACACATACACAAAAGAGAGGAGAGGCTTGCTCTTTGCTCAAGGAAATGAAAATGGCACCAACTCTACCCCCCACAACCGGCCAAGATGGGTATTTATAGCCCCCACACAAAAACTAGCCATTGGAGGAGAGATGCTGAAAAAAAAATCAGCACGAGCAGTAGTACCACCGTTGATCGGTCGGTACTACCGCACTTCAACCGACTGCACAGTAACGGCTATAAAAACCTCTGAACTAGCTGTTGAAACTGCGGCGCGGTACTACCGCCATTAATCATGTGGTAGTTCTGCTAAGGAAATATGATAATACCGTGACGCGTAGTTCCGCAAAAGACTCCGGTACTACCGCTTCACAAGTGCGACCGGACCAGCTCACCCGATCGGACGGTGCACGTGGACCGCTCAGATTTGTTTGAATGTTCGGACCACTCGTTATGACCACACGATTGGATCATATGTTCAGACGGTCCGAACGTTTAACGGTAGTTCCGCCAAAGGATTTGCGGTCATACCGCTACGTGGTAGTTCCACCACATGAACTCAGGTACTACCGCTTTCCATGGGAGCACTCAAGCTCCAAAAAGGTGTCACTCTAGAAAACACGTACCACCAACTAAGGTTCGGTCCGGCCGGGTTGCGGTAGTACCGCACCACCTTCCCGGTCATACCGCTATGCGGTAGTACCGCCAAGAGAACATCGATACTACCGACTTTTCTGAGAAAAGCAATAGCTAGCTTTCGCTTCAACTCAATTTGCAAAACACATTTGCCAATTGATGCGCGATGCAAATAAGGGTTAAAGGCAAGATTCTCAATAAGTTACAAAATACATTTGCCGACTTTTAGAATCAACGCCACAAGGAATAAGGTACATAAACTTAAACCATTTGTAAAACACATTCGCAAACTAAAGTCACATGCTACAAGGATTATGCATGAGCCTCGACTATTTGCAAAACACATTTGCAAATATTGGCAACATGCTAACAAGAGCTAGAGCAAGCACAACGAGCTATCAACACATGACTAACTCAAGCTACTAAACAAGACCCTTCCTAATAGTACAACAACCTATACTAGCAATTCGGTCTCCAACCAAACACCAAGACCGGTAAAAGATTAGGAACACATCCTTAGCCCTAGCTACTCATACCTTTGCCTTGAGCATCCTCTTGAAGCTTGATGACGCAAACACCAAGACCGATAAAAGATTAGGAACACATTCTTAGTCCTAGCTAGTCATACCTTTGCCTTGAGCATCCTCTTGAAGCTTGATAACGCACATCTTCACTTCAAGTCTGGATTCTTGACTTTGATAATCATCAACACATGATGATCTCCTTTACTTCAAGTTCTTGACTTAAATATGCATCAACCCATGATGCATTCTTTCACTTGACCTCCATCAACACATGATGGGTCTTCTTTTGACTTGATGATCAACTTATGATCATCTCCTCTTCTTGAACATCATCAATACATGATGATTTCCTTTTTCTTCGAGATCTTGATACGCATCAACACATGATGCATCCTTTACTCCAAGCTCTTGACTTCAATATCATCAAAAGAGGATGATCTTCTTTACTTCGGGATCTTGACTTGAACATCATCAATATTTGATGATTTCCTTTATCCCGAGTCTTGACTTGATGACGATCAACTCATGATGTCATCCAATGTCTCCAACCTCATGGAACATAACCTATTCATCCAACTCATGAAAAATGTTAGTTCCACAAAATGATTGTTATTAATTACCACAACATACCCTTAACTCATAATGGTGGGACAAGATACTTCAATCTTTCCCTTTTGGTAATTGATGACAACCATCACAATTGCAAATAATTGAATATTAAGTCATATGAGTATATATAAACTACACAAGTTTTGTATGCTCATATAATATGTTTCGAAGTAAAGATCCTTAATATATGTGGATAACGGAATATGGATCAATACTATTGAAACCACAAAACATAGAGTGAACTCCCCCTAAATGTGTGCATACACAAATGTGTAATAAAAACATATGCACATATTCAAGTTAAACTTTTGGTGGAGTTCAACCTATATTTTGGATCTGAGGAATGCAACAATATATAAGAATATGATGTCGAATGCATACCTCCATAATTTTCACATTTTCATCCAAATAAGACTAAACAATAGGTATATCAATAGAAATGTTAGTCTCACATATAGATTTATCATTAATCACCAAAATACTTCATTAACTCATAATGGCGGGTCTAGATTCTTCAATCTCCCCTTTTTGGTGATTGATGACAAATCCTTTATCAATAACAACATTTGGATATAAATCATCATAAGATAAGAATTTAAGCTATTGAACTATATCCAAACATATCACTAAGCAATTTAAAGCTTCAAGAATTATACTTATGAGAATGGCAAGCTTATGCACATGATGCATATAGGAGGCTATGTGTATGAATGAGATGCTCCTCCTCATAACATGCATGAAATAAGGTGAAATCACAAGAGAGAATCCTAATGGAAATATATTGATCATATAAACATTCTCCCCCTTTATAAGATCCCGAAATTAACCCTTGAGGGCCTATGCGTAAATAGATAAAAGGGGATACACGAAAATGGGATAATTTAGAGTTTTTAGGGAGCAGTTGGTTTGTACCGGGATAAAAGGAACGGTTTCAAAAAAAAAACCTAGCAGTTTTTCCTTTCTTTTTCCGCCGTGCGCCGCCATCCGCCGATCGCCAGCGCGTCAGACGCGGTCGCCGTTTTTTTTCTTTCCGGCTGCTACCACGTGAGCGCTCGTGGTCGAGCGCCTGCTGCCGCGTGGACGCCATCCTCTTGTCCGTGCGTGCGTCCAACTGCCCCGGCTTTTGCTGTTCGGCCAGGGACGTCGCCAGCCGCTGCGTGAGTGCACCTGGCCGCGTGTCCTCGTTTCTCGTCTGCTGCTCGTTTCCAATTTTGCTGCTGCTGCGTTCTTGTGAGAGGTAATGGATGCAGTAGTAATTATTTGGTTTTGTCTTTTGGTGCATGCATATATGTGTTTTAATTGACTGGTTAGGGATGCACTGATTAGGGATGCTTTGCCATGAATATTTAATTGCTATGAATATTTAATTAAAGAATTAAGGGAGAGAGAGAAACTAGATAGTGTTGATGTATTAGTTAATTAGATTTGCATGCACAGCAACCATGAGGCCTTTTCCAGAATTGGCTGCTAGTCATCAACTAGTAGTACTAGTGCAAGGTCCTTTGTTTGCATACAACGGCGGAATTAGTAGTCGACCAATTAATGGTGTACTACAAAGATTAAATAATGGGAGATGCATTGCATGCCATACGGTTTGATTACTTAATTTCATGTCTTAGGCTGTTTTAGTGTTGTGACTAGTTAGATGCAACTTTTACATTGACTGCTAGCGCTAGAAAACAATTAGTAATGCAGATTGCTTTGTTTGCATGCGGTTCAATAATTTGGATTAGTAGGGGAGAGAGATTAATTAAATAATGCTAATTAGTAGTTAACTAGTTTGGCCGTAGTATTGTATACATGCATGTTTAAATAGTAAAGATGAGACAATAGCTAGTTAGTGCTGCAAGCTTCGTATTTATGTGTTTCTCTGGAATATTAAAAGAGAGAGATGAGCTAGCATGTTTTGTTGGAACAGCAAGACGTGGCTGTTCGGTATTGGGGAAGCGTTGTGGATTTAGGGGATGTGTAGGAGCGATGTCAAATTAATTGTTGTTCTTATGATGCTGTAGCTTGTATTGAGATTTGAGTGTTTATTGTAGGAGAGACGTTGTGTTTGTTGCCATCTTCTAGCCAAACCATGTGTCGCAACTAGTAAAGGCAAGTGCATGGTAGACATCAATCAATGATTGATCGATGTATTTCTTTATCGTTCATTACCATTATTGTTGTGCTTTTATTTTTATTTAATTGCGAGCAATGGAATGATATGACTATATCTTATTGATGAACATGAGGAAAATTGGATATGATGAATATGATGGAATTATGCATTTTTGCATTCATAAGCATCTTTGTATATGAGAAGATGATCATGATTGATCATAACTCCACGAGAGTGGAGGATGTCTCCGATCCTTAAGTAGGAGCGGGCTTGAGAGTGAACGTTGTCGCGAGCGTTCACTCACGTATACCGGTATACGCGAAAGAAGTGTATATGAACATGTAGAGTAGGGTTGCATTGAGATATGAGATGAATGTGTGTGAAAACAAAGAGAAGAGAATGGCATGAGAATAATAATAGAAGGACATGTGATGTTAATGAAGTTATTAAATACTGTTGTTTTATCATTGGTTGTTGTTTATTGATGTATTTGCTGAGTCGTGGACTCACCCTTACTCATTCGTTGTTTTTAGGTGATCATTGAGGGCGCCACAATTGAGAGGGACTAGAGCACATGGAATAGTTTCATACTTCAGACACATGATTATTTGCCATGAGAACCATTTGATTCATTATCACTGGACTACTGTTAGAACATGTTAGAAATTGAATAAGCTTATATGAATGTTTTGGACTAGTCTATTTTGTTCCAATGTTTTGGATTTACTGGTTTGGTGCTGTTTTAGACTTATTATCTTTCTATGTTTCCCTCGCTTATTCATTCATGCTTGACAAGTCTTTATTCATGATCTATTGTGACCCGTTGATGGACTATAGTAAAGGTTTGGTTGCTGAAATTTTATAGTGTGTTGTTGAAAATCAGTTGGAAGGGTAGTTTAGTGGCATTCCAGGCTCAGTGTTGGGCTAGGGTGTTACACCCTTTTGGCATTAATCACCAAAAATCCGAAACAAATCGAAGCCAACATAAAGTTTTTGCAAAGTAATAAGCTTGACAATTGAATTCATTTTATTTTGATCATTGAAATATTTTCCCCCTTTTGATCACAATCCTATTGATCATATAGCATTCCCCCTTTAAACCAAAATAGGTCACAAGCTCTCCTTTTATGGCCGAAAAGAGCAAAACAACTCGAAATGAGGACATATTGGAGTTTAACTAAGGAAATGATATTTGGAACACATTCAAATAATCTCCCTCTTGAAATATTCTCAAGAAACATTTTTCATGAAGATACCACGCTCATTTTCATAAATAGGAAATCGTGTTGAGCTAAAAACTTTCTTAAAACATTTAAAAATGTATAGAAACAAGCTCAAAAAAAAACTGAGATAAATCATGAAGCTAGCCCTTATAAATACACACACTTTTCATTTTGGGAGGCTCAACCAAATATCAACCATTTTCAACATATGAAAATCACAAAGTTTCAGAAAACTGGAAGTTTCGGGTTTTCAGATTTTGATATTTCATTTGAGCTTCGAAAGATAGCTAAAAAACAGGTTAAAATAGTTCCAATAAATCTAAAAAAATTTAACATAGAATAGCAACTATAGAGGATAAAACGTTATCATTATATCTTCCTCAAATTATGAATCCATTTGGAAATACAAAAATCACAAATCAACTCAAATCATGCAAAAGTCTGAATTTTCAATGTGATGATCAAAGAGAGAAAAAGTCCAAACTTTTTAAAATCAAGTTTAAATTCTTTCAAATTTGGCAAAAACAAACTTTGGACTCCTAAGAAACTTTTCCAAGAAGAATTTTTGAAAAAGGAGTCTACATTCAAAAGATATGCCAAAATGCACTTTCTTTGCAAGATTCTTGTTTAAAGAGAAGAAAAGGCAAAACCTTTTCAAATGAAGTCCAAATACTTTGAAATTTTCTAGAATTTAACTTTGGATTACTTAAAATGTTTACCAAAAAGAATTTTTTAAAAAGGAATTTTCTTTCAAAATATATGGCAAAAAACGCTTTGTAGGCACATAAAGAGAATGGTTTTGCATTGAAAGTTCAAAATACAAACCAATTTGAATTTCGTGGAGTTTTTCACTTTCATGGCTTTGTATGAGTTAGAAATACTATTTTAAGCCAAGATACACAAAGAATTCCGACTCAAATAGCGAAACTCACTACATGCAAGAATAGGTCATTTTGGGTAAAAACTAGTTTTTTGGTGAACTTCAAATGAATATAAATTTTCAACGGTTGGTCTTGTGTAAAAACTTTGAACTATAGAAATGTTTGAAATTACCAACCCTATGAGTTTGGTATTGACAACTTTTTCAAAATCTCAATAGATTTTGACTTATGAAAATATGTCATTTAAATCAAAACTAAGATCATACAAGATCATTTTGAGGCCAAATTTGATATTTGTTTTCTAAAATAGGAATTTTTACTTCAAAAGCATTGGAAAACATTTGAAATATATATTTAAGTACTTTTGTCTAGTTTTTCACAAATTTGAGCCTTTTATGCAAGATTTTTAACTTTTGACCAAAGAGGCTCTTTTAAAAAGACTACTCTTGCATATCATTGACAAATTCACTCCAAGAATACCAAATGAAGCAAATAAGAATAAAAAACATGCATTCACAAGATCCATAAATTATTTTGAGCAAATAGGTAAAATAGTTTTCCCAATACTAATACTTTACCCCCTTTTTTAAAGTAAGCCAAAATCTTTAATAAGTTTTTCACAAAGGTAAAACTCCCCCTTACACAAAGGTTCCTCTTGGCATTCTTTTCTTCTCATTTGACACACAAAGGATGCTCTTTCATCTTGTCATCTCCTCCTTTGTCATCTCTTTGAGATATATCTATCCAAAACTCATGATGACTTTAACCTCTTTCTTTTGACCATTATTTGCAACCAAATTCTCCCTCTTTGACATTAAGCACCAAAAATGTCTACATGTGGATCACACTTGAATGATAGTCTTTAAACATCTCTTGTAGAAAACATGCGTCGACAAGACTTGAAATTGCAAAGTGCTTGAACTTCTCTCGCAAAGATCCTCAAAGAAAGCATCCAAAGAGAAAACGGAAAGAGAGAATCCACTCGTACATGAAGAGTACTTGAGCTTGGTCAAAAGAAGTATGATTAGCAAGGAATGAAATTAGACACCACTTTAAAGGAATAAGATGATATCATGTGAAAAGATGAATCTCATGCCGATGTCAAGATGATCAAGAGAAGTTACCACTTTTAGAAAGAATACAATTTTTATGATAAAAACATCACAATGCAATCAAAATGGCATATGGAGTCAAGAAATTACTTGAGGGTAGCTAGCGAATATAACAAGGATCAACTTGACCAAAGGAAGTAGCCAAAGTAGGTTTAAAATTGAATGGAATGAAATGGCTATCTTGTTAGAGAAATCGGTAGGACCGATATGCAAATGGTGGTAGTACCGAGATGCGAAAGTACCGCCTTTCAATGATCGGTACTACCGCAAAGCGGTCGTACCTTTGTTAAGCCGCCGGTAGTTCCGATTTTTCTGGAACTTCAACGATAGAACTTGGAATTGAGAAACATGTAAATGATCCTTAGTTTTGCACTCAAATAAATATCATTCAGGATCATTATGCATTGAAGAGACTAAAGAGTATCTAAGATCATAGTTTTTATGAATTAAGCTTTTGTTTGTGCAAATAAAACTTATTTTGATGAAACTTCTTCAAATGAGCAAAACTAAGCATATGAATGAATTTAAAGCATCCAATTTCATGTATGGGTCATGAATACCATTGTGGGCCTATTTATGTGAATAAATTTGGCTCAAATAGCAAAACTCACTTAAGTGCTAGAGAGTGGCCACTTAGGTCAAACTAGTATTTTGGACGAGTTTCAAAATAAAATAACTTTTGCTAGGTTGGCCTTTTGGAAATCTTGTGAATACCAAAAAGGTTTAAAATAGCCAACTCTAGGATATTTCTTTTGGGATGGTTTTCAAATTCCTTTCAGAATAGATTTTATACAAAAATCTAGTTTATGTCAAAAACAAGATATTATAATTTTGGATTTTGGCTAGAAACTCTTTTTCACTTAAAATAGGTTTTTTTAGCCAAAACCTTTGGTAAACCTTTGAAAAGCATTTGTATATATTTTAAAACTAGTTTTTCAAAAGATTACTAATAGTTATGAAATTTTTGACTTTTGGCTAAAAGGTTCAATTTTAAAAAACATTACTAGCACTTAATTTATTTGGGCACACCTAGGAATGTGATATACATGATTGTGACTTAGCACTCTCCCTTAATGTGCCACAACCATATTGTACAAGATTTCAATAATAAAGATTTTGGACAAGAGCAAGAACACATTTTTTAAGAATGATTTTCATGAATGCAATGCAACCTACACAAGGCATAAGGGCTAGATACTTCAATGTAAGTACTTGTTACCGAAATGGCATTGGTTTATGATATGAAATGATCATCTTTAAGTTTGGCTTCAATTTTGCACATGG
Source organism: Phyllostachys edulis (assembly GCA_036346405.1). NCBI lineage: Eukaryota > Viridiplantae > Streptophyta > Magnoliopsida > Poales > Poaceae > Phyllostachys > Phyllostachys edulis. Next base: position 107,096,506 of record CM070550.1, read on the forward strand.
TTGAATCCACTTCTTCATGAGTGAGCCAAACCTCCAATGGCTCTCTAAGTACCTATTTATCATTTAAGCACTTGAATCCACTTCTTTATGAGTGAGCCAAACCTCCAATGGCTATCTAAGTACCTATTTATCATTTAAGCACTTTGTGGTACCCAAACTTGGTTGGGTCCTTAAATGTTAGTCACAATAGATTTAGGCACCCAAATGACCCTAACAATGATCTTAGGTGAACTAACAATTCTAGTAATCACCCTACCATTTGTATCTTTCCTAAGCAAGTAATGATCATTATAGATAATAGGCTTAGTAGAGATACCTTTAGGACAATCCTTACTAAAATACCCCTTTTCCCAGCAATTGTAGCAAGTTTGACATTTTCTTCCATCCTTTGTCTTTGGGCTAATTCCTTATATGCCACCGAAAATTGGCCTCATCCCTTATATGCCACTCACTGTGTCATTGACATGTGAGCCCTGACCCCACATGTCAATGACACAATCAGTGATTGAGGCCAAATTTCAGTGGCATATAAGAAATTAATCCTTTGTCTTTTTGTCTTGCTTATTGCCAGCTTGCCTAATTTTTGATGACTTTGTCTTGTCATCCATCGTGTTTGGGCGCACCGAGGCAAGGTGATCATTCTTGTTGCAACCAAGGCACTTGACATTCTTCGTGTGTCTTGCATTGTGCCTTGCCTTGCTATTCTCCTTCTTAGAGACAAAGACAATCCCTCTCTTGTCATTCAAGCTTCGTTGCTTGCTCAAGATATCATCAAGAGAGGTCTTCCCTTTGTAGCACTTCTCCAAGTCATTTGTCAACTTGGTGACTTGGTCCTTGAGCTTTTTGTTTTTCTCTACAAGGTTAGTCTCAACAAGCATAGAGGAAGTATAATCATTTTTACTAGAGCTACAAGGCATATCTAGCAAATCATCACAAGATGCGGATATGCTAACCTTAGATGAAATGCAAGAGTTAGGAGCTACACATGGCACATCATCTAGTAAATCATATGCAATGCCTATATCCACCTTAGAGCTAGTACATTCCTTGAGAAAGAGAGATTCATGTTCTTCTTTTAGCATATCATAATTATTTTGAAGAGAGATATAAGCTCTTTCTTTAAAACCTTGAATCCCATCTTCTCTTTCCCAAGATATTCATTAAGTTCTTCTAACATATCCATCAACTCATCATATGTGGGCTCATCATTATTTACCTCTTTGTTACCTTTAGCCATAAAGCAATGAGTTGATGTGGATGAGATTGTGATCTCATCATTGTCGAAGCTAGAGGTTGAGCATTCTTCTCTCGACATCCATTCTTGTGTGCAATCCTCGTTCGTGGATGTGGACATTTCATAATGATCTTGAAGTTGTGTCCACATCTCATGAGTGCTCTTGAGATTGCATACGGCATCAAACACCTTTATACTCAAAGCACTAAATAAAGAGTTAGTTGCTTGAGCGTCGAGATGTGAGTATTTCTCTTCCTCAACAATTTGAGCAAGAGGATCCTTTGGAGGAGAAAAACCAACATCTACAATCCGCCAAATTTTAGGGTTTATGGCCTTAAAATAACAGAACATGCGGATTTTTCAAATATCATAATTTGTGCCATCGAATAGAGATGTCTCACCAAGGTGCACTATATTACTAGTCGTCATCCTTTACTCTCTAGGCGGTGAAGCCTAATAGAATGAGAGACCAAGCTCTGATACCACTTGTAAGATCGAGGAGGCCGACTAGAGGAGGATGAATAGGCGGTTTCAAAAACTTTTGGCTAAAACCGAGTTTTATGCGGAATTATAAATCAATTTGGTTTTGCACAATTAAAACCTAAATCATGTAGTCTTTACTAAGTGCACCAACAATAAGACTATTGATAATGATATCAATCATACAAAGACATGTAAGCAATTTAATTCTAGAAATATAAATTACAATTGAGTAAAGCACAAGAAGAACAAACCACAAGGACACAATGATATTTTACCGTGGTGTTCAGAGACTTGCAGTCTCCCTTAATCCATGTTGAGGTAAACCCAAACTAATTGGACCGGCTCCACGAATTAAGCCAAACACCTCCGAGGTAAGTCCAACTACTTGGACCGGCTCCAACACGAACCAACACCTCGATCCACTCGGGGTTGCTCTTCCTCCACTCCGGAGATGACGAGCACCAAACCACTCATAATCGTCCGGGTCTTCTCACAACCTTCTTTGTAAAGATCACCGGCGCAACTCCTCCAAGCCGTCTAGGTGTCGGCAAACACCAAGAGTAACAAGTCAAAGACGCTCACTTGAACAAATCAAGTATCTAAGCTCAAGTGGATACACAATCCACCACCTAATGCAACACATGCACTTAGAGTTTGCTCTCTAAGCTCAATAAGTACAACACATGCACAAAAGAAAGGAGAGGGCTTGCTCTTTGCTCAAGGAAATGAAAATGGCACCAGCTCTACCTCCCACAACTGGTCAAGGTGGGTATTTATAGCTCACAAACAAAAACTAGTCGTTGGAGGAGAGATGCTGAAAAATCAACAAGAGCGGTAGTACCGCCGTTCATCGGCCGGTATTACCGCACTTCAACCGACTGCACAGTAAAGGCTATAAAAACCTCTGAACTAGCCGTTGAAAATACGGCGCGGTACTACCGCCATTGATCATGCGGAAGTTCCGCTAAGGAAATACGGTCATACTGCGTGGCCAGTAGTTCCGCAAAAGACTCAGATTACCGCTTCACAAGTCGACGGATCGGCTCACCACCCGACGGATCGTCCCACGTGGACCACTTAGATTTGTTTGAACGTTCGGACCACTCGTTATGACCTCACGATCGGATCATACGTTCGAACGGTCCGAACGTTCAACGGTAGTTCCGCCAAAGGATTTGCGGTCATACCGCTACGTGGTAGTTCCGCCACATGAACTCCGGTACTACCTCTTTCCATGGGAGCACTCAAGCTCCAAAAAGGTGTCACTCTAGAAAACACGTACCGCCAACTAAGGTTCCGTCCAACCGAATTGCGGTAATACCGCACCACCTTCTCGGTCATACTGCTGTGCGGTAGTACCGCCAAGAGAACGTCGGTACTACCGACTTTTCTGAGAAAAGCAATAGTTGGCTTTCGCTTCAACTCAATTTGCAAAACACATTTGCCAATTGACGTGTGATGCAAACAAGGGTTAAAGGCAAGATTCTCAACAAGTTACAAAACACATTTGCCGACTTTTAGAATGAACGCCACAAGGAATAAGGTACATGGACTTAAACCATTTGTAAAACACATTCGCAAACTAAAGTCACATGCTACAAGAATTATGCATGAGTCTCGACTATTTGCAAAACACATTCACAAATATTGGCAACATGCTAATGAGAGCTAGAGCAAGCATAACGAGCTATCAACACATGACTAACTCAAGCTACTAAACAAAACCCCTCTTAATAGTACGACAACCTATACTAGCAATCAGGTCTCCAACCAAACACCAAGACCAGTAAAAGACTAGGAACATATCCTTAGCCCTAGCTAGCATATCTTTGTCTTGAGCATCCTCTTGAAGCTTGATGACACACATCTTCACTTCAAGTCTGGATTCTTGACTTTGATAATCATCAACACATGATGATCTCCTTTACTTCAAGTTCTTGACTTGAATATACATCAACCCATGATGCATTCTTTCACTTAACCTCCATCAACACATGATGGGTCTTCTTTTGACTTGATGATCAACTCATGATCATCTTCTCTTCTTGAACATCATCAACACATGATGATTTCCTTTTCTTCGAGATCTTGATACGCATCAACACATGATGCAACCTTTACTCCAAGCTCTTGACTTTAATATCATCAACAGAGGATGATCTTCTTTACTTTGGGATCTTGACTTGAACATAATCAATATATGATGATTTCTTTCATCCCGAGTCTTGACTTGATGACGATCAACTTATGATATCATCCAATGTCTCCAACCTCATGGAACATAACCTATTCATCCAACTCATGGAAAATGTTAGTTCCACAAAATGATTGTTATTAATTACCACAACATACCCTTAACTCATAATGGTGGGACAAGATACTTCAATCTTTCCCTTTTGGTAATTGACGACAACCATCATAATTACAAATAATTGAATATTAAGTCATACGAGTATATATAAACTACACAAGTTTTGTATGCTCATATGATATGTTTCAAAGTAATGATCCTTAATATATGTGGATAATGGAATATGGATCAATACTATTGAAACCACAAAACATAGAGTGAACTCCCCCTAAATGTGTGCATACACAAATGTGTAATAAAAACATATGCACATATTCAAGTCAAACTTTTGATGGAGTTCAACCTATATTTTGGATCCGATGAATGCAACAATATATAAGAATATGATGTCGAATGTAAACCTCCATAATTTTCACCTTATCATCCAAATAAGACTAAACAATAGGTATATCAATAGAAGTGTTAGTCTCTCATATAGATTTGTCATTAATCACCAAAATACTCCATTAACTTATAATGGCTGGTCTAGATTCTTCAGTGTAGACGTTAAGGAGGACTCTTAGCCTGTAGAGTTTGAGTAATACTGTATTGTACCAGAGTAGCAAATTCTGTTAGATATGATTAAGTATATTCTGTTAGGGGTACTTTGTGTGGGAATTCATGAAACCCTAATTTTCTAAACCTAAAATCCTAAATTTCACAACCTAAATCCTAAATTTTTGAGATAATTCCCGAATATATATAAAATTTTCGAAACATTACACAATCAAATCCACTGCATCAAGAGCCTTTTAAAAATCATAATTTTTTAAGCTCATTTCCTACATTTACAAATTCGTACAAACAGGACACTTATACGAAAATAGCGAGAAAAATTCTAAACGAATAAAATTATGATAAATTTACACAAGCAAGTACACTATGTCGGAAGACTCCACATAAAATTTCATAATTTTTTAAACTAATTTGCTATATTTTAAAATTTGTACAAACAGCTGCGAAACCCGATTTTAAGAACCCTAACCCTAACCGCCTTAACCCTAACTAATACAACACGTGGCGAGCTGAGAGCCGTTACCGCACGGCGGCCGTGCGGCAACGGCCAACGTGGCGAGGGGGGGAGATACGTGGTGCCGGGGGAGATGTTGCCACATGGCAACCGTATGGCAATAGGCTGCCGTGGCATGCAGGGAGACGTTGCTACACGTCGACCGTACAGCAACAGTGCTATATGTACAAATACAGCTCTACCATAGTCATTTCTGCAAATATAGGGTGAAAAGGTACTGTATCTGCAAAAAATTCTGCAGTTTAACTGAAACAAAATGGGCAGTTCCACGTGTGGCAGAAGCCGCCATCTAAAAGTACACGATATATCTAAGAACCCTTTATGCCTTTTGCCTTTTGCAAAGGTCTAAGAATTGCTATGCAGATCGTCTTACAGACTTCCTTTTTCCAATATGGTGTCAGCTCGGTCACAATTCAAAACCAAACAGAAATGTGAAAAGGGCATAATAGGTCCCTCCATCACGAGTAATCGGTGGGCGCCCACTAAATAGAAAAATGACTAGGTGATGATACACTCAACTGGGAATAGTGCTAACAAACTACAACTAGGAAGCAACAGGAACTTCGGATTGCAGGCTTCTCTGGTTCCCACGAGATAGTATATTATAATCCTGAAAGTAGCAGATGATAAAGCATTAGACTACAACAACGTACCATGTTAAAATTCTCCAAGACACCAGAAGTTTGATACTTTCATGTACAACCAGAACCTTGGAGAGCATTTACCTGCACTATAGACTGAGCACAAAGCTTTCCAGATAAAACTGCACCCTCCATGGAAGCCAAGTATTTCTGCTTTGTGTAATCGCCCGCCAGATAGAACCCTTCAATTGGTGATCTTTGCAGAGGTCGGCAAGGTTCACAATTTGGGACAGTTTTGTAAACAGATCTGTAACAGCGAGCCAGAAAAGCATGGCAATGTAAGAAAAGAGCACATCAAACTATCAGACCTACCTATAATTACCTAGCAGGACGGAAGGATCTTTGCAAAATATCCTCACCTCGGTGTCTTCACAACATGATACTTAAGAATCTTTGCTCTACTCTGATCGGCAGCAATTTCATCAGGAAATAACTTGGCTAGCTCTTGCATAGTTGCATCGATGATTTCAGTGTCGCTCCGTCCAATCCATTCCTCTGCCGGAGCAAAAACCAACTCCAGCATTGAACGATTTGGATCATAGTATTCCTGTAAACAGTTAGAAACCAAAAGGAAAGAAAAATATTGAGTATTCATTCAAGTCCTCGGTTTTTTCCTGAGCTACTATGATTCATGAAATCTTCAGCCAACTGACATGTTAGCAATGACAAAAACGCTACACTTCAATACTAATGCAGATAACTGAAATTTGTGATGTAAAAAATATCTATATTTTTAAAGTATAATAATGAATTCCTTCTGTAGCACATGCACTTTTGGACCTTTGTCATAGACAGTAAAATAAAATTCAGGTAAACCCACATGATAGTTGAAGATAGTGGAGCCCCTGGAAGTAATACAGGAGTTACTAATAAGGCCCTCAAGTTACCTTGCAGGTTACTGACATGTCTGCATAGACGCTTAAAAGTGAACTCCTGAAAAGAAAAGGGAACAAGATCAACATAAGGGAGATAGGGCATTTGGTATCTGACAAGAACATATCCATGTTAGAAAGATAGGAGAGTAATTTTGCTATTCACAACCGGTATATATAGACATTGTTACATGGTAACAATGGGTCACATAGGCTACATGGGCCACATGGGCCAGAGAGAGAGAGAGAGAGAGAATGTACACTCTTAACACCCGCCTTCAAACTCAAGGTGGATCAGGAGGATCTGATGCACTGAGTTTGAGTAGATGAAATCGATACTGTTCTCGAGTCTGACCTTTAGTGAAGAAATCTGCAACTTGAAGCTCTGCGAGAACATACTTGAGGGCGATGGTCGACTGCTGACAATAAGATCGTGTGAAGGATACATCAACACCAATGTGCTTTATCAGCTCATACTTGACTGGATCACTAGCAATCTGAATGACACTTGTATTGTCACAAAAGAGAGGTTAGGATTGTCACAATGGACACCGAGATCAATTAAGAGCCATCGAAGCCAAATGATCTTTGAGGTGGTAGCGGCAAGAGCTCGAATCTCAGCCTCTACACTAGAGCGTGACACCGCAGTCTGCTTCTTGGACTTCCAGGCAATGGGCAAAGTACCTAGAGAGATACAGTAACCAGTGATAAATCGGCGATCAACAGGATCACTCGCCCAAGTGGAGTAAGAGTAAGCGTGGAGCTGAAGCTGACTCGAACTGACATAGAACAGACGTCTAGACGCAGTCCCCCTCAAGTATCTCAGCACACGAACATGACCATAGTGGACTGAGGTGGGAGCACTGACAAACTGGTTGAGCATATAAACAACATAAGCAATGTCTGGCCTGGTGACAGTGAGATAAACAAGGCTCCTAACAAGCTGACGATAGCGAGAAGGGTCTGCCAGTGGTACACCGTCTGTAGGTCGAAGCTGTAGATGAAACTCCATGGGTGTGACAGCATTGCGTGTATCAGTCATACCAAAGCAAGCGAGCAGATCCCGAACGTAGCGATGCTGAGAGAGATAGTAGTCATCACTATCAGAATGAACCTCAATCCCCAGAAAATAGCTCAATGGTCCCAAGTCGGACATCATAAACTATTCACTCAATTTCCTCTTCACAAAAGGCACATAATCCATGTCATATCATGTGATCAGCATATCATCGACATATAGCAGAAGCAAAGTATGACCCCGCTGAGAAGTGTGAATAAACAAGACAGGGCCATGCTCACTTGGAGTGAAACCAACGGCTCGAATCACGGAAATGAACCACTCAAACCAAGCACGAGAAGCCTGCTTGAGACCATATAGAGCATACCTAAGGCGACAAACATAGCCTGTAGGAGCCTCAACACCTGGGGTGGCTGCATATAGACCTCCTCATATAGATCACCATGAAGAAAAGCATTCTTGACATCTGAGATATAGTCCATGTGCGTACCGCTGCAACATCAATAAGTGTACGGACTGTGGTCATATGAACAACTGGAGCAAAAGTCTCATCATAATCTCAACCATAAACTTGCTGAAAACCTCTTGCAACAAGACGAGCCATGTATCGCTCTACTGAACTATGTGACTTTTTGTTTACTTTGTACACCCACTTGCAAGTTATATGAATAGCTCCAGATGGTAGCGGAACAAGATCCCAAGTGCATGTACACTCTAACGTTGTGAGCTCCTCTGTCATAGCCAATCGCCACTCGTATATCTTGGCGACCTCGATAGGTACTCGGCCGACTCTGCGCTGCAAGACGAGAAAAGCCCCATCTCTCTGGTGCCTGAATAGAAGAACGATCACGTAGGACATACAATGATGTAGTAGAACGATCGTCAGAGTCGGTGGTACTGGCCGTTGGGTCAAGTGGAGGAGAGGAGGGCTGAGGATTAGAAGGAACTCTCTGTCGACGACTATAGTGAAAGGGAAAAGTGGAAGTGTCAGAAACTGGTGAAGCAGACACGCTAGAAGGTGAAACTGGTGGAGAAGGTGTATCTGGAGAAGACAAATCTGGTGAAGGAATGGAAAGTAGATACAAAAAGGTGGTGGAATCTGTGGAAAAAGAAATGGATATGCAGAAGGATGATAAAAGAAGGGTCGACCCTCATCAAAGGTCACATCACGAGAGATGCGAATGCGACGTGCTGAGGGATCATAGCAACGATAGTCCTTATGTTCAGTACTATAACCCAGGAAGACACACTCAACCGACTGAGCACTCAGCTTTGTGCGCTCACAAGGTACTAGAAGAACATAACAGACACAACCAAATACACGAAGATGGGCATAGCGAGAAGGTGCTCTATACAGGACCTCACCAGGACACTTGCCTTGGAGCTTGAAAGAGGACTGACGGTTAATGAGATAGACTGCTGTAGAGACTGCTTCCCCATAGAAGTGAGACGAAACAAATGAGATGAGAAGAGTACGAGCAGTCTTAATGATGTGACGGTGCTTGAGCTCAGAAACATCATTCTGAGCATGAGCACCAGAAAACGAGAGCTGAGGAAGAGTATCCTCAGAACAAAGGAACTGACGAAAGGCTGATGAAAGGTACTCTAACCTAGAGTCGGAATGAAAAACACGAACGGAAGAAGAAAACTGTATATGAACCATCTTAGCAAAAGACTGATAAATAGAAATCAACTGAGAACGATGTTTCATAAAATAGATCCAAGTATATCGAGAGTGATCACCAACAAATATGACATAATAACTATGACCACCCTTCGAAGCAAAAGGAGATGGACCCCATACATCTGAATGCACCAAATCAAAAGAACAAAAGGACTGAGAGGTACTACTAGAATATGGAAGTTGTAGATGTTTCCTCAGCTTACAACCAGTACAATGAAAACTAGACTCAACAGTGACATGACCTAAAGAACCCTGATGAACTAGAGTGGTGAGGCGAGCTCTACAAAGATGACCAAGTCTGTGATGCCACTTGTTGAAGGGAGAACCATCAGGAGACTGAGATGATGACATAGTAGAAGACACTAAGGCCTTCGACATACTAGTGGAAGAAAAATGTAGGGTGTCCAAGACATAGAGACTAGAAGAGCCTCTACGGCGATGGCCAGAACCAATCACTCTTATGCTCTAACGATCCTAAATGAAATAAGAAAAATCATCAAATCCAATGAAACAGTTCATATTAGTAAGTTAACCAATAGAAAGAAGGTTCATAGATAGCTGAGGAATAAAAGACACATCAGGAACAGAGAAGCGAGATGTCGAGAGAATGCTCTGATGGGTGATAGAGCAAGGTGTATCATCAGCAATATGAACATATGCAGCATCAGTCACGGGCCTACGAGCAACAAGCTGAGAGCTATCCAATGTAACATGAAAAGAGACACCCAAGTCCAGAACCCAAGGATGAGCAATGTTAGGAGCAAAAGGTGCAACTGAGGTTAGCATACACTGATCCAGAAGTCACAGTAGATGTGGGTGTGGCGGCGATGGATCGCCCAATGAGTGCTCTCGAGGCCCAAGAGGGTGCTCCACGACTACGATCAGATGAATGTCTAGCACAATAATCAACAAGCTGATCTGGATGTAACTTGAAGCACTTGTCAACATGATGACCAGTCCTCTTGCAATGAGAACATACCAGCACTCATGTGGGTGTAGCTCTGGTAGATCCAGACCGTTGTGAGACCCTGGACAGCATATAGTGAGGATCCTGAGCTAGGCATAAGCAAATGAAGACGAGTCTTCTCTACAATCAAACTAGAGAGCACCTCAGTCAAAGTCGGTGAAGTGGGATAGTTGAGTAACTAAGTGCTAACAGGCTGAAACTCTAATCGAAGCCCCATCACAAACCGATACATGAGCGTCTGCTGAGCATACTCACCTTTGGCAACACAAGACTGACAAGCAGTGACAGCCTTCATTGTCATAGACTCTAGAGGGCCAGTTATATGAGTAAAAGCACTGTAATACTCCTCCGCTATCTGATCCTGCTGCTATTGAATACTATGAAGGTTATTGAGCAATGTGAAGCGAAGAGCACCACTGGACCGAACATATCTCTTCTCAAAGTATGTCCACATCTGCTTGGCTGAAGTATGACACTCAAGACTCATCCTCAAAGAGAAATCAACACTCAGAACAAGACCAGTCATGACACGATCATCATGTTTCTGCCAAGCCTTTACTGCCTCAACATCAACCTTCTTCGGATCAGAAGGATTGTCAGTCAAATGAGAGGCCAAACCATAACCCCTAAGAAAGCCCATGCTCGATAGTTCAACCTGTCGAGCTTGATGTCTGTGAACACGAGGGTGAACTACCCCCAAACATCGAGTCAAACTTAGCCATCTTGATGGACCACAATCACCGATCACCAAGCAACAGCACAATAGCAATACAAAGCAACAGTACCGAGCAGAGCACAATAGCGGTACAGAGCAATAGTACCGAACAGAGAGAGTACCGAGCAGAGAGCAACAGTAGTAGTCGTAGGTGCAGAGCTCGTCAAGGCGGCCCCAATACAGATCAACAGTAGCAGTAATATCTCAGATGGAAGCAGTCGCCGGTGCAGAGGCGGCGCCAGTACAGAGCTCATCAAGGTTCGGAGCAGAGGACGAAGTAGCAGCTGCAGAGTTCATCGAGGTGGCACCATGCGACAAAGGACTAGGCACCATAGCAGAGGACGAGGTGCGGCGGCGCCAGGAGACAGAGGACGAGGTGCGATGGCGCCAGGAACTTGGATCTGGCGGAGCGGCGACGCCGAGCGTGGATCCAACGGTGCAGCGACTCCAGGCGACAGGGGATGGCCCCCAGGCGTGGAGACTCCAGGTGACAGGGGACGGCCCCCAGGCATGGAGAGGACAGCCTCCTCACGGATCCTCACAGATCCACGACGAGGGCGACATAGGCGAAGATCTTGATGTCGAGCGAGCTCCAGCGCCGGATCCATGATGGATCGGTGAGGAGGTGGCGAAAGCAGAGGCTCGGACGAGGATCTTCGTCGAGCGCTGTCGGGCGAGTTGAAGCGAGGAGCCAATCGGGGTGAGCTCCGAGCATCGTTGGGCGAGCTGAAGCGAGGAGCCAATCGGGGTGAGGAAGCAGAAGCGAGGAGTGAGCGAGGAGCGATCAATGGCAGCGCGGCTCAGGCCCGCCGGCCCGAGCGAAAGACATCACTAGCAGGCAACGGCAGTGGAATTAGGAAACAAGGCTAGGGTTTGGGTTGAATGGCTCTGATACTAGAAAGATAGGAGGGTAATTTTGTAATTCACAACTGTGCGACTTATTCATTAATTAAGAGAGTATATATAGACATTGTTACATGAACCTCATAGACTACATAGGCCACATGGGCCAGAGAGAGAATGTACAGTCTTAACAATCCAAATATGTACGATAGAATGTGCCTACTTTGGACAGGATATGAAACATTTCAGAAGATAAACTAGTTATACTACAAAACAAATGCATGAGGCATCAACGGGAAGACCAGTAAGATCAAAAGACCGACCTGCTGAAAAGAAGGTGGTCATATGTGTTCTTCAGTTTCCTGTCAAACCTGAAATATTCAAACCAACAGAAATACTAAGAGGTATTTCAAAAACACAAGAGGTAAAAGTAGAACCACAAAACACAAAGATGTCTTATTTCCAACTTAGAACCAAATATTTCAATCAACGAACCATATATGAACATTGATGACAGGAACTCCCACCAACTTCTCCAGCTTTTTGAAATAAGAGATTTCTCTCCACTCTTGAGGTACAAGAAGCTTCAAGATATCAACTAAATCACAGGCTAGTCAGTTAAATTGAATAGTTGCACGGGAAACAAGATTCTTGAAAATAAATCACATGGTCACACCTGGTGTTGCAAAAACATAAGCATCTCCAGTTATTTGAGTTCCGTCGCTAAGCATAAAATGTTTCACAGTTCCATCAGGGTTCAGTTCTATTTTTTGAATACGAGAATTCAGTCGGACCTCACCACCCAAAGACCGAATGTGCTCAACAATAGGCATGCATAGCCTTTCAGGAGGATTACCATCTAAGAATGCCATTTTGGAACCATGCTTCTCCTACACATTTACACAAATTAATTTTTTAGAAGAACCCCATGTCATCTTTACAGTGCGAACACACATGAACATTTTCTCAAGGTAACAAAGAACAGAGACAAGAAAGAATAGAAACAATCTAGATATGTAAGCTATTTCTCCAGACAGAATAAAAGAACTACTCACTTACACACATCAATAGAGCAACAAAAGCTGTACCTGGAGAAATCGGTTTAAAGCAATCAGAATGCACTGCATGGATAACTCATCGGGATTTATGAAATTGAGTGCCTTGGACATTGCAATAAAAACCTCATCGTTCACTCGATCAGGAACACCCTGTGCTGATCAAGCAATTGTATCAGGCACCATATGACTCCACTACCCAACAACAAAACAAAGAAATTTGGCAGTTATATAAACATATGTATTCCAAATAAGAAAAGCAAAACCAAATTTGAAGAGTGCCTGTTTTATATATTAGTTAACAAAGAAATTCCTCAGTAGTCTTGTGCATTCTGTTCATTTTCAAATTAAATTGTGCAACAGGTTTTCTCAGCTGGGAGAAGAAATCATCGAACATTGTTGGCCTTTAACTGAAACAGTTAGTATATCTATAAGCATTACTCAAGCCTAAATTTGCACAGAAAAGGGTTTGGAGCATAATAAAAGATAGAAACTTGAGCATATTAAGGATTTCATCTGTGGACCTAGCCATGCTTCTTGCCAATGAATATGACAATGAAAGGTAGCAAATTATTAGCAAACAAAAAAATTCTAGTTTACAACACATCCTCATCGATCCAGTGTAAATTGATGAGATGGCAATGTGTCTTGTACACAGAGACGAATCTAACTGTCACACAATGATCCCTACCTGCTTTTCCATCCACTCTGAAACAGTTAAGCCATCTTGAGCTTCAACGTAAGGTTGGCCACCGACAATTGCAGGCAAAAGTCCAATAGCAAACTTCACCTTCTCCGGCCAAGTAAGCATTTCATTGTTTCTCAGTATAGCCCATATTCCTGTTGAATGCAAGGATAGTCAATGATAACCTAACAACAATTGGCAGAGTAAAGCTCAATGGTCGTGATTTGATTTACCAATGTTGTTGCTGCTACTAACATACCCACTAACACTAGGATGCACTTCTGAGTTCAGAGCTCTCTTGGAAATCTTTCTTCTATTAAACAACTCCAGTGTTATGTATGATCTTACCATTTAAGGGCGCTGGCAAAGTTTCTGGGAAATCAAACCGGCTGAATTCTCCTGGCTTGTTTGGCATGGCAAATATCATGGAGTGTTCCTTCCATTGCAAACGATCATTAATACCAAGCTCGCCAAACAAATTCTGTATGTTGGGATAAGCTCCAACTTAAACCAAAAAGGTATATGGTTAGTTTACATACATGCACAGAACGAAAAATATTGTATATATGCTATTTTGGAAGGGAATGGTAGGCTGGTAGCAAAGCACTTATGAACAAGAGAACATATATTCAACTAGGTCAACAATGTTATATATACTACTGTATGTGCTAGTAGTCTGCAATTTTTCAGGCTTAAAAGAGTTTGGCATTGATATGTACTTCCACAAGAATTTATTTCTTAATAATGGTCAAGTAAAAAGTCCATCTAAAAAAAACTCAAGCAACATAAAAACTTGAAAGTATGACAAACACTTCAAGGTATGTTTTATCTTATCAATATGTAAATGTTTGTTCAAAACCTCAAATACTGTATATATGCTGCTAATGGAAATAACCGAAATACCACACAGCACAAAGAGAACCTCAAAAAACCAGAACTATAACTTACAAAAAATATGAAGCCCGGTCTCATACCAATCTCCGTCTTCATCCTTCCAAGCAGCTACCTGTCCAAGGCATGCACCCATAGAAACAATAAGCAACAAATAACGATAACAGTGAATATGAGCTATTCAGAATTAAGGCAATAAATGAAAATTCAGATTAGATAACCAAAATAATTTTTGAGATGTGATAAGCAAGCATGTGTAACTATCTGACCTTTCCACCCAAAACATCTCTTGCCTCGAGCAATATGGGCTTATGACCAGCATCTGCCAGATATTTTGCAGTTGATAGACCAGCCAGTCCTGCAAAAAAGTCACGCCGCAAACTAATAATGCTACGAGGCAATTGTTAAGTTATCTGATTTGTGAAAATTATCAATCTGTTAAATCCTAGAATTACATCAGACCTGCACCGGCAATCACGACCTGTAACGGTCCACTGGGGCGTTCACTGTTTCTAAAAAATGAAGAGAGCTGTCCAGCTTCCAAAATGTTTATTGTGCTTTCTAGTGGAGGTCTTGGAAAATCCTGGCACACAACCTGAAGAAAAGCCAATCAATTATTTCACAAGAAATGCTATGGAAAGATAAAAACAGAGAGGGGAAAAAAAGACTGAACCTGCAGAGCACCAAGTCCACGGCGTAATCTTTTTCCTTTATTCCTTAAGATAAAAGCTTTCAAGCCAAAGCTCGTACGGTGACTACTTTTCAGTGCTTGGGCACTGCTACTTGTGAAGCACCTCTGTGTAGGAAGTTGTCCCACCAAAAATCTTGCTTGGTTAGCTCCAGTAATGTTCATAGATGATAGGCAGCCAGCATCCATACTGAGGCAGCTCTTAATAAATTGTTGTCAACTCTGATTTAACCAATGAGCACAGAAGGAAGACTGCATAATCAAGAGGAGCCATTAAACTCATAGCTCATGTGGTCCTTTGTTATGAATGTCAGCCGAAAATCATAAGTAAATTGATCCAGGCTGACACTCGATCAAAAGTCACTCTTTGCTGAAAACAATTATCAGCTAGCCAAAGAAAACAGATGATCCACTCCAAGTGTGTAATCCTTCAATTTGAGCAAATGTAGCATCAAGATGAAGAAACTGATGCAAAAGATAAAAAGGAACATGGCGGCTGTACACCTTCAATTTCAACTATGGATATACAAGGCTTACAAAATCTATCTATCTTTATATTATTAAAGCGGTAGAAAAAGAAGCCACCACGTTCGCTCTCAAGGGCTAGAAATTACTACGTTAATCAAAGGAAAATGAGAGAGATCCACACCGTCGGTGGGTCCAGATTATAACGGTGCCAGATTAATCGGATGTATATGGGAGCTATTAAAGTGGTATAAAAAATAGGAAAAAGTCCGGTTTACTCCCCTGAACTATCAGAAAAGTCTGGTTTACCCCCTGAACTACAAAACCGGTTATTTAACCCCCTGAATTTGTCAAATCCGGTCAAATAACCCCTCAGAGCGGTTTCAAGTGACGGTTTTGCTGATGTGGCACATATTTGTCTACGTGGACATCCACCTCACCCTCTCTCTTCACTCCACCTCTCCCTTTCTCTTGTCTTCTTTTTCTCCACTTCCCCACCCAGTCATCCACGGTCTTTTCCCCAGATCCACCCATCACGATGGCGCCCTCACCCCACCACCCTCCTCCTCCCCTCCTCCTTGTCATGCTCTGGCCGCCTCACTGGTCGGATGACTGGTCATGAGCTCCAGTCCTTCGCTCCTTCTCCTCCGTAATCCACCTCACCGACGCCTCACACTGCTTCTCTCCCTCCAACCCGCGCCCTACTCCGTCCTTGTCTTCTTCGACGCCACCTCGCTCCACTCCAAGTCCGACCTACACCTCCCCAGCTCATGGCGAGTTCGCGCTCCTCTCCGCCTCCTTCCTCCCCACAACCCCGCCTCTGTCGACCCAACACCGGCTCTCCTTGCGTCGCTAGGCCGAAGCAGAGAGGTCAGGGTCAAGCAGCACCGATGGAGGAGGCGGCGTAGCACCGAGAATCGGAGCGGCGTAGGGCTGCCAGGAGCCAAGGCGGGAGAGGAGCGCACGGAGGCCACCATGGAGCTCCCAGCTGGCCACTGCGGGGGACGGGAAGAGATCCGTGCACTGTTCTCGTGGCGACCCATTCGTCCTCCTCGGCTCCCTGCATCGATTTCGATCCCCCACAACCGAAGCTCCAGAGCTCAACCTAGAATTTTGCATGCTTTCCAGAGCAAAGTTTCGGCGGTCGTCCTCCAATCCAAGCATCGATTTCTGTTAGCCTGGTCCCCGATGCCGATTTAACTAATCAGATCATTGGAAGGACGGAGCGATTCATGGACGCCGACGCCGCTGCGGCATAGGGGCTAACGAAGAGAAGCGGCGATGCCTCGCGGTTGACGCCGCATCAACGAGGCGATGGTGCGGAAGAGCATTGCGAGCATGTGTCCGCCCAGACGAGCATGCCGTCGCTTCGGCCGACACCGAGTACCGATCGCGAACATGTAGAGGTTGGTGCGATCCTCGGCGTCGTAGGCGAGCTCACGCAGTTGCTTCATCCACTCCCGGACGAAGTGGTCGACCGCACCGTCGTCAGCTTCAGACTGCATGCGGAGGAGGGCGTTCATGGTGGCCAACTCGTCCCTCAGCTGAGCGACCTCGCTGCCGACACCCCGGAGCTGCCGAAACTCCTCACCCACAAGCTTCCCAAGATTACCGACAAGGGTCTGTGCCGCGCCGTCAACATAGCTCACTATCTCCATTCTCTCTCTCTCAGTTCTCCTAATGCAGAGTTTGGTTTGGGGATCACGATTCGCAACGCTCTATTTTTTATTATTAATCGTTGGTGGTAGTTTATGAAGTATGCACCCTCTCAATTTTTCTTTAAGGAAACAGCTCTCAATTTGATCCCTCTCCCAACAAGAAAACCATCGCCACGTGTGTAAAACCAGCGCTCAAACCGCTACAGGGGTTATTTGACCGGATTTGACAAATTCAGGGGGTTAAATAACCGGTTTTGTAGTTCAGGGGGTAAACCAGACTTTTCTGATAGTTCAGGGGAGTAAACCGGACTTTTTCCTAAAAAATATAATTGTATTTTCAGTCATATGTAAGTATCGGAGTTGGATAACAAATACAACACTATTTTTAGAGGTATTGTAATAGCTAACCGTGCAATTGCGCGGGGAATTCGGCTAGTTTATATCACGACAACAAGGGCAGTGGAGATATAGGTTCGTTCCCTAATCCTGTGCAAGGCCTCGTTTAGTCCTACCCATCAGGTGCAGTCTCTTCCTCTATTTTCGTCAATGAGAAAGTTCGGAGCCTCTATTTTCGTTTAGTCTTACAACATCTCTATTCTCTATCATACCTCCTAATCTCCACGGTCAAGCAAGCCTCTCCAATCTCCACCACTCCACTACCGCCTGGAACCAGTGCTGTACTGCTGTCTATTCCATGCAACTGCTGATTTCCCAATCAGCTGGAAATCTCCAACGCCTCCAAGCTCCAAACCCTAAGAGAAACCCCCAATTCTACGGCCGTTTTTTTCCTACTTCTCGCACCGATTCTCCCTAGAAGCGCACCAATCCATCATTCACCAGACCGATCCATTCCTAGGAATTGGATCGCGCCACGCGAGGAAGAAACCTCAACCGCTTGTGTGGGAGAGGCGTGGAGGCGGAGGCTTACCGGAGGAGATGGAGGGCGAGGCAGAGAGGGTGGAGCGGAGGCAGCGGGGGAGGGGTGGGAGTCCAGGTGAGACAAGAGGAACTCGGAAGTGGGCGGCTTTTAAGGTGGGGGATAAGGGTGCGTGGCCGTTGCCGGTTTGGGGCGGTGGAAAGGGACAAGGCGGGGGCGAGGATTGAGGAAGATGTGGTGGTGGAAGATGCCTTTTGGCGCCTGGTGCGCTCTACGTTCCCGAGGTATATACCGCCACTCCCCCCTCAATCGAATTCTAAAGAATTAATTCTGCTTGTTTTATCTGTTTTATTTTTGCGAATATAAAGAGGATATACACACACCATCACACACGTGAGTGTACACGCTGAGCACACGATAAATCCATAACATCATAATGTTCCTACTGAAACGTATTCGGATGTGCGGAAAGGTAGATATCAATATTTGAATCATGGTGATCGGAGTCTCACACCCACTCACCCATCCACCATGCGGTGGTTCCTATTTTTATATGTTTTGTTATAAGACTTGTGGGATTTGACATGTTTATCGTGAAATTCGTACGTTCAAACAGGTTTTAAGGATGCTCGGGAGTAGATCCATAAATAAATATCATTGGGGTCACTCTTACTAGAATACTAGCGTCATTACTTATTTACAAAGCTCCATATGTTATTTATACTATAATCTTAGAGTAAATTTCAGAAAACCCCAGGTTTTGGGGCAGTAGTAACACAAAACCCCATGTTTTAAGATTTTTTTTCAGAAAACCCTAGGTTTTGAAGTATTAGTAACACAAAACCCCACGTTTTGAGATTTTTTCAGAAAACCCCAGGTTTCATAAAACCCCACGACGTGGGGTTTGTGTTACTAATGCCTCAAAACCTGGGGTTTTGTGGAAAAAAAATTTAAAACGTGGGGTTTTGTATTACTAATGCCTCAAAACTTGGGGTTGTCTGAAAAAAGTATCAAAACATGGGGTTTTGTGTTACTATTACCCCAAAACCTAGGGTTTTATGAAATTTACTCATAATCTTAATACTACTACTGCTGCTTAGTTTATGTCGGAATACTGGATTGCACAATCTAAAATAGACAAGGTTCTAAGATTACACTCATAAGGCAATCGTGTGATACGCGGCAATTAATTATATAGGAATTTGCTAGGAAACGAAAGACTAAATCTGGTTGCACATGTGGGGTTTCCTACGAGAATTATGTGATATGGTGGCTTGTCTTCGTGATTAATGTGCCAAAATAAAAAGTTAACCTTGCCGCCATTAGTCGGACACAAGAACACAAAGTAGATGGTTCCACTAGATGTGGTACTCTAGACCAACCGCAAACTCATGGCAACCGATGCTATGCGAGTGCGACACTATGCACGCGTACTCTCGCTGCACACGGCCAGCTCCTGCCTACAGCCATCTCTCACGCTAAAAAGATCCAAAATTTTAAAACTTGAATTTAGTTCAAATTTGGCTTCTTGCCCAATTCGAAAAGTTTTCTCTTGAAGCCGCTTTGCCCCTTTGGAATTCTGCCTTCCCAACCCAAAAACAGCCAGAGAAAGCCGCCACCTCCCCTATTCTTCATGTCTGCGGCGTCGCGCCGCCAATCGTCATGCCACATACCGTCTCCGTCCCCATCAACTTCTTCCATCGCCTTCGCTCGCGATGGAAGATAAACTGTTTTAACTCAAATGATACATCCACATATACCTTATATGTTAAATCCTCAACAATCAATTGAATTTCTGGCATGTAGTTAAATAGCTTTCTCATGTTGTTTGCTAAGTAAGTTGGGTACTCAATCTTGTTAAATTTTCATTAGAAGGTGTATCAAAGGATTAAATGACACTTTAGAGATCGTGTTAAGGTTGCGACCGCACTCAAACTTTCCTGTGGAGGCTATTTGGTTCTTCTAAATGTAGGTTAAAACTTTGGGTTTGAGATGCTTGTTTTGTTGTTGCAAAATTGCTGTTATGCTATAATTTAATCGAATAAATACTTTTAAAATGTTCTTAAGTAGATTTGGTGCTATTCCAGTCTACAATCAAAATCTTGGGTGATTGCACGAACCAGATATACCTGTTTGAAAAATAGGTCGTTTCACACGCTCAGCGAGGTCGACCGGTTGGTTTGAAGCGACCGTCGGCTCAGTGCCGCGGAGGTTTGAACGGTGGTTGGAGCTATCCAAATGGCGGGAAAAAGGATACGAGCCCAACTGCCCGCCAGCTCCCCTCCCTCTGTAACACCTCAAGAAGAACCACCAATTAGAACTTTGCCAATGCTAGCAACTTCTGCCCCCATCCGATTCTTGAATGGTGAGTTCTTTGATCAGGCGTCACATTGCGTTCTTTCCCCCCTTTCTTGAAATGAATGTGTAGTTCTGTTCATGAAGGGTCTAATTCTGTTCCGATTAATGAACCGCAGATCTTCGCACGAGAAGCTGATCAATGGATGAACTGGGGAAAACTTTGCTTGGACATGAGAGTTTCAGCACCGAAGATGTTGATTTGGTGAGTAGATCAGTTAGGATATTGCAAAGTTGTATTCCGAGCATTCTGTGAAAATGCCATGCATGCTGTGTATACAGGGGAATCTGCCCCTGGAAGACGTTTTTGAGCAGCTGAATACATCTCGCAATGGACTTTCTTCAGCAGATGCTGCAGAACGCTTGCAGCTGTTTGGCGCAAACAGATTGGAGGAGAAGCGTGTAACTTGACCATTTCTACTCCTCACTGTTTACCTGGAAGATTACCTGTTCTGAATTCCTTATTTTCTACGACTTATCTTTGGTAGGAGAACAAGGTTCTCAAGTTCATTAGTTTCATGTGGAACCCTTTGTCCTGGGTGATGGAGGCTGCAGCTGTGATGGCACTGGTCTTAGCAAATGGGGGTGTAAGTTAACTACTATGTTATGTTATTTTACTGATTTAGTCAAGAAGTCTCGGATGCTACAGAAAAGACATCTCAACAAAAGCGCAATAATGGAGTTCTTCAGCGTTTGTTTTTCTTTCTTCAGAGTCAAGGTCCTGACTGGGAAGATTTTCTTGGAATCATCTGTCTTCTGATTATCAATTCAACGATCAGCTTCGTTGAGGAAAACAATGCCGGCAATGCTGCTGCTGCGCTCATGGCCCGCTTGGCGCTTAACACAAAGGTTTGTAACGTGTATCAACAGAAAAAAATATGCAAGGGAAATCACTGTTTTATTGACTAAAAAAACGTTGTTGTAGCGTGTTCTTTTTGTGTTTATACATGGGTGTGCCTTCAGGTTCTTAGAGATGAGCAATGGCAAGAGCTGGATGCTTCTGTATTGGTACCTGGGGATATCATCAGCATCAGGCTTGGTGACATTATCCCTGCAGATGCGCGCCTACTCGAGGGGGATCCTCTCAAAATTGATCAGGCAATTACATTACCGCATATCGTTCATGCACAAGATATCAGTCATTGGCATGTCAGCCTAATTGATCTGTCCAAATAATTTGATCCCTTTTTTGTTTCTTCTCCATATTGTAGTCCGCTCTCACCGGTGAATCCCTTACTGTTACCAAAAGGACCAGCGACCTAGTATTCACTGGTTCAACATGCAAGCATGGTGAAATCGAAGCTGTCGTCACTGCAACTGGAGTGCACTCTTTCTTTGGAAAGGCAGCTCATTTGGTCGACTCCACAGAGGTTGTTGGGCATTTCCAGAAGGTTAATCATCAATCTTCAGACTGTATTGAGCACTACATGTGTCTGTGCTTTAAGCTAATTCTCGTACTGATATTTCAGGTTCTTACCTGCATAGGAAACTTTTGTATCTGCTCGATCGCCATAGGGGTGATTCTTGAGGTTATCATCATGTTTCCAATCCAGCGCCGGTCGTACCGGGATGGAATCAACAATTTGCTTGTTCTTCTGATCGGAGGGATACCGATCGCCATGCCTACTGTTCTGTCAGTCACACTTGCAATAGGTTCTCATCATCTATCTCAACAGGTGTGCCAGGATATCCTTGCCATGATTCTTCAGTTAACACTTAACAGCCAATATATCATTAAATTTGTATTAAACTTCGCAGGGTGCTATCACGAAAAGGATGACATCCATTGAGGAAATGGCAGGAATGGATGTTCTCTGCAGTGACAAAACTGGAACACTTACTCTCAACCATCTTACTGTTGACAAAAACCTAATCGAGGTAGTTTTTTTTCCCAAAAAAAAAGTGTATGTTCGTCTTAGAAATTTATCAGCAATGTAACTGTTGGTGTGCAAGCTGATCCATCCTTTGGGTAACTTCAGGTTTTCAACAGACAAATGGACAAGGACATGACTATCCTGTTAGCTGCAAGAGCATCAAGAGTGGAGAATCAGGATGCAATTGACATGGCCATCATAAATATGCTTGCTGACCCCAAAGAGGTTTTTGATTTCCTTAACTGATTTTACTCTGCACATTCAGAGTGGTTCACGGATGCCATCTGTTCTCTGTCAGGCACGCGCTAACATCACCGAAGTTCACTTTTTTCCGTTCAATCCCGTTGAGAAGAGGACGGCTATAACATACATTGATTCTGATGGTAATTGGTTCCGGGTCAGCAAAGGTGCCCCTGAGCAGGTACTCGCTCCTGTTGAAGTTCATCACTGTATTTCGTGCTGCTGTCATCTAACAATATAAGCCTTTATAATGTTTGGTCAGAAGTCAGAACATCTTATGTCCTTTATAATGTTTGGTCCGAAGTCAGAACATCTTATGTCCTTTATAATGTTTGGTCAGAAGTCAGAACATCTTATGTTGCTCATCTTTCAGATCCTCAATCTGTGCTACAATAAGGATGATGTTGCAGACAAGGTGCAGTTAGTCATCGACAGATTTGCTGAGAGGGGCCTCCGTTCACTAGCAGTTGCTTACCAGGTAGTACTAATATGTAACTCAGACCAGTTCACTAGTCGGCGAAACTCCGCAATCTGAAGCATACCATTCCCAGTTGATAACTAGTAGTGACTAGTTCACCTGATGGTTTGCATCAGGAGGTCCCGGAGAAATCAAGGCACGGCCCTGGTGGACCATGGGTCTTCTGCGGCCTACTGCCGTTGTTTGATCCGCCGCGGCACGACAGCGCTGATACCGTCCGCAAAGCGCTGGATCTTGGCGTCTGCGTGAAGATAGTCACCGGTATGCATTAACATAAGGGAAACATCTGCTCGACTGCTCGTTTCTGTAGCATGTCAAGAACTTGATCTGTGCCTCTGCGGCTCTGCCTCTGCCTCTGCAGGTGATCACCTGGCCATTGCAAAAGAGACCGGCCGGCGTCTGGGGATGGGGATCAACATGTACCCGTCGGCGTCACTGTTCGGCCGTCACAACGACGGAAATGACGCAATTCCTGTCGATGAGCTCGTCGAAAAGGCCGATGGATTCGCCGGCGTGTTCCCGGGTTAGATGGTCGATTCAGCTGATTTGCATGTATCATTGTATCTTCGAAGTTTATGACCGTAACATCTCACGGTGTCCGAATTCTGTCACGGCAACACACAACCAGAGCACAAGTACGAGATAGTGAGGATCCTGCAAGAGAAGGGCCACGTCTGCGGGATGACGGGCGACGGCGTGAACGACGCGCCGGCGCTGAAGAAGGCCGACATCGGCATCGCAGTGTCCGACGCGACGGACGCCGCGAGGAGCGCCGCCGACATCGTGCTCACGGAGCCCGGGCTGAGCGTGATCGTCAGCGCCGTCTTGACCAGCCGCGCTATATTCCAGCGAATGAAGAACTACACTGTTGAGTTTTTGCACACCGGCCCTACAGTAAAGTTCAGTTGTTTCGTTGCTTTTACAATTTGCTTCTAACAATTTCTACTTCCTTGATGCAGATTTATGCTGTATCCATCACTATACGGATAGTGGTAAGCCGCAAGTGAACAATAACATACGACTTCTCCATCAAAATATAGTTATATAGATACAAATCCGGCAATAGCATCACACTCATCTGGCTTTTGCTGTTCATGCAGCTTGGGTTTGTTCTTCTGGCATCAATATGGGAATATGACTTCCCTCCATTTATGGTTCTGATCATAGCCGTACTGAATGATGGTAATGTTTGTTTCTCTGAAGTTATCATGCGAACTACTGAAAATACTCGAGTTCTCGAATTCTTGATGGGTTGGCGTGTACTCTGATCAGGAACTATCATGACAATATCAAAGGATCGCGTGAAGCCATCGCGAAACCCAGATAGCTGGAAGCTGAATGAGATATTTGCAACCGGAGTTGTCATAGGAACCTACCTTGCATTGGTCACGGTGCTGTTCTACTGGGCAGTCACCAGAACAACATTTTTTGAGGTAACATTGGTTGCAACTTGCAGCATCTGAATCTGAAACTCTGAACATCTCTTTGGTAAGTCAACGACCGGTGCTTCTTGTTTATGAATTGCAGTCTCACTTCAAAGTGAGATCTATCAAGCAAAATGTTGAAGAGATCTCGTCAGCGATGTATCTGCAAATTAGTGTCATCAGCCAGGCTCTGATTTTCGTCACACGCAGTCAGGGTTTGTCGTTCCTCGAAAGGCCTGGAGCACTGCTGATCTGTGCTTTTGTCATAGCACAATTGGTATGTTTCTGAACAAATCACTAGAAAGAGTAAACTGCGTCAAAATTTCGCACTATGTTGGACTACTAGAGGGGTGAATAGAAGCTCACTTTTTTTCCTAGAAATCTACTCTTTTTCACTCCAATAGCTATGAGAGGCTACAAAGATCAAGGTCTCGAAATCACAACAGAAGAATTTGAGCTAAAATCAAGAAAATCAAACTTCAACACCCCTCGGCCGGTCTGACCGCCAAGTAAAGGGCGATCTAATCTCTCCCAGAGCCGGTCTGACCGCTCTCGAGGCTGACTGCAAAATCAGTACGATTTTAGATCTACAAAAAACCTAACTTTTGATCTACATGTCCAAATCAGTTGAGATTTTAGACACGACTCATCAAGAAGGTAAGGAATCTAATCCAATCAAAAATTGAGACGATCATAGCCAGGGTTGTATAAATTTCTTGATTGAGTGCAAGAGAGCTCAAAACCGAGTGAAAACTTAAACTTGATCTAAGAGCTTGCTCGTGGATAAAAAATGGCCAAAATGACCTTATATCAACTTCCACAAGTTCCAGTAAGCTAGATTACAACAAAAAACCAAGACAAAACCCCTAAAATATAAGAACTCAAAATCACAAGAAAAAGAGCAAGAACAAGTGAGAACTCATCTTTGCACAAACCTGATTGGATTGATAGTGAGGAATTGAAGGTTTACGGTCATTCCACCATAGAGGATAAAAGCTCACTCAAGAGCATTGTCAATGAATTACTATCAATATTTGTGAGTAAATACGGGGACACGGCTCTCCAAATCACGCAAGAAGAGACAGAGTGTTTTTTAGACAGGTTCAGGCCTTTTCCGGAGATAATAACAACCATACTCTTGTGTTTTTATATTGAATAAGATTACAAAGCACAACAGCCACCGAAACTAAGAATACTATCAGCGACTTATGTCTTCTAAGAATACTATCAACGACTTATGTCTTCTCTCCCTCCGCCGACACCGCCCCTTATAAAATGTCGAATGGATGACAGTTGTTGTGCATCAGGAGACACTTTGACGGTTGCTGGAATCCGCACGTTGTTGACGGTTGTTGTCAGTGAGACGTCCTCCTTGCACGTCTGCCAGACGGTTATTGCTAGAGACGGAGAGAGGTGTGTATAGTTATGTTAGAGACATATACGTGCACATGTTGTATTTGCTATCACACTTAGTCGAGCATGGTGTACAGTGTCCCTAGTTGATAAGATAGGGTCCACATGTCTGTCTGTGAGACTTATCGACCAAAAGATGGCCGTGATTTTACCTGATCGTAACAGGCTTTTCGACCGGGGGTAGTCGTAACCTGAACTTGTCGTAATCTAGCCTGGTCGTAGTAAGCATCTCCAACCAAGGGTATACTAGAGGGTTTTTAGAATACCATTATCTATAATGAATATTACAAATAAATAGCTTCATTAATTGAGGATTATTCAATCATCGTTAAACACCAAATCCCACAATTTTTCTCTCAATAAATCTCTCAAACCTTAGCCTCCTCTATTCTCTCCACTTTTCTCAAATCTCAAATTAGAGTTTCTAGACTTAGCTGGGTGTGCAAATATACACCACCCCTTATATAGTTGATGCTAGGTCTAGAGAGAAAACCATAACAAACACTCGTTAGGCCCACACACAAACGGGTCTCATGCTCGCGCACGTTTTTCAAAGCGGATGACGATCCGAGTCTCCTGAATACGTCTCTTCGTGATCTTGGCCCCCTCATGACCTAAACTGCTTCTCCTTTGCGCCGTCATGCACCGCGGTTTCTCCAAAGTCACTAACCCAGTTTTTTGGTGAAGATAACAAAATATCCCTTCTCGATCCTTCCATCCTTGACCGAGTCCAATCTTGTGAAGCAATCCCATGCTTCGCCACGTGTAGACCCACCAATGACTTTTCTCATACTGGCAGTCTCTCTCATCCTGCTCCCACCGGACCACCTCAACACATGCATCAGCCCAAGCCACTTGATGCAACCCGTTGCATCAACTTCTCGTTCTTGTCATTCTTGTTCATCTTGCGCCTTAGTTGAGACTAGTGCTGGCCAAATGGGCAGCCCGACACGAGCACGATTGGGCCCGACCCATCGTGGCCCAGCTAATAGGTGGGCCGTGCTTGGGAGGCTGCCCAGGCACGGCCCATCGGTCATTCGTGTCATGCCGGGCCAGCATGAGCCAGTTTAGCCCAATAGGCCTTTTCAGCCCATTTAGCCCGTTAGGCCCGAAAAATAAAATAAAAAATAGAAAAATGTGTAGAATTCAGAAATAAATATGAAAATTGTAAAAAAAATGAGACAAGTGTATTAAAAATGTAATAAAGAGCTTTATTAATATTCAAATAGCTGTCTCGTTAAAACCTTTGCCAAGTAAAAACTCAACATGAGAAAATCTTGGCAAAGGAAAAAAGTACAGCCTATATACATCCTTGTTCTACATGTCGTTGTCTAGGTATAGATTTTCAAACACCTCCGCAACTATTGATTTTTCACAGAGTGTTGTGTTCGTGGATTAGCTTGTTCCCAGTCCTTCACAGTCTCCACCATCTCACTTGTGAGACTTGTTCTTCTCTCCTCTAATATTCTTCCAGAAATATTGAAAGCAGAATCGGAGGAAATCGTCGAGACAGGAACATTTAATACATCACGTGCAAGTATGGATAGCACGGGATATGTTAACTTATGAGCTTGCCACGATTGCAAAATTTTGAAGCCTTTTGAGTTGAAATCCACTGTATCGCTGTACAGATAGGTGAATAGTTTCCCACTCCTTAGGGTTCTTAGCTGAGCAGGCGACACTGTAGAAGAAGAAGACCTGGGCCTGGAGGAAGAGCCACCGAAGATCTTACCTCACATATTTGTCTTGCTACTTGAGGTCGTTGTGAGCGGACTCCTCGGAACTTATTTTCATACCTTTGGTAAACCTCGTATAACCGAGAACGAATTTCTGCAAAATAGTTAGTATAGTCTAGCCCTGTAGCATCACTAAGAAGATTAAGTACACTACCAAATGCATCAATTTTAGCTCTAGGATCTAAATCAAATGCAAATGCATACAGGTAAGGGATTTCTCTCCAATATTTAAGGTATTTAGTTTTCATAGCAATAATAGCATCGTGTAAAATTAAGTCATTTTCATACATTTTCAATTGAGTAGCAATCTGCAAAATACTATGCACAATGATAGGAGATGTTGGATAGTAGACAGCGGACAAAGTAACAGTGGCCTCATAATTTTTTTTCTAAAAACGACAGTATCTTCTCAGCAATGAATCAATGTTGCTCAGTCAATAGTATACTACTGTCAGTGCTATGGTAGTGTGTTTGAATAAAAACAGAAAAAATTATCTTATATGATGAAAGACTCTTAAGCATCAGGTAAGTAGAGTTCCATCTTACCTCCATGTCCAAATAGCATACGATACCTCATTTTCCTATGTGTCTTGCTTAGTTGTACTGTCGAAATTCTCCCACACTCCCGATGTAGACGACCTCGACCTCTTTGCTTCGGTTGGTGTGGAGCCTGATGCTGCCGTGGAGCTTGATGACGGAACTCTGTCTTGCCCTTCCAGTTGGCTTGAGGCAGTCACCTCCATGGATGCAGTGAAAATCCGTAATCACCAAGAGCAAAGCTGTCGTAACTAGAGTTGTCCATAACGAAAACTGCAGTTATTATTGCTTTCATCTTAGCATAACAAGTGCTAACAACAAAAGTATGCAAAAAAATAGTATTGTACCTCTTTTGCTGACTTGCTGCCGAAAATTGAATTTTCCAAAATCTTGCACAATTTTTTTGAATGTTGCCAAATTAGCTCAACATGAATTTGAATTTGCACAACAAAATTTCAAAGAGAGAATAAAGAATGGAGGGGTGTTGAATAAGGGGGGGGCATGGTGGCTATTTATAGGAAATTTTTCATAATTTTTTTTGATTTTTTTGCTATTTTTAAAGACCCAAACGATAAAAAAAAAAGACAAAAAGCCCAACAGTTTGAATTTAATCAGGTTGTGTCGTGCCAAGCACGACCCACAAGCTCCACCACCTTGCCACAGCGCCCTACCTCTTGCTCACCGCCCGCCCCACCTCCTCTTTCCCACCGCCTAATCGCTTAGTCTTGGGCATGCAACCTACCAAGACAGGGCTTCTAATGCAAAGACTTCAACCATCTTTGCACAAGCGCACAGACGGCCAGACTGCCTGCCGTGACGCCTACCTCCACGCCGACGCCGAGCCGCCGACCTCCACGTTGGCACCGTCCGTCCTGGTCTTCTCCATCCACACCGGCACCGCTCCCTTCCTGGCTCCCTGCCTTCTCCTTCCTCATGGTGGCGCCAGACCACCGCCAGCCCTCCTCTTCTCCTTCGCTCCGACCCACCGTTACCCACGCCTCCTCCTCCTCTGGTGCCTCCGGCCTTATCCTTCCTCCGCGCCGGCCCTTCTTCCTCCGCGCCGACATCGCCCGCCTCTCCTCCCACGATCTCGAGCTCCCGGCTCTGGGCCTCTAGCTCTCCCTCACACGTGGGCCACTCGGGCCGTGTCGGACTCATGCCGTGCTTGGCATGGCCCGACACTGTTCGTGCCGTGCCGGGCCGGCCGACCGTGCCAAGGTAGCGGCCCAAGCATAGCACGAGCCGCTGTGCTGGGTGGCACGGCACATGAACAATGGCGTGCCTCGGGCCGGTCCGGCAGACACGGCCCGTTTGGTCAGCTCTACTTGAGACCAACCATTTCACCTAGTATCCTTGATCGTTCTGGACCTTGATTTCACCAAACCAAGTCCTGACCATCTTCGTTGTTGACTGCAATTGACTCCAAGCTTCTCTGCACAATAATAATAGACCAAGAAATCGATTTCAGACACAAGTTCTTCATAATTTGACCCATGTTAGCTAAAAAAATGCATCATGCAACACATATTCAATAATTTCATGACCCTAGGTTAAATTCAGTGCCTGAACCGCCATGGCCGGTCAGGCCCCACCACCAGGCCGGTCTGACCGCCCCTAGGGCTGATCAGATCGCCTAATACCTGACAGCAACTTAACAATTTGCAAAATTGAGAGTTCGCTTCCCAAACTCCTCGACGACGATGGCAATTGTTCATCACCTAGACTAGAACCAAACCACCTAGTCTCTACATATTATACTCACCTTCACCCAGTAAAGCCGTGCTTTGTAACTGGCAAGGTAAGGTGAGTTCTTGATCATCTGCAGGTGGCTACCCTTGTTTCTGTCTATGCGACCATCAGCTTCGCGTCAATCAGCGCCATCGGATGGGGCTGGGCTGGCGTCATATGGCTGTACAGCCTGGTGTTCTATGTTCCCCTTGATCTGGTCAAGATCACCGTTCGGTACATTCTCAGTGGGGAAGCATGGAACTTGCTATTCGACAGAAAGGTGTAGCACATTTGTTCTTGCTTCTTTCCTAGTTCAGAGTTTGTTCATGCCTGCATTTTTCATTCTTCAGACTGCATTTACAAGGAGAGACTACGGCAAGGAGGACCGGGAGGCGAAGTGGGCGCTCTCTCAGAGAGGAGCTCAACGGAGGGCGCTCTCTGATCATCTTCTTAGCAGCGGAACGCCGCGGTCCTCCCTGATTGCAGAGCAAGCAAAGCGCCGTGCCGAAATCGCGAGGTAGAACAGCCGCGAAAATTCGCAAGGTTTCTCTTCTTGCTAGGGAAATTTCATTGCAGGGCATTGAAAAACGAAAATATATAGCCTTTTTTCCTTCGTAGGTTGGGAGAAATGCACGCGCTAAGGGCGCATGTTGAATCTGTGATGAGGCTGAAGCGCGTGGATTCTCACGTCATTCGGTCAGCTCACTCAGTTTGATCTGCTTGAGGAGCCTTGAGGTGATATGTTCAGAAGAAAAACACTGTTCTTGCTTAACCTCATGTTTTTTTTTGTATGAATCCATATCCGCAACTTCGTAATAAGGGATGCCACATGATCATTTTCCCTTTGAGATTTGATAGAACAGATTCGAGACCATATCCAGCAAAGTTGCAATGATCTGATGCATCTTATTCTCAGCTGATACAGACAGCATTAGTGAGACAATTTGATATCTTAATAATCAGCAAACTTGATGCCATAGCTATGTTTATTTGGACCATTTGTAGAAAACTTAATCAAAGAATCTAAGATTCATGACACTTAATGTAAGATCATACAACACCAATATTTTGTTATCACGCAAAACCTGTGATTATGTACTGACGAAACTGATCCCCCCCCCCCCCGCTTTCTTCGTCCATTTCCCCTCCACTAGGTCCTAGGCGAACAAAGTAAATACAATCTGAGATGCAACAGAAAGGGTAGGGTTTTCCTTGTATCATATGAAATCTTGGTCCTGGTCATCTGCTCTCCGAGAAGTATCTCCATCGAGCATTCTCTTCGTCATGTTGGCCCTCTGAACAAGCCGAACCAATGCTTGCACCACCTCCGACATTGGTGGCCTGAATTCTGGTTCAGACTGTAACACAATTCGGAGGCTCAGACGTTATTTACACGGATATGTTTGGTTTTGTATGAAAAATCTGCATAAGGTAGTGAGTGAAGTCCTACCTGGACACACAAGGCAAGCACATCGGCAAATCGGGACAGAGACTTGGCAGGGTACAGACCCTTGAGTGCAGGATCGACCATCCTGTCCAAAGCATCAATGTCGTGCAGTTGGGGAGTTGCCCACCGCACAAGTGACTGCTCTGACCTGGGTCTAGTGCTGTAATGCAAACAGTCATGCGATCACATTTAGGATCATCAATTACTAAATTTATAATTATGCACAAGCTGAAAACTGGTGATTGCTGATAAGAGGGTACCTGTCAAAAGGTCTACGTCCCGTCAAAAGCTCTAACATGACTACTCCAAAGCTGTAGACATCACTCTTGAGGGTATGCTGGCCAGTCATGTCCACCTCTGGGGCAGTGCACCCTGCACTCTGTTCTGCTGCCTGTAGAGGTTGATTTGGTGGTGAACATTAAAGCGATCATTAGTGAAATAGTGAACCATAATGTGTAAAACGCTAGGTTAAAATTGCACAGCTCGTGCATATCCAAATAATCAAGAATACACAAAATAGTTGTTTGTTTCTCATCAGTGTGGATAGGTGTAAATCATTTCCAGAAACGTTCATAGGTCCATTGACCTGATTTTTTTGGATAGCTTAGCAAGCCAAGAGTTATCTGTGTACTGATTTTTTTAAACATGCAAACTATGCAAGCAGTCCTCCTAAATAGGGTGCTGGAGTATATTGACCAAAGCTTTACCTGGAGTTCAGCATCAGGAATAAATCTTGCAAGTCCAGCATCTGAAAGGTGTGGATTGAATTCTGAGTCCAGCAGAATGTTGGATGACTTGAAATTCTTATGGATGATGGACGGAGAACATATTTCATGAAGATACCTACAAAATATATTTTAAGTGGGAAATAATAAGGCATCTATAGATTATATTTCAAAAGGAACATAGAATGTTAGAACATATTATGTAATGAACAAATAATTATTGAAGCATGTTCTTCAATCATTCAACGGATACTATTTGACAATGTTTAACTAACATCCCACAATCGAACAAACCATGTAGAAAATACATGCATCTAAAAGTCTACACATAATATGCAAAGGATGCTTCCAGCTCAGAGAGATTCAGAATTTCAGATAGCATGATACGGTCAACAGCAGTACTGTTGATCCGACTGTCATTAACAAGAAGAATACAAATTAAATTTGTGAAGCTAGCAATAAGTCACTTAGCTTGCAACTATATATGGATGAAAATAACCAAGGCCCTTTTCCTGTCCAGTTGGATCTGGACACACAAGACAGCTAAACTTGTACGATATTCAATATCATGTATAGTGCCAGAATAGCATGCAAACACAATATCATACCATACAGATCAACATAATATATAGTTCATTTTCCACTTACTCCAGTGCACGGGCAGAGCCTAGTGCGATTTTAACACGAGAGTTCCAGCTGAGTGGCTTGCTGTATTCGTCTGAAAGATGGAGTAGATCATGAAGCGATCCATTCCTGTGGAAATCGTACACAAGCAAGTGTTGTCCGTGTTCCATGCAATAGCCCACAAGCTCATTGAGATTTGGATGGTGCAGTTTTGAAATGTTTGAGACCAGTTCAACAAAGTCATCAGATGAATGGAATGGCACCATGGTACTATCTAGTTTCTTCACGGCAAGAACCTGAACAGAGTAAACAAGAAAAGTAAGCCCCGTATATTTAAATGGCTCAACTTCTGTTTTCCACTACCTAAATACTTTTTAAAGCAAAATGACAAATACAATAACAGGAAAACTGAAGCTATCATTAAGCACTAAAAAAACATTCAAGTTATGAAGAACTAGCAGGGTGCCCCGCGCATTTGCGCGGACAGATTTATTTCGAAATTTGTATAAATGTTTGATAATATATTTATGTATCTTGTAGGCTATTTAGACTTTTAAGATATCCTAAACATTGGAAACGATAATAGAAACTTGAAATAAATTACAACATGAGGAAAGTAATTAAAGTATGTGCTTTGATTGAAGAAAATCATTGAGCATAATAAGTTGTTAGGGTTCTTAGAAACTAACCACTCTTCATCATGCACAGATCATGTAGTTGCATGCCCCTATTCTTACTCTATTAGTTTTTTTTTTCCAAATTGTATGCATGCACATACACCTCTATTTAATCTCAAGCAATACGTTGATTATGCGTGCGGAAAATTATCTTATTAGTTTACATGGTATAATGTATTAAGAGTACTCTTGCTCACGCATACACCGATACACCATAGGCGACCTAACTTGAACTTATCTTTCCTCACACCGGCTATCCCATCAAACCGTGTGGCTTCTATCTCTTCTCGCCGTCATAGTTTGTCTGCTTCAACCTCCAACAGTAAGCCCAAATCCTGAACGATCCCTCTCAGTTGCTACCCCTTCTAATGCAATACTTTACCACATAGTTATCGTCTCCTTCTTCCCAATTATTGCTTAATGCTAACCATTGCGACATCAACATGCATACACATGCAACCGTCACCGATCCAAGCTGAGGACACGTGCCATGCTCTCCGTTGACCCCGAGCATATTCCCTACGGCTGCGTTATCTCTACTCCAAGCTTTTTGCTCCTCTGCCTCTGTACGCCTGCGCTTCTATTCGTACGGATGCATGCATGTACATACACATGCATGATGCTATACATGCTCGACGTCCTCTTCTCTCGTGTCAGTCGCTCCTCTTCTTCGACATTGACCAACACAACGTTGTGGCTTCCTCACTAACCATAGCAACCTCTCATCTTCACTAATATCGGCATGTCTGCTTTAGTCGTTGTCTAACGATATAGAGAATCTTTTCGCCGTTGTCGGCAACGCGCCTCTCACCAGTGATGGCACGCTCCTAGCTACCCGATGGCCTCATATCGTCCATAGTTCGTCTTCAATGCAAAGCTTCATCTTCTCTCTGCTAGGACTTCCTTATCATCGAGCTTCTTTGGTCACTAACTTTTTCAACAAAGCCGACGCTCACCACTTGTCATCGCGGCCCTTGGCTCCTTCAACATTGGACTCTCTTCAATGACTCCAGCGAACAACACGATATTGTCCTCGTCTCCGTCGTCGTCACCTCGGCTCTCGCTTCCCAATGGATCAATGTCTTCTTACATGACAGATCGATGACATTGTACTCTTTTGTGGTCTCCTCCGACACCATTTGTGTTATCCTCATTATAACTTGTATTTTTCAATCAAAATTTCAGTTTTTTTATTTTTATTCCATAGGAAGCAACAACAGAAACACGTGACCTTAAGAGCGAACGTGGTGGCTTCTTTTGTATCTCCTCAGACACCATTCGTACCATCCTCGTTATAACTTTTATTTTTATTGGAGTTCGTATACAGATCAAATTGCTAAATTTATTTAATTTATTCGGAATTTTAGTTATTTAGGGATTTTATTTTGTAATACGTATTGAAATCAAATTGCAAATTTTCGTTTGTTTTTTATTCCGAATTTCAGTTCTTTTTTCTTGTAATTCCGAATTACAGTTATTTATGGATTTTACTTTGAAATTCGTATTGAAATCAAATTGCTAAATTTTTTTATTCGGAACTTCAATTATTTTTTGGTTGTATTTCGTACACAAATCTAATTGCCAATTATTGTTTAATTGTTATTCGAACTATAATTATTTATGGATTTTATTTAGAAATTTGTATAGAAATGAAATTGCCAATTTTATTTTATTTTTATTCTGAATTTCAGTTTCATTGTACTTGATATGGACTCTTTTACCTAGGAATTCGAATATAAATCAAATTGCTGATTTTGTTTTATTTTTTATTTCGAATTTCAATTTTATTTTACTTGACATTTACTCTTTTTTTCAATCTAGACCGTTATAATCTGGATCCACCACGATTAACGGCGTAGATCTTTCTCTTTTTCCACCGATTAATGTGAGAATTTCTAGCCCTTAACAACGAACGTGGTGGCTTCTTTTGGCTCTGCTTTAATAAGATAATAGATGCTTCTATGATCCTTCATTCTTCTCCATGACAAAACTGAGTTTAATACGTCTTGCTTGGAACACATAAATTTCTTCTCAGATCTGTGTAATTTCCACACTTTCACTAATGGATAATGTTACAAGGAATTTAACACTAAGGGCCTAATGGCCTATTGCGGGCGTGCTACCACATGGATACTGGAAAGTGGAAACCCAAAATCACAAAAAATAGCCCCAGTTTCAAAAACCTTACAGGTGCAAGTAAAGAGAATGTTCAGGTACTTTCAGAAACATATAGGACTAGCAGTAAGATTAATATGTAGCATACCTTTCCATCATTGAACTCTGCCCTGTAAACACGTCCAAAAGTACCCTCTCCAACAAGGTTATCCATGCTGAAGCTATCTGTTGCCATCTGTAGATCTGCAACTGAATAAACAATTGCCTTTATAGGTGTTACATTGCTTTTCTTCGCGACAGGCTTGTTTGAAAAATCATCATCAAATGACTTGTGGCGTTCAATCTTGGGGGGTGGCTTCAGACTAATTGAAGCAGGGGAAGGAAAAGAATCTACATCTATTGTGGTAGACTCTTCGATAGGCTTCATGTCTGCAACATTTGTAGAAGCAAACATTCACATAATTAGCTAAAATAGAAAAAAAAAACCTCTCTCAAGTATGACAGCCATCAAGGCATCAAGCAAACTGACCTTTAACTTCGTTTGAAGGGAATGAAGTGAATGGCTGGTGCTGTTCAAAGTGTTCTTCTATTGCCGCTTTGCGTTTTCTTCTTCTTATCACAAAGAATGCAACAACTGCTCCAACAAACAGCAATGATATGATAATTCCTGCTACGTCTCCACCACCTATCCCAGAGCTTCCACCAGAACTTGGTGAACCATCATTGTTTTGACCTGGGCTTTTCCGATGGTTTGGAGGAGGTGGAGCTGTATATGGCGGAGGCGGTGGTGCTGATCCCGTACTCCAAGAATTGCCATCAGTTCTATACACAAGCGCCATATTAGCTCAGGGTATAGCTCTCTAACAATTGCTTGCTAAGAAATCAAGAGAACTCACTGTAGACTATTTATCTTCTTAAGTTGGCTAGGAATCCAACCAGTGAAACGATTGTTTTCAACATTCCTACAGGTAAACAAGATATGAGATATGGACATATGGTACTGTATATGTAAATGAAGTACAAATGAATTACAAGTTGATTACTTACAGATCATTAAGGGGGAGATTAGCTAGGACATTGATATAGCCAGTAAATTGATTGCTCTGCAAATATCTGAGAACAAGACATGGGTTAGACGGATCACACTCTAACAAGACATGTCTAGGAGAAAAAAAAAACAATCCATTTCTTACAAATTTTTAAGGCTTGACAATGCAGTGAAGCTTTGTGGTAGGTCACCAGTAAGAGAATTAAAGGAGAGATCCCTGCATCACATTACATAGGAAAATAGTAAGAAAATCGATACATCAGGAATATGAACAAAGATGAGGGAATTTACAACACAAATTAAGACCCATCTGACAATGCACACAAAAAAGTACTCACAGTGCTGTCAAACTATCAAGGTTCGAAAATACATCGGTCATATTTCCCTGTAGTTGGTTATGATTAAGGTTTCTGCATATAGCAAGAAAAAATTGTTTAGCCCTACCAGATTATACAAATTTCAAGGCAAAATCAACTTCTGGGTGCAAAGATACTCACAAATACTTAAGATTAGACATCATGGAAATTGAGTAGGGTACATTTCCAGTGAACTGGTTTCCTGCGAGATTGCTGCAAAACAAGGATCATTTAACAGACATGGCACCGGAATGGTCGAGAGAAAATTTCAAATGCACGACTTCATTTGAGGAACATACAGCCTCTCAAGCTTATTAGTGGGAAGATTGTACTGTATTGATTGACCATTACCAAGGTTGTTTTGGCTCATGTCACTGCATCAAAAAATCGATTTAAGATGGTTATCAACTGAACTCCCTCAGCAAAAAAAGGTTAAGCATAAGATAAATTCGGGCACTCACATCTCGACCAATGAACCCATGCTATTCATATTGTAGGCCAAATTCCCAGAGAGCCCCAAGCTTGGCAATTTGCTACAGCATCAACAAAAATATACTAAGAGCGAGTAAGAAATGAAGCTGGGCTAGCAAATACATTGCTTCATGAGGCTCACATTGCAGTAACCGACGATCCTGAGCATGTGATGCCCTGCCATGATTGGCCACAAGGGTCACCACCATTTGCCTGCCAGCCTTTGAGCTGTCCCGGAGAATTCAGGCTACTAAAGAGCGTATTGAGGGCAGTAACTGCATGTCCAAGAGCAACGAATTAGAATAGTAGATAGGGCCTATCACTAAACAAACCCAGTTCATTTGCAAGCCGAAATTGCAAGATATACTTATGCAGCCCATCCGCAGCCGCCGCGATTCGGGCTGAATCGGCGCCCTAGGCGCTCGCCCGCCTAGGCGGTCAACGCCGGTCCAAGGCGGACCAGTCGAACAAGCCGCAGCTGGCCTGGGCGGGTCGGGCGGGCGGCACATGGGAGAAACGAGGGGGGAGGGGGAGCATGGCACCGCCGTCGCCGTCGCCGCTTGATCTCCCCACTGCCGCCGCCATCGCTGTCGCCGCTAGATCTCTCCGCCGCCATCGCGGGGAGGTCGCCAGCGGCAAGGGAGGCTGCCGGAGGCGGCAGATCTGGACGGCGGTGGTCGGCCCGGAGAGGGAGAGCAAGAGGGAGAGGGGCGGCCAAGAGGGGGAGAGAGAGAGCTGTGAGAGAGGGACGGAGAGAGAGCTAGCAGCTACGACTCGCGATGGGCAGCTGCGACTACGAGAGAGCGAGACGGCGAGAGAGATAAGGTTAGGTTAGGTTAGGTTAGGTTAGGTTTACATCGGATGGCCGAGATTTACTTAGATCAAACGGTCGAGATTTGTTTAGATCGCGACCAGCCGACCACCTCCTTCTTCTTCCCCCTCGCCCCTCGCCTCCGCCTCCGCCTCCGCACCGCGATCCCTCTCGCCTCTGCTCCCCCTCCCCTCCGCGCCTCACCTCTGCTCCCCCTCGCCTCCGCCTGAGTCGCCGCCTTGGTGGCGCTATCGCCTAGGTGAACATTGCTTATGCATGGATTCATATTAACACAATATGACGCCTAAAGAGGGAGATACAGCTAAATATGGAAAACACGAACACAAACTAAAACAAAATAGGGGAAAGGAAGGGTCAAATCTAGAAGCTACGTGAGAGGAAAACGATTGCATTTTCTGGGGAACTGCTAAACTAAAACTATTCCTCCCAAAAGAGCAAAGCTTTCCCAATCCAATGTTGTTGTTGTTTTTGTTTTTGCTAAAAAATCCCTCCTTTATCCCAACAACTCTATCAAGATTCAACAAGTAAGCACCTAAAATTAGATACTTGAGTTCAAGGGTTGCCACTTGCCATTACTGAAGAAGTGAGGTCGGTAGCATCAGCCAACATTTGGTTAGAAGCAACCACAAAAAAAACAGTGGAGATGCAAGATTTTCCTCTGAGTCCAGTGCATTTCCTTGCTAAAATTATCCGCCAAATCCATCAAAAAAAAATTGCAGGTGTTTCTTAGCACTAGCTAACTCTATATCAGGGGAAGAAAGAAAACACAAATACCAAAAGAAAACGCTCCCCTCGTTTTCCCAACCAAAACTATCAGAAATACAAGAAAAATGAAATCGAGAATTTCTGGAGTATAGGTGA
This sequence comes from Phyllostachys edulis, assembly GCA_036346405.1. Classification (NCBI taxonomy): domain Eukaryota; kingdom Viridiplantae; phylum Streptophyta; class Magnoliopsida; order Poales; family Poaceae; genus Phyllostachys; species Phyllostachys edulis. The sequence continues at coordinate 107,135,603 of CM070550.1, forward strand.
CTAAATTGCTGAAATTCACACATCCTCTTACTGGCAATGTAGAAAGGATCCGAATCCTGGCCGTTCTTGCACAAAACCAGAAAACCAGAACATCAAAAGCAATAAGCAGAAATCCGGGGGAAAGTAAGAGAAGAAACCCAAGATTTGATACGCAGTCCAAACATTTCCACGTTCCAAAACCTAATCTATCGGAACACGGTACCAACAACCACCCATCCGGTGGAAACACTTAAAGAAACAGGGAAAAAATGACCCTTTGCAGCAAAATTATCACCTTTTCCCAACTACAACTATCAAGCAGAACTCTACAAAGCAATCGAATAGCTGTAGAACAAACGAACAATTGCACTAAAAGAGAAAGTTTCTAGGTTCTAACTCACCGTCATTAGGGTCAGTGTCTGCAGCGACCAAGATTTGCTTCTGGGGACAAATGCAGGAGCAGCCGAGGAGTAGCAGCAGCCATGCCACATCCACCAGTCCACCACCTCTCCTCCTCTCCATCGCCCACAACAATGTTCTCGCCGTCACACTATTTCCCCCCTAAAAATGCAAAGGGAGGTGCTTTCTTGACTTGAACAAGTTCCCTTCTTTAGGTTCCTTCAAAAGTTTTTGCAGCTGCTTTTCAACCTTCCTCCGTGTTCTTGAATTGTGGAATGGAAAGCAGCGCAGCAGCAGCTGGCACCAGAGCCGAGAGACCAGAACCCCAAGGGTGTGACGAGGTCAATTGCTGCCTTGCTGATGTGACGTGGAATTTTTTTTATGTTGCCCCCGACGCTGTGAATCGCAAAAATAGCTCCGTGCGGTCTATTTATAAATTTAGTTCTCTTCCGAGCACGGAATATTCTGTATATTACTCGTGTTTATTTTTACGCTCGAAGGCAGCGGAAGCTCGGTGGCCAACCCGGCAATTCTCCGGTGTGAGAACCAGCGACAACAGCAGAAGGTGGTGGGCTCGGGCTCGGCTCTTTCTGCGCCGCCAAACACGAAAGCTCAGTGGCGTGTCACTTCCCACGCTTTACCACCATGGTAAGTGGCCATGCAGCCTGCCTCCCGTGCTGTTGGTCTTGGTCCCGCGCTCGGCCACCTAGTCGGTCACTTTCCGCGCTCTCCGACTGCGGAAGGTCACTTTCTGCACTCCTCGACGGCGGAAGGAAACACGTGTCATCATCTCGTGCTCCCGCGCTCGAAAAGAGGCTATATTTACAAATAAAACGGCACAGGTGATATTTTTGCAATTCATGTGGGCGTCGGGAGCCAAAATAAAAAAAATTATGACGTGTACCTTTGAGGGGCTTTTTTTGTGAATTGAATAGTTTAGTGCTAGAAAACCGGGGGCGATTTTTTTAACAAAAAAAAAACTAGAGATTTGTTCATCTACATGGTTTAAAAAACAGATAAATATTAGAAAAACATGCTAGGTAAATCAGATAATCACGGTACATTTGTTTATAAAGAAAAAAAACATGAATCTTGAGATGATCACGCGTTTAAAAATATTAACTAGGTAAATTAGGAAAAAAATGTATATATACCTGGATATGCTCTAAGAGTTAAAAAAAAGGTGCAACCCTAAGGTGAATGGAGAAAGAAATACTTGGTGGGTCTCAAAAAAAAAAGAGAAATACCTGGTGTCCTCATATGCAGAGTTTTTGGCTTAAATGACGATATTTGCACTAGATATGGTCAGATGGGTCGTGCTGGCTAAACCAGCTCAGCCTGTTCATGAGCCAGGCTGGCACGGCACAGTAGGCTGGGCCGTGCTTGGGCTATCCCTGGCACGATGGGCCGGTCCGACACGAACATTGTTGAGCCGTACCAGGCATGTCCCGTTCGGCCCGCGTGCGGAGAAGACGAGGCAGCGAGGCCCATTTGGCCCGCATTCAAAGAAGGCGAGGCCGGCGCAGACGAGGATTAATTAACCTGTGGGTTAATTGGACGGGGATTAATTAACCCATGGTGTGGAGGAGGATTAATTAATTAAACCCGTGTAATTAATTACACGATGAAGGTTAATTAACTAGTCAAAATTAATTTAGTTGTAATTAATTAGTCCTAATCAATTTAGTCATGGTTAATTAACCATAATTAATTTAGTCATAACTAATTAATAGTAGTTAATTAGTCCTAATTAGTTAGTCCTAATTATTTAGTCATAATTAATTTAATCGTAATTAATTAACAGTATAAGAGAAGTCCCTCGTCTGACACGTGAACAAAGGAAATCCCCTCCCCAGGAGCGCGGACGAGAGAAGTCCCCTCTCTAGGAGAGGGAGTGAGGACACATGTCGGTCGTCCTCTCTCTAGGAGAGGGGACGAGGGGGTCCAAGCACTCGTGATATGGACGAGAACACATGTCGCCTGCCGGCGAGTGCGTGGTACTATTTTTAGCTTTGATGTCTGGAGAAAGCTAGATTTCTTATTTCGCGTGCAAACAGTGCCATTTAAGAAAAAAAAAACTCCCATATGTGGTCCTGAATTTTACATTAGAGCCACATGCGTTTTCAGTTTTCACATCGGTAGAGATACGCTTATAGTTGCAAACAATAGAAGTTCCTAGATAGAACTTGAACCGTTGAAACAACTTCTGAATCAATTGAAAGTTGTTTTGCTCACAAACATATCGGATGGTACACCTTAGAAATCTGGAGTTTTTTTGTCTTCCTGCCATGAATTTTTGAACCTCACAGTTCAAGAAGGTAGGCATAGAATGTAATCGCAAATCCTACCCATTGAGCGGCAACAAATTGGAATATGACCAATGTAAGATTTTCATTGGTAACAACAAGCAAAAAAAACCATTGAGGTCAAATGGAGTTGGCCATTGTTCTTGTTCCCCGGCTGTAACAGAGGTTGGAATACAAAAATGCACGGAACCACATATTATTCTGTCAGTGTGAGCTCGATGGGCTGTGGCCTAGGCTTCGGATCCCTCTCTGGTGGCCTTAAACGGGTACAGGTTGGGATTTGGGACGCAGCTCTTTTTGCTTTGTACCACTACCGGATCTCCATCATCAGCTTTGCAAAATTCCAGCGTGCAGTGCACTGTTACTGTTACTACCAGCGTTTTTTGGAAGCGGATCTCTGTATTAGCTATGCAAGAAGCACAGCGCCATGTATTATGTTCGATTCAAAACGAACAGTCAAGTGCTATAATATTTAAAAAAACAGTAAAATTGCTGCAGTGATATTTCACCGTTTACTTACAATGCCGCTGTCAGTTCACAGTTCACACGGTCTGGTCCTATGCAGATCCGGATCCGCGATTTTTACGCTTTGAAGTAGCACTGCAGTCTGAAACTTTCTCAGAGTCCGTCCAAGTACACGTCATATGCATGCAATGATATTTTTTTTTTTGAAATAAAAAAAGGATTGGCAATGATGTAGGTTCGAGTCGCGTCACGACATGGAGTAGAACACCGTGTGATGTTCTAATCTGCATACGTGGCAGCAATACCGTGTGTCCTGGCAACAATCTGGAATCTGGGTCCTACCACTATCGGAGTTTCCTTTTATTTAGTTTTCGAGCACCTGTACTACCAGGATTGCACGTCAACAACGGAAAGATCACAAAAACAAATCAGCTCGTCGAAATTGATTTTTTTATTTAATTCTTTTTTAATATTGCTTTAAAGTTAATACCACGAACTTTATTTCTAATTCTGACCCTTTTGGTCACGTGGTCAAACCGTTCTGTTATGCCACCGGTATCGGTGTGGCCCAACATGCCACGCAAGCCCTGGCAGGCGCGTTGTGCCAGCGTGGAGGGGTTGCGTGGCATCTGTCTCGTCATATCTCATGGCGTGACGCGTTGTTTTGTCACGCCAGCTTTTGTGGTGTGACAGTGGGGACTTAAAACTTTCGGCGTAGCTAGTTATACATTTCCTCCCATCTTCCTCCTAAATCTCGTGTGCCTCTCCCTCCCGCCGCCGAACGTCCTCTCCCGCCGATCGTCATCCACCCGGTGGCATCACCCGGAGGGCGTCATCCCCTGTGCTAGCCGTCCTCCCCTTGCTGGCCGCCTCTCCCAGTTAGCCATCCCGGCAATGACAGTCCTCCCTCGGCGGCCGTCCTCCCCGTCGGTTGCCCTCCTCTTGGTCTTCATACACCCCGTGTCGGCCGTCACTTCTTGCCCACTCCCCTCCCCATGACCAAAGGTAATAAGCGGCAATTCATGAATATTTCTATTTTCAAGTAATTCGAAGCATATATGTTACTCCGCCATGATATTTTGCCACACAAATATGAACAAGAGCACTGATGCTTCAGTGCTAATGAATTATTATAACCAAAATGTCTACAGTCATGTTTGCATGGATTAGCAATTGCTTTGCTAATGGTTAGTGTATTCAAAATGTCTTTAGTTAATTAGCCACCAACTGGCCGTCACTAATTTTTTTCCTCAAGATGTCTGTAGTCAAAATGTTTGCATTTTTGTTTTTTTTTGAACTAGGGTGTTTTTCACCCCCTACATGGGTTGGGAATTGAACCCAAGACCTCACACTCGTGCATCCCACGCACCATGCCATCCGGGACACAAGTTTTGTCATTGTTCCAGTGTATCGAGAGGTGTTCTATTAGCATGTAGTTGAGCACAATATTTGGGCGACTATTTGATAAGTAGTTTTCTGACAATGACATCTGACGATATGAACTAGATCCAGACAGTTACCGTAAGAATAACTCAAGCTAAACTATCTCACTGTTGAGAACACAATAGACTCCAGTGACGGACCCAGGATTTTTAGGATAGGTGTTCGGACTTCAGAACTAGGTTGTTCAGATATGTCGATACCAATACGTTGATACTGTGAGATGTCATGCCCCCCTCCCCAAAAAAACACTGATATGATGCGCGTATATATAATAAAATACAAAAAAACATAGAAATTAATGATTTCATACTCGGAAATGGGCGATATAAGGCAAGCATAATGACATGAATTAAACAGCAAATTATAGATATTAATGACAGTTGAGGAGGTGAAAACTATGAATAGAGCTATTTTTGCTCTATGCTTCTTATTTTACTGAGTAATGTTGTTGCAGGGTGCGGCCAAGACTTGTGTTGGGTGCTTGGCCGTTGTTGTTTTCTTTATTTTCTGTTATGAGCTGTAGCAGCCATATTGCTAAACTTTATTTTCGTCCTCTAATAGTGATCAGTAGAGGTCGTGTCTTCTTTTTTTAAAAAAAAAACAACTTGTGCTTGATCTTGGTCGTTGTTGTTTTCTCACTTTTTTTCTATTCCAAGTTATATAAGTTAGACTACTAAAACTTATTTTCTTCCTCTAATAGTTATCGGTAGAGCTCTAGCCTTCTTTTTCATTTTTTTTTATAGATGCATACCTTGATGATCCTGCTCTCTTTTGCTTTTTTTTTCCCATCAGCAAAAACCCAATCTAAGAATGTTCCTTCATAGAGCAAAAATTAGCATGTAAATATATGTAACAAGGGCCCAACTATCTGTTCATTGCACAAGGCAAAGATTGTATTTTTGTACAACATTCGTTAGAAAAGAACCAAGAAAGCAGAGGAGAGGCTAGACTCCAGAAAGAACCGAAGCTGGAGCGGAGCAGGGCCAGGGAGAAGAAGTGGAATGCGCGAAACACACCTAGATCTGGAGAGAGGACGAGAGTTGAATATGCTGCTCCCTTCCCGCCGCCACACTCCCTCCTGGACACCGTGTTGCTCCCTTGGTGCCGCCCGCTCCCTTCTTCCCTATTTGTCGCGCTACCATCCACTTGCTCACGTTGCATCTCTATTCCCTCGCGCAGGTGCGTTGCCACATGCTTGCCCTGTGCCGCTTCACGCCTGCTTGCCGTCGTGTCGTGTTCACCGACCGTCGCTCACCTTCGTAGCCCGTGCCTCTACTCATTCGCCACTTGGAGGTCGAAGCCCCCCCCCCCCCAACCACCCACGCACACACACAACCACAAGATGAGAGAGAGAATAGAGGTTAGGGTTTGGTGGGCTGAAGTAGGAAAGAAAATGAACTTAATGTGTTACATGGGCCACGCGCGAGGTGTAGAGAGTGCGAGCTAAATTTATTTGCGGACACAAATATATGGTTTTGGCCTAACTAATAACATATACATCTAATATACCTATTATATACCACATATTTTGAAGAAAAAAAATGGGTGTTCGGCTGAGCACCCATGAACCCTTAAGGGTCCGCCCATGATAGACTCTTTATACAAAGTCCGCACCACTAGGTAGTGTGATTACCAGCATTTGTATGTCGTTTTTGGATGTGATTAGAGGTTCCTGGGAATTAAAACTTGTAGAGAGGCATGGCTATACTTGTAATATCATTGATCACCTTATGCGATCTTGATTTATGTAATGTGCTAGTGAAAGAATAATTCACCATTATTGTAATGGTGGGTTTTCATTTCTAATTTTGGTTAAGGGGTTAGAATGCTCATCAATTTACCAGGTCTATGCCAAGAATGGAAGCAGCTAGGTGGCATGTAGAATTCATAATGAGTTCTGACATTATATCTAGAAGCCTGAAACATGATATTACGGTTATAAACAATTGAGGTCTATATAATTAAAATGACTAAAAGTAATCAAGTGTAATTACATAAATCAAATATAGGCTGAAGGCGAAAAAATGTGACTTACCTCATTTCTGAATACCTAATTTTCCAAACGAGTGGTTCGTGGCACTCTGAGTGTGTAGCTCTAGCGTACCCAGTAGTGAAGTCTTACGCGTACTCAGGAATGAACCCTGAGCGGTCCCAAACACGTTTGAGCGATCTCAAGAACGGAATCTCAGGCTTACCTGGGCACATGGATCTAGGGTAGTGTAGGTTTGCAATCATAGGTAAGCTCTGAGCGGTCTCAAACACTGTGATGCGATGAATGGGTGTATGCATGTGACTCTGTTTGAATGAAATGAGATGACTCTGTTTGAATGAAATGATTACATGAAAATTATTGTTCAGAGTTGATATATGAGATGATTGATGGATGGTTCATGTTAAATGAAATGATACGACTGATGGATGAAATTATTACATGAACTGTTGTTTGAATGAAATGATTGAAGTTAGGCATAGATGTAACTTTTTTTATTACAAAGGTTCTATCACGCCAGTATACCTGGCGTGACATAACGTACTAATCATGCCGTCCGCCCTGGCGTGATAGCACTTAGCATTGAGAGTGACGACGTTTTTTGCAAGTCATCTGGAACGGCACAAACCCCACGCCAGGGATCCTGGCGTGACAATGTGGTCCTGTCACGCCATGTATCCCAGCGTGACAGGACTTGGCACTAGAGCGCGTAAACGTTTGACAACCCTCTGGAAAGGCAAATGCCACGGCGTGGTAACACATTTATGTCACGCCAGGTATCCTGGTATGACAAAGTAGTCCTGTCACACCATATATCCCGACGTGACAGGACTTGGTATTGACTTGCGATCTGGAACATAGCAGACCCTAGTGTGGCAGCACTGTTAGGCCACGCTAGGGCCCCTCACGTGACAGGACAAGTCAACAAAATGCCTATCTCTCTCTCTCTCTCTGGCCCCTATCTTTCTAATTAACTAACAACTCTCTTTACTGACTGTAACTATAACGCTACTCTCTATAAAGTAAGGCGTGACAACACTCTAGTCGTTAGTTTTTCAGATCGACATGATAACACTCTACCACCCTAGCTTTTCAGACCGAAAAGACAGGACTCTGCAAAACAGGACATGACCACTCTCTGCAAAGTAAGACGTGATAACACTCTGCCTTGCCAGCTTTTCAGATCTACATGACATCACTCTACCTCCTCGCCTTTTCAGACCGAAAAGACAGGACTCTGCAAAGCAGGACGTGACCACTCTCTGCAAAGTAAGACGTGACAACATTCTGCCTCACCAGCTTTTCAAATCAACATGACAGCACTCGGCCTCGCCAGCAACTTTTCAGAAAGACAAGACAACATTTTGCCTCGTAGGCTTCTCACATGAATTTAGCTACACCATGCCAATCATGTGGCTTATAAAAGGAGGTGGAAGATATCTTGGGGAGAACACTACACAACCAAACCCAACACTACACCAGAGTTTGCTTCACCATGCCGGGATGGACAAGATGCAGCAGAAGCAATGGGACAAGATGACGAAGCCATGGGACAAGATCTACAAACTCGCAAGGGCTGCCACCGTCTGGGACGAACAAGCGGAGCGTGCCAGGAGGGCACCTCCTCGCAATGACGCCCCCGAAGCAGAAACCCCTACCAGAACATTCCAACCGAGCTGCCCCTCTGTTGGTGTAGGGACACATGCAAGTTCTTTAAGTCCAAGCAGCGGCTCTGCCTGGGCATGCGTTACTGGGGTTGCGCGAACTACTCCTGTGACTATTCCGACCGCCGTTGGGACACGAGCAGTTATCGACAGCTAGTAAGAACTAGTTATACTATGTTCCCCTACCATTTCTTTTTCAAAGTACGCACTAATAACCTCTCACGTCTACCCTTAGTCCCTGGATCCGCTATGTGACTACCACAAGTGGATCGACCAGGAGATCCACCCACGCGGCCAGTGGTGAATCGACTACAATGAGTAGGATGCCAAAAGGGCCTACAAGATCCAGGAGAAGGAGCACCGCAACGAAGAGCAAAACGAGTGTATCCGTCGGGAGAGGAATGCTCATTTCGAGGCGTGCAGGCGCAGGGAGCGCGGGGCTCGCGAGAAAAAGAGGGAAACGGGGGGCCAAGGCCAAGGAGGCCGACAAGAAGTATAACACTGAGCTCGCAATGAAGGGTAAATGGCTCCGGTCCACGCAGTAGATCGACCCATTCCATACTAGTCCCCCGAAGGTCGAATTTATTTCCATTCCAAAAAGACGCACATGTATCGTAGGAGTACTTCGGTTTGTTGCATCATGCATGATGTTGTTTCTTATATACGTAACCAAACCCTGTGCACCGTGTAATTCCCAGCTTTATTATAAAGTCTATTTTAATTTGCAACTGCAAATCTCGTCGACTTTTCAAATTCAATTCTTCGCGTAGTAAGGCATCCAACAACATAAAAAAAATCGTGTTATGGAAGTTAGCACGAAATGGTCTATGACCTCAAAGTGACGATGAGCACCACCTATCATTACAATAGGTTTTCATGATCCGATTAAATTCAATTTCAAATCTTGTCTCTTTACAAGCAAAACATGAGTTACAATAAAAGGAAATTAATTTGGATCGAAAGGATTACTTGAGAATCGAAATTCCATAAATCAAGTACAAATTAAATTCAACCATGAGCTTGATTCATAATTTAACAATCATTGCAATTATGACCATGAGCTCGATTCATAATTTAGCAATCATTGCAATTACGCATGCGAAAGTGAAAAACATTAGGCCCTGTCACGCTAATTCTCATGGCATGACAAGGTAGGCGACAAGGACCTAATAATCCTCATTTAATTGTTTATCTGTAATTCTTATTATGGATAATAATACCATCATATGGTTCTTGAGTATACCCCTTAATGTTCATAAGGGAGAAGCTGGAGTCGTAAGACCTTCTACGACTACCATGTGGTCGTAAGTTCTTATACAACCACCCCATAGTCACAAGTCCTTATACGACTACATCATGGTCATAAGTTTTTCTACGACCACCACGTGGTCGTAAGTTCTTCTACGACCACCATATGGTCATAAGTCCTTCTACGACCAGGTCAGTTACGACCACCCTATTAATTGATTGAGCTTGCAGACAAGTAGGCACAATTGATTAGGGCATCTAAACAGTTAGTATATGTTGTTATTCTCTAGAATAATTGCACGATTAAACTCTTTGTCCTGATGATAACCGCCTAGCGACGTGGAGACGTTACTACTCCAACAATAATCTCTAGTAACTGCTTCATCATCTAAAGCGTTGAGGCGTCTTTTGGACTGGAGAAACCACCGCCCACTTCGAGCACTATATAAAAGACGGGATTAGCAAACAGAGGGGGCGGAAAAAAAAAGGCGCAATCAGGAGCACAAGACATTGGACTTTGGTCTTTCCCTTGATCTGTAACCAGCATACTCAATATAGCCACACAGAAGTAGGGTTATTACTCTACGGAGAAGACCTAAACCTGTATAAAAATCCTTGTGTCATTCTCTCTACATGATTTAAGTCTTGGAGACCCCCCTAATCAAACAATCATTATGTAAGATCGGTTCTAAAACACCGACAGTTGGCACCGACCGTGGGGATCTTCTCGTCAACAGGTTTCCTTCATTTTTCCCAACTCTAATGCTTCCATGGCAGGAGAGTGGAACGAGGAGAATTGGTTCGACTTGGCTGATTACGTAGATATCGACATGGATGCCGGCTTCAACTACGAACCAAGTATTATTTCATTCGATGGTAATATCGCCTCCAGAGATTATTCATCAGATCCAGGAGGCCATACCACCGATGGAGTTGAGGAGGGATCCTTATCCCCCACAACGTTATGTCCAACTGAGGGACCAGTTTCCTCGGAGGACAGGGGCCAATCCGACTACAATCAGGACTGTACCAAGGTAGGCTCATAGCATAATGAGGGTTCCCCATCCAAATATTCAAGTCCGTCCAAGACAGTCTGACCTAGCACGGCTAGTCCTGGAAGCCACCATTTCGGAGCTTCATCAGTATCTGGTGGTCATCTCTCTCCTGTTATCCCCACAGAGGATGGGGTCGAGCACGCTTTTCCTACGAGCTCGACCAGCCCCTCGTAGGGCTCACCTACAGACGGAGACGGTTATAATCCAGAATTCCCCTTCTTGGAGGGGCTTGCTCCAAGTCGTCATACGGTGTCTTTCAACTACTCCTCAAGCGAGGAGGCCTCAAATGCAAGTGAAGATCATCAACGGGAGGTCTTCGTTCTTCCCTTAGATAATGATCACTCTCTTAGAGACAGTACTGTGAACGCTCCCCGACGATCACACACTGGGACCTCTTGTGGCAATGGTGATGACACCTCTGGTGATGAACAGGGTCAACACTCTTATGAGCGTGAGGGAGATTCTTGAAATAATCGCACTCCATTGAGACAAACTCGAGGATCAGATATAGATGATCTTGAGACAACCCGACAGAGAAGAATTGCGACTCAGAGATATATGCCTGGGGGTGTCCAGTATCAGTCGGAGGAAGCTCAAAACTCCAACGCATCAATGATCTGCTTGAGAACCCATCTCGGGAACTTGCCCGAACGCCTGGCTACGACCTCTTCGCCGAAGAGATCTCATGAAGGCTTCAAAGCACAATGGCCAGACTCAAGCATCCTCGCTGGCATCATCCCAGAAGTCACTCTATCAGCTACTAGTTGTTCGAACAACTCACCACATGGAGATCTACGCGACAACAGGTAACGACTTTCTCCTAACATTAACTCTAGTCGGGGAAGAGTTCTTCGAACGCCTGATGATCAACAAGCTCTCAGGGGAGGTGATCGTTCACCACTCTAGCCTAGAAATCTGCAACAACAGGTGGAATACGAGGAGTATTGCCCTCATAAGGTTGAGACCTACCACAGGCCGGGTCCACCTACAACACAGATATCGTCGCGTACGATCACCTGGTGATACCAACCCCATTTCAGTAAGGTTCGAAATTCCATACCTGAAGTTTCTGATTCTTCTGTCATCATAGCTTTTAAGCAGGGAGTCAGTAGTAGAAGGATCACGGAAGATATCGCTTTAAATCCTCCTGCTACTGTCGCCGAACTCTTTGAGATGGCCGATCAATATGCGACTATGTAAGATCGAAGAGGCCGACTAGAGGGGGGTGAATAGACGTTTTTAAAACTTCTTTAGCTAAAACCAAGTGACTAGTCTTTACTAAGTGCACCAACAGAATGAGACTATATAAAGAGGGAAATCATACACATACAAGCAAGCAATTTAATATAAGGAATGTAAATTGCAATATAGTAAAGCACAAGAAATCAAAGCACAATGACACAACGATGTTTTACCGTGGTGATCGGAGACTTGCCGGTATCCTCTAATCCACGTTGAGGTAAGCCCAAAATCAATTGGACCGGCTCCACAAATTAAGCCAAACACCTCTGAGGTAAGTCCAACCACTTGGACCAGTTCCAACAAGAATCAACACCTCGATCCACTAGGGTTGCTCTCCCTCCACTCCAGAGATGGCGAGCACCAAGCCACTCACAAACGCCCGGGCCTTCTCACAGCCTTCTTTGAGAAGATCATCGGACCACGACGCCTCCACGCCGTCTAGGTGTCAGCAAACACCAAGCGTAACAAGTCGAAGACTCTCACTTGAACTAATCAAGTGTCTAAGCTCAAGTGGATACACAGTCCACTACCTAATGCAACACATGCAATTAGGGTTTGCCTCTCAAAGCTCACTAAGTGCAACACATGCACAAAAGAGTGTAGAGGGCTTGCTCTTAGCTCAAGGGAATAGTATATGGCACCAGCAACACTCCCACAACCGGCTAAGGTGGGTATTTATAGCCCACACACAAAAACTAGCCGTTGGGGGAAAGATTCCAGAGAATCAGGGGGGAATCGGTCTGACCGCCAACTAATGGTCGGTCTGACCGCCAACTAATTGATCGAGATGATAAAATTTCTCAAAAAGCGGGCGAAAGTGGCAAGAAGAAAGATAAGAAGACCAAGAAATCCAAGAACAAAGCGAAGGGTCAAAAGCCTCAAGTCAACAGTTCCAAGGAAGTTTTGGCCGTAAGCGATAAGAAGCCTCAAGGCTCCAAGCCATACTCCAATCGAGGTAATGACAAGCGCCCTGAAGGAAGAAAAAAAAGCGGAGGTGGTGCCCTTTTCATAAGAAGGGAGGACATGACCTTCGCAACTGCCGGGTTTTCAAAGAGAGGGAGGTTTGGATTTGAGAAGGTCTCTAGAGGGTATACGACTTGATTAGCGGCGGAGAATGCAAGAGCTTGATGAACATTTGGAATGATTTGGGAAAAGTAAGAACCCTATAATCAAACCCACAGTAAGTTTTTATAACCGCAAACCTGAGTTAAAGACGTGGCAACCCAACAGTTACCACCTCTTGGGAACCGCTCCAACAGATAGGTCTATGAGAGTCGATTGAGATTCTTTAATTCATCTGTTTGAGAAAATCAAGTCTGTCTTTACACCTCAAGCGAAATTACCTTCTTGACCAAGTTTATGTCTGGTCAAATAAAATACCAGTCGGAAAGGTTTTATTTCTGATTAACCATACTACGACCACTTTGTAGTCGTAAGATTTTCTATGACCACCTTGTAGTCGTAAGATTTCCTACAACCTTCTTGACCAAGTCTATTTCCGGTCAAATGAAATACTGGTCGAAAAGTCTTTCCTTCAACCACTGTTCTACGATCACCTTCTGGTCGTAAGATCATCTACAGCTCCTTTTCCAAGTAAGTTATTTTCAATTAAAGCTGGGGGGCTAGATGACGAGGATCTAATAATCCTCATTTAATTATTTATTTGTAATTCTTATTATGGATAATAGTACCATCATATGGTTCTTGAGTATACCCCTTAATGTTCATAAGGGAGAAGCTAGAGTCATAAGACCTTCTACGACTACCGCGTGGTCATAAGTTCTTCTACGACCACCTCATAGTCGTAAGTCCATCTACGACTACATCATGGTCGTAAGTTCTTCTACGACCACCATATGGTCGTAAATCCTTCTACGACCAGGTCAGCTACGACCACCCTATAATTGATTGAGCTTGTAGACAAGTAGGCATAATTGATTAGGGTATCTAAACAGTTAGTATACGATGTTATTATCTGGAATAATTGTACGATTAAACTCCCTGTCCTGATGATAACCGCCTAGCGACGTGGAGACGTTTCTACTCCAGCAGTAATCTCCGATGACTGCTTTATCATCTGAAGCGTTGAGGCGCCCTTTGGACTGGAGAAACAGCCAACCACTTCGAGCACTATATAAAGGGTGGAATCAGCAGACAGCAGGGGTGTAAGATCGAGGAGGCCAACTAGCGGGGGGTGAATAGGTAGTTTTAAAAACTTCCTGGGCTAAAACTGAGTTTTATGCGGAATTGTAAATCAATTCAGTTTTGCACAATTAAAGCCTAAATCAACTAGTCTTTACTGAGTGCATCAATAGTATGAGACTATAAGAAAGATAGCAATCATACAAAGATCTGTAAGCAATTTAATATAAGGAATGTAAATTGCACAACGTAAAGTACAAGAAATCAAACCACAATGATACATCGATGTTTTACCGTGGTGATCGGAGACTTGCCGGTCTCCCCTAATCCACATTGAGGTAAGCACAAAATCAATTGGACCGGCTCCACAAATTAAGCCAAACACCTCTGAGGTAAGTCCAACCACTTGGACTGGTTCCAACAAGAACCAACACCTTGATCCACTAGGGTTCCTCTTCTTCCACTTCGGACATTGCGAGCACCAAGTCACTACGCGTCCACACCGTTTAGGTGTCGGCAAACACCAAGAGTAACAAGTCGAAGACTCTCACATGAACTAATCAAGTGTCCAAGCTCAAGTGGATACACAATCCACTACCTAATGCAACACAAAGGACCCAAAATGGTACCTACCAGAAAAAACGTACCGCCACTTCATTTTCGGAACAACCATGGAGTGGTAGTTCCGCTGAACAATGCGGTCATACCACGATGCGGTAGTACCGCCAAGTAAAGCCCGAAACTACCGCACTCAGGGCTTGCAACCAACCCAAAATTGTGCTTCTCTGGAAATTACATACCGCCAACTAGGAATCGAAACAACCGGTTATGTAGTTCCAAGAAGACAACCCCTAAGATTATCATCGCAGTAGTTTCACCAACATAATGTCGGTACTACCGCTCTTTCTGAGAAAAGCACAAATAGCATCCAAAAACAAACTCAATTGCAAAGCACATTTACCAATTAATGAGCGATGCAAACAAGGGTTAAATGCAAGATTCTCAACAAGTTACAAAACACATTTGTCAACTTTTAGAATCAATACCACAAGGAATAAGGTACATGGACTTAAACCATTTGCAAAATACATTCGCAAACTAAAGTCACATGCTACAAGAATTATACATGAGCCTCGGCTATTTGCAAAACACATTCGCAAATATTGGCAACATGTTAATGAGAGCTAGAGCAAACACACTGAGCTATCAACACATGACTAACTCAAGCTACTAATCAAGACCCCTCTTAATAGTACGACAACCTATACTAGCAATTCGGTCTTCCATACAAACACCAAGACCAGTAAAAGACTAGAAACAAACCCTTAGCCCTAGCTAGTTATACCTTTGCCTTGCGCAAACACTTGAAGTTTGATGACGCACATCTTCACTTCAAGTTCAGGTTCTTGACTTGATAGTCATCAACACATGATGATTTCCTTTAATTCGGGATCTTGACTTGATGCTCATCAACACATGATGACATCCTTAATCTCGAGTCTTGATATGCATCAACACATGATGCATCCTTCACTTGCCCTCCAACAACACATGATGGATCTTCTCTTGACTTGATGATCAACTCATAATGTCATCCAAAGTCGCCAACTATGGAACTCAACCTATTTCACCAACTCATGGAAAATGTTAGTTCCACAATGTGATTGTCATTAGTTACCTCAACATTCCATTAACTCATAATGGTGGGACAAGATATTTCAATCTTTCCCACTTTGGTAATTGATGACAACCACTTCAATTACAAATAATTGAATGTAGATTGGTATGAGTATATATAGACTACACAAGTTGTATATACTCAAAAGGTATGTTTCAAAGTAGAGATCAAGGATCAATACTAATGAAACCACAAAACATAAAGTGAACTCCCCTTAAATGTGTGCATACACAAATGCATAATAGAACCATATGCACATATTCAAGTTAGACTTTTGGTGGAGTTCAACCTATATTTTGGATCCGAGGAATGCAACAAGATATAGGAATATGATGTCGAATGCATACCTCTTTGATTGTCACCTTTTCATTCAAATAAGACTACACAATAAGTACATCAATAAAAGTGTTAGTCTCACAAATGGATTTGTCATTAATAACCAAAATACTCCATTAACTCATAATGGCGGGTCTAGATTCTTCAATCTCCCCCTTTTTGGTGATTGATGACAAATCCTTTAATAATAGCAATATTTGGATATAAATCAACATAAGATAAGAATTTAAGCTATTTGATTATTTGCATGACACAAAGCTAACTATGCATGGAATAAGGTGAAAACATCCTAATGTTCTCCCAAAACATTCTCCCCCTTTTGGCATTAAACACCAAAAATATAAAATAAATCGAAGCCAAAAGGAGTCTTTGCAAATAAGTTTTCCTATATACTAGTTTTCCCAAAACGTTTTTCATTTTCACTAAGAAAACCCCTTTTAGGAAAAACTCCCCCTTACACAAAGGTTGTACTCTTTTGACACACAAAGGCTTTCTCCATCCAATCAATATCTCCCTCTTTGTCATCTCTTTGAAATATATCCATCCAAAACTCAAGATGACTACAAAGTTTCTCATTTGACCATAATTTGCAACCAAATTCTCCTCCTTTGCCAATAAGCACCAAAAAATGTCTACATGTGGATCACACTTGTAAGATAGTCGTTGAACATCACTTGTAGAAACCACATGTTGACAAGACTTGAAATTGCAAAGTGCTTGAACTTCTCTCGCAAAGATCTTCAAAGAAGTATCCAAAGAGAAGAGGGAAAGAGAATCTACTCGTACACGAAGAGTACATGAGCTTTGTCAAGAGAGGTAAGATCGGCAAGGAATGAGATTAGATACAACTTTGAAGGAATAAGTTGATATCACTTGTAAAAATACCACTTGTAAAGACAAGGTTGAATCTCATGCCGAGGTCAAGATGATCAATAGAAGCTATCACTTAGAAAGAATACCATTTTTATGATAAAAATATCATCATGCGAACAAAATGGCATATGGAGTCAAATAGGCAATTAAGGGTAGCTTGCGAATACAACAAGGATCAATTTGACCAAAGGAAGCAGCCAAAATAGGTTTAGAATTAAATTGAATTGAAATGGCTGTCTTGACAGATAAATCGGTAGTACCGCAATTAAAAGGCCGGTAGTACCGATATTCGGAAGTACCGCGGTTCAAAGGCTTTAGATTACTAGTAGTAATCTTAAAAAAGCAGTAGTACCAATCAGTAATACCGCCGGTAGTTCCGATTTTTCTGGAACTTCAAGGATAGATATTGGAATGAAGAGATATGCAAATGATCCCTAGTTTTACACTTAAATAAATGACATTTAGGATCATTATGCATGGGATAGAAGATAGAAACTTCAATGAATATAGTTTTTATGAATTAGTCTTTTGTTTTTGCAAATGAAACTTATTTTGATCAAACTTCTTCAAAAGATCCAAATTGAGCATATGTTAAAATTTTGAGCATCCAATTTTATGTATGAGTCATTAATACCATTAAGGACCTATTCATGTGAATAAATTAGGATCAAATGGCAAAACTCACTTCAGTGCTAGAAAGTGACCGTTTATGTCAAAATATGATTTTGGACGAGTTTCAAAATCAAATAGCTTTGTCTAGATTGGCCTTTTGGAAATCTTATGAATACCAAAAATGTTTAAGATAGCCAACTCTAGGATATTCCTTTTGCGACCATTTTTAAATTCTTTTTAGAAAAGATTTTACAAGAAAATCTAGTTTATGTCAAAAATAAGATATTATGATCTAGAATTTTGGCTAGAAACTCATTTTTACTTGAAATAGGTTTTTCTTGAGCCAAAACCTTTGGGAAACCTTTGAATATAATTTGTATACATTTTGCACCTAATTTTTCAAAGGATTACTAATAGTTATAAATTTTTTGACTTTTGGCTAAAAGGCTCAATTTTGAAAAACATTACTAGCACTTAATTTATTTGGGCACACTTAGGGATGTGGTATACATGATCATGATTTAGCACTCCCTCGTAGTGTGCCACTTACTATCTTGCTCAATATTTTAATAATGAAGATTACGAACAAGAGCAAGAACACCCTTTTAAGATTTTTCATGGAATGCAATCTACACAAGGTATAAAGGGCTAGATACTTCAATGTAAATACTTGTTACCGAGATAGCATTGGTTTATGATATGAATTGATTTTCTTCAAGCTTGGCTCCATATTTTGCATATGAAGGAATCCACCTCTTCATGGGTAAATCAAACCTCCAATGCTTCTCCAAGTACCTATTTATCATTTAAGTACCTTTTGGTACCCAAACTCGGTTGGATCCTTGAATGTTAGTCATAATAGATTTGGACACCCAAATGGCCCTAACAATAATCTTAGGTGAGCCAACAACCCTAACAAACACATTGTCGTATTTATCCTTCCTAAGCAAATAATGATCATAATAAAGAATAGGCTTAGGAAGATATCTTTGGGACATTGTTTACCAATGTGTCCCTTTTTTCGATAATTGTAGTAAGTTGGGCTTTTGTTTTCCTTACTTGTCTTCTTTTCTTGGTCCTTGCTGGTTTGCCTCTTCTTTGAAATTCTTGACTTGACATCCATTTAATTTGGGCACACCGAGGCTTTGTGGCTCTTCTCATGGCAATCAAAGTACTTGACATACTTCTTCGTGTGTCTTGCATTGTGCCTTGTCTTGCTATTCTCCTTCTTCTTGAAGATAAAACCAATCACTCTCTTGTCATTCAAGCTTCGTTGCTTGCTTAAGATATCATCAAGAGAGGTATTCCCTTTATAGCACTTTTCCAAGTCATCTGTCAAATTCTTGACTTGGGCCTTGAGCTCATTATTTTCCTCTACAATATTAGTCTCACAAGACATAGAGGGAATAGAAGGATCTATTTTTGTGCAACAATGTATATCAAGCAAATCATCACAAGAGGTGGATATGCTAACCTTAGATGAAATGCAAGGGCTAGGAGCTATGCATGGCATATCATCTGATAAATTACATGTAATGCCTATATCCACCTTAGAGCTAGTGAATTTCTTGAGAGGGAGAGACTCATGCTCTTCTTTTAGCATGTCAAAATTATTTTGAATAGAGATATGCTCTTTCTTCAAAACTTTGAATTTTGTTTTCTCTTTCCCAAGATATTCATTTAGATCCTCTAGCATATCCATCAATTCATCATATGAAGACTCATCATCATCATTTACCTCATCATTACCTTTTTCCATGAAGCATGTGGACATGTCAAACAGTGATAGAGCCTCATTTGCATTTGAGAGGTTGATAGATCTTCCTTTATGGCTAGTCCGACAAAATGTCTTCTTTTGTCATCCTTCTTCTTTCTCGATGATGACTTGAGCTCTTCTTCATCTTCACCATCATAAGGACACTTCGAAGCAATGTGTCACAATTTTTGACAATTGTAGCACCTTAGAGTCTTATGGTGCTTTGTACTTGAGGATGAGCTTGAATGCTTATGTGAATCACGTCTCTTCATTAGATCTTCCATTTTGTTCATGAGAGTGACCAATTCTTCTTCAGTGTCATCATATTCCTCATCTTGATCCTCATCTTCACTTGAGTCATATGTAGCTTTGAAAGCATGAATTCTCTTGCTTGAAGTTGAGGCCATCTCCTTGAGCTCATCTTTGCCCTTCTTGTACATTTCATTTGTGAGGAGATTGCCCAAAAGGGTGGTAGGAGTTATCCTTGGAAATTCGGATGAATTGAGAAATAAAGTCACCATGGTCTCATATTTGTTCGGTAGAGCCCTAAGCATCTCGCGCACAATATCAAGATCAGTTAAATCACAAGATAGGCCCTTGAGCTCATTTACTATGTTGATCATTCTAGAATACATCTCATTGATGCTCTCATGAGGTAACATGGTAAATGACTCATATTTGAGCTTTAACCAATGCAATTTGGTTTCTTTGACCGTAGAGGTTCCCTCATGAATTTCCATAAGAGTTGTCCAAACATCATGAGCATTTTCAAGATTGCTCACTCTATTGAACTCCTCTACACTCAAAGCGCTATATAGAGCATTTAAAACTTGAGCATCGTGTCGCAAGTTTTGCTCTTCCCTTTGAGTGGGGTTTTGTGAATCAATTGGAGTAGCAAAACCCGCATCAACAATTCTCCAGAGGTTAGGGTTCATGGCCTTAATAAAGATGGTCATTCTAATTTTTTAATGTGCATAATTTGAACCATCAAGGTGTGGTGCTCTACCAAAGGAGAAACCCTCACTAGCCATCCTTTACTCTCTAGGCGGTGAAGCCTAATAAAATAAGAGACCAAGCTCTGATACCACTTGTAAGATCGAGGAGGCCGACTAGAGGGGGGTGAATAGGCGGTTTTAAAAACTTCTTGGGCTAAAACCGAGTTTTATGCGGAATTGCAAATCAGTTCGGTTTTGAACAATTAAAGCCTAAATCAACTAGTCTTTACTGAGTGCATCATACAAAGATACCAAGCCACTACGCCTCCACGCCGTCTAGGTGTCGACAAACACCAAGAGTAACAAGTCGAAGACTCTCACATGAACTAATCAAGTGTCCAAGCTCAAGTGGATACACAATCCACTACCTAATGCAATACATGCAATTAGGGTTTGCCTCTCAAAGCTCACTAAGTGCAACACATGCACAAAAGAGTGTAGAGGGCTTGCGCTTAGCTCAATAGAAATAAATATGGCACCAGCAACTCTCCCACAACTGGCCAAGGTGGGTATTTATAGCTCACACACAAAAACTAGTCGTTGGAAGAAAAGATGCTGAAAAATCAACACGAGCGGTAATACCGTCGTTCATCAGCCGGTACTACCGCACCTCCGCTGACACACAATAAAGGCTATATCAAACCTTCTGAAATATCCGTTAGAAATGTGGCGCGGTACTACCGCCAAATATCATGCGGTACTACCGCTGGCCGGTCATACCGCACAATAAGAGCGGTACTACCGTTTCACAAAGGACCCAAAATGGTACCTACCAGAAAAAACGTACCGCCACTTCATTTTCGGAACAACCATGAAGCGGTAGTTCCGCTGAACAATGCGGTCATATAGCGATGCGGTAGTACCGCCAAGTAAAGCCTAGAACTACCGCACTCAGGGTTTGCAACCAACCCAAAATGGTGCTTCTCTAGAAATTACATACTGCCAACTAGGAATCGGAACAACCGAGTTTCGGTAGTTCCACAGCACAACCTCGGTACTACCGCAGTGCGGTAGTTCCGCCAACATAACGTCGGTACTACCGCTCTTTCTGAGAAAAGCACAAATTGCATCCAAAAACAAACTCAATTGTAAAACACATTTGCCAATTGATGAGCGATGCAAACAAGGGTTAAATGCAAGATTCTCAACAAGTTGCAAAACACATTTGTCAACTTTTAGAATCAATGTCACAAGGAATAAGGTACATGGACTTAAACCATTTGCAAAATACATCCGCAAACTGAAGTCACATGCTACAAGGATTATACATGAGCCTCGACTATTTGCAAAACACATTCGCAAATGTTGGCAACATGTTAACGAGAGCTAGAGCAAACACACTGAGCTATCAACACATGACTAACTCAAGCTACTAATCAAGACTCCTCTTAATAGTACGGTAACCTATACTAGCAATTCGGTCTTCCATTCAAACACTAAGACCAGTAAAAGACTATAAACAAATCCTTAGCCCTAGCTAGTCATACTTTTGCCTTGCACAAATACTTGAAGCTTGATGACGCACATCTTCACTTCAAGTTCGGGTTCTTGACTTGATAGTCATCAACACATGATGATTTTCTCTATTTCGGGATCTTGACTTGATGCTCATCAACACATGATGACATCCTTAATCCCGAGTCTTGATATGCATCAATACATGATGCATCCTTCACTTGCCCTCCATCAACACATGATGGATCTTCTCTTGACTTGATGATCAACTCATAATATCATCCAAAGTCTCCAACTATGGAACTCAACCTATTTCACCAACTCATGGGAAACGTTAGTTCCGTAATGTGATTGTCATTAATTACCTCAACATTCCATTAACTTATAATGGTGGGATAAGATATTTCAATCTTTCCCTCTTTTGTAATTGATGACAACCACTTCAATTACAAATAATTAAATGTAGATTGGTATAAGTATATATAGACTACACAAGTTGTATATACTCAGAAGATATGTTTCAAAATAGAGATCAAGGAACAATACTAATGAAACCACAAAACATAGAGTGAACTCCCCTTAATTGTGTGCATACACAAATGTATAATAGAACCATGTGCATATATTCAAGTTAGACTTTTGGTGGAGTTCAACCTATATTTTGGATCCGAGGAATGCAACAAGATATAGGAATATGATGTCGAATGCGTACCTCTTTGATTTTTCACCTTTTCATTTAAATAAGACTACACAATAGGTATATCAATAGAAGTGTTGGTCTCACAAATAGATTTATCATTAATAATAAAAAAATACTCCATTAATTCATAATGGCGGG
This sequence comes from Phyllostachys edulis, assembly GCA_036346405.1. Classification (NCBI taxonomy): domain Eukaryota; kingdom Viridiplantae; phylum Streptophyta; class Magnoliopsida; order Poales; family Poaceae; genus Phyllostachys; species Phyllostachys edulis. The sequence goes on from CM070550.1 coordinate 107,158,079, forward strand.
TCTAGATTCTTTAGGGGGGCGAAAAAAAAGGGCACAATCAGGAGCACAAGACATTGGATTTTGGTCTTTCTCTTGATCTGTAACCAACATACTCAATATAGCAACACAAGAGTAGGGTTATTATTCTCTCCGGAGTAGGCATGAACCGGTATAAAAATCCCTATATCATTCTCTCGGCGTGATTTGGGTCTTGAAGACCCCTCAAATCAAACAATCATTACGTAATATCGGTTCTAAAACACCGACAGTAGGCTTGTCACGCCATGAGTTACGGCGTGATAGATGCCACACAAGCCCTCCACACTGGCCCGGCGGACAGACGAGAGCTTGTGTGGCATGTTTTGTCACGACGGAGACAATAGTGTGACAGCACGGTTTGGCCATGCCACAGGTAGTGGCGTGGCTAAAGGGGTCATAATTGGAAATAAAGTTCGCGAGAGATTAACTTTAAAATAATATTAAATAAAGATTAAATAAAAAAATTCATCGAAATTACGTGTATCATGATGGCATGCTCTCTATAGTCCACAGCGTTGGTCGTGCGCATACCACGCCACGATTAACTACTGTTTTGTGATGAAGCAATTGTAATTAACAGTATTAATTCAGGTGAGACCGGTACAGGGTTAGAACATCCTGCGGCCGTCAAATTTGAGTTCATCAGCATTAGGGTATGTGCAATGGTACAGACAGTTGCTATCTATAGCAACTCTCCATGTCACCTATAGATAACATTATAGATAACTCATACAATGGTACAGACAGCTGCTGTCTTTTTAGTTGTCATTATGGAACATACAATCTTTTAATGCTTTTCTTGTTTCTGGTGCTATAGTCGGCTACAGGATTGTAGACATCATCTTTCTTTCTCTTTAGTTTTTTCCATCTACATCAGCAAAAATCCTATATAGCAGTGACTGTAGATGACTGATTTAAGTTTATTGTATATGCTCTTAGACGAAAACTCAAAAGCAGTACGTTCATGCACTGAAATTTGAGTCGTTCATTAAAATTTCAGATGCCATAATGTGCATAATGACCATCAAACATCGCAGCAGTAGATATGAACCACCACATATCTGAACCATCTCCCGACGTTCAAAATTTTGGTGCGTGCCTTCACGCACACAGGAGTTCAATTACCTAGGTAGGGTAAGCTTAATCCCAGAGACAGCAACATGTGACCGAACAGCAGTGTGAGGACATGCCAATCTAATCCTAAATACTTCGGTTGCGAGACAACGACCTGCTCCACCAACAGCTTCGCTCCACGCTCACATGCGTCAACCAAAATGTTAGCATCTTTCACAGTAACATATATGCACTAGTACCGTGGAATATTTGCTACTTGGCGAGCACTTGAGGGACAGGTCGAGATTGAACTGAGGAAAAGATTGGCATCGGCTTTCTGATCGAGACGTTCTTTCAAGAACGCCGTGCAAGCAACTCCTGATAGCAAGAAATCGGCCCAAAAGTCGTCGAAGCAGCAAGCCGTGTCTCCTAAGGATTTGCTGCTGCAAATCAAGGGTGTAGCGCAGAGAGTTACTCTGCAGGTGCCAACAAAAAGATTGTACTACTCTGTACATTGTCCCTGTCAGTGTGCATAGTCTCTTGCAAACAGTTCGTTGGATAGAAGAGTTGAATGGAAGTGTCAAAATGATTGATACGACCCTGACGATTTTTACACTGTTGAGACCTCGAGCTATGCTGCTAGGTTTGTTCTGGAACATGCATGAGTCCAAGTTGATAGCTGCAAATGGACAGAACATGGCTTTACATGGCGCTCGACACATGCTTGATTGATTCACGTTGTGTTGGACCAAAGCGATGACCGGAGGAGTGAATAGAAGTACGATTTTTTTTTAATTTTAATCAAATTTAATATATATTTTTTATCTTAATAGGTATGAGAGCTATGAAGATCAATGTATAAGCATAACAGAAGACTTGTATTGAATCCAATCAAAACCCCGAAGTAAAACAACCAAAAACTCAATTCACAATGAGTTGGACGGTCAGACCTCTTAACATAGGCGGTCTGACCTCTCCAAGGGGCGGTCTGATCTCCAGACCGCGAAGTGGATGTCCGGTCTTGAAGCCGTCAGGTAAAGGAGGGAGTCGATCATACTGCGGTACTCGCGTTGATCCACGGCTTCTCCTTTCTCGTCTAGATCGAAAGCAGTCGATATCGTCATAGGAGTGGCGATCGGTTTGCAATTTGTAGGATCGTTAATGACAATCAGAGGGGGTGGGGGTGAATGATTGTAGAAGATTTTTCGCACCGAAAAGAACTTGATGTAGATGCAGTCTCAGCCCGTGCACCGCCGGTGGAACTTCACGCAATTAATGACACCAACAGTAGAGCATGTTGCCAAATCCACACGAGCAAAAATCAGCACCACGTCGCGCACGGCAGAATCCCCTGATGTTGACGTGCAGCACCTTCAAGTGCCGCTTCGCACCGCCCTTCTCGAGTCCCTGATCCCCTAGATCTGTTCTCTGTTAACCCGGACGTGGCGATGTTGAACACAAGCAAAAACGCGACACACGAAAATCGCAGTGCAGAAAAAGATCAAGCGCTGGAAGCAATTAGTAGATGGGAATCTTTTTCTCAAGACAAAAACATCTACTTTTGTCTCTCACGGCCAAAACACCACACAGCCATCTTCTTGATTAACACAATGCACAAAAGTGTTTTTCTAGTTCACACTAGATGACACCAACAGCCGTCAACTCCATTAAGTCACGCTCGGCCCTGTGCCATGATCAACAGAAAAGCACGTCACCTGATGCCTCCAAAAGCCCCCGTTGGAGCCCTTACATCTACAGCCGCCGCACCTATTCAGCCGCGCGAAGCCCTCCAGGAGCCGCCGCCGCCGCTAGCAAATTTTCTGGAAAATAACCCTAACAACCGGTGTGTCTGTTCTGTTCGGCTTTTCAGGAGATATATATCTACAGCCGCCAGCTCCTAGTCTAATCTCCCGTGAATAGAACTAGGACTTCAAAACAGACTAGGACTCCAATACGTGTTCGACACGTACTCTTACGGCCTAATAGTCTTAGGGCTCAATACATAGGCTTTTACACCAGATTACTCAACTAATTTTGGACACCCTAAAACTGTCATGTGTCGTAGCCTCCGGCCGCACCTCCGTAGCTCCAACACACATCATCCATCTTTGATCTCCACACGCCCCAACTCGAGCCCGGCCGTCTCCTCCAGCATCCTCGACCCTCTGGACCATGACTTCGCACCAAGCCATCTCTTGATCATCGCCGTAGACCACGATCGCCTCCGAGTTATCTTGCACATGCAAAGACCAAAACAACATATTTCACCGGCACAAGTTCTTCACAACTTGACCGTCATTAGTCCACACACGCCACACGCCTCAAATAATCATCAGTACTCAACATTGTCAATTATTCATCAACTAAAATATACTAGACCTAGCCACGTGGTCTAACAATCTCCCCCTTGATGAATACATTGACAATACTTCAAGATTGTGAGATGAATTTTGAAAGAAAAGAAATTTGCAAAAAGAAAGTTTCAAAGCTGCAAAGCAAACTTCAAAACCACAGCTGAAAAACTCCCCCTCAACACAAGGAAAGCAATTTTCTCTAATTTTTTTTCTTCAAATTCTCCCATTTTTCTCCTCCTTTGGCAATGGAATCATCAAGAACTTCAGACAAGGAATAATTCTAAAACAAGGGAGCAAGGAGAGTAAAAATCAAGAAGCTTTGTAGATTATGCAAATCAATTTAATAAAGTAACCAAGCTATCTTGTTGAGTAGAGCTTAACAGGATCATATAAAATCATGTATCATGTAAGCAAAGATAAGACAAGTCAGTACCACTTGAAGGATGATTATGCAATTTTAACTTAATGACAGACATCTCAACAATGACTAAACCGATCATAAGCACCACAAAAAGATATCACCAAGGAAAGTGAGAGCCTAACAGCGAGACACAAGTTAAATCTAGATGAGCTAGCAGTATCATATAGCACCCTATTGCTTCACTTTCAATTCTTATTTGCATGTGGCATGCTTGTAGCATACTTCTTTTCAAGGGTGGCATGCTTGGAGCATACTTCTTTTCCTTTTAGCACTTTTGTGTGCATATTTTTCCTTTTGAATATACATAGTTATGTATGACATGTTTGAAGCATACTTCTTTTCATTTGAGCACTTTAGTGTGCATATTTTTGTTCTTTTGAATACCACAACTATGTATGGCATGCTTGAAGCATACATCTTTTCATTTTCTTTTCTCAACCCTTATATATATATATATATATATATATATATATATATATATATATATATATATATATATATATATATATATATATATATATATATAACATGCCAAATTGAGTGAGCATAACAGATTGCAATGAGAGACATACTTGTCAAAATCCAAGATTTAAAAAGACTCACAAACAAGCTCAATCTTTTCCATGGACATCTCCAAGTGATAACAATAATCAATCTAGTCAAAGAGTTCGCCATGCCATGCTTTAGTTCTAATGTAGCAAGTTTATTAAAAGCAGTCAAGATCAAGGCTACAGTGGTGCTTGTGCCTTTAAAACCGGCTTCACACACACACACACACACACACACACACACATATATATATATATATATATATATATATATATATATATATATATATATATATATATATATATATATATATATATATATATATATATATATATATATATATATATATATATAGTTTGTAGTCTCCACCCTTCGGTGGATCATGAGGAGGATGAGGCGGCTACCATGGGCAATCTCATCGAGCACTGCAAGTTCAAGAAGTCGGTTTGCAAGGAAAGCCAGTGGACATACAATTACCTAGATGTGCGTCGATAGGTAATTGGGCGTGACATCAAGAATGGTTGGTTGTCATACATGAAGATGGCTTCATGTATCGAACCAACCATTTCTTGATGAAATTACCTATGGACTTGATGTAGTCCATAGATAATGTTGCGTTTGCTCGGTAATCTTCCCTCGGTAATTTGGTTATCTGGTGATATATATATATATATATATATATATATATATATATATATATATATATATATATATATATATATATATATATATATATATATATATATATATATGAAGCCGATTTTAAAGGCACAAGCGACCATTGCTTGGAGGTTTTATTTATATATCACGGGCGGTTCGTGTTTAGAACCGTGCAGGATAGATAGTTATCACGACGGTTCGGTGTTAGAACCGCTGCATGATAGATAATTATCACAGCGATTCTAGATACAAACCGTGCTCAGATAGTGGTATATCGCGAGCGGTTACGAGTTAATAACCGCTCAGCGAAAGTATACATCACGCAGCGGTTCAAAACCGTTTGTGATGACCTCATGTCATCATCTTGACCCATAGACTCGAGCGGCTCACGAAACCGTGCGTGATGGTGTTTTTGAACCGTCTGCGAAGACCTTTTACGTAGTAGTGACACTATAAGTATTTGGAAGGCATGCACCAGATAACATTCTCCAAAAATAATCAACTGGGTCATCCAACCATGATAGTCAACGAATTCTACAGACACCTCTTTTGACCTCAACAAGCTGAACTTGATAATGCAGATAAAAGCTACCGAATCCTTCAAACACCCAACCATCTACTCCTAGCGTACACCATCAAACAATAGTATAGTACAACGTTATTTCCATCTCCCCTATCCCCTAATCGATGGCGAACCCCAAATACGATGAGAGACTCAACGAACTTCACACAAATCCTAGCAAATTTATCGCCTGGAGTACTCCCAGCATCCAAAAGGACAAGTTTTATGGTTACATCTATGAAAAGTTAGACGATTACTTACTATAGGATAACCTGACAACCACATCCCAAAATCGAAGCATCAAAACTGCGATTACAAAGGAAAAGATAGGGTTTCGGGGTAAGCAATAGACTTGCTCTGTATGGCATCATAGATCTAGCCCTTGATGGCCATGAGGAGGGGCTTCTTGGGGTCGGGCCCGTCGTACTGTCGAAGCTCCTCCCCGGTGACCTCTCCCAGCTGCACCTCGCGTGGGTGTAAGCGGGGCGAAAGCGATCACGACAGGGTCGAAACAACGCAGGTGCAATGGCGGCGGTGGCCGATCGCCATTTAGCGATGAAGAAGGTTGTCGGGGGCGACCACATGTACTCCTCGATCGCTGCCAGGCGTCTCCCACGCTCCACGACAGCCATCGCTTGCTTGCATCCCTCGATCCAGGCTTCGTTGGCGAAGAAAAATCACGGGGTGCATATGCGTTAGGGGTGGGGCAGGGTGGTTGCGAGGGGGGGGGGCAGCGGTTGCGTGAGGAGGAAACACGCGAGAGATGATGAAGAAAGGGGAATCGCGATTTGGGGTGCCCCCACCTATTGGCGCGGATTAGTTCGGGTGGGACGATCGTCCCGACTGCGCGGGGTAAACCCCATTCTTTATTAGTTAAGATGGTGAAATAGCAACAACACTGGGTTAACTATTTTGCATAAGTTAATATTAAAATGCAAATGTGTTGTGTGTACGTAGCCTATTCCGTGTGGGAGTGACCTGAGCCGATTTGAACCATGGAGCCTTACAGTGTTGATAGCTATTCTATGGAGACATGGCAACTAACTGCATTTGAGCAATGTGATGCATATATTTATAGGCATGTGTTCACCATCAGGATTCATAGATGGGAAAAAGGGGGAAAAAGAATTGATTGCAAATGTCAAAGATTGTAACTCGGTTGATGAGACATTCAATCATCTTTTGGTTGAAGTATACTTTCGAGTTTGGAGTCACGGGTGTCATGTTGTTGTTGTGTTTCTTCTGTTGTGACGTGGTGTTGGTGTCATATGGGCATCACTGTAAGATATGCCCAACTAAAAAGAGCCTAGTAAGACAAATGGCATACTGTGATCTGTGGAATTGTGGATGAAAAATGGTAACAAGAACTTCTGCAGGTCTTGTCTGGAATATGGAGAGCTGCAGATATGGTATGAGAAATAACTGGTTGTATTACAGTTAGCCCAGTCGGGAAATCAAATTACTGCAGCATGATATCGTTGCTTGTTTTGACTGACAAACAGTGAAACAATCTAACAACAACTTCAGAGAGAGAGAGAGAGACAGAATAATTCAAGTACCAACATCTGAATCACCAACTGAAATGGATCATGTGACCAAGTAAAGTGGCCCAAAGGCATCTCTGGTCAGTGCATGAGTCACTTTGTCAAGCTGCATGTAAGGCAGATCATCCTCATCAGCACCTAACGATGGCGAAAAACAAACTGCCGCCGTGCGGCTGGTCCGGCGAGCCAACTCGATGCATTCTCTGACCAGTATCTCCCCGGAGAGTAGGAGCGATGCATGGAATGAGATTCGACATGGGGAGGCTTCAGATGCCTTGATACTAGTTGTCCTCTTCTGGAACTTTGCCAAGAATGTGAAGTGCTTCTTTGAGTTTCCTTTTGCAGCTTGTAGGCCTGCATTGTTGAGTTGATGTTTTGTTTCTCCGTCTGTGGACTGAGATAATCAGAATTTACAACAAAAGTTAGGTTTCTTGCTTCTCTCAAGATTTCTTAACCGCAGGCTGTAACTTGTAAGCCTGTTTCATGATCCATGCTTTCCTTATTACTACTAAAATAGAATGTGCAGAAGTGATACAAGTTCAGAAATTACATTGTCAGGTAATAAATTATGGAAGACCAGCATGTCCTCAAGCTTCCTTGAGGATCTCTTATTTGCAGCTCGAGTACCTAAAGTGCATTCTTCATATCTTCTTGCTGCTTCTGTGAACTGAAATGAAATGCCTGCCATCAAACGTCCCGAGGGAGCCACTAGAAAGGCAGAAAGAGTGATTTGCTGTGACACCTCAGGTGTCTAAGGTGCATTTGAGGGACATCTTCAAGTTTCATTCACAGATAACTAACTACATGAGCTTCTAACCGACGTACATGAAACAGTACAAAAGCGCAGCATAAAGACATATCTTGGAAATGGCTGTGCTAAGTGCTACTGCTAACTATAAACAAACTATTTATCTCTGTTTGCTAGGACTTTTACTCAGATCATAGGCTGTCCTTGTTCCAGTTCACTCAAACAAAACAAGCACACGGTGGATCATGCAATTTTAACACAGAAGAAAAGGAATAGTGAAATGGAAAAGGCCATGCTATTCTGTAGAACTCTTGCAATGACATCGAAGGAACTGATCACCTTGCAACGATCGAGACGATGACTGTAAGTAGCCCCATGATCACAACTCTCGTTCATCTTTTCTGATCAGCTAACGATATATCCTCACCAGACAGCCAGCTGCAGAAATGAGCAAGAGGAAAGCAAGTTATGGATTATGATCAAGAAGTCCAAAACCTAAGGCCACTTGTAATCAAGAGGAACTGAGAAAGCCATGAATGAAGCAGCACAAGGTATTAGCAGCGTTGCCTCAAAGAAGTGGCAGGTGATCGAGCAGAGTGCAGCAGGCGCAAGAGGATGAAGGCAACGCCGGAGCAAGTAATGGCCGAGGCATTCAATGGGATGCCACTGAGATCCTTTCGCATTTAAGGTTGGTAGTAGTGATAGTTGGTATGAACAGATAGACTGAGACTCAGCAGATAGCATGGGCCAGGATCTGGCTAGCTAGCTAAGCTGCGTGCCTTGTTTCTGAAGCTGTAGCGGTCATGATTTGTGGTGTAACAGGGCAGGAGGAGGTTGATATGATTATGGCAGTGCACGAGTGCTCAGTCTTTGCGTTTAGCCAGTGTTTATGCAATGATTGGGAGGTCTGAGCTCTCATCAACTTTATACCTCCCGAGCTTCTGGGATACTTATTCTGATTTCTGATCAGTTGCTAGTCTAATTTGAAGTATGTCCCTGCTGCTTGTGTATCTGTGTCCCTGTGATCGCAGTTTCTTTTGAAGTGTGCATACCATGTGGCTAGCTGCTGCATGCGTACTGAACAAGCACTGTCTCACTGCCTGCAATCCTAAAATGTTTGGTGAAAACGTATGTGTTACTCACAGTCACATGATTCATCTGGGTGAGAGACACTGGACAAACACATGTGGGAGTCAGCAGATTTCTCGGTTCAGTGGGGGCCTTGGATGATTGTATCGATGAACATGAGTACATGACATTTAGGCTAGTACTGAGCATGGCTTCCCATCCTTGGGAGTTGGGACCAATTGCAAGGCCCTACTTCTCATTGATTCATTTCTTCTCTTTATCCTCGGAAGATACCTGCAATCTATACTCCAAGATAGTAGTATCATTTGGTTCACCTTCCTCTTGGAAGATAGACTGATAGTTGTGCTAGCGTGTGCAGTGTGCAGGGGCTCTTGCCGAAATCTTACACTGGAAATGTAAAGCTGCCCTAGGCCCCTAGCTCAGGACGCAACGGAGTGGCCCGGTTGGAGGCAGAGCGGGAAGCGGCGTAACTGGATAACGCACAGCGCAGGCGTAATATCGGCCTTGGCCCAAGTCGCGAAGACGGCCAGACGGGGCAGCGTCGTCGTCTTCATGAACGGCGTCTTTGTCGACACCGGCGAGCGGGAACAGGGTACGGCCATACGGGCGCCGGCGTTGAGGACGATGTTGGATACGGCCATACGGAACTTTCAGTTCACGCCCTTGCAATCTTCGGTATTTCCCTTCGCACCCTCCAAATTTGGATCGCGCAGAAAATTCGCGATCGTGGGCCGTTCGATCAGCGGTGTGCGTCTCGGATTGAAGGGGAGTTTAACGTGTCATGGGGGCGCTTTCGCATAACAGATCCTACACTATTGGCTATTTTTCGTTTGCACCTTCTCAGATTTGGATCGCGCAGAAAATTCGCGATCGTGGGCCGGTCGATCGTTGTTGCGCGGCTCCGATTGAGGAGGAATTAATGAGTGGTGGTACTGGTGGCACGTTTTCGCAAGGCCCCCTCCGAATTATTTTACAATTTACATAAATGGCCGGAGGGAGGCGGAGCGCCGGCGATCGGCGTCGGGCGAGGTGCCGTTCGGCGATCTTCCGCGCAGACGATTGTCTCCCACAAGGCCGTTCCTCTGGAAGCCGTTCTGAGATGAGGAGCGCCGGCATCTCGTCGACCGGGAGCAGGTCGACCGCCGGCGCCCGGCAGGAAGAGCGCGGCGACGGAGTCGAACATCGCCTGCGGCTGCGGGTAACCAAGGACGGGGTTGGAGGAGGCTGGTGAGATGGAAGAGGAGGGAGATTGCTGCATTTGCGACTTGGATCGAGTGATGGCGGCGGATGGGCGGTTAATGGGGAAAAGCAACTAAATGCGCACCTCCAGATCAAGTAGATAGAGGTCAGGATTTCTGCTCTCCTTTGTTGCAGTTTTTGGTGCCTTCTTGACCCGATTCGGGTTTTAATCCAGGCAAAATTTGAAATATGCCATTAAGAATCTTGGCATTTTGAGATTTGCCACTGAGAATGATGAAATTCGAAATATACCACTCAACTTTCTTTTCTCATTGAAATATGCCATTTCTCACATCTTTTCTCTAGTTTCCATCAATTCAAACTATGTTATACCCATTTTGCCCTCTCCCAAATCAAGAAACGAATTCAGCAGCCATAGCATTTCACTGGCCATTCGGTTCGTGACCATGAACAGAAGTGAGGTTGGCGCTAGGGCTTGGAGCCCACCGCCACTCCGTCCTCCCGTCCTCCTTGCCTGCCGTCCTGCCCTCCTCCTGGCCCCGGTCTGTACCTGCTCTCTGCTACCGCCGTGGCGCCTCGTCGTCAACCCTAGCTTCGCCGCCATCGCCGCCAGCATTCGTCATGCGTGGCCATGCCGCCGCTCATCGCCCATTGCCGGCTTGAAACTTGCCGAACTTGGAGGCAGCCAGCCCCATCTGCTGCTCTCCCTCAGCAAGCCACGGTCTAACCCTCCTCACACTTGCCGTATGGGTCACCTTCTTTCGCCCAAGCCGTGGCGCCTCTCCGTCGTGCCCGGCTTCATGGCAGCCATGCAGTCCTCCATCATAAGATTGAGTGCTTTTCTTCATAGACCGCTGATTCATCAAGAGATTATTGCATCCTCGTCCATCTTCTTAGTAGGGAATGCAATAACCTCTTCAGTGAATGTTGCGCCTATGAATGCGCCCTCGCTACTTCACATTCCAAAGTGCCATCTCATGCTACTTCCAAGTGATGCAATAACACTCTTCGATGAATCTTTGCAGTCTATGAAGAAAAAGCACTCAATCTTATGATGGAGGACTGCGGCGCGGCGGCAGAAGCCGGGACGCGCCGACGGGGAGGCGCCACGGTTTGGCAGCAGCAAAGATCGGCCACGGCGTGAGTGAGGGGCCAGACTGCGGCGTTGGAAGGTGGAGAGGCAGCAGATAAAGGGCGGCGGCGTTTCTAAGTTCTAGCGCTTGTTTACTGGCACCGGCATGACTGGGGCGGCATGGCGGCGGTATGACGAGCCGGGTGGCGACGCTGTCAGCGTAGCCGGGACGCGCCGACGGGAGAGCGCCACGGTTGGGGCGAAGCAGTGAGCAGGGGCAGGACTGTGGTTTGTGGAGTGAGGACGGAGCAGACTGGCGGCGCACGGCCTCCAAGCCCTAGCGCCAACCTCACTTCTCTGGTTCATGGTCGCTCGAACCTAATGGCTGTGAAATGTCAGGGCTTGCTGAATTGCTTGATTTGGGGAGAGGGCAAATGGGTATAACATAGTTTGAATTGATGGAAACTAGAGAAAAGATGTGAGAAATGGCATATTTCAATGAGAAAAGAAAGTTGAGTGGCATATTTCGAATTTCATCATTCTCAGTGGCAAATCTCAAAGTGCCAAGATTCTTAATGGCATATTTCAAATTTTCCCTTAATCCCAACGAAGAAGAGAACACACCTTAAGCATGAAGAGAGATTTAGCACCCTGTGTGCTTCTAAATTCAGTATAAATAAAGAAACCAAATGGAACATGGCCATCACTACGCAAATACACATCTTCTGACAAAGCTGCCTCAAACATTCATAAGACTTACAAGAAAAACAACAACGCCCTATTATCGTAGCTGCCGTGGACCGAACGAGGCAAAAAGCTGCATGCACTATACCTATATGATTATCTGATACATGGAAATTGACTAACAGCAAAACTAGGCGACCACTGACCACCAAAAAAGTTTTTGCTTGATAAAATAATTGTGAGGTGGCAAATGCGGCAAGAAGGCTGCATCTCTTTCGATGCAAACTGTGAACAAAAACTATACCAGTTAAATTATGTGTTTACCAGGGAATGTTATGACCACTTCAGGTCACGATCATTTTATGATCGTAAGATCTACTACGATTAGATTAACCACGATCAGTTTATGGTCGATAAACACAAAGATATATGGATCTTATCGACCAGAGAATCTGTACACTACACTCATTTGTGTGTAGTACTTAATACATGTGTTGTTTGTCTCTAACATAATCGCACATAATTCTCTTTATCTCTGGTGTAACCGCATGCGTACAGATAATCGAGTGTCTCTATCACAATAACCGCAACCAACGTGCGTAGTCAGCCAACCGCTAAGACACCTCCTAACACACAACAATTGTCTTCCCTTCAAAAGCTATATAAGGGGGCGACGCCGTTGGATAAAGGGTGATTGATTCAAGACTCGAGATAATCATTCTTCCATCTAGAAGCCATTAGACTTGACGAAGATCTAATAATCCTCAATTAATTAAATTGTTTATTTGTAATTGTTATTATAGATGGCAACATCTTCATGTTATTCATAAGGTGTTGGGACCCTAGATATACAACCCGAGGACTCTCTGTGCATTCTGAACTAGTCTCATGATCAGTAGCTAGTCTACACAGTTGCAACATAGATTAAATCATATCCATACAACGAAAATAACTAATGAAGCAGACAGAACAATAATACTTAGCAGCAAAAGGACCTTATGGTCAAGGTTTTACAAAGCTTGCCACGCAGGGCTAAAGTCACGGTCAGGTCCACGACCAGATCTATGACCAGGTCCATGGCCAGAGTAAACTTGCAGCGGAAACCAAAACAACTTGCAGAAGCCATACGACATGCCCACAGGCAATCGAGTGGAGGACGCCTAGTTCACACTGTCTTCACGGCAATCCTCCTCGTAGAACTCGGTGCTCCCTGGTTCTTCTTCGGTGACTGATCAACAAATGACGTATATCCGTGAGTACATAAAGTACTCAGCAAATCGTAGGGAACAGTATTGTCGACGATCGAATCGCCGATCTTACGAAAATAAAAAGAGGAAAATGACGTAGAGTATCCTGGAAGAGAATGGGGGCTGCTCTTTTATTATATGAACTGGGATTACAAGACTTGACTAGGACTATCTCCAATTACAATCAATGTATTGAATGCTACCGCTTCGCTTCAGATTGCCTTTTGTTGTTTGGTTGTTGTGTCTCTCAGTATGAGTGTCTGTGTGTGTGTCCCCTCGTCTTCTCAAGCTCCACCATTAAATAACTCCCGAAGGGTGGCGATTATTTCGTAGGCGCCCCGGTGAAACGTTACAACCGGCCTGGGAGGTTCAAGGTAGTTAACAATGTGCTAACTACTTTGCGGTTAAGTACTTGTGAGCACCTTAACCGTAAAGTGGTTTATCGTCAGTGTCTTGTATATCATCGTATGGTATGGAACGTTTGGCACGTGTTCCATTCATTATACGGTTGAGGGTGCCAGTTCATAGCTTTTCCGAGCAGCTACCTGGTCGAAACCTAGTCCGACCAGGGTACCCATCGTATAACCTCTGGAATCCTTACGACCAGTGAGGTCGTTAGCCTTAGGGGTTACGACCATGAAGGCATATGGTCTTTAATGTATTAAATTAATACATAGAGGTTTTAATCCTCGTCAAGTATGCAAATAGTATTCATGCAAGGCTTGACAATGATAGCTTTATGGCTATTTTGCAAAAAAGCAATATTAACAGTAAATACAGTTAGTAGATTGTAAAGCACAACTTGAAAGATTAGTACATAAGTAATCAAGTTTCTTTGAAACAACTCGTGAACACACTGTTCACTTCCCAACCAACATCTATTCCAACAACTCGTAACCATCCAAGACAACATTTTTAACAAAATCTACCCCTCGTGTGAAATCACCAGACATTGTCCATAACCAGGGACATGACTATTCGAATAGTTTTACACTTTACAGAGGTTGTACAGCTTGACCCATAAAAGATAATCATCTTATACTGTCCGCTCAGACACTTTCGAGGTGTGCGACTAAGAGATTATCACAAGGCCTTTACAAAGCTCTGTTTTGACTCGGTTCTGTTCGCTAAGGTTTCGCATCCGACTGGCTCCACAACTTCCAATAACCACCTTACAAAACAACATCCCAGTCACCAGCCCCCTCTTACGCCAAGTGTGAATGTTTATCCCAAGGTTCACACTTCTACCAAAAAAGAACCGAATCAAGGCATAGCTAAATAATTGGCCAGGTCCACTCTATAAATGGACTTATGGTTGCACGATATGGTCCAGATCAATGGTGCACACAGTCAAGTCCTTAGTAGTTGCTTAGGCGAAACTTTCCACATCCCAAAGTGCATCTCGCACCCACCTTCGCCACCAACCACACTACTACAGGAACCGACATCACAGACGGTTCGGAACCGTCATCACTGACGGTTTCCGAACCGTCTATGTTTGTTGGCCTGTGATAACAGGATATTATCACAGACGGTACAAAACCGCTCGTGATACGAAATATCACTGACGGTTTTATTAAAAACCGCTCAGCGAAGTCAAGTATCACGACGGTTTCAATCGAAAACCGCTCGTGATATGAGAATATTACGACGGTTCTAAAGAAAAACGTCAGGATAGCGAATATCACGAGCGGTTCTAAATAAAACCGCCTATGATTTACGAATATCACAGACGGCTTTTGTGTAGAACCGCTCGTGATATTCTCCTATCACGAGCGGTTTGCGATAAACCGCTCGTGGATATTTGCTTCCTGCACGGTTTTAACAAAAACCGCTCGTGATAGCTCCCGCCCCCCCACAATTTGTTATTTTCCGCTAGCCTCAAGAATTGCTAGCCATGCCCTCTGAAAACAAGCATTCACAGAAATAGATTCAAGCATTTACAAAAACAGATTCAAGCAGCCATGACAACTCAAAGTGATTATTACTCAAAATAAATTACAAAAGATCGCATTTGTTCAAGTATTGTCGCTATAGTTACAACTAGATTACAATTGTTTGCGCTGAGAGGTTTTAGTGGGGTGATGCTCGGGTTGGCGATGGAGTGAAACTCTCCGTTGTCGCAATGATTTCGTGTTGATAAAGGCGCAGAGCTTCCTCGAATGTCCTTGATCTCTTCCGCAACGAGTGAATCACATTGTAAATTCAAGGCCCGCCGCTAGCAAGAGTAAAGTGGTAAGATATATATATTTAAATTTATAATTAGGAAATAATTATTTTGAGATTGACAAACCTCGTGATCCTTCTTCCTAGTCAGAAGGATTAGCCGCATATGATAGCAGCATATAGATTGCACATAACTCATCATCTTTTTTGTCAAGCACTCGCAAAAATAGAATTACATATATAGGTATAGTCAGTTCGAGACGCGTTATTATGAAGTATGATATAGGATTATCGTGTTGTAGCGCGTACCGGAAAATCCATCCTGTGTGTTAGTTGGGCACTCTTTCCATTGTATATTCCTTTGTTGGCAACATAATTGATGAACGACCTACATGATTCGAAAAGGTTATCCTCGGCCATTTCAAACGAATGAAGACTACAATAGAGTTATGTAAGGAGGAAATGAGCATACCTCTCGAGTATTCCTCTTAGAGTGCTGAAGTCGTGCTTGTTGCGGTTTAGGGAATCAAGGTATATCACATGGTTCCTCTTGGGTATAATAACTAAAAGGATCCAGTGGTACCTACTCATGTATGTCGTTATAGTCATTAAACCTAAGTTCGTCTTTGCGATAAAGTACAAATGAAATTTGTATAGCAAGTAGTGACACTTACCCCTGGTTGTAGGGCACCACTATGTACTTCATGTTCGTCTGACGAAGCAATGACCTCGTTATGTATTTCTCGACGAAGGATGAGTCTTGTTGGATGGTTTGCAACGATACCACATGTGGGTCGAGGAAACCCACTGGTTCTTTCCATTCCCGGACATTTTTCAGCATGTATCTATACATAAGCAATGTGTTGTGATATTTATTGGTATTACATGAATGTAGAAATTGATTGTACGCGACTTACAAAGGTCCAACATCGTAGAAGCGAGACATCGAGGCCAACGAGGTTGAATAGTTCAAATAAGTCATTGAAGCCCACGACGGCAGTACCTCGTCCGCTGAAGAAATGCTTGTCCTCAGATTCGACGGTGATTCCAAAGATCGCACCCTTCTTTTGGGTTCGCCAAGTACTGTGCATGCAAAGCCCGACAAGCATATCCAACAGCGTGCATTAATATCGCGTCGGAGCACAATGGTTTTCCGATGATGTAGTTCCTGGTATCGCGGACTTCCGGACTTGGGAGGCGCTTTAACGCTTGTGGATTTCGATTTGGCCTTAGCGATTGGCGGCGTCTTCTTGTGAGATGACTCGAACGGATACGACGGACGCTTTTTGTCGTTCCTTCTGCTGCTTTCTCCACGAGAATCAAGAGGTGGCCTTATGAGGCTAAACATGAGGCGGAGTCATCGAGGGTCCCGTTGGAGAGGAATGGTCGTGTCCAGATCGCAGATCCGCTGGGTCCGTATGGCGATGTCCTTCTTCGCCATCGGATAAAAGAGAGGACGGCATCCCTAGTGTTGTGATCTCTTCGTTCGGGCAAATCTTCACGGACGGCTCGAAATTGACATGTACCATATCCACCGACCCTAGCGTAACTGCGGCGCCGGCTTAAGCACCGTCAAGACCGCCTCTTCCTCGTATGGATACACCATCCTCGCGACCTTTAATACAAAGGACCCATCCATCCTCACTTGAGCTTACAGTATGCCTGCTCCTACAAAACGACACGCAATTAGCTAAGGCGCCCTATAGGTCTATCTTTGGTGCATTCCATAGATGTACGCTACCTTGATGTCGCTCTATCGGTAATCGGACGTCGCCATGTTCACAATTATGCGCGGACGCGACGCCATCTCCGACGCCGAGGAGGACCGCCTCCAATTAGCAGGGCGGCTTGCATCACCGCTCATGAGTATATCCATTTGACTCGCAATGCTTGCCATCTCTACTTGAAATTGGTTAGTAATCATCTGTACTAACCGGTTGTCGTGCTCGCCTTGGATCTCTTCCTAGTCCTATACGTGGAGTAGTCGTCCGCTAATCCATGACTCCAAGGCACGTTAACCCCAAGGCCTCGCGTGCGACCAAGGTGCTCCTTGTTTCCCAAGGTCGTAGATAGTATATCATTCTCCCGTCTCGCATGGAAGGAGCCTTGGGAAGCTTGGGCAACAAGTCACGCCGCAAGAAGTCATCATGTTATTATAGGCACTATGAAGTTATGGACTTATTAACAACTTAGTAGTTCGACATATTTACCACACGCTGGGACACTTCCGGTCTCCGGGTTTGTGAAGGAGATGTTTGCCCAAGACGAGACTTGTGCCCTCGCTTAACCAAATTTTAGGAACGCTGGTCTGTGACATCAGAAACGGGTTCTCCTTCTCGCCGCCCATTCCTCGTATTTACCCGCACTAAGCGGTCCGAAGTCTGTCTTGGTGAGTGTTTCGTCCGGAGAGCTTTGTGCGCCGCGACTTTGCTCCTTAAATTCGGGTCGTTTTCATAGCCACAAGGTGTCCCATGCTTCCCGTCCAAGAATTTGTAATGCTGGCGGGCGCTTGACCTGTTCACGCATTTCATGACAAGAATGCTCTTGAAGGTCCTCCACGATTTATCCATCGTGAGCATCGCCGTCTGCCGCACGCGTGCCACATGTGCTTCGGAATAGTGAACTTCTCCGAAAGTTCATCCCACAGCGCGCCTTCGCTTCTTTCGTCAGTCCTTCCACGCTGGTGTGGTGATGAGGACCCGCCCTTGCAAGTATCCCGCAGATGATCCGAATCTCGCCACGATCTCTTGGGACTCAGAGGGACCCCAAAGTCACCGACCTCCGTGATGACCACGGCCAGTAGGCATTTTCGATTGTCCTCTCGCCATCTCGCCTGTGTCATTATCGCCGACGGTGATGGCGGCCTCATTAGCGCCTCTTCCATCATGCGGCGTCGCTTGCCGGCGACCTCGTCGCCGCTTTCTCTCCATCTTGCTTGTGACGGCGGCGAAGACGATGCCTCTGCCATCTCGCTTACTTGCTATCTATATAAGTTACATATGCAATAAAATGGATTGCAAGTGTCCCAAATTAACATATACATTTAAACTTAATAATATGCTCAACATGTGCAATATTAGCAAATAATCATAAATAATTCCAAAGATAAATATGAAACAATTAATCTCGTGAAGAAGTATAGAGGTTGACTATAGAGATCAAGATGGCAAATGAAAAGTTGAATGAGCTCATACAGAGTACTAACATTCCTTAATCCACTAGCTTCTCTAAGAAGCCTACTTATCGAGGTCGACACATCGAGTAAAGCATTTGTTTCATGCCGTGGAGGACCGGCATGAAACAAAGGTACACTCAAGTGTGTCAGATCGACGGAAGGAAATGCTAAGCAAAGGTTTAATCTCAGAGGGCTCGCCGCCTCCCCCGCCTCCTATTATGTGCCCTCAAAAGGAGAGTAGCTAAAGAACAAGTCTTTGCCATCTCAATCCTATTGTCTATATATTTCATCGACTCGACACCTGGAGTGTACCATATGCTTCTTGCCTTGGAGGATTTGCAAGAAGTAAAGGTACACTCAAGTGTGTCAGATCGATTTAAGAAAATGCTAAGCAAAAGTTTAATGCTTCATGTACGTAAGACTAGCCTTTAATGAAGACATAGAAACAAAATAGAATCAAGTAAAACTTTCTTTTTGGATTGATGATATTATGTGCTCTCGTAAGAGAGTAGCTAAAGAACAAGTCTTTGCCATCTCAATCCTATTGTCTATACTCTTCATTAAATGAATATGATAATATAAATTCAAACTATGAGCTCTAAACAATACTTTGCTTAACTGTCAAACGATCTCAACTGCTAATCTAAAAATGATTAAACTTCCAAATAAACAGAGGTTGACTACAGAGATCAAGATGGCAAATGAAAAGTTGAATGAGCTCATCTGCATAACTAGAAGAATCACAAACTAGTCAATAGAACTCGATCAATTTGCAATAGAACTATGAGCTCAACCGAAAGTAACCAATTAACATTACATCATATTGACAAGAGTAAGTAATACAATAGAGCTCAAGTATGAACTAACTATCACATTCAATCTCAAAGATAAGACAGAGTTCATCACGAGCAAGTCAACAAAGCCCACCGATCAATTTGCAAATGTAACGATGAGCTCAACCAAAGTAACCAATTAATGAGAGATTATATTGACAGAGTAAGTAATACAATAGAGCTCAAGTATGAACTAACTATCACATTCAATCTCAAGATAAGACAGAGTTCATCACAGAGCATGTCAACAAAGCGCACTGATCAACAAAGCCGAACTGCCATAGAGGAGCAATACTCACAGAGAGGATGCCGCACAAGAACTCACGGTTGAATGAGCTCATACAGACAACTAGAAGAATCACAAACTAGTAATTAGATTACCAACGAAAACTCAATACTCTCAACAGAATCAACATGAAGAATCGTAATAACTAGCTTTCAACCGAAAGTAACCAATTAACAAGACATCATATTGACAAGAGTAAGTAATACAATAGAGCTCAAGTATGAACTAACTATCACATTCAATCTCAGTATAAGACAGAGTTCATCACAGAGCATGTCAACAAAGCCCACTGATCAATTTGCAATAGAACGATGAGCTCAACCGAAAGTAACCAATTAATAAAGAGATCATATTGACAAGAGTAAGTAATACAATAGAGCTCAAGTATGAACTAACTATCACATTCAATCTCAAGATAAGATGTAGTTCATCACAGAGCATGTCAACAAAGCCCACCGATCAACAAAGCCGAACTACCACAGAGGAGCAATACTACAGAGAGGATGCCGATAAGAACTCACTTGCAAGGAGGAGGCCGACACGGGAGGAGGACGGCGGCGGGAGAAGGCCGGTCAGAGGGAGGAGGACGGCGCGGGAGAAGGCCGGCAGAGGGAGGAGGCCCACACGGGAAGAGGACGGCAAGCCGAGGTCGGAGGCGGCGACGCCGGGCTTACGGCCAGGAGGTGAACGGGGCGCCTGTGGTCGGGGGCGGCGGCACCGAGGTCGGCGCGCCGAGGTCGGGGCGCCGAGGTTGGGGGCGGCGCACCGAGGTTGAAGGCGCCGAGGTCGGGGCGCCGAGGTCAGGCGGCGCGCCGAGGTCGTAGTCGGCGGTGAACTACTAGCCCTAAACCCTAGAGGAGGCGAACGAGAACGCGAGAGCCTAAGGGCGCGGAGAGGAAGTGACAAGTGAGAGCAAAACCCTAGCGTTTCGCCTTATATAGTATATCACAGACGGTTTCTAACGAGAACCGCTCAGGATATTATATCACGCATTTGCTTTTAACTACAACCGCTCGCGTGATATGGATTTATCACGACGGTTTTTAAATAGAACCGCTCAGGATTCCTTTTTCACGCATTTGCTATACAACGGAACCGCTCGTGATAACTCTCTTCATTTTCCCGCTGTCTTCTTCTTCTTCATTTTCCTCGCATGTGTCTCTTCGCCTCACGATCACACGGCGGCTTCATCTCTTCATTTTCCAACGCCGCCATGAGCCCCCAAATATCTCTTCGCCTCCCATTCCCGCTTTAGAACTTGTTCTATATATAGATGTGTCCCTTCTACAATGTATTTCACACAACCTCTTTGATCCCTTTCTCCACAAAAAATGTAAATGGTCTGCCTCTTCTTCAGACGCAGCGACCAGACGCGCACCTCTCTTTGTCAGACGTTGAATCGTGGCCGCAGAAGAACACTATTTCAACAATGTCTTCACTCCGATCTGTCCAAGAATTTGCCGGAGCGGTGACGCCACCTTCCGCCGCCTTGACATTCTCCTCCGCCGTGTCTTCCGGTGATCTCCCACTTTCGGCGAAGTTTACAAGGTGTCGCCGACGTGGTCCTCCAAAACGACGCTGCACGCCTCTGTGAGGCTTGTCGCCACTTGATCGCTTAATCGAGGCAAAGAAGCGATCGAGTCGACTGTGCCGAGACCTCAAGCAAGAGAAGAGAGCCTATGGGCTCAATTCTTCTTGGTTCAACACCCGAGGGTCTTCGGACACACTAACGAGCGCCAACAGCGGACGATTTCGTGCTTCGCTCGATCATGAACCGGCCCACCCCGACACCGCCGCTCACGAAGTATTGAAGGCGGAGATAGCAAATTACCTCCGCCACTAGATAGGTTTCCAGCTTTTTAATCTTTTGTGTTTATGTGTTTCTAGTTTTTTAATCTTTTGTAAGCGAACGCCACGTTGTTTGGCTATATATATGAAAAATTCCAAAATGAAAAAAAAGTTTGGAGGTGAAGTTACTATATCTATTTGCCCATAGTAAGAGCTCCTCATCCCATCTCCATCAGAGTGTGTAGGTATGTTGATCCGGAGCCACGGCAGAGGGTCGGCCGTTGCTCCATCGCGGCAAGGGCAGAGAGGCGTCCATCGCGCAATGCGGCAAGGGACACGACGCAAAGGCCGCAGAGGGATCGATGTGCCGGGATATCATAGACGGTTCTTAATAAGAACCATCTCGGATATTTAGTTATCGCGCATTTGCTCTAAATAAGAACCGCTCAGGATACTACACGCACGGTTGTAACGTGAAAACCGCTCGTGGATTAGGGATTATCACGCACGGTTTGTGAATAGAACCGCTCAGGATAATTCACTGACGCTTCTATTTCTCAACCGCTCAGGATAGATGACTATCGCTGCATTTCGGTTCTAAAAAATACCGCTCGTGATAGTTGTTCCGCCGCCAAGCAGGTGTTCGATCGATTTAATACGACGGTTCCAAAGGAACCGTCTGTGATGGGGCGTCTACTATAGCCTGTTTTGTAGTAGTGCCACTTGCCCGAGCATAAATCATTTCTAGTTCAACCCGACCAAACGATAACCCTTACTATGGCATAACAAATTTAATCAACAGTGGCTCCGCCACAGTTCCATATATCATTAAGTCAAATTTATCATCTTTGAATCGTGTGATCGAGAGGCATCGCACACCTAAAGCATGACTAAGCATAATACGCACCCACGTTGGTATTACAATAATGTCCAACTAAGATTACCCAACCTATGGTGCCCAAGATTACATGTCAACATGTCATTCACAATTATTCAAGGAATCATACTGCCAAGTAGGTATTTAACTACTCCCAAAACCATTTTTATACAACTAGCCATGCATGTTAATATAAAACAATATAATTTTATAAACTGGGTACGACATGATCAAAGGTCTACGACTTGCCTTCGTTGAAGAGTTGAGATGCTTCGGTCGAGGTCGTCGAGTCCAAGAATTACTCGGAAATGCCGGAATCCATACGTGCGAAAAGAGCCAAATAAATAAAGCAATCTAAAAGAAATCCAAAAAGAACCAAACTAGAACCAAAAGAAAGGTATTGAATTTAGATGAATTTAAAAATTTGAATCACTCAAACCGGAGCTCAAATGAAGGAGAACGAGCCCTCGAAAGGAGGTCTGACTACAGGTGGTTGGAAGGAGGTTCGATTGCTTGATCGGAAGGTTTATACTACCTGGTCGAAAGGAGGTCTCGACTGGTCAGAAGGTTTAGACTACCTGGTTGAAAGGAGATTTCGACTGGTCGGAAGGAGGGATTCGACTGCCCGGCCTGGTCGAATGAGGATTCGACTATTAGACGCGGTCGAAAGAAGGGATTCGACTACATGAGCGGTCGAAGGAAGGATTCGACTACTCAATGTGGTCAAAAGAAGGGATTCGACTACACGAGCGGTCGAAGGAAGGATTCGACTATTCAATGTGGTCGAAAGAAGGGATTCGACTACACGAGCGGTCGAAGGAAGGATTCAACTACTCGACGTGGTCGAAAGAAAGGTTCCAACTACATGAGTGGTCGAAGGAAGGATTCAACTACTCAACGTGATCGAAAGAACACGAGAGAGAACAAGGCGCGGGAAACTCACCATGACCGAGAGAGGCCGGAGGAGGTCGGCAGACGGCGAACAGCAGTGGGGAAGCTCGCGGTCGAAGGCGAAGGAGGACGGCGACGAAGGGTTGGCCGGGACTAAAGGAGAAGAGGAAATGCGGCAGCTCCTGTGAAACAAAACTGAAATTGAGTGAGGGGATTGCTTCAAAAAGCTCTGGGGCACGAATTGACACGGGTAGAAGAGGAGGGGGGGTTGCACAGGCTGCCACGCGGGTGCTGACGTAGGCGGGTGGGCGAGGTGGTACCGACGTGGCGCGAAGGTGGTGGCGAGGAGGTGCACACCAGGTAGGCCACGATCTTGCGAAGTCAACGCGAAGACCACGTCGGCAGAGAAGATTTGACAGTGGCGGTGAAACTCGAAGCACGACGAAATGAGGGCGAGAGAGGGAGAGAAAGGGAGAGTTGAGGAGAAAACAAGAGGAGGCAAAGGGCTCCCTGGTGCTCCATTTATAAAGGAAGGAGGAGGACCGGGCGACAAAACGGAGCAACAGGATTCGCGGTGGCGTGGCTTGGGCACACGGCCGGCAGGTGAGGGAGGGGATGGGGGAAGGTAAGGGAGGAGGCAAGAGGGGGAACGGACACGGCGGAGGTGACGACATTTAATATGCGATGACTTTTGCGACTGCCATGATGCAACGAGGAAAAGACGGGAGTAGGTGGGGAGGAGACAAAGTAGGGCTGGTCGAAACCGAGAGGGTGGTCGTAACCGAAAGGGTGGGTGGTTGCAATGAGAGGATGGTCGAGACCGAGAGGCTGGTCAAAACTCAAAGGCTGGTCGAAACCAAGAGGCTGGTCAAGACCGAGAGGACTGGTCGCGACTGAAAGACTGGTCGAGACCAAAAGACTGGTCGAGACCGAAGGACTGGTCGAGACCGAAGGGGTGGTTCAAACCGAGAGGATGGTCGAAACCATAAGGGTGGTTCAAACCGAGAGGGTGGTAGAAACCGAAAGGGTGGTTCAAACCGAGAGGGTGGTCGAAACTGAAAGGGTGGGTCAAACCGAGAGGCTGATGGGGAAAGGAACGGGCTGATGAGAAATCAGAACAAACAGAGAAAGAGAATTTTAAATACCAGAGAACTCCAATAAACTCAAAATAAACCAAAATTTGAATTAGTTGAAGTTGGATTAATTCGTATTAAAGTGTTTTTATTTTCCAAAATTCCAAGTCAAGCTTTATTAATTCAATAAAATCAAATAGTTATTTTTATTTTTGAAAATTTCAAAAAGTTCTGAAAATTGGGATGTTACAAACCTACCCCACTTAAACGGAATCTCAACCTTAAGATTCGGGCTAACTAGAGAATAAGTTCAGGACTTGGACTTTGCTCACTCTTTCAATCAACTTTCTCTTTTGAGCAAAACAAAGCTGCAACTTGTGCTGCATTGACGAGAGGGTTACCAGGAACGACGTTCTGAGCTGATTGAACTGGCTCTACAGTGACTTGTTTCACTTGTCCTCTTGCAGAAGGAGGTAGAGTCCTGGTGGCTTGACTTGGAGTCTGAGTTATTCATTGGCCTGCTTTTGGTGTAGTGATTCTGGCTGGTGTAGCTCCCAAGTTGAATGGAATTAACACCGGGGCTTTCTTTCGTGGGCAACCGTGAGCATAATGGCCTGTCTTTTGGCACCTGAAGCAAATGACCTCTGAGAGGGGACCATCTGATGTTGAAGCTTTCTTCAGTGGGCAATGGTTGGCATAGCGACCCATCTTATGGTAGTTGAAACACGTGGTTCCTGCGGCATGAGAGGAGTTCTTCTATGACGAGCCCCAATGGATGTGTTGGGGGAGCAACGAGCTGGCCGGTTGGTTCGCGGTGGTTTCTAAGGCATTGACAAGCCTAAACTTCAGATTTATGCAACCTGTTTTTACGGTATCCCGAGGTATTCCTTCTATTATGCAAGACAAAGGAACATGTTGCGCCTCTCGACAAACCGCGACGGTAGCTCCATCTTGGTAAGCTGATGCCCAAATTGCTGGCTCATAATCATGTACTAAGAGCTACAAATTTGTCTTCCAAATTGCTGGATCCAATTCTCCTTATGATTGAAATCCACCATTCCAGCATAACATAAGGTCACCCAAAGAAAATCCAATCGTTTAATTAATCTCACATTCAATCGGTACACCAACATAATTCACAAATTCTTCTTCGGCATAAGTTTAAATGATCCAATAGATTCACCACTTTGATTGCATGATTTCTCCATTGCATAATTCCACAAAACCTAGTAGCAATAATTGCATCTTCCAATCCGACAAACTCCAAGATCGTGTTAAACTTCACTATATCCACTTTTGAAATGAAAATTCTCCCAACCAATATAATCACACAATTGCTTTCTCCACAATTCTTAACTAAAACCATGACATCATTCACTTAATTCTCAAGCATATTTATTAATCGCAATCCTCCATAATTTCTTTACATAATCCAACGCCTTCATTATAGAGCTTTCTAAACGGCTACTTGAAATTCACTAATTCACCTCATGGTCGTAAGCTTTACTACGATCAAGTCAACTACGACCGCCCTATGGTCAACAAAGCCTACAGACATGTAGGTCCAATCGACATGTCCCATCCACAAAATGGGGTAGTCGAAAGGGCAAATGGCCAAATTATACATGGAATTAAAACTCGAGTTTTTGACTAGCTTATAAAGCGCTTGGGGGCTTGGGGTAAAAGAATTACCGTCAGTATTATGGCCAATTCGCACGACTGCTAGTTGGGCTACATGCGAAACACAATTTTTCTTAGTTTTTGGTGTTGAAGCCATGTTTCCACCTAAACTAAAGATTCGGTCGACAAGAGTAAAAAATTACGACGACTCTGGCTAAGAACAACTTCGAACTGATGACATCAACCTACTCAAAGAAAATAGGAATCAAGTCTTAATCTATTCAGTAATATAAAAACAAGCCCTATGTAAATACTACGATCGTAAGGTCCAACCTTGCAGCCTTGTTGTAGGTGACTTGGTATTGAAAATGATTCGATCCTAGTCTAATCGAAACAAACTTTCCCCTAAGTGGGAAGGTTCTCACACTGTGGTCAAAGTCACGCGGCTAGACTCGGTACGACTAGCAATGGAAGATAATAGAGCTCTTTCTAATTCATGGAACATTGATCAACTACGCAAGTTCTATGTGTAACCTTCTATTTTCTCAATAAATTTTATACTTTCTCCAATCTTTATTGTCTTAAAAGTTTCATTGAGCAACTCTTCAAAAAAAAATCGATCACTTTTTAAACACTTGGTTTTCTTTACACTAGTCGAAGGAGGGTAACATCACCTAGTCGAAGTCTTTTATCTCTACACATAGTTTTGCCCATTAGAAGGAACTTCCTAGCGTCGATCTGTTCCTAACTTTAGCTGCCAACACAAAGAAACTAGGTTCAAGAAAATGTGACCGAAATAATTCTAGACAAGCTCTTTTTAATTATTAACTTAGTTTACTTCTTTATTTTACGAAGAATTTTCTAAGTGAGCCAAGCTTTCATAACTTGTTCGACTACTCTTAATACGCTCGATTGGATTAACTTGGTTGGAGGAAGTAACACCACTTAGTCGAAAACTTTCCCCTGTGCTCATGGTCTTACCCACTAGAAGGAATTTCCTAGCGTCAAGCTGCTCCTAACTCTTGCTACCAGTACAAGAAAAAAGAATTCAATAAGAAAGGTCGAACAAATTTTTAAGCGCACTCTTTTTCCACTATTTACTGCTAATTAAACTAAGCAAATAGTCAGGGGCTAGGATAAAGTTATAAGTATGACTTCAATTCTTAGTCTTAAAATTCAATTATCATTTCTATTTTTGTCTTATGAGTTACCGACTACTCGAAGAGACAATTTGCAGGAAAATAAATATTTATATTCATAAGCAAGAAATTGTTTTTACAATTACAGACCCTATTACAAACTACTCTGATGGAGGAGATCCAATCCGCATCTCCTCTATGACCTTCTTACCGACTGTCTGCACCTCTTCGATTAGTTGTGCTACATTCGCTTCAAGGCAGACGAAGTCAGCTTCGACTGGTTGAAGACTAAGACTACGGTTGTGAGCCTTAAGTTTTGCTAGGGTAGAACTTATTGCATTTTCGACTGCCTGCCTTATCGAACCGGCTTGGTTGGTCTTCAGAGTTGTTATCAACCCCTGGAGAGTTCCGACTTGCTGTCCAATAGTGCTCGTATGTCCGACCATAGTGTCTTCAAGAGGAGTGACATCCTTAGCACTAGTCCACCGAACACATTGTCCAAGAGAGAAATATTGTCTTAAAGGTTGATTTTCGTAGCCTTCATTTCCTCCTGACTGTGAGTCAAAGTTTCCTGAAGTCGTTTTATTTCGACTGCTTGCTTTGAAAATAGATCACGACCAGTTAGAAAAACACTTCTTAAAGACTAGTAAATAAAACTAGTCGTGGGTAAAGAATTCTTACCTACTAAACGAGAATCAAGCTTCTTGATTTTTTTCATCATGAGAGGTAGCATCCCTTGCACACTGCTCTTCCCATTCTTTTGTGTTTTTTTTCTTTTTCTTTGGAGATACGCGTAAGCTCGTTGATCACCAAAATCTTCGAATCGACCTCAATACGAAGCTTACCCATATCAGCCTCTTTTTCTAAAAAAGGAAAGGAGTCGAAGAAAGAAAATAAAGTTGTCGAAATGAACAATCTTAAGTGAAAATACTTATTGTTTACTTCATCCTGCAGCTCGCAAGCTACATAATTTGCCTCCTGAAGGTTCTTTAGTAGATCTTTTTTTTCATCCTTTAGCCTTTGCCCCTCGGCTTTTACATAGCCGAGTGCATCGCCAAGGTTCTTTCATCACTTTTAAACGTACAAAGGTTTAAGTAGATATGAGTACTGAACAAGTGGTCGAAAGAAAAAAAGACTACTCGTAATAGTAACTTACCATCTCACTGCTTGTTCGTAGAGTTCAGCCTTCTGCTTTCTCAACAACACTAGTTGCCTCTGGTATTCACTAACAGCAGCAACTTGTTCGAGAGCTGTCTGAACAAACAAATAGATAGCAAGGAAAAGAAAACCCCAAATATATAAATATTTGGTATTGAGTACTTACATTGATGGTTGACTGAGCAAAATTGGTTTACACTGTCTCGAAATCCTCCAGTTTACGGAACCCATCAACTTTGTCCTACCATATTCTTTGAAGACGTTCGTCATCAAAGATATGTCCCCTGTTGGGAATATCCTTAGGTTGTGGCACTCGGTCACGAGACCTAAACAAAGAGGACCTGATAGTTGATGGTCCAAAGAAATCGGGGAAGAGGTCGAAAGAGTCTTCTACGTCTTGTTCTTTGTTATTGATAGAAGACGCGACTCCACCTTGAGGGCCCGGTGGAATATGCTCCACGACCTCCTTCCCAGCATGACAGTCGGAGCTCCCTACTCCTGCTTGACTGGCTGCTCTTGATGATCGTAGGACCAAGTCTCTTATTTGATTATTGAGATTCTCAACAATCGACTCGATCGTCAGAGCATCCTAGTCGTCTGCCATCTTCGTCTTCTCCTCTATGACCACCTTAGTGGTCGTGGTTGGTTCGACGACAGTAGCCTCCTCCTCTGCGACCATCTCAGTAGTCGTGGTTGG
This sequence comes from Phyllostachys edulis, assembly GCA_036346405.1. Taxonomy (NCBI): domain Eukaryota; kingdom Viridiplantae; phylum Streptophyta; class Magnoliopsida; order Poales; family Poaceae; genus Phyllostachys; species Phyllostachys edulis. Next base: position 107,186,983 of record CM070550.1, read on the forward strand.
CTCAGCAGTAGTAACCTCCTCCATAGCCACATCAGGGGTAGTGGTCGAATTTTCAACCATCTCCGCTGCTGTCTCTACGACTGCAAGATATACCAATACTACCAGGGCTGTAGACAAACCAACGGTGGGCCTCTCAACAGAAGCATCCCTCGGGGCTGGAGAAGCATGACTAAAACAACGAGAAAAGGGGAAGACATGTCAAATCGTGGAATTAAAAGGTAAATACAATTTCTACACTTTTAATTTTATATACCTTTGGTTTTCTGGATACTATCTTGAATCCAGAAGAAACCTTCCCCAAGGAAGACTTCGTTTTCTTCTCTTCTTCGGCCGCCCCAATTATTGTGACACTTTTAGCCTCTATATGGCTTCTAGTGTCACGAGCTTAAGAGGTCGGGACTTCTTCGACCACGTCTGGTCGAATGTCTTGAGAAACAGTTGAGATCTCTATGACCACGTCTGGTCGTAGGTCTTGAATGAGAACTAGAGCTCCCTGGGCTACCTGCCCTCTTGATGGTCCGTACCGGCTTCGGCCACTTGAGGGATAGTGCTCGCCTCGACCACATGCTCTACTGTTGCAGATGTAGCCTTCACAAAACACATAAAACTTTTTCAGTGCTCCTTTTCTATTTGCTTGACAAAGCCATGAGAAGCAGAAACTGGAAATATTTTGTTGTCGTAGTAGAAGATTCCCTGATCGACCAGACCCACATATCTGTAAGCCCTATCGACTAGAGACTAGTCGTAGAAGAGCTTACGACCAGGTGGTAGTCGTAGTAAAGCTTACGATCACAGATTGATCGTAGGAGAACTAACGATCAGGGGATAGTCGTAGAAAAGTTTACGACTAGGGGCCGGTCGTAGAATAACTTATGACCATGAGCTAGTCGTAGAAGGACTTACGACTATGGGGTGGTCGTAGAAGAACTTACGACCTCTAGTTCCTCCCTCATGAACATTAAGGGGCATACTCAAGAACCATATAATGATATCATTTTCCATAATATGAATTACAGATAAATAATTAAATGAGAATTATTGATCCTCGTCAGTGCTGATAACGTGTTGAGAAACCGTCGCTGGTGAGTTCAGTCCGAGCGATTACCTCGTAGACAAACTCAGAATCGTAAGAATAATACAAGAACATAAGAACATAATAGTAGATTGAACACAGAGATATGAGGGAATTTCTGGCTTCTTTTTATCGCTCTTCTATAAACGGTAGTACAATGGTTAAGGTCCCCCTTCTTTATATATATTACTGGATATATGAGGAGTCTATCGTGGACTAGGATTGTCGTCCTATGCTCGGTTTCTTAACAGTAGCTAGTCGTGTGGACCAACGCACACCCATCCGTAGGCCGTGAGCCCGCGCGTCGCATCCACCCAAGCGATACGGTCGCACACGCCACGCCTGAAATCGTAGCCTCACGCAAAGACGCCCGCGCTTAGAGCACGACGGCCGCCAAGCAGCGCCAGCAGTAGCTAGCCGAGTCGGCCGCTATGAGCGAACCCCCGTCATGCATGCATGGATGTTTGGCGTTTGCCCGTGGCAACCTTGCCTCACTTCATCTCTCCATCGTGAAGCACCTCTCCCGACGAGTAACAACACCATAGCTGGTGGGATACTCATACATTGTCGTACATGGACCAGTGTTTTAAAGCTAGAAATACGTGGAATGAATTTTTTAATGAAATCGGTCGAATTTCTTACCTTCCGATCTGCTTGAAGATTCATGCTTCGGCGAGGTTACCCTCCTCCTCTCCGGCGCCATCGTCTCCTGCCGCCGTCGGGTTAGGCGTCGGGATTCACTGGTTAGAGTTTGGGGTTCACCGAGACCGGATTTAGAGGGAGGCCGGGGTGGCGGGATGGATGGGTGGCAACGCGTGTGGGGGTGAGGCGGCGGCAAGACCGTGGATCGGCGAGGCGAGCTTGGCAGGGGTGATGGAGAACTACAAGAACTAGAGAATATTAGGAGGAAGCGACGGGTGGTGGATTTGGCGGAGGTAGCCGTCGGAGATGGGGAAGGAGGACGGTGGCGACAACAACGGTGAATGAGGCGGTAAGCAGTGGCGGCGCGGCGGTGGACGAGGAGGCATCGAGGGGCGACAGTGGCGGAGGTGGCATTGAGTGGTGCCGACGAGGCGATGGGTGGAGGCGCATGAGTGGCAGCAGGGATGTTGAGGCATGGGTGCTGGGGTTGGGGACTCGGGGATAGGTTTGACTTGCATAGAAATGGAGGAAAGATCTGGACTGTTGGATTGAGGTTATGCGGTGAAAAAGTGATTGATCTTGTGGGCTGAATCGTTCAATTTTTTATGAACAAGAGAGGCACAAAACCAAAAAAACATCGTTGGGCAACACGTGTTGCACAAACCTACTACCGGTTGTCACTGTGCCCCGTGTACGATCTTAGGAAGGAATTTAAGCAGTACTAGCATGCAGGGGAGAGGGCACATACGGGGCAGAGGAGAATTCGGGGGCTGTCTGGTTTGATGCCCAACGTGTCAAATCAAATTTTGGTTATACTCGATGATTTGGTTAACGGTTGGATTGATATCAAAATTTTAGCGTGTCCTATAAAAATTTGGCAATACCAATGCTTCGCAATTCATTGATACGGACGAATTTTGGGTTAGCACCTTAGTTTTGGCTCAGTCCCTGCCCATTCCTTTACTAAGGTGGCAAACTTGAAACGACCATATTTTCTAAACCATATATCTGATTTATGATTTGTTTGAATCATTGTATTCCTTGTGATTTAATCAACAAAATAAAACTCATATCAACTATTTTTAGTGCAAAACAAAGGTGTCATGTGGGGCACACGTGTCATACTCACAATTTGATCAAATTTTGGCAAGGTTGCAATCCAACCAAATAAATTTGTACCCTAATTTTAGCATTACCTACAAATTAATATGGCTACAATCCAAACAATATTTTTTAATCCAAATTTTAGCATTACCGAGTTCTGACAAATTCCTGCTACATCGGTTCATAAACCAAACAGACCCGAAGGACCGGGTGCGCCCATGTGCCGCGTGTTGCGTCACTTTCCATCGTCCACAAGCGCTCGGCGCTGCTTTTCTTGCCCCAAGTGCCAACAAACCTAAATTAAGCAGATGCTACCGCTTACTTCACGTGGGCTATCTGGATTCGCTAATACTAGTACCAGTGGCTGAGCTCCTAGGCCGTTTTCGCTAGCAATTCTTTACGCGAAAGCTTCTGTTCCCTTGTCGTCTCGACTGTCGAAAATGTTGTTTGTTTAGTTGTCTCATTGGCTCGGTCGCCGGCACTAACAACAGGTGTAACAGGTGTAATCCTGAAGCAAAAGAATGCATGCAACGTGTGCTAAGTATTAACCACTAGCATACATAAAATTATTTAATTAGCTATATGAAAATGATAGGATTGGATTTACCGTCGAGAGAACTTTCACAAAGTAGAACTTCGTAAACATTTTGCAATTGCACAATTTTAAAGATTGACGTGGAGACTCGAAAGCTACGTCTTGATGACTATGCCATCCGTAAAACGTGACACACATATGCCATCCGTAAAACGTGACACGCATATTTCCAGAGGAATAATACAGTTATTTAGGGCTCAGCCGCTAAATTTTTATATCCGTGGCAGGGCCGAGTCTGGGGGAAAAGGCGAGCCTAGACAGCCAACCACTGGGCCGGAGGGGAGGCCGGCCGGGAAGGAGCGGCATGCATGACCACACGCACAAAGAATTAGAGGTCAAGCGAGCCAAGAGGAGGCACGACGCTGGGAGCTGAGGGCGCCGCCGGGGCGCAGGGGGAAGACCAGGCCGGGCGCGGCGCTGAACGGGTAGGGAAAGAGCGACGCGGCAGGGCGCACTGTAAGCGCGGGCTGAGTTGGGGGAGGAGGCCCAGTGAGGCGGATGGGGGCTGGCCAAGCATGGAGCTACCATCGAGGCGCAAGGGCGCAGCAGACCACAGTACGGCCAAGCGCCACAGAGAACCGGCATCAAGCGGCAATGAGCTGCCAATGGGTCAAGGTGCTAAGAACCAAGTAGCCGGCAGGGAGGAGGAGCCACGGGGAGTTCGGCCGAAGCTTTTGCCAGGAAGAAGGAAGAGGTGAGTCAAGAGAGGAAGTGGCGCCATGAGCTCCTCGGCCAAAGAAAGCCACAGACAGGAAAGAAACACTAGGAGAGGATTTGCAATGGGGAGGATTTGGGGAAGAACCAGGGTCTTAGGCTAATAGGAAATAGAAGAGAGAGAGAGAGAGAGAGAGAGAGGGATTGAATGGAAGGCCAGGGCTGCTCTCTGCCACACAAAGTGGATTGGGTGAGAGTGATTAGATGAGAGTGAGATTAGAAGTTTGGGTTAGAAAGTTAAGACTTAGGTAAGAAGGTAATTTCTAGTGCAGCTAATTGGTAATAGATGAGCAGTAGAATCAAATACTAGTGTTGCCAGGTGTCAGCGCCGTTTAAACATTGGATCGGATAAATTTTATGTAACCGCCAAGAGTAGATGTAAATCCTGCAAGATAGATATCAAGACACTTACCTAAGAGAAAATAAAAAAAAGGGGCAAGGTATATAAAATAATCTAAGAATTTCTATTGAACTCGGTGGAGGTAGGCCACCAACAGAAAGTAATAGGTGAAGATATAAATACGTAACCTGGATATTCTGATCTAGAAACTGCATAAAGGAAATACGGGAGGCCTAGAGTCATTAGAGCTCAGAGTAACTATGGGTAAAGTGGTATAAGCCTGTGCAGTGCTAATCAAAATCACGAATTCATGTTTATCTCCTGGATTGGAGGCTGTGGTAATCCTCTGGGGGTTTATCTTCTTACCAGGTAACAAGTAGTCTTTTCAGAATTAAAATTGCAACCTAAATCTTGATAATTATTTTTATAACAAGAGAAGATGTTGGAATATGATAAGGACAAGAGGTAGCGTCATCAGGTGCATTTTGTTATTACATGCTTGCTGAGTACACTAGTACTCACTCTTGCTATCTCTCCCCTTGCTTAGATTCTAGTCCGATCGGGAGTTATCCCAAGTGGGATGAGGGATTCGCAGGTACCAAGGAGGCCACTGTTGACGAGGATGTTGGTTACGAGGAGCAAGGCGAAGTGGACGTCCTATTCGACTCGTGGGACGAGTAGACTGCTAGAGGGACCTAGCAAGCAAGCGTGAGGAATGTATTCTCCTTTGTAATTAAATAATTGTATTCAGAGCCTTAGCCCTGTGTGGCTACTGTTGTAATAAAGAACAGTTTCTATCTTATTGTATAAAACTATGAATTTGATTGCACAAGAATACAAGACTATGTTTATTACAAATTAGTTTAGTCATTCGAGATTTTGAGAGGTTGAGCCGACCCTTGTTTTTCATTCTGGATTCGCCACTGATCCGTGGTGTATGGTCAAAGCAGATATCTTATTTATAAGCAAAACGACGTTTTGTTGTCTTTCGCGACGATAATGATGAGTCTTGGACTAAAATGACATGTTTTTAAAACGAAATAGCAAAACTAGTCCTCTTTAGATGAAATGATAAAAAATAGTACCCCTACCACGCTATTTGCCGCGGAACCAATATTTCCCTCTCCCAAATCGCGGCAGATGTCCTACAACGCATCAAGATCATGGCAAAACACCTAGACTGTGGCAGACCACTTGTTGCGCTCCCAGTCTGCGACAGGTGGCTGCACACGTCCCTACCACGCCTGTCTACTTTCTTGCCGTGGTATGGGTGCGCGGTAGGACACTTGCCATGATCTGGGAGAGAGGAATGTCAGCTCACAAGATAATAGCATAATGAGAGCTGTCGCTATTATTTCGTCATGAGCGACCATTTTTAGCTACTTCATTCAAAAAGATGTTGAATGAGTCAAAAAAAATGCTATAAGGTTATCTGTACTAGGGCCCGTTGCTTCTTTAGTTTAGAGTAATCATAATAAAATAGATAAATTATCCTACGGTATAAATGAAGAGAAATAGAGAGCGCAACCACACAGGCCACGTCGGCAGAATTTCTTTAGACGTCCGATTTAGCGCGCTCGAGCTTCCCTGCCGACCGATTTCCACGCCGAAACGCGCGCTCGCTCCACGCGCGGGTCCCACGCACGTTCCCTTGCTCCCTCCACGCGCAGCTCACAGGCGAGGCCCATCGCAAGGCTTCTCGCGCGCCAGATGGCGCGGCCAGGGTACTAGTGTCTTTAAGGCACCCACAAAACCAGGAGTGCAGCTGTGCAAGGCAGGCAAACCCAATGCCACATACACACGCTGTAAGCTGTTGTGGTTTTTGCGCCATGTGTAGCATGTGCGAATATTTTATGCGCAAACAAATCTTTCTTTTTGAGGACCGACAAAGAAAGCTTTAGTTCTCACCGCCCCAACCAACTAAACTAAAAGCCACAATTCGACCAGCGTGTAAGCACGCTTGCCTTGGCATTGGCATCTATATAAGAGCAACTAGCCGCTCTCTCGCAGTATTCTTCTATTGCAGTTAACCGATCTCTTCTCTCTGCAAACACTTGACTTGAAGAAGCACACATACTAAAGTTTACGAGCAGCAAGCATGATTCCAAGGGCTCCAAGCCTCTTCCACATCGAAGAGGGCGAGGCCGCGAAGGTGACGCCAATCCCGACCTCCAGCGAGCTCGTCGGGCTCCGGCTGATCATACAGTCGTCGCTGCCGAGGCTACAGCCGCCGCTGACCGTCCTCAGGAGGTCGGCGATGAGGTTCCCGGCGACGAGCGCGTCCAAGTGCCAGGAGAGTGGCCGGAGGTTCGTGGGGCTGGAGTTCTTGAAGTGCTGCTTCTGCTGCCACAAGAAGCTGGGCGGCGACATGGACGTCTTCGTGTACAAGTAAGATAACCTCCGTTAGCCTCTCTGATACAAGCTTAATTAGCACAGTATAGTTGGCTATGAGCTTGAGGTACTTATGGTTATTGGGTTTGTGTTACTTTCGCAGGGGAGAGCAAGCGTTTTGCAGCGCTGAATGCCGGTGCCAGCAGATGGCGAAAGAGGAGAGGCGAGAGATCGAAATCTTCGTCAGGAAGCGCCGCGACGCCTTCCACAACCGGCGTGCGGCACCGGCTAAGATGAGAGGATCGAATCGGCACACGAGCGCGCAAACCGCTGCATGATTGATGATATACATACGTACCTGTGAAAGCTAGATCGAGCTCGATTTCCGTTAGTTTCGGAAGAAGTTTTTCGCTAGCTCCATAATTTGCAGGGGAGATTTTTGTTGTCCTCGTCCGTTAATTGTACAAGTAGACTTGTGTTTTCTGTTCTAACCAGCAGTTATAGGTTATACTACATGCTACAAAGTAGAAGTGTACGTGAAAGTGGTTTAAACTGACCGGCTCAAAGATAAAATGGAGTGTCTGCCTCCTCCTCCCTCGCCGCCGGTCTTCTTCCCTATCTCTGGCAGCTCCACCTCTGGCGACAGATGGTGGAGTCTTCGACGCATCTTCTTAATCCTTCAGTTTAAATAGAGGCAGATTTGAGGTGAGGACAGATGGGCCACATCTATTTTTTTTTCTCATCCGTGCGATTCTATCTGTGCTTCTTCCACTACTACAGAAAAAGTATTCATAGATGGTTCAAAAAGGTCATCACAGACGGTTTCGTGAACTGTCTGAGTTTATGAGTCAGTGATGACATGAGATCATCACAGACGGTTTTTAAACCATCTGTGATGCATACTTTCATACAGACGGTTATTAACTGAGAACCGTCTGTGATAGGAACCTATCATAGACGGTTTGTGGCTGAAATCGTTTGTGATAGGAACCTATCACAGATGGTTTGTGGCTAAAACCGTCTGTAATAAGATATATCATGACGCTTGTGGCCGAACCGCTCAGTGATGACTTTTCTATAAAGCCCTAAGCAAAGGTCGCTATGCCATTAAAATCATATATATATATATATATATATATATATATATATATATATATATATATATATATATATATATATATATATTAGTTACGTATCTACAGCCACTTTGACGATCGTCATGACATGAAGGATGAGGCGGTATCACGACAACCTCATTGAGCCCTGCAAATTTAAAAGCAATAACAGAACACCAAGCAACCATTCTCACATTTCAAAAGAATTCTCAACTTGTTGCTTAGTGTTCTTGTTGGGTTTAAAGATAATTACATGCTCAAGAATTGTTGGTTGTCGATAGATGATGCCACTTCCCACCGGAATACTCAAGATCCACGCCACTTTCTCAACATAGCGACGCCCAATTACCTATCGACAACATCCGTAATTGGATGTCCCGACGATCTCCTTGCATCCATACTTTTTAAACTTGCAGGGCTCAATGAGGTTGCTCGTGGCTATCAGATTATCCTTCTCATGCTACGTGACTAATTTCCAAAGTGGTCAGGGACTACTTAACAATATATATATATGCCATTATGAATGGAATGGTAGGACGACACGGATGCAAGGTAGGAGAACTTGACCGGTATGAACACAGTTACATAGACAAAGGTGAAATGAATGGCGAGAGACAAGTGAAGAGGTGTTGTAGTAGTTTTTGACTCATTTGGTCTTGTTTTCGAATACAATACACACCAAGCCTAAACCTTTACAAATCTGAAAATTTTAATTGCAGCCAAGCCCCATCCGAACCACATCCAATGTAAGCCAACCAAGCACAAAGCTAGAACCGGCATCAATAACCCTCGGTATTCATTAGAGAGCATTAACCAAACCCATCATCCCTATTCATTTTTGTCAATCTGAACACATAATATGAACTAAGCAAGATGCATAAATATAGAATGTGCATACACCAATAGCCCTCAGTTTACATTTCACAGAGCAAGGGGGCTATTAATATGAACTAATTATCAATTCAATTTCAGTATAAGACTGTTAACATCATTGAGCAGTTCAACAGCTAGCAAGGTGCCTCTAGTCAACAAGCATCTGCATGATCATTGCATTCATTTATATTTATGATTTCTCTATACTTCTCTCTACATGTATGTATTACACATTTACACTTCTCTGCAATGATGCACTTCTCTTCATGTATGTATGTATTACACATTTAGCATCTGGGCTCTGGCCAATGGCCATCACCATCAGCATCAACCAACAAGGACAACATCAAGAAGACAAGAAAGGGACTTACGCGTTAAAGGGAGGTCCGAGGTAGCGCAACGAGCCGGCGGTGAGAGGGAGGAGGAGCCAGGGCCAGCGGCGCAGCGAGGGGTGACTAGGAGTTTGATCCGGTGGCGCAGGGAGGAGGGAGCTTGATCCGGAGGTGCGGGAGCTGGCGGTGAGGGAGGAGGAGCTCGGTTCACATGAATACCAACAGCACAAACCAATATGTGATAGATCGGTCTTACCTCGATATCGCCGGTGGAGAGGTAGCCAGGGGTCGCGTACGCTGGGGAGAAGAGGAAGAGGGGAAGGCGCGCGGCGTCACCGTAGTTGTGGCACAATGGTGACATCGCAAAAGACACTCTTATCGTACGAGTGTCTTGTGCAGTGGACCGTGGTGTCACCACCGTCGGTGACGGGAATAATGCATGGCGGCGTCAGCGACGGGGTCACTCGAGTAGGGAGGGGAATGAACGAGAGTAAGGGCGGCGCTGGGAGTGACGAGTTAGAGCGCAAAACCCTAGCGGTAGGGCTCCTACTAATAAAGAGATTTATCATGCATTTGGTTCTATTATGGAACCGTCGGTGATACTATCCTGAGCATTTGCCCACAATGGAACCGCTCTGTGAAATGGTTTTTTCAAGTATATTTATTTTGTATATACACTTACATGACATGAAGAAATTACACACACACACACACATATATATATATATATATATATATATATATATATATATATATGTATGCATGTATGTATGTATGTATGTATATGTATAGGAAAATGGTATGGTACTCTAGCAAGACGTACTCCACCTCTCATATACCACTTAAATCGTATGATGATACCTCTTTATCAATTTGAGTATACTCCAATAATGATTATAAGATACCCCAAATTGAGTTCCATGAAAAATTTCATGAAAATCCACTTTTTATACCAAAATCCGTGTATATATTTCTTTTATATATGAAAAAGGGTATATAGCAAAAATAAAGGGCTCCAATGAAATTTTTTTCAATCAAGTCACATTGGAATATCTTACAATTGGTATTTAAGTATACTGAAAGTGATAAAGAAGTATAATATATTCGTTTAAGTGGTATATTGGAAGTGAGAGTACATACTCCTAGGAGTACGAAACAGACGTAACTTCACCTCCAAACTTTTTTATTTTTTTATTTTGGAATTTTCATATGGCCAAACAAATGGCGCCAAACTAAAAAGATTAAAAAAGTAGAAACCTATAAATAAACAAAGTTTTTCTAGTGGCGAGGTAGGTCGGTATCTCCGCTCTTCAATACTTCAGAGGCGGCGACTTGAGGCGGGCGGTTCGTGATCGAACGAAGTCTAAAATGCGCCCACCGTTGACGCCATTGCTCGAAAGTGTCTCCCAAAGACCCTCGACTTGTTGAACTAAGAAGAATTGAGCCCATAGGCTCTCTTCCTTGCTTGAGGGTCTCGGCCGTCGACTCGATCGCTCACGCCTTGATTACGCATCCAAGTAACGGCAAGCCTCCTGGAGATGTGCAACATCGTTTTGGAGGACTACGTCGATGACACGGTAAACTCGCCGAAAGTGGGAGATAACCCGGAAGACACGGCGGAGGAGGATGTCAAGACGGCGGAAGGTGGCCGCCACCGCTTCCGCAAATTCTCGGACAGAGGAGTGAAGACACTGTTGAAACAAGGTTCTTCCGCAACGACGGTTCAACGTCTGATGAGAGAGAGGTGTCAGACAAGGCGGCCAAGTAGGCCATTAATGCCGGCAACAAGGATTGCCCTTTCTTGTACTTGTCGGGTTATAGCTTCTATTTGGGCGCCTCTTCATGAACCTCTTCATTTTTCTCACAAGGAGTGCATACTCCTCATCGGTATCTTCTTCTTCATCTTCATCATCACTTGATTCCGCTTTGGCCTTGAAAGCGGTGATCTTCTTTCTTGAGGAGGATGTTTCCAAGAGCTCTTCCTTGTCCTTTTGAACAACTCATTTGTGATGAGGTTGCCCAAAAGCCCGTTGGTGTCATCCTTGTCAACTCCTGTGAGTTGAGAAATAGAGTCACCAACGTCTCATACTTGTCCGGAGAGCCCTAAGCATCTTGCGCACAATATCAACATCAAGAAGGTTAGTACCAAGGCCTTTGAGCTCATTCACAATGTTGTTGAGTCGTGAATACATCTCATTGATGTTTTCATGAGGCAACATCATGAATGTCTCATATTTGATCCAAGCCTATGCAATTTGGCTTTTTGACCGTGGATGTACCCTCATGAATTTCCGATAGAGTGGTCCAAATATCATGAGCACTTTCCAAGTTGCTCACTCTATTGAATTCATCCGCTCAAAGCGCCAAAGAGAGCATTCATAGCTTGAGCATCTAAATGAGCATTACGCTGTCTCTTGATCCGTGGGATGTAGTGGATCAAGAGGCATTACGTGACCCTCATTTACGATTCTCCATACGCTTGGACTCATGGCTTTTAAATAAATTGACATTCTAATTTTCCAATAAGCATAATTTGAGCCATCAAATAAAGGAGCCTTTCCTATAGCAATTCCTCACTAGTCATCCTTTTCTCTTTAGACGGTTAAGTCTAAATCAATGAGAGACCAAGCTCGATACCACTTGTAGGATCAAGGATAACCGACTAGAGGGGGTGAATAAGAGGTTTTAAACTTTTAACAAATTAACAATTTATCCAATTAATTACTTAGTCTAAACAAGTTTTACCTCTAGCTAAACAAGACAATCACAATAATATGCTAGAAATATAAATGCGGAAAGTAAAGACAAGAAATAACCACAAGGACACAACGATGTTTTTCCCGTGGTATCGAAGACTTGCCGGTCTTCACTAGTCCACGTTGAGGAAACTTGACGTCTCAAGCCGGCTCCACGAATTAAGCCTTCCCTCAAATCGCTATGGTTGTTCTTTCTCCGCTCCGGAGATGGTGAACACCGAACCACTCACAAGCTTGCACCGGGCCTCTTCACAATCTCCTTTGAAGAGATCACCGCGCTTCACCACTAACCGTCTAGGAGTGCGACAACACTCCAAGAGTAATAGACCAACGTCTTCGCTTGATCACACTTCAAGTGCAAATGGATCAACTAAGAGTATGAATGCACTTGAATGTATCTCAACAACCTCACAATGAATGCAAAAGAGTAATTTGAGTGTTGAGTGAATGCAAAGGCTCTATGAATGTCAAATGTGCACTAGCTACCTTAACTTGAGCAGATGGGGGGGTATTTATAACCCCCACAAGCAATTATGACCGTTGGGAACGAAACCGTAAAAGTCGGTAAATCAGTGCGATCAAGAGCAAGTGGCGAGACGACCGAACTCGATCGAAACACGATCAACAGCTAGACCAGATACTAAAAAGGAAAAAGTAGCCGTTGAAATTTCGGTCGAACGACCGCAGTAAACGTCGCGATCGTCCGATTTCCCGATCGTCTGCTTTCTCGAGCGATACGACCGCTTGTAGGGTTTCGTGATTTCGAGGATTTGCAAAGGTTCGGAATTTCGTATCGCCATATAAAAATCGGAATGACCGCGAAGTTTGATGCGACCGCTCCCAAAAACGAACGTCCAATTCGAGATAAGTTTCGAGCGATTTTACATCGGTTCTGTTTTTATTGAACCGCCTCATAAAAATCGAACGACCAAGAAACGATGCGACCGTTAGTCACGGCGATACGACCGATTTCCATGAGAAAGTCTCGAGGCAATTTATAACGCTTCGGTTTTATTGAACCGCCAACTAAAATACGGAATGATCAAGATCATGCAGATCTGACCGTGCTCAAGGACCCGATCGTTCGCTTCAACACTTAATTGGTTGTTCCTTCAAAATGCGGTACTACCGTCGAGTAGAGACCGGTCATATCAAGATCGAAGCGCAGACGATCAAGAAGATGAATCTAGCAGTACTACCGATTTTGAATGTAAGACTTAGAATTTTTCAAATCAATTTCAAGTTAAAGTACACATGCATGCATGATCCTAAGTTGATCCATATTGCATCGAACATGCTATCAAGCTACTAGCCATGATCCTCTTAATAGTACGGCATTTATCCTATAATCCGGTCTTCCAACCAAACTCCCAAGACCGGTAAAATAGAAAAAGAACCTAGACTGCTAGTACCTTGTCTTTAAGCCTTGTGGATCTTCATTTTCTTCTTTGGCATGCATCTTTATGTCAACAAGTACACCAATGGGACTTAACCTTGTAAATACTCAATAAACTTGTTAATCCCATGTTCACATATTGTTATTAATTACCAAAACAATTTTTAGGGGCCTAGATGCTTTTCAATCTCCCCCTTTTTGGTAATTGATGACAACACTAATAATATGTGAGAAAGATTGGTTTGAATATACCATAATTGTATATTCTATTTGTGGCTTAACAATAAAACAATTTTTGCAATAAGCATGAGAGAATGTATGAGAATAGTTTTCTTGTTAAGTCTATTTTAAAGAAAGCTCCCCCTAAACGTGTGCAAAAAGAGATAGAGCATTTTGTAGAAAATATGAGAAATTTGGGCGGAGTTTCTTTAGCAAATTTGAACTTGAGGAAATGCAATAGTAAGATATAACGATAAGTATGATTGCATTTAAGATAATAATAAAACATCAACAAGTTCAACAAGTTAAGTGACGCATATTTTAAACTATTACAAGCACATAAGTTCAACATTACATAAGTCCATATATAGCAAAAGCTTGCGCTTGCTCCCCCTAAAGCTATGTCTTCTATATCTTTTCACTTCTCTCCCCTTTGGCATCAAGGTACCAAAACGACTCAGATAGTGGGATCTCGAGGAGGAGGAACAACGCCTGAGCAATCGGGTCTGTCAGGAGGAGTAGGAGTCGGGTCTGAGGAGGAGGGATAACATCCCGAGAAATCGTGACCAAGGGGAGCGGAGTCTGAGTAACGTGACTGCTTCTGGAGGAGAAGTCAAGGAACAGAGGAAGAGGTCTCTAACGCTGAAGTGAAACCGAGTCATGACCTCGGTGGATCGGAGCTGGAGAAGTAGCAGGAGCGTAAATCAGATCTGAGGTGTAGTCTTTGTAGAGCCGGAGCCGGAGGAGGGACAGGAGGCATGGAGATGGCACGAAATAGGAGGCCGCCGAGTAAAACGCCAGGGAGTCTTCAAAATTCCCTCTATGTCGGTCATGCTCTCTACTAGTGCAGCCATCTGTTATGAGTCTCATCGAAGAAGTCATTCAGTCTGCTCCATCTCAAGTAATCTCCTCGAGTCTCATTCTCAAATTCACTGTTCAGCCTTTATGTCTTGCAAAGCACTAAGAATGAGTTGTTGATTCTCAAGAATCGTGCAATAGAGCCTTCATTGATAATGGGATCGCAGAGACACCGCCTCGTGATGGGATCATCCTCAAGAGCTCGTCGAGGAGGAACGCCGTCTCGTGGTCTATAAGATTTATGAATCAACCAAGACCACCATGATATGTTATCTTCTCGTAAATCGAGCCATAATATAAGGTGCATAGTAAATTCTCTTGACTCTATCATTCTTGGATGAGACTATGCCTCAAGGATAACATACACAATATCAAATTTTATGCCTCGCATAATATGATCTATAATGTTCGAGCATGTCCCCGATAGCATCAAAATTGCCGCTCTTAGGATAAAAGGTGTGATTGATAATCCTATTAATTATGCTCGCAAAGGCTTAAGTCCGTGATGGTTCCTAGCTTGAATTTGACATTTGAGTCATAATAATCACCCCAAGCAGAGCAAGTAAAGTCGGACTATCAAAGATTTTCTCCCAAGAACTGGATCTTACTCTTAAGATTTGCTCAAATTCTTCCTTTGTGCTTTGCAAATCTCTAGCCACAGATCCACCTAAAGGATCAGAATCACCGACACATGAACTGTGGGCGTAAAAGCGTCGAATAAGCTCATCATCATAGTTTTGTTTTAAAGCCACAAGGTCGTGAAGACCTACATCATAGAACTTCGATATACTCCACTATATTTGTCCAAATCATTTAAGTGAGTCCACTTAATCCACTTATGATCAACAAATTTTCTGCTTTCTTCCATAAAGTTGTTCATATACTTGCTCTTGAAAAACAAGATGAAACCTTGGATTTACCGAAATGATTTGAGAAGATATTGATTGACATGCCTTTTTATTGCGTAGTCATCTGCTGAAAGAAGTCTCAAATCTTGTGGAGGTGGTGGAGATTCTCCTAAATTATCAAAAGTACCTTCTTCTTGTAATTGGGCTCGAAATGAGTCTCATCCTCGAGACATAATCCTCACTTGCTTCGCTTTCATATTCGAGGTGGCCCTTTTCCTTTGCCGTCACGACCTTTTGACGGATCGAGCGAGTTTGCCAGATCGAGCCGACCGTCGTCGATTTAAGAGGCGATTATTCGAGGAGCCGAGAAGATTGAGGAGAAGATTGTCCTCGAGGAGGTCCAATTGGTTTCCTCGTCATAACCCTCATGCTAGGCATCTTTAGAACCAAAGAATAAGTTACAAGATATTCAAAGGAATGAATGGAATTGAATTTAGTTGAAAAGAAATGACGTTTCTGTTTTTCAGTCAGGATAATCGGTCGTACCGCCGTTCATTGGCGATGCGACCAAGATCTGATCGCATGCGCTCAAAAAGAACCTCGTTCGATTATCCTGACCGAGTTCTAGGGCTTCTAAAACTTGCATATTTTGGTGATTTTAATGGATTGAATCCAAGAAGCTGATGCGCAATCATCATAATACACCAAAATACACCATTTTACCCAACTAGAATCTCAGAATTTCATCACATTTCAACAAAACCCTAAATGGATAACCTAGGGTTCCATACGGAGATAAAACGCGAATTAAACAACGTTTTACCTTGAGATCGGAGGAGATGAACCTTGGAGAGGCTTCCAATACGAAGAAACAAAGGATTTTGGGAGATTTGGAGTGAATTAGAAGAGGGTTTGGAAACGCACGCGCGTGAGAGAAAGGAAAAAGAACGGTCGTGCCGTTCGTGGGTTAAAAGGAGAGAGAGAAAAAAAACGCAACCGCAGAGGAGTTAGAATTTCTTTCAAACCGTCGCGGTCGTACCGACCAAATACCGTCGGTCATTCCGCTCTCCGGTCGTCTCATTGTTATAACGCCGGTCAGTATCAAGACAATGATCGTTTAAATCTTATAACTACTATCGTTCCGATTATCCCGGGAACTTCGGATTTTCTAGGAATCTGAAATAATTTTGCAAATGATCCTAGTTTTGCACTCAAATAAATATCATTAAGGATCATTGTGCATAGAATAGACTATTGTCTATTAAGAAACATGATTTTATGATCATAGCTAATTTTTAATAAAGATTTGGGAAATATTTTCATAAAATACTCAAATAACATCAAATGAAACACATAACATGATGCAGGAGTTCAAACAACATTTGAATAGTCTATTATATTTAACTCATTCCTCAATTTGCAAAAGCGGCCTTCATCTAATGGCTTGGTGAAAATGTCCGCTAATTGATCCTCGGTTCTTATGTGGCTAATCTCAATATCTCCCTTGCTCATATGATCTCTCAAGAAATGGTGACGGATATCTATATGCTTGGTTCTTGAGTGTTGAACAGGGTTATTTGCAATTTTCACGGCACTATCATTGTCACACAAAAGAGGCATTTTATCAAATTTTATTCCATAATCCATCAATGTTTGCCTCATCCATAGCAATTGAGCACAACAACTTCTCGGAAACATATTCGGCTTCGGCGGTGGATAATGCTACGGAGTTTTGTTTCTTGGATGACCATGATACTAGAGATCTTCCTAAGAATTGACAACTACCCGAGGTGCGTTTTCTATCCACTTTGCAACCCGCATAATCTGAATCCGAATATCGAATTAAATCAAATTTAGCACCTTTCGGGAACCAAAGGCCAATGCTAGAGGAATGCTTTAAATATCTTAGTATTCTTTTAACGGCCATTAAATGACACTCTTTTGGAGTTGCTTGAAAACGTGCACACATGCAAACACTAAACATGATATCGGGCCTAGATGCGGTAAGATAAAGCAAACTACCAATCATGGATCTATAAAGCTTTAAATCTACCGGTTTACCTCCCTCATTTAGATCAAGGTGGCCATTTGTAGCCATGGGAGTCTTGATGGGCTTTATGCCTTCCATGCCAAACCTTTTAAGTAAATCCTTCACGTGCTTGGATTGACTTATGAAAGTCCCATCTTTTAGTTGCTTGATTTGAAGTCCAAGAAAATAGCTTAATTCTCCAATCATGGACATTTCAAATTCCCTAGACATCATATCACCAAATTCCTCGCAAAAATCTTGGTTAGTAGACCCAGAAATAATATCATCAACATAGATTTGACATACAAAGAATTCATTATCTATGACTTTAGTGAATAAAGTTGAATCAATTTTCCCGATTTTGAATCCTTTTGAGACTAGAAAATCTCTAAGGCGTTCATACCATGCTCTAGGAGCTTGTTTAAGACCATAGAGCGCCTTGGAGAGTTTATAGACATGATTTGGATTTTTAGGATCTTCAAAACCGGGAGGTTGCTCAACAAAGACAAGTTCGGATATTTCACCATTTAAGAAAGCACTTTTAACATCCATTTGAAATAACTTAATATCGAAGCATGATGCAAAAGCAAGTAATATCCGAATTGATTCAAGCCTAGCTACGGGAGCAAAGGTTTCACCAAAATCCAAACCTTCAACTTGTGAAAACCCTTGAGCAACCAACCTTGCCTTGTTCCGAACAACCAAACCATTCTCATCTTGCTTGTTCCTAAAGACCCATTTTGTACCAATAACATTGTGCTCTTTAGGTCGATCCACCAATGTCCAAACTTCATTCCGGGTGAAGTTGTTGAGTTCTTCATGCATAGCATTCACCCAATCCGGATCTTCAAGTGCTTCTTCTACATGCTTTGGCTCAATAGAAGAGACAAAAGAGTAATGTTCACAAAAAGAAGCAATACGAGAGCGAGTTTGAACACCCTTACTTACGCCACCCAATATTTGATCTATTGGATGATCCTTTGCAATTGCATTATGAATCCTTGGTGGTTGGTTGGATGGTTGATTATCTTCATTATCATTTTCCTCACTAAGTTGAACTTGATTTGTATGAGATGATTTTGGTTCAACTTGAGTGGAGGATGTTGGATCATCTTCAGGCTTGACGTCACCTATTTGCATATGTTCCATTGCTTTTCTTAAGGCTTCATTACCTACATCTTCCAAGTTCTCATGCTCTTCTTGAGAGCCGTTAGTTTCATCAAATTGCACATCGTGTTTTTCTTCAACCAAACCGAATTTTTGTTGAAGACACGATAAGCCTTGCTATTTGAAGAATAACCAAGCAAGAAACCAACATCGCAACGACTATCAAATTTTGAAAGACGAACACCCTTCTTTAAAATGTAACACTTGCAACCAAAAACTCGGAAATAAGAGATGTTCGGTTTTCTTCCTACAAGAAGCTCATAGGAAGTCTTTTTCAAAAGACGGTGCAAATAAAGGCGATTTATGGCATGACAAGCGGTATTTATAGCTTCCGCCCAAAAGACATCTAAGTATTATATTCATCAAGCATTGTCCTAGCCATTTCAATCAATGTACGATTTTTCCTTTCTACTACTCCATTTTGCTCCGGAGTGTAGGTTGTGGAAAGTTCATGCTTTATTCCAAGTTCATCACAAAAGTCTTCAACCTTGATATTTTTGAACTCGGAACCATTATCACTACGGATTTTCTTTATTTTGAAATCAAATTCATTTTGGGCCCTTTTTGCAAATCTTTTGAAAATCCCGGAGGTTTCACCTTTATCATCTAGGAAGAATACCCATGTATATCTAGAGTAATCATCCACAATGACTAAACAATAGCTATTACCTCCAATACTCTTATAGGTTGTTGGCCCAAACAAGTCCATATGTAAGAGTTCTAATGGTCTAGAAGTTGACATGATACTTTTGGAAGGATGAGAATTAGCGACTTGTTTACCGGCTTGACAAGCACTACAAAGTCTATTTTTCTCAAACTTCACATCTTTCAAGCCAACAACTAAATCATGTTTGAAAAGCTTTTTGAGTTGAATCATTCCAACATGAGCTAGCCTTCTATGCCAAAGCCAACCCAATGAGGTTTTTGCCATTAAACAAGTTTTTAAACAAGATTCACTTGAACCAAAATCTACCAAATAAAGATTTCCAAATCTAAAGCCTTTGAAAGCTAAAGAGCTATCCTTTGCATTAGATATGGTAACACCTTCACTTGAGAAAGAACAAATTAGTCCTAGATCACAAATTTGAGCAACGGATAACAAGTTAAAGTTTAATGATTCTACTAAAGAAACATTAGAAATGGAAAGGTCATTTGAGATAGCAATTTTACCCAATCCTAATACCTTTCCTTTGCTATTGTCTCCAAAAGTGATCTTTTCAATTCTTGACCATTCTCGAATGTGGTGAACATTTTTCTATCACCGGTCATATGTTGTGTGCATCCACTATCAAGCACCCAATGTTTTCCACCGGTTTTATAGTTCACCTACAAAACAAGAAATTAAGTCCTTTTAGGTACCCAAATTTGTTTGGGTCCTTGGAGGTTAGTGACCAAGGATTTAGGCACCCAAATAGCATTCTTTTAGCACCCAAAATTGAAGTGCCAACAAAGCGAGCAATTATTTTACCATCCTTAGACTTTTTAAGCATGTAGCAAGAATCATATATTCCAATGGATGGAGTCTTACCCTTAGGACAATCTTGTTGCACATGTCCTATTTCCGGCATTTATAACAATACTTACCATTTTGCCTCACAAATCTTGTGGACATGTTTGCTTGGTTTCTTACCTTTCTTAGGCACATACCCAAGACCTTCCTTGTTGAATGAGCACCTTTGCTCACTCAAAAGTTTGTCAAGAGTGGCCTTGCCCTTGAAGCATCTTTCCAAGCTCTTACTTAGCTTGGTCACTTGTTCTTTAGCTCATTGTTCTCATGAACAAGCATTGAATCATTTTGCTCAACACTATTATGACTAGCATCAATATTAGAGCAACATGGCATAGCAAGAAGATCATCACATGAAGTAGATGCACTAGTCTTAGCAATTTCTATACTAGGCATTTTATCAATAATATCACATGTGATTCCTATACTTGAACACGATTTATTTGAATTTTCTTGAATGAGCAAGTTGTGTGCTTCCTTAAGTTCCATATAAGAATCTTTTAGAATATTGTATTATTTATTTAAGACCTTATATTTTGATTTTTCCTTTCCAAGATATTCATTTAAATCATCAAGCATATCCATTAATTCATCATATGTTGGTTCATCATTAATAATGGATTTTACCTTATCTCCTTTTGCCATGAGGCATGTAGGAGTGGAGAATAGCGATGGTGCTTCCTTGATGGCGATGCCGACTAGTCCCTTCTTCTTGGGGGACTCTTCTTCATCGGAATCGAGTCGCTTGACTCATCGTTTGAATCCCATTCTCCAATATGGGCTTCATGCTTGCCACCTTTGTGAAGCTTCTTGAAAAGCTTCTTCTTGCCATTGTATTCCTTTTTCTTGAATGACTTCTCCTTGTCATCCTTCTTTTCGGGACAATGAGAAGCAATGTGCCCCTTCTCTTCGCAATTATAGCATCGGATGTTGCTATAACGCTTCTTGTCATTTGAGGATTGCCCTTTCTTGTACTTGTCGAAGTTATAGCTTCTATTTGGGCGTCTCTTCATGAACCTCTTCATTTTTCTCACAAGGAGTGCATACTCCTCATCGGTATCTTCTTCTTCATCTTTATCATCACTTGATTCCGCTTTGGCCTTGAAAGCGGTGATCTTCTTTCTTGAGGAGGATGTTTCCAAGAGCTCTTCCTTGTCCTTTTTGAACAACTCATTTGTGATGAGGTTGCCCAAAAGCCCCGTTGGTGTCATCCTTGTCAACTCGGGTGAGTTGAGAAATAGAGTCACCAACGTCTCATACTTGTCCGGGAGAGCCCTAAGCATCTTGCGCACAATATCAACATCAAGAAGGTTAGTACCAAGGCCTTTGAGCTCATTCACAATGTTGTTGAGTCGTGAATACATCTCATTGATGTTTTCATGAGGCAACATCATGAATGTCTCATATTTGATCCGGCCTATGCAATTTGGCTTCTTTGACCGTGGATGTACCCTCATGAATTTCCGATAGAGTGGTCCAAATATCATGAGCACTTTCTAAGTTGCTCACTCTATTGAATTCATCCGCGTTCAAAGCGCCAAAGAGAGCATTCATAGCTTGAGCATCTAAATGAGCATTACGCGTCTCTTGATCCGTGGGATGTAGTGGATCAAGAGGCATTACGTGACCCTCATTTACGATTCTCCATACGCTTGGACTCATGGCTTTTAAATAAATTGACATTCTAATTTTCCAATAAGCATAATTTGAGCCATCAAATAAAGGAGCCTTTCCTATAGCAATTCCCTCACTAGTCATCCTTTTCTCTCTTAGACGGTTAAGTCTAAATCAATGAGAGACCAAGCTCTGATACCACTTGTAGGATCAAGGATAACCGACTAGAGCGGTGTGAATAGGAGGTTTTTAAACTTTTTAACAAATTAACAATTTATCCAATTAATTACTTAGTCTAAACAAGTTTTACCTCTAGCTAAACAAGACAATCACAATAATATGCTAGAAATATAAATGCGGAAAGTAAAGACAAGAAATAACCACAAGGACACAACGATGTTTTTCCCGTGGTATCGAAAACTTGCCGGTCTTCACTAGTCCACGTTGAGGAAACTTGACGTCTCAAGCCGGCTCCACGAATTAAGCCTTCCCTCAAATCGCTATGGTTGTTCTTTCTCCGCTCCGAGATGGTGAACACCGAACCACTCACAAGCTTGCACCGGCCTCTTCACAATCTCCTTTGAAGAGATCACCGCTTCACCACTAACCGCCTAGGAGTGCGGCAACACTCCAAGAGTAATAGACCAACGTCTTCGCTTGATCACACTTCAAGTGCAAATGGATCAACTAAGAGTATGAATGCACTTGAATGTATCTCAACAACCTCACAATGAATGCACAAGAGTAATTTGAGTGTTGAGTGAATGCAAAGGCTCTATGAATGTCAAATGTGCACTAGCTACCTTGACTTGAGCAGATGGGGGGGTATTTATAACCCCCACAAGCAATTATGACCGTTGGGAACGAAACCGAAAAAGTCGGTAAATCGAGACGATCATAGTAAGTGGCTTAAGACGACCGAACTCGATCGAAACACAATCAACGCTAGACCAGATACTAAAAAAGGAAAAAGTAGTCGTTGAAATTTCCAATGAACGATCACAGAAAACGCGTCAGACGCCCGATTTCCCGGCCGTCTCGCTTTCTACGATGCGACGACCGTTTGTAGGGTTTCGTGATTTCGAGGATTTGCAAAGGT
Source organism: Phyllostachys edulis (assembly GCA_036346405.1). NCBI lineage: Eukaryota > Viridiplantae > Streptophyta > Magnoliopsida > Poales > Poaceae > Phyllostachys > Phyllostachys edulis. The sequence goes on from CM070550.1 coordinate 107,209,594, forward strand.
TCGGAATTTCGTACCACCATATAAAATCGGAATGACCAAGAAGTTTGATGCGACCGCTCCCAAAAACGGAACGTCCGAATTCCGAGATAAGTTTCGAGCGATTTTACACCGGTTCTGCTTTTATTGAACCGCCTCATAAAAATCGGAACGATCGCGAAACGGTACGACCGTTAGTCACGGCGATGCGACCGATTTCCATGAGAAAGTCCGAGGCAATTTACAACGCTTCGGTTTTATTGAACCGCCAACTAAAATACGGAATGATCAAGATCATGCAGTCTGACTGCTCAAGGACCCGATCGTTCCGCTTCAACACTTAATTGGTTGTTCCTTCAAAATGCAAGACTACCGCCGAGTAGAGACCGGTCATATCAAGACGAGCGATGCGATCAAGAAGATGAATCAAGCAGTACTACCGATTTTGAACAGAAGACTTAGAATTTTTCAAATCAATTTCAAGTTAAAGTACACATGCATGCATGATCCTAAGTTGATCCATATTGCATCAGAACATGCTATCAAGCTACTAGCCATGATCCCTCTTAATAGTACGACATTTATCCTATAATCCGGTCTTCCAACCAAATTCCCAAGACCGGTAAAATAGAAAAAGAACCTAGACTGCTAGTACCTTGTCTTTAAGCCTTGTGGATCTTCATTTTCTTCTTTGGCATGCATCTTTGCGTCAACAAGTACACCAATGGGACTTAACCTTATAAATACTCAATAAACTTGTTAATCCCATGTTCACATATTGTCATTAATTACCAAAACAATTTTTAGGGGCCTAGATGCTTTTCAGCTAACAACAAAAGAAAAACCCGCAGCGGAAACAAAAGTACTTCACAGGGCCATTCGACGAGCCACAGGCTATCGAGTGGAGGACGTCCCCTAGTTCGCATGGTCCTCAAAGAATTCTTCTTCAAAGAGCTCGGAGCTCCTGGGAGGTCTTCTACCGACAACCGAGAGCATAAGCGATGAGTACTTTGAATGTACTCAGCAAGTCATAGGGAAATGAATGTAATTAATATTTATGCAAAGCTTGACAAGGAACAGCTGTATGGTTAGTTTGCGGAAAGCAACATTTACTGGAAATACATTAAGTAGATTGCAAAGCACAAGTTAAAAAGAGATAATACACAAGTAAACAAATTTTCTTTGAAAGCAACACACGACCACCCTGGTCGTATGCCCAGACCACCCACGACCACCCAGGTCGTGAGCCCAAACCACTCGGAACCAACCACGACCACATTTTGAGAAAACATCTACCCTTTGCGTGAAATTTTCGGGCACGTCCATAACCGAGGACACGGCTATTCGAATAGATTTTACACTCTGCAGAGGTTGTACACTTTACCTACAAGACACGAAGTCCTTTAGTTGGTTGGGCACCCGTCGATGCCGCTGCTCACTTCCTTTGGTAAGCAGTCTAGAGCTCGTGACAAGGCCTTTACAAAGGTCAGTCCTGACTTGGTTCTACCCGCTAAGGATTCGTCATGCTGGGCCCCCTCTTGCGCCATTTGACAACCATGATAGAATCGCATCAGGACCTCACTAATTAGTTGGCCAAGACCACCCCACAATGGACTTGTGGTTGCACGGTAATGACCCAGATCAATGGCGTACAAGGTTAAGTCCTTAGTTGGCTGCTCAGGCGAGACTATCCACATCCCAGTGTGCGCACACAAATTTATTAGCGGCAACACATGCCACAATTCCATAGTTCATTAGTCCAGTTTAATCATTAATGAATTATGTGAACGAGAGACCATCGTCTAATCTTAAAGTAGGTCTAAGCAATAATATGCACCCATGTTGGTTATAACAAAGAGGTCCAACTAAGATAACCCATCCTATGGTGATTCAAAGATGCATGCTAACATGTTGTTTTCAATCATACCAAGGAGTCATACTGGCAAGTGGGTGTGGTAACTACTCCCAAAGCCATTTTTATACAAATAGCCATGCAAGTTGATAGCAAAACAATATACTTTTGCAAAATGGGTCCAACATGATCAAAGGTCTATGACTTGCCTCCAGTGAAGGGTTGAGCTGCTTCAGTTGAGGTCGTTGGGTCCAAGAACTCTTCAGGACAGCTGGATCCTACACGAACAAAAAGAACCAAATAAATAAAGCGAATCCACAAAACTCCAATGAAAGAACTAGACAAGAGCTAAAAAGAAAGGCACGAGATCAAGATGAAGGCAGGAACTTGAACCACTCGAATCAGAGCTCCAATCGGAGGAGAAAGAGCTTCTTCAGGAGGAGGTCTGAGCTGAGCGAGAGGTCCAAGACAACTGGAAAACAAAGGGTGGCAGGAGGTCTCTCTAGTGCTTTATATAAGCACTGGGAGGTCCAAGGAAGGACGGTGCATTCAATGCACACGGCGGGAGCAAGTGATGGAGGGAAAGGAGCAGGTAAAGGAGATGACAATAGAGGAAAAAGGGTACGGTGGAGGTGAAAGCATTTAACGCGCGCAGACTCTCGTGGTATTGGGACATGACGAGAGGAAGAAGAAGGTGAGCAGAAGTCAAAAAGGCGGGGCTGGTCTCACTAAGAGAGTGGGTCCCACCGAAGGGGTGGTCGTGACCAAGGGGAGGTCTGGACTACGAGGGTGGTTTTTGCAAAAAGAGCAGCAAACGGCCAAGAGGGTGGTCTTTGCAAAAAGACCAAAAGGGGGAGATTGTGACCGCAAAGGTGGTTTTTTTGCAAAAAGACCGTAGGGAGGTCCCGACCATAGGGGAGGTCGTGACCACAAGGGAGTGGTCTTGACCACGGAGGTGGTCTTTACAAAATGACCACGAGGAAGCGGTCTTTACAAGAAGATCGAGGAAGGTGATTTTTACAAAAAGACCACAGGGAGGTTCCGACCAAAGGGGAGGTCATGACCAAAAGGGAAATCCTGACCACAAGGGGTGGTCTTGACCAGGAGGGTGGTCCTTGCAAAAAGACCATGAGGGTGGTCTTTGCAAAAAGACCATAGGGAGGTCATGACCAGAAGGGAGGTCATGACCCAAAGGAGAGGTCTGGACCTCAAGGGAGGTCGTGACCTAAAAGGGTGGTCTTTGCAAAAAGACCAGGAGGGTGGTCTTTGCAAAAAGACTGAAGTGGTGGTCTTTGCAAAAAGACCAAAATGAGATCCTGAGAGAGGAGGGGGTCCAGAACAGCCCGAAACGCGCGCGTGTTCGAACTTAACTCGATTTGACCGTCCAGCCTCGATTGGATGGCTTGGACTGAGCACGCTCATGCGAAGAGAGAGAGAGAGAGAGAGAGAGAGAGAGAGAAGGATTGACAGGCGGTGAGGTCTAAACGAAAAGGAGGTCCTGATGGTCAAGATGAGCTCAATGGAGGTCCTGACGGTCAAGATGAAAAGAGGGTTGAACGAGAGGAAGGTCCAGAAAGGAGAGATTCAACCCGAACTTTGGATTCCGAAAATCAAGGATGTTTGAAAATACAAACCCAAGCTTGGAGCACCTCGGGGGTGGTCGTGACCCAAGGGAAAGTCAAAACCGAAGGAAGATTCAAACAGAGAAGGAGATCTAAACCAAAAGGAGGTCTAAACCAACAGGGAGGTCTAGACTAAAGGAAAGTCCAAACAAAAGAGAGGTCAAGGGAGGTCCTGACCAAAGGGAAAGTCACGAACATCAGGGAGGTCGTGACCAAAAGGTGGTCTAACCCGAGAGAGAGAGAGAGAGAGAGAGAGAGAGAGAGGTCTAAATCCAAAGGAAGAAGGGCTGAGCCCAGAAGAAAATGGAACGATCAAAGACAAGGGGATTCTAGAAACACTTGAGAACTCCAGTAAACTCCCAAAATAAACCAATTCGAATTAATTGAAGTTGGATTAATTCATATTAAATCTTCAAACTTCCAAAATCTTCAAGTTAAGCTTGAGCAATTCAATAAATTCGAATGGTTATCTTTATTTTTAATTTTTTTTCCAAAAACTCTAAAAATTAGGATGTTACACTCGGTTCAGTCTCCCTTGCTTCCTCTCCTTTTGCTCCTTCCTCTCAATTCTCGCCGTCCCTTCTTCCTATCCTTGCGATTCTTCCTCTTCGTTCTCGCCGCTTCCTCTTCTCCTGTGTTCTTTCGCCTTTGCTCTTTTTTGTTTTGCTCTCCCATTTTGATTCGTCTTCGTTGGCCCGTGGTCATCATCTCTGGTTACGTGCGTCTATCTATGCGTTCCTTCTTTCTTGTTGATTATCGATCGTCGTTCGTCTCTATTTTGTGATGTTGCTCTTTATTTCTTTGGGGGATTCTGTTCTTGCTTTTTTCCTAGGGTTCGCATCTGGTTTGCTCTTTTTTCGATTTCTCTCAGTTCGTGCTGGAGGGGATAGATTTCGACAGAGGTGTTTTTTTGGGGGGCGTCACTGCCTCCTGGGGTTTCCCTTTTCTGGGTCTTGATGTTTTTCCTTTTTGTGGGAGCTTTACATCTTTTCTTCGATGCTTTTTAGTTCTTGTTTTTCCGTTTATTAGTCTGCCTTTTCTATCCGCGAGTTTTTCTGTTTGTAGTCGAAGTTGTTCTTGCCTTTCTCTATTCTTCGCTTGTCTAGAGGTCCTTCATTTGTCGATTTGATCGGATCTATTCTTCCACGCTGCCTCTTTCCTTTGTTACTCATGGATCTACATTCCATTCCTTCTCTTTTTTAACCCCTTTGATTCGTTGGTTTTCAGATCATTGTTCTCTTGCCATGCCTTTCTCTTTAAGTCTTTTTTTTTGTTGATTTCAGTAGATTTTCTCTCCGCGGCCTTTCTGGACTGTTTTGTCAGATGTTTTTCCTTGTTGTTGGAGATGTTCTTGCAGTTTTTTCTTCAACTGGTCAGAGTTTTTTTGCTCGTGCTTTTTTTTGGGTTGTGGACCTGCAGTTCATTTCTTCTTTGCGGGATTTTGTTTGGTGCTTCTCCGGTCACTCTTCTGTTGTCGTGCCTTTCTCTGTACGTCTTTTTACGTTGGTTTGGTAGGCTTTTCCCTCTGCAAGTTTGTCTGCCTTTTGTTGTATATGTTTTTCCCATGACACGTTCTCCATATTTCTGGTTTGCCTACAGGGTATATTTTTCCACGCTTTTCCCTCTTCTGCCTAGGGGATTCTTAGTTGTGGATCCGCTGGTCTTTGATTGTCATTCGGTTTTTCCCTTTTTCTGGTGGGGGTTTTTCCTCATGAGTCATGACTATTTCCCCTGGTCGTTCCATGTTAAGTCGCCTTTTTTCCTTTCTGCTTGGGATCTTATTTGTGTACCTGCTCGAATTTGCTTTCTGCCCTCGTTTTGTGTGTGTGGATGTGGTCTGATCTATTTCCACTTTGCCTTTACGTGCTTATGTCCAGTGCTTTTCTAATCGTTGTTTTCCGTGTATCTTTTTCCCTACTTCTCATTTTAGCTATGTTTGTTTCACCTTTCTGTTCTTATCGGTTTGTTTCACTCAACTGTGATGGTTGTGAACTGTTCTAGCTGTTCTTTAAACTCGATGATTAGCTTGTTCCACTATATCTACAGAAAAATTTATACCTTTTTCAAATGTGAATATATATCATCATATTATTGACTTGTTTGCCTTATAACTGTACTATATAGATACATGAATAGACTACTCGTTCTATATGTACAGACTGCTTTGTGTCTGCTATTTGTGCCACCAACATAATTTTGGAGAAGTTATTTGTTAACAATTTAGGAATACTCTAGAACTAAAATAATTTGAATGGATACTTAACCTTGAACTATAGTCCAGACATCTGGCACAAAGTTTGGGTGGTTAAAATTGAATTTTCTATGTTGACATTGTACCTCGCCAGTGTGTTTGTGCCATGGAGTTGTTTCCTTAGTTGCCAGTTTCTATCAATATCAATGTTTTCTCTGTCTATTTCTTGATGAAATTCTTGTGTGATAAAATTAGCTTATGGCATATACATTGACTAAACAAATTGCTAATGAAACTAAGTGCTACTTTTTTTTTGCATATCTTATTGGAGGCATTAGATATATCCATAGTACATCAGGTTCAATAACTGCCCCTGTTTTCCCTTTTTAATTAATTTTAATTTATTTGGGCACTCATCCACTCCCACTAAATTCAACCCAAATTTTCCAAGTCTTTTTTATTATGTATGGAAGTCAACTTTGTGGTATTTTGACTGTTCACTGACAGTACATGCCCTAGAATTGCAGTGATAACGACTGACTCCAGGAACATCCTGTTGAGGCATTTTTATCAAAACACCGAGGAGAAGGTAAGCTACTAAGGCTTTGATCAATAATAGATAAATTACTATAGAGTAATCTTTTTTTTAACATTCTATCTTCATTTGTAGTTGAGGCCAAAGAGAGCCGCACCGGACAATCTTACCCCGCAGAACAACTGCAAACAACCAAGGGGCCCTGTTGCCGATCGTGGAAGCCATTCAAATAGTAGAAGCTAAATCACTGCCAATGTTCTCCTCTCCTGCATCTCTTATGGTCGTTGCGGCTGCTGTTGATGCATGCCGCTCTACAGTGTTTCAACTGGGAATCGTAAGAATTTAGTGGTTCATTTTGCCAAAACTAGATTAAATGTTATAGGAACTAGGAAGTAAAGCAAACTGAATATAGAGGATGAACCATTGTATTTTTTTTCTTGGAGCTTAAAGAAATCCTAAGTTGTGCATGAAGTTCAGGTAGTAGTTGATCATTCTCTATACACGATTTTTTTTGCTGCCTTTCACTTGGTATGAAAGTATTTAGATTATTTTGCACAAGAAAATATACAGATACAATACGCTGCATCCTCAATGCTACGACCAGCGATGAGCTCCAAGAAGAACTCTAGTGGTAGTTCTTCCCAATTTTTTATATTTGTGCCAGAATTTCTTCCCAATTTGTGTTGCATAAACACATATTTCTTTCCTTTTTGCTTGAATGAAATCAGAGCCATTGTATAAAATTTCCTATGCTGACAGCAAATATTGTTCTTTGCCTATTGAGCACAACAGCCATCATTGTATTATTGAGATCTAGAATAAGAGGATGTTCTTTCCTATTGTAAAATATGATGTTGTTCAATAGAACATGGCTACTAATAGATTGTTAATCTTGGTCTTATGTGATGTGTAGTGCCAGAACTCAAAGATGCTTATGCCATAACAGGTTAAGAGAAAGATGCACTTTGCCACGAACGTAATGTTCCACTTGAAAAAAATTGTACACTTGCTAGGGTTGTTAGGTAAGTGCATTTTTTTTCGTTGCCCAGGTTTTGTCCAATATCACTAAAATGCATAAGAAAAAAAATGGAGTAGCATCTTTTCATAATCTTACATTTGATCGTTTACTCTTGATTTTGGTTGCCCATTCCTAATTGTGTTTTCTATTATGAGAGTTGAGTAACCATGTTGTGCAAATTTCATTATTATAGAGCCTCGGCGCGCCAATGCGCGCGTAAGGCTACTAGTATAAGGAAAAGAAGGGGGCATTCGACGGAGCGTGCATTCGGCAGAGCATGCGCTTGTCGAAGGGCTGTCCGGCGGTGGTGCTTACGTGTGCTTGGACGTGGTTGCGCCTTAGGTGGACGCTAGAGATAAGGAAGACGGCACCCCAAAGCACGAATCTTTAAGCAAATCACAAGGTTAGAAATTTAAATGATATACACAAAAAAAAAACACGCGGATGATGTATATCAATTCTGAAGATAAAATGGCCAAATGATTCAAATTACATGGAGCCTTGTGTTGGTCGTGCCTACTATGTTCACTGCTCCATATATTGTCGTATGTCCTAATAAGGAAACACTGCCCATATATTACGTGGCAAATGACAAGATGAGAGCATGCCATGCACCTTTGTGTAGCAAAGCAAGTACTGCTTGTTCACACAAGATGATGCAGTCGTAATGTGGATATCATGGGGATATACACATGATCATAGAATGATAAGATAATTGGCAATAGCTTTGAAGTGTTGTCGAAATTGTTGTTTTCAGCAAAGTGTCAGGACAATCGGTCGTTCCGGCATTGAAGGTGCGGTAGTACCGCAGTGCGGTACGACCGCAAGTTGAATGGCGGTAGTACTACGGTGCGGTAATACCGGGTTGGAGCGGTACGTATTTTCCAGAGAAGATGTTTTTGGGAATTTTGGGTTTCTCAGAAGCGTCGACCACGACCATTGGATTGAGCGGCCACGATCAAGATGTAGTAGTACCGTAACATGGCGGTAGTACCGTTTGTGTGGTGATTGTCGGCATTTTGGAGCTTTGGTTTTGGGATAGGTCAAGTTCATGAGCTTCAGTGCATATGTGTTGCATGATGCATGTTTTGACTAACATGGGCCAAGTTGTGAAGAACTTGTTCCCGGAATCGATTTATTTGTCTATTGTTGTGCAGGTTGCTTGGAGGTCAACGACGGTCAACAGCGAGGATGATCGGGACTAAGCTTGGAGAGCTGAGGTTCAGAACGATCAAGGATGCCGGGTGAAGTCAATAGACTCAAGCATGGAGCAAAATAGACAAAGGTGACTAAACGGGCAGTTCGGTGCGACGAGTTGGATCAAGCGGCGCGAGGGTCAGTGCAAGTGCCATGGTGGTTTCGGCGGGAGCCGGACGGGAGCCGGACGGGAGAGACTTGCCGACATGAGGAGAGCCGTTGATCAACCTACACGTGGCAAAGCAGGCGATTGCTTCACCAAGATTGGACTCGGTCTTCAGAGAAGGATTGAGAAGGGATATTTTGGTAATTTCCCCAAAATACTGCCTTGGTGACCTTTTGGCTAAACCGCGACGCAAGACGACGCAAGGAGAAGCGGTTTAGGTCAAGAGAAGATGAAGACGACGCTTTAAGATGCGTGCGTAAGTTAAACCCGTTTGTGTGTGGGCTTAACGGGTGCCCAAATTGGAATATTCTCTAGATGCTAGCCTCTAGTATAAATAGGAGAGGGTGCTGTCCAGTAGCCCTCAACCATTGCATTTTGTGAATCCTAGTTGGCATTTTAGGGTTTTGGAGAGAAAGATGAGAGGTTAGGGTTCTAGGAGAGTTTGGTTGATTGTGTGCTCCTTGGTTGAGCTTTGTCCTCCAGGATGGAGTGGCTGTAAACTTCCATCTATCTCAAATCAATCCAAGCAAGTTTCCCAAAGATGAGTTTGTTCATGTTCTTGCTCCCCCTCTCTGGATGATTTTGTGTTTTTGATGTCTTGTTGGTTTTCCCTTGAGTTCTTGTGTTGATCTTACTTGCTGTGACATGTGAGCGACCATATAAGATCATCTTGATCATCAATTACCCACGAGCAAGTGTTTGGATCATATTTTGGTTTTGACTTGGTTTTTAGAGCAACCTTCGTTCGAACGGAAAAAATGTCAGAACTTTTGCAAGGATTTTCATGATCGTTGCATGGAATAGGTTCCTGACATCCTTAGGAAGGTGTGTTTCAAGTTTCGTGAAGTTTGGAGTTACGGATCAAAAGTTACGTCAATTTTTGATTTCGTTTTCAGGCTGTTTACTATTCATTCGCCTGTTTTACTGTTCACACTGTTCATCCGGTTGTTCCGATTTGCGGCACGACCGGCACTGTTCATCCTGCACAACCGGTACTGTTCATCAGCGCGTTTTTTTGTCGTTTCTCTTGGGGGTTTGAAGGGGATTCAGTACAAGTCTTCCGCTATGCTTATATATATATTGATCTTCATAGTTCTCATAGCTATTGTAGTCAATATCATATTTGAATCCGATCAAAGCGAAAAATAGATAGTGCTCCTATTCACCCCTCCCCTCTAGTCGCCGTTTCGGTCCAACACGTAAACCATCCATGGAGTTCCTAGAAAAAGAGAGATGATTTAGTACTAGAAGAAGAACATCGTACATGACTCACCACTTCTAGAAAGAATGCAGTTGGTTTACACAATTATGGCCAGCGGTGGATCCAACATGGGGGTGTAAGGACATGAACAATGGTATAGACAACCGTTGTCTATCCAACATAGGGGCGTAAGGGCATGTACAATGGTATAGACAACCGTTGTCTATAGTATTCCCCCATGTCATCTATAGACAGTACTAAAGATAGCTTCTACAATGGATTGTTTCTTTATATGTCTCTATGAAGAACTCCTCTATGTACCATATATCTTGTTTCTCGTATTACAGTCGACTACTGCATGAGAGACGGCTCAATTCTCTATGCACTCCCTCTCTCCTCCACATCATCTCGTGTCCTACGTGTCAAGCCTTACAGATAGCTGACGTCACACCATTGTACATGTTCTAAGGGGGCTGGAGCACCAGCTCCACTCACCGCACCCTTGTACCCTCCCAGTATCTCTGTTATTATTTGCATAATAAATCTAGTTAATTTTGTTCTTAAGATTGTTACTTGTGCATATTTCCGGTCTTTCAAAACGTGATATCTATTATTAAGGTACTACATTTAATGTGTTTCCTATTTTAATTTTGTTCCTCATAATTTATGTATCAATTTGGATTATACATGACATTTAAATATATATTTGTTAGCTCATCTTATGATAACTTTGTCTCATTAGCACTTCCTCTAAGAGATCAGCCGATCAAACTTGAGATCACCTACAAACAAGCCACTTTGATGTTTGGTTAGTGTAAGTACTCGAATGATACAACCACCAGTTTGACTCGTGATAACCCGAACTTAGGAACGAACGATTCTGATAGTTTGATCAAGCTGGCACACCGACTCACTGGACTCTGGTTGGTCCAAATCGTTCGTCCGAGATCGGATAGCTGCAGTGCCTCCGGACGGTAATGCATCAACGCGCGGGGCGGAACTTGCAACTTCCAAGTCCAGATGAAGTATGTTGGATGCCCCATCCTAAAGGCTTTTGGACAACACCAAGTGCATATAAAGAAGCGAATAATTCTGACATCATTCACTCGAACCTCCCACAGCAGGTAAGACATCTACTAACTGTCACATGGAAATGCAAAAATATTATACCAAAAGTGCACGTGTTTATATGGAGAATCATTGTAAGAGCTATTCCAACATCTGCCAGAGTAAAGGTAAGAATCAAAGATTCAGATGGGTTTTGCTCAAGATGTAAACAAAATGAAACAGACAGACATCTCTTCTTTCTCTGTACATTTGCTAAAGCTGTTTGGTTTGCCTCTTCTTTCTCTATTAAAACTAAAGATCATGATTTCCACATCTTAAACATTACTCAAATGCTACATCACATTCTTTCACATCTGACTCATGATAATGAAAATGTCTTAATTTTCAACATCCTTTGGTTTATTTGGAAAGCTAGGAATGACAAACATTTCAAGAAAAAAGACTATTGTTCAAGGCATCCTCTATCAAGTTCAAGCCTTTACTCATATATGCTTCCTTGTTACAACCAGAGTAGCATTCAGAAATGACACATCTAAAAAAAGTGAGAATATTCAAACTCTTCAGAACAGATTGTCCCGTCAAGATGTGAGCTCTTTACAAACATCACATTGCACAACTTCAACAAACAATGTCAGTTTCATCAAAAGCACATGTGTTTCATTGATGCGGCATGGACAGAGGATGGCAATGTCGACTTGGGAGTGCTCATTTTCAATCTTGAAGCAACAAACCCGAGTAAGATCGCAATCAAGGCAAAAGCTTCTGGAGTACCTTCTCCATTACAAGCAGAAGCTCTTGGTTTTATGTTAGCATCTATTTTTGCAGGAACTCACAAGTTGCAACCGATTTGCTTTATATCAGAAGTCAGATCCTTGTGCAGAAGGTGAACACAAGTAATCTTCAAAACAGGTCTCTCCACTGGAGTATCGAACTAATTCTGGCACATAATTTTAACAGTAAAATGAGTATCCAATATAAAGTAATGCATGTCAAAAAAAGAACTGAACAGAGCCGCACATAGCCTGACGCAAGGAGCAATTAGAATGGATGATGCTACTTCTGACAGCATCCAACTATCTTATGATAGTCTGTTTCATCAAGCAGGTTGTATCTATATTTCCTTATTATAGTTACCAAATATGTATAACTTAAGACGTTGTAGCATCGTTTGCATATAATAAAAAACTGTGTCAAGGCACATGAGTTTACCAAAAAAAAAAGTCCAACCCGTCCGACAACGTCCAACCTCCCGCCGCGCGCCAGCGTTGCCTCGTCTCCGCCTCCGGTCGCCACCCCACGCCGCCACCTCTCCACCTCCGGCATCCAATGCCCCTAGGTTCACCCTCTAGACCTATCTCTCTCCGCTTTACTCCGTCCCATTCCCTATCTCACGATCTGTCGTTCTCTTGCCTCGCGCAGTGTGCTACCGCGGCGCCGGAGTGGACCTGCATCACCCCATGACCCCATGTGTGCCCTCGTTGCGGGTGCCGGCAACCTCCTTGCACGCGCTATATCCGTCATCTTCCTCGCGCGCTTCGTCGCCCACGAGCCCCAGTCCCCCAGCCCCCAGACCGACGGGATCGGCTCCAGGTGCGCGCCCCAAGTGTTCGACTCTTTTCCCCAGTGGGATAGTTTATACCCCGGTTGCTATTTGCTAAAGTTGATTACAAGGCACTGAATGCATCTTATTATTACCTGTTCAATCGTTTGCATGGCTGAAAATTTCAGCATTGTCGCGCCCCCATGTGATTAGCATCTGCATCTTCACTAATTTCTGCTTACAAGCATTGGCAGTAGCAGTTTGAATGATCAACCTCTTTTTGGACTAATGAGTTGAGTAGAAATATCATCTTTATAGTTTTTCCAAATGATCAATCATATGTAACACTTTATCTTTGCCCAGTTTGCCCTGCATCTAAGTGCACTGAAAGCCGTTTTCCCTTGCCAGAATGTGTTAGTTTGACTATGTTCTTTGTGCTGATAGCAGTTGACCTTGTTCCTAGTTTTGTTTGCTAAAGTACATTGGTACCTTCCATTGAGTGGATTTGAGCACAGATAGCTGATGGTAGCCTGCCAAACTTCCTGTTAGCAAGTGATCTCGTCATTCAGTTTTCTCATGAACCTTCTTTTTGCCCCGACATGCTTCATCACACTCAATTTCACAGCAGAATCTAAAGTCCAGTTTTTATTTGTTTAGATTGATCGTTTTACGAAAACTCACTGTAATTTCCATTTTTCATTGACCGTCCTTTCTTTTATTGCTACTATTTGCTAGTCAATTTTTTATTGGTTTCTATCTTGATTGAATTGCAATTGTCAGCAGACCTGGCAGGCATTTGCTGTCATGTCCATGACTAACTGGTTGCTTAGAAAGAATTGCCTCATTTATTTGTTTTTAATACACATGATCCAGCATGAAGTTACTCAATTTTCTAATATCTCTATATAAATTGTGTTGAGCAGAGGTTGGTGAAGCATTTGATTTTTGAGGTATTTTCTGTGGCGGAAATTGACATGGTGGCATGGGGGATGCTGGTGAGGAGCATGCTGTTTACAGTGTCCTGGGTGCAGTTCTGTGCATAAACCTCTCAGCCTTTTTTCCATGATGGTGGGCAGAGGCAGAAGGCCCAACATAGTTACCTCTAATATACTAGTTCATGCCCTTCGCACCAGAGATTTTTTGTTAATGCAAAGAAACTGTTAACTGATATATTGGGTAAACATGAGGTGACAAATCTGGTAACATCTAGATCCTCAACCATACATATGGATGGGCACCGCAAGAGTGGGGATATTTCACATGCCCTTGATATTTGGAACCGAATATCTAGTAGGGCTATTGATATGGACCGGGTTGCTTATAATGTGATCATTCCAGGATTTTGTCTATGCCTTGATGTGAAAACTGCATGCATTCTTATTTCTGAAACATTCAAGAGAGGTATGATGCCAGACACTGTCACATTGAATAGTCTTGTGAGTGGTTTGTTTAAACAAGGGGAAAAATGAAGGAGGAACGCAATGTTTACAACAGGATGATGCCTTCTGGTGTGTACCCAGACAAAACATATTAATAGTCTGCGGGCTTTGCAATGGTAACACCTAGGAAGCAACTGGCTTCCTGCACGAGGCAGTAAGTCCCTCAATGGTGACTGAACCTCTGATGTGGAATCTTCACGTGGTGTGTCTCCCAATATATATACATAGAATGCTCTGACCCATGCTCAAGTTAACGCAAAGAATGTTTTGCATTCCTTGTGGCCCTTGCTAGTTAAACATGACATGATTTCAACTGTGTTCTTCCCTGATATTGTTACCTACAGTTTGTTGATCTTTGGTGCATGCAATTCTGGACATATGTATATTGCAAGGCAATTGCTCTGTGGAATGATAAATCATGGACATGGACTTCTGACTTTATCACTTACACAGGGTTAATTAGAGAGCTTTGTGACAAGGAATGTTGGGAGCGAAAGGATATTTTCCAATCATGGATATTGGAAGCCAGATTGTTGTTTGACAAGATGCAAGGATCTGTACTAGATGTCAATTTTATATTATTTCCGATGCTTATAAAACTAAACTGCAAGACAATGAACCTCCAGAAACATACTAGCTCTTTGAAAAATGGCCAGGAAGAGCCTTGTAGGTTGCTATCCTATGTGCAAATTATTGTTGAAGTACCTCATGAAGAATGGTCATTATTTGGTAACCAGGTGAAGGTATGACCACAAGGAAAAGCTTTGTTAATCCTAACTAAAAGGGCATCACTTGGATCTTAGTTTCCACTGCATGTTTTACGTCTCAAAAGTACAAAGTAATTGTTGTTCCAGTTCCGTATAGGTGGAACAAATCCTATCTGCACGTTGGCTGATTGCTGAGTACTTTAGTGGCATCAGGTCACTTTTAAGAACTTGCTGGGAACAGGGTTGCTCTTGTAACAGGAAGAAACAAAGTTTCCAGATTCTTATGCCTACATTGCAACTCAGAGATGATGATGATCAATGTCGTGTAACACTGTGGCATCAGGTCATTTTAATACCTTTCTCATGATCTTTGGCTGAATGATGCACTTATTATACGACGTCTGACTGTCTGAGGTGACACCAAAAACTACCAGATGTCCATATTCCTAAAGCAGGGTCAACTAAGTTTGCAAACAGCATATTCCTCCACCAAGTTTCTGTAAGTTGCCATTTCTACCTATACTTTCATTTGCAATAATTGTATTGCTCTATAACATGCCTTTTCATTATTCATGGATTTTGTTTTTACACGTCAACCCTTCTCAGGGAGTGCATGTGCTACGTGAAACCCTCAACATGTGATTCTTCTTCAAGAAAATAGGCCCACTTATTTCTCATTTTTCAGTTCCATGCATTGTTTGGAACTCTGTCTCATAACACTGCAAAATTGAAGGACAAAAATCTGGAGTGAAGCCATTTATTCCTACATTGCCATGGATAAACATTTTTATTCTGATCCAATGCTCCAGGACCCAGACATCCTTTGCAAGCCTTATTCGTAAATTAGCTTGCTTGGTACAAAATTTTTACTTTTGCATAGAAGTGTTTTAAATTTACACTGCATGAATTATCCGAGATCCTCCGCGTGACAGGTTTGCTGTATGGGGATGAGAGTTTTCAGTGTGAAATCTTCTCTTCAGATATGACTAGATTATGTGTGCAGTGTGCTTTGAGATGTCCTCTCCATTAACTTATTTTCACCCATTTCTGAGTTCACTCCTTGTCATTTGATGTAGCAGTTCTCCCTATCCTGAAGGTAAACATATGTGGCATGTATTGTTTGGTATTTCAAGGACAGGTGATCAAGCTATATCTTACTCACAATAAGGTGTTGTTTCTTTTGTGAATCAATAACTGGCTTTTCCCCTAAATTGTGATCCCTTGAAACAAATTCATGAAATAAATTGTCTTTCTTCCATCCCTTGCTACCTTCATGATGCACAAAGACAGTAGTTTTGACGTCCCTTGCTTTCTCCGAGCATTGCATCTTTGCTGTTTGTGAACATGATTTCCAAGTTCCAACTGTGATAGTATGTTCTTACATTGGTGTTAACTGAACTTTTACATTTCGTGTTACGACTGGAACATTCAACTCCGTACTTTTTACAGTTGCCCGCTTGTCCTTCCTATTTTGACATTTGGAATTAGGTATTGCAGCACTCCGTCGGGATATTATAGTTGGCTTGGATGCAATAGCGCTCATGGCACTGTGCAATATCAAATTGAGCTGTTCAAGGCACAATTGGATGATTCAGAGCGCATCCTACTTCATGCTAGTGTCCTGCTGCAATGGTTTCTACATGGTAGCTGACGATCAGCTTCAGTTAGCCCTGGCCACATGAAATGCCCAAAATGTAGGCGACACATTTCTTTAATTGAAAAATAATGCAAGACATTGAACTTGTTCAAAGGGGCAAATTCTTAATTCCAAGGAGGCCCTCAAGTTGCACAATAGAGTTAATCCGCAAGTTGAGTTGTCTCCCATCATCTCGCTAAACCAAACCCTGCAAAAGGCGATGCAAGTTGCATCATCGAACACGCATAACAATTATGTAAACAAAACAAAATGTCCCTTTTATAGTGCCAACTAGAAAATGTTTGCTTTCTCCTAGTCTCCCACTATAAGGTTTACTCTTGTATGGCCCCAATTTTGATATTTTCTGATAGTAAATCTTCTACCCATGATTTACTCATTTTTATGATATAAACCCATGATTTACTCTCTGTTAACCAACGTTCTAGTTTTCCTGTGAACTGCCAACTGAATACAAGTATGAAAAAGAAATCCTGACCATGATATCAGAGAGTATTAGACAAGGTTCTTTGCTTCTTCTGCAACTGAAAATCCTGACCATAATATGTAACGCTGGTTAGTTAACTCCTTAATATTATTGCCTAATTAATAGTACTGGATGATAAACCTATGTCTTGGTGTGGGCCACTGGCCTCTGTTGGTCTGCTGAGTGCTCAGCTTGCCGGGAGCTCAGCTACGAAGTCTATAATTCAATACCGCTTTCGTGATACTTGGGCAAGCCGCAGTCGCCTTGGTTTTGCTCCTGAAAGCCGACACACAGATTGCGACACAGGATCCTGTATAAATAGTAAAATAGAGAAAGCGGGTTTACAAATCAGGTCTAGATGTTTATGTAATCTGGTCAATAAAATGCTCTTAGTCTATGTACTACAGACAAGTGGCCTAAGTACAATGTAGTATGCTGACAGGGAAGAAGTTTATACTATGTGGGGCTTGCTGAAAAATCTGAGCCCTCCCCAGTTGTGAACTCTGACTGTAGCTAGTAGCTACGTTGTCGTTAGCTCTAACCCCTCAGTCTTGTCAGCTAAAGTTAAAATACTTTGCTTAAAGGAAGAGAAATATTACGATACATTAGAATAGTAGTATACGATGGTAGTATAAATTAAATCTGGTCATCAATTTGTTAAAGGTGTAATAGACTTTTCTTTGTTTTTTTTTTGCGAGGGTATTATGTACTTTCACTAACCCTAGTGTAAATTATTTATATGTATAGTCTTAAGTATACCCCTTATCGTTCATAAGGGAGAAGCTTAAAATAATTGGTTGTAAACCATTCTATGGCCACCTCAGATAGTTGTAAGATGTTCTACGACCACCTCATGGTTGTAAGCCTTTCTATAACCACCTCGTGGTCGTAACTCATAAGCCTTTCTACGATCATCTCATTATTGTAAGCTTTTCTACGACTAGGTCAATTAAGACCACCCTATAGTCAGCAAAGTCTACAGACATGTGGGCCTAATTGACTAGGGAATCTTATACGATATGTAGATCAATACATAGCAGTTAATATATGTACGCTATTATCCTCTGGGATAACTGCATGTATTACGTCTATGTCTCTTATGATAACTGTCAGACGACGTGGGGTGCTATCTCTCTGACAATAACTTCCATCAACGTGTGCATTACATCAAACGTTGAGGCCTCTCTTGGCCTGGAGTAACTATCACCCCTTCATGCGCTATATAAAGGGGACGTATCTGGTGCACAAGGCACCTTTTGTGCACATATGCACAAAACAAATCCGAGCCGTCCATCCAGAAACGAACGGTCCAGATCGAGGCGGCTCCCACTTTCGGCTTCTTTGCATCCCCCCCCCCCGCAACTCCACTTCACGCGACGCCCCCCAATCCTCTTGGTAGACATGGGCGCTAGGGCTTCGCCTCACTTGCGCCGCATCCTGCGCCTCGCCGTCGGCCCTCCGCCCGACCCCTTCTCGGCGCCGCCCTACTCTCTCTCCGCGCGCCCCTTCTCGGCGCCCCCCTCTTCCTCGGCCTGCCAGTGTGCATCCTCCCCACCATGACCCGTGCTAGGGTTGGGCCGAGCCCCTCGGCCTTCGCCATGGCACGCCTCGAGGAGAGCTCCACCACCTCATGGTCCGCCACGCCGTGCAGTCCGACCCCACGGCCTCTTCTTCTCGATCCACGACTCTAGCTCGGGTCCATGGAGGACCTCGACACCTCCTCCGAGTTCGACGCCGCCCACGCCTTGCAACTTGATGCAGCGCCGATCGCAGACGCGGCAGGCCCCCTAATGCAGATGCAATGTAACTAATAGGTCATAGCAGGGAAAAATATATAGTCTTCGGTTCTTCATTGTGTTCTTAGTGTGTAAATCAGGTAGTTTTTGACAATTTGTGTACAAACCAATGATGTGTACTGCTAAATTGTATCTTGTAAGCTTTGTATGACATTGTAAGCAACATAGTATTGTGAATAACATGTGCTATGATCTGATGTTTTCTGAAATCTAATTGTTGTCTGAAATCTAATGGATGGGATGGGATTGAATACTACAGGAACCGACATCACGACGGTTCGAATCGTCATCACGCAGCGGTTTCCAACCGCCTATGTTTGTTGATGCTGTGATAACGAGATATTATCACGCAGCGGTACAAAACCGCTCGTGATATGAAATATCACGACGGTTTTATTAAAAACCGTCAGCGTGAAGTCAATATCACGAGCGGTTTGAGCGAAAAACCGCTCGTGATATGAGAATATCGCGAGCGGTTCTAAATAAAACCGCTCGTGATAGGAGAATATCACGCAGCGGTTCTAAATAAAACCGTTGTGATTTACGAATATCACGAGCGGCTTTTGTGTAGAACCGCTCGTGATATTCTCCTATCACGCACGGCTTTTTGTAGAACCGTCTCGTGATATTACGCTATCACGACGGTTTGCGATCGAAACCGTCTCGTGATACTTGCCTTCACTGACGGTTTTAACACAAAACCGCTCGTGATAGCTCATACCCCCGCCCACAATTTCTTTGTTTTCTGGCTAGCCTCGGGAATTGCTAGCAATGCCCTCTGAAAACAAGCTTTCCGCGAAAATGATTCAAGCATTCACGTAAACAGATTCAAGGAGCCATGACAACTCAAAGTGATCATTACTCAAAATAAATTACAAAAGATCCGCATTTGTTCAAGTATTGTTGCTATAGTTACAACTAGATTACAATTGTTTGCGTTGAGAGGTTTTAGTGGGGTGATGCTCGGGTTGGCGACGAGTGAAACTCTCCGTTGTCGTTAATGATTTCGTGTTGATAAAGGCGCAGAGCTTCCTCGAATGTCCTTGATCTCTTCCGCAACGAGTGAATCACATTGTAAATTCAAGGCCCGCCGCTAGCAAGAGTAAAGTGGTAAGATATATATATTTAAATTTATAATTAGGAAATAATTATTTCGAGATTGACAAACCTCGGGATCCTTCTTCCTAGTCAGTAAGGATTAGTCGCATATGATAGCGAGCGTAGATTGCACATAACTCATCATCTTTTTCTTTGGCGGACCTTTGCAAAAATAGAATTACATATATAGGTATAGTCGATTCGAGACGCGTTATTATGAAGTATGATATAGGATTATAGTGTTGTAGCGCGTACCGGAAAATCCATCCCGTGTGTTAGTTGGGCGCTCTTTCCATTGTATATTCCTTTGTTGGCAACATAATTGATGAACGACCTACATGATTCGAAAAGGTTATCCTCGGCCATTTCAAGCGAATGAAGACTACAATAGAGTTATGTAAGGAGGAAATGAGCATACCTCTCGAGTATTCCTCTTAGAGTCTTTGAAGTCGTGCTTGTTGCGGTTTAGGGAATCAAGGTATATCACATGGTTCCTCTTGGGTATAATAACTAAAAGGATCCATGGTACCTACTCATGTATGTCGCTATAGTCATTAAACCTAAGTTCGTCTTTGCGTATAAAGTACAAATGAAATTTGTATAGCAAGTAGTGACACTTACCCACGGTTGTAGGGCACCACTATGTACTTCATGTTCGCTCGGACGAAGCAATGACCTCGTTATGTATTTCTCGATTTAATGATGAGTCTTGTTGGATGGTTTGTAACGATACCACATGTGGGTCGAGGAAACCCACCGGTTCTTTCCATTCCGGACATTTTTCAAATGTATCTATACATAAGCAATGAGTTGTGATATTTATTGGTATTACATGAATGTAGAACTTGATTATGCGCGCTTACGATTGTCCAACATCGTAGAAGCGAGGCGTCGAGGCCAACGAGGTTGAATAGTTGAAATAAGTCATTGAAGCCACGACGAAGTACCTCGTCCGTTGAAGAAATGCTTGTCCTCGTGTCGACGGTGATTCGATGATCGCACCCTTCTTTTGGGTCTTCGCCAAGTACCGGGCATGCAAAGCGACAAGCATATCCAAAGCAGCATCATCTGCATCGGAGCACAATGGTTTTCCGATGATGTAGTTCCGGCATCGCGGACTTCCGGACTTGGGAGGCGCCTTAACGCGTTTGTGGATTTCGATTTGGCCTTAGCGATTGGCGGCGTCTTCTTGTGAGACGACTTCGGAACGGATCTGACGGCGCGCTTTTGTCGTTTTTCCTTGGCGTCTTCTCCACGGGAATCGAAGAGGTGGCCTTATGAGGCTAAACATGAGGTGGAGTCATCGAGGTCCGTTGGAGAGGAATGGTCGTGTCGGATCGCAGCAGACTTTGGGTCCAAGCGATGTCCTTCTTGGGCCATTTGGATAAAAGAGAGGATGGCATCCCTAGTGTTGTGATCTCTTCGTTCGGGCAAATCTTGGCGGGGCGGCTCGAAATTGACATGTACCATATCCACTGGACCTGGCGTAACTGCGCGCCACCTGGCACCGTCTTTGCCCGCCCTTCCTCGTATGGATACACCATCCCTCGCGCAGCCTCAATACAAAGGACCCATCCATCCTCACTTGGAGCTTACAGGCGTCGGCTCCTACAAAACGATCACGCAATTAGCTAAGGCGTCCTATAGGTCTATCTTTGGTGCGATCCATAGATGTACGTTACCTTGATGTCGCTTCTATCGGTGTCGGACGTCGTCATGTTCACAATTATCTTGTGACGCCGACGCCATCTCCGACGTTGAGGAGGATCGCCTCCCGAATTAGCGGGGCGGCTTGCGCATCGTGGCTCATGAGTATATCCATTTGACTCGCAATCTTGCCATCTCTACTTGAAATTGGTTAGTAATCATCTGCACTAACCGGTTGTCGTGCTCGCCTTGGATCTCTTCCTAGTCCTATACGTGCGATGTCGTCCGCGAATCCATAACTCCAAGGCACGTTAACCCCAAAGCCTCGCGTGTGACCCGGTGCTCCTTGTTTCCCAAGGCCGTAGATAGTATATCATTCTCCTCGCTCGCATAGAAGGAGCCTTGGGAAGCTTGGGCGATCAAGTCACGCCGCAAGAGGTCATCATGTTATTATAGGCACTATGAAGTGATGGACTTATTAACAACTTAGTAGTTCGACATATTTACCACACGTTGGGACACTTCACAGTCTGCCGGGTTTGTGAAGGAGATCTTTGCCGAAGACGAGACTTGTGCCCTCGCTTTTAACCATTTTAGGGAACGCTGGTCTGCGTGACCTCGAAGCGGGTTCTCCTTCTCCGCCGCCCATTCCTCAGATTTACCCGTACATCCGGTCTTGCCGAAGTCTGTCTTGGGTGAGTGTTTCGTGTCTGAGAGCTTTGTGCGCCGACTTTGCTCCTTAAATTCGGCCGTCGCTTTCATAGCCACAAAGGTGTCCCATGCTTCCCGCGTCAAGAATTTGTCTTTGCGAAGGGCATTTGACCCGTGTTCACGTGATTTCGTGACAAGAATGCTCTTGAAGGTCCTCCACGATTTACCCATCGTGAGCATCGCCGTCCGTCGCCGTGTGCCACATGTGCTTCGGAATAGTGAACTTCTCGAAAGTTACATCCCACAAGGCGCCTTCGCTTCTTTTCGTCGAGTCCTTCCACGTTGGTGTGGTGATGAGGACCCGTTCCTTGCAAGTATCCCGCAGATGGTCCGGAATCTCGCCACGATCTCTTGGGACTCGAGGGACCCCAAAGTCATCGACCTCCGTGATGACCACGGTCGGCCGTAGGCATTTTCGATTGTCCTCTGCCATCTCGCTTAGTGTCATTATCATCGACGGTGGCGGCGGCCTCGTCGCCGCCTCTTCCATCTGCGGCGTCGGTGTCGGCGACCTTGTCGGCGCCTCTTCCATCTGCAAGCGTCGGTGGCGGCAAAAGACGATGTCTCTGCCATCTCGCTTACTTGCTATCTATATAAGTTACATATGCAATAAAATGGATTGCAAGTGTCCCAAATTAACATATACATTTAAACTTAATAATATGCTCAACATGTGCAATATTAGCAAATAATCATAAATAATTCCAAAGATAAATATGAAACAATTAATCTCGGGAAGAAGTACAGAGGTTGACTATAGAGATCAAGATGGCAAATGAAAAGTTGAATGAGCTCATACAGAGTACTAACATTCCTTAATCCACTAGCTTCTCTAAGGAAGCCTACTTCATCGAGGCCGACACACTGGAGTGTGCCATTTATTTCATGCCGTGGAGGACTGGCATGAAACAAAGGCACACTCAAGTGTGTCAGGATCGACGAAGGAAATGCTAAGCAAAGGTTTAATCCTGTAGGGCTCGCCGCCTCCCTGCTCCTATTATGTGCTCTCAAAAGGAGAGTAGCTAAAGAACAAATCTTTGCCATCTCAATCCTATTGTCTATACTCTTCATCGACCCTGACACACTGGAGTGTACCATATGCTTCTTGCCTTGGAGGATTGGCAAGAAGTAAAGGTACACTCAAGTGTGTCGAGATCGACGAAAGGAAATGCTAAGCAAAGGTTTAATCTCAGAGGGCTCGCCGCCTCCTGCTCCTATTCTAACACTCCTAACACTCCTTAATCAACGAAGCAAAGGTTTAATGCTTCATGTACGTAAGACTAGCCTTTAATGAAGACATAGAAACAAAATAGAATCAAGTAAAATAGACATAGCAAATAATCATAAATAATTCCAAATAAATATGAAACAATTAATCTCAAGAAGAAGTACAGAGGTTGACTATAGAGATCAAGATGGCAAATGAAAAGTTGAATGAGCTCATCTGACTACTAACATTCCTAACACTCCTTAATCCACCACTTCTATTCTAACACTCCTAACACTCCTTAATCCACCAAATTCTCTTGTGATCTTTGTATAGATAGAAACTAGTGATACAAATCTTTGCTCGAGCCTACTTCATCGAGCTCGACACCTTTGGAGTGTACCATTTGCTTCGTCTTAGTGGAGGATTGGCACGAAGCAAAGGTACACTCAAGTGTGTCGAGATCGACGAAGAAAATGCTAAGCAAAGGTTTAATGCTTCATGTACAGAAGACTAGCCTTTAATGAAGACATAGAACTAGAATCAAGTAAAATGATCGACGAAGGAAATGCTAAGCAAAGGTTTAATCCCAACATAGAAACAAAATAGAATCAAGTAAAACTTTCTTTTTGGATTGTTGTAAAAAATGCAGTTTTAGCAAAATTTCAGAATTAATCCCAACAAAATTAATTAGCATTAAAGCATAATTTCTAAAGAATTTAACACTCCTTAATCCACCAGCTTCTCTAAGGAAATGCAAAGGAATCACAGACGGTTCTTAATAAGAACCGTTTGGATTAAATTCTCAGCCAATAAAAGGTCTAGAGATTAACAGTGCACAGACACTATTCCAACATATTGATTGATGATATTATATGCTCTCGTAGGAGAGTAGCTAAAGAACAAGTCTTTGCCATCTCAATCCTATTGTCTATACTCTTCATTAAATGAATATGATAATATAAATTCAAACTATGAGCTCTAAACAATACTTTGCTTAACTGTCAAACGATCTCAATCTGTTAATAGCAAACAGATTAAACTTCGATCAAACAGAGGTTGACTACAGA
Source organism: Phyllostachys edulis (assembly GCA_036346405.1). Classification (NCBI taxonomy): domain Eukaryota; kingdom Viridiplantae; phylum Streptophyta; class Magnoliopsida; order Poales; family Poaceae; genus Phyllostachys; species Phyllostachys edulis. The sequence goes on from CM070550.1 coordinate 107,233,755, forward strand.
GATCAAGATGGCAAATGAAAAGTTGAATGAGCTCATCTGAGACTACTAGAAGAATCACAAACTAGTCATTAGATTACCAACTAAAATAATACTCTCAATGAATCGAATATGAAGAATCGTAATAACTAGCTTTCAACCGAAAGTAACCAATTAACAAGACATCATATTGATAGTAGCAAGTAATACAATAGAGCTCAAGTATGAACTAACTATCACATTCAATCTCGATTATAAGATGAGTTCATCACGAGCATGTCAACAAAGCCCACCGATCAATTTGCAAATGCGATGAGCTCAACCGAAAGTAACCAATTAACGATAGATCATATTGACAAGAGTAAGTAATACAATAGAGCTCAAGTATGAACTAACTATCACATTCAATCTCAAGATAAGACATAGTTCATCACAGAGCATGTCAACAAAGCCCATGATCAACAAAGCCGAATCGCCACAGAGGAGCAATACTCACAGAGAGGATGCCGCACAAGAACTCACGGTGCAAGGAGGAGGCCGACACGGGAGGAGGACGGCGGGGAGAAGGCCGGTCAGAGAGGGGGAGGACGGCGAGGGAGAAGGCCGGTCAGAGCGTCGGGGCTTCTGGCTAGGGAGGTGAGCAGGCGCTGGTGGTCGGGCGGCAAAGACCGAGGTTGAAGGCGCCGAGGTCGGGGCGGCGACACCGAGGTTGAAGGCGCTGAGGTCGGGCGGCGGCGCCGAGGTCGTAGTCGGCGGTGAACTACGGGCGAGCCCTAAACCCTAGAGGAGGCGAACGAGCGTGAGAGCCTAAGGGCGCGGGAGAGGAAGTGACAAGTGAGAGCAAAACCCTAGCGTTTCCGCCTTATAAAAAGTATATCACAGACGGTTTATAACGAGAACCGCTCAGATATTATATCACGAGCGGTTCTATAAAAGAACCGTGCAGGATAATCCTGACGGTTTTTAACTACAACCGCTCGTGATATGAACGTATCCTGAGCGGTTTTTAACTAGAACCGCTCAGGATTCCTTTTCACTGACGGTTATACAACGGAACCGTCTGTGATAACTCTTCATTTTCCCGCGTGTCTCTTCGTCTTCATTTTCTGCGTGTGTCTCTTCGTCTCACGATCACACGGTGCGCTTCATCTCTTCATTTTCCAACGTCGCTCTGACTCCCCAAATATCTCTTCGTCTCCGTTCCGGCTTTAGAAATTGTTCTATATATAGATGTGTCCCCTTCTACAATGTATTTCACACAACCTCCTTGATCCCCTTTCTCCACAAAAACAGAAATGGCTGCCTCCTCTTACAGACATCGCCTTTGACGCACCTCTCTCTCACAGACGTTGAGTCGTCTTCGCTGAAGAACACTATTTCAACAATATCTTCACTCCTCTGTCCGAGAATTTGCCGGAGCGGGTGACGGCCACCTTCCGCCGTCTTGACATTCTCCTCGGCCGTGTCTTCCGGTGATCTCCCACTTTCGGCGAGTTTACCGTGTCGTCGGCGTGGTCCTCCAAAACGGTTGCACGTCTCGTGAGGCTTGTCATCACTTGGATGCTTAATCAAGGCGTGAAGCGATCGATTCGACCAAAGCCGAGACCCTCAAGCAAGAGAAGAGAGCCTATGGGCTCTCTTGACTTGATTCAACGATCAGGGTCTTGGGACACACTCGAACAAGCGTGTCGGCAGTGGGCGTATTTCGAGATTCGCTTCGATCTTAAACCGTCCGCCCGCGCCGCCGCCTCTGAAGTATTGAAGACGGAGATAGCAACCTACCTCTACCACTAGATAGGTTTCTAGTTTTTAATCTTTTGTAAGCTCTTGCCACGTTGTTTGGCTATATATATGAAAATTCCAAAATTAAAAAAAGTTTGGAGGAGAAGTTACTATATCTATTTGCCCATAGTAAGAGCTAGATCCTCATCCCATCGATCTTGAAGTGTGGAGGTATGTTGATCTGGAGCCGGTGGCGGGGGCCGGTTGCTCCACTTGCGCGGCGATGGCAGAGAGGCGGCGTCATCTGCGGCGATGCGGCGATGAACCTGAGCAGCTTGATGCGGCGAGGATATCACGAGCGGTTCTTAATAAGAACCGTCAGGATAACAAAATATCACTGAGCGGTTCTAAATAAGAACCGCTCAGGATACTACACGACGGTTGTAACGTAAAACCGCTCGTGATTAGATTATCACGCAGAGCGGTTTGTGAATAGAACCGCTCAGTGATACTTCACTGACGGTTCTATTTCTCAACCGTCAGTGATAGCTAACTATCACGACGGTTCTAAAAATACCGCTCTGTGATAGTTGTTCGCCGCCACCGGGTTGGGATGACCCAACACGAGCGGTTCCAAAGGAACCGCGTGATGGGCGCCTACTATAGCCTGCTTTTGTAGTAGTGGAATTATGTAATGGATGGGAAGTCCAAAATGTTTTACAAATCTAATTGTTGTCTCTTGCTTGAATACAAAGAGATTGATGTCCCTTTTTTAGCTGAGCTTTTCATGGTTTCATGAATGAGCTGCATGGTTTCATGATACTTGAAATCATGGCACTTGTATTCTTGAATGAGCTGCATGGCTTCATGATACTTGATACTGTATACATCAAGATTTTCTGGAGAAGGAGATAATTGGTTTCAGACTCAGTAGATTTTCTGATGGCAGTGTGTTTCATTTTCTGATTGCATGCATTCAAAACCATTCGAAACTCAATGCTTGTGATGCAACTGTAAAGAATTTTCTTACATGATTTTGTCCAAAATTCTGGAGAAAGATGGCCTGTTTATTTTGTGATCTGAGTGATACATAAATCTCTCTTGGCATAAAATGCATGGAATATTTTGTTTGCGTGTTTGTTGTTATTACATTAGCTTGTTGAAAATGCTTTGACTTTGTACTCTTCTCATTTTAACATACCTCAATCTCTCTGTTGGTTGTAGTGTGCCATAGTGACAAAATTATAAATTGTACTACTATTTTTAGTGGACCTTTTCCTCATAATATCTAACTGTAGTTTATTCAGAAAAATCATTTTTGTCAATTTGTACAATTTCTTGTCTTCTAATCGTACTTGTCTTTTGTTTCACGTTTTTTCCGATCTTTTTCAAAATTGAATCCATGTATGTGAGCTTCTTACGATTTGAGTATTCATTTTACAATCGGACACAATTATCCAAATAGGTACAATGCAATGAATTCGCAATTAGCGGCGGTGAGCAACTATCTGAATGCCTCTCAAAGCAAATATCTCACATTTGACATCTTGTAGCATTTTCGTAATCTTCTTGTCACACTCAAATCAAAGAAGTCAAGACTAGACCTCCCAAACTCAAGGAAATCATGCCTAATCAATCTATATGGATAAAAGCTTATGAATCCAGATTGTCTACATCCGCATTCAAGACAATTTTTTAATGGACAACAGGGCATAAATACAACTTTTACAATGTACAGATCAAATTCTACATAAATAAGAAGCTAATCTGCAAAATCACTAACTTAACTAATATGTACACAAGAAGTGAAAGAAGGCTTTGTAGACTCTTGGATTTGTTTCACAGTTTCCTCATGCCTAGATCTTTGTTCATCCAATCTCTTATGCAATGCATCCATAGCTACCATGCGATTATCAAGCGCCTCGTTATTGTTATTGTCGGTGATGGGCAATCTTTGTTTTATCGACTTGAAATGTCGAGCAAGCCATGTTCCTTTTGGAGAGATTTGAGCCTCTTTGCGAAATTTGAAGTCAAGAAGCTCAACATTTCTGAAATTTTAGTTCATACATGTCCATAACTTCAGAAATCTGAAGCTCAACATTTCTGAAATTAAGAGTATTACATGTCCATAACAATATTACGAAGCTCATACATGTCCATAACTCAACAAAATCTGAAGCTCAACACTTATGAAATCTGAAGCTCATACATTTCAATTCTGGAGTTCATACATGTCCATAACTCAACAAAATCTGAAGCTCAATACATGTGACCTTGTTCTTATTGGAACTTCTGAAAACATTAGTCTAAAACATTAATTCAGAAAACTGCAAGAGAAAGAATTTTCCACTTGTACAATCCAAAATGAACACTGGAACTTGTACAATCCAAAGGTTCAGCTTTGCAAGCTTAATCAAGCAGAGAATAAAAACTAGCAGACATACGGAAACAACCGCACATCTGTAATTCTGGACTTTTTAGAATTACATTTACTTCTGTATACACTATCAGTTGGCGCCAGATTGGATCTGAAATCCCAAAAAGAAACCATGTACGTTTGCCGTTTGGTCTCAGAAGAAGATGGCATCCAACACAAAGCGACGATAAGGTGCATGAGGAGAAGGTGCGAAGGCGAAGGAGAGGCGGAGAGACTCGGCGGAAGGAGGCGAGGCGGCGTAGGGTCGTAGCGAGGCTCAATACTGAACCCTAGCACGGGTCATGGTGGGGAGGGATGCACACACGGGCGGCGCCGAGGCGAGCAGGCGTCGAGAAGGCGGGCGAGGAGAGCGGGGTGGCGCCAAGAAGGGCCGACGCGAGAGGGGGGCCGACGGCGAGGCGCAGGATGCGGCGGGCGGAGGCGAGCCCTAGCGCTCCATGTCGGCCGAAGAGGATTGGGGGGAGGGGCGTCGCGTGAAGTGGCGTCAGCGGGGGCGAAGAAGCCGGAAGTGGGAGCCGCCTCGATCTGGACCGTTCGTTTCTGGATGGACGGCTCGGATTTGTTTTGTGCATATGTGCACAAAAGGTGCCTTGTGCACCAGATACGTCCCCCTATATAAAGGCAAAAGTCAGTGGACATTGGGGCATATCAGGAGGAGACATTAGGCATTAGTTTTCTTCTTGATTGTAATCAGCATAGTCAATATACAACACAGAAGTATGGTTGTTATTCTCTCTAGAGAAGGCATGAACCTGTCTAAATCCCCGTGTCTTTCTCTTCGTGGTTCTAATTCTAGGAGACCTCTAAATATTCATTTGTAAGATCGATATTAGATCATCGACAGTCGGCGCCGTTCGTGGGGTGTTTTCGGTGATTCCTTTTCAACAAGTTCTCTTGATTTTTTTCAACTCTGATGCTTTCATAGCGGGAGAATGGAATGAGGAGAACTGGTTTGATTTGGCCGACTACGCAGAACTCGACATGGATGCCTGCTACGAATATAAGCAGTATTATTTCGTCCGACGGTAATGTCGTTTCCAGGGGTCCTTCACTAGATCCAAGAGACCATGCCGCAGACAGAGTTGATGAGGGATCTTTTTCCCCCACAACATTACGCCCAGTTGAGGAACCAGATTCCTCATAGGGCAATGGTCCATCCGACCATGATCAGGACTGCACAAGTCAAGTACAAAGCATAGCGAGGGTTCCTCCTCCAAATGTTCGAGTCCGTCTGATGTCGTCCGACCTGGCACAGTAAGTCCTAGAGTCCATCATTCCAGGACTCAACCAACATATGGTGATCGTCACCCTTCGGTTACCCCTACGAGGTGCGTGGTCGAGCCCGCTTTTCCTGCGGATTTGACCGTACCCTCGCAGGGTTCACCTTCGATTAGAGACGATTATAATCCAGAATTCCCCTTCTTGGAGGGGATTGCTCCAAGTCGCGAGGAGTTGTTGCTCGACTACTTCTCAAGCCAAGAGGACCCAGGCACAAGTGAAAATCATATCCAGGAGGTCTTTGTCCTCCCCTCGTATCATAATCTCTCTCTGAGAGGCAGGACTAGGGATGCTTCCCATCGCTTACTCACTTCGGACTCTCGTGGTGATGGCGAGGACGCCTCCAGCGATAAACAGGATCACCACCTTTGTTGAGCATGGTAGAAATCTTAGAAATGATTGCTCTCCACTGAGACAAACTCAAGCAAACTTAGATATGGATGATTCTGAGACCATCCAGAGGAGAAGAATTGCATCCCAGAGAACTTTACCCGGGTGTATTCAATATCAGTCAAATGAAGCTCAAAAACTTCAACGTATAAATGGCATGATTGAGAACCCGACTCAAGAGCTTGGACGAGCGCTAGTCTACGACCACTTCAATGAAAAGATTACACGAAGGCTTCGGGGAACAATGGTCAGGCTTGAGCAAACTCGCTGACATCGTTCTGGTAGTCGTACCGGACGACTCCGTTGAACACCAGTCGTTCGAATAACTCCCCTCATGGAGAGCGGCACGACAACAGGTCTGGTCGCTCCCCTAATCACAACTCCAATCAGAGAAGAGTTCTTCGAACATCTGGAGATCAACAAGCTCCTAGGGGAGGTGATCGTTCACCACATCTACCTAGGAATCTGCAACAGCAGATGGAATACGAGGAGTATTACCCTCGTATGACTGAGACCTATCATAGGTTAGGTCCACCTGCCATTGGGTATCGGCGTGTACGATCGCTTAGTGATATCAACTCTTCTTTCCCACAAAGAAGGCGTCATGATATTATTACCGGATGTCGGGCATTCTCGTCTGACCTTCGAGCTGTTCGCTGGCTGCCGCAGTTTTGACCAGTGAATATGGAGAAGTTTGATGAATCACAAAATTCCATCGAATTTCTTTAGATCTATACGACCGTCATTCAAGCAGCAGCAGGAGGAGAGCACGTCACGGCGAACTTCCTTCCTACTATGCTCGAAGGATCTGCTTGGTCGTGGTTGTTAAACCAACCACAGGAGGCGATCTATTCGTGGCAACATCTATGTGATCTACTACTGGCCAATTTCCAGGGTACCTACAACCGTCCCGGAAAGGAGGACGACCTGCACAGAATGAGACAGAATGCCATGAGATCTTGCACCAGTTCATCAGGCGTTTCAATCAGGTTCGCAATTCCATACCTGATGTTTTCGATTCTTCTGGTATCAGAGCATTTAAGGAGGGAGTCCGCAGTAGAAGGATCATAGCGGACATCGCTTTAAATCCTTCGGCTATTGTAGCTGAGCTTTTTGAGATGGCCGGCCGATATGCAACTGCTACAGAAGCAATCTAGTGGAACAGAACCATCGATCGAGATGATAAAGATACTCAAGAAGCAGATAAAAGTAGCAAGAAGAAGGATAAAAAGGTCAAGAAGTCCAAGAGCAAGACCAAAGGCCAAAGCCTTAAGTCAATAGCTCCAAGGAAGTCTTAGCTATAAGCGATAAAGAGCCTCGAGGCTCCAAGCCATACTTCGACCAAGGCAAGGGCAAACATCCCGAACGAAACAATGACAAGCCTAAGTGGTGTCCTTTCCATAAAAAGAAAGGACACGACCTTCGCAATTGACGAGTTTTCCAACAAAAACTCGAGGACTACTACACCGGCAAAGGACCTCTTCCTACACTCGAGGAGGTAGGGCAAACAAGTGGTCGAAAGTAGTAAGACGACGACGATAAGATGTCGTTCTAAGATCCGAAGCACACCATTGATCATATCTATGGAGGATCTGCGGCATACGAGTCAAAATGACAGCTCAAGGCGGTCGAGTGCGAGGTAAACTCCATTGACCCTCCTCTTGCCAATAAATTACCAAAGTGATCGGAAGTCATCATCTCTTTCTATAAGGGTGATTGTCCGATCCCTTCTACTCGACCATGTCGATTTCCGATCGTGGTCGAGCCCACTATCAACAACTGTCAAATAAATTGTGTATTAGTTGATGGTAGGAGTTCATTAAACACATTGTTTACAAGTGCTCAGGATAAAATGCAAGTAACCAGGACCAAGGTAAAACATGTATGATACTCATTTCCTGGGATCGTACTGGGGTCTTCGGTTAAACCCATCGGCCAAATCTCTCTTCCTGTAATGTTTGGTTCTCCAAACAACTTTAGGACAGAAAAAATCTCTTTTGATGTGGTCGATTTCAACATGGCATACAATGTCATACTCGGACGACCGACTTTGATACAATTCATAATGGCTGCTCATTATGGTTATCAATGTCTTAAGATGTCAGGTCCCAAAGGAATAATCACAGTCCGCTGTGATAAAAAGATGGCGCTTACATGCGACCGAAAATCTCTCGAGTTGATTGGTTAGATACGAACTCGAGAAGCAAGTAAGGGTCAGCCTTCGATCAAGCAGTCAAAGCCTAAAGCTGCACCAAAGCCAAACGATCAAGTTAAAGAAGTTCCACTGAACTCAGAGGAGCCTTCAAAGACTATTCGTATTGGGGTTACTTCCGACCTAAAATAGGAAGACACCCTCATTAACTTCCTCCGAGCTAACGCATATGTCTTCGCGTGGCAAGCATCCGACATGCCCGGAGTCCCCAGGGAGGTGATTGAGCACATGCTAGCTCTACAACCTGACAAAAACATGTAAAACAAAAATTGCGGAGATTTGCACCTGATCAACGAAATGTTATCATATCAGAATTGGACAAGCTACTTAAAGCAGGCTTTATAAGAGAAGTCGACCACCCAGAGTGGTTGGCTAACCCTGTAATGGTTAGAAAGTCTAATGGTAAGTGGCATATATGTGTAGACTTTACTGATCTCAATAAAGCTTGTCTAAATGGTGATTTTTCTCTTCCTCGTATTGATCAATTAGTTGATTCTATTGCTGGTTGTGAAATATTATGTTTCCTATATGCATATTGTGGTTATCATCAGATAAGTATGTGCCTAGATGATGATGAAAAGACCACATTTATTACACCATTTGGAATATTTTGTTATGTCAAAATGACATTTGGTCAAAAAAAATATTGGCGCTTCTTTTCAATGCGTGATACAAACAACCTTCTCTGTTCAACTAGGCCGAAATTTGGAAGCCTATGTGGACGATCTAATCGTAAAAAGCATCAAGCGCTTTAATCATACTTCCGATCTGCAGGAAACTTTCGACAACCTTAGAAAACACCATTTGAAACTCAATCTTAAGAAGTGTGTGTTTGGAGTCTCTTCAGAAAAATTGCTTGGATTCCTTGTTTCTGCACGAGGAATCGAATCAAATCTTGAAAACAAATTGAACTAGCTCCACGAATTAAACCAAACACCTCAAATCCACTGGTAGTAGCTCATTCCCCCTCTGGGTACGTAAGCTCCAACCTTCACATACACGTCGGGTCTTCTCACAAGCTTCTTAAAAAGATCACTGGATCACGATGCCTTCACGAAGTATAGGTGTCGGCAAACACCAAGAGTAATAAGCTAAGTCCATTATTTGACTCTCACTAAGTGATACACAAGCACGAGCGGATACTCAATCCACTTCTAGATACAACACATACAACTAAAGACCTTTCTCCTTGCTCACAAGATGTAACACATGCATAATTGAGAGGAGAAGCTCACGCTAGCTCAAAAGAGTGAAATAGGGTGTCTAGAACTAGGATAAAGAGCCCCACCAAGCTTATATAGCCCCTATGTAAGAAACTTGTTGTCACTCACAAATTGACCAAAGATAAAGATACCACACGCGTGTCTAGGTCAACAACACATAATGGCTAGTTCACGTACACATAGCAAAAAACCGTTGGGGCTAAGATGCTGATACCCTACACATGTCTTAGGTACCCACAAACATGTCTAGGCCTCCTTGGAAGTTGTTTAGAAACCTCGGACATGTCTAGGGTACCCCAGACATGTTTACCCTATGCTGAAAACTCGAGTCCAACTAAGTTTTTGATTTCCAAAGCAAAGATGCATGAACTTCAACTATTTGCAAATAATAGTCCTATGCCGCAAAGATTAGATACATAAACCTCAACTATTTGCAAAACATATTTGCAAACTTTAGTCTTAAGCTACAAAGAGTAAATGCATGAACTCCAACTATTTGCAAAACACATTCGCAAACAATAGCATCGTGCCTAGAAGAGCTAGATTGAGCGGGATTGAGCTATCAATACATGATGAGACTCAAGCTACTAGACAAGACCCCCTCTTAATAGTACGATAACTTATACTAGCAATCTAGTCTCCCAACCAAACACCGAGACTGGTAGAATGACTAAGAAACATATCCTTAGCCTATGCTAATTACCTTTGCCTTGCACATCCATCTTGGAGCTTTCACATGATGATGATCACCACCTCTCTTAGTTTGGGTCCTTGTCTTGATGATCATCAATTCATGTTGTCATCCATTTGACTTGATGATCATCAACTATGATGTCATGTAAAGTCTTCATCATCAATCAGGACTAAACCTATTTCACAACAACTCATAAAGAATGTTAGTCCCACAAATCCAATTATCATTGATCACCGAAGCTCACTGTTAACCCATAATGGATGGACTAGATAATTCATGAGTTTATGTAGTGCTTTACCTAATCGAAGTCCATATCATTTGTGGTTTCTTCTGTAAGAGCAAAAAAAACTTTTCCTTTTGTTTACAATGTAGTTACAGTAGTTACAACTATGTTCCTGAGGCTACCATGGGCGCCGGTGGTGCCGAGGAGGCTAGCGATGGTGCGCTCGACGCAGCCCCACATCCTCATTGGGTGCAGATGCCCACCAAATCCCTCCACGGCTTCCCTCTGCCCCTCCCCCCCTTCCTGCCACCGTGATCCGCGATCCCCATGTGGTGCCCTTGATCGACAGATCGACGACCGCGAGCATCCTCACACTACCACACCTTCCACTTAATGTTTTGCGCCTTCTACCTTCTCCTCAATGCGTCGCTTCGCCAACCTCCTGAAGACATCGAGCGGTGACCGCCAACCAATCCCCTAACCCTAATGCCCAAACATCAACACCATCACTTCTAAACAGTATATGGGTCATCTTGGGCTGAGCGTCCCGTCCCTACCGCGCAACACAAAACGTGTGCATTCTCCTACGTGGCCCAAGCTGAGGACATCTCGATTTTTACGCAAATTGGGGTTTTGATTAGGGCACCAAGCGCCGACACAAATTACTGGTATATCCATGTGTTGAAGTTAAAATAGATATGGTTAAATTACAATTTTGTCCCTTGTAGAATTCCTACTACTCAAACTACTCGGGAAAGTATAATTGAATACTAACTAATCCTATCCATTGGATCAAAAGAAAAGAAGGTTCATATTATAATTAGAGTGTATCGTAAGATAGCTAAAGGAAGACTCACTTGGTGGGATTCGGATCCTCCGTAGTAAATGCAGATGGCATTGTTCAAACAGTGTTCGCTACAGAAGTACTGTAGCAATTTCACTACAGTAGGAAAAATAATTTCGTCATTTGCTTTTGGATCGATCGATGGAGATCACTAATAATTTCCGTGCACCGTAACACCTCTATGCTAATAGCAATTTCTCCATCCCACTCGGCCATACGACCTTCTAGTGAAAACTGGGGGCGAAGAAGGTTGCCGTACGGCAAGACTATCTCGGGGATGCAGGCGCGATCTCTGGGGTTCAGCGTGTGGCGACAGAGTGCGACGATATCATTGGTTCCAAGGGTTTGAGCGCCTGGGCACAGAGGGGGATGGCAGAGTAGGTTGTTGTGAAGGATCGACGGGCTCAAAACCGGCAAAGCTTTCTTGCCCTGTTTTGTTTGGCTTATCGGGTTGTGGTCATTCAACTGGTCTATTGGATCCGGATAAGCTGGACATGCCACAGCTGATTTGCATATCATATCCTATTTTAGGCTATTCTAAAATCACGAAATGGAAATAACTGCTCGTAGTGGTCATTTGGATCAAGACTCATGAGCTTGTTAATCGACTCTACAAAAAGTTGGTTTTTGGACGAATTTCTGTAATTGGATTTTGAACTGTTATGTGGTTGGGATATTTAGTGAAATCGTTGTTTTGCTAGAACTGAATTGAAATCAATGCTCCATTCATATATTGAGTTTTGTTTGGCTTTGTATGCTTCATGGGCTCGGATTTTCGGATCTTATCCTGTGCAATATTAGATCCGATCCGGTGGGTTGCGCTCGCGGTGTCCAAGCCAGCCTCCCCAGCGGGGCAAATCAATGCAGCCATGCATTGCATTGCAGGGGCAGCGCAGTACAACGGCTTGGGCTCGGCACGGGGTCTACACGGCATGGCGCGCTGCTCCCGTCGCTCTCCCCGACCCGATCCGACCCCATCGCGCGAGTCGACAGGACAGCGGCAGCGTGCGGACGCATGCAAGAGGAAAGAGCGGAGCAGATGCATTGCACTTGTCCGAAGCCGTGGCCCGCCTGAGCTGTCTCCACGGACGCCCCGGCCTTATCACCTCTCCCCTTCCCGCGCATTCTGGAGCCCCCATTGCACCAGTCCACCGATTGCTTGACCCCTCCACTCCTATTTAAGAGCGCCTCACCTCACCTCTGCCCCAACCAAACGCAAAGCACTAGTAAGTAGCAGCTCACCTCGAGCCTTCAAGGGCAGCAACACAGACAGAGCCAAGTAACCCAGCAGGAGAGAGGAGTAAGAGAAGAGAAGAAAGAGACAACAAGATGTGCGGCGGAGCGATCCTCGCCGAGCTCATACCGAGCACGCCGGCGCGGCGTGTCACGGCGGGCCACCTCTGGCCCGGCCAGGGCAAGGGCAAGGCCAAGCAGCACAAGGGCCCGGAGGCCGACGACTTCGAGGCGGCGTTCCAGGAGTTCGACGAGGACTCCGAGGAGGAGGGCGTGGACGAGATGGCGATGGAGGAGGAGGTGGCCGAGAGCAAGCCGTTCGTGTTCCGCGCTTCCTCCGAGAAGCCGTCCGGCGGGAGGGCGGCGAGGCAGCCGCCGGCGCCCAGCCGCCGCAGGAAGCCCACCCAGTTCAGGGGCGTCCGTCGCCGGCCGTGGGGCAAGTGGGCCGCCGAGATCCGCGACCCCGTCAAGGGCGTCCGCGTCTGGCTCGGCACCTTCCCCACCGCCGAGGCCGCGGCCCTCGCCTACGACGACGCCGCGCGCGGCATCCGCGGCTCCAGGGCCAAGCTCAACTTCCCCTCCTCCGCCGCCACGGACACCCGCAAGCGCGGCCGCGCCGGCGCCCACGCGGCTCCCGCTGCTATGGCAACACCGGTCATCGACCTAATCGACGAAGAAGAGGAAGAGGACGCCACCGTGCAGGCGGCGTCCATCAAGCACGAAGCCGAGGCCAGCGAAAGCTCCGAGTCCGGCCCCCTGCCGGACTTCTCATGGCAGGGCATGTCGGCACCCGACGAGGCCGGGGCGCACCCTGTCGTGGAGGTCGTGAGTGACCAGCCCGTCGATCTCGGCGGCGCCAAGAAGCGGCCCAGGACCGAGCCGGAGGACGCCAACGAGGCGTCGCCCGGGGCCTCCGACTCCGGCGACGACGCCGACGCGCTGTTCGACGCATTCCTGTTCGCCGACCAGTTCGCCTACTTCAACGGCGGCGCGTACGAGTCCCTGGACAGCCTGTTCAGCGCGAACGCCGTCCAGAGTAACGCCGCCGCCGACGCCGACGAGGGGACGGGGACGGGTCTCTGGAGCTTCGACGACGACTGTCTCGTCGAGGGCAGCTTGTCCTACTAATCTTCGCCTCTGTTCATGTCATGTAAATAGAGTGGTTTTTCCAGGTCTTAACGTGTGGCTCTCTTACGTTATTCGGCTTCAGTTCTTGAAATTGATCAGGAAGTGATAGCAATGGAAGAGCTGAGATCGTTGTTCTCGTAAAAGATTTTGCCTGTGCGTTTGATGCAAAAGCTCATTTGTTAGTTGTTACTGCATTCCTGCAATGTTCAAGGGAGGAGAAGTAATGCCGTACTCTGATGTCATATCATAGCCCTAGTAAGATTAATCATACATGCCGATCACCCGTGAGCTTTGTGAACAAAGGCAATATCATTGGGAAAAAATCTTTCTGCTGCAAAGTGCAAGGCAACTGATCTGTCATCTGCGAATTTTAGACACAGGGACCGACGCCTATGAACTCGACTGTATCATTTACACTGTTATTCATCAGAGGGCTCTGTTCCAAGAGTAGGCAACTTGGAGCTAAATTACACTGACAACGCGCAGTAATATGATTACAGTGGAACGTCTATGATCCAGATCCAGCTGGTTGTCGCCGAGCTCCATCAGGTCACTTCGATGCGATATGATTACGGTGGAACGTCTATGATCCAAATCCAGCTCGTTGTCGCCGAGCTCCATCAGGTCACTTCGATTAGTGGTGCAATCAAAATAGATACGGATGGATATTATTTATCTAGTATCATATTCTCTCTCTCTCTCTTTTAATCGAAGTCTCTCGGTGATAATGTCGAATACGGATAGTCTTAATCACGAATACGGAACAAATACATATTGAATCGAATACGAATACGGATAATTTTGGTCACGAATACGGAACGAATACATATCGAACCGAATAAGGATTGTCTCGGTTACGAATATTTAATCGAATATTGCGCGAAAACAGAAACTATATGTGTTACACATATAAAGCTAAATCAACTATACTACATGTCTAAAATGAAACTACATTATTAATTCACCAAGCAAATTTAACTACATCACACTATCACGGTGGCTAGTTGAAGAAGTAGTAGCAAGTTATAGTGATAGCAGTACAAAAGATGTCTAAAATGTAACTAGTCAACTACATAACACGACAGATACAACATATACGAAACCTACAGACCAGTATTAGTAACTAGTTAGAGATACACAGAACGTTGACTGGTAGTAAGTCTGTAGCATCCAATTTTCGAGTTTTTCGAAATATTTTATTTAACATAAGGTTTTATAAAATTTTCATGATTTTCTAGAATTTAACAAACCTTAAATAGAATTTTTAGAAATGAAAATTATTTAATATGAATAAATTAAACATCCATTAAATTAAAAAGTATTTTATTTGCATACCTTATGTTCCAAAGTATTTTTTAAAAAAAATTAGAATTTTTTCAAGTTCATTTGCTATTTTTCTTGGCTTATTTGGATTTTCTGTATTTTTTTAAAAATAAAATATAATAATTAAATACTAGAAATACTTGTGGGCTGATTTCTATCTCTGACCCATTGGGCCTAGAGTTTACCAGATATCCGAAATAGTGTTTACCGGATACTATCCGATAAATTATCACGATAACTCCAAATCCAGCAAAAACTATCCAGCTCTGAATCCGAAATCCGAGAAAAATCCCGTATATCCGGTTTCAGGCTACGAATAAGATCCGAATTTATTCGGGCGGTCAAAAACTATCTGCTCCGTTTGCACCCTAACTTCGATGAACTTGCTGGCAGCAGCATGGCGTGGCTTCCAAAAGAGGCTGGAAAGCATCAAAAAGTTGCGGTTAATCTTTGTGCTAGCTACTTATGCCTACCTTCATTAACTTCACACTGATGATTATTGGGATACGGGTAGGCTACGATAGCAACAAATAAAAATTTTCTACCACGTAAACCAGGAAGCCAAGCAAGTAGATGACCACATATCGTTACCGCCAGGCGCCAGACGCCAGACGCGCAAAGCAGCGGAAGAAGGGTTGGAGCAGCCTGGTCCAATGTAGAGCGCGTCAATGTAGTGGTCATAGTCGATCGTCCAGCGTCGAGCACGTCGGTGTGGTGGTCGTGGTCGATCGTCTCCTCCAGCGACCTCTACAGTTCCTTGTGAAGATCGCGGATCGTCCTCAAGCGCAACAGCAATCGCAATAGCGCCTCTATGGTATCCACACGTCTAGGGAAGGAACAACCATGCACCGGTGTGCTAGCACCAAGTCGCACAGTAGAGCTCTCAGGAAGATGGCGGCTAGGGTTTTGGTGGAACAACTCAACTCACGACTTTCGTGTGTCTTGTCTATCATGTTCACCTGTACCTCCAATAGCCTCATGCATCTCCTTATATAGTGCTCATGACGGATCCTATCCGAACACGTTTGACGAATTGTATCCGCACTAGATTGTTCCATCCCATTAAGTGTGTGACCCGTTAGGTTCATGCGTAATCGGTTGTGACTCGGAAACCCTTTCCGATCACGAGTCGTTAGCGGTTCCTAGCAGGACATAACGATTCCCGAATACACACAAATTATATCGGACGAACCTAATGCAATATGATCTACGACCAGGTCCTATCTCTATACGACCAGTTCGTATTTGGTCACGACTAGTTCGTAACTCCTTACGACCAAGTTTCGACCACTCTGTGATTACGTTCGACCAGTCTACGACCAGCTCGTATCTCCATACGACCAGTCCGTAATTGATCGAACTAAGCGACCTATTCGTGTATACTCCATTTACCTCACGATGTCTGGTTGAACTCCAAGTGAGATGTGTCATCCATGGACTGTTCAATATTTTCTCGATCGAGTGTCGGATAACTTCACGTGGTTGAACACTTCGACCACTAGTGGCATGACCATGCACTTTCTTTATCCGACCACAACGAGGGGCCCAGAGACACCTCTCCTGTTATGTTAGGAGGGGTAAATCCCATATCCGACTAGTTATATTCCTCCGCATGTTTTATAGCATACCCGAAAGCTACCTTTATAACTATCCAGTTACGAGCAACGATTGGCAACCCCTAAGAGTGCTATTACACATGTAGGAAACCATGCTGATCTCAGGTCTAAGGATTATACTTCATCATTGCTTGAGACCAACTAACGACACAAAGAATCATAACAATTTCAATAGTGTCTCAAGATGGGTCAATCCAACCCCATGTTCTCCAACATGTGTTCACATTATTGATTCGATATCCCTATATCTATGACCGGTGAAACATGGTCATCAACCAATACACGTGCTGGTCGATAGAGTCACTGGTGTTCCGACCATTGACATCCGACCAGGGATTCATTTAGAACGACATCATATAAATTAAGAGTTTCACCAACAAGTCACATACTTATTAATCTTCATAACCAATGTTCATTCAAGGAACATGATAATATATTATCCAATATTATGAACATACTGAAATATAATCATCTCTATGATTGTCTCTAGGGCATATTTTCAACAATGATCTCCTTGTGCAATATTGCAGTGTTGTGAGGACAAGGCAAAGACATATCCATACCATGTATCGAGTGTTTGCCTGATTTGCTCGCTTTTTTATTTGTTTTACCAAAACTAGCCCATGATATATCGAAATCATAAAAATGGCACCACAGCTGGTACCTGCCGTCCTCCTTAACCACAGTCACGCCGAGTTAAATGGGTTCACAGAGGGCACCTGCAGCGGACTGGGTCCGCGGAGGGCACCTGCAGCAGACTGGGTCCGCGGAGGGCACCTGCAGCGGACTGGGGCCAGCCACCTACAGCAGATATGGTCCGCAGCAGGAGGGGCCCAACAAACAGCAGATAGGGACCATGGTAGGTGACATGCAGCGGTCCGGGTGCGTGGCATGTACCAGCCACGATTTAGGAGCGTGGTAGGAGACACTTGTCGTTTGGCTAGCCTACAATGATGTCATTTTTGTTATTTGTGGTGTGACAAATATGCCCATCCCCCGTGCATCAAAGTTCCCAATGGTACAATGTTGCGCCCGTGCCTGCCTTCACCTAAAGGGAACCGACCCCTGACAAGGACAAGGACAAGGATACACGGTAAGGACAACCAGGACACACGGAGGATTGGCATATTTGCCACACCACTTTAATTAAATAATATGGTTAAGAACTGCTATGGGATTTGTTCCGTTTTGGAGGGTTTCAGGAGGTCAAGATTTTGGAAATGGGAGTAGAGATCGTTTAAGAGCCACGAGGAAATAAAAAGGGCAAAGATAAAACGTGTTGGCCGCAACTGCAAGCCCACATGCACTGCCCCAAACGACAGGAAAGACACTTCTGAATTTAAGGATAAGGAGAAAAAATTGTTTTGTTAGGAAGCCACGGGAGAACAGTGAACTTGTTCAAGAGGCCTTGTGGCTTCGAAGGAGCTTCGCAAGTTGCTTCTCATCACCAAAAAGCCAACCCGGAAAGGTGTCGACACAAGCTGCATCATCGAACACGCATTAGTAGCGCCCATAAACAGACGAAAATGTTGCCATCGTAGCGGCCCTCAGGGCACCAGAACATGCTGGTCTGTATACCTCTATCTCCAAAATTAATCAAAAAAAAATTCCATGCTCTGTTTCCTCTTGTAACCATGTCCTTTATTTTCTCTATGCACTGCGTACTTAGAGAAAATAGTTACAAAAAAAAATACCATAGTTGTCGAGGATCTAATAATTCTCAATTAATTACATTATTTATCTGTAATATTCATTATAGATAATAATATTCTTACACAACCTTCAACTGTACACCTCATTATCAATAATGAAGGAGATTATAAATACCTAGTGGGCGTAAACTGTTATATGACCACTCTTTATGGTCATAGGTCATCATACGATCACTTACTGGTCGTAAGTTCTTTCACGACCACCTACTGATCGTAAGTTCTACTACGAACATCTTATGGTCGTAAGTCTTACTACGACCAGGTCAATCACAGCCACCCTATGGTCGATAAAGACCACAGACATGTGGACTCAACCGACTAGGGATCTTATACACTGTGTTTAATTACACGCAGTAGTTAATATGTACAGTTATTCTCTGGTATAACTACACGTATTAATCTTTGTCTCTCGCATAACCATAAGGCAAACATAGGGTTTTTGTCTCTCTGGCAATAACTACCGTCAACATGAGCTATTCTTCAACCGTTGAGACGCCTCCTGGCATGGACAACTGTCATCCCTCCAGACGCTATATAAAGTATAACGCTGGTGGACAAAGAAGGAGCGACACAAGCAACATAAGTCATTAGCTCTTGTCTTTGGCAACTTCTCTCTTGTTGTAAACACAATCAATACAAAAACATAGGACTAGAGTTGTTATTCTCTCAAGAGAAAACCCGATTCTGTCCAAATCCCTATATGTCATCCCTGTGTAGTCTCGAGCAAAGAGGCCCCCTTCTACTATTCATTTCATAAATTCGATATTAAAATATCAACAATGGTGTATAAAAGCTAGAAACTTGGTCGAATTAACGCGAAAAGGAACAGAGGAAACTGAAACTATGAAATGACCAAAATGAAACCGTCCTAGATAGTTTTCAAGTGATTTGTGAAGTCTTTTAATTAACCACGAAACGATCGGCTGCTTCCTAAAATTGTTCAATTGATTGGTGTAAATTGTGCGCCACATCAGCTGTAAGTGGCGTGCAATACCGCCCTCTTCATACTCGGGCATGAACCATGGTTTTGTGTGCTCGGTATGGACCGTCAGGGCTATTCCTATATGATCAACATCGAGAAGGTGGTTAGCACTTGGCACTATCGGAAAAGGGATCGGGATTCAGGACCAGCTCGATCCATTGTATGGAGTTGTTAAATATTTTTTTGACATGAGTACTAGAGTAGTATAGTTAGCGTTAACACTTCAAATGATTAAGCAAACATCCACTTGGTAATACAGCTTACCGGGAAGACTGGCGGCCGTACTAAGGTTTCGGTATCGGCGCGTCCCATGATCATTCCCGGTCCGTAAGGCTGAAGGCGCGCCGCGCGAAAGGGCGGAACTGGGGAAGGAAGGAGAAGGTGGTGGAAGAAAGTACGACGTGATGCGTGCGTGCGGGATGCGGATTCTGCTGTTACTGTAGATAACACTGTGCGATCAGCCTTTTGAGTCCTTGGTCATACGTGAAGACAATGTCATAATGTTGACCGCCGTAGATCTTTAGCATTTTTTTCTCTTCAGCGCAGACGCAGAGTATCCGTCTCCGTGCCGGCGATACCACGCACTAGTGCGGCCGCAACCGAAGGAAACTGCAGACTGACTGATGATACAGGGCATCGGCTGGCATCGGCTGGCCCTTGGGTGAGTCCGCGTCGTATCGTCGTCGTCCCCCATGAGTTTTGGGGCTGTGACTTGACTTTTCTTTCCCTTATCTTTTCCCGCGCTTGCCTCGACGGCTTGGCCCCTCGTCCTCTCCAACTCCAAGCGGCCGGGCTCACCACTGCTCTGACTGCTCTCCCTCTGTATATAACCGCCACCACCGTACCTCCACGACCAACATGACACTGCACTAAAGTTCAAGTCTTTACTACTCCAAGCTACAAAGGAGCTGACCCAAGGGCAAGGCAAAACACCAAGAAGAGAGAGCTAAGATGTGCGGCGGTGCGATCCTCGCAGAGCTCATGCCGACCACGCCGGGTCACCTCTGGCCGGCCGGCAAGGCGGCCAAGAGGCGGCAGAGGGGAGGCCCCGCGGCCGACGACTTCGAGGCAGCCTTCGAGCGGTTCGACCAGGACTCCGAGGAGGAAGATGACGAGGTGCTCGAGCGTAGCGCGTTCGAATTTGGCGCGAACGGGAAAGGGAAGGCCGCGAGCAGGCAGCCGGCGCCCAGTCGCCGGAGGAAGACGACACGGTTCAGGGGCGTGCGGCGCCGGCCGTGGGGCAAGTGGGCGGCCGAGATCCGCGACCACGTCAAGGGCGTCCGCGTCTGGCTCGGCACCTTCCCCAGCGCCGAGGCCGCTGCGATCGCCTACGACGCCGCCGCCCGCGACCTCCGCGGTGCCGAGGCCAGGCTCAACTTCCCCTCCTCATCCCCCGCCACGGCATGCGCCGGCAAGCACGGCGTCGCTGCCGCCGCCAAGGCGACGCCATACGTTGTTAACCTTGTCGACGAACAGGACGGCCATGGCGCGCACGCTCCATCCGTCATGAACGAAGCCGAAGCCAGCGAAAGCTCCGAGTCCAGCAGCGCCCTGCCGGACTTCTCGTGGCAGGGCATGTCCGCGTCCGACGAGGTCATGGCCCAGCCTGCTCATCTTCAAGTGGAACCCGACCAGTTCGTCGACCTCGTCAGCGCCAAGAAGAGGCTCCGGATCGAACCCCAGGAAGCCACTGAAGTTCTGCCCGCGGCGTCCGAGGGTTCTGCCGACCTTCTGTTGGACGACCCTTTCGTGTTCGGTAACCAATTCAGCTTCTTCAACGACGGCGCGTACCAGTCGCTTGACAGCCTGTTTTGCGGCGACGCCGTGCAGAGCAACGGCGCCATCGACGAGAGCCTGGGGCTCTGGAGCTTTGACGACGACTGTCTCGTTCAGGACAGCATGTGCTATTAGCTAGGCGCCTAGGTTTTCCCTTGTTCATGTAAAAAATGTATTAGTTTTGGGTTCCTCGTGTTCCACTTCGCTGTACTAAACTGCTACCGTTGCCTTAAAGCAGACCTGCTAGTCTGTGTGATCCTGTTATTCTGCGGAGTTGATATGAATTTTTCACGTCTGTATTGTTTGCATCTTCAGTCCAGATGTAGCCAGCTAATTTCTGAATGCTAACATATAAACTGAATTTTTTTTCCCGTTTCTCGCTGATGATTAGTACTTTGTCTATGTAGATTTACATCACCGGTCCTAACATGCCCCTTGTTGATACGTGAAGAAATCGCCTTTTCATCTCTGTGCATGAAAACCATGATCTCAGTAACTAATTTTGTCACAGTTTGCCCTTCCTGTTCTGTTGGAAGTTATGCTCATCTTTGGTTGGTCTTCAGCTTAAAAGTTAGAAGGCTGCTCAATTTGCTGATAGCTCAAATCACTCAGCACAGCAGTAGGCTTCTCGACTTGACTGAAACTTCTTGTTGATTGTGTTGAAACTAACTACTACTATCTTGCTGGAAGAGCAACACAATCTAGATGCCCAGTTCGAGAAACCGAATCAAGGTCAAAGGGGAATTTCTACCGTAACGTCTGAGACAAGATTAGATTGCATACGTTCGCGTTCCATCCATCCAAGGCGGAATCGTTCCAGAACTCTTCTACGCAGACATGGCAAAGTTCCCTTCGCCTTATGGAAAGATGAGGAATTGTACTACGCTCTAGAAGCCGGCCGGGGTGACGTCATGCTCCATCTCCCCAGTCTCAGCAGCCGCAGTAACATTGTGAGAATTGCTCCTCTTGCTTATTAACATTCTGCAAGGAGAGGAGGAGCATGGTAGCACTATGCGCTTACTGCATCACGCCACGCCACTGTAAAGCTTGCTAATTTATCCAAGGAGAGGAACATATCTCAACAGGGGGGCAAAAAAGAAGCAGAAATCATCTCTCTCTCCCCAAAAAGGAGTGAAAACTTCCCATTTTTTTCATAAATACGATCAAATGGTAATCATAATTCGATTATAAAGTGAAATCCTCCTTTCTCTTTTCCCATTTTTTCAGGAGAGTGGAGCGTGTTGGCCACAAGCTCAGCTCGTCCTATGTTTACTCGGCCCGCGCGTGTGTTGTACACATGTACTACTGCCGATTCCTGACGAGGTAGTTGAAGACAAGTACAACGTGCAGTTCCTTTTCCGAACGCAAGTTGGACTACAAGTTGCGTAGCCAGAAACAGAAGAAAAGGGCAAAAAAAATCTAGCAAGTTGGACCTATCGCTTCGCCATGGAGTCACGGGATGCTTCGCCAAGATGTGACGGGGTTCACAGGTGTGGCTTTCTTGAGCCACACTGTCACGGATCTAGCTTTTCTTTCTTTTTATTTTTGCGAGATAACCACAATGCAATAACAATATTATAGTAACCATAGTTCAATGCAGGCAAAAAGGGCAAGAGATGATTGGAGCAGAGTCAAGGGACGGATAAGATTAACAACGTGTTGTGTAGACATTTCACTTTCGAGCTTATTTCCCGAGTAGGCTGCTTTAGACTGTTTTTTTGTTTACGACGGTTACTATGAGACCAAAGATAGATTTTTTTAAGGACAGACAGACAGCCATACCACCATTTCAAATACCAAGGATGCAACCATAGCGGTTGTTTCGATGAATAGCAAGGTTGCGCATGTGCGTATGATGTAACACGCGAGCCCATGTGCGCATACGCCAAAAAAATTTGTCAAACAAGTTAAATATAAAATGACAGATGGAATTTATCTAGTATATCTAATGACATGAATATATATGGTAATCTTGATTAAGCTGCTCTCTTTTTCGAGCTAGTGAGGCGGCGATACAAGTTTTCAACATCCCAAGTGCACGGTGACGGCTGTGACGGTTTTCATATACATAAGGATTGCGATTTTTTTAATAATATTATTTTAAAATATATTTACAAAAATAAATAGTCGTACCAAAAAATTACAAAAATGATGTTATTTTTATCATTTCAGATGTGAAGAAACTAGATTTGATATTGCATTCAAAAAGCGGCCAAACGATAAAAACTCACCGTGTGTCCTAGTTGTCCTTGTCAGGGGTCAATTTCCTCAGGTGAAGGCAGGCACGGCGGCTGCACCGTGTCACTGTAGGCAGGCACGGGCACAGCATTGTACTATTGGGAACTTTAATGCACATGCGTGTGAAGTTATCTTCTTGCTAGCGACAACAAAATATTACGGAACACTTAAAACGTAGGGTAATTTGTGGAAGTCACGGTTACCACAATGAATCTAACAACTACCTAAGAAATTATGGCACGGCTAAAGATTAGGTGTGACAACGTTAGCACCGAACCAAATACCCGGTACTATTTCCTGTGACAGATTGCCATGGTTAACCGCTGTTACGTTTGGTGATGCTGATGCTGTGATGCAGAAGCCAGAAGGCAAGGCAGCTTTTGTTTTCCTCTCCTCTGGCTACAATAATATGGTTAAGAACTGCTATGGGATTTGTTCCGTTTTGGAGGATTTCAGGAAGTCAAGATTTGGAAATGGGAGTAGAGATCGTTTAAGAGCCACGAGGAAATAAAAGGGCAAGATAAAACGTGTTGGCCGCAACTGCAAGCTCACATGCAGTGCCCCGAACGATAGGAAAGACATTTCTGAATTTAAGGAGATAAAATTGTTTTGTTAGGAAGCCACGGGAGAACAGTGAACTTGTTCAAGAGGCCTTGTGGCTTCGAAGGAGCTTAGCTTCGAAAGTTGCTCATAATTGTCTAATCTACAAGTTGCACTCTCATCACCAAAAAGCCAAACCGGAAAGGTGTCGACACAAGTTGCATCATCGAACACGCATTAGCTCCCATAAACAGACGAAGATGTAGCCATCGTAGAGGCCCTCAGGGCACCAGAACACGCTGGCTTGTACACCTCTCTCTCCAAAATTAATAATAAAAAAAATCTATACATGCTCTGTTTCCTCTTGTAACCATGTCCTTTATTTTCTCTATGTCATGGTTGACGAGGATCTAATAATTCTCAATTAATTGAACTATTTATCTGTAATATTTATTATAGATAATAATATTCTTACACAACCTTCAAAGGTACACCACATTATCAATAATGAAAGAGATTATAAATACCTAGTGGGCGTAAACTGTTCTACGACCACTCTTTATGGTCATAGGTCATCATACAATCATCTACTGGTCGTAAGTTCTTCCACGACCACCTACCGATCGCAAGTTCTACTACGAGCACCTTATGGTCGCAAGCCTTACTATGATCAGGTCAATCACGACCACCCTATGGTCGATAAAGATCACAGATATGTGGACTCAACCGACTAGGGATCTTATAAGTTGTGTTTAATTACACGCAGTAGTTAATACGTGCAATTATTCTCTGGTATAACTACATGTATTAATCTTTGTCTCTGGTATAACCGCAAGGCAAACGTAGGGTTTTTTTTTGTCTCTCTGACAATAACTACCATCAACGTGTGCTATTCTTCAACTGTTGAGACATCTCCTAGCATGGACAACTGTCACCCTTTCAGACACTATATAAAGTATAACGCCGGTGGACAAAGAAGGAGCGACACATGCAACATAAGTCATTAGCTCTTGCCTTCGGTGACTTCTCTCTTGTTGTAAACATAGGACTAGAGTTGTTATACTCTTAAGAGAAGACCCGTCCTATCCAAATTCGTATATGTCATCCCTGTGTAGTCTCGAGCAAAGAGATCCCCTTTTAGTATTCATTTCATAAATTCGATATTAAAATATCAGCAATGGTGTGTAAAGCTGGAAACTTGGTCGAATTAACGCGAAAAGGAACAGATGAAACTGAAACTATGAAATGACCAAAATGAAACCGTCCTAGATAGTTTTCAGGTGATTTATGAAGTCTTTTAATTAACCACGAAACGATCGGCTGCTTCCTAAAATTGTTCAATTGATTGGTGTAAATTGTGCGCCACATCAGCTGTAAGTGGCGTGCAATACCGCCCTCTTCATACTCGGGCATGAACCATACCGTCAGGGCTATTCCTATATGATCAACATCGAGAAGCTGGTTAGCACTTAGCACTATCGGAAAAGGGATCGGGATTCAGGACCAGCTCGATCCATTGTATGGAGTTGTTAAATATTTTTTGACATGAGTACTAGAGTAGTATAGTTAGCGTTAACACTTCAAATCCAATGGCAGGTAGCTAACTTTAAGCACCGTAGTGTTAGATTGATCTCAACCGATTAGCCCAACGGCTAATCGGGCCTTGATCCGCGCCCTGATCGGGGGCGTCCAGCCCGACCACTGGCTGATGGGCCCCCGTCGCGCTGCGCTATAAATAGAGGGTGGGGGCCGGCGGCTCGACTTACGAGGTTCGTCTAAGCCGCAATCCCCACCCGACAAAAACCCTAACCGATCTAGAGGGACGCGCAGTCAGCGACGGGAAGCTCCATCGCCGTCCCCGTCGCCGGATCGACGCCGCCGTCACCGACTTCTCTTCCCCGACCGCGATGGCCTCCTCCTCCAACGCGTCCGACGGTCGGTAATTGTTTCCATCAATGGTATCAGAGCCTTACGCTTTTAGATCTGGCCGGCCTCAAGCCGCTGCCGTCGCCGCTGTTGCTCCCCGCGAGTCGTCGCCGCCACTCCGTCTTGTGCCTCGCCACCTCAAACGCGCGCCATGCCTCGGGTTCGCCGCCACCTCGATCGCGTCCCAGATGGGCCATTGCCGCTTCATTGCGCATCTTGTGCTTCCCAGCTAACAGCCTTGCTACACAGGCCGCCCATTCCCCGCTCGCCTATTTGGCGCTCCCGCCGCCCGCAGAATGGATCCGGTTTTAGGCGGTGAAGAGTGGTGGAGATAATGGGTGTTGACCGGATATAGGGGAGATGGACGATATTTTGAGAAGGAAATGGGTGGTTGGCAGCCATCCAACGTGCTGTTGGTGTTAAGCACGCTTAACACCAACGACTGGATAGTTTTATTTAATATTATGTCTTTTGTTTTTTTTTCATTATTAAATTCGAACCAACGGGAGAATTTAATTCTGGAAAAATAGATATAATTTAATTGGGGCGCCGACACCGATCCAGCGACGGGCCTCCGCTACGCTCCGTCCAGAAGCTGGCCTAAATCGATGAATAGAATTTGATTCAAATCTCTGTAATTTTTGCACCAACGTGTTAATTTTTCAGAGATTAAATGTGTACAGTATAATGCTTCTGAATAATGAATTATTTTTAGAATAATTACAGTTTCCGCTGCAAAAGTTAATGTTTGATTACCTTTTCATTATTAAATTCGAACCAACGGGAGAATTTAATTTTGGAAAAATATAGATGCAATTTCGGATAATTATGATATTGTTATTTTCGACCAGCGTTGATAATAACAAGATTATAATTTTTAATTGTTGATTTTATGCATTATTTCTATTTCTGCCCCAACGGTGATGTAGATTTAATGTATAGATTAAAATTGTATGTCGTATTTTTGACCAACGTTGGAAATAAGGCATATAATTTTGCTGTTATGTTCTCACTTTTATTTGAATTATTTTTGAGACGGATACAACTTGATGAGTTGTATCAAAGAGATCCCCTCTCAAAGGAGATAACTATGGGGAGTGGAAGAAAAGATAGACTTAGCGTTTATCTTGGTGAGGTGGATCGGGTCCTCACTACAAAGACGACCCACCGAGCCCGAGGCGCCGGTGAGAAAAGAAAATGAGGATGACACTGCTATGCGAAAAAGACGAGGGACCATACTCCCTTACAGATGTCTTATGACCTTGAGCATAAGAAATGGACCACGACCAACAAGAAATGTATGGTGTGATAAAAACACGATTGAGCACTGCAGTGCAGGCTCAATCGCAGAGTGTGACACTGTCACAGAGTACCTTGAGAAAATAAAGAGTCGGTTCTTGGCTCTTCAAAGACTTATGCTACACTAATTAAGCGACTTGTGATGAAAAGGTACTCTGGTGGTGGCGTTGGCATAAGAGAGCACATACTAAGGATGAGCAATTTGGCATCAAGCTTAAACCAATGGATTTGGCTCTCAAGGATGAGTTCCTTATTCATTTGATTTTTGCTTCCTTGTTTAAAAGTTTGACACCTTTGTTGTCAACTATAACATCTTGACAGAAAATGGGACTTAGAAAAGTGCATAGCTATGTGTGTGCAAGAGGAGGAAAGATTTAAATCCTCACATGGTGGTTCTATCAACTATGTGAAGGACAACAAGAAAAAGAACTTCAACAAAGAACTTCTCCTCAAAGAACAAGGGAAAAGTTCATGTCCATCGGCCTCAACAAAATAAGTTTGCGATAGACAAAGATCGTTGTCTTCCTTTGCAAGAAGACGGGACACTACAAGAAGGACTGTCCGATTACTTAAAGATGATAATGGCAATGAAAGGTGAGAACATTATTACCTTTATAAATGAATCCTCAGTATGTACAATATTCAAATCTACTTGGTGGATTGACTCAGAACAACTGTTCATGTTGCTAATTCTTTCAGGATTCCGTTCGACGAGGACTATGCAAAGAAAAGAAAGATGCGTTAAAGTCGCAAATGGAGTCCAAGCTGAAGTTGAAGCCGTTGGCGATCTTTCATTAGAGCTAGTGATGGCTTCACTCTTTTACTTAGAGATGTTCTTTATGTTCCTCTTCTGAGAGGAATTTGATTAGTGTTTCATGTTTGTACAATAATGGTTATGATTGTCTTTTTGGAAACGGCAAGTATGAAATAATGTTTAATAAAGAATGTGTTGGTCTTGCCATCTTACAAAATGAGCTTTATTTGTTATCATTACGTGATGATGTGAATGTCGTGTGCGATAATGGGAACGTCGCGTGCGAGAAAGTGATTGAATCCTCGTCTACAAATGTAAACAGAAAATGAAAGAGAACTCTAGATGCGTCGTCGAAATTATGGCACTGTCGTTTAGGCCATATTTCGAGGGGGAGAATAGAAAGACTAGTTAAGAATGACATTCTTCCTCCATTAGAGTTCTCAGACTTGGAACAATGCGAGAATGCATTAAAGGAAAATATGTAAAGAAAATTAAGAAAGACGCTAAAAGAAGCACAGAGTTCTACAAATTGTTCACACGAGACATTTGTGGACCTTTTCTGTGAAAAGTGTGGATGGTTATGACTCGTTCATAACATTCACAGATGATTACTCCGTTATGGATATATTTATCCAATCAAAGAAAGAAATGAAGCCTTGGATAAATTCAAGATATTTAAGGTCAAGTTGAAAACCAACACGATTTAAAGATTAAGATAGTCCGATCGACCGTGGGGAGTACTATGGTCGACATACCCCATATGGACAAGTTCTGGACCTTTTGCAAGGTTTTTACAGAAATGGTATAGTAGCCCAAGATTCTACAGGCGAACCTCAACAAAATGGAGTAGCCGAAAGACGAACCGCACTCGATAGATATGGTGCGAAGCATGATGAGCTATTCCACACTGCCATTGAGTTTATGGATGGAGGCGTTGAAAACCGCCATTCATATTCTCAACAGAGTGCCTAGTAAGTCGGTGCCCAAAACACCGTACGAGTTGTGGACAGGAAGAGTTCCCTCACTAAACCACTTACGTGTGTGGGGAGTCTCTTGAGGCTAAAGTATTTAACCCAAACCTTGGGAAGCTTGATCCCAAAAGCGATGAAGTTGCCATTTCATTGGCTACCCGAAAAGTCAAAAGGTTTTCGTTTCTCTTGTCGACAGATATACAAAGTTTGTAGAAACGAGACACGCTGTCTTCTTAGAGGATGAAATGATGAGAGGAAGTATGGTAGCTCGTGAGATTGATCTTGAAGAGAAGCGGGTGTATCGCCCACTCCGATGATTCAAGAGCCATTCTTCACACTACTCATTGTCGCCAAGCACCGACAAGCAAGACAACGTGGTGCCAAGACTGTTATTGTTCCTCCCGTGGCAACAATGAATGATAATGAGGAACCTGTTCTTGAGATCCTATAGAACCTATTGCCACAGATGAGGGGAGCAACAAAGACCTCAAATGAAGATGTACCAAATGAGGAGGCCCCGAGGAGGTCTCAAAGAGTAAGAAGATCGGCTATTTCGATGATTATCGATTTATCATCTGAGAGGAATATCAAATGGAGGATGATCCCACCTCATTTGAAGAAGCCATGAGAAGCGAAAATTCCTCAAAATGGCTTGAAGCCATGGAAGAGGAAATGAGGTCCATGAAGACTAATAAAGTCCAGGACTTGGAAATTATCCTAAAGGAGCCAAAACAAGAGGGTCAGTAAATGGGTCTACAAGACAAAGCTTGACTCCCAAGGAATGTAGAAAGATACAAAGCGCGACTTGTGGCAAAAGGATTTACGCAAAGAGAAGGGATTGATTACAATGAGACCTTTTCTCGATCTCATGTAAAGATTCTTCGTAATCATAATGGCATTAGTAGCACATTATGATTTAGAGTTACATCGATGGATGTAAAGACGGCATTTCTTAATGGGGATTTGGAGGAAAATGTTTACATGGCACAACCGAAAGGTTTTGTCATGGAAGGAAATGAAAGAATGGGATGCCGCCTAAAGAAATCGATTTATGGGTTAAAGCAAGCTTCAAGACAAGTGGTACTTGAAGTTTGACAAGACAATAAGAAAATTTGGGTTTAAAGAGAATGTAGAGGACAAGCGTGTTTATGCAAAGTTTAAAGATGGGAAGTTTATCTTCCTAATCACAGATGTGGATGATATCCTCTTGGCTAGTAGTGATGTCGATCACTCTCGAGACAAAGAAGTTTTGTCCTCAAACTTTGATATGAAAGATCTTGGTGAAGCTTCGTTCGTTCTAGGGATCGAAATTCACCGGATAGAAACAAAGGGATATTGGGACTATCACAAAAGACATACATAGAGAAAGTCTTAAAGAAATTTGGGATGCATAAATGTAGTCCTTCACCGCACCTATAGTCAAGGGCTGGCAGATATGGGGTTTTCAATGCCCCAGAACCAAGATGAGATCGATCAAATGAAAGCGGTTCCATATGCTTCAAATGTCGGAAGCTTACAAGATGCTCAAGTGTGCACACATACGACTTAGCATTTGTTACCGGGTTACTTGGCAGATTCCAGAGCAATCCTGGAATAGAACATTGGAAATTGATAAAGAAAGTCTTGCGTTATTTGCAAGGAACAAAAGGCCTCATGATGACATACAGAAGATCAGATTTACTCCATATAGTGGGGTATCTGATTCGATTTTGCGGAGATGATAGAAAGTCTACATCCGGATATGTGTTCACTCGCAGAGGAGCTATATCGTGGAAAAGCTCAAAGCAAACCGTCACTACATCATCCACAATGTATGCCGAGTTTGTAGCATGTTATGAGGCTACAGGGCAGGTGAACTGGCTAAAGAAGTTCATACCCGGTTTAAAAGTGGTTGACGACATCAATAGACCACTTAAGTTGTACTGCGATAATGAACCCGCAGTAACGTATGCCCACAACAATAAGTCAAGTGGTGCTGCCAAACACATTGACATAAAGTACTATGTTGTGAAAGATAAAGTTCGGGATCAAATTATAAGTCTTGAGCATATAAGTACCGCAAAGATGTTAGCGGATCCACTTACTAAAGGCTTACCACCCAACGTGTTCAGAGAACATGTAGCCGGCATGGGTTTAAGGGAAAGCCTATGATTCCTGAACTAAAAGATGGCCCAAAAGATTAAAGTAACTGTTTGAGCGAGAGGTGTATTGTAGTCATTAAATCTATCGGCGATTGACCGTGACGATGAGACATGTTCTGTGCACTAATCTGTGATGGAATGAGTAAAGTCAAAAGTAATTAAAGTTAAAGCACAGATTGAGATCAAGGGGGAGAATGTTAGATTGATCTCAACCGATTAGCCCAACGGCTAATCGGGCCTTGATCCGCATACGATCGGGCGTCGGCCCGACCACCATCGGGTGATGGGCCCCGTCACACTGCGCTATAAATAGAGGGTGGGGGCCGGCGGCTCGACTTACGAGGTTCGTCTAAGCCGCAATCCCCACCCGACAAAAACCCTAACCGATCTAGAGGGACGCGCAGTCAGCGACGGGAAGCTCCATCGCCGTCCCCGTCGCCGGATCGACGCCGCCGTCACCGACTTCTCTTCCCCGACCGCGATGGCCTCCTCCTCCAACGCGTCCGACGGTCGGTAATTGTTTCCATCACGTAGATGATTAAGCAAACATCCACTTGGTAATACAGCTTACCGGGAAGAGTGGCGGCCGTACGAGGTTTCGGTATCGGCGCGTCGCATGATCATTCCCAATGCCTGAAGATAGGAACACTGAACTAGCTATTCGAGGAACGCTTTGCAATTATAAGTGGTCAGAAGTACAAAATGCATTACGAAGGAGACATGCTTAAAGAAAAGGGGTTAGGTGGAATGGTGGATAACATTGCTGTTTAGCTAGCCCATGTGTCTGTTTATACCGTTATGATAATTGCTATTTCACACAGCGTGACAACATTGCTCAAGTAATCAACTTGAGCTCCTTTGTGGAATGAAATTTGATGGCCGGTCTAAGGTGGTGGTAATTAAGTAGCTACCCACAGCACCCTCGTTGTCGGATCGTTCATCTTCTGACAACGCTATGTAGTCCTGATCTTCGAGATCCATTCTTTGGATTAGGGCTTCTAGCAACTCACCCTCGTCAGTAAGCCTACTAGCTTGCCTGACTGAAGAAGCTCCTTCCACAGGGTCTTGATCGACAGGATCAGTTACTCCCGGACCTTCGGCCATTGTGTACGTCGCGCTGTGGCTGGAGTCCCCAACTTTTTCTTCAGCATCACTACCCCATTCTTGTTCAGCCACCGATACAGGAGTGGGCTTAGCATATGTCTGGACCAAAAGGACTAAATCCCACCGTTCCTCTCTCGCCCTGCGTACATATGACTGCCACGATCTTTTTCCCTTAAGCTGCACTAATTCCCAATATGTGCCCT
This sequence comes from Phyllostachys edulis, assembly GCA_036346405.1. Lineage (NCBI taxonomy): Eukaryota > Viridiplantae > Streptophyta > Magnoliopsida > Poales > Poaceae > Phyllostachys > Phyllostachys edulis. The sequence continues at coordinate 107,265,700 of CM070550.1, forward strand.
GTGGTGCTCAGTTGGCAAGACAACTCAATCTCAGATCATACACAGTATGATCCAAATCGAATGAGTGGAATAACCACCGCATCACAGCGCTCTATGCACGCTGCTCTCGTCTTGTTAGATTCAAGGTCGTCAATTGGAAATAACGCAAATCAATCTCCTCGGAGCCCTCAAGAATAGTCCTTTGCCCGTAGTAAATTTTAAAGTTGGTGGCGTCCGATATATTTGACGTACTGTACTGTAAACAAGATTTTACAATTAACCACATATCTAAAACAAAACTACCCACTAAAAATGATTATGTACAACATATTGCACTACATAACCGTACATCTAAAACTATGTAATCTATTTGGTTAGAAAAATTACCTGAAAGGTGGACGATTTGACGGGCAGCGCTTTGCTAGCTTCTCTCATCCTCTCTACTTCTCTCCTCTCTTTCTATTTTTTTCTGAATAAAAGTAAGTTATACCATTTGTACTGCCGACAGTAACCTCTTTGTACTGTTGAAGTCTCTATCGTCACTGTCTATGTTACTTTGAATGACGACAGACTATTGTCATTCTTTAAAAAAATCGAACTTGTACTACGTTCTAGAAGCCGGCCGTGGTGACGTCATGCTCCATCTCCCCAGTCTCAGCAGCCGCAGTAACATTGTGAGAATTGCTCCTCTTGCTTATTGCCATTCTTCAAGGAGAGGAGGAGCATGGTAGCACTATGCGCTGACTGCATCACGCCACTCCACTTTAAAGCTGGCTAATTTATCCAAGGAGAGGAACATATCTCAAGAGGGGCCAAAAAGGAGTGGAAACTTCACATTTTTTTCAGAAATACGATCAAATGGTAATCGTAATTCGATTATAAAGTGAAATCCTCCTTTCTCTTTTCGCCTTTTGGCCAGGGACAGTGGAGCGTGTTGGCCACAAGCTCAGCTCGTCCTATGTTACTCGGCTCGCGCGTGTGTTGTACACACTTGTACTACTGCCGTTTCCTGACGAGATAGTTGAAGACAAGTACAACGTGCAAGTTCTTTTCCGAACGCAAGTTGGACTACAAGTTGCGTAGGGAGAAACAAAAGAAAAGGGCAAAAAAAAATTAGCAAAGTTGAATCTGTCGCTTCACCATGGAGTCACGGGATGTTTTCTCGGCAAGATGTGACGGGTGCCTAACACCTTGTTAAAGTTGGATGAACTACAAGTTGCGTGGCCAGAAACAAAAGAAAAGGGGAAAAAATTAGCAAGTTGGATCTATCGCTACACCAATGAGTCACGGGATGCTTTCTCGCCAAGATGTGGCGGGTGCCTAAGACCTTGTTAATCTTACTAGAAGGTTGCCCGCGTTATTTGTGTCTTAATTAGACCTTATTAATTTTACTAGAAGATCAACTGCGCCATTTGGCGCGGGCAGGAATGTTTTTGGTGTTTTTTTGGAAGCTTAGTTTGCTAAAGTTTGTTCTAAACTATGAGTATTATGTGACATGATAATGGAGTGTTGTTCGAAGCAGGAGATATCTAAGACCGAAGTATATCAAACTATTGATGGCTTTATATAGAGAAACCAAATAGCTTAGGAAGTAAACAACACGGTAGTTATGTGTAGCATATTACATCAGGAGTTAGGAACAGTTTAGAGTGCATAAACGAAGGGGTAGTGTTTCCGGACATGGTTTAGTTGGGAACGTTTACAAAAGAGACTTTGAAGAAGTAACAACAAAGGGAAGAGGGTCGATGGACTGTATAACATCGATAGATAGATAGCAGCTAAAAGTTGCACGCAAAAGAAATTTGTTGTTTCTGGGGAAGCAGTGATCGTTGCGATGGCTGGAAATGGGTCATGTAGAGTTTGCATAGAGTAGCAGGCAGTTAGAACAAAGCGTATTTTGTCTCTTTTTGTTGTTGTTGGGGATTTGCAGCGTATTATACCTGAGTTTGTGCTGATCTGCAGAGTGATTTGGTCATTCAGCGGCTTTTTCTGTAGATGACCGTGTTTTCTTTGTAGGTGGATCCGGCGTAGAGTGGGTGCACTACTACAGAAAAGGTATTCACAGACGGTTCAAAAACGTCATCACAGACGGTATATATATATATATATATATATATATATATATATATATATATATATATATATATATATATATATATATATATATATATATATATATAGTCTCTCACCACTTTGGAGGGATCGTCCACTTGACATGAGAAGGATGAGGCGGTAGCCACGGGCAACCTCGTTGAGCCCTGCAAGTTTAAGAATTATGGATGAAGGAGGCGTCGTGACATCCATGTATCGGAAACTAACCATTCTGAGCATGGGTTTTAAACTCAATAAGAACACCAAGCGTACCATTCTCACATTTCAAAAGAATTTCAACTTGTTGCTCTGTTCTTGTTGGGTTTAAAGACAATTATATGTTCAAGAATTGTTGGTTGCTAATAGATGATGCCACTTCCTAGTCGGAGTACTTGCGCGTCCACGTCACTTTCTGAACATAGCGACGTCCAATTACCTATCGACAACATCCAGGTAATTGAATGTCTTGATGCTCTCCTTGCATCCATACTTATTAAACCTACATGGGCTCAATAAGATTGCCCGTGGGTACTGTCTCATTCTTCTCATGCTGCGTGGACAACCCCCAGAAAGTGGTTGGGTACTACGAACAATATATATATAATATATATATATGATGCCTGTTTTAATGGCACAAGCAGCCACTACTTGGAAACTTTATAGAGAAGAGATTATGAATGGAATGGTAGGACGTACGTGGGACACAAGGTAGGAGAGAACTTGACCGGCATGAACACAGTTACACAGACAAAGGTGAAATGAATGGCGAGAGACAGGTGAATAGGTGTTGTAGTAGTTTTTGACTCATTTGGTCTTGTTTTCGAATACAACACACACCAAGCCTAAACCTTTACAAATCTGAAAAGTTAATTGCAACCAAGCCCCATCCGAACCACATCCAATATAAGCCAACCAAGCACAAAGCTAGAACCGGTATCAATGACCCTCAGTATCCATCAGAGAGTATTAACCAAACCCACCATCCCCCATTCATTTTTGTCAATCTAACCACAGCATGAACTAAGCAAGATGCATATATATAGAATGCACATACACCAATAGCCCTCAGTTTACATTTCACAGAGCAAGGGGACTATTAATATGAACTAATTATCAATTCAATTTCAGCATAAGACTATTAACATTATTGAGCAGTTCAACAGCTAGCAAGGTGCCACTAGCCAACAACAAGCATCTGCATGATCATTGCATTCATTTATATTTATGATTTCTCTATACTTCTCTCTACATGTATGTATTACACATTTACAAATCTCTGCAATGATGCACTTCTCTTCATGTATGTATGTATTACACATTTAGCATCTGGGCTCTGGCCAATGGCCATCACCATTAGCATCAACCAACAACCAGACAACATCAAGAAGACAAGAAGGGACTTACGCGTTAGTGTGAGAGCCGAGAGGTTGGAGGCACGAGGAGGTCCGAGGAAGCGCGCTAGCCATGGCGAGAGAGGGAGGAGGAGCTAGAGCTGCGGTGTAGGGAGAGGAGCCAGGGCCGGCGGTGCAGCGAGGGGTGACTGGGAGTTTGATCCGGCAGCGCAGGGAGGAGGGAGCTTGATTCGGAGGTGCGGGAGCTAGCGGCAAGGGAGGAGGAGCTCGGTTCACATGAATACCAACAGCACAAACCAATAGGTGATAGATCTGTCTTACCTCGACATCGCCAGTGGAGAGGTAGCCAGGGGTCGCGTACGCCGGGGGGAGGAGGAAGAGGGGAAGGCGCGCGGTGTCACCGTAGTTGTGGCACAATGGTCACACTACACAAGACACTCTTATCGTACGAGTGTCTTATGCAGTGAACCGTGGTGTCACAACCATTGGCGACGGGAAGAATGGCGGTGTCGGTAGGGAGGGGAACGAATGAGAGTAAGGCCGCTGGGGAGTGACGAGTTAGAGCGCAAACCCTAGCGGCCGGGCTCCTACTAATAAAGAGACTTATCACAGACGGTTCTATTATGGAACCGTCAGTGATACTTATCACAGACGGTTCCACAATGGAACCGTTCATGATATGGTTTTTTCTCAAGTATATATATTTATTTTGTATATACACTTACATGAGACATGAAGAAATTACATGTTTATATGTCAATTTTGTCATTTAAATACTTCTAAAAATTTGCTTTAATAACTATATATATATATATATATATATATATATATATATATATATTTGTTCCACTGCTCCACTAAACCGCCTCTCGATATAATTAATATTAATTGTAACTTCACCTCCAAACTAGATTTTTTTTTTCCACAAAACCGCTCTTATATGTATATATGTATATATGTATATATATATATGTGTATATATATATATATATATATATATATATATATATATATATATATATATATATGATACATATATATATTCAACACATAATTAATATAGTAACTTCACCTCCAGACTTTTAAATTTTTAAATTTTGGAATTTTCATATGGCCAAACAGAGTTGCTAGTCGCTTACAAAAAGATTAAAAAAAGTATAAACCTATAAATAAACAAAGTTTTTCTAGTGGCGGAGGTAGGCTGCTATCTCCGTCTTCAATACTTTGTAGGCGGCAGCGTTGGGGGCGGACGGTTCGTGATCGAACGAAGCCTGAAATGTGTTCACCCGTTGACGTGCTCGTTCGAGTGTTTCCCAAAGACCCTCGGACTATTGAACCAAGAAGAATTGAGCCCATAGGCTCTCTTCCTTTGCTTGAGGGGTCTCGGCCTGGTCGACTCGGTCTCCTGCCGCCTCGACATCTGTGATCAAATGACTCAAGAAGCCTCCCGGAGACATGCAACGCCATTTTGGAGGACCACGCCGATGACACGATAAAACTCGCCGAAAGTGGAGATCACCCTAAGACACAATGGAGGAGGATGTCAAGACGGCGGAAGGTGGCCGTCACCTGCTTCAGCAAATTCTCAGACAGAGGAGTGAAGACACTGTTGAAATAGTGTTCTTCCACAGCACGGTTCAACGTACAGCGAGAGAGGTGCTCGTACAGTACGGCCAGGTAGGCCATCAATGCTGGCAACAAGGAAACAGAAGAGGCAGCTATTTCTGTTTTTTTGTATAAGTGGGGATGATCATCTTCGATAGCAGATGATCCTTTTTATAAAACAAAGAATAAATTTGGAACGTCAGACGAAGAGACGCATCGAGGAGCCGAAGCGGCATTGATGCAACGAATTGAGACGCATCGGCGACGAAGAAACTCATCGAGCTTCAACTAGGAGTTGTAGCGATATTATCACAGACGGTTATAACAAAAAACCGTCTGTGATGTTACCTCTTCACAGACGGTTTTTAGCCACAGCCAATAACATAGACGGTCTCTAAACTAAAACCGTCTGTGATTGCATGTAATACAGACGGTTTTGGTCAACCGTCTGTGATGAGGCGTTCAGTATTAGCATTTTTGTAGTAGTGGTGGGTAGAAGGCGATGCAGATCTGTGTAAGCAAATATGATTGAACATAATGTTGAACGAAATAAAGAAGTAAATTTGCAAAACCTCTGACATAGCTTAAGAAGCTTATTTATGGAACTCCTGACAAAGTATGTAATCTAGTTGACAATGGTAATATACCATTTAGATGGAATAGCAGATGTAAGGTGAGACATAATAGGAATTTTTAAATAGTTATAGATGCAACAATAATGGGTTGTAAGCAAATCTTTAAAAGGCTGTAATGTTCATGAATGTATAACTGACGTACATAGAAGGTGCAGAATTCCTTTTTTTTGTTGGAGTGTTTCTATTTTTTATGCATGTAAGTTAGATGGTAGCAGCACACTAGATAGTTGTAAGCAAGTACGTACAATGAGTAGATGTAGCATAAAATAGGTGATGTTTTCATATACTGTAAGCATTTAGTGAATAAGTGTATATAGGTGCTTCTATAAGTATGTCTTTTTTTCAGGTAAAGAATACACTACTATAAAAAGACTAATATTGACGCCTCATCACGACGGTTGACCAAAACCGCTCAGATATATGCAATCATAGACGGTTTTGGTTTAGAGATATGCGTCATTCTTGGCTGCGCTAAAAACCGCTCAGGAAGAGAATATCACAGACGGTTCATATTGAAAACCGTCTGTGATAATTGTAGATTTCACGGATGGTTTTTAATTATAACCGTCTGTGATAATATCGCTACAGCTCCCCGGTGAGTTTCTTCATCGCCCGATGAGTTTCTTCGTCGTCGATGCGTTTCTTCATCGCATCAATACCGCTTCGGCTCCCCGATGCGTCTCTTCATCTTACACGTTGAATTTATTCCTTGTTTTATAAAAAGAATCATCCACCATCGAAGATGATCATCCCCACATATAACTCTACTATATATACTTCTAAAGCAGAAATGGTTCCCTCTTCTGTTTCCTTGTCACCGGCATTGATGGCCTACCTGGCCATACTGTACGAGCACCTCTCTGGCCGTACGTTGGCAGACGCTGCAGAAGGACACTATTTCAACAGCGTCCTCACTCCTCTGTACGAGGATTTGCCAGAGCAGGTGACGGCCACCTTCTGTCGTCTTGACATCCCCCTCCGTCGCGTCTTCCGGGTGATCTCCCACTTCCGGCGAGTGTACCGCGTCATCGACGTGGTCCTCCACAACGACGTTGCATATCTCCAGGAGGCTTGCTGTCACTTGGACTGCTTAATCGAGGCGACGGGCGACCAAGTCGACCATGCCGAGACCCCTCAAGCAAGGGAAGAGAGCCTATCGGCTCAATTCTTCTTGATTCAACAGTATAAGGGTCTTCGGGAGACACTCGAACGAGCGCGTCAGCGAGTGGATATGTTTCGGGCTTCGTTCGCTAATGATCACAAACCGTCCGATGCCGACACCGCCGCCTACGAAGTTTTGAAGATGGAGATAGCAGCCTACCTCCGCCACTAGAAAAACTTTGTTTATTTAGGTTTCTACTTTTTTTAATCTTTGTAAGAAGCGACTGACCACACTATTTGGCCATATGTAAATTCCAAAATGAAAAAAAATCTAGTTTGGAGGTGAAGTTACTATATTATATGTTGAACTATATATCACAGACGATTTAGTGGAACAAATTAATTATATTCGTCCGTGATATGTATCACAGTTAAAGCAAATTTTCAGCAGTATTTAAATGACAAAATTAACATATAAACATGTAATTTCTTCATGTCATGTAAATGTACACATGATAATATGATCAAAACATAGAACTTGAGAACAATCATATCATAGACGGTTCCATAATAGAACTGTTTGTGATATGGTCTCATATCACAGAGAACCGTCTGTGATATGAGACCATGTCACTGACGGTTCTATTATGGAACCGTTAGTGATAAGTATCACTCTTTATTAGTAGGAGCCCGCCGCTAGGGTTTGTGCCCTAACTCGTCACTCCTCAGCGTCCTTACTCTCATCCGTTCCCCTCCCTACCCAAGTGCCCCCGACCTCGACGCCGCTGGTCGACCACGTCGCCGACGCAATCCTTCTTCTCGTTGCCGCCGGTTGTGACATCACGGTTCACTGCACAAGACACTCGTTCGATAACAAGATGTCTTGTGCGAAGGTCACCGCTGCCACAACTACTGATTCTGTTGTCTTTCCTCTTCCTCCTCCCCCCGGCGTGCGCGACCCCAGCTACCTCTCCATCGACCTCCCCTGGCTACCTCTCCACCGACCTTACCAACGACACCGACGATGTCGAGGTAAGACAGATCTATCACCTATTGGTTTATGTTGTTGGTATTCATGTGAACCGAGCTGCAATGTGGTCTACCATGTCGGTTGATGGTCGGTTTAGACACCCTTGGCCTTGCTATCTAGCTGCCTTGCCCTCTGTGATTGCTGGCTGGCTGGATGGGTGGATGGATCTGGAGGTGGGGAATGGGGTTGTGTTTGGGTGTGATTGCTGGTACTGCTAATTGTGGATAGAAATGATTGTATGGTCTGTGTGATTTGTCTGTGCCTAGCACTGGGAGGTATTGCAAATTGTTATTTGTATGCTCTGTTGAACTGCTCAATGATGTTAATAGTCTTATGTTGAAATTGAATTGATAATTAGTTCATATTTTAACTCTAATGAATTGCTAACTGTTGTCACTTTGATCTTCAGTTTATCAGTTTGAGGCCTAGTAGTTTGGGGCTTCCTCCTCCCTAGACTCAATTTAGTTTCATGCTTGAGCTTGTTTTGGTTTACTAATGTGAGTTGATTATTTACTGATGTGTGTTAATTTATTGATTAAGCATGGTAAATTAAATAGAGGTGGGTTAATGCATGGTGGAGGTGTTGCCATCGGTATCATGTCGCACTAAGGTAACTACTTCCCTCTACTCTCTATCGCTTTCCCTCCCCTTGCTCTGTGATGTAAACTGATGGCTATTGGTGTATGTGCATTCTGTGCATCTTGCTTAGTTCATACTGTAGGTTTGGATGGGGCAAAACATCAGTCTGTACACATACAAATTTTTGTACATGTAACTAATCTCATGGTATATTCTTATATGGTATTTTACTTTTGAAAGCTGCAATTATCTTTTTAGATTTGTAAAGGTTAGGCTAATTAGTAAAGCTGCAATTAACATACAAAATTCTGGAATTTTTACCTAGCTTGTGCCTCTAATCATCAATTATTTATTAATTGGTGTGTATTCTATTCGAAAACGAGACCAAATGAGTCAAAAACTACTACAACACCTCTTCACCTGTCTCTCGCCATTCATTTCACCTTTGTCTGTGTAACCTGTTCATGCCGGGTCAAGTTCTCCTCCCTTGCGCCCTAGGTACGCCCCACGATTCTATTCCCGATCTCTTCTCTATAAAGTCTCTAGCAAATATATATATATATATATATATATATATATATATATATATATATATATATATATATATATATATATATTCATAGTCCCCCAACCACTTTCGGGGTCGTGAGGATGAGACAAAGACTACGGCAACCTCATCGAGCCTGCAAGTTTAAGAAGCATGGCTGCCAAGAGAGCGCGTGGACATCCAATTACTCGGATGTCATCGATAGGTAATTGGACTTGACATCAAGGAATGGTTGGTTACTGATACATGAAGTCACTTCCCAATCGAAGGGTATGTCTCATCCTCACGACCCCCTAAAAGTGGCTGGGGGACTACGAACAATATATATATGAAGCCAGTTTTAAAGGCACAAGCAGGCACTGCTTGAAAACTTTATAGAGAATATATATCACAGACGGTTTCATCTACAAACCGTCTGTGATACATCAGCTATCACAGATGGTTTTATTTAGAAACCGTCTATGCTAGTCAGATATCACAGACTGTTTCATCTATAAACCGTCTGTGATAGTCAGCTATCATAGACGGTTCTGAGTTAATAACCGTCTATAATAGTATGCATCATAGACGGTTCGAAAACCGTCTGTGATGACCTTATGTCATTACTGACCCATAAACTTAGACGACTCACGAAACCGTCTGTGATGACGTTTTCGAACCGTCTGTGAAGACCTTTTCTGTAGCAGTGATAGTATGCATAATAGACACTGGCTAGAAATTTGAAGACATTGTTAATTTAGGTAAGTGCTATGCAAAAAAAATTTAAGCCATTCCTCTGTGTCTATGGAAAGGTCTGTAGATGTGTAATCAGGAAACAAATTCTTGTGAACAGGATGTGATGGAGTGCAGTTGCCGCTACTGTATCAAGGAAAAAGAAATAATGTTTTAACGGATAGCACAAGGTTGTTAGTAATAAATTTATGTTGGCTCTGTTCAACTGAAATGTAACCAACACAAATCAAAATACCTGAAGAGAGTGTTCTTTGTTGTTGACTATTTGATTGATGAAAGTGGTGTTGTTTAGGGATGATCAGTGGCAATCTTGTGTAGTATTGAAGAGTAAAAGTTGTAAGATTGTAAGATCAGTTAATAAGAAAATGAAGAGGGTCATCTTAAATGTGATTGGGATTTTTGAACCAAAAGCAGGTAAGTAATACAAAAATATGTGAAGCAGATAGGGACATTTAGATGTTGAAGTATCACTGAAGGTCTAAGTGCATAACGATTGAAAAAAATGTGAGAAGAAACAGAAACAACGTTTTTTAAAGGCGATTAGTAAAAGGGGTATAGAGGTAGATATGTAGGTATGCTGCAGGAAGTAGACAGCGGTATAAAAGATTATGTAATATTGTATGATTGGCTATAGAAGGGCGTATAAGAGAGTTAAATGAAGTATTGAATGGAATTAATAATGTATCTCTAATATCCACCAGATACAAAAGTCATGGTAATGAAATATGTATAAAGATGATTATATGACAACGTGTAATATATAGCCTATTTGCTAGCTAGTATTTTAGTTATCTTGTACGAATCTGTGGAGTAGACTAATCTTAGATCAGGAATATAACAGAGTGAGTGTTACCTCTAGGGTAGTTATTTGGTGCTACTGGTGCTCTGGTAGTGTAGAGGATTGTTGATATGCATAGCTTTGTAATGCTAGCAGTAGCTCAGTATCGGTTAGAGTGATGCAAAAGGAGTAGAAGTGTAAAGTAAACCAAACAATTGCACGTACTCGCCGAAGTACCCAAAAAGTTGAATGACTACAAAGCATTGTTTCTTTTAATGAGAACTAAGCATATAAATGGAAAATGTACACAAGTTTTCATGAGAACTAAGTACATAATGTTTACTACTAATAAGTAATAAAAACATGGCAAGCTTTTGGCATAAACCTCATCCATAGGTTTCAATTTATTTTGTAAAGAAGCAACCAAAGCACTAAAAAATTTACCATTTGGATTTAGGATGCACCCCTGCACGTTTGTTGTGACTGGGCGTTCTCCTCACTACACTGCCCAAAGAATATCTCATATATGGAAATGGTACTGCTTCTAGTGTGATGACAAATGGCATAAATCAAACAAAGTGCAAACAATAAGCATATGTGCCTAATAAGTCTTCCTAAAATATTACAACTTTGAAATTTATGATGTGCCAGTGATTTACTCTATAGCAGGTGGAAATTTTTTGCCCTTTCGGCAATGAACCACATGCTTGTAAAAATGATAGTTAATTCACAAAAAAACACGAAGCGGTCTTTATGGCATGGGGATGAGCTTTGTAGGCATGCTTTAGCTATAAGATGGAAAGAAGAGAAATGACAAAAATGTATGTATAAGGGAGATCCCTTTTTCACACGAAGATGCTATTGTTTTGCAAGCGAAAAGGATGGAGCTTCTAATCTTGACTGGACTATTTTTTTGGTATGAAGAATTCATCTACTACTGAGAAGTAATCACAGTATGCCAACATTTTTTTCCTTTCTGCTGCCCAAGTCTCAGAGCTATAATTAGAGTGATGCTACACTCATCAAGAACCTTAATTAATCAGTAGTTTCCTAGACAAAACATGATTTGTTCTCAGGAAAAAGCGAAACTTCAGAGAAAGGAGCTTGCTAATCTGTTCATTTTTTTGTGAACTCTTCTTTTCCGAGCTCCTCTTTCTTGATCTTGGTGCACTATTATTTCCCCAACAAAGCGAATAGAAGAAGCTTGGCTGGTTCTTCTTAACTAGAGGTTCATAGTGATATAGAGCCCTTGTGCTGAACACACAACCATTTCCCACATAAACTTGTCCCTGGATGCCATCGAGATCTTCCAAGTTAATCTATAACAAATAGACGCAATAGAGTTACCGATCGTAGTAAACTGGAATCTGGAACAAAGCTAATGAAACAACAATACCAACAACAGTGTTTAATCAAAGCTACGTGGTGCAGGTATGAAAGCGAGCTACCAAAGGATCTGAAAGGCAATTGTTATAGCCTACATAAAAAAAGTAGCGTCCATGTTTGCATATCTATCATTCCTATGAACAACAGCATATCTCATACACAGGTCTCATTCTCTACTGGTAAGAAGTAGTCAAAGCACAGCACTTACCATACCGTCGCCGGACGCCGAGGAGGAAGGCGACGACCTTACCGCACAGCTTGTTTATCGCCCGAGTTTGTCACTTATTCTCCGCCGCCAACAAATACCACTTGTAAGCATGCTGACAGTAAGATAAACACCGATAGCGATCAAAAAGTTCCAAAAAAAAATAGTGAAATCACAGTTTCAAGTGGTATGTTTTGCATTATATATGAGAACAAATTAATCATAATTGCCAAGAATGCTATCATACTGTAAAGTTCGATCACCCATCTAAAACCACTCTTCCAAACTCATTCAGGTACCCCTCCATCATTCAGAATTGGTCATCCACGCTCATGAAACAACAATGTTAACATCAGTGTTTCATCTGGTGATTGACTCTATGGTAGGTGTCAATTTTTTTGCCCTTTCAGCAACGAACTACATGGTTGTAAAAACGATAGTCAATTCCACAAAAAAAAACAGTAGTTGTCTAGGCGAAACATGATCTGTTCTCACAAAAAATTGGAACATGGAACAAAACTCATGAAACAACAATCTTAACACCAGTGTTTCATGAAAGCTAGTTGATTTTTGTCAAAATCTGAAAGCGATATACCCAAGGATCTGAAAGTATATTGCTATAGGTTACACAAGAAAATACATTGTCCCTATCTGCATACCTATCATTCCTATCAAGACCACCAAAACTCATCCATGGGTCTCAATCTCTACTGCCAAGAAGCGGTCAAAGCACAACGCTTACCATCTCTGAACTGACGGTGGATGAAGTCAATGTCGTTCCTGTCGGCACCAGATCCCAGTGTGGAGGCGAGTGCGCATAGACTTGGAATAAGCCTTAGGCCCCAAACAGCAAGCGTCGTCACCCACTACGTCGAACACTTTGAAGGCAAGGACGCGAAGACGTCTCTCTCTGGCAGCGTTTGCTGGACATGGCCGTCGCTGTGACGAGGAGGAGGAAGGCGACGAACCTGGAGCACGCTTGCTTCATCTGGCCTCAGTTTGTCATTCCTACTCTCTGCCGCCACTAACAGCGCCACCTCGGCCCTACCTCGCTCGACGGTATGTGTGCAGGATAGAGGAGACGGGGAGGATGGCGGCGGCGACGACAAGGAAAAGGCGCTGGAGAGGAAGATCTAGGGAGAGCGGGCGCACGAGGGGGTCTAGGGAGGCCACCTCGGCCCTACCTCGCTCCTCCTATGTGGTAGCCATGAGCAAAGTCAATACTTGAAGGAATGGGAGGAAAGGGAAGAAGCTGGAGGAGCGGCGCACGGCAAGGAGATCGAGCAAGCGTGGGAGGGAGAGGAGGGGACGTATAAGGCGAGGAAGCAAAGGAGGGGTGTGGAGGAGAGACCGAGGCATGGGAGGCTACGCGAGCGGAGAGGGCTCTGGAGGAGGGAGAGGGAGGGGACAAGAGGCAGCGAGGCAAGCAGCGAAGCGAGGATTGGCGGCGTGGGACCGAGTGAGAGAGAGACATGAGAGAAGGAGAGAGAGGAGCGGGCTCAGGCCTTAGGGCCTGTGCTGGAAGGACACCGGCCGTCCGATGGGTCCCCACACCATGCGATCTTGACCGCCCCTTCCCAGCAATCGCACCAGCTCGAATCTAACGGCTCGGAGCGAAGCCGACCGCGATCGGACGGACGTATTTTTTCCGGTGACGTGGCTAGCGCGGCTAGGGGCACTTTCCACCAGGAATTAATGTTAGTACTGGAGGATCACCCGTGCCCAGGCGCGGGCATGGACGTGCCTTTTTGGCAAAAGTGTGGACAGGTGCACGGTTACAGGCTGACTGGGCACGCGTCGCGTCGATCTGCGAAGCTGTGAAGAGGCCCGTGAGGCGACGGGGCCCAACGAACACGCATCCCAGAGAAACACACGAAGCGTAGGCTCGCGATCCCGGTCGTCCGATGCCCAATCGACGCACTCCTGTTTCCGGGTGACGTGGCCCGCCGGCTGGGGGGCCAATCCCACCAAAAATTAATATGGGTTAAATCCGTCGCTTGACTCTGCTCCAATCATCTCTTGTCATTTTTGCCTGCATTGAACTATGGTTACTATAATAATGTTATTGCAGTGTGGTTATCTCGCAAAAGTAAAAAGAAAGAAAGCATAGATCCGTGACACGGGCTCAAGAAATCCACACCTGTGATCCTCTACAACAAAACGTTTTTTTTTTGCCGTGGTTTTATGGTGCGTTATAGTGCATCGGTTGTTACATGAAAACTAGAAGATCACTGGCGCACATGCCATACCGCCGAATGCGGGGCCCACGGGACAAAAGCGCGTCGTGGAAGGCGCAGGAGAAGGCGCGAAAAAAAAAAGCGCGTGGCTACGAGGGCCCACCGAACGCGTGGCTACGGGGCAACGCCCATGCGCATCAAGCGCTGGCGCGATCCCGGTCTTCCGGCGCGCATCCGAGGGGCGCAATTGTTTTGGGCAACGTGGCCAGGCCGGGAGGGGCCGAATCCACGCGCTATTAATATGTGTAATGTATCAAGAGCTATTATTTTCATTTTTCCTTTTGTTGCGTTCGTGGCGGTTTCCGTATATAGAAGGATTGTGGATATGACCTCTTGTAGTCTCATGCACTCTCGAGACACCTATTAATTGGCTATAAAATCGCAAAAGAAAACTGTTTACATGAGTAGTAATTTATTTTTTTATGAAATCATGTAAAGTTTGTTATGTCGTTTTGGACACCAATTTTTTACAGAGTAAATTATAATGATGCCAGCATAATTTTCTTAATATTCGATGGAACGGAATGATCCTAAATTTATGGTAAGTAACACTACTATTTGTTTATGTTATTTCCCAAGACCAGTCTACTTTATTAATTATACCTAGCATTTGTCAAAGTATAAGCGGAACGTGTTGGCCACAAGCCACAGAATTTTGGGCTTATTTAGCCTCTTTTTCAAACGAAATAGCAAAATTAGCATCTTCATAACCGAAATGACCAAAATGATATCCCTACTAGGCTAAATTGTTACGGAAGCCACGTGCCATGATCCCAGACTACGGCAGGCGATGTGCCGCACTCCTAGATCACGACACGTGGCCTGTCGCGCACCCAGTTAGCGGCAGGATAGCATGCTAGCACGGCAGGTGGCCTGCGTACGTTCCTACCATAGACTGAGAGCGTGGAAGGTCGTCTGCCACGGTCTGGAATCACAGGACGTGACTTCCACGGCAATTTAGTGCGGTAAAGGTGCTATTTTTTTAATCATTTCAGGTATAGAAGGCTAGTTTTGCTATTATAAATAAAAAACGTGTCATTTTAGTCCGCGACTCCGAGCCATGCCTAAAGATAGGAACACTGAACTAGCTATTCAAGGAACGCTTTGCAATTATTAGTCAGAAGTACAAAATGCATTACGAAGGAGACATACTTAAAGAAAAGGCGTTAGGTGGGAATGGTGGATAGCATTGCAGTTTAGCTAAGCTAGCCCATGTGTCTGCTCTAATCCCTTGAGCTGTTGCCGATCTGTCTTACCTACCTTAAACTAAGTTTTTGGTGTTATACCGTTATGATAATTGCTATTTCACACAGCGTGACATCATTGCTCAAGTAATCAACTTGAGCTCCTTTGTGGAACGAAATTTGTTGGCCGATCTAAGGTGGTGGTGATTAAGTAGCTACCCTCTAAAATGGCCTACTTCACTACGGGAGAACGCAGATTTGCCGAGTGCCGGCTAAGCTTTGCCGAAAGTGCCAAAATCGGGCACTCGGCGAAGCCACTCTTTCTTAGAGTCTTGGGCGGGTGGCACTCGGCAAAGTCTAGCACTCTCGAAAAGAGGTCCTTTGCGAGTGCCAACTTCGGCACTTTCGACAAAGGACCTCTTTCTTAGCGCTGCAGGGCTGACTTCGGCAAATTTTTTTTTTTTTTTTTTTACCCATTTTTTTGTGAGGCCTTCCCACATTATTCAAAACTCCATGTTCAAATTTGGGACAATTTTGACTTTTTTGCTATATTTCGTTAGTTTTTTTGTTTAGTTGAATTTTATGGAATATTTCAAATTTGAGCTGCAGTGCATGAAATAATCGAATTTGGTCGTTCAAAAATGATATTCATGATATTTGGTGTATGTTGAGGTCGTATCCGGAACTCACATGAAATTTCGAGCATCTTGTTGGCGTAACATGGCGAGGTACTGCGGGAAAAGTGTATTTAAATTATATAAAATCGAGCGAAGTCGAAAATAGCCAAGCTTGTCGAGGTGTCGTGTTATCGCATATAGAGTCTATGGTAAAAATTGAGAAGGTTTTGAGCAAGTTGCGGCGTCGGATACCTAAAACCCGGACATCTCCATGTGAACTCACAACGAAGTCCGAAAGATGTCCGGGTTTTAGGCATCCGACGCCGCAACTTGCTCAAAACCTTCTCAATTTTTACCATAGACTCTATATGCGATAACACGACACCTCGACAAGCTTGGCTATTTTCGGACTTCGCTCGATTTTATATAATTTAAATACACTTTTCCCGCAGTACCTTCGCCATGTTACGCCAACAAGATGCTCGAAATTTCATGCGAGTTCCGGATACGGCCTCAACATACACCAAATATCATGAATATCATTTTTGAACGACCAAATTCGATTATTCCATACACCTGCAGTTCAAATTTGAAATATTCCATAAAATTCAACTAAACAAAAAAACTAACGAAATATAGCAAAAAGTCAAAATTGTCCCAAATTTGAACATGGAGTTTTAAATAATATATTAAGGTTGCAAAAAATAATGGGGCAAAAAACAAAAACCAAAAAATTTGCGAGTGCGCCTACCGCACTCTAAGAAGAGGTCCTTGTCGAGTGCCTTTTTTTCTGGCACTCGGCAAAGATGTATTCTGGCACTCGGAAAATTTTAAAATTTGAATTTTTCAAAAGACCTCGGATGGAAAAACTTCCTAAATGAAAATTGTAGATCTCCAAAAGTTATGAAACTATGTAGTTGACAACTTTTGATTTGAAATCATCTTATCATGCAAAACTACGTTTGAATCTCTCAAAATTGAAATTCGAATTTTTCAAACGACCTCGGATGGAAAAACTTCCTAAATGAAAATTGTAGATCTCGAAAAGTTATGAAACTTTGTAGTTGACAACTTTTTGATTTGAATTCGTTTAAGGCCTCAAACAAGCAATTTACTCTCGGTTTAGTATAATATATGAGGATATATAACGGAATTTGACACAAGTGACAGTGTAGTGCAGTGGTAGAGCAATGAGACACGCGAGGAGAGGTCGTGAGTTCGAATCCCGCCGGCGCGTTAGACGCGAAATTTGCGCAAAAATGCAGCGACTTCGATTGAGATAAATGACGTGGCCGGTGGTGGCCTCCTCCAAAAAAAATTTGCTATTATTTTTGGCTTTTTTTCAGATTTTTCATTTTGTTAGAGTGTAAATCTTTGCCGAGTGCTTTTCCAAGACTTCGGCAAAGCCTTTGCCGAAAGCCCGAATTTGACACTCGAAAGCGACCTTTACCGAAAGGGATCGTCGGAGGCTCTTTCTTGAGTGTTGCACTCGGCAAAGACTTTGCCGAGTGCAAAACCGCTTTGCCGAGTGCAATGAGACACTCGCAAAGAGCCGGCCTCCCGCTGTGCTTGTCACTTGTCAGTGACTGAGAAACCAGAAGTTACTGCATTACAAACAACACAAAGTAATTGGTCCCTAGAGAATAGTGGTCTAGTTTTTCTTAGCGTGAATAAAGTTCAGTGTCAGAATCTACGGTGCCACGTACATCCATGCAGAAGCTATGGGTCAATTGAACCACGTTTCTTTAGCAAAATAGCTCCGTAGTTGTTAGAATTTGTAGTGGATTTCATAAAATTTTAGATGATTAACCCTGTAGAACATTAACACTATATTTGACCCACAAACTACATGCATGTTCTGAATCCGCCACTCTTATGTGATTAAATTTAAAACTGCTCCCTAGAAACCACGAGCATATACAACGCTAGAGATTTACGTGATAACTGAGGTAAAAGAATATTATTAGCCTTGGAATATGTATACTCCTAAAGTATATACTCCCATTTTCAATATATCATTTAGACAAATATATTATACTTGTTTATCACTTTCAGTATACTTAAATGCTAATTATAAGATACTCTGCTACGATTTCATTGAATTTTTTTTATTGGAGTCCTTTATTTTTCTATATACCCTTTTCATATATAAAATAAGTATATGGACAAATTTGGTTATAAAAGTGGATTTTAATGAAACTTTTCATGGAACTCATTTTGGATATCTTATAATCATTATTGGAGTATGATCAAATTGATAAAGATGTATTATCATACGATTTAGAGTAAATTTTACTTTGTACCATATAATCTTACATTGGTTTTATTTTGCACCACTCTTAGCAAATCTTTTCACTTTGCACCACCTATTCTTACCATGTATTGCACTTTGCACCACCTTTTCTTACTTTTTGTTTCATTTGCATCAGGGGAACATCCTGTCAGCGAGAGAGGAACATGGGAGACGTGCAGGGAGCTTGTCAGCAGCGAGGCACGGACGGCGAGGTAGCGACAACCCAAAAAATAGAAAGAGTGAGCCGTTTTGCCATCGTCGCCATGTTATGGATGCCGCCGGCGATGATTAGGCTATTCTTCTCCGCTTTCGATCTATTTTCTAGCTCCATCTACCTCCCCTCTCTCCATCGCGTGCCTCGCCTCCGCCTCCCGCACCGCCATTCACTATCGGTGAGCACCAAATAAGGCAATCAAATCCTTACCCTAGTGCAAATTGCAACACATGGTAAGAAGAGGTGGTGCAAAGTGAAAATATTTGCTAAGGGTGGTGCAAAGTGAAACTATGGTAAGATTACATGGTGCAAAATGAAATTTACTCTATAATTTAAGTGGTATATGGAAAGTAGGAGTACGTACTCCAAGAAGTACCATACCATTTTTCTATATATATTCAGTTCATTATTGTTGCTAATATACTGGAGAATCGATCGATCATGGAATGGCTAACTAAACCCTATTAGTTGTTCTTCAAAGTTCTGTGAGGCAACTAGCTGTCCTTTTTAAGCTCATTAGCATGTACAATACGAGATACTTATACATGAATGCTTAAAGAAAGAGAATATAGCCATGTCATCAAGCACCTATGTAAAAGTTATTTTCTCTAATGCAAACATATCTTTTGTATGTGCTTAGATGATTGTATTATCTATTGATTATATATAGTTATATACATAAACACATCTTAAACATCGGTGTCTAATCAAGCATTGATACTATAAAACAAGCACATTATTTATCCTACGTAACAAGAAAGATCAGTTTTTCTTTGCTAATCACCTCTTTAAGCATCTGCATTGTACATAGGCCATGCCAAGTGGCTGTAATGTGGCGGGCACAAGTTGCTGTGGATATGCTTGCCACGGGTCAGGCCTAGAAGACGGGAGGACTGAAGGGACACTTGCCCTGGCAGACAGTTGTAGCGCAAGTGTCATTTTACATTACCAAACGAACATTTCTTTTTCTTTTTTTTAGGGTAAAGTCCATTTTACAACCTTGAACTATTCGAAAAGTTTGGATTTCAATCCTAAACTACAAAACCGGGTATAAGCCAACCCCCAACTATCAAAACCGTTCATTTTACCCCCCTCAACCGAAATAGGGGCGGTTTTGGGTGACATGGCGCTGACGTGTCAATGGTTTTGACACATAATATTCTTTTCGATGACATGGCATCCACTTAGCAAATAAAACAAAAAAATATATTTACGGGCCCACATGTCATCCTCTCATTTCTTTTTCTTCCTCTCATTCTCACTCATCTCTCTCTCTCTCTTCACTCTTGCGGACGACTCCATCGGCAGCCCGACCACCTCCATCTTCGCCGTGCTGCCGCCGAGCCCAAGGCGCGAGGGCCTCGCACCCTCCCTCGTGGTGGCCGCGAGCCATGCGCGCCAGCTCCTTCCCGGCCTTGCGCTACGACCTCACCGCGGACGAGAGCGGTTGCCGACCTCCACCTCCGCGCCATGGCCGCCGCCGCCAAGCCGCCTCGAGCCACCTTGGGCCAAGCCGGGCGACCACCGGTTTCCGTCGAGGCCGTGCTCGTGCGTGCGTCGCCTTTCCCTCCCCGTTGTTGGAGCTCGCCATCACGCATACAATGCCCCGCGCACCCCTCCCTTGCACCACCGCGGTGACCTCCTTCCCGGTGGTTGTGTCCAGCGTCCTGGAGGAGGTCGTTGAGGCCAGCGCCAAGCCTATGGAGGAGGCTCTGGATGGCGGTGCCGGTAGAGGTGAAGGAATACGGGAAGGGGGCGATGGCGTCATCGTCGTTGTCGGGACCGACGGGGGTGATGGAGAGGGGTCCATCGCTGGCGCGGGCGCAGCCTCAGAGGAGGAGGAGACGGAGAAGAGGTGCGACCAGAGGAACACAACGGCCTCGCCCGCGACCTTGATGGCGATGTTCAGCTCCATGTGGCCGCCGCCGCCTCCTCCCTCCTCCCTGGACTTCGGCGGCTCGCTGCTCGTCGAGGTCGAGGAGGGGAGGACCGGGGTGGAGCGGTGGTGGACGACGCGGTGGAGGCATGGAGAGCGGAGGGAGGGAGAGGGAGGGAGGATGAGGAGGTGGAGGCATGTAGAGGGGGTGGAGGAGGCGGCGGGGGCGGCTCGGGGGGCATGGAGAGGAAGGCGGAGGAGACGGCTCAGGGGAGGATGGAGAGGAAGGGAGGAGGAGGCGGCGGGGGTGACGCGGTGGAGAGGGAGATAGGGAGGAAGGGGGCGGCGCTGTGAAAGTGTGAAGGCATGGAGAGGGGAGAGGGGAGAGGGGAGAGAGAGAAAAAGAGGAAGAAAGGAAAAGAAGGACTGACATGTGGGCCCCACCTTACCCAGCAAAAACCGCCTCCACGTCAGCGAAAACCGGAGGTGGGAAGGGGCGAAGGGTGAAAAACGAACGGTTTTGAGAGTTGGAGGTTGGCTTATACCCGGTTTTGTAGTTTAGGGTTGAAATCCAGACTTTTCGAATAGTTTAAGGTTGTAAAATGGACTTTACCCTTTTTTTTAGATACTCTTCTGGCTGCAGGAGTCCGGGTTATCTGTATTTTTGGAGTGCACTGCTGCGTAGACTGATTCTTCATTAGTAAATTAGTCTTGCTATTTTTAAGTCGTCTAATTTTTTTAAAAGTTTAAGTCACTTAGTAAATTAGGAGCTTGTTTGTTATTCATGTCTCTACAGATTGTCATTGAGCATCTGCCGCACTAAAATCGTTTTGATTGGCGGTCGTTTTTTAGTGTCTGACACAACAGATTGTCTATCATGCGGAGGTCTTCTCTGAATTTACTGGTGAGGAATTAAGGAATTGTGTTTCTGTTGAGAGTTTTGATCTTTTTCTTGTTGTCCGTCTCCACTCCACTAATTGATCTCTGTTCCAAAACATAAAAGCACCAACGAGTACATCATGTCCATTTCAATTCCACGGCAAACTTAGGATCCGGGATGAAATGGCATGCCATGTGGGTTACCAGTTGCCACGTAGATGTGCCATGTCATCTGGGAAGCCGATGAGTGGTGTGTTCCTGCCAGGTGGCATGCCAATAGTTGAGTCATCATCCGCTTACACGATCCTAGCTTGTTTATAAATATATCGGTTTTGCTAAATAATATTTAACTGTTTTCTTTTGTCAAAGTAGTCAAATTTCCATCCGTTCGATATGCTTTGAGATTTGCACTTCTTCCTATCTTATGAATTGAATCCGAATTTATTATGATTTTTTTATTTGGAACATAATGAATTCACCACATTGCCGCATTTTATTGGTATATAATTTCATTTTTTGTCGTTGTTTGTGCTCAACCTCTCAAAGTACATGTTAGATTTTGAATCTTGTGATGGAAATATGAGTTATTAATAGTGGCGGAGCCAGGAATTTAGCAATGGGGGTGCACACTTTAAGGTTGAAAAAAAAAATCTTGTACGATACATATGTAATTTCAAAAGTCAAACACAATTACACAAAAGAGTTCGAAATTAGTTAACAATGCAATACAAATAGTTCAAATAAAATCTTACAAAAATAAAAGAGTCTTAAATAGCTAATGAAAATCACAATACCACACGACGCGATCTCATTCCTTAGAAGCACTTGATTATATCATCATCACTAATCTTCGAGAAGATATCTCACTCTATAAAGGTGACTAAACAATCATTCAGTACTTAATTGATCATACTATTTCTCAACTTGTTCTTCACAAGATTCATCGTCGAAAATACTCTTTCAGCGCTCGCCGTTGCTACCGGTATGAGCAATACCAATTTGAGAAGCAAGCACATCAACCTATAAATATCATGCTTTCTTGTTTCAATAAGCTTAGTAGAAAGCTCACCGAGATTCTTTAGGCCCTTAAATTTATCATCGCTTCGCATATCATCAATGAAGTTATCAAGTTTGAAAGAAAGTCTCATTAAATCTGTGCTTGAAAAATCATTGGGATAAAAGTTGGCAAGGCTAAGCACTTTATCCCTATCATAAGAAGCAAATGAATTCAAAGAATTTAAAGCGGACATGCAAACAAGCAACTCCATATTAGCCTTGTCAAACTGATTGTTAAGCTCTTAGAGAACATTATCAATGATGCCAAGATACACTTCTCTTCTAAAATGATCATCATTTGTTTGTTTTGGGTAAAAACGTGATGATCTTCCACAAAGCACATATCTACCATTCGGCTTAGGAACTTTGATGCCATATTTAGTGCAAAATGATGTTACCTTTTCTTGAAGAAATTCTTCTCACCCATCATACCTCATTCATTGCATTCTATCATTAGCCAAATTAACAAATGCTATAGCATTAATAATATCTTGGTCTCTCTTTTGCAAAGACTGAGACAACTCATCTATGTATCTAAGTATGACAGACATCAAGTGTGCATTGAAAACAAAGTCAAATGACTTAAAGGCTCCCACCATAGCATGTATTTTTGGCCAGTCATTCTTATGTGATGGGTCTTTTCCAAGCTGTATGAGTACTTTGCGGATTGTTGAATACATACCAATAATATGCAAAATAGTTCTATAATGAGAACCCCAAAGAGTGTCACTGGGCCTAGCTAACCACATCTCTTGATTTAATCCCCGTCCATTTTCTATCTCACTCAATTCTAATACTTTCAAAACTTCTTGGGTTGAATTGCTGAAATTTGGCCAATGCAAATACCAATTACTCATACATATATATAGTTCAAAAAAAATTACACAATTTTTTGGGGGTGCCTGTGCCTGTCGCCGCCCATAGTTATTAACACTTCTAAGAATAATTACAGTGATCAAGAATAAAAATTATATAAATAATTTACTATAATTTATGTATAATAAAGTTATAAATAAACTAAAATTTAACTATTTTAGATTGAAAAAGCAGTCAAATCTTATATAGACGGACCTAAATATATTTCCCTCCCTCGGTGACCAAGAACAAAAGCCTTTGCTTTCTTCGGTTCGCAGCACACTAAACAACACGTAAAGAAAAGGTCGAAGTGCGAGACACAAACAGCGAACAATGTGCGGCGGCGCCATCCTCACCAAGCTGATCCCGTCGCCGGCGCGCGCGGCGTCGAAGCGGGTGACCGCGGGCCACGTCTGGCCGGCGAGTTCCAAGAAAGGCGGCAAGAACAACAAGAGGCACCACAGGGGCGTCGCCGAGGCCGACGACTTCGAGGCCGCTTTCGAGGAGTTCGACGACGACTTCGACGAGGCAGAGGAGGAGGAGGAGGAGGACCACTTCGTGTTCGCGTCCAAATCCGCGTTCTCTCCAGGTAATTCACACCATTTGATCGAGGATGCAATCGTGCAATCTTCATGCGCGCGCGTTAGTTCTTGTGTATGATCGTTACGTGCACGTGAACTCCTGGCTTAATCTCAAGGGAAAGATTGATGATTCCCTGTGTAGCCTACGACGACGGGCGAGCGGCGCGGGCGGCGAGCAAGAAGAAGCGCGGCCGCCGCCACTTCCGCGGCATTCGGCAGCGTCCGTGGGGCAAGTGGGCGGCGGAGATCCGCGACCCGCACAAGGGCACCCGCGTCTGGCTCGGCACGTTCAACACGCCCGAGGAGGCCGCCCGGGCCTACGACGTCGAGGCCCGCCGCCTCCGCGGCAGCAAAGCCAAGGTCAACTTCCCTACCGCGGCCAGGGCGCGCCCACGACGCGCCAACCCAAGAACCGCGCCGAAACCGCAATGCCCGGCGCAGACGGCGTACTCTGCTGCGGCGCAGCCCGCTTTACGTGGAGGGCAGAAGCAGGAAGCGCTGGTCGTCGAGTCTCAGATGATGGGTTCTCTCTTCGACATGGACAGCTTCCTCGACCTGACCGCGGCCGCTGCCGCGCTGCTGCCGGTCATGGAGAGCTCCTTCACCGACAGCGCCGAGTCGGAGTCTGGGAGCCCTGCAAAGAAGCTGAGGGCCGACGACTCGTCGGAGGGGAGCGGTGGCGGTGCCACGCTGGGGTTCGCTGACGAGCTGGAGTTCGATCCGTTCATGCTGTTCCAGCCCCCCTACTCGAACGGATACGAATCCATCGAGAGCCTCTTCGCCGGCGAGGCGGGCCAGGATGTGAGCAGCGTGATGAACAACGACATGAACAGTGTCAGCCTCTGGAGCTTCGACGAGTTCCCCGTCGATGGCGCTGCTTTCTGATGTATTGTATCTATGTGATGCAGTTATGCACTCAGTTTGTAAGCATCTCAATTGACCATCTCGGTTTTTGCTCGTTGTGTTCATGTACACACGATTCCTTTCTCAGATATTGTTTCTTGGTTCAGGAACGTCGTTGATCGATGCTAAAACGGAGGATGCAGATGAGGGCTACCTTGGGATTTGCTTTCTTGCTGATGAAATTATATTGTACTGTTTGAGTTTGTTCGTTATATTCTGCATCTGTACTGCCGGCCTTCTGATCAAATTATATTGTAATCTGTGATAATTTGTGCTACTCTTACGTGGTCTTTCGTACTGTTGGTCAATAGTCCTATGAATTGATCATGTCGGCAATGTCGTCTATTGTTGTTGTTGTGATTGTTAATGTCAAATAAGTTTGTGAACCTGGTCCTGTCGTTTATATGTGTCACCTACCCAGTGTCATCGTTGAGTTTTTTTTTTTGGAGCAAAAGTCATCGTTGAGTTGGATTTTGTAAAATGGTCATATTTGCTTAATTCCATCAAGTGGTAAATATTTGATTGTACAACTATGAATTTGCTTTATTGGGCAGTAAATATGTTTATAGAACACCTCACGGTTTCAATGATATTGTCCGTTCATAAATATTGCCAAATAAAGATTGATCATCTCAGTGGAAAGTGGTTGATATGCCAATTAGCACATCTGAAGAAGTTCAGAGAACACATGTGTAGTCTTCCTATCTGCTAGCAATCCTTCTTTGGCATTTCATTTGATCTCACGCCTCATGTTGCAGCTTGCAAATAATAATTCTCACTTCTTTATTTTTAAATGAAATGGCCAGAGAATTGCCATTATTGCATTAAAGGAGGAGTTGCTCACAGCATTACAAGACCAGACTTAACCAAAGCAAACCAAACACAGGAAAACATACTGAAAAAAAAAACACAAGGAAAGATGAAACCAAACCAAAACACAGGAAAACACAGGAATTATCACTTCTTTAGCCATGAAGATTTCCAGGAATAGTCTTGTGATGGATACGAAAACCACCTCGCAGTCCGGTGGGCAACTAACGGACACCGGTGGTTTCGTGAGCTTCTGAATAATATTTTAGGCTGCAATTTGCCCATCTTGCTCTTATAATTCTTGCCTCGATGTGGCCATGACAGCAACTCCGCTCAATTACATTACAAATTAAGTTGTGTTGCAGGATTCTCAAGCAAACATAGAAAAATTCAGAGGTGGAAGCAGAAGCAAAGGCAGATGCCTCATGAGGAGAGCCCGCTAAGGTCTTCAGATTCGGATTTCAGAACCAATATATGCTACCTAACCTTTCCTTCAGAAAACTACTAGTTGCTCCTATTCTAGTATGCACACAATTTGCCCCGACATGATGGCCCAATTTTGTGGTCCATGATTATTCATTAAAGATTGGATCTACCATATATAGTTATTGATAAAATGTTGTGTTGGTTTCAAATAATTAGGATGGATACATGCACCTGTTCCACTATCTGGAGAATTTTCCCTGCACATCCTAAGGAAAACAATAGAATCTTCAGCCCTCTTGTTGATAATTACAAGCTTTCCTGGCACAGAATTGGATCAATTGAAGGATCATTACCACTATCACCTCTTCTTTTCCTCGGAGTACTACTTGGCTGTGCTCGTGGAATTGCGAATAACTCTAAATTTGTCTCTAGCCAAGGATTCTAGATGAGATTTTGGATTTGGATCTGGAACTCCATTCACAGACCGAAACCCCTCTGATCGACCTCCTATTCCATCAAAAGCCTGGTAGCAAGTGACCAACTGCACATTCAGAAGACATGGGCTTTGTGCAAGAATGTGTTAGTCCACAAAGAAAAACTGGTCCAAAACAACAGCATTTCCTACAGACGCTAAGAAAGAAAAGATGAAGTGTAGATGGTCACTTACATGTAAAAACAAAGATGCATGGACCTTGCAAGATCACCTCTTGCTGCTGAAGCAATGCACTTGATGGAGAAAACAGTCTTCAGAGTTCAGTTCAGACATCACATTAGACAGAGTAGGCATACAAGAGCACCTTCAGAGGAGGCTATAAGTAGCAATGCCACGTCATGGCTGTCGGAGGAGGGCCCATCCCCTAGGGTCGCCGGTGATACTAGTATACCCTAGCGAAAGTCCTACAGATGTATAGACTGAGTCCATGTGGTGTACCTAGGGGGATGTACCTAAATGCTCATTTCTTCATCGATGTAATGTGGGGGTAAGAATGAAAATGTCTCTTCTTGCTCCCCTATATATATATAGCCCCAAGAGCGTGTAAGGAGTGGGCTTCCTCATTCTTAGCATTAATACAACACACTCACCCTTCGGGCATCTCCTAACAAAAGGGTACCACGTACCCACTGTCTAGTTTTGTTGCTACGATAATGGCGTTATGTGTAATGGCCTGAAACCGAAGGGTTTCGAACCCTTTCTTTAAATGAGGACAATTGGAGGGTCTTATACTAGTGTTACACCTCATGGTTCCAAATTCTTGACTTGATGCAAGTCTATGGGAGTAGCAAACCCAGGGACTCCCAGATAGGCTGTGGGCTGAAAAGAGCCTATTGTACCCTGTTATCTTTTGATATACTACTTGCTTTTCAAGCATCTGAATTTTAATCCAGTAACCGATCAGCTCCATAATCTACTTTAATTCAAGGTGCATATCAGCAGCTCAAATGTAACCAGATTCAAACAGTACCATATCATCAACAACTCATAAAATGTCTGCATTTTTTTTCTGTCAGGGAAGTTCTCAACATTGAACATTCAGCTTGGAGCCCACAGACTTGGCGCCCATAAGATTGGGAACCCAGTGCAAAGGCGGAGGACGGTGAGCAGCCCACGGTTCCAACCATCTCACCCGACTTGTCTATTTACACAGCTTCCACACGCAAGCACGACTCCCCGGTCCCTCTCCCGCGTGCAAACACCAGCGACATCACGGAAAGAAGAAGAACCAGGGAACGAAGAAGATCGAGACATGTGCGGGGCTGCGATCCTCGCGGATCTCATTCCCGATCGGGTGCCGCGGCGGTTGACGGCCGCCGTGCTCTGGCCGAACGCGTTCCCGGCCGAGAGGAAGACCACCGGGAAGAGGAAGGCAGCTACCTCCACTGACGACGAGTTCGAGGAGGAGTTCCAGCTTTACGAGGATGACGACGAGGAGGAGGAGGAGGCTCCAGCCGTGCCGTCTGCAGACGGGGCCTCCAAGTGGAAGGCACCTTCCCTTGCTGGTACAATCAGACCATGAACTCTAGTGTTTTTTTTCAAGCAAATCCAGTTTCTTTCCGAAGAATTTTTGCTCGCCGGCAACTTACATGCTCTCCTCCTGTTCCTCGATCGGCAGTTTCAGATGTTACCGTTTCTTCGGGTTCCAAGCCCCGCATGGCCAGTGCAAACAGCAAGAAGTACAGAGGCGTTCGCCACCGCCCGTCAGGCAAATGGGCCGCGGAGATCAGGGACCCTCAGCAGGGGCGGCGTGTGTGGCTCGGCACGTACGGCAACGCCGAGACGGCCGCCAGAGCCTACGACCGTGAAGCCCGCCGGATCCGCGGGAAGAACGCAAGGCTCAACTTCCCACACGAAGTCTATCCTCCTCGCGGGAGAAACGCGGTGGTGTGCATCGATCTGAACCTGCCCGCAGTTTCCGATGATGATACGATGGCTGTCCATGCCGACGTTGGCAGTGATATGTGATACAGGTAATAGCAGGATGACTGCATCGTTTTTATGTATATGAACTTTTGAATAATGTGTTATCCCGCGTATGTGTTTTGTTCGTGAAATTATCTATTTATGTTTACATTGTCATTGTAAACGTTCTTGATCTTATATCATTAAGTGGGACATTTATGATTTATGGATCATCATATGTATTAATTGATAATCATGTTTCACGGATTTTATATATACACACACACACACTAATCCATGATAGATTTGGTGAAGTGCGATGAGGCCGGAGTTGGAGGGGGTTGAAGCCGGTGTCGGAGATGTTAACGACGACGGTGAGGTCATTGTGCCATTTTCGCAGGTTCATCGTGTTGTTAGTGCCGCGATTAGATCTAGGTTTTGGCAGTTGTAAGAGAGCGGTTCATCCGATGATGAGGATATCATTTTGGCCGAAGCGGCACCTGAAGCGAGAGCGGAGAATCGGCCGACCGATTGTTCCGAAGATGTTTCGAAATCTTCTGATGGTAACAGAGTTCAATCTTCTATCACGTCTCCCTTTCGCTTTCGCATATCCTTGTAGGTCTATGGCGATGCAATTGCGGCAGGGTACTGTTCAGCGGAGCTCCATGCGGTGGGACTATTGTCGGGATGGAACAAACAGTGTTTTGGTGTTAGTCAGCCATGGCAAGGGCCGATACCACCTCCTCGCTCTCTTCTGATGACAATGGGCGCTGCCATGGATCGAGCTCGCCGTATTCAGAAGACCGGGTTAGGGTGCAGGGTTAAAAGCATGTCATCGGCGCCGGATATGGATTCCATTCGATCTTCGAATATCCCGTCAATTACGCCGTCGTTGATACCCATTCGTAATTTGGTTGGCTCGGAGATTTTTGAGCCGAGCCCAACCGGCGATTGTTTGCTTTCGAATGCCCTGACAGATCCACCGACTAAGCTACCCATTCCTAATATGGTTGGCTCGGAGATCATTGGGCCAAGCCCATCTGACGTTCTTTTGCTTCTTAGTAAATCAGTGCAATCTCAAACGAGGGGTCTTCCTTGGTTTCGTCGGTTACTTGGGCGCACCTAGAGAACGGCTCGACAGAACCCTAAAGAAGATTCTGGCAGCTGGTTGGGGACAGTTAACGGTGATCGACGTTCTTTTGTTGAGGTGCTTGGTCATCAGAGAGTTATGGCGTTTGGACGGGGACGAGCAGGTGGTCAGCTCAATGATCTAGGTGTGAAAGTGCCCTCAGTTGGCTTCAGTGGTAGTCAGTTGTCCGTAGATGGAGATATGGGTGGGCAGTTGCTTTGAGGCATAAGCGTTATAAACCGATGAGGGCATCTACCAGGCAATGGAAGGGCTAGTATTTCCTCCATCAGCGGTGGCATTGCGAGCCAGTGCAAGGGCAGATTCTACCTTCTAATGATCGGATCCCAAGCAACGGTAGCGCTGGTCTTTTTCGTGGTAACAGTGGTGCTAGTGGGCAGGCTGGCTTCGGCGGTGGACAGATCCTGGGCAATGGAGGCGTTGGACAATTTTCAGTCAATGGTGGTGCTAGTGGTCAGGCTGTAGGGCCGGGCGGCACTTTCGGCGGGTAGGGAAGCTTTCCTATTATTGGAGGTGGTTGCAATAACCCTAATCAGCATTAGGCTCAGGCGCCTAGCAGTGGTCGTGAGAGGTTTGGAGGTGGCAACAGAGGCCGGGGTCGTGGAAGATTTGGTGGGGGGCAATCATCATGTCAACACCGGTTCAACAGGTGTTGTTTCCAATGTTATCCGCTTGAGGTGTAAAGGGAAGGGCCATGGAATTGCCAGTTGCAAAGCAATCTTAATGTGTGACATTTGCGAGGGTGATAATCATTTTGCCAATATGTGCCCGTTGTCGCTGATGCCAAGACCTATCGCTAACTTGTGTGGGTTTAGTGTTGATGGGTTGGGGTTTTACCACATCCCAATATCTGGGTTGAAGAAGTTGAAGAAAGAGAATAATAAGACGGGTCTTGTTAGGATTATTGGTGATCAACTATCAGAAGACCTTCTGATTGTAGAGTTGAGAAGACTAATTCCAATGAATTGGCAACCACAGGTAGAGATTCAAGGTGATAATGCATTTTTAGTTCATTTTCCAACCAAGCTTGATATGCTTCGTTTGGCGGCTATTGGTGACGTGCATGTGAAGGAGCATAAGGTGGTGATGCAATTCATGGAATGGAACGTAAAGCCAACTCCTAAGTAGAAGCTTCAGAAGTTTGGGTTCAGGTTCTGGGAGTGCCTTTTGAAGTTCGTGACTTCCTGAGCCTTTGTGCTATAGGGTCAATCATTGGCACAACAATGAGAGTGGACATGGATAAGGTCCGTAAGACTGATTTGGTTTGTGTGTTGGTGGGAGTTCTGGACATATATGACATACCTTCAAGTGTTGAGATTGTGGTTGGAGAATATGTCTACGACATTTTCTTCAAAGTTGAAATTGAGGAGGTCGATGCAGTGGATGAAAACATTAATCAGCGAGAGGATCATGAAGGGGAAGACAATTCAGATAGAGGCAAAGATGCTGAGATGGAAGATAGAGACTCTAAGAGATTCAAGAACAATCGAATGCTAAATCAAGTGCTCCTGAGAAATGTGAGGGTCAGTCTACCTCCATTTCTAAGGGGAATACTTTAGGGCTTTTGGCATTGGATACCATTTGGGTTACTCCAACGGCGGTCATAAAGCTTGAGACTAAGGCATGTGAGGTTGGTGTGTTCGGTTCACATTTTCAAGGGCAGTGTGCGGCGGTTGTCGTGACTGGTTTACATACAGTCCAGGAAGAGAAGGGGGGGGGGTAGATCTTGGGGTGGTAGATAGCTTTGAAGTAAAGGCCGGGCTGGTTGATGCTATTGGCAGTCCAACCGAACATCACTTTGAGCCTACCGTGATGTCCAACGGGGTTGTCATGTCACCTAAGGTAGCTATGGGAAGAGCGGTCTTGGGGGCGGATGTCTTTGTTCCTGATTTGGATCATTTCGATGCAGCGGAGGCTCTTATGTTGGTTGATGCAGCAGCAAACCAAGGGGCGAAGGAAGCTGACTATTTGCGTGTCAAGGCTAATTCAGTGGGCAGCAAAGTGGCATTACAAAGTTCTAGTCCAATTGGGGTTGATTTAGTGAAGCCTAGGCAGAGTGAACGAATTAAGAATCAGTAGGTCGGGGATGAGGACTTAGTAAAGAAGGCTACGCGACATGTGAAAGTTCGAAACCTCGAACTAGATCCAAGTAAGTCTGTTAATAAATGTTCTTTTTTATCTTTCTCTGATGAGCAAGTTATTGAAAAGGTTACTAGCATTGGCATTTCATTAGGAGATGATCATGCAAAGATTGTTAGTACTATTAAAAGTATTAAGAATCTTGAACTAGGAAGATTAAAAAATAAAGTAATACTAGATGTTGATGTGCTAGAGGATGAGAATTAGGATGATTGTGATATTTCAGATCTTAATCATTTTTGTAGTGATTTAGATAATGTTATGTCGGAAGATGAGTTTACATTGGTAACAAATAAAAAGAGGTCATTTAGTTCCGGGAAGAAGATAAGAAAAAATCTCATGTTAGGCCAATCAAATTAATGTTGAAGTGAAAGGTCTTTTTTGGAATAGCAGAGGTCTGGGAGACTTGGCTAAACATCGCTATATTTGTGAAGTGGTTAAGAAGTAGCATTTAGATTTTGTAGCCATTCTTGAAACCGGTAAAAAAGACTTTTCTGTGTCTAGTCTTAATCATATTTGTGGTGGACGGGAGTTTTTGTGGCATTTTTCTCCGCCACAAGGACGGTCGAGGGGTATCCTTTTAGGGGTGGACCCTTGGGTTTATGATATTGGCTCTATTGATGCTGGTGATTTCTATGTGAAGTTTCATCTAAAAAATCGTGATGATGTTTTCCAATGGGTGCTTGTGGCTGTTTACGGTGCAGCTCAAATTCGATTTAAGGAGAGGTTTCTTATTGAGCCTGTTCATGCTTGTAGAAAAGAATCACTTCCCATTTTAGTTGGAGGTGATTTTAATATTATCAGGCACTCAGGTGAAAAAATAATGATAACATT
Source organism: Phyllostachys edulis (assembly GCA_036346405.1). Classification (NCBI taxonomy): domain Eukaryota; kingdom Viridiplantae; phylum Streptophyta; class Magnoliopsida; order Poales; family Poaceae; genus Phyllostachys; species Phyllostachys edulis. The sequence continues at coordinate 107,298,169 of CM070550.1, forward strand.
GAGTATAGATGGCCTTTTTGGTTTAACACAGTGATTAATAATTTGGACTTAAGGGAAATAGAATTATCTAGTAGATAATATACTTGGGCCAATTCGTTAGCGAATCCAACTTTTGAAAAGCTTGATAGAGTTTTAATGAGTACAGTTTGGGAGCATAAATTTTCGCTGGTCACAATCAATGCTCTTGAAAGGTCTTTGTCCGATCATACGCCTTTGCTTTTAAATACGAGAGTGGCTTCCTATAGAGGGAATTAGCCTTTATTTAATTTTGAATTAGACTAGCTGTATAGGGAAGGATTTAGTGAAATGGTGGCTGATGTGTGGACAAAAGAAAATAGAGGCCATTTTGTCTTACAAATTTGGCAATGTAAGTTAGAACTCTTAGACAATACCTTCGCGGTTGGGCTAAAAATTACAGCGAGACTTATAAAAAGGAAAAGAAAGAACTTAACTTGTTAATTGATAAGCTAGATAAAAAAGGCTGAGTTTGTGAGTTTGTTTGATGAAGAGCGTAATGTTAAAAAATATGCTAATGAGAGATTGGCTCATCTTTTAAGAGAAGAAGAAATTAAATGGTACCAAAGGTCCAAAGCGAAATTTCTTTTGGAGGGCAACAGAAATACAAGATTTTATCACTTGATTGCGAATGGTAAACATAGAAGACAAAGAATCTTTCAGCTCGAACAAGAGGAGCGGATAATTCGAGGGGATGTACAATTAAAAAAGTTTATCACTAATTACTATAAATGGTTGTTTGGTCCATCCGAAGTCAATCATATATCCATGATTGATGCCCTTAGAAATGATATACCTCAAGTTACGGATACTGAAAACATTTTCCTTACATAATTGTTTACTAAGAAGGAGGTGAAAGAAGTGATCTTTCAAATGGAACATAATAAAACACCTGGACTGGATGGATTCCCTGCTGAGTTCTATCAAGTGTTTTGGGAAGTCATTAAAGACAACATGATGGTCATGTTTCATGATTTTCATAGTTGCTCATTGCCTCTTTATAGCTTGAATTTTGGGATCATTATACTACTTCCCAAAAAAACGGATGCTAAGCAAATACAGCAGTACAGACCTATTTGTTTTCTAAATGTGTAGTTTTAAAGTGTTTATTAAAGTGGCTACTAATAGAATTTTTGGTGTAGCTAATAAGGTTGTTAGATCATCCCAATCAGCGTTTATGCAGGGGAGATTTATTCTTGATGGTGTAGTCGTTCTACATGAAACCATCCATGAGCTACACAGACAAAAATTGGATGGAATAGTTTTCAAAGTTAATTTTGAGAAAGCGTATGATAAAGTTAAATGGTTGTTTTTTCTTCAAACCTTGAGGATGAAAGGATTTTCACCTAAGTGGTGTGCGTGGGTAGAAAGTTGTGTGAAGGGAAGAAGTGTTGGAATAAAAGTCAATAAGGATCTTGGATCATTTTTTCAAACTCAAAAGGGTCTTAGACAAATTGATCATATATCCCCAATTCTTTTTAATCTAGTTGTGGACATACTTGCCATCTTTATTTCAAGAGCTAAAGAAGAAGGTCTTTTATCGGGAGTAATTCCTCACTTGATTGATGATGGGTTGTCAATATTATAGTATGCTGATGACATCATCCTCTTCTTGAATAATGATTTAGAACAAGCAAAAAATCTCAAACTTATTCTGTATATCTTTGAACAATTATCAGGTTTAAAGATTAATTTCCACAAGAGCGAGATCTTTTGTTTTGGTAATGACAAAGAAATTGAACAACAATATACTCAGCTATTTGGTTGTAAAGTGGGTGTCTTTCCTTTCAGGTACTTAGATATTCCAATTCACTACAGAAAATTAAGAAACTGTGACTGGAAAGGGGTGGAGGATAAAGTCGAAAAGAAACTTAGTAGTTGGAAAGGAAAAAATATGTCTGTTGGTGGACGCTTAGTTCTTATTAACTCGGTGCTCAGCAGTCTGCCAATGTTTATGTTTTCTTTTTTTGAGGTCCCTAGAGAGGTTCTCAAAAGACTAGATTTTTACTGGTCTAGATTTTACTGGCAGAGTGACAGTCACAAACGAAAATATAGGCTTACTAAATGGAATTTAGTGTGTACACCTAAAGAACAGGGCGGTTTAGGCATTCAAAACTTAGATGTTAAAAACAAAATTTTATTAGGGAAATGGTTGTTTAAACTGCTTAATGAAGAAGGGACATGGCAATCCTTGATAACAAGTAAATATTTGAGTGCGAGGAGTCTTTCGCAGGTGGTTAATAAACCTAGGACTTCCAAATTTTGGTTGGGTCTAATGAAAATTAAAGATCATTTTTTTTTTCGCTTTGGTTCATTCTAGGTTAAAAATGGAATGCAAACCAGGTTTTGAGAAGATATTTGGTTAGGAGATTCTTCGCTGAAAAGTCAATATCCTACTCTTTATAATGTGGTGAGGAGAAAAAAATGATACAGTTGCAATGATTCGGGAACCAGCTTCTTTACAAATTTCTTTTAGAAGACCTATTATTGGGCCTAAGTTGCGTGCTTGGAATGAGTTAGTTTTGAGAATTGCTAATTTACATTTAAATTCTCAAAAGGATGCTTTCAGATGGAATTTGAATAAGTCTAAACTTATCTCGATACAGTCTTTTTATGTGGCTTTAATTGGAAATATTCGAGCTCCAATTAAGGATTTCTTCTGGTGTATTAAAATTTCATTAAAAGTAAAAATATTTCTATGGTATCTTAAGAGAGGGGTTTTATTAACTAAAGATAATCTGTTCAAAAGAAATTAGAGAGGAAGCAAAAAGTGTTGTTTTTGTGTTAAAGAGGAAACAATTCAATATCTCTTTATCGACTGCCCCTTCGCACGCCTTGCATGGTGGGTTGTTCAATGTACTTTTAATTTATCTCCTCCTGCGAGTATAGCAAACATATTTGGGAATTGGTTAGTCGGTTTTCCAAGAAATTTAAAGGCACAACTCGTTGTGGGAGCTAGTGCCTTATGTTGGGCTATTTGGTTGTGCCGGAATGAGGTTGTTTTTGACGAATCACTAACTGGTCATAAATTGTCGTAAAGAGTTACGAACTGGTCATGACAAAATATAAACTGGTCGTATAGAGATACGGGCTGATCGTAAGTGAGAAGGACCTGGTCGTAGATCACATTGCATTAATGTTCGTCCGATATAATTTATGTGTATTCGAAAATCGTTATGCCTTGCTAGGAACCACTAACGACTCGTGGTCGGAAAAGAGTTTACGAGTCACAGCTGATTACACGTGAACCTACATGGTCACATACTTAACGGGTTGGAACAAACAAGTTCGGATAGAATCCGTCATGAGATCTTTATAAGGGGATGCATGAGGCTATTGGGACAGACGACGTGAGTTGCATCACTGAAATCCTAGCCGCCATCTTCTCGAGGGCCCTACCATGCGAGTTGTTGCTACCACACCGACGTACGGTGTTCCATCCTTGGACGTGTGGATACCGTAGAAGCGCTGCTGCAATTGTTGTTGTGCTGAACGAGGACGATCCACGACCTTTGCAAGGAACGCGATAGGTTGTTAGAAGAGAGGATCGGCATCGAGGACGTTGTACGATCGACTACGACCACTACATCGACATGCTCGACGTTGGATCAGGCTGCACTGCGCGTCTAGTGGTAACTATCTATGATTTCTTGCATGTATGGCTTGCTGGTTTACGTGGTAGAATTTTTGAATTACCGGCTAGTGTAGCCTACTCGTATCCTTTCAGTGGTATCAGAGCCATCTTGCGTAGTTTTTGATCTAGATCGGTCTCATATACTTGATATGTGGCAGTAGTAGATTGGATCTATTACTGTTCTGTTCTGGTATCCTAGATCGGTTCATACAGATGGAGCGGTTTATGTACTGGTTGATAAGATCAATCTGCTTTCGGCGATAGTAGATGGGTTTGCGGGAGATGTGAATTGATAGCACCAGATGATTTACTGCACTTGTTCACGATCGCATTGCTTGATACTCTTACCAGTTGGAATTCCGCCATCGAGGTATGCCGCAGTGCGTGTGTAGTCGTATGGAAGCGGTGATTAGATTGGTTCGGAATAGGGTTAATATGATTAATGTGATGAATTTTCATGGCTCAATTACGTGAATAAGATTCATGTTCCGGAAAATTTTCCAAGGACGCTGCCCCTTCGAACCCCGTCCGCTAACTGGCTAGCGGGACAGCCGTGCTAGATAATCGTTATCATGTTATATAGCATTATGTGTTCATGTCACCCGATAGAATTGGATTCTATGTATAACACCTTTTGCAGGGATTGATGTGAATAGTATGATCCATTGTGTATGTGATGCATGTATGGATTTTTCATGGCCTGTGTGTCATGCTGTGTTATAGCTATCGAACTACATATTATTGTATAACAGTTTGCGTGCCGGCATGTAATGCTTGATATTATCATATGTAATTCATTACTAGCTTTTAGGAGTAATTACTTAGTAGATGAATGTGGTGATTTCAAGCATGATGGCTCGGTAGACAAGAAGCATGGCGATGAAGATTGTCATGTCAAGGACCATACTATTTCATAGTTTAATATGATTATCTATGAATGTTTATTTTGTTCGTGCTATGCTATTGACCATGTTTTATCATTAGATGTTTTAACATGGTAGAGTAGTATCCCTCAAGAAAATTAAGTAAATTTGATGTCTTTCCAATTGCTGCGCATATCATAATTTTGATCATTAATGGGTAGGTCTACCAAAGTAGGGTGCCATTAACTATCTTAATAAGATGAGGTGGGTGTCGGACACCTACATGCATAGTATTGGTTTAACTTAACAAGGCTATCAAAATGGTTTTGGGCCTTGGGGCTTAATGTTGGTCGCCGGGACATAGAGATATCACCCAACAGACAAGAGTCATATGAGATATCATTGGCAAATTGTTGCTTACCTAAATCACTAGGTTTCACTACTACAGAATTGCTATCTTGGGCGCCGATCACGAGCGGTTCATCGAAACCGTCAGATAAACACTAATCTCGGGCGGTTTTGTTTACCCACCGTCTGTGTTATTCTACGCTAAAACCATCATGAAGGTCATATCACGAGCAGTTCATGTTTAAAATAAATGCAGGTAAGTATCACGAGCAGTTACGACCAAAAACCGCCTCGTGATATTACCCAATATCCTGAGCGGTTTTTGGTCGAAACCGCTCGTGATACTTCACGACGGTTTCGCTATGAACCGTCGTGATATGACCTCTTCATAAGCGGTTTTGTTGAAACCGTCGTGATAATTAACCCATCATAGGCGGTGCGGTGTACATATATAGCTCCCTAACGAGTCTTCTTGATCTCCATCTCTAGTGCTACGCAGAATCAGCGGAGATCTCAAGCCCGTGAGTCCATCGCCATGCGTGCGGTTTGAGTATCGCCTCGCCTCACCGAGCCCACTCGTGTGGTCCATTTCGACTATTGTCGCCGAGGAGCTTGCATTGTCGCCTCTGTTCTGTCGACGACTAGCCCTTGGACCTTCCTCGGCGACTTCATTGACACCTTCCTCGTGATTGAGGTGAGCTCTTTGGAGCATAAGCATCCTTTAATTTGAGTAGTTTGACGTTTACACCGAAATCGCTAGTGAAGCCCATGGCACCGCCACAGGACATCACCGTCGGTTCGCCTCAGGCGACCTTAGGGCCCCGAGCCACGACTATTAGCAATGCGATGTCACCCTAAGCCCAATTTGAGCTTCAAATCCTATTGTTTTTAATCATTTAGTTAATAAACTAACGAGTTTATGACATGTGGGACCGCCATAGATTTTATAAATAAAATCATGAAATAAAAAATGAGTCACTGCCAAGTAGGGCCCACATGTAAGTTAATAAAATCCGAAAAAAATAAAAAAATGAAAAAAAGCCACCTTTAGTTCAGAGAAAAATACGCTTTCTCTGTTGGAAAGCATAATTAAGCATCAGAAAATACGCTTTCGAAGTCACCCTTTTATTTATTTCCATGGTTTTTAATACGAACCGTGTGATGGACTGAAGCTGGATGTACGCTGAGAACCGTGTGAGTGAAGAGTACATTAATGGTGTGTGTGCTTTTACAAGAGCTGCCGAGGAGGATATGTTGAATAAGGGGGCGGAATATATGTACTGTCCATGCATTGACTACGAGAATCTGAAGATGTTTAAGAACCGAGCGCAGATCGAAGCACACTTGATTCAAGGGTTTCAAAAGGGTTATACATGTTAGACCATCCACGGTGAAGAGCATATTATCTGAGAAGTCAACGATATCAATATGCCGTCGGATGATGTCGATTGTGGTTCCGATTCAGATAGGCTGTATGATGACAATCTAGATCAGATGCTTCATGATGCAGAAGGGAACTGTGACAAGAGGGAGTATGTTCAATTCTAGGGCTTGATGGAGGACTTGGAGAAACCTTTGTTCCCGGGCTGCAAGCCAGAATACACAAGGTTGTCATCCGTGCTTGAACTGCTGAAATTGAAGGCAAGCAACGGTTGGTCCGACAAGAGTTTCACAGGGTTGTTAGGTCTCTTAGCGGACATGCTTCTGGAGGGAAACAAGTTGCCCAAAACCACCTATACATGCATATCCGAACGACTGTGTCCTCTACCGTAACGAGTATATAAACATGCATGTATGTCCGGTGTGCAACGCATCCAGGTACAAGCGTAAGAATCAATCAGATGACGAGGAGGGAATCGAGGTGAAGAAAGGACCTCTTGCTAAAGTAGTGTGGTATCTTCCTGTAATTCCCCGTTTGAAGCGGTTTTTTTTGCGAACCCAAAGAATGCAAAACTACTGCATTGGCACTCAGAGGAGCGTAAGAATGACGGAAAACTAAGACACCCTGCTGATTCCCCGGTGGAGAAACATCGATAGGAGGTTTGCGACTTGATGCGGAGCACCGAGGAATATAAGGTTTGGATTGAGTACAGATGGAATGAATCCTTTCGGTAACATGAGCAGTCGACATAGCACTTGGCCCGTGACGCTCTGTATCTACAACCTTCCTCCTTGGTTGTGTATGAAGCGGAAGTATATTTTGATGTCGATACTTATCCAAGGGCCGAAGCAACCTGGTAATGATATTGATGTGTACCTAGCACCATTGATGGAAGATCTAAAAATACTATGGATTGAAGTGATACAGGTATGGGATGCGAACAAATGAAAGAACTTCACTTTACATTCCTTGTTGTTCTGCACCATAAATGATTATCCTGCCCTTGCTAATCTGTCGGGCCAGAGTACAAAAGGGGCTAAAGCCTGTATTCACTGCTTAGATGATACCGAGAGTGTGTGGCTGAATCACTCGCGCAAAACCGTGTACATGCGTCATCGTAGGTTCCTTCGAAGGGCTCACCCATACCGCAGGATGAAGAAACAATTCGACGGATAGAAGGAGGACAGTTCAGCTCCAAGGCATTTAAGTGGAAAAGATGTCTATGATATGGTTAAGGATTTAGATGTTGTGCTCGGAAAGGGATGTAAATCGAGGACCCGTAAGAAGAACATGTGGAAGAAGAGATCAATATTTGGGGACTTACCTTATTGGGAGCACCTAGAAGTTCGCCACTGTATCGATGTCATGCACGTAGAGAAGAATGTCCGTGACAGCTTGATTGGTCTCTTACTGAACATTCGTGACAAAACAAAGGATGGTGTCAACGCACGGCTTGACTTGGTTGATATGGACATCAGACCTGAGTTAGCACCAACAAAGACAGATAAAGGACGAACGTACCTCCCCCCTGCTTGTTACACTCTATCCAAGGCCAAGAGAACTGAACTGTGCCGGTGCTTGCATGGTGTGAAAGTTCCGTCCAGTTACTCCGCCAACATGAACAAACTTGTTTCGATGGAAGATTTAAAGTTAATTGGAATGAAGTCTCATAATTGTCATGTGCTGATGACACAAATGCTCCCTGTTGCAATTAGAAGTATTTTGCCGATCAAGGTCTGAGAGACAATCATGAGGCTGTGTTATTTCTTTAGCATAATTGCTCAGAAGGTCATCGATCCCGAAGGACTAGGTGCTCTGCAGGACGAGGTGGTGACGACTCTATGTGATCTTGAGATGTATTTCCCTCCGTTGTTTTTCGATATCATGGTCCATCTCATTGTTCACATTGTGAGGGAGATAAAGATGTGCAGGCCTGTGTTCCTATGTAGCATGTACCCGTTCGAGAGGTTCATGGGAATTCTCAAGTCCTATGTACGGAATCGATCTCGGCCGGAGGACAGCATCGTCGAAGGTTATGCAACCGAAGAAGTCATTGAGTTCTGCGTCGATTACATGGCTCAGGTCAAACCGATAGGTGTGCCTCGATCTCTCCATGAGGGGAGGCTCGAGGGTATCAGGACCATCGAAAGGAAAGCAATCACTCCAGATATGGATGCGTATGCTCAAGCCCATTTCACGGTCTTGCAACACATGACTAAAGTGTCACCGTATATCAACCAGCACAAGGACGTGCTTCGGCAACAGAATTCGGGGCGTTTGGATGTTTGGATTACAAGACAACACAACAAACGGTTCAACCAATGGTTGAAGGAGCGACTCGCTAGGAACTCGTCAAGTGATATGCTGACATGGTTGTCAAAAGGGCCAACATTTACAGTTGTGATATGGCGAGGATACGACATAAATGGGTACACATTCTATACTTAGGCTCTGGATATAAAGAGCACTAACCAGAACAACGGTGTTCGCATAGATGCATTCAGTACTAATGGGCTGAGGAGCTCCTACTATGGGCAAATAGAGGAGATATGGGAGCTCGACTACGTGCTTTTCAAGATCCTCCTATTTCGGTGCCGTTGGGTCCATCTCCCACAGGTGAAGGTTGACAAGTACGACGTTACTACAGTGGACCTCGAACGTGTCGGATACAAAGACGAACCATTCGTACTGGCTAACCAAGTTGTTCGAGTCTTCTATATAACCGACCCGGCAAATAAGAAGCGCCATGTAGTTCTTCATGGAAAAAAGGAGGATTGTCGAAGTTGAGGATGTAGTGGACGAGGAAGAATACAATCAATTTGACGAGTTGCCTCCTTTCGGAAACGACATAAGGGTCGACGAAGAAGAACGTGACGAAACTAGCTACATACGCGTCGATTATCATGAAGGGCTAATTTTTAAAGATTAATTGAACAATGTGTGTATATGTACATTCTGATGAATGGTTAATTTTAGTTAATTGATTTGTACTATGAAATGGATGTGATTGTTTCTGAAATGAATGTGAATTGGATGTATATACATGTATTTGTTGTGTTTTCTGCTCGTTTCAGAGGGCATGGCTAGCATTTCCTGAGGCTAGCCAATAAACATAACTAGATTAACCAATACAAAATAATATCACAGACGGTTTGTAGATCAAAACGTCTGTGATTCTATATCACAGACGGTTGTTGGTCAGAACCGTCTGTGATACATCACATATCACACACGGTTGTTGGTCAGAACCGTCTGTGATACATCACATATCACAGACGGTTCTACTTTAGAACCGTCTATGATGTCCATCCCTATTTATATTCGGACTCTAGGGTTTGCCCGCGCGCATTGAAATGATTAAGTTTCTCAACTCCTCGCCCTCTCCTCCCCCGAGCCCGGCGCGACTCCTCCCCTGAGCCCGTCGATGCCGCCTCCTCCTCGAGCCCGACACGACTTCTCCCCTAAGCCCGTCGACGCCGTCCTTGACGCCGCCTCCTCCTCCAGCCTGGCGAGCCTCCTCCAGCGAGCCCACCGCACCTCCTCCCCCGAGCCCGCCGAGCCTCCTGCCCCGAGCCCACCGCCTCCTCCCCTCCCCTGATCCTGGCGCGCCTCTCCTTCGATGCCGCCCTGCTGCTTCGGTACTGCTCCCTGCTCGTCCTTCTCCTTGACGCCCAAAGGTAACCAATGCCGAGTTACCGACCTCGACGCCCCTTTCACTCACTCTTTCTATCAATAATCTGTCATGTTGTTTAATTTTCTCTGAAATTTGAAAATTGGGCAATTACAAACCTACCCCCCTTAAAGAGAATATCGACCCTGAGATTCAGACTTGGTTAGCAAAGAGGTGGGGATATTCGGCTTTCAAATCTTCTTCTCGCTCCTAGGTGGCTTCTTCTTCTGAATGATTGCTCCACTAGACTTTGCATGAACGGATAACTTTGCTTCTGGTGATTCGTTCTGCTACTTCGAGAATCTTGATTGGCTGTTCCACATACGTGAGATCTTTCTGAAGATTGATGCTCTCAAGCGGTGTTTCTTCTGTTAGCACTTTGAGACATTTATTCAACTGGGAGACACGAACGACATCATGAGCTGCAGACAAGGATGCTGGCAGCTCAAGCTGATAGGCAACTTCTCCCCTTCTTGACAAAATCTTGTAAGGTCCCACAAATCTAGGTGCGAGTTTTCCTTTTGTCCGGAATCTTCTTACTCCTCTGAGTGGAGTAACTCTGAGATAAACAAAATCTTCTATTTCAAAAGTCAACTCTCTTCGATGGTTATCAGCATAACTCTTTTGTCGGGATTAAGCCACCTTTAGGCGTTATTTTATTTCTTTAACTTTGCTTTCAGCTTCTTTGATTAGTTCCGGTCCAAAGAACTGGTGCTCTCCTACTTAATCCCAAAGGAGAGGAGTTCTACACTTTCTGCCGTGCAAAGCTTCAAAAGGAGACATCTGTAAATTTGCTTGATAGCTGTTGGTATACGAGAATTCTACATAGGGCAGATTCTTGTCCCATATTTTTTCATAATCTATGGCACAAGCTCGAGGCATATCTTCAAGGATTTGATTAACACGTTCGGTTTGGCCATCTGTCTAGGGTTGATAAGTTGTGCTGAAGTTGAGTCTGGTTCCCAAGACTTCATGCAGACTTTTCCAAAACCGAGAAGTGAATTGGGAACCTCTGTCGGACACGATCTTCTGGGGTACTCTGTGTAGACAAACAATCCTGGCCATATACAATTATGCTAACTTACTGCTCGGGTAGGTGGTCTTGACTGGGATAAAGTGAGCTACTTTCGTCAACCGGTCAATTATCACCCAGATGGAATCACATCCTGATTGGGTCCTAGGAAGTCCGGTAATGAAATCCATACCAACTTCCTCCCACTTCCATTCGGGAATTGGTAATGGTTGCAACAAACCAGCGGGTCTTTGATGTTCTGCCTTGACTCGCTGACATACATCACAACGAGCGACAAACTCAGTAATCTCCCGCTTCATGCTGACCCACCAATATTTTTCCTTCAGATCCTGGTATATCTTGATACTTCCGGAATGAATGGAGTAAGGCGATTCATGAGCTTCCTTCAGAATCGATTGTTTTATTTCCTGATGATTAGGCACACAGATGTGGTTTCCAAACCACACTGTTCCTTGCCCATCCTTAGAAAATCCTGAGGCTTTGTCTCTTCTCATGTTCTTCTTGATTTCTTTGATGTCTTCATCTTCGATCTGCTTTTCTCTGATCTGACTTTGAAGAGTGGGTTGAACTTCCAATGCATACACACAGCCTTGGTTGACGATCTCCAAGTATAGGTGCTTCAATTCTTCATACAACTCTGGCTGATTTTCCTGAACCAATGTGGTGTTGCAATATGTCTTTCTGCTCCAGGCATCTGCAACCACATTTGCTTTGCCCGGATGATAATGGATTCCAAGGTCGTAATCATTTATCAGCTCTAGCCATCTTCTTTGTTAGAGGTTAAGCTCTGACTGGGTGAAAATGTATTTCAGACTTTATGATCCGTGAAAATCTCACAGCAATTACCAATGAGATAATACCACCAGATTTTCAAAGCATGCACAATTGCTGCTAACTCAAGATCATGAGTCGGATAATTTTCTTCGTGTGGCCTCAACTGTCAAGATGCATAAGCCACGACTTTGCCTTCCTGCATTAGCACACATCCGAGACTCTGTCGAGATGCATCGCAGAAGATCTCAAAGTCCTTATGGATATCTGGTAAGACTAGCACAGGTGCAGAAACCAGTCTTTTCTTCAACTCTTGGAAACTCTTCTCACAGGCATCTGTCCATTTAAACTTCTTCTCATTCTTCAGAAGTTGAGTCATTGTCTTGCGGTCTTGGAAAAGCCTTCAATGAATCTGCGGTAGTAACCAACTAATCCGAGGAAACTCCTCACTTTTGTGACAGATCTTAGCTGCTTCCAATCCATTACTGCCTTAACCTTGGCTGAGTCTACTACAACTCCTTCTGCTGACACGATATGTCCGAGGAATACCACTTGCCTTAGTCAGAATTCGCTCTTGCTAAATTTGGCATATAGCTGATGTTCTCTGAGCTTCTCCAAAATTACTCTGAGGTGTTTCTCATGTTTTTCCTCATCATTAGAATAGATGAGAATGTCATCGATGAAAACAACCATAAACTTATCCAAGAATTCTATGAACACTTTGTTCATCATATTCATGAAATAAGCAGGCGCGTTTGTCAAACCGAAGGGCATTACTGTAAATTCAAACAGTCCATATCTGGTCGTGAAGGCAGTCTTCAGGGTATCTTCTGGTCTGATCTTCAGTTGGTGATAGCCAGATCTCAGATCAATCTTTAAGAAGACGCTTGCTCCTTTCAGCTGATCAAACAGATCATCAATCCTGGGTAACAGGTACTTGTTCTTGATCGTCACCTCATTGAGCGATCTGTAATCCACACACATTCTCATACTATTGTCTTTCTTCTTGACAAATAGTACTAGAGCTCCCGGAGACGATGAATTTGGTTGAATATATCCTTTATTCTGTAATTCTTCAATCTGCTTCTTCAACACTGCTAATTCGTTGGCCAGCATTTTGTAGGCGGGGAGAGAAAGGGATGGCGCATGATTGCATAAATATCGGAGCAAGACCAACAGTCGGAATAGTATGTGCAAGTGCGGATGCATGTAGCTTTGCATTTCCGGGAGTGTTTCTACTTTTCTCCTCTTACATCTAATAACAGGGGTTCACATGCAATATCCGAACTTCCGGTGTATACCAACGCATTCTCCCCTATAATATTTTGCAGCGCAGGTCCCCCATATCATATGCAGGGCACGGATAATCGAGGGACTAAAGCAACAAATTTACGCGAACCCGAAAACCCCTTCAATCACCTCCCCTCCTCTGCGCCGCCAGTTCTCCTCTCCCCTCTTGCGGCTCCCCAGGGTTTCGCGCGAGATCTAGCTTGCGTTAGGGTTTCCGAAACCGGCGGCCATGGCGAACGAGCAACCGGCGGAGAGCTACACGGTGGAGGAGCTGGTGGCCGTGAATCCGTACAACCCCGACATCCTCAACGACCTCGAAGGATTTGTCAACGAGCAGGTAAACCCTAGCCCTGGGATGCGGTTACCCCTTTTCGTTTCGCTTCTGTAGTTGGTGGAACTTGCGAAGGCTCGGCCCGCAGGTTTGGTGGTTGGTTGTGTTAAAAGTACAGCGCTTTCTCGTGTTTACGTTTGAATGGTGGCGAAATCGGTGGGTTAGTGGAGTCCTAAATTGTGCGGAGTTGTTAGACGCTAGAAATTAGAAGTGTTTTCATATTTACGGATCGATTGTATTGTATTTAGTTGCTCGGGAGTGGTAAATTTAACCTTGTATCTAGAGGGTGGATGAGCTTATGAGTAATGGTCGGTGGGAGTTTCTAGAGTATGGACTTTGTAGGAGTACTAAGTTGAGGGATCTACGGTGAGTGCAAAAGAAATCGTGCGTTTGGATGCTATTAGAATAGGCAGATTAAGTTTGCCTTTGCTGTTACAAGATGTTAAGTACATGTCTCTTGTGCAAATAGAAAGATGGGACAATTAGGAATTTGCCACCCAATAGAACAGTGTTCCACACTTTGCTATTATGTACAACGTAATTCGTTATTTGCTATTTTATAGAAATTTTAATCAATTTTTTGCCATTTTCACTATTTTATCCCCTTTTTGATTTTTTTGGCCACGTGAAGTCACTGAAATGCGACCGGTCCAACTGTATCAGAGCGTAACATAAAATGTGAAAGATATTAGAGAAGGAATTCACAGAGAGCAGGATCGATCCAAGAATTCCCCACTCATCATGTCTCCTTCCTCCTCTTCTTCCCCCAATATTCAAAATCCCCTCAAATCTCCAAATTATTCAAGATGGTATCAAAGCATGTCAATCATGTGTGATCTAGCGCGGATTCTCGCCTTTTGAATGACGATGCTGTGTTGCCGGATTTTGGGAGGTGGTGAAGGTGGTCGCTGCAGTCGGCCTTCATCTTCATTGCCGGCGATTACCCGACGACCCTGAGCTCGATTCCGTCGTCACGGTCGTTGTCGAGCCCCTTTGTTCTCAGACTGGGCCAACTTTGTCGTCTTGCTGCATCTCAGGCAGCGACATTGTCATCCTGCTGTGCGGCAGCCGCAGCGGGCACATCTACGCCATGCACGGGGCTCACGCAGGCATGCTGCACCTGCAGCGACGTCTGCCGCAAGGACACAGCCAGGAAGCGAGCACTTTGGCGTCCGGGGAACCTGACAAATCCTCACTCGGGTCTTGCTCCGAAGCAGTCCGTGGCTCCATTCTTGCTCTCAGTTCTTGCCAAGCAGCTGCACTGTTGCTGATTTTGTTGCAATCAAAGGAGAACTGGTACAAGCTTTGTCTTTCTCTTTCTCCCCGTGATTACCTAGTGAAACCATCACACTAGTGCTTCTTGCTTGTACTAGTGCATTTATCACTGAGTTCTGTGGTTGAGAGCTATGGGAGATACAAATGAAGATAAGGTGGGAGATCCCAGTGTGGGCAAGCTATATGAAATTTTTAGCAAGATGATAGAGCAGCAGCAGCAACTAAAAATAATTCTTGAGGCCTTTAAGCATATTCTTGAGCCCAACCCGATAAAATTGGCAGGACTAGGGAACTACATTAGTTGGGCTTGACATGCCTGGTTGATTTTGAGTTCCTATGGATATGAAACCTTCTTGTTGCTAATGAGGAAGAGGTGAATGAAAGCGACACTAGCAGCAGACAGATCTTAGTATGGCTGTTGGGGAGCATGGTCTCATGGATCGGGGCATTTCAGTAACTTCATGTGGTTAAAAAATAAAAAAGGGGATAAAATAGAGAAAATGGCAAAAGATTGATTGAAATTTATATGAAATGGCAAGTAACGAATTACATTGTACATAATGGTAAAGCATAGAACGCTGTTCTATTGGGTGGCAAATTCTTAATTGCCCCTAGAAAGATTTGTTGTTGGGAACATCAACCATGTGTTCATAACTCATTACGAATGGTGGATGGATTTGTAATTGGTAATATCTGTGGTCAATGGTCACAAAGTGGCAAAATTAAGATTTTGTGCAGATGATATGCATAGAGTGCACTGGTTCTATTGATACAGCTACTGTTCTGCTTGTGACTTTCACAGAAACAAGTTTGAGAAAACTCGTTTTAGGTTCTATGGCATTGTACACATGCGGGCTAGCCCTTTAGTTTATTGCAACATTAGTTATGTCATGTTTCAACCCTTTCAAAATTACAATCTTTTTTTTGTTTCTATTTAGGTTTCTTCTCAAACATATAACTTGGATGCAAATCTTAGCCTTCTTCGTCTGTACCAGGTAACAATGCATCTCCATATGAACTATTTTTATCCAGATCATGAGTCCATCTATATGTTTGCTTAATGGTTTATTTCCCTTTGCAGTTTGAGCCAGAAAGGTTGAGCGTACAGATTGTAGCCCGCATATTGATCAAGGTCAGATAACAACTAGTTACATCCATTTTATTAATACAATCTTTCTTGGTTCACTTCCAACTCTTTATCTCTGTGTATGTTATTCCTTTTGGTTCACTTCCAACTCTTTATCTCTGTGTATGTTGTTCTATTGACAGGCTCTCATGGCAATGCCAGCCCCTGACTTCAGCCTTTGCTTATTTTTAATTCCTGAACATGTGGTATGAAAAGATATCCTGACCTCATGTGTGTATCCTATGGATTTTAACTTTTTTTATCTCTTAGATATTTATGTTTTGCAATCAAATGCTGTTGAACATGCAAATTATGAATGTCTAGAATTAAGAAGTATTGAGTTATCTGTCAATACTCATTGTTCTATTTGTTATGGAAGCTAATTGTTATATTGACCTTCAAAGAATACTATCAGATCTGTAGACCTAGAGATCTGCAATATTTCATACTGGCTTAGACTTGCAGTTGATGTAATAAGCATATTGAGTTATTTACTTTATATTCAGTATACGCTCATATGGAATTCAATAATATTATGCAAAGGAACATGTATTCCCATTTTGAAGTATCCCTTGTGGTTACTACTACTACAACAACAACAATAATAACAAAGTCTTTGGTCCCAAACAAGTTGAGGTAGGCTAGGTATGAAACCTCCTCAAGGTCAAAGAGACGAGAGCCTTATAAAAAAAACAAGACTAAAACCCTAAGCCGTACAAATTAGTCTTACAGATGTATATCATGACAGACTTGATCTGTCCTGTTGCCTCTTAGTTGTGTGTCTTGTGCTCCTTTTATATTTGGTCTTCTGAATTTTTCTGCTATTATGTGGAGTTGACTTGTATGCTCTTTTATTTTAGCAAATGGAGGAGCAATTCAAGACATTGATAGTTCTTTCTCACTATCTGGAGGTACACACTTGGTCTGACTATGTGACTAATGTATAGATGTCTAAGAACTACTGTGGAATCCACTGTTAACCTCAATTAATTTGCTTACAGACTGCTAGGTTCCGTCAGTTTTGGGATGAGGCAGCAAAGAACCGAAATATATTGGATGTTGTTCCAGGTATATACATTTCTTGAGGCATTGAAGCGTTGTTGGTAATATATTGTAAAGTGAACTAGCTGTAAGCAATTGCAGTTTAAATGATTTTGCTTGTTATTGCCCATAAGGATTCGTACTAGAAGTTTTAAATCATTTCAGTGACAATATTTTTCTTTTTATTATTTTCCGTCATCAGACTTGGGTGTGAGTGTTGCAGTACGGCTTTTCTGGTTTACTGCATTTGCTAAAGAAGATTAGTTTCTGCCCAACTCGTTTTTTTAATTAACCTTTTGTTTCTCATTATCGGTGTTCGCCATGCATTTACATAGCATGTTCATGCCCAACGAAATGATTTAATGCACTAGTCCTGTCCTGTCAATAGTGCCTGGTATTACCTTATGATCAAGGTGTCTTATGATTTTGTATTGTCATTTCTTTCAGATTTTTTTAGTACTAACAGGAACTTGCTATGGAGTTTTTCTAAGTTGTTCAATTGGATGCCATTTTTTATGTGTTCTTTTGTTTTGATCTACAGATGAAGTTTTACTGACACTATTGAGTCTTTGTGCAGGTTTTGAGCAGGCAATCCAAGCATATGCGATTCATGTGCTCTCCTTGACATACCAGAAAGTTCCTAGGCCTGTTCTTGCGGAGGTAAAATATGTATCCTTTTAAATTAATTATGGAAGTCCTACAAGGTGCATACGCTTTCGTATGAGCTTGCTTTTACAACTTTTGCATGATAATGGTAATTCAAACGTCATATTAGATGATGGATGTTAATATTCTTTATGCCAAATAAATGCATCATCGTCATCCAAGTCACGTTGCTTATCATATTAGATGATAGCTGTTAATATTCTTTATGCCAAATAAATGCATCATCATCATCCAAGTCACGCTGCTTATCCTATAGGGATTTTTTAAAATAATCTTTTTTTATTCCGAAATACAGTAATATACATGTGTTTTTTTTTTCTCAGAAATAATCCTCTGTCGCTCAACAGTATAGCGAGTAGTTACTGTCGCTCAACGGTTGAGCGACTTTATCCAAGTCGCCCAACAACTATGCGACAAGTGGAGTAGTCGCTCAACAATATAGCGAGTAGTTACTGTCGCTCAACGGTTGAGCGATTTAGCCCTTGTCGTCCAACCGTTGGATGACTTGGCAGCAAGCTCAGACTACGTGTCACTGAAACATTAGACCTGACAAGTTGTCCAACGGTTGGACGACTAGACGGTTGTATAGAAAGACGCACCCGGCCCCCTCACGGTCTCTTTCGCCATTTCTCTGGGGAGAGAATGAGAAGAGATCGGGAGAGGAGAAAAGGAGAGAGAAGGAGAGGGGAAGTGAAGAGGGGAAGAAGGTCCGGAGAGGGGTAGTAGGAGAAGAGAGAACGACAAGGGGGAGCAGAGGAGCTCGAGAGAGGGAGGAGAGGAGGTCGGGAGAGGAAGAGAAGGAGAGGAGTGGAGCTCGGGAGGGGGAGAGAAGAAGAGCAGAGGAGCTCGCGAGAGGGAGAGAAGGAGAGCAGAGGAGCTCGGGAGAGGGAGAGGAGAGAGAAGAAGGAAGATCGTTGATTAAGAGAGAATGTCTTCGCGTGAAGGTAATAGTTTTATCCGTTCTTGTTCTAATCCGAATGTAGGCAACTTGTCACTATTTGTTGGTTTAGCACGTATTTCGTGAATGTATGTTGACAAATGAGTAGTTGCATTGTTCGAAATATTTGCAGTGATATAAATCAGTCATGTCGGAGCCCACAAGATTAAAAGTGCATTACGGTGTTGGTACAATTCGTGAAGGTCCATACGGTGTTTGACCTGAGTCGTTTCCCACAAGTCAGTATGGTACACCCGGACGCAGAAAATGCTCGAATCGGAGATGTGCTGCGCTGGCTCACCTGCAGCTTCTCCTTGGACTCCGAGGTGTGCATTGTCGTCCTAAATGGGTTTAGGAGTTGGTCTACGACGTACATTCGGTGGGAGTTGTGCAGGCTGATGCGTATGGTTGCATGGAAGGGCTTTGTGGAAGGCTGCCGACGCCGTGGATACGAGTGTGCTACTCGTGCAACCATGTGCGAAGGAAGTCGCACGAGGCCCTGCAGAGGCAGAAGAGGACTCGCACACCGCAACGCGAGGTTCATCAAGACGACGCGGTGGTTGATGTTGCGGAGGCAGAAGAGGAAGATCGCACACCGCAACGTGTGGTTCATGAAGTGGACATGGTGGCCGATGCTGAGGAGGCAGAAGAGGAAGATCACACACCGCATGCTGAGTCCACTAGACAGGCTGATGCAGGGGAGCATGGCGACATCATAGTGCGTCAGATGAAGATCGATGACTTGACGGCTCGGGCCGAGGAGGAAGCTTTAGAAGAGGATGACGATGACTCTTCCGATGAGGACGAAGGATCCATCCTGCAGGAATGGAATATAGTGGACATTGATGGTCTTGCTGTGCACGACGAGCACGAATCACCGTAGGAGTAACCACGGTATGGAGGTTCGGCTTCATGTAATGTTTTCTGACAAGTGATCACTGCGGGATGCCATTAAGCTGTGGGTCTTATCCATGCAGCGGACGTTTTAGGTCATCAAATCCAGCCAGGAGTAGTACACCATGGTCTACGACTTGGCTGGTTGTCCTTGGCGTTTGCACGCACGTAGACCTAAGTATGAGATTCACTGGATTGTCTCCACAGTGGAGGCACACTCATGCGTGCTTAGTAGTGGTTTGCCGAAGCATCGTAACCTAACATCCACATTCATAGCCAATCTCATGTACGAAGAGATAGTGAAGAAGAGGGACCTGGAGGCCAAGCACATCATGGTGGCTATCGAGCAGGGATTCAAGTACAAGATTAGCTATGTGAAGGTGTGACGTGCGAAGCAGAAGGCTTTGAAAAAGAGGTTCGGTTCTTTCGAGGCAGTTTACGACAATCTTCCTCGTATGCTCCAGGTGCTGCAGGACAGAAACCCAGGCACGTATATTGCTGTCAAGGATAACCCATCCAGAAGACCGCCGTTAGGTTTCATGGTATTGCAGAGGGTCTTCTTAGCATTTGGTGCCTGCATCGATGCTTTCAGGCACATGTTGCTCGTGATCTCAGTCGATGGGACATTTTTAACTGGGAAATACAAGGGCCAGGTCCTGACAGCAATTGGCGTTGATGGCAACAATTAGATTCTGAACTTAGCCATCACATTCGTGGAAAGTGAGAATTTCGACAGCTGGTTGTGGTTCCTTCAACATCTGAAAGTGGAAGTAGTTGGGGCACGTCCTGATGTCTGCGTAATCCATGATCACCACCCCGGGATGATGAAGGCCGCCAGAAAACTTCAGCAAGACCCCGAGCAGCCGTTCCCTTGGCCAGACGTGAGGAATAGATGTTGCATTCGCCATCTGGGGGCCAACTTCTTCAGCGCTTCCTGATGGCCGCTTGATGAATTGCTCAAGAGGTCGGCTATCTGTAACCGAAGAGCGTAAATTGATGCGTTGTGGGGAATGTTGGAGGAGCACACCACGAAGCACGTCGTCGAGAGGAACAAGCGTTTGCTCATTCCTGAGGCGGCGCAACCTGAACGCCTCCCACCACTGCGGGAGCTTGACCCTTTCCGTGTGACGCGAAGGACCTCGAGGGACATCAAGTGCTTCTTCCATTGGATTGAAGTCAAGCCATTGGAGAAGTGATCATTGCTGCACGATATGGACGGTGCAAGGTACAACTGGGTTCTTAGGGGCCTCCGTTTCAAATTTCGCCGCCATCGTGGAAGGCGTTAGATGCAGATAATCGATATTTCGTGGAAAGACATGCAAATGTGGCACTTCATGCAGCCAACCCACATATACCGTACTGCTCGAAGATTACAGCGTACATGCAAGCCAAGACCGAGAAGGGTCAGTCGCACGCTGTCTGCGTGATGGGCAATACGGAGCATCGTTTCGACGTGCTTCTTCGGGACAGAGTCGGATTTGGAACGGCCCACTCACTTGTTACCCGCGAGGTGTGCCTCGGAGATCATATGAATGAACATAGCTGCACATGCAAGAAGCCAAAGCTCCTTCACAAGCCATGCTCTCATGTGCTCGTCGTGTGCGGGACTATCAACATGGGACCCATCGAACTTCATGTCAGAGTATTTCATAAAGGAGAGGGTGCTGCAAGCGTGGTGTGGCGAGCTAAGAGGCTTCAGGGTTGCATCAACTACTCGAACTATCCCGATCGTCGTTGGAACATGGTCCGCTATCGGCAACCGGTAAAGAACGGTGATAGTATGTTCCCCTACCTTTACGCTTTTAAAATACGCACTAACAACCTCTCCCGTCTACCTGTACTCTCCTGATTCGCTATGTGGCTACCGCAAGTGGATTAACGAAGGGATCTACCCACAGGACCAGTGGCGTCTCGACTGCGAAGAGTGGGATGCCAAGAGGGACCGCGAGAAGAGGGAGGAAGAGTGCCACAATGAAGAGTACAACGAACGTATCCGGCGGGAGACGCAAGCTCATCTCGAGGCGTGCAGGCGCAGGGAGCGCGAGGCTCGCGAGAGGGAGCGCGAGAAAAAGAGGGAACTGGTGGCTAAGGCCAAGGCGGTCTGCGAGGAGTACAACGCCGAGCTCGTAAGGAAGGGCAAATGGCCTAGGTCCACGTAGTAGGTCCGGCCATTCCGTACTCGTCCCACACCGAAGCTAATGATCTTTGTTCCAATCGACTGTATTTCCAATCCCAAAAGACGCATATGTATCGTGAATGTATTTTGGTTTGTTACATCGTGCATGATGTAGTTGCTTATGCACGTAACCAAACCCTGTGCGTCATGTAATTTGTAACTTTATTATAAAGTCTATTTCAATTCGCATCTACGACTCCAAACCCCGTTGTCAATTCGCTTTCAATTCTTTGCGTAGCAATGCATGGAACAACATAAAAATATAGACAAAAAATGGTGCATTCACTTAGCACCGATTGAAATCCCTGGCGCGTCGCAATATTACTTACCTACGTACTTACGAATCATTGCTACCTCAATCGTCATCATTTTTTTTCCAGAAATTTACCGCACTACAATAACATACGATGATCACAAAATGTTATTACGAGTCTAACAGATTTCGTACCCTCGAGAATCTACGAAAATCACAAACGGCTCAACCAACCATGTCACTACCCTTTTTTCCAAAAAATAAAAATAAAATAAACAACCTGCAAACAAGATTTGCTAAATGTATTACCTACAAATTTTTTCATTTATTCTCCACAATTATTTCTATCGGGTTAATAGAATAATAATAATATTATCTTAAATCGCCCAACCGGTCGGCGACTTGTCTACGTGACGCTCAATCCTTGAGCGATTAGTACAAGTCGCTGAACCGACAGGCGACCAGTGATAGTCGCCCAATGGTGGAGCGACAGAGGATTATTTCTGAAAAATAAAAAAACGCAGATATATTACTGTATTTCGGAAAAAAGATTATTAAAAAAAATCTCATTGTTTACATCACACGTGGATTGTTCCTTGTTGATGTTACAGCCCACCACTTTTTTTTTCAGGCCATCAACATTGAAGGTCTTGCATTGGACAAGTTTCTGGAGTATCATGTTGCAAACTCAGGTTGGGTAATCGAGAAGGGTGGACGTTCTCAACTGATTGTCCTTCCGCGCAACGAGTTCAATCACCCTGAGCTCAAGAAAAACACAGTTGACACCGTTCCGTTCGAGCACATAACTCGCATATTCCCTGTCCTGAGCTGATTCAGCAATCATGATCAGATTGACATGGCGTACCACATTTTGAGGTTTTGGGAGTATCTGGATGTGCCTCTTTTTAGCTAAATGAGTATTGTCAACTAATAGTGCCTACTCGAACGGCATATATTGCTAAGTTATGTTTTCTATGGATTCCTGTCGAGATGTTACAATTGTCTTAGTAATTTTCTCAGAGCAAAATTTTGGATGTTGTAACATCTCAAAAATTCTGAACATTTGAAACTGTTTAAAAATATGAAATTTTAAAACCTATTTGTTTTGCTTCGTCGATGTTCGAATTTTTTAGTTGTTTGAATTATCGATCTGAAAAATAGAAAATCAAATTCAAAACCGAGTTTAAAAAGTAAAGAAGAAGAAAATTGAAACCAAGGAAGTGCGGTATGAGCCGAAACTACTCGGCCTGGCCCGACTTCTTTTTCTTACTTCTCTTTTTCTTTCTTCTTTCTTATCTTTTCTTCCCTCCTTTTCTTTCTCTTTCCTGGCTTTCCTCCGCGGCCACTCGTCAGCCTCCTTCCTCCTCGCTCTCTTCCTTACCCGGCAGCATGGTCTATGGTGTTGTTGTAGCCATGCCTTCCTCTATTGTCGTTGTGTTGCCATGTCCCCTCCCAGTGTCATGTCGCTAGCTTGCGTCCCTGTCGCGCGTGCTCATGCTGTTGTTTGCTCGTCACTCGCCACGTTATTGTCATCGCTCGCCCACCACATCGAGCGCATCGTCAATCCACTGGCTTCCTATCCCTTCCCCGTCTACATAAGGTAGCATTGAGCCGCCTCGCCACGCTCGTCCATCCTCCTCCACCATCTCTCTTCCACGCCTCGCCAAGCCACGCAGCCGCCTCGGTGAATTTCGACCGCCATGCGCCATGTGTTGCTTCGGCGAGCTCCTCCCCCGAACCACCGTGTCACGGTGTGTTCTATCCCCCAAGGACTCTTTCTCCTCAATCAATTGGGAACTTCCCTCATCGGAGCGTTGTGCCCCCAGCACCCCTAAGCTCGCCACCCCTTGGCAGTTCCATTTTGCCCACACACGGCCGCCGTTGTCACCTCCTCCGTCGGCGACGCCCGCATCACCTTGCACCAGCTGCCCTCCTCTGTTTTCATTGTCTCTGGCTCTCTCTTGATGCGTATGACAGGTATGTACGTGTGTATGACAGTGGGCCCTCTCATCTCTCACTCTCTCTCGATATGAAGGTAGGAATGTCATGTGGGCTCACTCTGTTAACAAGGTAGTTTAGAAATCAGTTAGCTAGTGATTAAATGTTGGGTGGTTGGTTTAGGTAATAAGGAACTGTGTATAAAGAGTGGCTCAATGGCAATGGACCCACCTGTAGGCTAGTAAGCCTCAATCAGTGCTTCAAAGTGTATGGCTGATAGTGAACCCTTTCAAACCCGGTGGTTAATTAGGAGCCAATAACCATTAGCTAATCACAACACACACTAGCAAGTTCCCTGTTACCTAAATGGTTAGTAGTTTGTTTAAGCAATTGAAAAGGGTAAGGTAGATTAATGAAGTAAGCTTCAATTGTCATATACATTTTTAATTAAATCAATTAGTGAATAGTTAGGATGGATGATTTGAGTGCATACAAACCATTAGCGAATAAAACTAGAGTAATCAACCCAAGCAGTTAGAACCTGAGAGAATATAGTCATGTTAGGGTATATACATACACACATGATCCAATGACCAATAGGCCTTAGGCCATTGACATACAATGATAAATGATAGTGATGACAAATACATACATGGCATGTACACCCATTAGTAGAGTAGTAATAAAATAATACATTATAGAAACATAGACCTACTAGTAGGCCTTTACTAAGTTGTCGACTAGGTAAAATGATTACTTTAGTTAAAACCTAACTTGGATCATGATGCGTCACCGATACCTAGACTTATACATTAATAAGTAATAATTGGTGCTATTAGATAGTCGTGTAGGTTAGCGGTGGCTATGATCTAGCTTCATGCTAGTGATAGCAATCCAGACAATAGGGTCAATCGCTAAGCGAAGGCTAGTAGATAGGAGCCATAGTCCCTTTTTAAAATAGTAATTGGTGCGTTTAAAATAGCGCTAGATCTTACCGAAGGTCTAGGCTAACAACTTAGTTAAAAGATAAACCTAAGATAGTTATTAGGTCATGACACATAGGGTATAGATAGTGGTTGAGGACTAGTAACATGACAATTGTATCTCATACACAATTAGGCTTTACCAGGAACCAAAATCTAAAATATAAACTTCATAATATATAAGATTACTGGTACTATTAGATAGTCACGAAGATTAGCAGTAGCTATGTCGCGACTTCATGCTAGTTAATCGAAGCCAAAGCTGATAAGATAAATCACTGAAAAGGAAGTAGGTGGATGGAAACACACCGGGCTTACCTAGGACACGAGTAATTATCTACTTAACTGGAAGTAGTCACTAGCTTGTGCTGTAGCTGAAGATCAACCTAGTGTGAAAAGTTTACCTTAGTGTACGCTAAGCCACACAAGTACTAAAGCTAACCAAGATTACCTCAAAAATGAATCCAAACCCGTAGAAACCCTGATCAAGTTGTAAGTCTGATGTCTAACCAATGCTTAGAAGTTTTAGCTAAGGTCCATGGAACTTCCTCGATAAATAGGAAGTAATAACAAAAGAAATCATTAGATCAGTTAAGTGCCGCGTGTAAGTAGCAATGATACGTTCCCAAGTGGATGATAGTAGATCAACCACCAATCAACATCGTTTAGGCTCTAGCTATCATCCATCGCTACTCCGCTCCTGGTAAAAGGATAATTCGTTATTCGAGGGTGGATCAGAGAGTTCGACCTAACTGGGTAATCTCTCCCATCTAAGTAACCGATGTAGAATATTCCTATGAATATTCTCTCCCTTCATGTAGAATATTCCTATAAATATTCTCTCCCTTCCGTTGGAATCCTAACTCACTACTACAAAAGGCTAATATTGGACGCCTCATCACAGACAGTTTACCGGAACCGTCAGTATTAAATACAATCATAGACGATTTTGGTTTAATGGTTGTCTGTGTTACTGGCTACGCTAAAAACCATCTGTGAAGAGGTAATATCACATACGGTTCATGTTGAAGAACCGTCTGTGATATTACTAAATTCTCAAACGGTTATTTATTGGAACCGTTTGTAATGAGAAACAACTGGTTAGTCAATTCCAATGGCCTAGTTCCTCGGGATTGATCTTTTAAAGTGGTCGAAGTTGATCTCCAACAGAATAAAGCAGAAGATATGTAATCAGGTAGGCACCCTGTTACGTATGTTTTTTTAGATAATGGAAGAGAAAACATCTCCCGGCTTCTGCATCAAGGATGCACATAGCCCACCTTGTTTCGTATGTAGTGTAACTTCACTGTCTTTGATATGTAACTTTCGATCAACAGAAGAAAGCATAAGTATCGATCGGAAGTTACACATCATAAACAGTGAAGGATCACTTGATCGGAAGTCAATTTGTTCTGTGAATTTTGTCTTATTAGAAGGGTATGGAGATGAGAACTTCAAGAAGAAATGGAAGTAAGAAAAGATGGGAAGTTTGTGAGTGATTTTTTCTTAGTTCCGCCCTTCTGATAGTTATTTATATAGGCCAACAACTTGTGGAAAGATTAAACAAATAAACACGGAAGTCCGACGGATAGGATTTATTAGAATCTACTCCTAATAAATCATTGGTAACCAAAGCATCACCGACTTTTCGGAAATTGTTTTCATAAATACAGTTGACGCTCCTTTTCCTATCTTTACAACTGAGGCTGGTGGCCTCATCACAGATGGTTTTAAATAAGAACTATCTGTGATTACACACATCACAGACGGTTTTTAAATATAACCGTCTATGATAATTCAATGTTTCAGCTCCTGCACGATGCGTCTCTTCATCTCGCACGCCGGCGTTACCATGCGTCTCTTTGTCTTGCGATCGCGTCTGTTCATCTCGTGTGCCTCGATCGGGCAGCCGTCGCCGGCCACAAGGCCGCGATCTACGTGCTCGGCCGTCTCCTCTACACAGCTAGCGAGGCACCTGACGTTAGGAAGCACTACATCAGCCAGGTTGAGGGCGAGCCGGCCGACAGCGGGTGCGAGACGGCTAAGAGGATCAACCGGGAGTGCATGGCTGGGTGTTGGCGATGCCGGAGGACGAGCACCGTTGCACGAGCACCAACTGTGGTGTGTATACATGTCTCTCTCTGTGTGTGTGTGTGTGTGTGTATATATATATATATATGTATACCAAAAGGATAGAGTTCGAATTTATCTGCTTTGGTCTGAAGTATTTTCTTCATTCCAACTATCACTGGATGTACTTTATTTCATCTGAAGTATTTCCTTCATCAACTTCTTTGGTTATACTTTGTCTGAAGTATTTTCTTCATCAACTTCCTTGGTTATACTTCATTTGCAGTATTTCCCTCATCAACTCTAGATGAGTATGTTTTGGTCTCATCTGATGTACTCCCTTCTTTCAAGATGCTGATAAGTATGTTTAGTTTTGTTTGAAGTGTTTTCCTTCTTCAAACACACCTAGGTTTGTTTACTTTCATTTGAAGTGTTTTCGTTTGTTTGAATGTCTTTTGATTTATTGGATTTCATTAGAATGCTTTCAGACGATCTTGAATTCAATCGTATTCTGCGTAGATAGAATCTGAAGCTATGAGGGAACAACAGTCCGAGACAAAACAAGAACAAGACCAGGATTATCATAACATCAAGCAAAGTGATTATCGAAACATTGAGTAAGAACAAGACCGATGTTATCAAAACCTTGGGCAAGACAATTCTCAGAATATTGAGCAAAGGCGAGTTAACACTTTGATCATGTTGCACCTACTTTTGAAATGTGATTATATTGCTTTAAATTATGAAATTGCATTGCTATGATTTATACAACTATGTTGGTCTAGCTCATAGTTAATACCTTAATGATACTTGAATACAACATTCTCATCATTGAATTTGGACACTATCCCTTTGTCACCCTAGAACTAATGGTATACATACTAGTTGATAAGTCCGTATCTAAGTGCCATGCTTAGCCCTGTTGGGAGTACGCCAAGATGGAATGAAAAGCTGGGTTGGAACCCGAGGATTTGAGTTGTCCTGGTTGGAGCCAGTGGAAAGTATTGGGTGCATACAGTCGTGGGATTTGCAAGGTGGATGTAGCTCGGGATTAGCAGACGAATACAACCTGAGAATTGGCGAGGGAATGCGTCGTGGGGCTCAAGGGTGGTGCAATATCGGGATTCAAGGGTTGGCAACCTGGGATTCAAGGGTGGTCCCGTCTGCGAAGCAGGGGATTGCGACCTAAGTTTCGCTAGGAGTGCAACCTAAGTTTCACGGTGGTGCAATGGAGAGTTGCGAGGCATTCAAATTTTAATTTCTGTGTAGGCCACGGGAATTGTCGGGTGGTTGCAGCCTTGGGATCGCTGGATGGATGTAGCCCTAGAAAGTGATATAGATTGGGTTGGAGCCCAGTGGTTGAAAATATGGGATTGGAGCCCAGTGGTTTGAAATATGGGATTAGAGCCCACTGGTTGGAAATATTGGATTGAAACCCAGAGATTTGAGATGGACTGGTAAAGGACCAGTGAGATGTACGGGATGTGACTCGAGAAAAGAACAAGGGCATTGGTTGGATGGAGGCATTCAATGGTATAAAGGTTGAAGCCTCCACTAGTACTTTACAACAAAACTTAGTTTATGAAAACTTATGTTAGTTAAAATGCTAAGTCTCAGGAATTGCTACTACATAATCTAATTCAAATTTAGCTTTGTGCAAATAAAAGAACTATGGACCTTCCTTGATTAGTCTTGCATATGTAATAATTGCATTGTATGTTAGCTCGCGAGTACGGTTGTGTACTCATGCTCGCCTTTTATATTCTTTTAGTCAGCAAGCATAAAAGAAGGTTACATGGACAAGTATGAGTATTGGTCAAGACTGAAGATCAAGAAGGCTAAGAACTAGGTCATGGGTCCTAGTCGATTGTCTGTGGGTATATCATGAGGGTTCCACGTGGTATACTTTATTCTACTTCCGCAGCTGATTTTTTAAAGGTATTTGGTCTAGTCGACCATTCTAAAAAATAAACGTCATAAGGTATATTTACGCTTTGTTTATTATTATATAATAACTTTATATTTTCATGATATGTGTTGATATCCAACGATGTAACTGTGAACACTAACTACTGATCCAGAGACTGGTACTGTGAACACAGAGGATTCCAAGATACAAATTTAGGATTCGACACATGTCACCTATGTATTTGGGATCGGCACAAATTTGTCTTCCAGCTACCGAAGTACAGACTATTCCTCACTGCCAAGTATTTGAGGATGTCTGGTGTGAGTGCAAGCAGCAGGAGGATTCATATGCAGCCTATTTGGTGTTGCGTCGACATTTTTCATCCAAAATTTGCTGTTCGCATTAGCTTGTTAATCCCTTGATCCACCTCTTCGTTCTAATATCCAAAATCATTCCATGATCATGGTCTCGTAAATCTCCAAGAAGAAGGTTTGTCTAACCGTGTCTCGTCAGACATGCACTTCCTTGAGGGTGACATGATTCTTGTCAAAGAGTGCTAATAGTATAAACTGTCTTTTCTATATTAAACTGCCAAAATTCATCTGGAGAAAAAGAAAACAAATTCATCTGGAAAAAAAAGAAGAGAAAGCAGGTCATATAGGGCATGTTTGGGACAGCTTTAGCTTCCAGCTTTCGCTTAGAAAAGCCAAAAGTCGTCCCAAACGGGGGGCTTTTCGTAGCCACTTCTGGTTACAAAGTGCGGAAGCCAGAAGCGGGAAGCCACCCACGGGGAGCTTCCCGCAACCTCCATTCCCAAATTACCCCCCAAGTTCAGGGCTAGTTACCCATCGATTGCCACTCCATAAGAGCCCCCGCCAGCCCGCCCCCTCCCCCCCGCTCAAATCCCTCCTCCCACGCCCGCCCGCCCGCCTCCTCTTCTTCCCCCAGCGCCCTCCTCCCTGGCGCACCTCCTGCTCCCAAATCCAGATCTGGATCTCTCCCGGCGCCCTCGTCCACCTCCCTCTCCTTCCCTGACTTCGTCCTCCCCTGATGCGGCGCCTCCTCTTCGGGCTCCCTTCCCTGGCACCTCCTCCTCCTACTCTGTCCTCCCTTGATGCGGCGTCTCCTCCTCGGGCTCTGTTGGACCGAAAAGGCGACTAGAGGGGGGGGTGAATAGGAGCACGCTCACTTTTTCACAAAAGATGGATTCAACACAAATGTCACTCCAATAGCTATGGAAGCTATGAAGATCAATATACCAAGACAAATGAAGACTAGTATTGAATCCAATCAAACCCCAAAGCAAAACACCCAAAAACAACCAAAACTCAAATCTCAAAGTGTTGGGCGGTCTGACCTCTCACAGGCGGTCTCGACCGGTTTGCCTAGCGGTCCGACCTCTGAATGGGCGGTCGACCGCTCTGACGGTGAACAGAAAATCAGCAAAATCACCGACAATTCAAACAAAAACGACCTAACTTTTGATCCGTAAGGCCAAACTTCACGAAATTTGAACCACACCTTCCTAAAGATATTAGGAACCTATTCCAATCAAAGATTTCAGAGATCCATGCCAAAGTTCCTATCTTTTTCAGTTTGAGCGAAGGAGGTTCAAAACCGAGCCAAATGCAAAATATGATCTAGAGACTTGCTCGTGGGTGATTGATGATCAAGATGATCCTAGATGGGTTCCCACATGTCACAGCAAGTTATATCACGGCAAGAAACCAAGCAAAAACTCGCGGATCAAAGAAAGACCCCAAATCACCAAATAGAGAGAAAAAGAGAGAATAGATTCATCTTGAGAGAAATATCTTTGGATTGATTTGATATGATATTGGTTTACACCACTCCATGAATGGAGGACAAAGACTCAATACATGAGCACGAATCAATCCAACTCTCTAGAACCCTAATCTCCACTAATCCTCTCCCTAAGCAAAACTAGGGTTTCAAACACAATGAAAGAGTTGAGGGGGCACCACCTCCCTCCTCTATTTATAGTGGAGACTTAGACCTTCTAGAAGAGTAACCCTAATGGGCTCCGTTAAGGCCCAAAACAAACGGGACACATATTCAGAATATCCCTATTTTCCTACTTTTTGAAAATTTTGAAAACCTTAAAAGGAACCATTTGGTTTTATTAATTTGCTCAAGCTTAAATTATAATTTAGAATTTCAAAAGTGGTTTAATTTGAATTAATTAAAAACTTGAACTAATTAAAGTTGGTTTAGTGAGTTTAGTTGGATTCTAATTTGGTTTTTCCTTGGCCTTATGTTAAAAATAATTAATTGCCAAAAATTAAAAGCAATAGTGAGGTGAAAATATTTTTACTAAGTTCTAAATAATTCAAGGGATTTCGTGAATTTTCCAAGAATTTTTGGACATCTTAAACTATTTTCTAAAAATCCTTTTGCTTTTCTCGTATTTCCTAAAAAGAAAAGGCTTAAAATCCTCCTCGCTTTGGGCGAATTTCTTCGCCCATCATCGTTCCCCTACCAAGGCCCCAAGACGCTCGCCTCCTCCTCACAAGATCGTCCGACGGATCGGACGGCCATACCATCTTGCCCGCCTCTCTCTCCTTCTCTCTCGACGCTGGCCCGCCAGTCATCCCCCTACCTCCGGATCGCGCCCGCCGCTCGTCCACGCCCACGCCAATCCGCCGCCTTGTTATGCCCACGCCAGCAGCCCAGCTCCTCGAATCCCGCTGCCGCTTGTCGCGTCCCCTCCTCCAAGCCGCGCCACCTCGCCCACGCCACGGCACCGCGCCATGCCCTCCCCATGTGCGTCTTGGGGCGCGCCATTAATGGCGCCACGACCTCCACGCCGTCCTCCCTTCCACCCTCCTCGCTTATTTAAGGAGCCCTGACGCCTCCCTCCTCTAGCTTCTCCCACCCACTCTCTCTCTCCCGCCTCCTTGGCCGCTTTCGAGCTTTTACGACGCCGAGCCTCCACTCTCCGCCTGCCGCCGCCATCGAGCCTCCTCCTTGCTGCCGTCGTCGCCGCACCGCTGCTGCCGAGGCAAAGCACTGGTCGCGCCTCCCTTCACGGAGGTTCTCTGAGCCGCCGCTCTTTCCCCTGCCGCCGCTGCTTTCTTCCTCACCGGCGACTTCTCGCCGCCAAGATCTCGCTGTCATCGCAAGATCGCACGCGTGCCGCCTTCTTGCCTTGCTGGTGCTTCGCCGCCGCCTGGCCACAAGGCTGTCACGGCGAAAGCCATCGGCCGAAGGCCATCGCTGAGTCCGACGTGGCCGCCACGTGGCTGCCTGTCCGCCACCTAGGCTCCACCTCCCATTTTTGCACGCGGCCGCTCTGTCAAGATGCCGCGTGGCACTCCTGCTCTAAAACCGGACCCACCCACCATACACTCTCCCTATGACAAGGGGGCCCGCTTGTCGTAAATTTTTTCTTTTTTATTTTCGGCCTGGAAACCTCCACGACGCCACTTGCAATAACTCGATTTTTCTTTAGGAAAATAATTCCAGAAATCAGGAAAATCCTTTTTCTTGATTTTATGTGTTTTCCTATCTTCTTTTGGCCATAACTTTCTCATTCGAACTCCGATTCGAGTGATTCAAATTTCTAAATTCATCTAAAATCCTTGTCTTCCTATTAGTATTTATTTAGTATTTATTTGGATTTTATTTGGAGTTGTTTTATTTATTTAGCTTTGTTCATACAGATAGGTTCCTGCTTTTGGAAGATTTCGCAGACCATTTAATCAAGCACCGCTACTCTTCAACGAAGGCAAGTCATAGACCTTTGATCATATTGAACCCATTTTTATAAAAAGTATATTGTTTGATGTAAACATGCATTGCTAATTTTATAATAAATGGTTTCGGGTTTAGTTAATTACCTAATTGTCATATGCCTCCTTGATAAATTGCAATCGACATGTATCCTTGAATGACATAAATCCTTGGACACCCTAGATGGCTAATTATTAGTTGGAAATTATTGTACTACCAACATGGGCGCGCTTTATTGCTTAGTCATGCTCTAGTAGACGTTGGTCTCGATATCATGATTCAACAAATGTTGATTTGCCCTCGCGCACATGGTTTGTGGCTTGTGTAGTAACGACCTGTGTTGTTAATATTGCGAAGTGTGGTCCTGTGTGAGACCACGACATTTGTTGTCACTTTACTAAAATTTGTGGTGCCGGACTAGGTGGTCTCGGCCGGGTTGAACCCAACATGATGAATTTGACTAAAGGAAATTATGGAACCGTGGCGGAGCCACTTTTGATAAAAGATGTTGTGCCATGACTAGGGTGGTCATTTGTCCAAAGTTGAACAAAAATGATTTATGCTCGCACGAGTGGGTGGTGGAAAGGGTGGGTGCCAGAACGCACACTTGGAATGTGGAACCGCTCTCGCCTCGAGCAACCAACTAAGGACTTAACCTTGAACCATTGATCGGGCTATTATCAGACCACCACATGTCTAGACTGGCTAGACCGGCCGACTAATTAGTAATGTTTTGGTTCATCTGCCTTGGTTGGGAACGGCACAAGAGGGGGCCCGTGAACAGTAACCCCTTAGTGGTCGAACCGAGTCAAAACAGAACTTTGTAAAAGCCTTGTCACGTACTTAGATCGCTTACCTACGGTAGTGAGCAAGGGTATCGACGACGCCAAACAAACTAGAGAATCCGTGTCTTGTGGGTAAAGCCGCATAACCTCTGCAGAGTGTAAAACTATTCAATAGCCGTGTTCCTGCTATGGACATGCCAGTGATTTCACGCAAGGGTAGAACTTTTGTCTAAAATGATGGAATGGTTTGGTCGAATCTTGTAGATGGTTGATGGTTGGGAAGTGAACAGGTGTTCACTAGCTGTTTCAAAGAAAATTGCTTACTTATGTATTAGTCTTTAAAATTGTGCTTTGCAATCTACTTATTGTATTTAATGTCAAATATTGCTTTCCGCAAATTAGCCATAAAGCTATCCTTGCTAAGCCTTGCATGAATATTACTTGCATACATTTCTCTATGACTTGTCGAGTACATTCAAAGTACTCATGGCCTTGCGCCTCTGCTTAAATCAGCAGAGGAGGGTGAACCAAAGGAACTCAGAGTTCTATGAAGGAGACTTCTTTGAAGACTATGCGAACTAGGTCACGCCCTCACTGATTGTTAGTGGGCATATTGGGTGACCTCCACCAGATGTTGTGTTTCCGCTGCAAGCTCTCTTTTGTTGCTTAGCCCTTAGTGGCGAACGTTGTAAGACTTGACCATAAGGTCCCTTTTGCTTAATATTATTAAATTGTCTGCTTCATCTTTAGTTTGGTTGTGTGGTTATGATTACACCAATGTTGTATCTGTGTGAGCTAGCTACTGATCATGGGACTAGTTCAGAATACACAAAGAGTCCTGGGGTTGCATACCCGGGGTCCCGACACATACGCACGCGTTTTAAAGCGCCGTCTTCATCTCTTGACCTAATCCGATTCACCTTGCACCATCTTTGCGCCGTGAGTTGGCAAAAGGTCGCCAAAGCGGTATTTTGGTAAAATTACCAAAATACCCCTTCTCGATCTTTTGCAAAGACCGAGTCCCATCTTCGTGAAGCACCTCCATGCTTCGCCACGTAGGTTGATCCAATGTCTCTTCATGTCGGCAAGTTCTCCCATCCGGCCCCACCGAAACCACCATGACACTTGCACCGACTTCGCCCGCTTGATTAAACCAATCGACCGAATCGTCTGTTCGGTTACCCTTGTCCATTCTGCACCACACTTGAGTTCATTGACCTCACCCAAAGATCGCCGATCGTTCGACCTCGGCTCTCCAAGCCTAGTCCCGATCATCCTCGCCATTGACCGTCGTTGACCACTAAGCAACTCGCGCAAAGAATAGACAAGCAAACGAATCCGGAACAAGTTCTTCACAACTTGACCCACGTTAGTCAAAACATGCATCATGCAACACATATGTCGTGAAACCCATGAACTTGACCTAACAGCAACCATCGCCGCCACGGCGACGATTTAAACACATCAAAACCGGTCGACCGCCACCTTGGCCGGCTCGACCGCTCCGCCGGCCGATCACAACCAAAGGCGGCCGACCGCCACCATGACTTAACCAAAATCCATCCTCGAAAACCAAAACCTCTGGAATTTTCAAACCAATAGAACTTTTGC
The DNA here is from genome assembly GCA_036346405.1 of Phyllostachys edulis. Classification (NCBI taxonomy): domain Eukaryota; kingdom Viridiplantae; phylum Streptophyta; class Magnoliopsida; order Poales; family Poaceae; genus Phyllostachys; species Phyllostachys edulis. Next base: position 107,332,922 of record CM070550.1, read on the forward strand.
CCGAAGCTCCAAAATTATGAGACCAAGTGCGTAAGCACCTTCTCACTTGCCTACACCTTCTATTTTTGGCCCACTTCAAAACCACAAGGATTACAATGGCGGGCATTTGCTCAAAAGCAAAGCGGCCCACTTGCTTGGCTCGACCGCCACTTTGGCTTGGCCTCGACCGCCAAGGACCATTTCAGAGAAACCAAGTCAAAGATGGCGGTCCGACCGCCACCATGGTCGGCCGACCGTCGAAGCTCGACAGAATCGAAACTTTGCCGAAAACACGTGATTCGACAAACCGTCAACGACATTGCCAATTGTAACATCATCCTAAAATCTCAGGCATATCCCCATGATATCCACAATCTCCCCGTGATGAACACATTGGCAATTTTCCACAAATGCAAATTTAGAGGTTTGTAAAGTAAAAACACGTCGTTTTCGCTCAAAGGCACAACTTGGTCCAAAAGCAAGAAAAGGCAAAGGAGATGACCAAGCTGGCTCCAGAATAGTATCAGCAAGTGAGATACGGCAAAAGAAAGCATGAAAGCTTCAAATTCCAAAAAGGAGTCAAAAACTCACTTAAGGTCCATATGAAAGAACAATTGTTCGATATGACCTTTGATCATTGTGAGGATCAAGAATTGCAATTCAAGTTCAGAAATAACAATAAAACCATAAGAATGCAAATAAGAAACTCCCCCTCACTATGATCTCAAATTTTCAATTTTTCTCCAAGTAACTCCCCCTTTTTCTCCCCTTTTTCAACCATCTTCTCCCCCTTTGACAATGGAGTCATCAAGGAATCACGCCTTCCTCTCATCCAGAGATGACAAATGCAGAATGAGGAAAAAGCATAAGAAGGAGCATGCATGAAATGCAATGGAGTGGCTTCAATTTTTTTTGTATTTTTCAATTGTTGAGTACAAGAAGCTTTGGAGATTACCCAAAAGAACAAGTTAGCATTTCTAAAGTTGCACAAACAACATATCAAGCCTAACAAATAGCAAGATCATGATAAGACATATATAACAAAGCTAAGCAAGAAGGCTCAATATAAAGCAATGAATTTTAGCATTTTAAGCAAAGCTTCAAATCTAGCAAGTTCATCAACAAAGGATCCTAAAATGATATCGCCATGTCAAAATGTCAACGTGAGATCCAAAAGCTAACCATGACCATATTAAGAGACAAAAGGTCCTGAATTGAATCATTTTGCTCAATTTCCTCAAAACGCCCATTTTTCAACTGTTTTCATTTGCAATGAATATTGAAGTTGACTAATGATCTAACTTAGTGACAAGATCCTGGACTAGGAGCCATCCACAAACTCATCCTAAGCTTCGACCAAAAGTTGATTAAAGGTATATCTTAGTGAAGAAGATCCTGGACTAGGAGCCATCCACAAACTCTTCCTAAGCTTCTACCAGTATGCACAAATCTTGAGGTTCATGTCACAAGACAAGTAGTCCCCATGAGATCGTCTAGATCATCAAACTATCTCCAAGTTCATGTCTTTGACATGCAGTCTCGTAAGAGTAGTTTGGCACAATTTAAGCATAAGACAATCTTGAAGTTTGATTTTTCATTTTTCACAAGAGCAGTTTTTATATTCTCAAGAACACAAGAAGCTCAAGTAATGATCAAAGCTAGATTTAAGAGCTAACAAAGCAATTTTGACAGGGCCAATGTCACAAAAGGAGCACTAATTGCACAACTAGCTAAACAATTTACAAATTGCTAATTTCTTAGTTCAGGTTGTTTTTCAAGTTCTAGCTCATACAGCAAAGACTTAGCTACACATGAGAAAGCATGATAATTCTAGCAAGTCAAAGAACTAGATATGACATTGAGCAAGAATTGAAACACTAAAGCTCCAAAGGGTAATAAGTAAAGCTTCATCAATTTTAAAAGATAAGTGAAAAGCTTATATTACAATGCATCTTTTTGGATTTTTCATATGAAATGCAATATGACACAATGAGATGCAAGAAAAGCTCATAAAGCCTAAAAAGCATAAAAAGATCAAAAAAAAAAATCAACAAGTTCAAAAAGAAATTTAAGAAAAGATCAAATGAACAAAGAAAGATCAGAAAAGATCCAACTCCCCCTCAAACCAACCCATAGGGATAAATTACCCCTAACTCACTCCTCAAGGTGGCAAACCTTGTTGGGTCTAAAGGCTTGGTGAGGATATCGCTAATCGAGCCTCGGACTCCACAAAACGCAAAGACAATATCACCCTTCTCAACGTGGTCTCTAAGGAAGTGATAGCGAATGTCTATGTGCTTGGTCCTAGAATGTTGCAATCGGGTTCTTAGCAATGTTAATAGCGAAGTGTTGTCACGTAAAAGAGGAACACTAGCAAAGGTTAACCCAAAATCCTTAAGAGTGGAGACCATCCACAAAATCGACTCAAAGAACTAGCAAAGAAGCCTACATATTCACCAATTTCAAAGAAGGATTGTGCAACAGAAGACCGCTTCCTAGATGACCAAGAGACAAGAGAAGTGCCTAAGAAATGACATGTGCCGATGTGCTCTTTCTATCTAGCCTCTGACCCATAAAATCGAATCAAAACCCCGAATGGACAAATAAGAAGAACAAGAATACCAAATGCCATATTGAAGGGTAGAGTGTAAATACCGAAAATGCGCTTAACGGCTTGGCGATGTGAAGTCCTCGGTGATGCCCAAACCTCAAGCAGAGGCGCACCGTGAAGTGGATGTCGGCCTTGAGTCCGTCAGTCTGAAGGAGCCAATCATCTTTGCGGTACTCGCGTTGATCCACGGCTTCTCCTTCCTCATCTGGATCCAGCGATCGAAGTCGCCATGGGAGTGGCGATCGGCTTGCGATCACCCATATCAAAACGCTTGAGCAAATCCTTGGTGTACTTCGCTTGATGGATGAAGATCCTTCCTTGCATTGCTTGATTTGTAGCCCCGAAAGTAATTGAGTTCTCCCATCATGCTCATCTCAAATTCCTCGGATATGGTCTCGTAAAAAGCGAAACAAGAGCATTAGAGGAACCACCAAAGATAATATCATCAACATATATCCAACAAGCAGAAGTCATTGCCATGCCTAAGAATGAAAAGAGTCTTATCAACTTTTCCCATTTCAAAATCATTCTTAAGCAAGAAGGTCTTAAGTCTATCATACCGTGCTCTAGGGGCTTGCTTAAGACCATACAAGGCTTTGGATAGCTTAAAAACATGATCGGGTGCTTGGGATTCTCAAAGCCGGGGTTGCCTAACATACACTTCCTCCTCTATAAAACCATTCAAAAAGCACTCTTAACATCCATTTGATGCAACCTAAAACCTTTAGATGCAAACAAATGCAAGCAAGATGCTAATGGCTTCTAATCTAGCAACAGAGCGAAGGTCTCATCAAAATCTAACCCCTCAACTGACTAAAGCCCCGAGCTACCAATCTAGCCTTGTTTCTAACCACGTAACCATCCTCATTTTGTTTATTTTTGAACACCCAACGGGTTTCTATAACATTATGTCCACTAGGAGGTTCTACAAGGTTCCAAACTTTATTTCTTTCAAAATTCTCTAACTCCTCATGCATGGCATTGACCCAACTAGCATCAGATGAAGCTTGTGATATATCCTTGGGTTCAAAAGAAGCTACAAATGCAGTGAGAGAAAAGACTCGGATCATGATACAGGAGCGAGTGACTCGCTCATGGAGATTACCAATCATCCGATCCGGAGGGTGTTGCTTCGAATGTGCAAAGGAGCGCTGGGGAGATAGCGTCTCCTCGACCCGCAGTATCTTCTTGATGAAGAAATCGCAACATGAGCCTCAATTGGAGGTGAAGCGATCGTGGCGAGTTACGGAGCTTGGGCAGACTTGCACAGAACATCGACAATAAAGTGAAGGAGCAAAATCAAGTTCATCCTCATCTTCTTCAACAAAAATGCTCTCTCACACCAGAAATCACGAAATATCGGATCTAGCACCAGGGCTAGTCTCATCAAAAGTAACATTGCATGTCTCCTGGACAATGTTAGTTTCAACATTAAAAACCCGAAAACCCCTCGAATGAGCAGGATAACCTAGAAATAAACCATCACAAGTTCTTGATTCAAATTTATCTAGGTTCCCTGTCTTGAGAATAAAACACTTCGATCCAAAGACTCGAAAGTGAGAGACAAAGGGTTTTCTACCAAAACGAAGCTCATACGAAGTCTTGCCCAAAGACGGTCTCAAAAGACACGGTTTGAAATATGGCAAGTCAGAGTAAATAGCTTCGCCCAAAACCTCCTCGGTGTGCTATACTCATCCAAAGATCGTTCTAGCCATCTCGACTAGAGTCCTGTTCTTCCTTTCCACAACGCCATTTTGTTGAGGGACGTGTAGAGAAGAGAACTGATGCTCAATCTGCCTTCGGCACAAAAGAGGCAAAGAAGCGTTCTTGAACTCCGTGCCATTATCATCGGATTGCTCTCAAGGCACCGGGAAGTTCAGCCAAACGAAGAACAAGGTCATGATAATGATCAAAAGCCTCATCCTTCAAAGCAAGAAAGAACACCCAAGAGTATCTCGAAAAATCACCGACTATGACAAGAATGTACCAATTTCCACCGACTGACCGAACCCTAGCAGGACCAACAGTATCCATATGAAGCAACTGTCCCGGTCCGTCACCATAACCATAGTCAATGACGGGTGTGGCGGCAACTTGCTTGCCATGCCTACAGGCGCATATACATATCCTTGATGACTTTGAGTTTAGGCAAACCTCTCATGAGATCAAGGCCGCTAACTCGTGGTCGATGATCAAAACCAATGTGCCCCAACCGTCGATGCCAAAGCCGATATCGAAGAAGATGCAATCAAACACTTAAGAGATCCAAAGAAGAGATTGAAAAATCGGCTCAAAAATTCTACCAACTCTAGAAATCCCAAAACGAGCTCACCAAAAGAATCAAGCACACGACAAGCATTCTTCTTAAAACGAGTCTCATAACCATCATCAAGAAGTCGTGAGACGTAAAGAAGATTGTACCTTAACTTAGACACAAGCGCGGCGTCCTTGAGAATGAACTTGTCGCTCACCCTAATCATTCCAGTTCCTTCAATGCGCCCTTGTGTATCATCTCCAAAGGTGATGAAGTCATCACCGCTTGACCGCGTGAAGGAGGTGAACCATCTTAAATCTCCGGTCATGTGGCGTGAACACCCGGAGTCGACGAACCATGTGTTCTTCCCCTTCCGCGCCAATCACGAAAATCAAGGAACAAAAGAGCGATGTGTCTCAACATCAAGTTAGTTAAAAGCGACTTGGGAACCCAATCTCGAGACACACGTCTCTGAAAGTAGTATGCAAAGAAGATGTGCTATCCTTGACATTATTCGCAGTTCTATTATGAGCAATGGTAACACGAACATGAGATGTATCTTGTCTAGGAACATGGTGATGAGCATGTGCAACAAATCCTAGACGGGGTTCTTCTTTTGTATGTGACCATGTCTCATAAAAGCTCTAGGTTGATTAGATGACATTCTAGCAATATTTTTCTTAGCTTTCTTCAACCTCATGTGAGAACTCAACCAAATGTCCACTCTTCTTGCAATAGGTGCAATGGTATTTTGTACCACCGGGAGAAGCACCTTTTGCCTTAAAAGAAGGTTGGACAAACCTATGATTTAAAAATAGTTTTTGCAGTTGGGTTTTAAATTCAACTAAGCCATTTTCTAAGACACAATGACATTAGGCTTGGACATATCCTCAGGCGAGTTGTATCCTAAACCTTGCTTCTTAAAAGGAGTTTTAGATTTATCTAGAATCATGTTTAACTGTTTTTCACCATTAGAGAATCTTTCTAAAGTATCCTTGAGATATGCATTCTCTTTCTCAATATTAGCACATGATTCACAAGTCTTGCCCTTAATGGCTCTAGCATGTTTCTCCTTAAGATGAGCAACTTCAAGCTTATAGGCAAGACAAGAGGCACAAGATGTAGAATCAATTGTGTCCTTAAGCTTGGCAAATTTAGCTCTAACTACTTCTAGAATATCCTTAACTTCATGTTCGCGTTCTAAGCGAAAGAGCAAAAGCTAGATTTCACATTACCGTAGCATCCAACTTGCTAGACTCTAAGCATTTTTCACATGGAGCAGATTTAACATCAATTAGCTCGGTTCTAGCATTTTCAAGTTGATGCAAAGCAATATCATGAGCAGATTGCGCTTTAGACAGCTGGAGTACAAAGCATGGCAGATGAACATTCATCAACATCTAGACTCTTAGCATTCACAATATCTAATGTTAAATTCTCGACTTGTGATTCTAGATCCTTGTTCCTAGCCATGGTGAACTTTAAAGCCTTATCTTGACTAAGCAATTGCTCATACATGTTATCACATCTAGCAGAAAGGACATCATAGGATGGAAGTACCTCATCGTTGTCATCGGCGTCGATGGAGTCGACCATGAAGCACATGCTTGGTGAAGTCCTTGGCCTTCCCTTCTTGTCTTGAGGAATCTCCTCTTCCTTGTCCTCCTCGCCTCGGAGTCCACATCGCTCATGGATTGATCTCCAAAAGCGGCAAGGATTCTGATGAGCGACCTTCATGAGCTTGGCAAGATCATACTTGGGCTTGCCCCTTTAGGCTTCTTCCAGCAAGCTTCTCATTCTTATGGTCGCCTTACCTTTCAACTTGGGCGGTTGGTCTTGATGTGATATAGCTCTCCACACTCATAGCATGTCACATGGCCACCTCTCTTCTCGCTTTTTGACATTGTTATATGCCCGTGTGACTTTCTTGACTAAAAGAGCTAAATCACCTCAGGAAGACTCTCAAACTCTTCTTCTTGAATAGCGATAAACACGCAAGAGAAAAACCGTAAGAAGACTCGGAAGAACCATCGAGTCCTTTGAGAGGATCACCACCAAAGCCATGTTATCCTTCTTAGGATTACCGCCTCTCTTGATCTCATGAGTTTTAGCTTGCTATAAAGCAGCTCCAAAGTGAGATTAGAGAGATCGACATTCTCCTCTATGGCGCTTGCCTTCATCTCCCACTCCTTGGTGTTGATTGCGCCCAAGAGGTGGGTGGCACTCTCATTGAGAGTACTCAATGTCAACAAATTTCATCCGATTGATCACCTTGTTAAAACGAGTAAAGACGCCATCGATGCTCTCACCAGACGATCTCGAATTTGTTGTACTCTCGCTTGTAGACATTCTCGACGCACTTGCTTGATCCGGGATGATCCTCATGGTAAGTTTCGAGGGTGTGCCAAATCTCATGTGCGGTCGCAAGATTGCAAATTCTATCGTACTCTTGCCTACCAAGCCCAAAGATATAGAAGGTTCTTTGCCTTGTTGTTGTTAGCCAAAAGGGTCACTGGCTTCAGCCGTGAGCAACTTCGGCAAAACGAAGCGGGCTCGAACAACCTCCCATATAGCTTGTCCTTCGCTCTCAAGGAAAACTTCGCATGCGATTCTTCCAATAGGCATAGTCGAGCCCATCAAAGACATGCGGCTTGGTCGAGTACTTATCCATCGCCAGTTCAAGGACCTAAGATCAAGATTGAACTAACCGGCTCGATACCACTTGTTGGACCGAAAAGGCGACTAGAGGGGGTGAATAGAGCACGCCACTTTTTCACAAAAGATGGATTCAACACAAATGTCACTCCAATAGCTATGGAAGCTATGAAGATCAATATATCAGTACAGCGGAAGACTAGTATTGAATCCAATCAAACCCTAAAGCAAAACACCCAAAAACAACCAAAAACTCAAATCTCAAAGTGTTGGGCGGTCGACCTCTCACAGGGCGGTCGACCGGTTTGCCTAGCGGTCCGACCTCTGGAATGGGTGGTCGACCGCTCTGACGATGAACAGAAAATCAGCAAAATCAGCCCGACAATCCAAACTAAAAACGACCTAACTTTTGATCCGTAAGGCCAAACTTCACGAAATTTGAACCACACCTTCCTAAAGATATTAGGAACCTATTCCAATCAAAGATTTCAGAGATCCATGCCAAAGTTCCTATCTTTTTCAGTTTGAGCGAAGGAGGTTCAAAAACCGAGCCAAATGCAAAATATGATCTAGAGACTTGCTCGTGGGTGATTGATGATCAAGATGATCCTAGATGGGTTCCCATATGTCACAGCAAGTTAGATCACGGCAAGAAACCAAGCAAAACTCATGGATCAAAGAAAGACCCAAAATCACCAAATAGAGAGAAAAGAGAGAATAGATTCATCTTGAGAGAAATCTCTTTGGATTGATTTGATATGGTATTGGTTTACAGCCACTCCATGAATGGAGGACAAAGACTCAATACATGAGCACGAAATCAAATCCAACTCTGAGAACCCTAATCTCCACTAATCCTCTCCCTAAGCAAAACTAGGGTTTCAAACACAATGAAAGAGTTGAGGGTGCGGCCACCTCCCTCCTCTATTTATAGTGGAGACTTAGACCTTCTAGAAGAGTAACCTAATGGGCTCCGTTAAGGCCCAAAACAAACGGGACACATACGCACGCTGCTTTTAAAGCGCCGCCTTCATCTCTTGACCTAATCCGCTTCACCTTGCACCATCTTTTGCGCCGTGAGTTGGCAAAAGGTCGCTAAAGCGGTATTTTGGTAAAATTACCAAAATACCCTTCTCGATCTTTTGCAAAGACCGAGTCCCATCTTCGTGAAGCACCTCCATGCTTCACGTGTAGGTTGATCCAACGGCTCTCTTCATGTCGGCAAGTCTCTCCATCCGGCTCCCACCGAAACCACCATGGCACTTGCACCGACCCACCGCTTTGATCAAACCCGATCGACCGAATCGCCTGGATTCGGTTACCCTTGTCCATTCTCGCACCACACTTGAGTTCATTGACCTCCCAAAGATCGCCGATCGTTCGGACCTCGGCTCTCAAGCCTAGTCCCGATCATCCTCGCCGTTGACCGTCGTTGACCACCAAGCAACCTCGCACAAAGAATAGACAAGCAAACGAATCCGGAACAAGTTCTTCACAACTTGACCCACGTTAGTCAAAACATGCATCATGCAACACATATGCCGTGAAACCCATGAACTTGACCTAACAAGCAACCATCGCCACCACGAAGACGACGAAACACATCAAAACCGGTCGACCGCCACCTTGGCGGTTTGATCTTCCTCTGCCGGTTAGACCGCCACCAAAGGCGGTCGACCGCCACCCATGACTTAACCAAAATCCATCCCGAAAACCAAAACCTACTGGAATTTTCAAACCAATAGAACTTTTGCCTGGAAGCTCCAAAAATTATGAGACCAAGTGCAGAAGCACCTTCTCACTTGCCTACACCTTCTATTTTTGGCCCAGCTTCAAAAACCACAGTGATTACAATGGCCGGTCGACCGCCAAGCAAAGCGGTCGAGGCCAGCTCCACTTGCGGTGGCGACCGCCACTTTGGCCGGTCTGACCACTAGTGACCATTTCAGAGAAACCAAGTCAAAGCATGGCCGGTCTGACCGCCACCATGGCCGGTCAGACCGCCAGAAGCCTGACAGAACTGAAACTTTGCCGAAAACACGTGATTCGACAAACCGTCAACGACATTGCCAATTGTAACATCATCCTAAGATCTCAGGCATATCCCAATGATATCCACAGGCTCCCTTCCCTGGCACCTCCTCCCCTACTCCGTCCTCCCGTGATGCGGCTCCTCCTCTTCGGGCTCCCTTCCCCGACGCCTCCTCCCCTACTCCGTCCTCCCCTGATGCAGCGCCTCCTCTTCGGGCTCCCTTCCCCAGCGCCTCCACGCCTATTACTTCCTCCCCCGATGTGGCGCCTCCTTCCCCGACTCACTCTTCCCCCCGATGTGGCGCTTCTCCTGCCCTCCCCAAGACCTCCCAGAGCTCCATCCCTCATCACTAGTCAAGGCTGACCAAACCCTAGTCAGCCTTTTTTTTCCGTTGTAATTTAATTCATTTGTAATAACTGTTTATTTTAACAATTATTTACTATAATAATTAATCATTGTAACAATTGTTTTTAACAATTATTTATTCTGTTTATTTATGTAATATTTGTTTATTGCAATAATTATCGCTAATTACGCTAATAGTGGTTTATTGCACTAATTGTGGTCAATTGTGGTATATTGTGTTAATTGTTGTCAGATGCGATCAATTGCGTTTATTACGGTAGTCGTTGTCAAATGTGATCAATTGCGTTAATTGCGGTAATCATCGTCAAATGCGATCAATTGCGCTAATTATGGTAGAATGTGATCAATTGCGCTAATTGCGGTAGTCGTCATTAATTATCGTCGTCAATTGCGGTAGTTGTCGTCAATTGTGCTAGTTGTTCATTGTCTTAAATGCCGTTAATTGTGTTTAACGTCGTTAATTGTGTTTAACGTCGTTAAATGTTGTGAATTGCGTTAAACGGCATCAAACAAGCCGTTACTATCCTTAGGAGCATTTAAGACATTTTCTATCTAAAAAGCTGTAGCCAGCCTACCTAAAAACTAGACAGCTAAACATCAAATCTCTTCAGTCCAGCCGTTTAATCCTAAAGCATAACCGAAAGCCGATTCCCAGAACAACCACAACTGTTCAAAACAGACCCATATACACATACTACCTTGGGTCGCCCTGCTACCTCGCTACAAAAGTCAATTAGGGGTTTGAGGCGCCGCGGATAAGAGCACCCTCTTCCCTCCCCTTCTTTCCCTTCGCGCCGCCACTCCCAGACACTGAGCTCTCTCGCTTTCTCCTTCTTCCCTTCGCGGCACCACCCAAAACACTCGCGTCCCCACCCACCATGGCGGCAGTGGCTGGAGGCAGAGGCGCTACACAGGCGCTGTCGCAGTGGGAGCAGGACATACAGATGATGCTCGCCGCCGACGTCCACCTGGGCACCAAGAACTGCGACTTCCAAATGGAGTGCTACGTCTTCAAGCGCCACACCGATGGTATGTACCTGCTCATGCCTTCTTGCCGTGGAGATTCCAACATGGATGGGATAGGTCGCATACTTGTATACTCGTATCGTGGTGCTAGGCTTTTTCATGCTAAGTGAAATAACCCCAAAAACCAGAATTTACAAAAAAAATTGAATCTTTTTGTTTGAATTTCAAAACTTTCCGTTTTCGGAAATCTTTCTTCCATTCCCGCTTTCCCCTTTTGGAAAATCCATTTTGCTTTCCCGGAAGCTCCTTCACCCCCGCCTGCTTTCTCTTTTCTTCTTCCCCGGACGTCACCACGCCTTCGTCACCCCGCCACTGCCTCCCTCCGTCACTGTGCCACCTCCCGCGCCAGCGCATCGCCTCCACAACCTTCTACTGCCCATGCCGCCTCCACCTCACCCCGCCCATGCCGCCGCCTCCCTCTCTCGTGGCCGCCCAAGCGAGCAAAGCCAACCACGTCGCTGCCCCTGTTGCCGCCGCCCATGCCGCTACCCACGCCGCGCCCTGCTCCCATCACCTTCCTCGTGTTGGAGATATGCCCTAGAGGCAATCATAGAGATGATGATATTTTGTTGTATCCATGATTTAATAAATGTTCCTTGAATATTACCTTTGTGTTGATTAACAAGTACGTGACTTGTTTGTGAAACTCTTTACTTGTATGGTTATTCTAAAGTTGTCCCTAGTCGGAGTTCATGTGAGGACACACGTGAATGATGGATTAGCACATGTATCGGTTGATGACCATGTTTCACGTGTCATAGACATGGAGATGTCAAACCAATAATGTGGACACATGTTTAGAACATGGGGTTGGGTGACCCAACATGAGACATAACAATTATACTTATGGTTCTCTCTACACAATGTGTACGCCTTTGTCCTTAGACACGAGATTGTCGCATGTACTTGAGATGTGAATCGACCTACTTAGGGGCTATCAAACGCTACTCCGTGAATCGGGTAGTTATAAAGGTAGCTTCGGTTTGTCATGAAGCATCTTTGTGAGGCATGGTCACGAGATGGGATTTGCCCTCTCTACCGAGAGAGATATCTCGGGCCCTCGAGTGATCGGATCGAAATGTATGGCCATGCTACTTAAGGTTAAGAGTTAACCTAGTAAGGGATTCCTGATCACAGGATCGAGAAAGAGTGGTCGACTTGGAGCTCAATCAATATCGTGAGGCAAAGGGATTGGCATGTACATAACGTTGTGATGGTTCGTCCGATATGATCTTTGTGTGCGTTTAGGAGTTGGCACGCCTTGCTAGAGGCCGCTACCAACTATTGACCAAGTATGTATACTAGCATCATGTCTAAACATACGTGAACCTATAGGGTCACACACTTAAGAAATCAAGCCTAATTCGGATTGGATCCGAATTAGATCAAGCATTGAGTCCTAATGGGCCTCTATTAGTAGAAGCCCATTGTAAGGACGCCTATAAAAGGAGGGCAAGGGCGCCGCAGTTCAATGATGAGTTTTTCGTGACATCCTCAAACCACGCCGCCACCCTCCCACGCCTAAGTCGCTTCAGCGGATCTAGTAGTCCGGCGTCGCCGCTTCCTCCCGTGCGTGTGGATACCTTTGAGGCGCCAGATCAGTAGCGTTTGGACGAACCGCAAGAGAGGAGTCAGACGTGGGGCGCCGCGACGAGGACGAGGAAGTAGTACGACTACTCGCCTCGACGTCTTGCATCAACTTAGTACGACTACTCGCCTCGACGCGTGCTACATCAATTTCGCTTTCTGCTGCGTCTAGTGGTAAGACCGTGATCTATAACTGCAGTGATCTTGGTTTACGGGTAGAATTTTTATTAATTTACGCTAGTGTAGCCTACCCGTATCCCTACACCTCGCCCTATAAAAAGCCGCCTAGAGCTCACATTCTTCCTCACCTCTCATCCCCACCACCTCCTCTTCCCTCCCATCGCCAGAGCCGGCCGAATTTGGGCGAATCGCCGCTGCCCGCTTCATCTTCTTCGGCGAGCCGACACTCAATTCGCCGCCTCTGTCCGCCCCGCCACCATTTGGAGCCATGTAAGCACCGCCACTTCCACTGGTCTCATCCCCACCCCCCAATTCCGCCAGAACTCGCCAGCGCCGCTCCTCCCTGCCGCATCCCTTCGGCCACCGCCGCCAAGCCACCTCACCCCACCTCAAACCCCACCAAGCCATCAAATGAACTCACCTTGGCCTGCTTGAGCTCCCCGCACCACCCATCGTCACCGTCGGTCACCGGAGCCGCCGGAGCGCCTCCTCCGCCGGGGCGAGCGCGCGGGCCAAATGGCCGCGCGACTCAAGCCGCTAGGGCACGAGGCCTATTTGGCCTGGCCAAGTGGGCCGCAGGCCGCATAGTAACAGGCCGGCCCATCCACTGTTCACTCGTTTTGGCCAAAAGTAACAGGGCGGCCCATCCACTATTCACTCGTTTCGGCCAAACACTGTTCAATACACAGTAGATTTCTTTACTGTTCACTCAAAAATTGAAAAACACTGTTCATGGTAAAAAAAAACAGTGAATCCTATTACTATTCACTAATCCCTGTTCAGACATGAATAGTAAAGTCATACTATTCATCGTCCGGCACTTTTTCGCCCGAAACCCTAATTTGACACTTTATACTCCTTTCGAGCGTTTTGAACCCGTGAACCCATCTCTCAACTCCGTTCAGTCCAATTAAACACCAAATAAATATCTATCCTCTCACACCACCTTCCTCTATGTTTCTTTTCTGGTTTTATTTACTTGCATGTTGTTCCCAACTCATTCCTTGTCGAGCCGGATTTTACTTGGTTTGTTTTTTATTGCATTGCTTCTCATTAAGTCACGAATTTGACAACCAGATTCCAGAAGACGTTGGACAAGACCAATATTTAGAAGATGTTGTGCAAGAAGGCAAGTCGCATTCCTTGATCATTTTGAACCCACATTTCATATATTTATTATTACTTTCATTATTTTATCTGTGCCAATTACTTTAATTATTGAAATAATACTTTTGAGTGCCATGATAATTAGATAAATCCTTTTACCCCACATACAAACCCACCCAGCACTTGTAGGCTATATTCACCTTGACAAATTCACATAAAATATTAGCTATATAAGTAGCTTTGTCACAAATATGTTTATTAATCAAAAGAGAGTATTGGCAGTTCGCCAGTGGTTTAGGTGGAGAGTTGAGCGTTGTGTCCAAGAAGTTGGACAACCCAATAGACTTGGGTTAAAAGTGAGTCATTAGTGAGATCTTGAGGTGGACAGCCACGAGCTGGTGTTGGGCCACCGTCTCACTGGATGAAAAGTAAGAACAAGAACCTTGTGCCAAGTGACCGACATAGAAAATCACTCAACCACAAACGTGGTCATTACTCCCTGGCTAAGTACACTGCTCATCCGATTAAATATCTACTGGAAAGGTAACTGCTCTTGTGTGATAGAGTAGTTATGAACTTGGTGTGACAGAGTGGGCTCAAGGGACACTCGGTAGTCTACACACAACAGTAGGTGCCACGAAGATAGGGGTGTAAGATCCATTGGGCGGTGGAGTCTCCCTAAGGTCAGATGGAGTTAAAACCTCACCGTAGAGGCGAGAAAGGTTGAGCAAAGTGAAAATGCTTTGTTATCTCAACTCGATCAAGACGCTAACGTGTTATGCGTGTCTATGTAATCGACAAGATGAGTTTGAGATATCTTGTGGGTAAAGTTGGGCAACTCTGCAGAGTGTATAATTAAAGGTATTCGAATACGTCGTGCTTCCGGTTAATGAAGCTGTGTTAATGGGTGATTCCAGTATATGAGGCATAAGTAGAGTTTTTGAGATGATAAGTTGGTTTGAGTTTGTTGAGAAACCCCTGATGTTATTATTTATTATTGTTTTACTGTTTTAAATATAAACTGCTTTAACTGCAAATTGCATCCACATATGTCTGTTAAGGTAAACCCTAACCATCCTTTGAACTCCTTGCATATAATTATTTAGTTTTTCCATGTGGCTTGTTGAGTACGGAAGTTGTAATCATTCTTGCATAATCTGCAAAATCATCTACAGAGGAAATATGGGAAAACCTCGAGGATTTTGATGAAGAAGGCTTTGGCAGGATCACCAGACGGCGGTGATCACAGTTTTTAGGTCTCGACCGCGCTCAAACGTGCCTGTGGTTTGAAGTTCTTTTGTCTTGTATTATATTAACTTTGTGCTTGGATGCCCACGTCACTATTAAGCCTTATCCTTGTGTAATAAAATGTTGTCTTTTGTTGTAATCGAAAGTTTGCTTGAGACACTGCTTATTTTGCAACTGCATATCTTGGACGGTTGTGAAGAGTTTAACGGTGTCAGAATTTAGAGGCGTTACACTAAGGCTTTCTTACTGATCTAGCTTTATCTAGGTATCCAGCTTGCCGTTGAACGCTAGAATTATCACGGCATGAGGCGCATTGTGGCAGGTTTGTACCACTAGTTAGGGGCGATCTGCTTTGGTGGTTACTTAGCAGCGTAGTTGCCTTGCAACTTGTGGCAAATAATGATTCAGTTCTTTGAGAGGGACGGTTGGATATGGATATGTGAAGTGTCCTTTCGTTGCTGTGATTCTTAGGCATCTACATCATCAATCTTGGCAAGGCATGGGAGAAGCTCCAGCTAGCGGCGAGGGTCATCGTCGCCATCGAGAACCCACATGATATCATCGTCCAGTCCGCCCGCCCCTACGGCCAGCGCGCCGTCCTCAAGTTCGCGCAGTACACCGGCGCGCAGGCCATCGCCGGAAGGCATACCCCTGGTACCTTCACCAACCAGCTGTCCAGCTCCAGACCTCCGTCAGCGAGCCCCGCCTGCTCATCCTCACTGACCCAAGGACTGACCACCAGGTGAATGAGTTGTCCTGCCTGAGTAGTAGTACACCTAGCCGTAGGTGATGCAATGTTGTTGACTGTGTTCTTGTGAATTGTACGCAGCCAATCAAGGAGTCTGCTCTGGGGAACATCCCGACGATTGCCTTCTGTGACACTGTCTCCCCCATGCGGTATGTTGATATTGGCATCCCAGCCAACAACAAGGGGAGGAACAGCATTGGCTGCCTGTTCTGGCTCTTGGCCAGGATGGTTCTGCAGATGAGGGGCACTATCCTCCCTGGGCACAAGTGGGAAGTCATGGTACATGAGCTTATTAGACCTTTCAAAATCATATTGCAAACGCATTATGTGAGATAGTTTTGTATCCTTTGCATGCTTATACGATGAGTATGCTGTTTGCAGGTTGATCTGTTTTTCTACAGAGACCCTGAGGAAGCCAAGGAGCATGAGGAGGAAGCTGCTGCGGCCCCAGAGTTTGCTGCCATCACTGATTACCCAGCAGCTGATCAATGGCCTGGCGACCGGCTGCTACTGGCGCCGAGTGGGGCACTGCTCAAGGTTTGTATTGTTATCCCCTTCTGATAAAGTTCATTATCTTGTATAAAACTAGTGCAGACCTCTGAATTTTGTATTGTGCTGCACACGCGCGCGCACACATATATATACTATTATGTAGCTAGGTGCAGAATAAGTTATTCTACGATATAGCCAGTTCCCCTGCCCTGACTGAGCCTATCCCCGCACCGAGCCGCGCGACCCGCCTGTCACCACCCGCTCGCGTCAAACCCCTGTCCGAGCGAGTCAATCCCAACATATATGGGCCACGAACCCACGATCCCCACGTTGACGTCACATGGCTAGTATTCTACGGCTAGATGAGCCGGTAAATTCTAACGAGACGTCCAGTAAATTCATTAGTATAGTAAAAGTAGCTTCATCTAGCAGTAAATTGGAATGTATGTGAAGGCAAATATAATGTTCATTTTTACTGCCGCCATCTCACAATGGTTTTTATTTTTTACGAACTTTGTTAGAATTCGCCAGTTGGGGTAGTTGCATATTTACATGTGTGGCCCGCGGCGCTTGGGCTCTCCACTCCTGTCTCTTTGTGCCTCTCTCTCCTGGGTCAATCCCAAACATATATGGGCCACGAACCCAAGACCCCCACACCGACGATGGCCTACATATGTTGGGATTGACCCCGAAGAGAGCGAGGCGCGTAGAAATAGGAACGGAGAGCTCAAGCGTTGTAGTCCACCCCTGTAAATATGCAACTACCCCAACTGACGAGTTCTAAAAAAATTCACGTGCCTCTCTCTCCCGGGTCAATCCTAACATATATAGGCCACGACCCTTGCACTGACGGAGGCTCACATATGTTGGGATTGACCCCGAAAAGAGAGAGAGATGCGTAGAGATAGGGGCAGAGAGCTCTAGCGTTGCAGCCCACCCCTCTAAATATGCCCACCCCTCTAAATGTGCAACTACCCTAACTGGCAAGTTCTAAAAATATTCATAAAAAAATAAAACCACTATTAGATGACGTTAGTAAAAATGGATACAACATTTAGTTCCATATACAATCCAATTTACTGCCAGATGAAATTGTTTTTACTGTACACGAATTTATTGGACGTCTCGTTAGAATTTACTGGCGCATCCCGCCATAACGCATATTGGCAATGTGATGTCAACGTGGGGATCGTGGGTTCGTTGCCCATATATGTTGGGATTGACTAGCTCAGACGGGGGTCTGACGTGAGCGGCGTCCGGTGGGGGACGGGCTCGGTCGGGGTGGGGTAACTGTATGTAGCGTAAAACAACTTATTCTACCCTCTACTACATAATAGTATGGCTACAAGCACACGTGAAAATCCCATTTTAGTATTCAAATGAGAACCACAACGCTGATTGTAGTTAACACTGTTTTTGCATTGTTTTGGTGGCAGCTCCAGTTGCTGCTGCTGATGGGTGGGATCAAGCAGGGGCACCTGTAGCTGTGGAAGGTGACGTTCCTCCGGTGGTGCACCCTGCTGGCTGGGACCCACCAGCGCAACCTACTGCTCAAGGCTGGGAGTAGACTAGGTTGTCACTTTGAGATGTCTTCTGCGGCTTAAGTTAAATATTTTTTCTGAGGCATGAATCAATATCTAAAATCAGATGGGGTTTTTACAGCTACGCTATGCATACCTCTATTTTAGGATTTTCTAGCTGTACTTGTTTGTCACTATTTTCGATATCTCGATGAGGGAGAGAGCTCGGGAAGATGTTGTATAAGTTATCTTTCAACTCGTTTTCCCTTTTATTTTGTCGTGCTTATAATCTAAGGTTCAATGCAATGTGATGTCTATTATATATGCAGTTGGGTTTGGTAAATCTAAGATGAATATGTAATCGTTATTTTCCGAATTCATCAAGGTTGTCCTCAGTTGTGAAATGTTTTGTCGCTTCTGGGACAAGTACACTCTCTGCAATCCCAAAACTTCTGTGCATGAATTATCCATGTCACTTTCTGTCAAGGTATTCTGCATGTTGCTACCTTCGTTGGTGTGTATCCTTCGCTTGCTTTGTCGTGGATTGTTTCACGATAAGTAATAGCCGTGCCATTGCCAGAAAGATTTGACACTTCTTGAACTTCGTAACGAAGCTGGAGTTCGGTCTGCTCCATCGACCTCCATGTTTCATGCACTGTTCAGGCCTCGCTGTTCGTGCGTTTGCTGGTTTCTTTGGGCCATTCGGTACCAAGTCCCAACCCACGGGCACCATCGTGCGATGCAAAAAAGTTTTGGCGGCGGACGGGCGGAGTCAGGGCTGTGCGCGAGCGCCTTGCTGGCTGCCCGCGAGCGAGGCCGATCCTGCGGGTGGCTGACTGGCGACTGGGCCCGTGGTGGTGCCGTCGTGCGGTCGTGAGGCTGGGCTGGGCACGCAGCAGTCAGCAGCCGTGCCCGTGGCCGTGGGGTTCTGCTTCCCACAGCGCGGTTGAACTCGATGTCCCGGTGCAACCTGGCCGCCTAGTTTGGTGCGAAGATCGAGCGCGCGTCGAGCATGTTCACCGGGCGGGCGGGAGCAGTCGGCCGGCCGGTGCGATGTTGTGACGGCAGCGCACACGAACAGCCTCGGCCGGATCCGGATCCTTTGCAGTAAATGCAGGAGACATTGTTGAGAAAACACCTCGGACTTTGCTTTTGATCGGATGGTGGACATCGCTCCTAATTCCCGCACACTTCCCGTGCATTCTGCATTGAGAGCCGTAATATAAAGGATCCCTCTCCGCACCAACAATCCGTTCGTGGGCCAATCTCTTTTTTTTTGGGCGGAGCAACAGAGCCATTCGTAGTCGGTTGGTATGAAACCAATCATGCACTGAAACTGAAATTCGATGCAATTACACAATCTCCGCGTGCACCGACCCACTACTGATCCCAAATAAGACAAAATTGGGTATATGCCACTCAAAAACACGACGTTTCGAGATATGCTACCCAGAATACTGAATTTGGATATATGTCTCTCTAAATCTTGTTGGCTTTGATATATGTCACTCTAGGATGACACTTTTGCCCCTGGCTCTTCTTAATACTAGCCCTTTACAAATGGGCCCAATTGTCATAGGCAGTGGGAGAGAGGACATAGAGAAAGGGAAAGTGAGAATCAGAGGAGAAGAGGGGAGCAAGGAGACGGCCAAGGTGGGGCTAGACGTCGGCAAGTCAGGAGACACCATAAAGTCATAAACAAGAACACTGACTTCGATGCCGACGCCGAACGGACGGTGTTGTACGTTCTGTTAGGTACGAATTTGCTTCACCCATTTCATCAATGAGTTTCGTGCTTTGTTTGCATTAATTTTGCTTGCCCTAACTACATGGAGGTCACTGTCTTGTTGTCTGGACGATAGTCACTTCACCGAAAGAACAGGGAGGACTGGGACTCAGAAATCTCAGACTTCATAACCAAGCCTTGCTCATGAAATTTGCGGCAAAACTACTTTCTAATTCTATTGATCCTTGCTTCCAATGGATAAGAACACACTATATTCAGAATGACATACTGACGCAACCTCGTCAGAGAGACACAACAATTTGAAGAACAATATCCTCGGTAGTAGAAGTAATAATGCAAATGACAAAAGTGATCATTGGCAACTGGACGCCAATGAGATGACTTCATCTTCGACTACCAACCTTGTTTACTTTCACTACTCATCCAAATTGCACAGTGTCCGATCGCAGAGTAGGGGTAATGATTGGGCAGTATCGCTGCAGCTAATTCTTTCACAGCAAGCCGCTTTAGAGTTCCAAATCCTACGAGAATTTTTATCTACCCAGCAACCGCAATCAGATACTTTGGATCAAAGGGCATCCATGGCAATCATGACTACCCCAACTACTTCAGTATTTTACAGAATCTTGTCATTTCATGGCCTCAAATGTCCAGCGATATAGTACACATGGAATCGATCAATACCACGCAAATACAGAGCCTTCCTATGGCTAGCTTTCAGAGGATGATTAAACACTAGAGAAACCATGACAGCCAAACATTGGACAAATGACCCACATTGGAATATTTGCCCTGCAATAGAAACGATTGATCATATTATTTTGCATTGCAGGTCTGCAGATAATCTTTGGAGAAAACTAGGACTCACAATGGAAGCAAACTCACCTCAGAACATGCTACAATTTATGGAACAAACACTGATAGGGGCTGAAAACTTCCGTAAAATCTGGCTAATTTGCTTTGCGGTCTGCGCTCATACACTATGGATTATGAGAAACAACCGAGTGTTTTAACATACTGATGGCACTCCAACATTACTACACCATCAAATTCAAAGCTTAATCAATCTATAGATACACTGGTTGAAACCCAAGTATCAAGATAGTCTTCGGCAGTAGAACTAGCTCTTGTCTTAACACCCCCCTCCCCATGTTGTTTTTACTCTACTTCTCTTGTAACTCATGTTGACAACCATTTCAATGCAATGGTCATAAGGTAGAGAATTTTGCACCTTCTTACGTAATTTTTTTGCTTGCCCTGTACGTAGGCGCTACGGTGGTCGTTCACTACTACAAAACATGCTATAGTAGACGCCCCATCACAAACGGTTTCTTTGGAACCGTCTGTGTTGGGTCTGTCGACCTTCTTGTTGGCGCTACCACCGCCTTTGCCGCTTCGAGGCCTATCACGAGCGGTTCTTATTTAGAACCGCTCTGTGATAGTCATTTATCACGAGCGGTTCATTAATAGAACTGTCAGGAATTATCACGACGGTTCTATTCACAAACCGTCGTGATAATCCAACCAATCACGCAGCGGTTACAATAAGAACCGTCTATGATAGTATACGAGCGGTTCGAATAAGAACCGCTCGTGATAATTAGTTATCACCGACGGTTCTAATTAAGAACCGTTTGTGATATCTCGCTCGCTCCTCTCCAAGATCGCCGCCTCTGCCGCTTGCCGCTCTAGAGGCCTCAGGTCACGAGCGGTTCTTTAATAGAACCGTTTATGAATATCACTGAGCGGTTCTATTAAAAACCGTCAGGATAGGTGTCATCACGAGCGGTTCTTAACAAGAACCGCTCTCGATTGTTAGGCGGAAAAGAAAATTTGAACATAATGGGCGGGCTGCCGAAACTCGCTTTATATAACCTCCATCTCCTCCTCTGCGGTCTCTCCTCCTCCATCTCCTCCTCTGCCATTTCTCCTCCTTTGCCATTTCTCCTCCTCACACCTTGCACCCCGGCCTCCGCCGAGCTTGTCGCCCACGGCCTCCTCCAACTCGTCCCGGCCTCATCGTCACCGGCCTCATCCGAACCATCACCCCCGGCCTCCTCCACCTCGTCCCGACCTCATCGTCACTGGCCTCCCACGACCTCGTCGCCTTCGGCCTCCTCCACTTGTCGCCTGGCCTCCCACGACCTCACTCTCTACTCCCCCTTTGCTTTGTGATGTGGATTACCGAGTTGATGCTACCGTGATGTGGGTGATGCTCTTTGTGATGTGTGTAGTTCATGTTGAGTTGTTTGGTTTGGGCAAAAATATGGATGGTAGATCGCGCACCGTTCGGTAAAATCATCATAACTTTTGCATACGAACTCCGATTGTGACGTTCTTTGGCTTGTTGGAAAGCTAACGAAAAGCTCAATCCGAAAATCCATAAGTCAAGGTCAGATTCTCTTCGCGAGGTCTCGAAAAAGTGAAAACCCCAAAAAAGGTCGTTTAGGGCCTCTAAACGGCCTCCGAAGTTTTAGCAGCCGTTTTCGGTTTTTTTTTGCCGCAGAAAAGGCTATCACATACGGTTCTAAACAAGAACCGTCTGTGAAAACTCATCATAGACGGTTCTGAATAAGAACCGTCTGTGATAATAGCCTTCACATACGGTTTTTAATGAAAACCGTCTTTGATATTCTCGGATCACAGACGATTTTTGATGAAAACCATCTGTGATAATAGCCTTCACAGACGGTTTCAACAAAAAACCGTCTGTGATAGTGCGTATCACAGACGGTTTTGAACCATCTGTGATAACTGCCTGTTATCACAGACCAACAAATATAGACGGTTCGGAAACCGTCTGTGATGACGGTTCCGAACCGTCTGTGATGAGGCTTCCTGTAGTAGTGGTTGTCGCTGCAATATTTGTGACGAATAGGTGCTGTGGTGAGTCGGCAGCCCCACTTCACTCCTCCACCGGCTCCTTTGGTGGTGGAGGAGGCGGCGATACCGGCTCCTCTGGCCTCGGCGGCTGTGAGGGCACCCCGTCGGTGGGATAATGGGATTTGTCCGTGACGTGATAGTGAAAGGAGAGGCATCGCCTCCAAGTGCACGACGATTTAGGCCGCTCCACCATAGCATTTGGCATGTATAGCCATTATAAATAATGGAATAAGTCCAGTTTACTCCCTCCAATTATTAGAAAAGTCTGGTTTACCCCCTAAACTACAAAACCAGTTATTTAACCCTCTAAATTTGCGCAATCCGGTCACTTAACCCCTCACGCCGGCTTGAATGGGTTGTTTTGCACATGTGGCCAGTTTTGTCCAACTCAGCATGTGTTTTGCACACGTGGCTACTCCCCATTTGACGAGAGGCCGCCGTCTGGCGAGGCGGACGCGGGGTCAGTGGGGCTGGACCGGATGGTGCTCAGCTTCATGGAGGACGCGGCCGTCGCACCGTCGTCGACGGCCTCAGAGCACGAGTACATCGACGCGACAGTGGAGGCGAGGATGAGGCTGATCGTGGAGGTGGACTTCCGGTCGGAGTTCGAGGTGGTGCGGTCGACCAAGGCGTACCATGCGGCACTGCAGGCATTGCCGCCGCTCTTCGTGGGGACCCCCGACCACCTCGGGCAGATCGTCGCCATCGTGGCCGAGGCTGCGCGACAGAGCCTCAAGAAGAAGGGCCTGCACTTCCCGCCCTGGCGCAAGCCCGAGTACATGCGCGCCAAGTGGCTCTCCCCCCACGTCCACTGCTCCGACAAGCCGTCGTCGCCCCCCACGCCGGTGTTGGCCACGAGCTTCTCCGGCGACTTTGAGCTACCATTAGCCCACTTGCATCCATTATTCATGCATAAGAAAAACCAACCAACATTAGGGGGAGAGAGGGAGCGGCGCCGGAGGAGGTCGAGTCGGGGAGGCGATGCCGGGGCGACGCAGCGCCGGTGGGGAGACCCAGGGGGAGAGGGAGTGTTGCCGGAGGAGGTCGAGTCGGGGAGGTGACCAGACGTGCCGGCGCAGGAGTGGCGGGAAACCACGGGACCGAGCCAAGGGCGGTGCACCACAGGGGCCGGAGGCGCGATGGCGCAGGGGCCCGGAGCGGCGGCCGGAGGTGGCTCTGGGCCGAGCCAGGAGCAAAGGGGCAGCACGAAGAATGGAGAAGAAGGGAGAGATGAGGTAGAAAGGGGAGGTGAGGAGATGAAAGGAAATGGGGAGAAGAAGAACTAGCAGGAGTGTGTCGGCCGAGTGAGTGTTAGGGAGAGAATTTGTTTATAGTTATTTTTAAAGAAGGGTATTTTTAAATCCGGCCACATGTATAAAATGTGCAAAACCGCTACTTTAAACCGGCCTGAGGGGTGTAGTGACCGGATTTCACAAGTTTAGGGGGTTAAATAATCGGTTTTATAGTAAAAGTTTTAAAAACCTCCTATTCACCCCCCTCTAGTCGGTTATCCTTGATCCTACACCCTACGGCCTAGCCCTTCCGCGTGCCCCTTTGTTGCGCCCGCCGCCGGCTTGGTCCCCTGGCGCCGCCGGCCCGGATGCTGGCCCGACTTGGTGGCCCGACCCGACTCGCCCTCTAGTGTCGCCGGGCTCGGCCCCACCTCCGGATCCTCTCCATGGATTATTGCTTTTCCCCTCTTCCTGATGATTTGGCTTTCATGCTTTGCTTGATTGTGTTTTACCTTTTTATATGTGTTGGTGTTGCTTTGTGCTCATATAGGGAGAATGCACAGGAGGTGGTTATTGTGGCTTGCTATGGCGGGATGCGACCGTGGTAATACTACTCCCTATCACCTATCCCTCTCTGCCCCCCCCCCCCCCTCCTCTGTGATGTGAACTAGTAGATTCTCTGAGAGCTATTGCTACATGGGTTAGTGTATATGGGTATTTTGGATGTGCAATGAAATGGATGAATGTAGCCGGTTGGCTCAAAATGATGTGTTCCTGATTGAGCATAACAATGGTGGGGGAAAAGGTGGGCTACCTTGTCGGTTCGGCTAGAGATGGGCTCGATCATCATCTGTCTTCTAGAGTTGTGACCTCCAGTGTTTGCTTCTCCTCCTTGTGCCGGCTTGAACGCCCTTGGCCCTGCTTGTGGTTGGCTTCGGTTCAAGGGAGGTGCTAGCTTTGTTCTTTGCTCTTGGCCTCTAATGAGCTTGCTTGTTTTGAGGGAGCTCAGTGTGGCTTTGCTCCTTCGGATGAGAAGAAATGGGATGGCTTTGTGTGTGTGTGTGCTCTCGGCTGGGGAAGAAGAAATGGTGTTGGGATTGACTTTGAGAGGCTCTGACTTGCTTTGTGCTGGCTGTGAAATGAGAAACGGTTTTTATGGGAGGAGGCTTCGGCTGCCTTATTCTTGGCCTGTGCAAGATATTTTGCCTTCCTTGCCCTTATCCATTTCTCCCTACTGTGGGCTATTGGCTTAAGGATCTTTGGTCCATGGAGGACTGCCTGCACTATTCTTTGGCTCTTCAACTGTGGATAATAAGACGGTAAAACGGAAAGTGGGTGTTGGACTAAGTAAAAGGGAATGGGCCAATTGTTCAATAGGTTGGTGATATATAGATAGGATTGCAAGGAGGGCTTTGGCAACATGAGATGCAAGATTTTTATTTTAATCTTTTGTACTTTAAGCTTGTAAATTATATTATGGTCCGATGTCAATAATTCTTGTGATTAATTCAGCGATTGGATTATTGTTTTATTCAGCTTGTAAAGAATCTTTGTAAACGACTCCGATGTTAAACGATGATTTATTCTTGTTGTAAAAATTCATGATGTCATTTGTGTTGTTTACTTCTTGACGATAAAACTTGTAAGAAAATTTATAGCGATGTGTTTCCTATTAATCTGAGCTTCGTTTCATTCTTGTGAAAGAAATTTTATTTTACTGCTAAATATCGCTTAGCGATTTTTAGATTAATTTAATCTCTCAGGTTCTCAAATAATCGAATCCTGCACCCAACCTTGGCAGCCAGCAAGCATGCACCGGAATATCACGTTTAATTAAGCTTTCCTGTCTGATTAACCGTGCCGATGCGATGTTCTACCATGCCTGCCATTTTTTTTTATCATTACGCGTCCTTGGCATGTAGATGCGGCTTGTCCTCGAGCTTTTCCTTTGCTCTAGCTAGCCTCTAGCTGTGAAACTTTCTGCCTCGGCAAAAATCGCTACAGAGATATCACCTCGACAAAAATCTTAGCACTGCAAGCAGCAAAGCATGCCTCGTTAGCCAGCCACCCATTGAGCAAAGGCGGTCAGAAACTCAGAATAGTCGCGAGTGTTCTGAGAGTTGGCTGCCTGCTCGAGCGTGAGATAGATCTGTGCTCTCTTTTCTTTTTGACAGTACGACACACTTGAGTGCGTCCTTAGTACCTGTCAAAAGATCTGTGCTCCTCTTCACCCCACCTCACGACCGCACGGCCGGTTAATTTCGTGAGCCGAGCGCCGATGATCGCGTGCGCGCCGCTCGACCCGCGCGCCCACAGCATGAATTTGTGGCCTCTGATTGCCACCAGCCGTGCCGTGCCGTCGTGCGTCCATCCCCACGGCACGGCCGCTGATAGTAGACGAGACGATTGAGGAGCACGCTAAAGGTTGAAACGAAGGGAAACTGGAGCCGCCGAAAGCCGATGTAACAAATATGTATACTTCTGTATGTACCCATATTTACAGGAGCAGTGTCTTTCTTTTTCTTCTTCTTTTCTGTCGCGAGATCTTTTTGATATTTTCCTAAGGAGAAATAGAGATAAACCGTCTAACTAGGCTAACCCTTGAAAGAATCAAGATAAGACATATTTCACCTATTTATTACCTGTACTATGGTCAATTCTCCTTCACCATAGTAATTGAATCACGTACCCAACCCAACCGAGCCAGCATCCTTTCGTTCCTCTGAACATCACGCTCAAGCGTTCCGCTGATCAACCATGCCGATGCTTCTTCCATCGCTGTCATCGTCTTTTCGATTACGCGTCCTGTGCATGCAGATTCGCCTTGCCCTCTAGCTTTTCCTTCGCTCTAGCTGTCAAACTTCCTGTCGCGGCAAAAAAATGTTTACAGAGATGTCACCAGGACAAAATTTTAGCACTAGTAGCAAAGCATGCCTCCATTAGCCACCCATTGGGCAAAGCGGTCAGAATAGTCGCGAACGTCTGACAGTTGGCTGCTCGAGCGTGACAGATCTGTGTCATCCCTTCCCTGCTAAGAAGGAAAAAAGAGTTCCAATATCGATGAATATATATGTGAGTAGAAACCTGAACATGAGAATGCAGCACTAGATTAAATCTGAAAGACGTAAAAATCCGATTCGACGGAAAAACAATGTCATAGTACGTTAGAGTGGCATATATCATAAAACCCCGTTGGCATGTTGACCTAAATAAACTTAGGGAGAAGTTTAGAAAAATAAGCTGACCTCATCAGTGTGCCCTTGTTCACTGTATGACGTAGCTGATTCAACACTGACAACATCCATAGGTGAATTGATGAGCGATGACCTGTGAATGAGTTTGAAACACCTTGTTAATGTCAAGGGTAGCCTAAATTTCGTAACTCAAGTTGACACATCAAGGGGATGAGAATGTAACGAATGCGGCATGATATGCAAATTAATCGCAGTATATGTTACCTCTCAAAAAATTCCTCGTCACAAGAATTTCCTGAAGATGACAACAAATCAAGATCGAGAAAATTTGAAGAATGCAACTCTGGGTAACCTAATATTTTCAAATAATTCTGCCGCTCTTCCGAAATGGAGTGTCTTGCAGGCATTGTTCTATGGTTTGTACTGAAAATCAAAAGATGCTGTTAGGTCATATTACATTCATGGACAAGCTGAAGTTTTCCAAAGGCCAATTTCGAACAAGGATTAACGCACCTGGAGCATGGGTTAGGTTCACACATGGAGATCTCTGGTGCAGAATCAGAAGGCCCTCTAATGCCATCCAGCTGTTGCACTGGGAGCAATTCTGAGCTTGCAATGTTATTTTCTCCAACTTTACGGTCAGATACAGGTACAGTGTTTTCGCATAGAATATTACCATCCGACAGCGACCTCTTTATGAATGATCTGCTGATATGACATTTGTCGATTACTAAAGTAGACATGGCAACTGAACAGTTTGAGGAACCAATATAACAAAGTACAATCGACAGAACCACTGATTGAGTCTAGACGGCTTGAGTAAGTATCATTATGTAAGCAATTAACACCAAGGCAAAGCTAATCAACATATCATATTCTATCAAAAGATCACCTGGCATTTAACCTCAGTTGGAACATCAGAACCTAAGTTTTCTGTAATGAGTGAAACAGGTAAAGAATATCTAATTTTTGTTGCTCTAACCTCTCACAGCCCGATGAATTTGCAGTTCCAAAACAAGTTCTAGTATTCCTTGATTAATACATTCCCTTATTCTGTCAAAGACCATTTTCATGAAACAAGCAATGCTATTTTCGCAGCGAGAGCAAAACGAAATGGTGACACCTTTTGCAAGTATTACATGGACTTGGAAGTGAGAACACAGTGATCACTGATTAGTTTTACTTTGATATTCCATCTTATTCATGTCAGGTAGAATATCCAAATAAAAGTTAAGTTTGTATTAAATATTAGAGACCAGCTTTTCAAGCAATATTTCTTAATGGAAGAGTTGACTTCAGTACCTTCCAGTTTCTTGATTTGAAGTTCCTTGCCTTCCAATGTTGTAATGCTGATCCGAGTCCAACTTCCACAGTGCAGGTTTGCCATTTTGGGGTTGGAAATGACCCAAGAACCTGTAATGTTTTAAAGACAGATAAACCTTTTTGTGGTAATATACAAGACCAATAACAATATTTTCCATTGGTTGTCATTCATACAGAATGATATTTCACAAACATGAAGAAGCTTACACATTTATAGCATCCTGCTTCTCAGGATCCGTGTAGGCATTATTGTAGTAACGTTGAAGAGTCCGAAGGAACTCCTGGGATTGTGTTGCTGCCTTCCATTGGCCTCTTTGTTCACAGAAGATCTGTGGCATATGCGAATAATATGGAGAACTTATACTGATATTAAAAAAACAGTTTGGACTTTGAAAGAAAATGTGTTTATGACTATTGACTTTACTGTCTAGCAAGAAGATTCAAATCATTTTGAAAGAAACAAAATTCAGCATTAGTAACTACAGATATGACCAAGGAAAAAAAACACCGTTTACCAGAAAAACCGGTGGGTACCGGGAGGTCCGGGAGAAAAAAACCGGCCAGAAATTTTTAAATTTAAATTTATGACTGCATAATGCACTTCCTAGGTTGATTTAGGCTTTTTTTGTGCTAGATTACGTATTGTATGAGCTAAATATGCTTGAATTATTGTACTCCCAAGTCCCAATTTAAATTGCAGTTTTCGAATTTCAACCGTTCCGGTTTTTCCGGGTTTTGAAGCAGGTTTTCCGTTTTTTGGGCGGTAATTGTTCCGGTAACCAGTTTTTAAAATTCCCAATTCAAATTTCAGTTTTCAAATTTCAACCAGTTTTTCCCCGATTTTTCCGATAACCGGCTGGTTACCGTTACAGGCCGCCGGCCGGTTTTTCCTCTGGTTCCGGGACTTCTATCCTTGGATATGACAGAGGCCATAAATGGCAGCCTACTACGATCAGTCCAAAATGCTTGTTGTTTTAGTCACAAATACTCTGCAAACACTTGTTGATTTACATTTTCTACATAATTCATAAAATAAACTTTATATTTAACATGCTTGGGTAGCTATAGATGTCCTCACCCTAATAACAACCTTCATTTTTTCACTTGTTTCCAAAGGGCAAATCTACATGTACCAATTAATTTAGGAGAAGTTCATTTCTCATAGGAGATCTGTGAGAGAAAATGTGTCATGTTTTGGTAGAAGTTGCCTTGGTATGTGCGATCTTGGCTAAAATTGTGCTTTGATAATAACAAACTTTCTGAATTCTATATTCAGGTGACAAGTTGCCTTAATGTGCTTTTGACTTAAACATGAAGCTACAGAATAATAGGGAGAGGGAGAGAAATGTCTCAAATAATAGGAAAAAGTAGAGGATGATGCAAGAAAAATTAAAACTACTGCAAATGGGGTATAGAACAAATTAAAACAGTTGTACAATCTTTTTTCTCGAGAACGCGCAACAGTTGTACAATCTTTCAGAGTACTCATATAAAGAGTAGTAGTGAGCAGCAGAACCACCATATCAGAGTACTCATATAACAAGAGACCTACCTTGTTGTGAGCAGCAGAACCACCATATTGAATAGCTAATGTATCACCCATCCTTTCATAGAAATCCATCAGATCATCGGACAAAGGAGCATGCAATTCAATTTTAGGTGCTTCAACGAGCCGCAGCACATGAAGTTGACGCTCTAAAGCAGCTAAGCCATACGCAAATTGTGCGACATTTGTGCGGTCCAAGCAGTCTATGCAGTTTGTCCTGAGGACACCCTTTTGTAATAAAACAGGTACCAGCTTAGTTGCGCATAAATCTTGATCCTCGTTAGATTTGGCAACAGCTCCTCCACTGTAAAACGTGTAACAAATGGCCATTAGTACTGCTAATTGACCTCATAGGAATAAGACCAGATAAGAGCAGCTACTCCTTGTCCAAAAATTGACATTTTTTAAAACTTTGTGTGATCTTGGCTTGGACCAATCCAGATATGTAACAAAATCATATATCACGAAAGAAGATTTTACAACAAATGACATCGGATAGTTTTTCTTGTGGCCAATCCATATAAACATAAAAGATATATGATCAAATTTAGAAAAGATTGTATAAAAATGGCATGTTCTTTTGGACTGGAGGGAGTAATTTCCTGTGTTTGCTATGTATAACTTATGGATTCTTAAGGGAAGGTATTCTTAGTAAACTTCAGAATAGTTCCAAAGTAGGTATGAAAGTTACCTTGAAACATCCTCAGGTTTTGATGATGATGTTATCTCACAATGGAGGAAGTCGGTTAGGTCCAACACATCTGATGCTACCTTGTTCAACAGTGCAAGCACGTTGGTGTCTTTCCTGCAAATAGCATGTAGGACTTAACATTGTAGGAACTTCACAACATAACCAACTTGAATGGCAGGGGCAAGCTTAGAAGATTCTCTTGGAATACAACAGATTACCTTCGAGAAAGCTTACTCAGATCCATGTGTAAAAACTTTAGACGTTTGTCATCTGACAACCCCTTATTTATGTAATGGATAGCCTTTGCAAATTCCGCGCGGAGAAAAGATTCACGAGGCTTCTTCTCACGAGTCTGATAAATATACACATAATCCAAAAGGAATATTCAGAATTTCAGATTGGTAACAAAGAGCAAAAGGGTATCAAGTTGACGATTAACTTGATAGATATGTAAGTCAGTTCTGATATAAATGGAACACACATCATTCATGTCAAAGTACAAACAACATTTATGTTACACACTTACGCTGACCTTGATTAAGTTTAAGATGATTATCGGGTTGCCATATCTAAGTGCAAGGTTCTCAAAATGAAGGCGGGTCGCCTTGTAGTCCACATCCGGTTTTACTGCAGGTAGCAAGGTGATTGCATTATCAGAGAAGACCATCTACAGATAGACAAATTCATGAAAGACTAACAGTACAGGACTTACATATGATATCTGGTCTAATATTAAGTCTTGAAGTTTCCTGAAACCAGACAAGAGGTATCGATCCTCTATGTTGTACAACAGAAGCTATCTCACGTGGGATTTCATCAGGTGTGTCTTCAAAAACAATCTGTTCGGTCTCAACATCATTGGCAACCCTACCCTTTTCATTAACACCTCGTTTCAAGAATCTATATTTCAAAATGATAAAAGAAATAGATGCTGTGAGATCAGTATAAGATTTACTATTTCTATCCAAATTAGGCCATTAAACCTAAGGGTAATACAAACCTGGTTCCAGCAAAATGACGCGAGCGCCTAGCTATGAGTGTCAACCAGAAATCTTTCCCAGATACGGACAGCTTCGTCTGAATGCACCAAAATATGTCTATTAACTTGTCTTCGTATAGTACTTGAACATGAAACACACTACTAGCATAAAAAAATGTAAACCGAATAGCAACAAGAAGTTCTCAGTTCTTAGATACATTCAGAAATGTCAATTATACACGGTGTAATTCACAGGATTTGCACTAGGATGAAGGGACGTTGCTCATGCTCAATGCTTACTAGCTAACAGACATTTAAAATAGGTATAAATAGCAATGCAATTTCATAGCTTAGCATTAGCATGTTAAGACTGTACAATATTACTAAGTCCTAGCAACACAATAATGATGGACAAAAAAATAACTGAACAAAAGCATTAACAGTCTGCTGAGACTTACGAGCAAATGTTTTGACTCGGGAAAGCCTCGAGCAGCTCTAACTGAAAAATGTCAGCAGGTTATACAAAGCCATGCCTTTGCAAACCCTTTATTTCAAGCTTTCACTACGTGTCAGGTCATGAAACGTGGAGTAAAACGCATAAGTTAGTGGGATGGCATTGAGTTAGCACGACTGCAGCCCTACTTGTGGTCTTCGGTGATTAATAAACGATACTGGTGATATGCATAAGCTCATTAATTAGAAATGACAAGGAGGATAAACGGAATGCAGTACTAAAAGAGTTAGTATGTTGCATAAGAATATACCTGTTTAAAAAATCCATGAATTAAGGCAACCGTCCAATTGGTATTCTTGAGATGGTTCCGAATTGCTCGTGTCAGAAACTCATTCCATACGAACATTGTTTCATAAGCAACCTGCTCGGTATTCTTGTCGGTTATGTTCTTCTGAAGGCTGCGCATTATGTTGTAAGAGTAGCTGAAGAAGAAGTCCTTCGAGAGATCGACCGAGCAAAGGAGCCGTTTATATCTACAAAAAGTGAGGAATAAAAACATAAATCTCTGCAGACAATAAAAATGAGAAAAACACTTGCAAGGATATATTTGTAGTAGATTTAGAATTTTAATAAGTAGAATACAAATGAAGCAAAGAAATTCGAAACATTTCTATATACCTCTGACCATATGAACACCATACACAAAGTTCAGAACTGCAAGAATTGCCATGATGTACTGACCACATGAGTTGGATGCATATTGTTATCAATAAGCAATTTTTATACTTATAGGCAAAGACACATTAAATGCATACACAAAACAAATATTACTATCTCCCTGTACAATTGGACCACATGGAATTGCCCATGTTTAACTAAAAACGTGAATACATGAAGAAAAACTTATCTGAAAATATGCAAATTGTCATAAAATAGTGCAAATAAGATAATAATGTACATCATCGCCGAAAATGCACACTGTCTCATCACAATGTAGCAACAAAATGAGCTGAATATTTGGAAAAGGAAGGGGCCTACAATAAGATAAATGAATAACAAAAACTATAACATGTCCAAATACAAAAGTACGCAAGCTGGCAATTTTGATATTGTTAGGAACCAGCGATGAAATTACAACAGGTAATACACAATATTTACATGTTGAAAAAAAACGAAAGACCTGTTCTCATCCCTAGAATATGCCACGTTGGGCCAGACTATAGGACTTGGAATTGCGATCAATTCACTCTTGCCAATAGAATAAATATCATGGCCACAGATTGTGCCGACTTTCCTTCTCCTGGTAATTAGAACCATGTAATAAGGACCAAGAAACTTTACAAAACCTGCAGAAGCAAAGATGAAGTAAATGTTATAATTTGAACTGCTACAAAGTTGTGATTGATACACTCTGGGAATCTCAGCTCGTGTTGAATTACCAACTATTCCATAGCATTTTGTGACAAATTTCAGCCCACCAGTCAACCTATTCCCCTCGTGAATCCGCAAAAGCAGCTCTTGGCATTCTTTCTCCGTGTAACTAGTAGGATCTTCCTCAATGCCCAGCTCAGTAGACTCCAACCGGTCAATCTTTAGCACCCTCCAGAGAGTCCTGCTCTTGTCTCTTCCGATAAGATAAAATTTCTACACCAAAAAAGCACAAGATCATTAAGTACAATAAAAATTGAACAATAAATAAAATGCATCAGAACTTACGACACCAAACCTCATTTCCAATAAATCAATGGAACAGTGCAAGAGGAGCAACAATTAAACAACTCCTATTGTCTATTGTACCAATAGTGAAATCATGATTTCTGATTCACAAAGCTAACTATCCTCCAAATTTGGATAATACTTATGCATTTGCATAACGTCAGCTGAAACCTTGTATTTTGGCACACTAGCAAAGCGGAAGGCAACCACACATTAGAAGCCAAACAACACCACAGTACAGCATCGTTAAACAAGATCATGCAGCATATATTTAATCTGCCTGAAACAATTGCAGGGAAGTAGCATAAAGGAATGGCCTTTTTCTTTTCCTACTCACTTCCTCCCCTGCAAAAGAAACAAAAAGAAGGATCCTTCCTCACCTTTTTGCAGCCTTTTACCCTTTCCTATAACAAAATTCAACCGAACCAATCATAAAGGAGATCCCTCACACAGCGCAAGCATTAAATCACTCAAGAATCCAATCAACCATAAACAAACACAAACACACCCATAACCCATTGTAAGAAGGTCAAACACAGGATGCTTAATGAAACAAAGATCGCCATGTTTAAGGAACCTACGAGCCGATGCAAACCAAACCAAATCAAGCGACTTAGCAAGCAAAATTTGCAAGAGATCCCTACCGATCTGGTCTCGTAGAGCCGGAACTTCTGAAGGAATTTGCCGCCCGTCATAGCCTCCATCGGATCAGATCAACAAACAAAACACAAGAGCGCCGCGAATCCAAGCCACGAAATTCAGAAAAAAAAAAAACCAAACCCTCTGCGCAGTTCAACTCCTCGTCGGCTGCTTCAAGTAGAGCATCTTGCTCGCGCGCACAAATGCTCCAGGAAAATAATCCAACCAAAGCTCCCACCTTTCGGTTCAAGAACGGACCAGCGACCCCAAGACGGCAACAAACGGATCGAAATCGATCTAATTCACGCCTCAGCACCGAGAAACCTCCAGAAAGGCCGCACCTTTGGATCTGCACAAGATGCAGGACCCGGAAAATGGAAAGAAACCGATGCAAAATCAGCGGCTTGACAGCAAGAGAACGGGATTCCGGGTGCGGTGAAACAGGGCAATTCTACGCAAACAACGCGAGCTTTGGCCGCCCCCGCGGGAGAGATGGGTCATAAATAGGAGGGGACTAAATTTCAGGGGTGAAAAAGGATGGATTTTTCTGAGGGGACGCGAGGGAGGAAGAGGGGGAAGCCGAGAGCCACAGGAAGGCAGGAAGCTGGCGACAACGGCGTCGTCCACAAAAACACCACGCAACGCATGAGAGGCGAGAGCCGCGAGAGTGGCAGGGCGCAAATAGCAAATACGGGTAATCATTGCAGCAAACAGTATCTTTCTTAGGCGGCTTTATGGACTACTTTAAAAAAAAGTAGAGAAGAAATTGGGTTTTGTTTTGTCCAAGAGCAAACTGGTAAATGCCTTCTTTTGGAGTAACGACGAAGTAACCGTGAAGCATAGTAGAAAGTCAATGTAGTATTAGCTGTAATCAAGGGCTAATGACGTTACAACACGTTTTCTCCGCGTCTTTTTTTAACGATCTAGTGAGGGGATTAACAAATTTCTGAAACAACTTCCTCAAAAAAAAAATCTGAAGCAAAAAAATAGTTATTTGTTTTTAGCAAAATCTAAGTAGTGTGTGCACACTATTTAGTCTTAACATGCGGGCGCGACGGTGGGTTAGGGTTCATGGGGGGTTAGAGAGGGGTTCACTAGAACCTGGGCTATAAAGGAGGGGTGGGTGGCGTCGGCCCGGTGGTGGTAGGCTGCAGTGGTGCCACTGGCCGTGGGCTCAGAGGAGGGCGATGGGTGGCGGCGGAGGGTGGCACGACGACGACGGCGTGGACGAGTTAGGTTGGGTTGGGGCTACGGCAACATCGAGCGGGGAGTGGATTCGGTGCGGCTAGGTGTCGCCGGGCGTGGGAGGTGGCGGCGGTGCCAGGGGCGTCGATGGGAAGCAGGCCGCTAGGTGGGGGTAGCTGCTGAGGGGGAACCGGGGGTGGAGAAGACAATTGGCGAGGCGGCGTGGTACCAAGGCGGAAGAGGAGTTGGGTACTCTGTATGACAAAACAGTGAGTGCGCAATGGTCAGTTGCGTCCTTTTCTGTCCATCACGATTCACGAATGTCAATGAGCAGATGCTTAGGCTGGATGTCAACTACCGGGGGCCATAGGAAAGGTTTTTAGGTCTAGTGCAAACATCCCATATGGAATTCTTAATGCAATACTCATGGAGAACAAGCGTTTAAGCTTGGTGCGATTTTCTGATAGGTGGGGAATAAAAAAGGAGCAAAAACTTAAAGCTAATTTCAGCATAATTAACTGGCCAAATTGCACCTATTGCAATGGAACATTACTGCATCAATTTTCTTAGTTGAGTAAGTATATGCTGTATTTTCACTCGGAAGAGTGCTATATGTAAGTTTTCATTGTTAGTACAGTTTACAATGGATCGTCCAACTTACAAACGAAGTCTTGTTTCCTTTAGATGTGTGGAGTCGATTGCATCACCGGTCTATTATTCTCCAGGACCACTACAGATCATTTTATCACTCAGCTTAAAAAACTGCAGCATATGTGTTCAAGAAAACAACCATCTAGAATAGCCTACCAAATTTTTTTTAAGACTCGTCTACCAAATTAATTGGGAAGTACAAGCAGACTTTTCAATTTGGATCAAAATCTTATCCATTCAATCGATCGAGGACTCATGATACGTAGACCTTTAGCATAGTACTTATCGCATATTAACTAGCACATCAACATCGCTGTGTATGCATGATCTAAGCCAACTTTTTTTACGTGGTTACTTTTAACCTCTTCTCTGCTGGATTTTTGACAGGTGTTGCATGCAGAACATCCTGTACGCATCGGAGGCACGAGCTGCTAATTTCGTACATGCGTTTGTGAGAGCCTTTTTTTACGCCTCTTCTCATCCGCCGAATTGAATCTACAGCATCTTTTGACCTCTTTTTTTGGGGGAGAATTCATTATTTGCCCTCCTTTATATCTATTTTCAGAATTTACACTCCTTCCCAATCTAATACATTTTTTGCCATCTTCTTTGTCTATTTCTTCAGATTTTGTCCTCTTTGCATTATTTTATTATTATATGTCTGTTTTCCCATTACATGCCATACGAAATTACTCTCTTGCCCTCAGTCCCGTTCCCGTCGCACGCACGATGAATTCCCCCTTCAACCTTTCCATTGTTGCACTCCTCCGTGCAAGCGGTCTGCGTCGGCGCCACTGGCGCCCGGGGCAACAAGAAGTAAAATTGAACCAAGAAACCAACGGAAGAAAACAAGAACTGGCCACAAGCAGCAACGCGACGCGATGCAACCCACAAAGAGGCAAAGGGAGGTGTGCAGCGGGAAGTAGTGCCGGAACTCATCCTCCGTCAGACTGGAGGGCAGCCCGCCCACGAAGATCTTCTTAGTCCGAGCGCCACCCACATTCCCACCGCCCACCACCGCCTCCGCCGGCGGCATGCCTCCCCACGCTAGGGTTCGCCACCTTCGCGGCCTACTTCTCCTCTCGTGAGAGCGCCCGCTTCACATCGACCTGAGACAAAACAACACAACAAAGATGCCCGCACTTGAGAGATAATCCTCGTCGCGCGCGACGCTTCCCACCCAGCGGCGACGGTAGATCGAACGCCACCGGCGAATATCCCGCTAGGGTTCGGGTGGGGTGTGGACAAACGACGAAGGAGGGAGGGTCGGTACCGTCGCGCCATCGAGGTGTGGGGTGCTTGGGCCCTTGACGTCGGCAATGGCGGTCGGTGAAGATGACGGCCGGCCACGAGGCGGCCGTAAGCTTGTCACGCATGACGGCGGCCTGGGAGAGCTCACCGTAGGCGGAGAAGTGCTCGCTCAACTTCTCCTCTGTCGTCTCCCAGGAGATGCCGCCGATGAAGAGTTTGCCCTGGTCTGACTCCATCTTCGCCTCCGCGCTCGGATTCTCTCGCGCTCGCGTGCGGGAGGGGGTGGGATTGGGGATTTCGGCTACGAGGTGGAGAGACCGAGGGCACCAAAGACATTTCGCGTGCCTTGTAATAGCAAAATGGCCAGATATTAATAAAATAATGTAAAGAGGGCAAATAACGAAGGAACTGACTAACTGAGGGGCAAAAAATACATTACGTCGGGAATGGGGGTATATTCTAAATACGCATCTAAGCTGAGGGCAAATAATGAATTCCCCTTTTTTTGGAAAGGAAATTCTCTGGGGGAGGGCCTCACCATGATGGGTGAGGGCCTCCCCCAAGGCCGATCCCCCATAGAATTTTTTTCCCTTTTTTGGGGGCACTTTGTTTGTTGCATCTGTGAGAGCACTTTTGCATATTGTGTTCGTTTTTTACGTTCTTGTACTCATTGGAAAGCTAACGATGAGGCGCATCCAAAAAAATGACTAGCGTAAAAGTGCTAGTTGCCCTCCAGGGCTCCAAAATCGGTCATCTTTGGCCCCGAATTCGCATCGCAAGTTTTCAGCTTTTGTTTTTGCCGTTTCTTTCGGTCTTCTCTTCGAAATTTGGTGTTCGCCTCAACTCCAAAGTTATAGATCTCGTTGAAACCTTCCCAAAGAGTATATATAATACATATAAAATTTTGCCTTTTCATCTCTTCAGACTAGCTGTTGTTTACTGCTTAAACTAGAGAGCTGTTTACATTGCACGTTATTGTGTCTTTGTGCTCTACATCTTGTGAACAATCTTGTGTCCCTACATAGAAGTTTGAGTAGTTGGATAGCATCTCTCCTAGCACTTGGTGTGAGGTTTTTCTTTACTTACATCAAGTCACATTGATCGCTGCATGTGCGTTCATACACTTCTCTTCTTAGGCTTTGATTAGGCTAGGATCAGCAACATTGACTAGTACCTTGAACAACTTTTCAACTTGCATTACTGATTTGACTGTTGCTAATCCTTGCTACCATATTAAAGCCTATCCTAGCTCCACCTACTACCATTGTACAGGTACCAGTTGCTTGAAATTGCTTTGTCAATCTTTGGAGAGCGTTTGACACCGACACTAGTGCCGGTCA
Source organism: Phyllostachys edulis (assembly GCA_036346405.1). NCBI lineage: Eukaryota > Viridiplantae > Streptophyta > Magnoliopsida > Poales > Poaceae > Phyllostachys > Phyllostachys edulis. The sequence goes on from CM070550.1 coordinate 107,371,558, forward strand.
CCGCCTGTTTGCTTCGTAAGAATTGATAAGAACTTGGTATTAGCTTGAGTGTGAGCGACTTTGACCCTCCAGACCCTAGTAGTTGATAGGAATATATACTTGTGATTTGTTTCTTTGTTTTCTACTAACTATGACAGCTTCACAGGATGATTACTAGATAGATCTGAATACCGCTTCGGAATCCCATCTTTATTGAGTACTTCAATCCTATTTATAATTTCAGATTGCTATTTATCTTGTTCTTGCTTGTTCTTCGATTGCATATAGGAATAGACCTTCGTGGTCAGGTCGATCGTGCTTTTAGCAAGGGCTTTTAGCAAGGTTGATAACAATCACGGAGTTGGTTCAGCGATTGCGGGCATATTGGTCGTGTGCGATTGGTAGCCGAATCGTGAGAGTCGTCTCCACCAAATCGAGTTATCCATTTCATCGAAAGATCGGGACACCCATTGTTACATCACCACTTCTTTTTTTTTCTTTTCTGTTAATCCTTTTCACAAAGCGAGAAATTACCAAAAAAGCCCCCAAAAACTTCAACATAGTCTACCAATTGTTTTTTTAGACTCGTCTACCAAATTAATTGGGAACTACTACTGTACGTGCAGACTTTTCAATTTGGATCAAAATCTTATCCATTCAATCGATCGAGGACTCATGATAAGTCGACCTTTAGCATAGTACTTATCGCATATTAACTAGCACATCAACATCGTTGTGTATGCATGATCCAAGCCAATGTTTTTTTTACGTGGTTACTTGTAACCTCTTCTCTGCTGGATTCTTGACAGGTGTTGCATGCAGAACATCCTGTACACTTCGGAGGCACGAGCTGCTAATCTCGTACATGCGTTTGTGAGAGCCGAATTGAATCTGCAGCATCTTTTGACCTCCTTTTTTTGGGGGCAGTTTGTTTGTTGCATCTGTGAGACCACTTTCGCTGTGGAGTGAGACCTTGGGGGGTTCGGTGTGTGACTGTCCCTTTTCGACATGGTTTTTGAGGGGAATAAGTGGCCATGAGCGTGGCCATGTAGCAGATTGGTCACCGATAGCAGCTAGAAAGGCACCCATGATCCATGCCAAACGCAAACCCTCCTTTACGTCCCTTTTTGGTAGTAGCTCTGGTACTAACAAGTCCACAATTATATTGAAGCAACCTGCTTAAGGGCTTAAGGCTATTATTGAATTCTGCTTTTTAGTTTGGCCCAATACCTGAAATATCAGAATTTCTGGTATCAATGCAGGGGCATTTTACTGGGGCTGATGCCATCTAGCAGGCTTAATCAGTGGCAGTGTAACCACTCAGTCTGTCCATTATTAGAGCAGCAGAGAGGAAAAAGAAGTGATCGACAAATGATATCATCAAAACGAAGCAATCTTGATTAGTATCATCATGAACCCAATACATGGTACTCCGTACTCCTCAATTGAGAGCGCACTAAGCATACAAAACATATAGACACATCTTAATCTTCCATGTATCCCTGGCGCCATATACTGCATGGTGGTGGTACAATCTTCCAAAGGAAAAACTGAAACATATATCCTGGAATTGCCACTCTCAAATGACTAGCATGTGGCAAGACTAAGAAGGCGCTTCTAACTCTTCAAGCATTCGCGGCGGCGGCGAGTTTGGCTCTCAGCTCTTTCCTTAGTATCTTCCGTGACGCAGACTTGGGGATCGCATGGGTGAAGTACACCTTGTGCAGCCTCTTGTAAAACACCGCCCGAAAAGATCTATGCATGCACAAATTTGAGGTCACAAAAAACTGATATATCATAGTGCTGCATCGATTCATCAACCAAAATGTTGTACTGCGAATCTGTGATGTGTAGCTACCTGCTTGGATATGAACTCCTTGATGGCCTCCTTGGCGGTGTCGGAGTCGGCGGCGGACCACGAAAGCAACCGGGCCTCATCGGCGGCGTCATCTTTTTGCCTGCCATTTACATACATCCAGATCAATTCCAGTGGCCAGGCCGGGAGCACACAAGGCCTGCGCATGGGGACAACATAGAGGGCATGGCACAGAGGGGCGTGGCGTAGGGGGGAGGCGCAGGGGATCCCAAACCCTAGCTCGGGCATGAGATTGAAGAGGGGTGCCTAGTCGTGGCCGGGTGGTTTGGTCTGAGGGGGGCGAAATGTGAGAAAAAATCGGGCGGTAGATTTTCGCAAAAGAGCGTTAAGTAGGAGATGGGATTTAGTCCGCTTGGATCTTGGCCATCGATTTCGTTTTGGATGGTCCAGATTTTCCAGGTGCATATATCAAAAAAAAATCTACATGCATGAGATATGTTGCCCACGTATGATATGATCACTGTAGATTTGACTTTACAAAACCAATAAATATAGGTACTAAAGAAAAGAGTACTACTCTATGGGAAATAAAGTAAACTGTACATCTGAGAATATCTGACAAATTCATCGGCCTGCTTTTGGGTTGCTTTCTGTCAGGTTGGTTTTCAGAAACAGCGACAGCAGAAGAACTCTGGTTAATCGATGTCTGGTAATTGCAGGTTGAAAAGTCTAACTAATGATAATTCTACTGGTCGTAATAAATTCATAAAGCAGTTGCTTGTCGTACATGTGCATAGGCGTTTTCCAAAACGTGTAATAAACGCCCTATTATTATTATTATTATTATTATTATTATTATTATTATGTATCGTCGCTACGATAGTAATAGTGTCTTTTAAAAGGCGTTTCTACATGATATGTAACGTTATGTAGAGATATTGCACTACGTATCAACAAATAAAATATAAAAAATATGTAGACTCTTGCAAAGGTTGTACTTGAACTCTAAATCTTATAGGAAATACTTCTCTTAGTCTTGTCACACTAGTCATCTCAACCTCACATATTTAGTTGTATGTTACAATATTTATATATAGTTCTTTTAACATAATCAACCACCAAAAAATGCATCTAAAGAGTTGGAAAGTGTATCAAAATAATGTCTTTACATAACATAACCTTTAGGCGAATTAGAGATTGTCTCAAAAATATCTTTATAAGATAAAATTTTGTATGTATCTCGAAAACGTCTTAAAACCGTCTATAGCATACAAAATTTTGGGATGATTTTTAAAGTGTCTCTAAAAAGCGTTATAGACTATACAACTCCTTATTTTAGAGATAAATTGAAAAGCGCATCCTAAAAAAGCGTCTCTACAGGGGATAGTTAGTCTCGAGCCTTCAAAGCGCAGGTTAAGAGTCTCTTTTGTTCAGATTTGCACTACAGATTAAGCTGAAAAATACAATGGATGGTAGATCGATGATTTTTTTTTAAAAAAAAAACATGGTAGATCGACGGTCTGACTTGCACTGTGTACTAGTACATTTATTAAGAATTTTCATAAAGAAAACCATTCATATTAGTACATACGTGTTTGGGACAGGATCCTTACGTTGCTCGATCTACCAGTCCACTGTTCACGATAAGGGTCGTGCGATCGACTCTTGTTTGGTGAGTAGTAGTACGTACTGCAAAAATGTTGGTACCTTCCGATCGGCTAGGTGAACATGAATACCAAGATCACTCCGAATTGGACATGAATGGTACTAGGAAAGTCGGTCTTGTTTTGTTGCATTTTTCTAACATGGGTGCATGATTGATTGATGTTACAAAAATGCGTCATCGATCGGTGTCGTAGGGGCAGCCCATCAGCCCCACCAGCCTGGCGAAACAGTTCCGAAACTACAATAGGTGTCCCGAGGGTAGTCCAAAGCCTTCGGAGGGTCGTCGAAAGGTACCTCGACCCGAAGCCTTCGGAGGGTCGTCGAAGGGTACCTCGACCCGAAGCCTCCGAAGGGTCTCCCGAAGGGTACATGAGATACCTCGAGGGCGACCCGAAGCCTGCGAAGGGTCTCCCAAGGGGTACAGGAGGTACCTCGAGGGTGACCCGAAGCCTGCGAAGGGTCTTCCGAAGTAGCAGCCGAAGGAGGCTCGAAGTGCATTCGAAGGAGACCTGGCCGGAGGAAAGGAAGAAGACAAGTGGACCAGAAGCTACGCATAGGGATAGGAAAGGACCCTGCAGTCCCTACATTAGTAGTACTTTTATAGGGGTGCCTATGTAATCTTATGTATCCTGCCATTTTGGCTATAAATAGCTCTCCATCCCCCATGTAATGGGAGATCTTTTTTCAGAACATTAATACACAGTACATTTTCCTGACAACTAGTCCCCTCCTCGAGGGCTCTTCGGACACCTAGTGTGTACCAGGGGCCCCCCTCTTTTACTGTCTAGTCTTTTTTGCTACGACACTTGGCGCCGTCCGTGGGGACGACAGGGAAGCTGCGAAGTACAAACTTCGAGCTCGAGCATGGCACCACAGAAGAAGACCAAGTCCAAGACCTTGGCGGCCGAAGCGGCCGCGGCAGCCGCGGCACCAAGCACTCCGAGGGCAAAGCAAACTAGAACCTTCGCGGCAGCGGCACCCCTCGCCCCGTTGACGGAGGAGGAAGCAAACAACTCCACGCAGGGGGGCGTCATCGGGGGTGACACCCAGCGAGCAGGCCCGCCGCCCGGAGAAGCAGTCGCAAGCCAAGAGTCGTACGTAGCATTACAGCAAGAGTTGGCGGATCTTCGTCGTGAGATGGCAATCCTCCGACACCCGCCGACGACGGCCCTCACAGCTCAACTGCGACCCGTGCCAATCGTCGCAGCGGAGGCTGCTCCCGAGCATCCCGTCCCGCTGCTCCGGGGAGATCCCAACTCTCCGTTGAGCGTAGGGTTGGAGACCGCCCGCTGGCCTCAAGGGTTCAAGATGCCAGAGGTCACACCCTTTCAAGGATGTACCGACCCCTCGGAATTCCTCCGGGTTTACGAAACCGCGGTGGAGGCCGCCGGAGGAGACGACACTATGAAGGCAAAGAGCGTCACCCTCGCCCTTTGGGGCGTGGAGCTGACGTGGTTTTTCACCATCCCCCCACGCTCCATCTATGCATGGGAGCAGTTGCGAGTCCTCATCCGCAACAACTTCTAGGGAAATTACATGGAACCCAAGGATGCGGGGCACCTGTTCGCAATAAAACAGGCACCAAACGAATCCTTCCGCGGCTTTTTCAGAAAGTTCGCGGAGGTCAAGTGTCAAGTGAAAGGCGTCAACGAAACCATCGTCATAAACGCTGCCACATGCGGGCTCCGGAAGGGCCCCTTGTCAGAGAGACTGGCGCGCAAGCCCATCCGCACAGTGACGGAGCTCTTCGGCAAGATGGAAGAGTACGCTCGGGCCAAAGAAGACAGCGTCCGAAGAGGAGCACCCACCACCTCCGCCCTAGGCATACCCCCCGCAAAAGAAGCGTCCGCCGCTGCCCCACCCAGGGCACCAACCAAGCCGCGGAACAATGACTACCGGCAAAAGGGCCGGGGAGTCTACCATGTGGACGGCGCGCCACACCCCGAAGGGGGACGGCGCGGAGGTCGCTGGGGCCGCGGAACAATGACTACCGGCAAAAAGTGCTTGCTAGCTGTTCCTCACACTCCTTTGTTGTAGCTACCTGCTAGATGATGCAAAGGAAGAGCATTCCCCTTGCTCTAATGCTAATGATACTTTATTTTGTATTTTAGAATGTTAATTGTTTAGATTTTTGCTTGTTAATTTTCCATCCGTTGGTTAATATTTCTTGAAAAATACCTATCATACCAACTGTATATATGTACTGTTGTTTATTTTGCAATTCCTGTTGGTGATTTCAGACTTTTTGCTGAAATCCTCCTTTTGTACATTTACTTATAGTGTTTTACTTTTAAGAGTAGGAAAATGAAGGTCGGCCTGCTGAGGAGACATCCATTTGTTTCTTTTCTTTTCAATTTTGTGATACATCAGCAATCTTACTGCTTTTCGATAGCAGAAGTCTGTGATATCCAGCATACAAAAAAAAAAGAGATAAGCATGTAAAATCACCTTTCAGTATTTAATATGCTCCTCCCTTTGCGTCATTGCAAAAATAATGTTATTACTTTTTCATGTTTAATGCATGGATTGGAAGTTGAAAATACACACAAGGTGACAAGAATAAAACACAACAACCCCTGTTAGAATGGTTCTCTCACTATTATTTTCAGATTCCGATTGTTTTCCTCTAATGTCGGATATATTATGTTCAATTGTTACTCTTTAATTTAAGTATTTAACACCCGTACCAAAGGTATGTTTTCGCTATTTTCTCACTCTACAAGCGTCAAGCCACGCGCGGGCCACTAGTATCTTAATACAACGCACATCCAGCGGGGCTAGCTGCGTCCAAACTGGCATGACACATATCGATCGATGTGATGCCAATGGTTTATATGTTAGACTGATCCGGAGACTAAGGGCCTGTTTGGTTGGTGCCTTGAATTTCATGCCTGGGAAAAAGTGGTGCCTAGATGTAGCCTGGAAAGTAGATAGTTTTTGCCTGACCAGGCAAATCTGGAGATGAGTTGTTTGGTTGAAAATATGTGTCTGGAATTGATAAATAAAAAATAGACCGTTGGATCAAACAATCAACGTGGATCTGATCCAGACAACTGGCTCCCAGGCACTCATTTCCTACGCCTGGGAGCCAGGCATCGAAGCAAACTCCTGCCTGGCAGCGACCAGAAGGGCTCCCGCCTAGGCAGCCCAGCGCCAGGTCGCAATCCAAGCAGCCCCCAATTCCATGGCGGATTTGGCCTTTTCTTGGACGGGACAGTCAGTGACGTGTCATTCTTTTAGCCTAGTTAATTAGCCAGTTTGGCATGTGATTAGACTAATTCCCCATAAATTTATCTTAACCAAATTAAGCTTGCTAGGTCGGGTAAACGATCTGTTCCATATAATAATGATTCGTCCAGTTACAAGATGCAACGACGACACGCATTCTTTAGCTTCGTATCGTATTCACACGACCGAGTTCGTGGGGGAGTGCTGACTTGGCATGGAATGCTAACTTGGCATGTATCAGCTGGACCAATCAGAAGGCGTCAGAGAGGCCAGCTCGATCGTGGTGATTAACTTGGTGAGTTTGTGCCCACTTGTGCTAAATTAAAGGAAGTTTCTTTTCGTTAAGATTCTCCAGAATTTTTATACCGTCAAACATAAGCTAGCTAGCTACAAGCCTACAACCGAAGCATACTGTTGGACCAAAAGTCAGCTCGTAAGAAAGGCTATCACAGCGATACGTGTGCCAACCATAGCCATTATATTACACATACTAGAGCCCGTCGCGCGCCTTGGCGCGCATTTACAAAACGGCGAGGACGATACTGGTAGTCGCTTTAGATGGCGAAGTGACTTCTAAACTTATGTCAGAAAATACTATAGGGAAAAAACTGAAAGAACTTTTTTTTGTGCGTAAATATTTAGTACCGAAAAGGTAGCATTGTACATATGATTTGGATTATGGTGTAGGGAACAAACACATATTAAAAGGAGCGTAATATGAGTCTATCTAAGCAGGTCTAGATGCAACAATAAATAAAAGGAGACTTGTTCAGTCTCCATTCGAAGCCTCAAAAGATAAAATGTAAAACGATTATATCGAAACTGAGTGCAAGTTCTCTTGAAGGAGCATAGACAAACCAGACACAGCATAGTCTAGCATTATACATAGGAGTGTCGTGGTATTACAGGATGAACATAGAATATACCATATGTTCTTTAGAGTAAACTACATCAAACAGAGAGTGGTGATTGATCTAAGGGAGAGTACTTGATGTACAAAAGAGTCTATAGCCTGTAGATATGATGCAATCTAACTACAAAAGATAGTTTGTAGAGTATGTTGCAGGTACTGTCTGTAGGGTCCGAGAAGACGACACGGGGTTGCGTCGTACTGTCTATAATCTGTTGTAAGATGGAAGGTAAGTGCAGAACTCATGGAAGCAGCTCGGAAGCACCCTCTGCTTTGCATTGAACGCTGCTTGCTCGGAAGCAGTTTTTTGTCGCCGAAGCAATTCGACCTTCCCCAATGCATCCATACTTTGAAGCTTTTGCCGTAGCTCCGCAACATCCACCTAGGGAGCCATTTAGAAAACCAAGTATGTTCAGGGCATATCTATCTCTTGTCCAGGAGAAAAATATATCATAATACCATGCTCCCTTCTTGAGTATGTCATTGGCCAGGTTTAGTTTCGATATGGGTTTCTGATCTCAGTGCATTGCTGCTGGCAATAGTGTAAGATTAACCATTTCTGTTAAGCTGTACAATATAAGACAATGTGTACATCAAGTTTGAAGCATCTTGACTGTTCAGCCGCAAGCTAGCCACGAACAGAGTGAAGTTCCTACACAATTTAAATGAACCAAAGAAAAGGAGGTACAGATCAGATGAAGAATAAAATTTTGTATATAAGCGATTCAGATTTACTTTTCTGCACACAAACTAAAACTCCCAAGTACAAACAACAGAAGAACATAGTACTGGTTGCACTGCATGTAATCCCAATCCAACCGAAAATAAACAAGATTACATAATAAAGATCACTTTTTCGTTTGAAAGGTCCATTACATGCTTTAAAGATTACTTAGGATAAAAGAACACAAGAAACTATAGATTTGTAGGGGGCTAGGGGCAGAAATAGAACAATTGAAAGATAGACAAGAAGGCTCACCCTTGTTAGCTCTGCATTTCTAGTCTCTGCTTCAGCTATCTCTTCTTTAAGCCGCTTACTTTGCTTAAGTTATGTTCTTTTATGGTCATATATGTCAGGGCTAAAATGATGTTACAATAGACCTAGACACACTATTAAATACAGGTAAAGCTTAATCTCGACATGTAGCTCCTGAACCAACCGAAAATAAACAAGCTTACATAATAAAACTCATTTTTTCGTTTAAAAGGTCCATTAGATGCTTTAAAGATTATTTAGGATAAAAGAACACAAGAAGCTACGATCGAACTGAATTCAAGCCGCATCAGCTACACCATATTTGGAGGAATGGGAGATATCATTCAATGGAACACCATTCTTGATAGTCCACACACGAGGGTAAGCAAAACAAGCGAGATGCTTTGAGCTTGTTGGCCACCACTTGCAACCCCACTGTCTTTCTGGATGATACCATCACAAGAAAGCCCTTGCTTGCTTTGTAGGCACCCGCTGGCAAACATGCCTGGCGGGTAGGTTGATGTAGCTGAACATTGTGGATGCACAATCATTGTTCTCGTTATTGATATACGTACTATACGGGCATGTAGATTGATCATGGTATATGACAATAATAGCATAACCAGCATGGGAAAATGTTTGCAAACTGACATATATCATCATAAATCATGTCATCTAAATTCCAGGTTTTATCTTTGTCCGTAAAATACACCATTCAATCCGATTTTATCCTATGTGAGTATTCTATAAATCAACCAAACCAATAATTAAAAATCATGCATTAAATAGTATTGAACTTCGCGGCAAGTTTGGCATTTCAAATTCAGAAGAGGAAAACGATGAAAGATGGAAATTAATTTACATGTATAATGAGCACAGAGCAGGTGATCTGAGGGATTTTATCAATATTATGGAAGTACATAAAAAGAGAAAGGTTAATATAGAGAGCGCAACACACAACAGAGAATAGAGCAAGTTTCTCAACAGTAAGTGATAAAGGATTACAAACCTTGTATATGTCAAGCCAATATGTACGCTTCACAGGATACATAACTCTCAATCCTAACAATATAGGACTATAGAGGACATCAATTCATAGTCGAGGCAACCTACTGGACAAATCTACTGCAGGCCCACTGACAACTAATTGTCCATAAAGAATTATTTCTTCTTCCTTAGCACTAAAGTTCTCTATGAGGCACTTGTAAGCAGCCTCGTTTGGATTGATTTTTTTTTTTGTAGCAGAAGAGGGTGCTAGATCTATAGGCAACGTATGTTGGGACCTGTGTGGTATAGTAAACATGTAAGATAGAAATCCAAATGTGTAATATGTGTAAGATGTATGTAATCTAATATCGAAAGTAATGTTATAGGCCTGATCACTATTGGATGTTTGGATCCGTGTTTTATTTCTCAGAGTCAATTGATTCTTTAGGTGAGTTGTACCTAGGCCAAGCAAAAGGAAAATGACTTTAGGTATAAGACAGAGCGAGTTGTAGATAGGTAGTCGAAATAGTGTGTTAGGGAGCGCTAAGAAATGTAGTTATACATAGCGTATATCCAGTAGGATAGTATATACAACAACGGGAGAAAGTGTGTTTTTCATTGCTTTATTTGTTGACATTTGATGGTGTTATAGTCATAGACAATAAAAACAAATTATTCTTGATGGTATCGATAACCGACATTTGAAAGTGTGTATTCTTCATTTGGCAGGAACTTTTTTAAGAAATAGATCAAATGAGGAGCATCAAATAAATCTTAAAAATATCAAAAATATGAATTTCAGGAGTAAGCAACTTGGCTGCTGTTCAGAGTAAAAGGATTTGCAATAAAAAGAAGTACAACTGTTTTTTGAAAGATGGTTCAGTAGAAACAGATGCAGTTTATAGCATGCAAACATAACTCAAATGTGGTTTCTAGTTTCTGTTCGCTCTTAGATTCTCTTTTTGTGATTGTGATGTTTTGCTTTTAGTGATATAGTTTTCCTATCCAGTGCAATGAGGCAAACCTAACCTGTGGGTCCAAATAATATCTAGTTTTGTCAACAGTGCTGAATAAGGTTTGAACATTACTGTCTTTAATACATAATTGCTAAAAAGTATGCAACCATAGTTTAAGACAAGGGTAGTGAAAACTCATATTCTAACACAATAATCATTAATCAATATTGGTTCCTTCTGCTGTCAAGTAGCAAACATATTGTAAATGTGTGAATAGCAATGTCATTCTTGACACTATGGACGGTTAAGGGTGATTTCGCTAAAAAGCATGCAACCATAGTTTAAGACAAGGATAGTGAAAACTCATATTATAACATAATAATCATTAATCAAGTTTGGTTCCTTCTGCTGTCAAGTAGCAAACATATTGTAAATGTGTGAATAGCAATGTCATTCTTAACACTATGGATAGTTAAGGGTGCTTGAAGGTAACGCTAAGGATATTTTAGGGTGCTTGAAGGTAACGCTAAGGATATTTTGCATTTTACCCTTTCCAATAGTCAAATGAATTAAAAAATAATGTGGATTTTTGTTGAGTGAAGGTATTAAACAACATTTAGTTATTCTAAGCTATTTGATATCTATTCAGAAGAAGACATTTGAAATCGAAATGTAAATCATATACATGATCAATTTAACAGTCTAGTTATATTTTGTAAGAGCACTTGGTTGACTAAGCTCTACTACCTTGATTGATGTATGTTCTCTAGTGTGGGTGAACTTATCTGCCATTGACTATTCATTGGCCCCTGACCTGTAAAAAAATATCCATGCACATTTGTGAAACCCTATGCCGTGCAGTTTAAAGATGTAGAATTGTACATTTGTGCTACAATTGCTACTTCAAAGGACATCTGAAAGATGATACGGTTCACTACAAATCACCTTAGCTTTGTACATGAGTGGTGGTTCACTACAAATTACCTTAGTTTTGTACATGAGTGGCTAGTTGGCCATCTGGCTAGACCCTATTGATGGCATTTGACATCTAAAGAATTCACATCACCTACTAAACTGGAAATAAAGGAGTGTGCTATCATTATCAGCCATTTTTTAGGACAAGATATATGCCTTCGCAATTGAGGCCACTGTGCGATATTGACAACATCTATGTAGTATGTACACAGAGGAACCACAAGCTTTCATGAGGATGTGCATGTAATGGTCATCAGGCCGAAAACACAAGTAACAGGCATTTTTTAGGATAAGATATATGCCTTCGCAATTGAGACAACTATGTAATATTGACAACATCTATGTAGTATGTACACAGAGAAATCACAAGCTTTCATGAGGATGTGCATGTAATGGTCATCAGGCAGAAACCACAAGTAACAGTGCAAACACTTAGGTGGCATAATGGCACAAACCATATATATGTTCGATAAGAATACTAAGCAAGGGTATTTGTTAAGTTGATCAATAATTGTGTGTCTATATTCCGATGCAAACACCAACTTCCGGTCATCTAGTCCATACACGATAAAAGGTTTACCTGAGGTCGGAGACAACTTCAGTCCACAAAAAATCCCAAATAATCCTTACCAAAAGATAACATCTGCAGCAAGGAGCAGACCCAGGAATTCATCAGTCAAAAACATACCCAATTAGCCAAAAGTAGGACCTCATAATAAAATCAGTGCTACTTTAGCAAGCTTCACATATTGCTTAAGAAGATCCAATAAGGAATATGTCATTACCTTTTGCAAGGTCTTGTATTTGCTATATGGATGTGAGCATGCTGTTAGAAAATTATCATGCGTAAGGATATGTGCTTGTAGACGTCAATAGGGTTCTGAATTCATAGGAGAAGGAGACGGCGATACCACTAGTCCAGGTCCATGCTTGATGCTCCAACTGTGCCGACTGGTCACTGCAACACAAGCATCAGTGGTTAAATCAAAGCACACATATACACTTTGAAAGTATCAGAGAAGAAATCGTAAAGGGGGGAAAGGGGAGCAAAGCCTGTTGTGTAGAACAAGAGGGGCAAGGGTCGATGGCTGTAGGTCGGGCCAGCCGAGCCACCGGAGCCTGAGGGGGTGAGGCGATGTTCGGAGAAGAAGGGCGGAGGGCGGATCAAGGTGGCGTAGGAGGCGGCGGGCCGGTGACTAGGAGCCGAGCAAGAGCCTTGAGGAAGGAGGCGCATGGCGCAAGGCCGAGGCCTGTGGCCGGACCGAGCCAGTGAGCCGAGAGACGGTGCATGGCTCAGAGGCTCAGGCGGCGGCGACGGGCAAGCCAGCTAGAGGCGGTGGCGCCATGAGGAGAAGGCGCCATGGAGGAAGTGGAGAGGAAGAAGGATATTGGGGAACAATGCGTGAGGGAGGCGCCACTGGCGCAAGCAGAGAGCGAAGCCGAGGAGGAGGCGGCGTGGCGCTGGGTAAGGCGATCTGGGCAGAGGAGGCGGGTTGGGATTGCACGAGGGGAGGAGGAGGGGTAGAGCGGTGAGGAAGCAAAGGGCATGGGAGTTGAGGAAGGGGAAGGGGAAGGGGAAGGGGATGAGTGGAAGGGAGACTCCGTGGAGGAGATGAGGACGAAACCGGAGCAGCTGTGTCGACGCGAAGGAACAGGCACGCAAACACAAAAATAAAATCGAACGGCGAGGACGACGAGCGCGCGAGATTGGATGGGAGAATGAAATCGGGGCGACGTGGCGCGTTTCTTTGCGAAGACACTCCACGGCCTTTTACCTGGTAAGATACAGGAGTTGAAATGCGGTACTAACTGCAAGAAGATCTTTCTTTATTCTTTCTTTTAATTTTTTTGTGAGGAACTGTGAGAAAATTTTTCTAAGGCCGTAATCGAAAAGAATAACGGCAGTGCTAACATGGCCGGTGTTACTTCTCCCAGAAATATTATCAAGAGATCCTCAAAATATATCTACGAAAGAGACACCAGCAAGCTTGCAGTTAATGTGACAATTAGGGATGGCAATGGCTCCATTCCCCGTTCCCTGACGGGAAATTCACCCATTAGGGGTCAAGGTTGGAGCTATTTCTCCCCTCACGGAGATACTAATATGCAAATACAATTCTTCATCGGGTGAAGCGGGGCCAAGGCTATTCCCCTACTCCCCATATTCGCTACCCACATGAGCCCCCAATAACCCTATAATATGTGGGTTACTAGCCTACTACCGCATTATTTAAATTTTTAAGGGTTTGCTTGCTTATTTGCTTGGGAGTTGGGACACCATCTTTAAGAATATTATTGGGATTCTTCATTTGGAACACTGATAAGCATTGTTTAAATCATTTGGAACACTTATTCTTTTTTCTTTATGTGTATCTGTGTAGGAGAGGTTGAAGATCTGATTTTTGGGTCTGAGTCCCGTGGGACCCCAATAATCCGATAGGGAAGGGGAACGGAGGACAATAGCACCCTAGGACGAGGATAAGGACGGAGATAAGAAATGAAGATTTTTTCTTCTCTCGGAGACGGAGATAACCCGTTGCAATCCCTAGTGACAATTGCTCCCCTAGTGACAATTGCTCAGAGCATACCGCTGTAATCCGGCTGAATACTGCTTCTCAAAGCAGACGGACGGATGGACAGCTGCAGGGGTAACACGATCGAGATTTTGTTCCCACGGAATAAATTGACTGTTGTATGCCTCTCATGTTTCAGAGCTTATCACTAGATCAAATTAAATTTGTTTTGTTCACCAGTAAGTAAAACAAGTGGGAGTCCGCCACACTCGTAGCCTGGCTCTGTGCCTGTCAGCCTGTCACCTGTCAGGACGGCGCCAGTTGCATGTCGGATTTCGTTACCTGAAGAAACAAACGCTCGCGAGGCATGGTTATCCACTTCCGCTTTGGAGAGAAGGATGACGATAAACGAGTCACCGCTGTCGCTTTTCGCTGCTGTTGTAAACTTGCCATCGCCCGGACCGGCAGGCAAAGCCAGGGCTCCCGGCCCAGGTGAAGCCGGGCGCAGGAGCGCTCGCGGCCCATAAGACGCCCGGGCCGGCTGATGCGGCCGACCACGGCTGCCGCGCGCGGCCGAAGCGGCGGGGGGCATGCATGCGGCTCTGGAGAGGGCGCGGCCCGCGGAACCGCGAAGGGGGCGGGCCAGCTTGCCACCGCGCGGACGTTGCATTGCACGCTGCTGACATGCGTCGAAAACTAGGGAAACGGCCCGTCCGAAGCGGCAAAATCGCGGCGTTTACGCAACCCGGGCAAGACGGCGGAGAGGTCAGGTGCAGTAGCCCAAGTCTCCGCTGTGGCCTAGGCGGTTGATGGCGTAGGCCGAATCCTGGACTCACGGCGCAGCTACCGTTCGCGCGCTTAGCACGCAGCAATCTTACGCGGAATCACGAGAGGTCGAATTTGGTCGACGGCGACGGGAGTACGGGATGGACCACGAATTCGCGGTAGAATGGACGCTAGTTGCTGCTTCCTGCTGCTGGCAGTACGCATCAAGGGGCAAGGGCCATGCAAGACGTCGACGGTTTGGATGTTCCTTGAAAAAAAACGTGCGTACGGGCGCGGAAATCAAATCACGAACTGCATTCAGGCGTGCCGTTGGGTTTGGGCATGTTGAATTTTCAATTTTACTTCGATTAGGCACGTGCCGGTATACGCATTCAAAGGCAAAAACGGAGGTGCACCGTACAAAGTTGGGCGTACGCATATGCTAGTTAATGCGCGCGGCACGTACGCTGTCGGAGTGGAATTGAATGAACTCTTGGACCGGCCTACCCCCGTGGGGTGGCCTGGTCGGACGGAATCAAACCCAGAGAGGACCGTACGTCTCACACATATATTCTCGTGCATAATTGTCTAGTCACTAGGGTTGAAAGGACTCAAGATCTGCATGGTTGATTCAGGTTTTGAAAAAAAAACCATTCTTTCGTTCGCGTGTTGAATCTTGAAGTGTGCAGTTCTGAACTATTCCAAGCTTCCATTATGTCCAGGGCGGAGCTGGGCCTCGGGCCTCCTGAGCAATGGCCCGAGACCTAACAAAAACTCAAATTTCTAACGTGTACAATCGGAGTTTGGGCCAACATATGCTGGGCTGGCCCGAGACGTACGCCGGTGCTGGCTCCGCCCCTGATTATGTCGATGTTTTACTATCGATCTTAGCATATAAATGTTGGGAACACGATACTCGAGATCACACAAGAAGAGACATCGTTTTTTTAGACACGTTCAAGCATTCTTCAGAGAGAATAATAAGCATACTCATGTGTTCTTATATTGAACGTGTTTACTAAATAAAACAGGCTACCGAAACTAAGTCTAATGGCTTATGAGTGTCTTGAATCTCTGGATCCTCTCTCCACTGACGGCCGTCATTGCTCTTTATATAGCCTCCGAAGGGGTGTCAGTTGTTGTGTGTCAAGAGACGTCTTGACGGTTGCCTGAATGCGCACGTTGGTTACGGTTGTTGTCAGAGAGACATCCTCCTGCACGTTCATCATGTGCGGTTATGCCAGAGACATAGAGAACTACGTACGGTTATGTTAGAGATAAACAATACGTGTATTAACTACCACGCGTAAATAAGCGTATAGTGTACAGAGTCCTTAGTTGATTGGTATCACATGTCTGTGGGTTTTATCAACTATAAGATGGTCACGAGTGTACCTGGTCGTAGCAAACTTTACGACTACAAGATGATCGTAGCAGAACTTACGACTATAGAGTGGTCGTAATCATCACTAATCATTGTAGATTCTAATGACCGGTGGTATCTCTGATGGTTGTTAATGATCTTATTGTCTATATTAAATGCTACATATAATTAGTTTCATTAATTGATGATCATTAAATCCTCGTCACATTCCATGTTCAGTACCGAGAGAATTGAATGAGGGACATTTGATCCTAGGTCGTCATCAGTAAAGGATTACTGCCTAAATGGTGACTGCAGTTGATCAGTTGGTATGTATACAACATGGAGCGAAAAAATAACTGTCGGTTTGAAATGGAATGAGCGAAATTATGCAGGAAACTTACAAACCACCGCCCAGCTAGCTAGATTTATATATTTTCGGTGGGTCGGAAACATTCGTCGAAAGTGCATGAAAAAATAACTGTCGGTTTGAAATGGAATGAGCGAAATTATGCAGGAAACTTACAAACCACCGCCCAGCTAGCTAGATTTATATATTTTCGGTGGGTCGGAAACATTCGTCGAAAGTGCATGAAAAAATAACTGTCGGTTTGAAATGGAATGAGAGAAAATATGCAGGAAACTTACAAACCACCACCCAGCTAGCTAGATTTATTTTCGGTGGGTCGGAAACATTCGTCGAAAGTGCATTGATCTACTGGAGGTTATGTTTTCTTAGAAGTTAGAACACTACGTAACGTCTTGGGGAGCTTGGTATGGTATACACGCACGGTGAATATAATGGTAATTACCAATAAGGAGCTTAGTATATATACTTTAGCTTAATTTTCCAATACAAAATCGGGATCCTACCAGGCATGGATCACGTACGTACGTATTTCATGTTAGTACTCACGAATATGTACATGCATCGATCTATCGAAGCATTTTCTTGGTTATTTTTCTGTCTTACATTTGTTGTATATATATATATATACACACATCAACTTGACGGCGCTTCAGTTCTCATTTACCTGCCAATTCACTGGAAGTATTGCTGTCAGTTGCATTGCCGATGTTACAATTAACGAAATATCTGTAACTTACATGTTCTGCGTGCATGAATATTCAAAGGTACTATGCACATGGATTTCCCCAGCTACGCCTACAGCAATGATAGACACTAGCTAGATTGATATAGATTGGTCTTGTGCCTTGCCCTGGTAATGGGTTGGATCTGAATGGATGAAATGGGTTAGGTTTTAATTCGGGTTGGTTTTGGATGGATTTTAATGTCGTTGAGGTAGCTAATGATTTGGTGTGGGTTGGATTTGCACAGAAAACGAGTTGGTTTGGTTTGGTTTGGGTCAAGAAATTTCGGGTTGGTACGGTTTCAACCCATGGTTTAGACTGTGTGGGTTGGAATGGGTGGGGAGGCGAGACCCGAGAGGACAAGCCGCATCACGCGGTCACGCGACTCACGCCGCAACACTCAGCTCGAGCTCGGGCGTGACTAAGGGGCGACCGAGTGAGGGGCTAGGGTTCCCTCACTACCATCGTGCCGTCGACTCCCTCCTCCCCCGCTCTCTGCCGTCACGCCGTCGAGTCCCTCCTTCTCCCCCTGCGGCGCTGCGCCGAGGGTTTGGATAGCCTGCTCATCCCATCTTTTCTTTCCCTGGCTGCCTCTCCCGAGTTTTGATCCCCTTCCATTCCCGATCCGCTGCCTCCTTCTGCCTCCCTGCGTCCCCTCGCTCGGCCTCGCCATCATCTTCTTGCGGACACTACTACAGAGAGGGTCATCATAGACGGTTTGGAACCGTCATCACAGACGGTTTTTGAACCGTCTGAATTTATGTGTCTATGATAACAGACGGTTATCACAGACAGTTTTTGAGCCGTCTGTGATAAGTCACAACACAGACGATTTTTTGTTGAAACCATCTGTGATTGGAGACATATCACAGACGGTTAGTACATAGAACCATATGTGATATCCGTCATATCACAGACGGTTGTTGGTGGCAACCGTCTATGACAGTAGCCCTGTACAGACGGTTTATACGATAAAACCGTCTGTAATTTCTTTGAACCTAACTATGTTTTTTCTTCTGATTTTCGGCTAGCCTCGGGAATTGCTAGCCATGCCCTCTGAAAACAAGCAAGCAGAAAACAGATAAATCAATTGTTGACAACTCAAAGTGATCATTTACAACTCAAAATCAATTATAAAATAATACGTTCAAGTATTGTTGCTAGAGTTACAATTAATTACAACTACTCAAAATGAATTACAATTGAATCAATTTTATGAAGGTCGTTCAGCGGTGTCTACGAAGTTAAACTCTACGTCGGCATTAACGATTTCCGTCTTGATGAAGTTGCAGAGCATTCCACGAACCTCCGAGATCTCGGTCATAACGAGTGAATCTAAATCGAGATTAATGCCTTGTTGCTAGCAGGAGTAAAGTAGTAAGCATATATATTTAAATTTATAATTATGAAATATTTATTGTGAGATTCACAAATCTCTGGATCCTTCGTCTTAGCACTCATGATTTGCTGCATATGACGGCAAACGTAGAATGCACATAGGTGATCTTGTTTTTGCTAGTGACATTGCAAAAATAGGATTACATATAGTATAGTCAGTTCAAGACGCATTATTACGAAGTGTGATATCGGATTATTGTGTTGTAGCGTCTACCGAAAATCGCGTCCTATGTTGCAGTGTGGCGCTCGATTCCTTGTGTGTCTCTCCCTCGGCAACATAGGCGCTGAACGACCTACATGATTCCAAAACGTTATCCTCGGCCATTTCAAACGAAGGAAGACTACAATAGAGTTATGTATGGAGGAAATGAGCATACCAGTCGAGTATTACTTGTACAAGGGTGAAGTTGTGCTTTTTGTCGAGTAGGAAATCAAGGTATATTACCTTGCTCCTCTTTGGTATAATGACTAAAAGGATCTAGTGGAACCTACTCATGTATGTCGCTATAGCCATTAAACCTAAGTTCATGCTACGTATAAAGTACAAATGAAATTTGTATAGCAAGTAGTGAAGCACTTACTTCTGATTCTAGGGCACCATTATGTAGTCCTTGTCGTCCTGAGTAAGCAATCCCGTCGTTATGTATTTCACGACGTAGGATGCGTCTTCGGTGATGCATTGCTTGGAGATCAAGTGCGGGTCGAGGAAACTCACCGGTTCTTGCCATCGTTGGGCTATTTTCATCATGTATCTATACATAAGCAAAGAGTTGTGACACTTATTGGTATTACATGAATGTAGAACTTGATTGTACACACTTACAGTGTCCAGCATCGTAGAAGCGAGGCGTCGAGGTTGAATAGGTCGAATAAGTCGTCGAAGCCCACGACGAAGTGGCCTGGCTCGTCGAAGAAATGCTCCTTCGTGTATCTGACGGTGATTCTAGTATCACACCCCTTCTCTTTTGTCTTCTGCATGTACCAGACATGCAGAGACTGGCAACCTATTCCAGTGCGGACTAATACTGTGTCGGGGCCAACGGACTTCTGAGGGAGTATTTTCTAAGCTTGGGAGGCGCCTTAATGTTCTTTGATTTCGATTTGGCCTTAACGACTTGCCCGCTACACATCTTCCCGTGAGACGACTCCGGAACCGATACGGTAACACGCTTTTCTTGTTCCTTCGACGTCTTCTCCACGGGAACCAATGAGGCGGCCTTCTAAAGCGAAGGTTAAGGTGGAGTCATCGAGGGTCTTGTTGGAGAGGCGTGGTCGTGTCGAGATCGTGGTACTGCAGGGTCCATTGCGATGTCCTTCTTGAGCCACTGGATAAAAGTGTGTATGGCATCCCCTAGTGTTCTGATGTCTTCGTTCGGGCGAATCTCTAGCGGGCGGCCATGAAATTGTCATGTACCATGTCCACCTAGATCAGGCGTAACCCTGCGCCAGCTGGGCACCGTGCTACACTGTCCCTTCTTGGCATGGGTGCGCCATCCCCTACCCAATCTTAATAGAAATAGACCCAACCAGCCTCACTTGGAGCTTGCAGAGCGCCGGCTCCTACAAAACGATACACAATTAGCTAAGGCGTCCTATAGATCTATCTTTGGAGCATTCCAGAGATGTACATTACCTTAATATCGTCGATAGGTAATTGGACGCTACTAAGTTGAGAATTTTGCGTGGACGCGACGCTACTCCGATGTTGAGGAGGTCTGGCTGCCAAAATAATGGGGGTGGCTTGCGACTGGTTGAGGAGTTGATTCATTTGATCCTACAATCTTGTTATCTGTCCTTGAAATTTTGCAGTAAGCCTCGCATTAATCTCCTCTACCAACCGGTCCTCACGCTCGCCCTTGGATCTCTTCCTACTCCTATACATGCAGGAGTCGTCTGGGAATCCATCCCTCCAAGGTACGTAAACCCCAACGCCTCTCGTGCGACCCGGGTTCTCCTTGTTTCCCAGGGCTGTGGATAGTATATCCTTCTCCCTAACTGCTTCGAAAGAGCTTTGGGAAGATTCGGTAGTCAATGCTTGCTGCGAGAGGTCATCATGTTATTTTAGACACTATGAAGTTATGCACTTATTAACAATTAGGTAGGTCAACATATTTACCAGACGTTGGGACATTTCCTCGTCTACCGGGTTTGTGAATGAGATGCTGCTCGAAGACGTGGCTGATGCCCTCGCTCTTAACCAGCTTCGGGCGTGCTCGTCTGTGATCCAATGGCCGGGTTGCGTTCTCGTCCTCCGTCGCCCATTGCGTGGTTTTACCCGTGTACCCAGTAGTGCCGAGTTTGTGGGGGTGAGTGTTTTGTGTCTGGAGAGCCTTGTGAGCTGCACTTTGCTCCTGAAATTCAGCCGTCGTCTTCATCCGCACAAAGGCGTCCCATATATCCCATGACAAGAATTGATACCTCGTGAAGGGCATCCGACCTATGTTCATATACTTCGTGAAAAGCGTGCTCTTGAAGGTCCTCCATGCGTGTCCCATCGCGAGCAATGCCTGCCGTTCCACGCATGTCTGGTCTGCTTCTGGCATAGTGAACGAGCTTTAAATTTCAGTCCACAGCTAGCCTCTCTCTACATCCGTCAGGAACTTCTAGCTTGGTGTGGTGATGGGGACCTGTTCCCTTCCAAGTATCCCGCAGATGATCCGAAATCTCGCCGTTGCTTTCTTGGGACTTAGAGGACCTCAACGGCATTGACCTCCGTGATGGTCATTCGGCCCACAGCCAATTTCGATATTCCTCTGCCATCTCGCTTACGTACCACTTTCCTCGGAGATCCAGACGCATTCGGTGACATCGATGACGACGGCAAAGATGGTGCGGACGCAATCTCGCTTACTTGCTATGTATATAAGTTACATACGCAATGAACTAAAATTTTAGAATTCAAAACACTGTGAGTTTAAATAGAATGGATTGCAAGTTGATATTCACTAGGTATTTTCGAAGATAATTTCCCTTGGAAACATATTTTATCCAGAAAAAATAGAAGTTGCAAGACTATAAAGATATATACTTGATTCTTTAACAATCAAAGCAATAAAGCAACAACCATTGATAATTGATATGCCATAAAAATTAACAAGTAGCCAAGTTCGAACTTCAAACATAGAAACTTAAGTGCAGGGTTCACCACTAGCCAACAGCCCAACATAGGAGTGGTTCAACACTTCAACTTAAGTTACATAACAAAATCAAATTCCAGTGGTAAGGCTAAATAATCACAGCTTTATTGTGGGGAAATGTGTATTATCAAGTTTTATTATTCTATAGAAATATGTAGATGGTTCTAGATGTATGATGTATGGAGTGTCCTTTTTTTGTGCATTTTTGTTTGTTGGATGGGAATCATATGATAACGGGTAAATGTGACAATGTGGCACTTTCTTGTTCTTTGTTTTGCACTCAGCATTAATAGACATAAAGATATTCGTTTGAATAGTACTTCATTTGCATAACTCCACTGGTTTATATAAGAACACAAGCAAGGGAAAATATGACTTCTATTTGCAATTTTGTTCAAATACCTTGGCAATGCAATTAGCCATGTTCTTCAGTGATTTAATACTGAGAAGAGTTGGGACTAGCAAACGGAGAGGGCGTGAAATAAGCTAGGAAGCCGCACCCATGCAAACACATACACACTTAGCTGCAGCAGCATATTGCTACATAGGTTGTTAGCGAAAACTTATATGAAATATATAGTTTTCATATTGGTAGAACCAAAATCTTAAAATTGCATGGAGAACAGCTGATTCTGCATTTTCCATATTATTAACATCTTAACTAAAGATACAAGTTTTAAATCTCAGTAAGTCTCACTCTATCCAATGGTATCTATCTAGTGGTACATGAGAACAAGCAAAGCATCACTTTGCATTAGTACACATATGTATCAAGTATTTACTACTCAACCATATCATTTGCGATGGCATATGTCTAATTTTTCCATATATACAGTACAAGGATACACACAAGAGTAAACCATAGACTAGGAGTAATACCATAAATACCCTTAACATTCGTTAAATGCATTGTTAATTTTCAGCTACTACTATTTTTCTTTTTGGTTCTGCTATAAATGTTCTTTTGCATTGTATTATGAAATAAAACACATGTTAACATCTCAGAGCATTATTTTCAGGACGTGCTTATAAGCTCGCATGCACTTCCTGTAAAGGTTAGCAGTAGCACTTATTCATATTGTACATAAGACATTGATTGAACTTTTGCCTAGGGAATATTTTAAAGCACATTATGAAATATTGCTACAAATCTGCATCTTGTTACTCGATAAGAATTGAATATATGACACAAGCATGGGTGCACATGCAGTTATTTTCATCATACTAGACAAGCATATGAGAGTATGTTCTTTATGCTGGTATTAGGTATTTACTGAACTACAGGTAAACAGTACGGACATGTGAATATGAGCATATTGCAAATATTATTAGGATGTCGCATGATGCGTATGCACTACCAGGAAAAGGAGTGACAAGGGGGAGGGGAGATGTATGTTGGGGCTTCGGGTGGCAGTGGGGGAGGAGGAGTGACAAGGGGAAGGAGGAGGCCCGCGGCTCGATGCTGGAAGCAAGGGCGTCGGCGACGGTGAGAAGGGGAATCGGGGCTAGCTATGTAGCAGGGGCGGCCAGAGCTGGCGATGAAGCAAGGGGAGGCCAGGCGTCGTCGATGTCGAGGGCGACCGGTCGATGTCGGGGGCGGCCGTCGGGGAGGAGGCTTCAGGCGGCGACAGCGTCAAGGTCTGGTGCGCTCGGGTGGGGAGGCGAACGGGTGAGTGAGGAGTAAGGCACTGGAGAGGGGAAGTGACGAGTAAGGGCGCAAACCCTAGCGGTACTCTACTAATAAAGGGATATCATAGACGGTTCTATTATGGAACCGTCTGTGATATGCCATTCTATCTACTATGTGATAGTTCATTCTATAGCTACTATGTGCAACAAGTATTATATAGCATACTAGTTCATAACAATAGAAATAGATAATTTGGTATGAGAGCACATGAACCTTTATAAGCCATACAAGAGCAGGGAGACATTAAGTCCATCATATTTGACATATTAGGACATGAGACAAATAGGTTGTACAATTGTATAATATTACCATTCCACATTACAATGAAGTCCACATTGGCAGCAAAATCTGAGATGACAAGTCCATAACACATTAACACATGACAATTCCACATTGACATCAAAATAAGATATTACTAGTTCATAACACATGGCAAGTCCACATTGACAACGAAATAATAACCAAGAGTAGAAAACACAGATCATGTCTTATGTTATGGAATAAATTACAATGAAAGAAATTCTTAATTAAAATATAGCCCTTCATGGTGATTGACGCGCATATAGCAAGCTTGCTCACTGGGTTCTTCCTCGAGCCTGATGCCATCTCTGAAAAGAGGCGACTCATCAAATTGATTGTACTCTTCCTCATCCACGACATTCTCAACTCCGACAATCCTTCTTTTTTTTCCATGAAGAACTACGTGGTGGTTCTTATTTACCGTGTCCGTTACATAAAAAACTTGAACAACTTGTTTAGCGAGTATGAATGGTTCGTCCTTGTATCCGACACGTTTGAGGTCCACAGTAGTGACACCGTACTTGTCGACCTTCACACCCTGCGGAAATTTAACACAATGACATTGAAACAGGGGGATCTTAAAAAGTACGTAGT
Source organism: Phyllostachys edulis (assembly GCA_036346405.1). Taxonomy (NCBI): domain Eukaryota; kingdom Viridiplantae; phylum Streptophyta; class Magnoliopsida; order Poales; family Poaceae; genus Phyllostachys; species Phyllostachys edulis. The sequence goes on from CM070550.1 coordinate 107,395,902, forward strand.
CAAGCTCCTAAATCTCCTCTACGAACCCATAGGAGAAGTTCAACCCACGTAGCCCGGCAGTATTGAACTGCTCGTGAAACGCATCTATACGGATACCGCTGTTCTGGATTGTGCTCTTCCTATCCTGAGCTATCGTATAAAATGTGTACACATTTATGTCATATCCTCGCCATGTCACAATTGTAAATTTTGGCCCTTTTGCTAACCATAGTAGCGTATCATTACTTGATGACCTCCTAGTGAATCGCACATTTAACCATTCGTTGAACCGACGGTTGTGCTCTCTCGTGATCCAAACCTTCGACCGGTCTGGATTTTGTTGGCGTACCATGTCTTTGTGCTCGTCGATGTACGGGGACACTTGGATCATGTGTTGTAAGACCGTGAAATGGGCTTAAGCATACGTATCCAAACCGGGAGTGATTGCTTTCCTTGTGGTGGTCCCGATACCCTCCAGTCTTCCCTCATGACGAGATAGAGGCACACCTATCGGTTCCACCTGAGCCATGTAGTTGACGTAGAACTCAATGACCTCTTCAGTTGCATAACCTTCGATGATGCTGCCCTCCGGTCGAGATCGATTCCATATGTAGGACTTGAGAATTCCCATGTACCTCTCGAATGGGTACATATGATGTAGGAACATAGGACCGTATATCTTTATCTCTTTCACAAGGTGAACAATGAGATGGACCATGGTATCAAAAAATAACGGAGGAAAATACATCTCAAGATGACACAGAGTCGTCACCACCTCGGCCTGCAGAGCATCTAGTCCTTCGGGATCGATGACCTTCTGAGCAATTGAGTAAAAGAAATAACACAACCTCAAGATTGCCACTCGGATCTTGTTCGGCAAGATACTCCTAATTACAACAGGAAGCATTTGTGTCATCAGCACATGACAATCATGAGACTTCATACCAATTAATTTTAAATCTTCCATAGAAATAAGTTTCTTAATGCTGGCGGAGTAACCGAACGGAACTTTCATACTATGCATGCTCTGGCACAGTTCATTTCTCTCGGCCTTGGACAGAGTATAGCAAGCTGGGGGAAGGTATGTTCGTCCTTTATCGGTCACTTTCGGTGCTAACTCATCCTTATGTTCATATCAACTAAATCACACCGTGCGTTAACACCATCCTTTGTTTTGCCACTAATGTTAGTAAGAGACCAATCAAGCTATCACATATATTTTTCTCCACGTGCATGACATTGATGCCGTGGCGAACTTCTAAGTGCTCCCAATAAGGCAAGTCCCAAAAAATTAACCGCTTCTTCTAGATGTTCTTCTGACGGGTCCTTAATTTACGTCCCTTCCCAAGCACAACATCGATATCCTTAATCATATCATAGACCTCTTTCCCTCTAAAAACCCTTAGAGCTAAACCATCCTCCTTATTTCTGTCGAATTGTTTCTTCATCTTGCGGTATGGGTGAATCCTAGGAAAGAAGCTACGGTGGCGCATATACACAGTTTTACGCGAGTTGTTCAGCCATACACTCTCGGTACCATTTAAGCAGTGCGGACATGCTTTGGCTCCTTTTGTGCTGAACCCCGACATGTTACCAAGGGCGGGAAAATCATTGATGGTGCAGAACAATATGGCACGTAAAGTGAAGTTCTCTCGTTTGTACGCATTCTATACTTGTACCCCTTCGTTCCTCAATGTCACAAGATCTTCCAGTAATGGTGCTAGGTACACATCAATATCGTTCCCAGGTTGCTTCATCCCTTGGATAAGTAGTGACATCAAAATGTACTTCTGCTTCATATACAGCCAAGGAGGAAGGTTGTACATATATAGATTCACAGGCCAGGTGCTATGTCAACTGCTTATGTTACTGAAAGGATTTATTCCATCTGTACTCAACCCTAACCTTATGTTCCTCGGTTCCACACCGAACTCTTTGAAGCTTCGATCGAAGTTTCTCCACTGGATAGAATCAGCAACGTGTCTTAGCTTTCCATCTTTCTTACTCTCCTCCAAGTGCTAAAGCAGCAATCTTGCCTCCTTTCGGTTCGCAAATAAACGCTTTAAACATGGGATTACAGGAAGATACCACAACATCTTAGCAGGCAGTCCTTGCTTCAACTTAGCAGTATTCTTACACTTGTATCGGGATACTTTGCATACGGGACATACATGCATGTTTGCATACTCTTTACGGTAGAGGATACAATCGTTAGGACATGCATGTATTCTTTCTACTTCCATTCCCAATGGACAAAGAACCTTCTTGGCTTGGTAGGTGGTGCTGGGTAACACATTTCCCTCCAGAAGGATGTCTGCTAGGAGACCTAACGACATCATAAAACTCTTGTCGGACCAATCATTGCCTGCCTTCAATTTCAGCAGTTCAAACACGGATGACAACCTTGTGTATTCCGGCTTGCGGCTAGGGAACAAAGGTTTCCTCGAGTCCTCCATTAAGCCCTCAAATTTACCAAACTCTCTCTCACTGTAGTTCCCTTCTACATCGCATAGCATCTGATCCAAATTATCATCATGCGACCTATCCTCATCAAAGGCACAGTCCATATCCAGCATATCGTTGACTTCCTCGACAATGTCGTTATTATTAACTTCCTGTATAATATACTCTTCACCGTGATTGGTCCAACATGTATACCCCTTTTTGAAACCCCTTCAAATCAAGTGTGCTTTGATCTGCTCTGAGTTGTTAAACATCTTCATATTACCGCAATCAATGCATGGACAGTACATAAATTTTATCCCCTTCTTCAACATATTTTGCTCGGTGGCTCTTCTGAAAGCAAACACGTCATTAATGTACTCTTCACTCACACGGTCGTACATCCAGTTTCAGTCCATCTACGCTACGCACGTAACAAATTAGTGTTAAATTTGATTAATAAATCGCAAGTACTATTCCTATTGACCAAACATACTAAAATTGGTTAGCAATTAACCTAGAGTAAGGGTTACAGATCGTTACTCTCCGAGCTTACGAAGAAACTCCCTAATATCCCGCGAGATCCCTTTCTTCCTCCTCTCCTTCTCCTCCCTTCCTCCTCTCTTTAGCTTCCTCCTTTCCTTCTCCTCCCTGCCTCCTTCCTTCCCTTCCTTCTCCTCTCTAAGGTGGCGCAATGGGGGGAGGAGCCAGCAGGGGTGGCGGCTCAAACGGGAAGGGGGTGGGGGCGCTAGGGGCAGGGTGGTCTGTCGGGATGGCCATGTATTATATAATGCCCGCATATCACAGACAGTTCTTATTAAGAACCATCCGTGACCTTGAACTATCACAAATGATTTCTAAATAGAATCGTCTATGATAATTCACACACTATTCTTAATAATAACCGTATGTGATGTTTGTGATTATCACAGACGGTTCTTATTAAGAACCGTCTATGAATTATCACAGACAGTTCTATTTAGAAACTATCTGTGATAGTTACATATCACAAACCGTTCCAAAGGAACCGTCTGTGACAAGTACAACACAGATGGTTCCTTTGAAACCGTCTGTGATAAGACGTCTAGTATACCCTGTTTTGTAGTAGTGGGAGGTCGTCATGCTGTAGTCTCGTCATCCTCTAACCAGCACGCAGCCGCATCCAGCGCACCGATGGCCGACATTGCACTTCTCCCCTGTGGGCCACCGTCCCTCCGCATCAGGTTTGGTCACCTCAAACTTCCAACCGATTCCCCCCCCCCTTGATTTGATCCAAAAATTTGGGTTTTTTTTCCTTAGGGCCTCTATGATGAGCTCTGTGTTCTAGCTGTTGGGCACCGTTGAGATGATCTCATCACCTCTGCTGAACTGGCGAGTTGCCTTCTGCCTCCCACTAATTTGTGGAATTGGGACAATATTTGTTTGTGATGCAATGCCAATTTCCCTCCTAGGTACTTTTTCTTTTGTTGGCACTATGAATTGCAACTTGATTCCTTTCCTTTCATGTGTTGCACTCCTCATATTCAAAGGGCATTAAGTGTTAGAAATCCTCTAACGAATGATTAGATCTCTAATACAATGATTGTCAGGAAGATGCGTGCTTCACTGATTTCGCTATTGGGAAGGCCATGCGTTTTGTCTACCGAGTTGATCAGGTTAGTTTTATATCATTGATTCCTTCACTTCTTGCAAGCTTTGTCATTTTTCATCAAAGTCAAAAGTTTACCTTTTGTATTGCAAAACCTAGCGTAGTTCCTTTAGGTGCTCTTTTTATTGTTATCACATTGCGGCAGGTTTGATATGTGAAAGTTACTTCTTATTAGACATTTGACAAATTAAAATTTGGCACCTATATGTTGATGATCTAATTAGCCTCAATCTCCTTTGTGTAGGTCCAAGAAGAAAGGAGGTCAAGAGCTTCCAAGATTGAACCTGGTATTTCATCAGGCAACACAATTAGATCATTCATTTAGCTACTTATACGGTGGTTTCCTTTAGTTCTTACATAATTAGTTTGATGGTTTGCCCTTTCACAGAACAATGGCCTTTCTTGAATGTGAGCATCAACTGACTTTAGTATACAATCATGTTAGCTTATCGTCATCATGTTAGCTTATCGTTCTTATGTATAAATTTAGTTGGGTTAAAAATAGGCTATTTTGCGATTAGACTTTTACCTTTCCTTTTATTACAATGCTCTTTTTTGATATACGATCATGTGCTATTATGATCAGGTTGTGTTTTCATTCATTCGATATATTTTATGACGTTTTCCACAAATTTTAGCTTCAATAGGCACATTCAGCTTGAGAGCATGCCATTATATAAGACTAATCGGGTGTTGTATTTGGTGCTTCCACAGCAGAATAAGTGGTGATGCTTGGGCGATTCACCAATCTTGTGTGTTGTTGTTGTAACTGTCTCTTAGAGGTATCTTTGACACTATTGTTTATCTTAGACATCAATTTATTTCAGGTTTGTTTACATGTATGGCCTTTCTTAGTGCTCTTTTCTTTGTTTAACGGTAGCAGCTATACATTTCAAGCCTTTTGCATAGTTTAGTCTTTTGTGTTATGCTAGCATCTATACATTTCACGCCTTCTACTCGATTTAGTTCTGATTTGCATTATTTCTTCCTCTGTTGTGCAACCTATAGATTTATTTGCATGGCTAATCTGGTTGCCAACCAATCTATGCTTATATTAAACAGAGGCATCAACTCATCTACCTACGTTATCCCTTCTTCGCAAACATATGCATGTTCAGATAACAGTATACCTTATGAATAGAGGATGGATTAGAAATTGCACTTCTTAGAGTTAGCTCATAGAATCTATGTTATACTAAGAAATTATTTAAATCCATGATTCCTCAAGATGAACCACGAAGGTCCTCATCTGGTCCGATCTTTCAATCAGAGGGTAAAATCGGTAGAAATCGCTCAAACTCGCAAGGCCCGAAACAACGCAATCGCTAAATTGCTCGACAAGTCGTTATCAACCGTGCACGAATACCCAGATGACCTGATCACGAAGATCAATTCCTGCATACACCGAAGAAGCACGTAAGAACAAGGTAAAACGCAATCTAATATACTGTAAATATTGATGAAATACTGATAAGGTGAGATTCCGAATAAGGATCTTGACTGGATGGTCTAGTCGACACACGCAGAAGATACAAGTTGCAACAAAGGTGAACTAAACATAAACGAAATCTAAGTTGTGCTAAAGGGCAGCGGCTCCTATATGAGGAGGGCGGCTAGGAGGTAGAAACCCTAGGGTGGGGGTATTGTTCACGTATGAATAGTGCCCACATGAACAGTACGGGACTAGGGTGGCCAGGCACCAGATGGGCCATGTCGTCCATCAGATGGGCTAAGTCGTCGGCCAATACATTACATAGCCCGAGGGCCAACAATAGGTGACGCAGCACCATGACATGTAGTAGTAGCTCGCCCCAATTGGAGTATATGGAATTGCCATAGCTGATAGTCCCATTGGAGAAGATGTGGTTGCAGTTGAGGATGCAGTGCAGCGTGTCGAAGTAGTGGTTGCATCCTTAGGGTTGATGTCCTCATCGGTATATGGACCGCAAATGCATTGTGCTATATGTAAACTTTTGTTAGCCATACGCTACTTCTGGATGCACTCTGTATGTCAAACTGTAGCACCTGCTGATGGCCTTCTTTTTCTTGGCCTCATTCATGTTTCAGTTCATTGTCCTTTGGATTGTAGAGATCATTTCTGTATATTTGCACACAACAAGATGACGTGATCAAATCCCACTGAAAAATGGTTGTTTTATGGCCCTCTTCTACTACTAAGGTAGAATCTCGATAGCTCAGCCTTCATAATTTTTTCAAAGGCAAAACTGATTGATTACCTTTTTGCGTAGAAATGTTTCAGCAAAAAAAAAAAAATCAACCCGGCTTCATGTTCTGGATACCCTACACTTGCTCGTTTTCTAATCACATTGCCATCAATCCATACATATAAAATTCATCTACTAAATCCTTTTTTGAAACACATTCTGCAATGCCAAGGTATTGATGCATATTTTTGCAAGCAGACTAGGAGTTCAATTGCTTAATTTATCTTCACCTCAAGGAAAAACATGTGATGTTTAATTCGTTGAAACTCATTGAGACATTGACACAATTGTAGCTCCACATTGATGAACAATGACTCAACATCTTAGTTCAGAATGCTATGTAGAGGGGGAGAGAGAGAGAGAGAGAGAGAGAGAGAACATTGTACTGCTTCTATTAGTTATGGTCAATCGAACTCTATCGTATGGTTTATGGACCTATGGCGTACCTTCAAGGGAGCCGCCGGACTTCCACTGCCTTCCTCTCGGCGGGAGAGTCCTTTTGACGAAAAGGATATTATATTGGTGGAGTGCAGGTTTGAAGAATCTAGACCCGTCATTATGAGTTAATGGAGTATTTTGGTGATTAATGACAAGTCTATTTGTAAGACTAACACTTTTATTGTTATACATATTGTTTAGTCTCAGTTGGATGAAAAGGTGAAAATCATGGAGGTATGCTTTAAACATCATATTCTTATATCTTGTTGCATTCCTCGGATCCAAAATATAGGTTGAACTCCACTAAAAGTCTAACTTGAAAATGTGCATTTGTTCTTATTACACATTTGTGTATGCACACACCTAGGGGGAGTTCACTCTATGTTTTGTGGTTTCATTAGTAATAATCCTTGTTCTTTATCCACTTATATTAAGGATCTCTACTTGGAAACATATCTATTGAGTATATAAAACTTGTGTAGTTCACATATACTCATATGTATTTATATTCAATTATTTGCAATTGTGATGGTTGTTATCAATTACCAAAGAGGGAAAGATTGAAGTATCTTGTCCCACCATTGTGAGTTAATGGTATGTTGTGGTAATTAATGGCAATCATGTTGTGGGACTAATATTTTTCATGAGTTGGGTAAATAGGTTATGTTCCATGATGATGGAGATTTTGAATGATGCATCATAAGTTGATCATCAAGTCAAGAGAAGACCCATCATGTGTTGATAGAGGTCAAGTGAAGGATGCATCATGTGTTGATGCATATCAAGACAATGACCCGATCTTGGAGAGAAGATGTGCGTCATCAAGCTTCAAGAAGATGTGCAAGGCAAAGGTATGACTAGCTAGGACTAAGGATATGTTCCTAGTCTTTTACCGATCTTGGTGTTTGGTTGGAAGATTGGATTGCTAGTATAGGTTAGCGTACTATTAAGAGGGGTCTTGTCTATAGCTTGAGTGTATCATGTGTTGATAGCTCATGTTGGTTTGCTCTAGCTCTTGTGGCATGTTGCCGATATTTGCGAATGTGTTTTGCAAATAGTTGAGACTCTTGCATAATCCTGGTAGCATGTGACTTTAGTTTGTGAATGTGTTTTGCAAACGAGTCAAGTCTATGTACCTTATTCCTTGTTGTGTGATTCTAAAAGTTGGCAAATGTATTTTGCAACTTGTTGAGAATCTCGCCTTTATCCCTTGTTTGCATCGCACATCAATTGAAAAATATGTTTTGTAAATTGAGTTGAAGCGAAGTGCAAAATCTCTCTCTCAGCTCTGGTGGTCTGATCGACCCATCCTAAGTGTGATCGGGCTAAGCATTGGTCTTTGTGAACTAGCGGTTTGACCGCCAGTAGCGACTGGCCTGACCGGTGGGACTTTTGGTCTGACCGCCATGTGTTGGTCGGTCTGACCGGACCTCCGGTAAATCTTCCTGGTCGGCTTTTTCTAGAGAGTATGTTTCTCTGGTTTTGGCTTGCTCCTTTTTAGAGCGGTCTGACCGCTCCTCTAGCTGTTTGGCCGTTTTGGTCTGGTCTGATTGGCCCTTGTGAGGGTGGTCAGACCGGGTGTGTTTCTAACGGCTAGTTTTATAGCCGTTGGAGCTTGTGCGGTTTGACCGGCTATTAGTAGACGGTAAGACCGGTTTACCCTGGTTTTTTCTGAAACTTTCCTCTAACGGCTAGTTTCCTTGTGTGGGTATAAATACCCCTTATGGCTGGTTGTGGGGAAGGTTGCTGGTGCTATTACCATTCCCTTGAGCAAAAAAGCAAGCCCCCTTTTAATAGTACACCAACCTATACTAGCAATTTAATTCTATGAAAGTAAATTGTGCAATTTACTTTCATAGAATTAAATTGCTTACTTGTATTCGTTTGATTGCTGTCATTATCGATAGTATTAGATTGTTGGTGCACTTTAGCTTCCGCATTAGAAAACGGTTTTAGACAAAAGATTTTTTAAAACCGCCTATTCAACCCCCCCCCCCTCTCCTCTAGTCAGCCTCTTCGATCTTACTAGGTTGGAGGAAGATGTCATATTTCTGGTGGCCCACAACATGAAACTCACTTGGGATTTTCTTTAGTTCTCCTTTTTTTTCCTTGTGAAGATCAGCTTTTAATTCTCGATTTACCTATTTTACCTGTTGTCATGTATAGTATATGATAGGTTGTATCTTTTATTCTCAATCAATTTCTTATACGATATTATTAGTATGCTGATATGAGATTAATATCTGTAGCAATGTAATTCCCGACTGCGCTCGCGGCAACGTGCGGGGTGCTTACTAGTTAGTTATAATATCTTCGTCAATATATAGACACATATATCAGTAGATGGACTCTTGTAAGTTCTTTTTTTTTTTTGTCTTGTAAAGCCTAAGTGTTCTTTTTTTTTATGTTTAGTATGTTAATTAATTATTTGTTGGACAGGACAGCGAATTCTCATGAAGCTTTTCCTAGCTGGCCATAATTTCATCCATGACTTTTAAAACAATTACTAGTTGTTTTCCTTGAGAAAAAAACTACGTACTTGCAGGATTTGAACGTACGCTAGAATTGATCATTTCTCCTTACACCTTAGATCAGATGCATATGTCCACCCCTGTGAAGAAACAGATGCATTTAACATTTCGTTGTCAGTGTTGTCACCTTAGTTGGTACTTGGTACTAGCTAGCTAGTAGTTAGAGATGCATGCATACTTCCTTACAAGCATCTACATCCACACGTACGTATAGAACGATCACTAACTAGAGTAATGTCAATTAGTGGGTGTACTGACTATACCATCCAGTAAAACTAAAGATGTATTGCTTTTAAAAGTTCATACTTTGTCTAAATACACTGCCCATAAATCTATAAATAGTGGATAAACTAGATGATATGTATTAGGTTGTGCAAATTAGGGATCGTTCGATGCATGTGCACTCGTTTGTGCTAGCTAGTTGCCCCTTTCTGAGGCCGAAACTGAACTGTCTAAACAATTGTATCTGATAACTATAAGTAGTTTGATGGTCAAAACCATGCTATGTGCAACGCACGGTTTTTACCGGTTGACCCCCAACATGCACGATCAACTTGCAAAGTAGAGTTGCATCTTTAATTTATTTTCATTAATCAATCGAAAAAACTTGCCCGGTCGCTCAGTCTCCATCAAAAGTCGTAGAGTACATTCATGAAACCTACCGATGAACTACATGCATCAATCTAGTCAATTACAACTTAAAATCTGACTTTGGATGATGTAACAACTCGAAAGGGAGTGCTAGCTTCCTAGCTAGCTGGCTAGTATATGTAGCCTGCAACTAAATCGAAGTGCTGAGGTCAACTCTTAGTTAAGTACGTACGTGTTACTTAGTATCGAATAATTTGACCGCTTTCACTTGGTTTGATTAAATTTTTGGTACCATTTTTGAAGCAATAGACTTGACTTTTGAAAATACCATAAATTATTTGGTAGCTGGCCGCATGGTGTTGGATCCGGATCCTTTGCAGGCACACTATGTAAACAGTGTTTTGCGAGTGCGTAAACAGTGCTCTGCAGTGGTGGTGTAGCAACAGTAGAATATTTACCCTAGTGATTGGTCTCGGTTTTTGATTTTTTATCAGACGGTGGATATCGCTCCTATTGCTCTTGCGATATAGATCTTTGCATTGAATACTTCAATACAGAGGATCCCAATGCCATGGTGGTATATATGTACTTTTTTGTTTGCTTGTAACCAGGGCTTAACAAAGACAACAATGTTGCGTCACTATGTATAAGCTTTTAAAATAAATTAGACATTGTACCAAATTTAAATAATAATAAGACCAATACCAATAATATAATAACAAGTTGGCAAATTCATACTTAATTAACTGTCAAACATTTAGTGAGAGCTACGGGAAAAAAAATAGTCAGGGCAAAAACACAAGGAAATAGCACTTGAAGCTCTTGTATCTGTAGTCAGTCAAACCCCTGTATATATACTCGCAAGAGATAAAGTGATGGGACGAGACCCCTCTTAGCAATTCTCGGTTTATTTCGTTTCATCAGTGTATTAGTCAATGGCAACTAGGATCATGTGAACATTTGTATAAGGAGTCCTGCTATACACATGACACTTTATCATAGTATGCGCGTACGATGCACGTGGCAGCGTGCGGGGCTGGTCACATGAGGGAGGCAGCGCGCGGGGTTGGTCGGAGTCGGAGGAGGAGAAACCGACGTGGGGTGAGGGGGTGGAGACCGAGGGGCCCGCGCCGGAGCCGACGAGGGGTGCCGCGACGCCGGAGAGGGAGCATGCCTAAGGTGGTGCGACATCGCCAGCGCTAGAGGGGAGCGCACCCGAGGGGGTGGAGGCCGAGGGGGGCCCGCAATGGAGCCGGCGTGGAGGCCGCGAGCTGGCCACAGGGTGATAAGGCCAGCGCTGGGGTCCGCCTTGCTTGAAGGAGGGCTATGGCAAGGGGGCCGAAGCCGACGAGCTAGCCACGGGCGAAGGGAGCCTGAGGCAGCGTCGAAGGGCGAGGCGAGGCTAGCGAGGTGGAGACCGGAGAGGCGCTTCGGGCACGGCGCAAGGGGGTCCCGAGGTGGGTTGGGCGGAGGCGCGGCCAACCGGCCACTGGTGACACTGGTGGACGGCCGTTTCGTCGTACGCGAAGCATTTCTCTTGTATAAGAGAATAAAGAAAAAAGTCAATGACATGTAGGCCCATATATTTGTGACTAAATAAAAGAGGTCATACGTTTAACATAATATGGTATATATATGGAGTTATAACGGAGGTAGAGGGTGTGTGAGCCGAGCCCTGACAGCCCCCTAAGGGTCTATTTGGCATGACTGCAGCTTTTCTGAAAAGCAGCTTACAACTGGGTTGTATGGCTAAAGGGCTGGGATGAAGACATTTGGTGTTTGGCAGTCTGGCTTTTAGATATGTTGGTTATAGATTCTGAGTTGGTACATGTCTAAAATGCTCCTGACGCAAATGATGGCTTGTTTGGTGCCATTTGAAATGATTTGATTTTTTTTGCATGTTTACATATAAATGTAAATTTAAGCATTAAATGTACTATATTTTCAATTTTAAGTATGAAATACAAATGTTACATGTATGTGATCCTTGCTTTGAACTTTCACATATTCGTTTGCATCGCATCATCAGAATTCAGAACACCATAAGGATTGCACCAAGTATTAAATACAAAACGTTGGACTCAAAATTAAAATCTTAACGACAATTAATGATAATTTGCATGCAAATAAATCTTAATGACAATTAACAACAATTTGCACACAATAAAAAAAGAAAAATAAAGGAAAATAAAGGTCCTTGTTTGTACATGAATGTTTCTTTTATTGTTTTTTGTAATAACTTTTGATTGGAAGCTCCGATTCACGAATGGTTTACACCGGTAGCTTGGTGATGACGAGGGTAACATAATGATATAAATCTTGCAAATAAAAACCACTCTATGCGTTTACTAAAAAATATTTACTGCATCGCTAAAAAAGATTTACTGCAACCTCCACATGACTTTATTATCATCTTAGCCAACTAGTACAGACAAGTAGATAACCAACTAGGAAACAATTGGTTCCTTGTTTTGTACGTGAATGTGTATTTATTTTGTTTTAGCAATAACTTTTGATTGAAAGCTCCGATTCACGAACTATTTTCACCGTTAGCTTGGTGATGACGAGGGTAACAGAATGATACAAAGTCTCACAAAAAAAATCTCTATGCATTTACTAAAAAAGATTTATTGCGTCGCTAAAAATGATTTACTGTAACCTTCACATGACTTTATTGTCATCTTATCCAACTAATACAAACAAGTAGACAATCAACTAGCAAACGATCGGTTCCTTGTTTTGTACATAAATGTTTCTTTTCTTGTTTTCACAATAACTTTTGATTGGAAGTTTCGATTCACGAACAATTTACACCGGTAGCTTAGTGACGACGAGGGTAACAAAATAGTATAAATCTTGCTAATAAAAACCTCACTATGCGTTTACTAAAACAGATTAACTACATCGCTAAAAGAGATTTATTACAACCTCCACATGACTTTATTGTCATCTTAGCCAACTAGTACAGTCAAGTAGACAACCAACAAAGAGGCAATCAGTTCCTTGTTTTGTACGTGAATGTGTATTTCTCTTGTTTTAGGAATAACTTTTGATTGGAAGATCCGATTCACGAACGGTTTTTACCGGTAGCTTGGTGATGACGAGGGTAACAGAATAATATAAGTCTTGCAAATAAAAAACCTCTTTATGCATTTACTAAAAATAATTTGTTGCATCGCTAAAAGAGATTTACTATAACCTCCACATGACTTTATTGTCGTCTTAGCTAACTGGTACAGACAAGTAGACAACCAAGTAGCAAACAATCAATTCTTTGTTTTGTATATGAATGTTACTTTTCTTGTTTTCGCGATAACTTTTGATTGGAAGCTCTGATTCATGAACGTTTTACACCGGTAGCTTGGTGACGATGAGGGTAACAGAATGATATAAGTCTCGTAAAAAAAAACCTATCTATGTGTTTACTAAAAAAGATTTACTGTGTCATTAAAAGAGATTTAATATAACCTCCACATGACTTTACTGTCATCTTAGCGAACTAGTACAGAAAAGTAGACAACCAACTAGCAAACAATTAGTTCCTTGTTTTGTACATGAATGTTTATTTTCTTGTTTTCACAATAACTTTTTATTGAACGTTCCGATTCATGAATGGTTTACACTGGTTGCTTAGTGATGACGAGGGTACGTAGCAAAATGATATAAGTCTCGCAAATAAAAACCTCTGTGTACGTTTACTAAAACAAGATTTATTGCATCGCTAAAAGAGATTTACTACAATCTCCACATGACTTTACTGCCATCTTAGCCAACTAGTACAGACAAGTAGACAGCCAACTAGCAAACAATCGGATCCTTGTTTTGTACATAAATGTTTTTTTTCTTGTTTTAGCAATAACTTTTGATTAGAAGCTCTGATTCGCAAACGGTTTTCACCGGTAGCTTGGTGACGAAAAGGATAACAGAATGATATAAGTCTCGCAAATAAAAACCTCTCTGTGTGTTTACTAAAAAATATTTACTGCATCGCTAGAAAAGATTTACTGCAACCTTCACATGACTTTACTACTCTGTTACTAAAAAGATTTACTGTAACCTCCACATGAGTTTACTGCTCTGTTACAAAAAAGATTTATTGCAACCACCACATGACTTTACTGTTCTGTTACAAAAAGATTTACTACAACCTCCACATGACTTTATTACCATCTTAGCTAACTAGTGCAGACAAGTAGACAACCAACTAGCAAACAATCGGTTCCTTGTTTTGTATATGAATGTTTTTTCTTGTTTTAGCAATAACTTTTGCTTACAAGCTCCGATTCATGAACGGCTTTCACTCGCTAGCTTGGCGACGACGAGGGTAACAGAATGACATAAGTCTTGCACATAAAAACCTCTTTGTGTGTTTACTAAAAAAATTACTGCATCGCTAAAAGAGATTTACTTTAACCTCCACATGACTTTACTCCTCTGTTACAAAAATATTTACTGGACTCCACTTGTAGTTTACTGGCACATCTAGCCATGCGCGTATGAAACAATCGTAAAAAAATATAAATGCGGTGATACATGCAGCAGTAGACTTGCTATCACAATTACTTTGACCTCATCATAGTGCGCACATGGGGGATCATTGGTTAGTGGGGCCAAAATGGCCTGTTCAGGGTCCACGCGCGGTGGGCTGGCCTAAGTGTAGAATAGGCTTATTATACGCTCAGGCACGGATTAGTATATCTATATCTATATACTATTCTACAGCCGAGCATAGAGTAATTATTCTACACCTAGCCAGCCCACCGCGCGCGACCCAGGCTAGGTGTGATGCACACACACGCAATCCCCATACGGCCAGCCCGCCAACTCCAGTCGGCGAGCCAAAAATGTCTGCACCCGTGCGGGGCTCGATTCGACGGTAATTGTTAGGTGGCGTAACAGTAATTTGTATATCCCTTTTACTGCATGTTTTTGGGAATGCGATATTCTGAGCTCCTACGTCAGTTAGTAAAATATAACCACTACTACAAAACAGGCTATAGTAGACGCCCCGTCACAGACGGTTCCTATGGAACCATTTGTGTTGGGTCTGTCGGGATGAGGCATCGGCACTGCCGGCCTATCACAGACGGTTTTATTAATAACTGTCTGTGATAGGCATCTATCACAGACGGTTCTTTTAAACAACCGTCTGTGATAATCTCCAGAATCACAGATGGTTTTATTCATGGACTTGTAATCTCTCATATATTTTGATGTCAACGTGAAATTGTCATGTGTTAATGTGTTATGGACTTGTCATCTTCGATATTGATGTCAATGTGGATGTTCATTGCAATTTTGGAGTATCAAAATTGGTTTCACTTGATTTGGAGTTGAGTTGAATTAGATATGAATTTTTGAAGTCAAATGTGTTATGAACTTGTCACCAGGTTCATATGACAATCACTTGTCAGCAAGTTATGAATTTTTGAAGTCAAATGTGTTATGAACTTGTCACCAGGTTTTGTCAGGATAGCAGGATCACAGACGGTTCTGTTATAGAACCGTCCGTGATAAGGAATCATAGACGGTTCTTATTAAGAACCGTCTGTGATATGGGACGTTTCACAAATGGTTCTTAATAAGAACCATCTGTGATTCCTTATCACAGACGGTTCTGTAAGAGAACCGTTTGTGATAGCCTTTTTTATAAGGAGGGAACTGCTAGGGTTTTTGCTCTTGCTCGTCACTTCCACTACTCCCGTGTCTCTTAAGCTCTCGCGCGCTCGTTCGCCTCCTCTAGGGCTCGCCGCCTCCCTGCTCCGACTCCAGCCCGACGACCGACTGCCTCCCTGCTCCGACTCCAGCCCGACGACCGACCGCCTCCCTCCTCCAACGCGCGGCCTCCTCCGACTCCAGCCCGATGACCGGCCGCCTCCCTCCTCTGACTCTAGCCCGACGAGCGGCCGCCTCCCTCCTCCGACTCCAGCCCGACTCCACTACACATCGCCATCCTCCTCTCCGGCCTATCACCGGCTCCCTCCTCACGCCGGCTCCAGCGCCTCCTCCGGTACTCCCTCGCGCCTCCTGTGGTATACCACTCTACTCGGTCTATCCCGCTCCCTCCCTTGCTTTGTGAGTATTGTTGCTTATCTCACTTTGTCCATGTGCATTTGTGTTGTGCTAGAGAATTTTTCATTCTGTGATTGTTAATCTTTAGTACAGAGAGAGAAATTGCAAAGTGGTGGGTTCTGTTAATAGCTCAATGATAATTGTTGCCATATTATGAGATTGAATAGTTAACTAGAATTAGACTTGAGCTTATTTAGAATTGCTTACTTTTGTTATTTTATTACTGTCAGATTAGCTCATTTCTCAGTCTCTTTGTCTATTGGTGTATTTACGTCAGTAATCAAATATTGCTTCGCTCTATTTTCGGTTTGTATGAACGCAAGCATATTTGTTTCTGTGATATGTCGATGTTCAATTACGTGTTAGCCAAAATTTCAATATGTTGGAATAGTGTCGTACCAATCGTTAATCTCTAGACGCTTTTATTGACCGAGAGTTTAATCTGCGGTATTGAGATAAAATTTGACATATTAGTGAAGCATTTGTTTTTGAGCTCAAAGTCTGATTTGGAGTTATCATATTCAATTGGTGAAGAATTTTGGCATAATGGTTGAGATGGCAAAGACTATGTCTTTTGCAAAGACTATGTTAGATGTTCAATTCTTTAGGAATTATGCTTTAATGCTAATTAATTTTGTTGGGATTAATTCTGAAATCTTGCTAAAACTGCATTTTACAACAATCTAGAAAGAAAGTTTTACTTGATTCTATTTTGTTTCTATGTTTTCATTAAAGGCTAGTCTTCTGTACATGAAGCATTAAACCTTTGCTTAGCATTTCCTTAGAGAAGCTGGTGGATTAAGGAGTGTTAGGAGTGTTAGAATAGGAGCTAACTCGATGCCTGAATTCAGCTAGCTAGCTTGCTTCTTGGGCGTTCATCCTAAACGTTCAGGTGAAACACAGCCTACTTCGTCAATCCTGACACGCTTGAGTGTACCTTTGCTTCATGCCAATCCTCCACGGTATGAAGTAAATGGTACACTCCAGTGTGTCGGGCTTGATGAAGTAGGCTCGCGCAAAGATAGGCTCGGGCAAAAGATTCGTATCACTAGTTTCTATCTATACAAAGATCACAAGAGAGTGTTATACATGTGATTGTTATGTCAGTCTAGTTAAGCTCTGGATAGAGCTCAAAATCCGAATTTTAGTGTTCTTATCCAATTTATTCATATACATGTGGTACATATTTTGCATTTCAATCAATTTAAATGACTTGAATGATTTACATTTGATTATGTTAATTTGGTCTTCCCTCGTGCCTTGTCTGGAATTAATTATGCAATTTCATTCGTATACATGTGGTATATGTTTAGCATTTCAATCAATTTAAATGACTTGAATGATTTCATTTGATTATGTTAATTTGGTCATTTAAATGTCGTTGGATTAATGCTTTATTGTTTCATATTTATGCTGGAATTAATTATGATTATTTGCTAATATTGCACATGTTGAGCATATTTTTCAGTTTAAATGACATGGAGATACTTCATATGTATATGTTAATTTGGGACACTTGCAATCCATTTTATTGCATATGTAACTTATATAGATAGCGAGTAAACGAGATGGCAGAGACACTGTCTTCGCCGCCGTCACCGACGCCGCAAATGGCAGAGGCACCGTCTTCGCCGCTGGCACCAACGAGGCCACCGTCACCGACGCCGTCTAATGCGTCATGCTGCCCGTCGACGATAATGACACGGAAGCGAGATGGCAGAGGAAAATCGCAAATGCCTGTGGGCCGATTAGTCATCACGGAGGTCAGTGACTTTGGGGTCCCTCTGAGTCCCAAGAGATCAGCGGCGAGATTCCAGACCATCTGCGGGATAATTGCAAGGGAACGGGTCCCCATCACCACACCAAGGTGGAAGGATCTGACGAAAGAAGCGAGAGGCGTGCTGTGGACAGAACTTTCAAGCAAGTTCACTATCCCAGAAGCAGACATGGCACGCGTGCAACGGACGGCGATGCTCACGATGGATAAATCGTGGAGGACCTGCAAGAGCATTCTTGTCACAAAGTACGTGAACACGGGCCAGACGCCCTTCGCGAAGTATGGATTCTTGACGCGGGAAGCATGGGACGCCTTTGTGGCTATGAAGACGACAGCCGAATTTAAGGAGAAAAGTGCAGTGCACAAAGCTCTCCAGACACAAAACGCTCACCCTCACAGACTCGACACCACTGGGTACGCAGGTAAATACGAGGAATGGGCGACGGAGGAGGAGAACGTGTATCCTAATATCACAGACCCGCGTTCCCTAAGCTGGTTAAAAGCGAGGGCAAAAGTCTCGTCTTCGGGCAGCATCTCTTTCACAAACCCGGCAGACCATGAAGTGTCCCAACGTGTGGTAAATATGTCGAACTACCTAGTTGTTAATAAGTCCATAACTTCATAGTGTCTATAATAACATGATGACCTCTTGCGGCGTGAATTGATCGCCCAAACTTCCGGCTCCTTCCAAGCGCAGCGGGAGAAGGATATACTATCTACGTACTGGAAACAAGGAGCACCCGAGTCGCACGAGGCCTTGGGGTTAACGTACCTTGAAGTTATGGATTCGCAGACGACTACTGCACGTATAGGAGTAGGAAGAGATCCAAGGTCGAGCACGAGGACCGGTTGGTACAAATGATTACTGAAAAATTTGAAGGAAAGCTAGCAGCATTCCAGGATCAAATGAATCAACTCCTAAGCCAGTCGCAAGTCGCCCCTGTTAATTTGGGAACCAGTCCTGCTCAACATCGGAGTAGCGTCGCGTCCACGCATAATTCTGAACATGACGACGTCCAATTACCGGTAGATGACATCAAGGTATGTACATCTATGAAATGCACCAAAGATAGACCTATAGGACGCCTTAGCTAATTGCGTATCGTTTTGTAGGGGTCGACGCCCTGCAAGCTCCAACTGAGGATGGATGGGTCCCTTTCTATTAAGGTCACATGGGGATAGTGTATCCATACCAGAAGAGGCAAGTCAAAGACGTGCCCACCGGCGCAGGTTACGCCAGGGTCGAGGTGGATATGGTACATGACAATTTCGTGGCCGTCCCGCTGAAGATTTGCCCGAACGAAAAAAATCAGAACACTAGGGGATGTTGTGCACACTTTTATCCAGTGGCCCAAGAGGACATCGCCCTGAACCTAGCAGTGCCGCGATCTGGACACGACCATTCCTCTCTAACGGGACTCTTGATGACTTTACTCATGTTTCGCCTCAGAAGGCCACCTCATCGGTTCCCGTGAAGAAGACACTGAAGGAACAACAAAAGCGTGCCGCCGTATCGGTTCCCGAGTCGTCTCGCGGGAAGACGCTGCCAATCGTTCAGACCAAATCGAAATCGATGAACATTAACGCGTCTCCCAAGTCCGGGAAGCCCGGACGTCCGGGAATTATTCCATCGGGAAACCGTTGTGCTCCAACACAGTATTACTCCACGTTGGATATGCTTGTCAGGCTTTGCATGCCTGGTACATGCAGAAGACCAAAAAGAAGGGGTGCGATACTGGAATCACCGTCGCATACAAGGACGAGCATTTCTTCAACGAGGTGGGCAACTTCGTCGTGGGTTTCAACGACTTATATGACCTATTCAACCCCGTTGGCCTCGACGCCTCGCTTCTACGATGTTGGACACTGTAAGTGCGTACAATCAAGTTCTGCATTCACGTAATACTAATAATTATCACAACTCATTGCTTGTGTATAGATACATGTGGAAAAATGTCCAGGAATAGAAAGAACCGGTGGGTTTCCTTGACCCACACGTGGTATCTTTGCAAACCATGGAAGCAGACCCGTCCTTCATCAAGAAATACATAGCGGTGGCATTGCTTCGTCAGATAGACAAGAAGTACATAGTGGTGCCCTACAACGAGGGGCAAGTGTCACTACTTGCTATACAAATTAACTTTGTACTTTATACGCAGCAGGAACTTAGGTTTAATGACTATAACGACATACATGAGTAGGTACCACTGGATCCTTTTAGTCATTATACCAAAGAGGAACTATGTGATATACCTTGATTCCCTAATCCGCAACGACCACAAATTCAGCATTCTGAAAGGAATACTCGAGAGGTATACTTATTTCCTCCATATATAACTCTATTGTAGTCTTCATTCGTTTGAAATGGCCGAGGATAACTTTTTGGAATCATGTAGGTCGTTCATCGCCTATGTTGCCAACAAAGGATTATACAATGAAAAGAGCACCGGAATAACACACAGGATGAAATTTCTGGTACGCGCTACAACACGATAATCCTATAGCATACTTTATAATAACGCGTCTCAAACTGACTATACCTATATATGTAATTCTTTTTTTGCAGTGCCGCCAGCAAAAAAATGATGAGTTATGTGCAATCTACGCTATTATCATATGCGAAGAAATCCTTACTGACTAGGAAGAAGGATCCCGAGGTTTGTCAATCTCAAATAATTATTTCCTAATTATAATTTAAATATATATGCTAACCACTTTACTATTGCTAGCGGCGGGGTTGCATATAGAATTAGATGGACTCGTTGAGCAAGAGATCGCGACGCTCGAGTGAAGCTCTGTAGCTTTATCATTTCAGATATCATTTCCGACAACGGAGACTTTCACTCCGTCGCCGACCCAAAGTTTCACCCACCTGCAAACAATTGACTCAATTGTAATCCAATTGTAACTATAGCGACAATACTTCAACAAATTCGATCTTTTGTAATTTATTTTGAGTAATGATCCATTTGAGTTGTCAACAATTGAATATCTGTGATGTATCTGTTTTTGTGCATGCTTGTTTTCAGAGGGCATGGCTAGCAATCCCGAGGCTAGCCAAAAAATAGCAAAATGTAGTTAGATTATGAACTATCACAGACGGTTTTTTGTTGAAACCGGCAGAAGGCTATTATCACAAGCGGTTTCCACTAAAACCGTCGTGATACGAGAATATCACAGCGGTTTAACCGTCTGTGATATGAGAATATCACAGGCGGTTAAACCGCCTGTGATATTCTCGTATCACAGACGGTTTTTAGTAGAAATCATTTGTGATAATAGCCTTCACAGCCGGTTTCAACAAAAAAAACCGTCTGTGATAGTGCATATCACAAACGGTTTTGAACCATCTGTGATAACTGCCTGTTATCACAGACCAACAAATATAGACGATTCGAAAATCGTCTGTGATGACGGTTCCGAACCGTTTGTGATGAGACTTCCTGTAGTAGTGAACGGCGTACACAGTAATTGACTTCCCGTTTTTACCACAACTTTTTGCAATATCTTTTATTTTTACGGTAAAAAATTTGTGTCAGGATAGTAAACCTTAGCTCTATGTAAGGTAACTGCTTTAGTTTTACTGAGTAGGTCCAATGAAGTAAACAGGCGTTCGTAGAACAGTAAAAGCGAATGTCCCCACAAGTAATATATATGTTTGTTTCCACCGGTAGTTGATGTCGTCGTAACGTTACATCGGGACGTCTAGTAGTCATTACCGATGCTATTCATCGGAAGGGATCGTTGGGGGTTGGCGGGGGCCTGGGGGGAGGGGGCAGATCTTATGATCGGTTACGTAGGGAGCGCGTTTAGTGGGATGCATGTGATCGCTCACCTTTTTTATTGCTGGCGCCATGGGAGGACACGCATAGCCTTTTTTTTTTGTTCGAACAAACGGTGATCGAGTGACCATATTGATAAGGTTGTCTTACAATAAAACTCATTTTATCATGAAGTAAAACTCGTCAATAGGATCAGTAATTAGAGACATATCTATGGCAGCAACAATTCATGCACTTACAGTAATACAGCTCAGAAAACACAGTAAATCTAGTTGCACACAGTAAACGGGTGAGAGGATAGTAAACAATAGGTGAGTCGGTAGTAAAAATAGGTTGGGTACACATGCACCTAACGGTAGTTTTGTTACCACCATGCTAGTGTCCCCGGGGAGTAGCTTTACTGTCAACTACCGTGTGATCCGCGACATACCAGTGATTCTTTGGTTTTACCGTCGATTCCGGGAGTAACAGTTTTTACTGCCGATTTAGGTGACGGTCGATCTTCTTTTTACTAACGATTTCACCGATAATCGCTTAAATATTGGGTTTTACTATCAGATTAGGCGATACTGAGGCTTTTACTGTCGACTACAACGCGCGCGTGTGTGTTTTACTACCGAACACATGCAAAAAGTGCGCGAGCTGGCGCACCACGCATAGCGTGAGGTAGCGTGAAATACAATAAGACCCACAGCGAAATATCTATTCATTGTGAAAAGTATCAATAACGCTACCGTGTGTGTATAACACTTAACCGATGTTAAAAGAACTCACTTAATGATGTTAAAAGAATCTACCGTGTGCATGTTCACTTCCAGATACTAGAAATTCTGACATTAATCAATATATAAAGAGAAAGATGTGCACCACTTTTTTGTGGGTCCATATTATGATGGTGCAAATTAATCAAAATATAGATATTATATTTAACATATTACTTGTGTTTAACAATTACGTATATTTCAATTAATCATGGGCAATAGAATTGTATAACAAATACAATTATAATTTGAAATATACATATATGAATTATAATATCTAGTCGCAAGATTGCACGGCAATTAAGCTAGATATTTTAAATGTAAACATATAAATGTATTAGGAGTTACTACTCGAGATCAATGTCGTAAAGGCGGATTTGAATATTATGCTTATAAGCCTCCACGCATTAGGCTCGATAATGTTTCCTCGAGATGTGTTTTAGCTTAAAAGTTCTAATATTATTTCAAATATTAATCTCAAAAGACATATATACCTTAAACATTATATAAAAAAATATATAATGTCCTCGTCACCGAAGGACCTCCTGGTGCTCATCAATGGTAGCACAGTGACACAGCGATTGGATGGTGGCGGACGGGGGGACGAACGGAGGTGGCTAAAACCGAGTGGCGTAGAACTCCGGCACAATTTGGTGGACGCATGGCGTGTTCCCGCCTGCGGAGACTCCATTTTTTGGGTTGTCCGAAGCGGAGGTGGTCCTAGGGAAGCTGACGTCGACGATGGCTATGGCTTGGCGATGGAGCTCGACTGCGATGACCTCAGGTAGTGGTCCGACCTTAGTGAGGGCTCGTACAACATCATCAAGAGGATGTGGATCTAGTGATGCTGATGGACGGTCTCAAGAAAGCCTAGAGCAGCGGGTTGTTGGGCGCGGTGACGGAGCCGGTAGCATGGCCCAGTGCCGGTGATGCTTCAACGGAGTCATTCTGGGCGAGGAGTCTCTACGAAGTCACAAAGAGATAGTGGAGCTGACGGGGAGGCCAATTTGGTTCCTGTGGTGGTGTAGATGGTGAATTGTGATGGATTTGGGGGGATCGGGGGTGGGCGACGCGACGGTGGTGAGGATTGCTACGACTGTGGGGGTAGACCGAGGCAGTCGCGGAAGGCCGAGGTAGCGGGCGGAGGGCAGAGCTGGAGGCGGTGGGGGTAGGCGGTATGCCGAGGTGGCCTAGGCAGCCGAGGGAGGCGAGTTGGAGGAGGTTGGGGGAGGGAGAGGAGAGGAGATGACAGGGAGACGGTGGCACTGGCGGGAGCTGGAGGCGGCCGCGGAGGCCGAGGCAGAGGGGGCGGGCAAAGGGCGGACCTGGAGGCAGCGATGGTAGGTAGTAGGCCGAGGACGCTGAGGGAGAAGGCAACACAGGCAGTGGCCGAGGGAGGCCGGCTCGGGCTAGAAAAACATAGGCACGCAGGGAGGAGAAACAAAGAAAGGGAAGAAGGAAAAAGAAGAAAGAGAGAGGAGGTGACTTGGCTGATGAGGTGGCAAAATATGGTGACATTTGTGCTAATGTAGATGCCATGTCACGTTACGTCACACAAAAACCACCCTAGTTTGAGTTGAGGGGGGTAAACTGAATGGTTTTAATAGTTGAGCATGTCGGATGTCCGATTTTGTAGTTCAATATTGAAATATAGACTTTTAGAAGAACTCAAGGGTGTAAAATTGACTTTTTTTTCCTTTACATAAACGAATTTATTCATATACTTATAATAAATCCATTAGTTACACTGACAAAAAATGAATTGCATCGGAGTGATGAATAATGTAGCACTACCCTTTCGTACAAGAAGTGCACACGGTGACACGGACCTAACTGCATGCTCCGGTCTCCGGATGGTCCCGTCCTCGCGGTCGCGGGCGAGACGGGACCTCAAAGTCTCGAGTCCTTACCGAACGCTTCCTTGGTTCACATGACACATGATCACGACCTAGTCCTTGATTATTAGTCATCCATAATTAAGGACTTATTAATTACATAGTATAGTATAAACAAATAATTAATGAATCTTATTATATATGCTACGTACACTCAAGGATCGAATGAATTATAGTACCGTACGTACTCGACGGCGTATGCATACGAGTACATGCGATTATTCTTCCTTGTAGTCCTGGTTGTTGTAGGGCGCGAAGAGCTCGGCGAGGCAGTTGCCCTTGCGGTGCACCCGGGAGCCCAGGTCGGCGCACATGCCGTCGCTGTCGTGGATGCTGTAGGTGGAGATGCAGTGGCGGCGATAGAAGCGAGTGGTGCGGCGCATCACCTCCGCCTCGCCGTCGACGTGCCCCATCATCGCCTCCACGCTCGGCAGCGCGAACCGCCCCCCGAGCAGCCCCGCCAGCCACCGGCACCGCAGCTCCGACGTGTGCAGATTGGACACGCTCTCCACATACCCCACGAACGCCATGTTCGGGATCAGCGGGTGGATCGTCCCACTGCAATGCACATCAAGTACAACACATCAGCCACACCCACCCGCTTAATCGAATAGGCAGAGCTCCTGCCATCCGTTTCAGAAAAAGAAGAAAAAGAAGGCACACGCAGCATCTGCACGCATGCATGTTAATTAGCAGCAGCTGCTAGCTAGGCAGCAGGCGCGTACGTACCGGTAGAGAGGCATCATGCTGGACTTGTTGACGACGAGGCCGCGGAAGGGCTCCGGCAGGACGGCGCGGAGCTTGTCCTTGCCCTCGAAGCCGGTGGCGAGGAAGACGAGGTCGGCCTCCACCTCCGTGCCGTCCTCGAGGACGACGCCGTTCTCGGAGAAGCGCCACCCCGAGGCCCTCCTGAAGCGGATCAGGTCCCGGTCGGCCATCTCGAAGAAGCCGTCCGGCAGGATGGCCATCTGGCAGCTCGCGTAGTCCTCCACGAACGGGTGCTCCGGCTTCAGCCCGTACTTGCTCAACGGGAGCTTCCACGACAGATACGACTCGATGAACCTGGACACGCCCGCCCTCTGCTCCCAAACGAAAACAAAAAATCAAGATAAATTAAGTAATTAACCGATATGCCTAATCAGTAACTTAAGTTACGGTTCTTGCATATATATTCGTGATGGTGACAAGCTAGCTAGGGTAACATATGGCCGAAACTAACGAGGTCTCGAGCATGCACACGCATGCATTTTCAATTCCGATCGATGTACGTTCACATGCATCTACGTTTCTATGCGGTGTTGCACGTATATCTGAATGCAATTAAGCTAGGCACATGTGTTTCATACCAGTGGGCTCATGAGGCGGCACAGGAGCGATCTGACGAGCCCCTGGTTGGGCCTCTCGTAGAGGAGCTGGGAGAAGCGGGTGGAGTAGAAGAGGAAGAAGGGCAAGCCCCAGATGGAGTAGGACGGCACCACCCAATGCAGCGTCCTCACCAGCATCGTGCACGCCTCGCCTCCCTCACCTGTGCATGCAACCAGAAACGGAGACCTCCGGTTAATTAAGTCAATCGAGTCGGTCTCAATCCAAATCAAGAATTCTAAATCAAGTCTCCTGCCTGATCAAATGTCAAAGATATTTGGTACTAGCACTTCAAATAAACTCCAAATTAAATAATTTAGGTTCTGAGAGATAGATATTGAATTTATACGAATTTAAAATTTTGAATCACTAGAATCGAAGCTTGAACGAAGAAGAACAGGCTCTCAGAAGATTCAAATTCACATAAAATGATAGAAATAGAATTTTCTAAATTTGTGGAATTATTTTTTAAAAAAAAATCAATTTATTGCATCATGATGACATCAGCAAGAGGATTTGATTTTCGGCTGAATTATTTTTCTAAAGAAAACTAAAATGAGTCAACGACAAGTGGACCCTATGCATGTCTGTGGACTAGGTCCATGGAATTGCACCGGTCTACAGTGAACCAGGTGCGTGGGTGACAGGAAGGTGCCACGCAAGTGCGACACGCATGCAGCCTTGTGGACGTGGGCGCTGAGGTGGCACACACGTGACCCTACGTGGCGGTCACGTGGCTTGGCCAGCGGCGGTGCGCACGGGGACCCATGGTCACTAGCGCTACGCGCCACAGCTACGACGGGCGAGGGTAGAAATAGAGAGGGAGGGACGGGGAACATGGTGCTCACCTATTGGCAGCTGTCTCAATCCAAATCAAGAATTCTAAATCAAGTCTCGCCGAGTCAAATGTCAAAACTATTTGGTACTAGCACTGATTATTAGTAGGTGCTTCTAGTGTATTTAAAGGAACAATTGGAAATGTATACTCGACATATTGAGAGTTCGATCGTTAGCTAGCTAGGATACAATGGCAATGGCAGCTTGCTACCCAGTCAGCAGCTGCGAATAAACAAGTTTGGAAGGTTGTTTAGAGTGACAGATAATTTTTGTTGCAGCGTACATTGCTGCTGCTAATAGAGCTAATCAAACCTGAAAACATTTTGATATAGTCCAGTATATGCAGTCAAACCGATGGAGTGATGAGTAGTTTCACAAAGAAAAATATCAAGTGGTGCCTCTAGCATGTGTAACTTATTCGAGGAGCTTGAAAAAGTCAAAGTATGCGTACGTACGTGTTGTGTTTAGTGTACTTTGAACTCGTAAATGCAAGAGGCTAGCTAGCTAGCTACACTGTCTAGATGGAGTGCCCGACGGATCATGACAAGAGTGACCTTTTCTGGGACAGAGTATCTCAACTAAGTTTTGGGTCTCCGAATTCGTTAGCCATATGTGTACGTACGTACCTATCACAACGTACATGTCACCAAATTTGGTGTGAGATATTAATTCTATCCCAGTTCGTCCTTTTTTGAGTTATTAGTTTAATTTGTGTGAACTTGCTTGGAATATTCTTTTTTCTACGATTTCCTTGTAAATGTGCGTACACACATATGATCTCATCTGGCTGCTAGTTTTTTTACATGCATGCATGCACGATTTCTTGATATAATCAAGAATAGTTTTTAGAGTTATTTTAGTAGCAATACATAGCTTTTCTTTGAAATTGTGATAAGAGAAGCTATATAGTACGTACATGCATGTCAAAAAAAATTTCTACTCATATATGATATGTAGTATGTTTTTACCTTGGTTTGCTTCGGCGCATTCGAGGGCTAGATCAATAGCACTCTTCTTGTACCCAACTACCACAACCTTCTTGCCTCTCATGAGCTCCACAGTCTCCTGCTCACTGAGCTTGCAGTAGTCCAAGGAGTGCATGACCTTCCCCTTGAATACCTCCGGCCCCTTGCCCGGCGGGAACACCGGCATCCGCGGCACGTCGCCGTACTTCCCCGTGCACATCACCACGAACTCGAACTTGTACCACTGCACATGCAAATCATATCGGACGAAATCAGACTACGTGAGATCGAACGAAGTGAGAACAGGGTATGGATGCATGACACACAGCACGACTGTCAAAGCATGCATAAGGTACCTGAACGGTGTCGGAGTCGCCGGCGGCGACGCCGACCTCCCACATCGGCTTGCCTTGGAGCGGCTTGCCGGTGCCGCTCCACAGCTCGGTGAACCGGGCGTCCGCGCCGCCGAGGAACTTGACGCCGACCACCTTGGCACCGAACATGATGTAGCGCCACAGGTTGAACCTGTCGGCGTAGCCCTCGAGGTACTCCACGATCTCCTCGTGCGTCGGGAACGTGGGGTCGTCGCGGTTGCGCCACGAGTAGTCGGAGAACTCGTAGTCGGGGCGCGGCGTCTGCAGCCGCGTGGAGCGGTACACGCAGTGCTTCCACACCCCGCCGATGGACGGCGTCGCCTCGAACACCACCGGGTCGTGCCCCGCCAGCTGCTTCGCCGCGGCCAGACCGCTGATCCCGCCGCCGATGATCGCCACCCTCGACACCGGAGGCACAGCCTCCCTCGCGCACCGTGCTTGTGCCATGATCGATCGGAAGGTGACCTAGCTAGTGCTTGAGCTGTGCGTGAGGTGAGGTGATGTGCAGTGACACGGCCGGCGTAGGAAGCTATAGGAGAGAGCTAGGGAAATGGTGCAGTTCAGTTTATGGTGCGCGATTTGAAGGAGAGAGCTTGGTGATGTATTTATAGGAGGAAAAGCTAGCGAGGAGAGAGAGATAGGAGAGAGCTAGGGAAAGGGTACAGTTAAGTTTATGTGAGCTTCCAGTATGTCTCACAGAAAATGGAGGGAAACATTGCAAGAGAAAAAATGGCATAGAAAACGGAGGGAAACATTCCAAAAGAAAAAATGGCATAGAAAACTAGGTGGCATCCATGCACGCCGCCAAGATATGATCAATCCCCCAAGGGGGGGTGTACTACTGGGAACTTTTTTATTATTTAACCTTTTTTTAGTTTTTATTTTAAAGTTAACCCCGCGCACTTTATTTCTAAATCTAACTCCTTTGGTCACGCCACCACCCGTGGTGTGATAAAACAATGCTGTCACGCCACGGGATAAGTCCCCAAAATAGCACTTTTGGTCACGCCACTGGTCTTGGCGTGACCAAACAACACTGTCACGCCACGAGTAGTGGCGTGACAAGAGCTTACCCCAGATACGGACTGCTGTGACAGCGTTGTTTTATCACGCCACCATCCGTGGTGTGACCAAAGGGGTCAGAATTAGAAATAAAGTGCGCCGGAGGTTAACTTTAAAATAAAATTAAAAAAAAGATTGATTAATAAAAAAATTCTACTACTGGCGACCAGGCCCATGCATGCATTGAGACTAATATTCATGTTCCATCTCATTTCCTTGGTTGATTTTTTTTGAACCGAGCTTGGTTAATTTTATTCTCAAGAAAACAAAGTTAAATGTACTGATCATGTAGTGATTAAATTAGTCGTGTCGTTTTCGATCGATGATCGGGGCCTAGTCATATATGTTTACTAGTTTTCTTTTGAGCATGGATTCATGACACGGGAACGATGACCATGTCCCGTTCAAGGGCGCGCCTCTTCTTGATCTTGATCGAGAGAACTTGAACGAAACTTTGGACCGGAAAAAATGGATGGGTCTGTAACCCATGCTGGGCAAATTTGGTTACATGCCTGTCGCTATGGGGCCGTTTGGTTGATTGCCAAAATGTGTCAAGCCAAAAGAAACATTATTTAGATTGTGGCCAAGCTAAAATTTGATATTACCAAACTTTTGATGAGCAATTTCAGCATCCTCAGATTGTCCATGTGTGCCATTGAATTTTATTGGTGTTGCCAAATTTTTGTGGATGTAACAAATTCTAATATCAAACTAAACAACAGCCAATTTTTAATGATATTATCAATCCTCCCGTTTGTTATAAATGCAAAAAAAATCGGATATTGGATTTCTAGTTGTCCTGAGGAAAAGAAAATTCAGGGGTTGAAACTTTGTGGTTTTGGTATACCTGGGCAGGGCTTTTACAGAATTCAAGTCCCTGATCTACCTCCTGCTGAGCAACAAGCAGCCACAGGGGTCTTACACATCAAGGAAGGAGTAGCTTCTGTTCAGAAGATTGAAGAAGAGATGAAACATTTAATTCAAGCGAATTGGGATTGGAGAGTGAGAAAACTCTCAGAAACTGAATACGCTGTGGTCTTCCCTTCCAAGGAGATGATTGAGACCTGGTCTAAAGTGGGGGGAGTTGAATTGGCTCTTCACTCTATTAAAGCCAAAATTGACAAATCATCTTTAGACCCTGAAGCTTCCTCAGTTCTATCTGCTGCTTGGGTCAAACTATCAGGGATCCCACTCCATGCTAGAAGGGTCGAAGTTGTGAAAGAGATAGCTAGCACAGTGGGTGATCCAGTCGAGGTAGATGAAATTAGCTTGGTAAGAGCTGATCCTGTCAGAGTTAAGGTACTTAGCAGAGATCCGACTAGCATCAACTGCTATGTGGAAATCTTTATTAACTCAATGGGATATGAAATGAAATTTGAAGCCGAAGGGGGTGGAACCAGCAAAAGGAAAGGTCCTATTTATGACCATTTCCATAAGATTCATTCTCATAAAAGGAAAGATGATGACGATGAAGACGAAGAAGATGATTTTGCTGGTTGTGATCACAGAACAGAATGGGAGAAACTAGTGGAAAAATTTGGTGGAGAAACCAATCAGTCCTCTGAACAAAACAAAGTGGATGAATCTAATAGATACAAAGGTAAACAACAACAAAGCTATGAAGATAAGAGGGGTGCTTTACTTTCTGATGAAGAAGTCAATGCTTCGGAGAAGAAAACTTTACAGATAACTGTTCCTGATGATAAAAGCTCTGAGATTGGTAATTCAGATAAGAAGGGTGATGGTAATCTTTCACAGAATGGGTCAGGTGAGTCTGAATTATCGAGAGGACATCCTACCTTATCCTCTGAGATACAGCAAGAGGTTGATAGCTATGAAAGAAATCATAATATACAAGATAGGGTCGGGGTGTTGAATAAGTCTGATGAAAATTTGCTTGACCATTCTAAGTTGGGACTGCAGATTATCCCTTTTCGACCAGATAAGAATATCCAGGCAATCACCAATCCGACTCACCAAAACACTGTGGTAGTTGAAAGCAATCCCCATGAAGGCCGTGAGCTTTCTGAAGTTCATAGATCTAGTTATGCAACATTGGACAAAGACACCGAGATCACAAACGCTTTGCAAATAGTTCCTTTGGCTTACAGCTTTCCTTCTATGTATAAAGACCATACAGATAATTCTGAGGAAGCTAAGCCTGATGATATCCTTCCTGGTTCTATTTATGATTCAAATCCTATAGAAAGGAAAGTGGTTACTCATATTGAGAAGGGCCCATCTGAGATAGCGGCTACCTTATGGCCTTGCTTAACTACTCCAAAGAGAAAAGCTATATCTCATCAGAAGACAAATCCAACTAAGTCAGTTGAAATTCAAATTGGTGATTCTATCAAGAAGGTAGCTCAACAAGATGAGAAGGTTGACATTGATATAACAGGGGTGGATAAGGGGAAATATGCTGTTGATTTCTGTATGACAGAAAGTGATGTGGAAATAGGGGTTAGCAATAATGAAGAATGGTGTTCTCCTAAGAAGAAGGGGAGGAGGAATAAATTTCTGGAACCTCCTGTAGCAACAAGGAAGAGCTCAAGAATACAAAACCAAGGTATTCCTATGGAAGAAAAAGCTTCAAGACTCAAATCCATCCAGAACCTGGAGCACCAAGGTACTAACATCAACTCCTATAATGTTTTAAATACTTCTTCTGTAGAATATTTAGAAAATGTTGCTGTTTCTTGCGGTATTATTCTTGGCAATCAGTCTATACCGGCTTGTAAGGTAATCACTGCTATGCAAGCTCAAGAGCTAGTTAGAGCTGCTTTGTCCAGAGCTGAAAAAGAGAAAGCTTCTCAAGAAAGTAAGGAAACACATGACGTGAGTAAAACAGTGGATCCAGATAATAGGGTGATAACAGATAAGGGTGATAATGCTTTAAGGGGTGGTTCAGGGATCAGACTGAACAAAAGAATGAGAAGTAAGCTAAAGAAAGAAAGGGTGGGGGGGGTAATATATCAACAGCATGAAAATCCTCTTCTGGAATATTAGAGGACTGGGAAGAGCAGCCAGAAGAAGACAATTGAGGGAGATTGTCCTGTATGAGAAAGTGGATGTGATTGGTATTCAAGAGACTATTAAAAAAGATTTCTCTCAGAAAGAACTCAGAAGTCTTGTTGGGGACTCTCATTTCAGTTGGAACTGGTTGCCTGCTGTAGGGCATTCTGGGGGTATTCTTTTGGGTGTGAAGCAAGACTTCTTGGGAGTGGAAGACTGTGACACTGGAAAGTACTATTTAAGCATGGTTATCAAAGATAAACATGACAATTTCAGATGGGAACTGATTGTAGTATATGGACCTGCTCATCATGGATTGGCTCCCAGTTTTCTGGAAGAATTTGATAAGAAGTGCAAACAGACTAATTTGCCCAAAGTTTTAGGGGGTGACTTCAATTTAATCAGAAAAGCAGAGGATAAGAATTCAAGTAATGTGAACTTTTCCCTTATACATATTTTCAATGACTTCATTACGGAAAACAAGTTAATTGAAATCAAAAGGGGGGGAACCAGATATACGTGGACAAACAAGCAGAGTTGTCCAATTTTGGTCAACCTGGACAGGGTGTTGGTTACAACTGATTGGGAATCTAAGTTCCCTTTGTGTAGTGTGAAAAGCCTGATCAGGGTGGGCTCTGACCATTCTCCCATTGTCCTTAACTCTGGAGATGGAAACAGTCTCATAAAAGGCAGATTTTACTTTGAAAAGAAATGGTTCTGTCAGGATAATTTCAGAGAAGTGATTAAGAAGAAGTGGGATGAAATAAATTCCAAAGCCCCTGAAAACATTTACTCTCTGGACAGATGGAATAGTTGTATTGCGTCTTTGCGCAATTTTTTAAGAGGGTGGGGTGCGAATGTGAATGGAGATTACAAAAGGTTGAAGAAAAATTTGGAAACCCAAATTACAAGGTTGGACAGATTGGGTGAGATAAGAGACCTTAGTGCTGAAGAATGGAAATTAAGATACAAACTGGAGGGTGAGTTAGAACAAGTCTTTGAGTTTGAAGAGAAGCATTGGAACCAAAGAGGGGGGGGGGTGAATTGGTTACTACAAGGAGATGCTAACACTTCTTTTTTTCATAAATGTGCCACTAGGAGGAAAAGGAAAATTTTCATTTTTAGTTTGGAAAACGATGGGGTTGTCTTACAAGACTCAGATAGCATCAGAGAACACATTTATGATTTCTATAAGCAGTTGTTTGGTTCAGAAGATGTTCAGGGGGTTTCTTTATCTCATGAAATTTGGAGTAGGACTCACAGAATTGCAGCGACAGAGAATAAATTTTTGATCCAAGATTGCAGTGAAGAAGAAGTCTGGAAAGCTATCAAAGATTTACCTACCAATTCTGCTCCTGGACCCGACGGTTTCCCGAATGAATTCTATAAAGAATGTTGGGTCTTTGTTAAGACTCAGTTTCTTCATTTGATTAATGATTTCTTTAAAGGAAACCTTGATCTGAAGAGACTTAATTATGGGGTTATTACTCTCATTCCCAAGTTACAGGAGGCCAATACCATTAAACAGTTCAGGCCAATTTGTCTGCTGAATGTAAGTTTTAAAATAGTGACAAAGATTATGGCTAATAGATTGGGTAGGATTGTGGATGGTCTTGTTAATGCCAGTCAATCTGCTTTTATCAAGAACAGAAATATTTTAGATGGGGTGGTTGCTCTACATGAGATTTTACATGAGGTCAGACAATCCAAAACTAAAGGGGTGGTATTAAAAATTGACTTTGAGAAGGCTTATGATAAAATCCACTGGGGATTTCTGGAAGATGTTATGACAAGAAAAGGGTTTTCTGAGACTTGGATTAAAATGGCTATGAGCTCCGTCAGAGGTGGAAAAGTTAGCATCAACAATAACGGGGAGATGGGGCCTTTTTTCAAAACCTATAGAGGACTTAGACAAGGTGATCCCCTGTCCCCCCTACTATTTAATCTAGCTGCTGATGCCCTTGCAGCGATCATTGAGAATGCACAGGCAAAAGGTTTGGTCAAAGGGGTAATTTCACATCTTATCCCTAGGGGGGTTCCTATTCTTCAATATGCGGATGATACTATAATTATGATTGAGTGTGAAGAAGGTTATTTGACTAATCTGAAATTTCTCCTTTATTGCTTTGAATGGATGTCTGGTCTCAAGATTAATTATCACAAAAGTGAAGTCTTTGCCATGGGGTGTAATGATGAGGAAGCCTCTTTTGTGGCAAGGGTGTTTGATTGCAACTTAGCTAAACTCCCTCTCAAGTATCTGGGCATCTTGATTGGTGATCGCCATGTGGGGGACAAAGCAGCTGAAAGTGTGATATGCAAAATGGAGAAAAGGTTGGATAATTAGAAGAATAATCTTCTTTCTTCAGGGGGAAGGCTTGCGATGGTTAACAGCTGTCTTAGTAGCTTACCGATCTACACAATGGGCTTTTATTGGTTTAGTGAGATGAGTCACAACAAAATGGATGCTATTAGATCCAGGTTTTATTGGAGAGGTCCCACTGATAGATTCAAGTACCACATGGTTAAATGGGGGGCAATCTGCAGACCGAAAGAATATGGAGGTTTAGGGGTGATCAGTACTAGAATTATGAATATTTGTCTTCTGGTTAAGTGGATTTGGAGAATTTACAGGGGTGGAAAAGAGCTATGGTTCAGAATAATTAAAGCTAAATATTTCCCTAGGGGCTGTTTCAAAGACGCAAATCCAGTGAATAGCTCACAGTTCTGGAAAAGTTTACAGAAGGTAAAGCATGTTTTTAACAGGGGAGTCTCTTTTGGGGTTGGTAATGGGTGTAACATCTCTTTTTGGACAGACATTTGGATAGGGGATTGTCCTTTAAAAATTCAGTTTGAAAAGTTGTTTAATATTTGCCAGCTACCTGAGGTCAGAGTAGCTGACTGTTATTCAGGCCAAAATTGGTCTATCCATTTCACCAGAACTTTTGGCGAAGAGGAAATGAGACAATGGATCCTCCTGAAAGACTTGATTTCAAGCACCAATATGAATGATGAGCCGGACACTGTGTTTTGGTGTTTTGAAAAATGTGGGCAGTTTACAGTCAGTTCCTTATATAAGCAACTGGTGTTTGGTGGTGTTACTTGCACCAGATCACAAAAGCTTTGGAAGAGTAAAATGCCCCTTAAGGTGAAAATATTCTTATGGCAATGCTATCAGAACAGAGCTCCCTCGGCAGATCAACTCAAGAAAAGAGGGTGGAAAGGAAAAGAGACCTGTGTGCTGTGTGGTGAAAAAGAAACTATTGATCATATTTTGTTTTCTTGTATACTTGCTAACTTTGTTTGGACTTGTGTGAAGGAAGCTTGCAATTGGAATAGAACTCCTACCTCTCTAGATGACTTCCAGCTTAACTGGATTGAAGGGGGGGAAAGCTAATCACTATAATGCTATGTTGTTTAGTTTTACAGCTTTCGCCTGGACTATTTGGAAATATAGGAACAAAATGGCTATTGAGGGAGGTTTTCCTAGGAACCCTATGGATGTGATTTTCAAAATTATATGTTGTTTGCAGCATTGGAGGATATTAACCAAAAAGGTGGATAGAGACATTTTGGACTGCTTCTTGAAAGAGTTTGAAGAATGGAGAACTTCGAACTGGAATACTTCAGCTGGTGGTTGACTTGTGATGTTAGATGTTGGGACTTTTGGCTTTTCAAGGCAAGAAGTTGGACTGACTCTTAGCGCCTTTCCTTTGTATGGAGTTTGAACTTTTGCAATCAGCTTGTTCGATCGGTTGTTTTAGCTTAAAAACTTTGTCTTCTCTGAACCTGTTGTTGGAGTTGTCGATGTAATAGCGGTTCTTGTTGTTGGCGCTGTCGGTGTAATAGTGGCTCTTTGGCTCCTGGTCTTGCTGGTCTCAAATTGTGTTTGTTATCGCCGGTCGAATCTCGCTTTTAGCTTGTCGTTGGAGCCATTTAGCTTTGTTCTAGTCAAGTTCTTGCGGTTTGAATCGCATAAACCGAATCCCCGCTTGGTTTCTGTGATGTAATTCCTTTCTATATGCTTTCAATCAAAAGCTGGGGTATCCCCCTTATCAAAAAAAAATATCAATATTTGGTTTAGTTTGCGAGGATAGAAAACCAAACAGCCGCTGGCCACGTGTATGTAACCAAATTTGGCTTCCTCGTCCCCACGCGAAGCGATCGAAAAATGTGGAATAGACCACGCATCTGCATGCATCCTTGTCCTTTGGTTGCCATGGCCTGTCGCATCACAGGCTACGGCTAGCTAGCAAGCAGCTACGCTAATTCGGACTATTCTTTCCTTTTTCACCCTAGTACGGAGCAAGTAAGCATCTTAAATGTATTGAACCAACGTCGATTCAAAGTTATGCCACATAAGTATTTTAGGAACCGAGCTTGTTTTTCTCTAATGTATTGAACTGGTTCCTACTAATAACTGAGACCCACGTTTCATTAAAAAACCACAAAATAATAATAACCTCTCTCAACCGCACTCTCTCCTATGTAGTTGTTTAATGCTTATATGAGTTGTTTAATGCTTTGAATCGATTCCTAAGTAGGATTCGGTTCTATGCATTTTTTTGTTGGAATCGGCCTTTTCAATGTATTAAATCAATTCAATGTCTTCTCTCTCCTCATTTGAACCGGCTAAAACACAATATTGAAGATGGTCTAAGCAACAAACCAAATAGTGGCAGCCTGCCAGTTTATTTATTACGGACGTGCTTCGTTTCTGTGTATTCCCATCGTACGTATATATTCAGGGAAAATTTATTCATACCAATTTTAGTTTGCTCTCATTTGTAATATGGTAGATCACAGTTATTTCAAAAGTTTTGCTACTGCTGAATAAACCATGTCGGTGTTAATTAATTAATTTAATCTAATCTAATTTCTGGTGTGGGCCTCTTCCATGCACACAACAAGGTATCAGGATTGGCAATTTGGCATGAAAATGCTAGGGTAGAAAAATCTCGAAGTACAAGTGTGAGAGAACTAAATCCAACCAGTAACTAGTACCGTAGTGATCTGCGTGCTATGCATTTCCCTGCTGTGTTAATTACACTATAATATGATGTTTTTCGTACATTTAATTTAGAGATGGCTAGATACTCCATATCAGTGTAGGACTTCACTTATTTAAACCTTTTTTTATTTTGGGCTTCCCTCGGGGGGAAAAAAATAGCTTTTCACACCTTTTCAGACTATGAAAGCTATATATGTCCCTGGCAAGCAACACCAATATATTTTTATAATAACCTTGATTATGTACATTAATTAGATCGAGTAACCAAACCAACTCTATTAATTAGATCACTGTATTGATCAACTGGAGTACACAATGTGTATGTATGTGCGCTTATGAACTCAAGAAACCAAGACTAGTAGGCTGACCTTGAACATGCACCCGGCAGAAGAAAATCAAGAATCAGGTTGATCAGCATGCAGCACATGGTACAAATGTAACTTGCATCTGAACTTTCCTTGAAGACCCTGATTATATTGGAGATCTCTTGTGCTTGGACCTCTACGTGGACCGTATATATCACTAAGTAGTCGTTTTGGATACATTCACATCGTATATATGATTTTGCGCCACATGGCGCAAACCAACATCGATCTCTCCATCGGTGGATTCAGATCCTCTAACATTGCAAAGGAAATGGTAGAGAATAACAGTGTCGTAACATTGTGGCGATCTGAGATGTCTGATTCAGAAAGAACGGACTAGATCACTGTTACAGTGTCACTACAGTATCAACTACAGTACTTTATTACATTGTTTTGCTACAGTGCCAGTGCCGCATGCGATCTGGTCCTCCACTTTTAATAGAACGGCTACAAGCCAATACTATGGCACTGTAGCACATGACATTGTTGTGCAATGTCCGATGATTTACGTCCTCCATTGGTCTTGTTGGTCAATTACATGCATGATGCACTGCAAGTAGACCTGTTCACGGCCGGCTTGGCCCGAGCCTAATCATGTCTGGGCCGGGTTTGGGACTGCAAGTCCGGTCCGGCTTGAAATTTTGAAAAAACAATTAAAAATAAAAAACTATTATTTTAATCTTGAAAATGAATTTGAAAATACTTTTTTATTCCAATAAAGATTAAAATAATACATTTTATTAAGAAAAACAACTTTTCAGACCGGGCTCAGACCGATCAAAATTAGACCGGAATTTTCAAGCCCGCCGGCCCCTTTGAACACCTCTAACTGCAAGGTTAGGTGGGCATTAGTATGTAGCTAGTCGTGTGTGTATATATAATTGAGCATATTTGGTACTGATGATTGTACAAATACCACAGCTAGCTACACTATCTAGCTCCAGCTGATTACTCCGTACATTTACCACGAAGTTTGAACTACTCTGCATGGCACTTTCCCATGAAATGAGTTAGATGCGTACAGATGTACATACGTCAAAATGTATTACGGGGATTCAATCAACTATACTATGCCATGCATAATGGTAAATTGAATAGCTCGGTATATATGAACCTGCGAAGTATTTAATTAAGCTGAGTAGAATGGGAGGCATTAGCACGTGGGGTTTCAAATGTGCGTAAGATTAACAAAGCTCTCAGAAATGCCAGGGAAATTAATGTTTTGGTTTTATTTTACTGTGTACTAGTATATGTAATTATTTGACTTGAGATGATATAGTACCAGTAGAAAGAAAATGATTATCCTAAAAAAATGAAGGTAACCGATCCATTGCAATGTGAAAGTAGCACGGATTATATTTACTGTATACATCTTTCTTTTAAGGAAAAAGTCCACGAGTAGGTTGTTTTTCCATGTAGAATGATACGCTGACCAAGTTAGGTGAATGATAGATGGAACCTACATGAACTAGCTTCTCCCCCAAATCGAAATAGAGAGGGAAGGAGCTACGGGAGGCGGTGGCTATGGAAGTGTGGCTGGTAACTCGGTGGGGGGGAGAAACCCCTGTAGACCCCACAGCTTGGCCAACATATCATCCTACGTGGCAAAACTATTTACTCATCGTGCCATACCACCCTGCAAAATCAGGTCAGAGTGTTATTTAAACCGTATTGCAAAGTTCAAGAGTTTAAATGTCTGATTTGATAATTCGGGTCTAGATGGACTTTCGAGCGGGAGTTACATGGACTTCTTCTAATTATTCGTAGACACGGACAGACAGTAGTACGTATTCAGAGTGCATATTCAAAGGAGTTCTAGACAGAGCTAGTGGCGAGCTCGTTGAAATTCAAATTGACCGTCAAATTTCAGAGGCAGAGCTAGGCTTTGGGTCTCCAGAGCAGTGGCTCGGGATCTAGAGTCAAAATGCCAGATAAAAATCTTTGAAATAACAGGAAAATCAGACTTTAGATTAAAAGTGGCTAGGCCGGCCCCGAGGCCTGCCCAGTGCCAATTCCGCCCCTGCCCTTGTGCTAATTTGGCATGCTATTTCCTGCCGATCGACCATGCATAGATTAATTGGTGTGTAAACAAACCATGCATACGCATCGGGCTAGCTATATGACTCTTGGACTGTGACAATACTTAGACAAGCTAATTAATTGTAATTAAATACGAACGCATATACGCAAGCACGCCAACTGGCATGCACTGGTTAATTCTCGAGAAAATACCATTAAGCTTAGGGCGAACTTCGCTTACATTTCTTCTAGTGTGCTACAGTACAGCACAACAAATGAAGGGGGAACGCTCGTAAATCTTCGAAATTGTCCTGCATATATACACACGTACGTACCCATATCTCCCTATATAACAGAAGGCAGCCAGGGGGGCTGGAGAGGCAGGCCACGTCGATGTTTTTTCTGGGCCGTCCGATTTGCAGCGTCTTCTGTTCGCCACCGTCCGATCGTCCGGCCGTTTCGTTTGCTTGCGATGCCGCCTCTGGTGTCGTCCGTTCGATGCTTCCCATCGCTCTCATCCCTTCGATTTGTCCTGGCCGAACGCTCCCACGGACCCCACCGTCCAGCCCACGTGCTCTCATCTCCTCGTGTCTTGTGCGTGCCCTGTGCCTTCGGTCCAAGTCTTCACTCGTCAAGATTGAGGAGAGAAAAGGGAGATCTAACCCAAAAGATCTAGAACATGAATATATAATACTTTATCTAGTTCATGACGATTTTTCAACTTAATAAATTTGAATAATAATACAACGAATGTGATAGAAAACTTTGAATTGTTGGAGACCAACCACTAGACCGTAGAATTAAAGGGAACGCGAGAGACACATACGCAAGACTAGAGACAGACCAATTAGTAAAAGTACTTGCAGCTGACTAATACGCTTGTTCATATTTTCGCGGTCCTCTCTAGTATTTTTGCTTTGTCCGGCCGGAGATTTTACTCTGCCACTAATTAATTAACGTGGTGCTAATTAAGTTCAAGCAGAAGCGTAATCAACTAGAGTACGTACGTACCGGCCGGAAGCGAGATCGAAGACGCAAGGTTGTCAGGATCTCCATTTCTAATCATATAATCCTACGTTTGTACGACTCCGATTGATTCGACCAATCAGATCCTATTACCGCTAGAAACGGAGAAAACCTTACGGCCACAAATTATACTGACGTACCACAACAACCATCAAGTTTTACTATTTTGGTCACGAGAATAGTAACTCCCTCAGCAAAATTCCAAATTTCCTAACGGTTATAATAAAACTGTCAATACAATATATTTTCCTAGTGGTTACAACCGTCAAGTTAAGTGGCTGGGTCTTCCTGTGTTTCTGCACGTGGGAAAAGTTGTGTCTACGCCAAAAAAAAAATGATGTCGCGCCAACAAAAATTGCATCGCGCGTGTGGCACATAAAAAATATCACCTGAGGGGCACTTCCTCAGAAATGTACCAGTCAAAGCATTCGCTTCCTCCTCAAATCCCTAGCTCTCCCCAATCCGCCGCCTCCACCATCTCCAGCCACGCCTCTCCCCAATCCGCCGCTTCCACGCCAACTCCTGCCGCGCAAGCCACCTCCACACTATCTCCTGTCGCAGCCACTCCCTCCTTTCTAAATCCCTAGCTCCCTCCTCAATCCGCCACCTCCGCGCCATCTCCGGTCGCGCCCGCCATCTCCGGCCGCGCCTGCCACCTCCACGCCATCTCCGACCGCCGGCACTACCTCCTCTCCAAATCCATAGCTCCATCCCCAATATGCCGCCTCCACGCCCTCTCCGGCCACGCTTGCCACCTCCACGCCATCTCCGGCCGCAGCCACTCCATCCTCTCCAAATCCCTAGCTCCATCCCCAATCTGACGCCTCTACCCCATCTCCGGCCGCGCCCACCACCTCCATTCTTTTCAGCACTAAACTCTGCACTCTTTTCTATAGCAATTATATGTGTTTCAATTCTTGTCTTCAGAGAAAACAAGGTTCATTTGCCCAAGTAATTTGGATTAAGAACTTTGATAGTAGTCGTAATCTCACAAGGAAACTCTCTTGAATCATGTGTTTCTATTCATTCAAGAATTGGGGATAAAGGAAAAAATGTCAATGTGAGGCAACACTAACATTGCTAGTGCATACTCGACTGCTTATTGTTGCATTGTTGTAACATTTCGAATTAATATGTTGTAGTGCTGCTAGTTCAGTTCTTCAACGTCAGAACTCTGAAATTTGTATGCATTTTTAGACTTTCAGTGTTTGTCTGTAGCCTGTACAGTAGTGAGTCCATCTTTAATGACACCATTAGTGTGTAGTATTTGTTAGTTGTGACATATATCGTATTATTTCTGAGTAATGATATTAGTATATACTGTATATTACTTTGTTTTTATGTAGGATTGTGATCGGCAATCCATTTAAGTCGTTTTCCACTGCCTCCATATTGTCTATCTGCGTTGTTCTATAGTGCTTTAAATTTTAAATTACTTGACATGTTTAGAAAGACATCACATGTAAATAATTGGTATTTTAAAATGCCGTGTAAACATCACAGAGCTACCACGAACCTGGTAGCTCTCGACTGGTGTTCTATTTGTGCTACTAATTTTAGAGAAAAGGTCATGTATCTCTCCGAGAGAGAAAGAGAGCAATGTAGTAATGCCCTTTTTCTTTTAGTTTCTAAGTTTTGCTACATGTTTGGTACTGTAAGAAGGATAGATTATGGTGAATTGAA
This sequence comes from Phyllostachys edulis, assembly GCA_036346405.1. Lineage (NCBI taxonomy): Eukaryota > Viridiplantae > Streptophyta > Magnoliopsida > Poales > Poaceae > Phyllostachys > Phyllostachys edulis. The sequence goes on from CM070550.1 coordinate 107,437,759, forward strand.
GTATAGATTTAGGCATTTTGGTTGAAATGATTATATGTGTTTATAATTTAGCACTATAACTAATTAATCTAGTGATCAAGTTAATAGAAATGGTTATATGTCTTGTGCTGATTTTGGAAGGAATAAATGAAAAGAAGGGGTTTTGTCCCTTAAATAGGGGACCTGCCCCAAAACTGCCCTGAGAAGGAGCAATCAGTACTACAAAACAGGCTATACTAGACGCCTCATCACAGACGGTTTCTTTGGAACCGTCTATGTTGTAGTTATCACAGACGGTTTCTTAAGAACCGTCTGTGATACGTAATTATCACAGACGGTTTGTAAATAGAACCGTCTGTGATAATAGCAGATATCACAGACGGTTTTTGTTAAGAACCGTCTATGATGACTCCGAATATCATAGCTTGGAATTTCTCTTACTCTGTAATTTTACCATGGCTTATCACAGATGGTTCGTATCAAAAACCGTCTGTGATATGTCATCACAGACGGTTTTTGTATAAAACTGTCTGTGATTCACAGAGCGGGAGTTCAAAAAATTTTGCACGCGTGCGCAGGAGGCAAAATATTTTTGCGCTATCCTTATATATTATAGCCAAGTCGAGGCGGGACGCGCTGGGGCTAGGCTCCTGCGTGCTACAATGACTGCTCGGCTCGGTAGAGGTGGAGCTCGTCATAAGGAGTGAGTAGGGAAGAACAAGAAGAATTGACATGCGAGGCACGCAGGCAGCATCAACTGCACGACTGCGCACCAATGCTCACCCTCAACTTCCACCCCACCTCCTCGCCACCGGCGGCGGAGACCACGACCTCAAGGTGCAGCCTACTCGCGACCATCCCCTCCCTCTCTCTCTCTCTCTCTCTCTCTCTCTCTCTCTGCTTCCTCCCTTACAAGACCCAACCGGAGACCTCTCGGGTCTTGGTGCAGTGTTGTGCTCCTCGATTTGGCGATCCATTTCCCCTCAATTTTGCTTGGTTTTCGAAGTCGGCAGGGATTAGGTCTAGGCATGTGTCTTGATTTCTCGCTGCGGTTGCGGATTACTGGTGCAATTTCGCTCTTCTTTTTTCTTGTCATCACTGATTCCGTGGAATTTGGCTTGCAGATCTGGGTGATAGCATCAGATGATTCGGACAAGAAGCTCCCCACTGCCTCCTACCACAAAGACCTCTCGTCTCACATTACATAGAACATTTTTTAATAAAAAACCTAAGCAATTTTCTGAAAATGATTTTTTTTTGTAGTAGAAAACTATCACAGACGATTCTTGTTCAAAACCGTCTGTGATAGCTTTTTTCACAGACGGTTTGGAAACCGTTTGTGATGACAGGCGTCATTACAGACACATAATTCTAAACGGTTCAGAAATCGTTTCTGATGACGATTTAGAACTATCTGTGATGACCATTTGTGTAGTAGTGAGGTGTCTCTATCTACTACATCATTATTGTGTGATTGTGCAAATGTGCCCTTGGCAAACATGATAAGCCTAGCTGGGAGGTGTGAAATAATCTGGATTTGTATCATGATTTATCATAGAATCACTAAATATAGTCTATATATTACTACTACTTTTGGTTCAAAACAGATGAGCCTAGCTGCTAGGAGGTGTGTGTATCAACATCTGTTTATGAATGTATCCTATAGAGACACTTTTTTGAGATATATACTTTAGAAACTAACTCAAAACTAGAGATATATACACAAAGTTCATCTTGTAGAGACATTTTGAGATGTCGTCCAAATCACCAACAAATTATATCATGTAATGATGATAAATGTTCATACATTTTTATTCACTCTGCATTAGAGGCCACTCTATGGCGGTTGATAAATGTTAAATTGTTACATATAAATATTGAAAAAATACAAATTTATATATCATGACAAGTCATATATGTATCTTAATTTATATGTTTGCAATTAATTAAATCCATAGGAGACATACTGATGTTGATCGAAATAGCTAGAAAGCCAAAAATCTAACTTTGTGAAGTTTCCAAATGTAGATGTTTTTCCAGAAGATGGGTTAAGAACCACCACCAGAGATGCTACGCCGTGAAACATCTGCACAATCACATATAAGAATACTTAGCAACTAAAATTATTGTCAGCGCTACCAATAATATCTCATGAAAGTTACAAGGTTGTCTAGACCTCTATCATTTGGAGGACTGGTTTGGACTAGACACTAATACTTTTTGGTGTTTCAGAGTGACAACAAGCGATGCAGCAGTGAGCGAGTGGACTCATGTTGAGTATTCTATCACATGGGCTTAACCTGAATCCTATTTAGTTATATGTTCATGGTAAGGTGGCAATGGGCTTGTCTAGAATTTTTATCCAAGTGTGCAACCATTTTTTTTTAAAAAAAAACAGGGTTGTCATAGATTTCGATTGCTCTGGCTCTTCTTTTAACACTTATAATAGTTCTAATTGTGCTTAGGCAGACTCATAATGCTAGTGTTCAGTGGGTATCTTTAGCTCTTCTGTTAGCACTTCTAATGGTTTTAATTGTGCTAAGTCAGACTCATAATGTTGGCACACTCTATTCACTTTACAAGAAAGGACCAAGACTGGGACTAGATCCTCTCGTATGGGCTCAGCACCAGATGACAATGCCATTGATGGCAACGATGCTAACAATGATGGCGACAACTGTAATGGTGACATTAATGGCGGCAACAACCATGATGCCAACAACATCAACCGCAACGGATGCAACTAATTGTCCACATGAACCTTGATGATATCTTGCTAGCTCTTTTGAATAGTTGAACATGAATGGTATTACTGAACTTTTAGATGGACTTACATGACTTGTATGTGATATTGGTCTTTGGGTGTATTGTAGTAGTACTGAACTTTTAGATGTCTTTTATGCGGATTACAATGTTGCTTTCTGCAAGTGAACCTCATGGATGGTATTGGGCTTGAAATGATGCTAATTTAAGCTTGAACTTATTTTGTGTGTGGAGTAATGCATGGATGTGTATTGTGGATTATATGATGCATGGATGTGTATGAATCAAATATTTGTGTGTGTGTGTGTGTGTGTGCATGTGATAAACTAATTGACAATTTCTGCTAGCATTGGCTGCCAGAATTATAATTTTGCTGATAGCCACGAAGTCATTTTTGTGACGGTAATGACACTTAGGAAAAAATAATTTGCTGATAGGCAAAAACCGTCAGGTTTAATTTGATTGACGGTAATGATCCCGTGAGCTAAACTCGCAAACTAACGGGCAAAAAACCATCAGGTTTAATTTGCTACAGTAATGGTCCCGTCAGCGAAACTCGCAAAAAACCGTGAAGTCTATTTTTGTTGACAGTGATTACCTATCAACAAAATTCCTTTTATGGATGGGCAAAAAAAATGCCATGTTGATTATTGTTGACGGTGAATACCTGTCAACAAATATTTTTTTTTATGGATGGTTCACAAGACCGTCAGCAAAATAGCAAAAATCGTTAGGAATAATTTTATTGATGGTTAACCGTCAAACAAATTGAATTTTCTTGACCACTTGAGGGGATTTTCCTGATGGTTATGCGTCAAGAAAAGTAAACCTGGCGGTTTTTTATATTTTGCTGACCGTTTTAAACCGTGGGAAAATATCTGTTTTGTAGTAGTGTATGGTAGAGTCTTAATTTAGTAAAATCTTAATATTATTACGATTCTAACAAAAAAAATTTAGGATCGTGATCAAAATTTTCATGCTCCTATACTAGCTCAGCCACTGTATCAGATATATGATCAACAACAACAAAACAAAAAACAGATGACTGAGATGATCAAGAGAAAGAAGTCACCAGTAGGCTCAAAATGGTGAAAGAAAGCCGTTATTTACTAGGCCCATATACCTTCCCCTTGTGCGATAGATAGGCCTGGTAATGGGCCAAAATTTAAAGGGCCAAAAGGGCTGGGCTATTGTATGGGTTGACTTTGGATCGAATGAAATGGGCCAAAAAAATGGACTAGGATAGGGTTGGGTTGGTTTTAAACATGGTTTGGTTAGGGTTGGGTTAGCACGCAAAGATCTTCTTCTACTCGCGGAGACTGATAGGTGGGGCTTGATCAGGATCTGGATGAGGACGAGGGGCGTGGCCTCGAATGCGACGGTGCCGCTCCCGCTGAGGACGGAGATGTCGTGCTGCCTGTGGCGGGAGAAGGCCGCGATGGCCTCGACGATGTCGGCGCCGTTGGCGATCTCGAGCACGTGGGAATGCATCGCGTTAGGGCTCTCCACCGTCACCTAGCAGGCGGTTTCGGCTTGTTCTTGGACCCGCCGCCTGCTTGCGGGCAGCCGTATTCTTGACCAGCGGTGGCGCGGGACGACAATGACCGTTGTCGTGGTCGCAGGCATGAGCGCCTTCAGCATCTGGATGAAGGAGACAGAGAGGTAGATGTAGGCGGAGTTGGAGAACCAGAGGGAGAGGAAGTAGAGCGCACCGATGGGGAGGACGGAGGCGGTGTAGAGCTGCGGTGTCATGGCAGGGGATGGCGGAGGCCAGTCACATCACACCGCCACGTAGCAGTAGGAGAGCAGCACCTTGCGGAGCACTGACTTTGACATGCCCTCCTCGCCGCCGCCGTCCTCCTTCCCCATGGCTGGTGCTGCTGCTGCTCCGGCGAGGCGGTGGATCTGGGTGGGTGTGCGCGTTCGTGTGTGTGGGAGATCTAGGAGGAGGCGGATCTGGGATGAGGTAGGTGGTGGCCTGGTGGGGGGATTTGGAGCGGGTGAGCCCTTAGGGTTGAAATGGGCCGGTTGGACTGGATAGGGTGGGGTTTTAATAAATTTGATTGGACTAGGTTGGGTTGCGCTGTCTATTAGAATTTTTGGGTTAGGATATGACTTGGGCTGGGTCCTAACCCATTATTAGGCCTAGCGATAGAGGCCCATATATACGTATATGCACACCGTATATCAATAGTCAGTACATGTACGTAGTACGTACATTGGCCGGTCGTCATGAGAATAGAGACTCACATACAACGATCGAGTCACGAAATCAACAAAGGGAAAAACTTGATCCCAAGAGAAGGGCGGAGGAAGAAACTTCATTTCCGCAGAGAGAGCGCGGTGGGGATGGATGGACACGCTCCCGTCTTTTCGCGCGCAAGAGACATGAAGCAAATCATCTAGACAAGCTGACATCTGGTGAGTCGTGAGGTCATCGATCAACACCTGCCGATTTGGTATGATTCGCACGTACGATCGACGCCTTTCAATTCAAAGATCCTGGTGCACCGACTGCAACCGGAGCGATCCTAGTGTAGTGCCATACAGCCGAACCCGGCAAAGCGTGCCTGTTTCGGAGCACGCGCACGGCAATTGCCTGGGCAGAGCTAGCGACCGATCCATGCATGCGCTGACGCGCCCGCGAGACGGTGGTCTCGTCGTAATCGCGCGTCATAACAGCGTGCGTGCGTGCAGAGTGCAGGCACATCCGCTGGCTCTTGGCCGGTGGCCCGCAACACCCCGGCCGGTCTAGTCATAGATTTGCGCTTAATTCGGTCTGGACGATCGGTAGATATGCGCGTCAACATGGTACGTGGTTGAGTCCAGCGTTGACCGGTTTTGGCTGCGAGAGAACGAAGGAAGGAAGGAAGGAGCGAACTAAGCTGCCATACGCACAGAGGCACGGTTGGTTGGTCCACGGTCTTGCCCAGATGAAGCACGCGTTTGCACATGTATGTATTGTGATCCCTCGCCAAAAAGAAGAAAAAAAACGTGTGCATTGTGACCGACCTGCTTTTGTTGGTTCGTATTACTTGCTTTGCTGCACTAGTACTGTAGTGCTTTCGCCCCCTCTTCCTGCATGTGGGAGCTGTGGCTTTTGTTCTTGGGTCTTATGAACCGGCCCGTATAGGGAACTTGCGTGACGTGCCGGGGGACCACCTATCGGGCTGAATGCCAGCCGCCAAAGCCTGCTTTGTCACGTAGGCAAGTCGTCAAGATCTCGATTACAGTTGCCGTATATTTCTATAACCTAGATTGGTGAACCAATCCAATCATATGGTATAGTCTTAACTTCATAAAATCTTAATATTATTATGATTCTAAAAAAAAATTATAGAATCGTGATCAAAACTTTCATACGATCCTACCCAGTTCTACTGATTCCTTTGCACTATATTTTGGTAAACAAAAGTTTTAAAAGTATAGTTTTAAAAATGCACAAGTTTTAAAATACAAGATAGATTTTACAAAATGTTTTTTTTGGTAGAATCAGATAGGATCTTAGATTCCATATCGATCCTACGATTCGCGATCCTGCCGAAGAACCTCCAATCCGATTCAGGATCACGATTCTAACAATCTTGCACCTAGCATTGTCACCAATCTCAAAGCAACCTCCTTCCCCGCTCTTTCTCCCTCCATTGTTGCCCAAGAATATTTTGTGATGTTGGTTATAGTGCGAACATATGATTTGACATATTTGAACTTGTGTTGGAACGGATATGTCTTAAGTTCGCACCCCTATCGTTAAAAATCCTGGCTCCGCCACTGGTACTTGGTCATGCACATTTCTTGCAATAAAGCCCCATCCTCCTGTGCGCGACTCCTCATAAAAACGTGCCATCAATATCTAGCTTCACGTAATCAGAATCTGGAGGGCACCGAGTTGCAGCAGTTGCCACATTTTTATGTGGAGGTTTGGCAAAAACTTCAAAGAATTCATGTGTGTGCTTTAGTGCCCGTCCACTGGTTTTACAATCGGCTTCAGAGATTCCCTGGCATTTACTGAATTTCGTTCAGACCATAAGGTCCAAAGGAAAGTGATGATTTTAACTTGCCTTTCCTCTGCATCTGCAAAATACTTCCCACCACTACTTTAGCCGAAGAACATTTTGACAATTCCTCGCTTTCTCCTTCGAGCAGCGCTGCTCGCCAACACTGTCTTGCAACTCTGCATTTGAAAAAAAAGGTGTCCACCGTCCTCGTCAAATCTGAGACACAGGGGACATCTTGTGTCTAACTCCACTCCACGCCGGCTGATATTTCCTCGCAAAGGCAAACTGTTATGTGCTAAGCGCCACAGAAACATGCGAACTTTGTTTAGACAACCACCTTCCAAATTTTGTGCCACTGAAACGGTCCACCAGTTGTCGGGTGGTGAACAGTCCGCTGCTTCCGACTCCGCCCATTTCAACATCATTTCTTTCCGGGAAGAATTTATGTGCCGATTTTACTGAGAAAAGCCCCTTGGGATCGAAATGCCACCCTGCAAAATCCTCTATTTGCTCTTGAATTGGAATTGAAAGGATTGTGGATGTATCCTCCGGCCGAAAGGTCTACTGAACCCCAGTGATGCATCCCAATGCCCTGTTGAAGGATCAATCAATTCAGAAACATGCTCCAGGATGTTGTGACCCCGAACTGGGATAAGTAACCGTGTCCACCCTCTCGGCAGCCAAGGATCTGTTAATATGAAAGAAGCTTGTCTATTGCAATAGCCCATAGGGCAAATATATAGTACAAGGGACACGCACAAGACTAAACCCTAACAATAGGAAATACCATTAATACCCTTAACACCCCTCCTCAAATGCAAGGCGTATGCAATAGCATTGCATTTGGAAAGGGTTGACACTACAATAGGGAAAAACCGAAGTCCAAGTTTTGAAGATGTCATCATAGCGTGCAGCTCTTGAAAAATTGTGTGGGTACCAAAGGATCTCCTCTCATCCGGAATCATACTGCAGCCCACAAGCACAAAGTACAAGGGCTGAGAAAGTAGAGGTAAGCAGGAGCGAAGTCGACCCGCGGCAACACGATGAGAGAGGATGTGGAAGGTGACACAAATAGAGAGAGCTGTCAAATCAAGCCGAAGAGAGAGATAGAAGCATAGCGGTATGATCGAAACCAAGATGGCGGCACAAGAAGGCACAAGAAGCAACGGAGGCGATCTGCGTAAAAACGCGACGGCCTTAGAAGCTCAGGGCGGCGGCTCAAAGAGGAGCGGCGGCATCATAAAGACTTCTACGATCTGCAACGGCTCGGAGAGAAGAGCGGCGGCTGCAGCCATGCAAAAGAAAGGAGAGGACCACATTCAATCCAAGAGGATGAATTATGGCTAGCAAAGCAATCGGCTGAATGACAAGGATTTGTAGACTCGTACGACTTTGACGAACTTAAAGAGAGAGATGTTATGGGCTTGGATGGACACAAATAGAAAAACTCAAACCTCAAAAGAAAGAACGACAGCGGGTTTTTTTTCGTCTCTCGGTTTTGGGCCGAAAACTGTCGGGTCATCAGACCATTGGCCCATTAGAAAAAGGAGACAGGGGGAGGATTAGGGATTCCTCCCCTGTTCACCACCGGCCGGCGGCAAGACGACGCCGAAAAGCGCGAGCTAGCGGCGTGTAGGGCGCTGGCTGCAGCCGACGGCTCATATGGGCGGCCTTGAGGAGCTGAAGCAAGCGACGCCAAGGGGTGGCTGAGGCAAAGGACGTCGGGCGGTCGTCGCGAGGGATCTGTCGTGGCCCGATCGAAGCGAATCTGTCGGCAGGCAGTCCAAGAAGACGACGATGGCGACTTCGAAGCGGCGTCGAGGCGAGGATCGAGGCAGAAGCGCCGCCGTGAGGAGCCCGGATCCGAGGAAGGCGCAGCCGGGAGCTCGAGCAGAGGAGCGTCGGGGAGGGGGCTAGGAGGCCACCCCGGGGAGTGGAGATTGCTCCTCCCGGGGGCGGCGGCAGATGAGCTGGCTGCTGCTAGAGGTTGGGTGAGAACCTAGAGCTCTGATACCATGTTAATATGAAAGAAGCTTGTCTATTGCAATAGCCCATACGGTAAATATATAGTACAAGGGATATACACAAGACTAAACCCTAATAATAGGAAATACCACTAATACCCTTAACAGGATCCTCCTAAATTATTATATTGCGCCCATCACCCACTCGCCATATGATACCATCACGCAGAAGTGCAATGCCTTTCAGGACGCTGCCCCAAGAATAAGACATTCCTTCCTTCGGGACTGCATAAAGCACTGAAGTGTCGGCGAAATATTTAGCCTTTAGAACTTGTCCACATAGGGACTCCGGATTTTGGAGGATTTGCCAACATTGCTATATTAAAAGCATAGAGGCCTCTAAATCCCAATTCACCACTCTTCTTTGGTTTTGTTAGCTTTTCCCATGAAATCCAGTGCATCTTATTCTCATTATCTTGGTGGCTCCACCAAAATCTTCCAATCATTGTGCTAATATCATCACACAGGGACTTCATGAGATCGAAACAACACATTGCAGATGTGGGAATTGCTTGTGCTGCTGCCTTAATGAGAATCTCTTTGGCTACCTTTGAGCAGGGGCGGAACTAGAACGAAAATGATCGGAGTTCACTACTTCATCATACATATAACAACATATATAATTTTTCAAGCAACACTGTACTAAATAGTAATTTATGTGGCAAACATTAATAAAATGCATCATTCGGCCTCAACGACCAATAAAAAGAGAATAAAATGACTAAAATTTTTAGACTAAGGGATGCACGCATAATATATACATGATAATATTGCTATTTTTTAGGACCCGGTGTCCGGTGTCCTGTGACACCGGATGAACCCAATTAGTTCCGCCCCTACCTTTGAGAGCATTTTCTCCTTCCATCCCTGAATTATTTTCCAAATCTTTTCTTTGAGATAAGCGAACACCTTTGTCTTGAATTTACGAATGTACACCGGTACGCCTAGATATTTTTCATTGCGGGCTTCAGAAGTTAATTGCAGGACCTGCTTCACCTCTAGTTTTGCTAGTTCACAGGTATTCTTGCGAGCTCTAAATCTAATACAGGTTGTCTATTCTCTTTTATCCTATCGTTCAGATTAGTTAGGATTTAATTATACTACATTTGTTAGTATGAGTAGTAGAATCCTGAAAGGTAAAATTGTAATTGACCATGTGAGAATCACATGTCACATGAGTATATTTTCAACCATAGTTGGAAAGTCCATAATACCCTCACGAAAATTTATAAATACAAAGAAAAGTTTATTATGTCCTTAACAAGACAATAGTTAGATTTTATTTATACACAACCATATACTACTAGCAGAATGTATCGTAAAATTTCTCATTCTTGCTGAACAGAACACTTGATTTTTCTCTGTTTATGACCTGCCCCGAGTTCTCCTCACACAGATCAAGTATATCATGGAGATGTTGTGCACTGCTCCTGTCAGCCTTCATTAGAATGAGTCATATGCAGACAAAAGGTGACTCACACTTGGTGCTTCTGGACAAATTTTAACCCCTTCTATGATTCTATCAGCCCCCTTGTCTCGGCGTGATGGAGTAGTGAGAAGAAACCCTCTGCTCACAGTAAAAATTGATAGGGGAAGAGGACCCCCCTGGCCTAATCGTATCCGATAACTGGCCATTCACCTCGATCCGATACGACACTGTACGCACACATTGATTGTTTAGGCCCAATTTTACCATCATAGCCTCAAGAAAATCCCATTCCACGCGGTCATACGCTTTGCACATGTCCAGTTTGAGAACTGATCGCTTATTTTGCATGAAGTGTGTCATTTCATAAGCCAAGAGCACATTGTCGGTGATGAGTCGGCCGGGGACAAAAGCACTCTGGTTTAGGGAGATGTTGTCATTGAGAAACACCTTCAGCTGGGTAGCTAGAACTTTTGAAATGGTTTTGTAGGCAACATTACAAAGGCTAATAGTCCGAAGTTCCTTTTGTCGTAGTAGTATCCCACCCCCTAGGGTCATTAGTAATACCTAATATGTTGTGGGAATACGAGTATATACATAGACAAGACTGTTTCAATATAGCCACTTATCCATTCCAATGAACCAAAAGGCCAATATATAACATGTACAAATGCAAATAACATCCTACACAATATATATATCTAACACCCCCCCTCAAACTCATGGTGGATCAACAACACTGAGTTTGGAGAGGTAGAAGTTATGCTGAACTCGAGTCTGTGCCTTAGTGAAGAAATCTGCTAACTGAAGCTCCGAAGGCACATAATGAAGAGCAATAACTTGGTCTTGCACCTGCGATCGCATGTATGAAGCATCCACTCCAATGTGCTTGGTAAGCTCATGCTTCACAGGATCACGAGCAATGCTGATCGCACCAAGATCTTGTATGATAAAAGCGGTCAGGCGAAAAAGCGCCAAAATCCGCAAGGAGCCACCGAAGCCAGGTGATCTCAGCTGTCAACAGGGCCATGGCTCTCAACTCAGCCTCAGCACTCGAACGAGAAATTGCAGTCTGCTTCTTAGTCTTCCAGGCAATCAAGGAGGAACCAAGGAAAACACAATAGGCGAGAAGAGACCGTGATCGGAATGATCGCTAGCCAATCGCATCGTAGTCGTCTGTCAGAAAGAAGCTGGAGCGAGGAAAGATAAGGCGTCGAGTGAGGGTTCCACGAAGATATCGAAGAACACGAAGAAGGTGGTATGAGTGGAGCCGAGTGGGAGCGAGACAAACTAACTCGGGATGTGAGCAGATGTGAGAAATGTCAGGTCGAGTGATCCCAAGGTAGACGAGGCTCCCGACAATATGGCGATAGCGAGTGGGATCCTCAAGAGGCTCACCATCAGTGGGGCGAAGGTGAACACCTAACTCCATAGGAGTATCCACTACGCGCTGATCAGTGAGACAAGCACGAGTAAGGATATCCTGAATATACTTCTCCTGGGAGAGATAGTAGCCCTCAGGCGTAGAAGTGATCTCAATCCCAAGGAAGTAACGAAGAGGACCCAAATCAGACATCAAGAACTGCTTGCTGAGACGCTCCTTCACAAAGGCAATGTACTGAGAGTCATCTCCAGTAATGATCATGTCATCCACATATAGAAGGAGGAGCGTCCGACCCCGTGGAGAGGTGTGAACAAAGAGAGCAGGGTCGTGATCACTGGCAGAGAAGCCGGCAGCAGTGACAACAGAGGAGAAGCAGTCAAACCAGCACGCGGGCTTGTTTGAGCCCATAGAAAACGACGAAGGCGACAAACCATACCATCGAGACGAAATACCCGGCGGTTGCATGTAGACCTCCTCACGCAACTCGCCATTGAGAAAGGCATTCTTAACATCCAGCTGAGAGATGGGCCACTGGCGAACAGAGGCCATAGCAAGGAGAGTACGAACAGTAGTCATGTGAGCGACAGGGGCAAAAGTCTCATCGTAGTCGCGACCATGCTCCTGCTGAAAACCACGCGCTACAAGACAAGCCTTGTAGCGCTCAAGAGAACCATCCGAGCGAGTCTTGATCTTGTACACCCACTTACACGTGATAGGAGTAACACGCGCAGGCAAGGGCACAAGATCCCAAGTGCTAGTGCGCTCCAAAGCAGCAATCTCCTCGGACATCATAGCTGCCACTCGGGGTGAGCTGCGGCCTCCTGATGGGTCGTGGCTCAAAAAAGCGATGGCGGCGAAGCCATAAGCCTGCAGACGCCGATGGTGTGGCGATCACGAAGAGCATATCTAGGAGGAGAAGACGGAGCCGACCCGGCAATGATGGAGAGGAGGACTAGGAGCAGGGCCCAAGAGAGCGGAGGCTCAAGAGAGGAAGTAGGAGGCCGAGGACGGCGAGAGTAGTGGAAGGGTAAAGATGGAGCCTCAACAAAGGAGCGAGAAGGAACATCCGGTGGAGGCGAACAGATGGAGCCGGGAGGAGGAGTAGATGGAGGATGAGTAACAGTGGTGGAAAGTGAGAGTCGGGAAAAATCGAAAGGAGATCGACTCGGAAGAGAATCCGGCCGACGATGGGGAATGAGGTTAGTAAGGCGGGACTCGTCAAAAGTGACATCCCGAGAAATCCTCATCCTCGAGCAACAGGTCATAACAACGATAACCCTTATGCTCAAGGCGTAGCCAAGAAAAACACACTCAATCGATGAAAGGTCGGTTTGGTGCGCCACGAGGTGGAAGAAGGACGAAGCAGACATAGCCAAAACAATAAGATGATACTCTGGAGCTCGACCAAAGAGACGCTCAACGAGTAGAACCTCGAGAGCGATAGAAGGTCAGAGGTTGATCGAAAAGCGGAAGAGAGACGGCCTCGGCCAAGTGAGGGGGAACAGAGGAGGCAAGCATGAGGCGCGGCGGTCTCAAGCAAGTGGCGATGTTTACGCTCGAGACACCATTCGAGCATGAGCACCGGGACAAAGTCTTGAGGAAGAGTGCCTGCCTTTCGGCAAGAAAGCGACGTAAAGCGGCGAGAGAGATACTCACCAATGTAGTCGGCACGAAAAACACGAATGGTGAATCAAAGCGAGTCACGAACCATGGTGGAGAACATCGATAAATAGAAAGAACTCAGGTGCGCTCGGACATAAAGTAGATCCAAGTATAACGAGAATAATCATCAATAAAGATCACATAATAGCGATGACCCCTTTCAAAGCGAAGGAGCCGACCCCAAACATCGAGTGAACAAGATCAAAAGGACAAGTAGAAATAGAATCACTAGTGGGATAGGGGAGTTGCAAATGCTTGCCAAGCTTGCAACCCATACAATGTAAAGAGGTGTCCCCGAAATGCACTCCAAGAACACCACGACCGACTAAAGGCGATAGACGCGAGCCACAGAGATGACCGAGACGATGGTGCCATCGAGCAAAAGATGTAGTGGAGGACGCAAGAAGAAGAGCGAGAGGTAGTGGTAGTGGTCGATGGTGGTGGAGACAATGGAAGGAAGATGAAGCGGTCGAGCTCCCAAAGGCGCTGCGAATCACGGCGCCGATGGCGATACCAGCGAGAGTCCTGTGCGGCGATCTGAACACAACAAGAGTCGACTCAAGAACAATCTGACAGTCATGATCGATGATCGACCAGACCATATAAGCCGCATAGTAAGTGAGGAACATGAGAGGCTGCAGGAACATGAAAAGAAGAAGTGAAAAGGGTGCCTCGGCTTTTATGCAGAAGGAGGTACCATCTGCGATCTGAGCAGTGGAAGAAAAATCGGTGGATCGCCTGAAGTAAGGTGGGTAGAATCTGGTGTCATGTGAAAAGAAGCACGAGTCCAAGATCCATGGAGACAAGATACTGGACGAGGGAGGAGGCGGAGGCGAGGAAGATCTGGCGAGAAGCAAGAGCGGATGAGCGAACCCGAGGAGTCAGAGGATGAGCCGACACCGAGGCGCCAAGTAGTGAGAGAAGCTGGCGTGGGCGTCACCAGAGGAGCCTGGCGAGAGGACCATCCACGAGGAGAGGAACCTCTAGAGCCCTTGAGGGACGTCCGCCTGACGACTCTGGTCCCTCCTCCGCTTGTAACAATCCAGATACTGTGGCTAAAGACGCCGACAAGAGGGTGCGATGGAGACCATGCAGAGAAGCAAAGAACCACTAGAGGAGCCGGAGGAGGGTCACGGTGGAGTCTTGAAAGCGGCAAGGAGCAGATCTGAAGGCATAAGACAGATCAGATCTCGAGCCATGCCACGGTGACGAGTCTCCTCAAGCCGCACACTCGTGAGGCCTCCACCAAGCTTCAGGCGTGGGTGGCGAGTCGAGCCGAGCGCGCATGATCTCGAACTCGAGCCGAGGCGCGTCAGAAGTCGTGGGCGTGAGTCTCTGGTGAGCGAGCCGCACCTGCAGCAGAGACAGTCCGGCGGACATCCGGCCCAGAGAGTCAAGCCGACGCCACACCTCGACAACCGGTAGAAGTCATCAGCGGTGGCATCAAGCTGCTTTGAAGAGAATGTGCACGTGCTGGCCCGAGAGATACATAGCATCACTCGTCGGTGGTAGTGAGCTCGAGTCGCTCCCACATGAGGCGTGTGTCGTCGGCAGCTCCGCCACATCCATAGAGATGGTCACAAGCATGCTACCCACTAGGATGGCGATAGCACAAGCCTCGACCTCTGCCGGCCTTCGTGGCGTGTAGCTCGATCGATAGAGCTCTAGCGCCTCCTCAATCTGACATTGTCGACCTCTGAGCCGCCCGTCCGCGCCAGCAGAGAGAGCGGCGATCTTGGTGATGTAGGACGAGGCGGACATGGCTCTTCACCGATGAGATGACCCAGAGACGCTGGCCGCTGAGGTGGATCCTCGGTGAGCAGCCCACTCCGGAAGTTCGTCCCATCAAAAGCGAATCGGGGAAGTGGGATGGCGAAAAACCTCGGTAGAGGCCATCAACTTCCTTTTTTTTTTTTTTTTTTTTCTCTCGTTGGGCCTCGGCCAGCCAGAAAACGCCGGCAAGACATTAGGGTTGCCCTAGCGTCCGGTCTTGGCGGGCGGCGGGCGGCCGGATCCGGCATGGAGGCGGCATGCGGCGGAGAGCTTCGGCGACGCCGCCAGGCGGCGAATCCGGTCTTGCGGCAAGCGGCCGATCCGGCGGAGAGCTTCCGAGCGACGCCGGAAGCGGTGGCGGCGCGATCCGCAGAGAGCATGCCAGACCAGCGAGGGAGCCTTCGGCCTTCGACCAAGACGGATCCGGCATGGAGGCGGCCTTCGACGACCCCACATGAAAGCAGAATGGCGGCAGCAGCATCTGGAGGCAGCGGCGGGGAGAAAAGCGTGGAGGCGGCAGATGGCGGCAATGGCGAGAGCAAGGCAATGGCTGGCAAGGCGGCGGTGGCTCTGATGGCGGCGGTGGTGGTGGCTAAGAGGTAGGGTTTCAAAACCCTAGCTCTGATACCATGTTTCAATATAGCCACTTATCCATTCCAATAAGCCAAAAGGCCAATATATAACATGTTCAAATGCAAATAACACCCTACACAATATATATATCTAACAGAGACATATAGCTACACCTACGGAAATGTATCAAAATACCCTTTCTCTATCATTAAAAGGGGGCTAGAAGGGAAATGTCCCTCCCCTCTCTTATATATATGGCCCCAAGTGAATCTAAGGGGATCCCCTCATTCTCATATTCAAGGCACAATACACACGATTTCATACCTTTGGCTCCTTTCATTACTTGGTCCTCTCGTGACAAAGGATATACGCTACCATCTATCTAGTTTTGTAGCTACGACACCTTTAATCTTTCCAGTTTTTTTTTTTACTTTCGGAATGAGCACCATTGTTGTGTCGTTCCAGCCTGCCGGAATTTCCCCTCCATTCAGAACCTCAAGGGCATCGTTTTGAACTCTTTCCCCTTCAGTTTCCCATAATCTCTTGTAGAAAACAGCCGGCATACCATCCGGAGTTCCGGACCCGGAGCTTTTAAATCTCCAATGTGTTTTTTAAGGATCAACAAAAAGAATAGCTTGTATCTGATCCTCGTCTAGCGTACATTTGTGCAGTCGTGCTGTCTCGCCCTGTGAGCTGCGACGTGTGTATATAATTGAACTGCTTGCAAACTCAAAACACGGCATCCCCAATTCCCAACCTAGCATGCATCATACACACAACTAGCATGCACACGATGAAATTGCAACACAGCGATACATGTAGCATACTAGCATGGGATTGGGAGCTGATATATCCTGCACTGCATGGCTGCAGCCCAGAAGATGCAAGGGAGCCAAAGAGTTTGCATTTTAATGGAAGTGCAAAGATTCATCAATTTGTACTGACCGGATGTGAAGATTAACACGCAACATGAAGCAATGTAAAAAATAGAGAATAAATTAATGTATAACTTAAACGAACGGGTTGGCTATTTACACCTCTCACTCCTCAGTCCTCACTCCTACGTTATGTTGTACAGTTGAAATAACTTAGATTCTTCTTCACTCTGCGTGGCATCAGGATCTTGTGTGTTGTAGTGCTCTTATATAACAACCTCAGCAGTTTCCAAACCAAAAATAAATACAAGTGCAACCAGCCCAAGACAAAGCTTTCAGCAATAACCGGTTCTACCTTCAAGAGCTGATGCCGCAGTTTCGACAGTTCCAAGTAGGCACGAGTACACCTTCTGCTTCAATCGCTCAATGGTTTCAACCAAACCATCCGCAGATTTATCCACCTCGCTCTGCAGCTCATCTAGCCAGTTACTTGTTTCCTTGAGCTGAGACAACCGGACTGCGATTTGCCCATCTCCGCCCTTGGACTGTCCTCGTACTCGTTCTCTAGCGCTCTTAATTCGGCCCTCAAATTTGAATCCATTTTCAAGAGCATCTTCCAAGAAATTCAGAAACCATGAATCTGATTCTTTTTTCAGAGTAATCCACGACCTGCAGATCTCCTTGAAACCATCCTCTCTGGCCCATTCAATCTTTTCACTAGTGTAAGCGTCGGAGTTCTTTGCTGTACTACTTGCGACAGTTTTATTCTGGGATACAGAAGCTTTCCTCCATGACTTTTCCTTCTCTGGTCGGGATTCTTTGCCAGACTCTGGCGAGTGATCCTTCCAATCAATCTTTTGCTGAATGATAAGCCAGTTTAGCTGAAAAAACTTGGTGATTGTAGCATGCGGATCATCCTCAGCAGACTTCCTTATCTCAGCAAAAATTCTGGAAAAACAGGCACAAAAAATAGATTCCTTATTCACACCCAATGGCAAAAGTACAGCATATACTTCATATAAGAAATCATCAAGATCCTGAGATCCACTGAAGCTCCAGTTCCCAATAGAAGGAATTTTATCAATTTGGAATAGGTCTTGCTCAAAAAGGAAAACAGAAGGGAGTCCGCACAATTATGAAACTTATCTTACTGTTAGTCAGTAAAAGGAATAAATAGCTATAAATAATAAATATATAAGCTGTCAACATAGAGCTACTCACCCAAGGCCTTTAACCAGAGATGCAGCTGCAGTAGCCTCCCTTTGAGCCTCAGCTGCTACTGTAAGAGCAATATTCTTCCTCCTGACAACAGCCTATTCACACAAAAGAAATGAAAACGCAACAATGTTTAGAACAATTTAACGAATAGGGAAGCTTAACTAATAACTAAACTATTTTTTAGCATATAAAACGAATGGTTCAAAGTAATGACTTGCAATTCATACATGCCCAAGCATACACACACCACACACATTCAAGTAGGAATACAAACCGGTCCCAAAAAAATCGGTTTGGATGAATTTTGTAAAAAAAAATCGAAGTTGTTTAAATTTTGCTCGAATTTTTTTTAAAAAAATTAAAATCCGAAAAAGAAAATCAAATTTGGATTTGAAATTTTCTGATTTTCGGCCTTACCGCCCCCCCGGCCCCCGGTAAAAAAAATGTCTCATGTATCCAAAACCCTGCTCATACTCAATCCATCCTTTCAATTTACAAATGATAAAAGTATACCTTTCCTGATTTGATTAGGCTTGTCGGGAGGGAGTCCCAGGAAACTGTTTCCGTAACTCTTCTTTTAACACTAGACATAGAAGGAACTGGACTGGAGGTACCATTCTGCTTTGCTGACAAACTGAGCTTTGGTGGTGAAGTCCTTGCTGGCGTCCGTGGTGAACTCTTATAGACCTTTGGCGGTGAGTTTCTTTCAGTTACAGATTCCTTTTTGCTGTCCTGGGGCATTTGCTTCTTCACTATAGCAGAACCATTCTGACAAGGTGAACTGCCACTATTCTTGCGTGTGTCCTTATTTACTTCTTGATTTGTAGAAACTAACTTAGCATTATTGGGAGAGGTAGTATTTGGTCGTTCCTGCAATACTAGCAGCAAATATAATCACTAACCATCCTAGAGACATTGTTTACATCATATATTTGTTTATTTCAAATTTAGAAGAACTTGCATATTATCAGATCCCATACAATAACAATTAGTATATCTCTGCCACTGGATTCAAAAATAGTATATCTCTGCTACTTCTGAAAGGTCCATATTAAATGGAATAATCCAGCTTAAATTACGAAGATGAATGGGGATCCTCGTATCCAAGATATAATGAAGTTCATAGTTTTGTTGTTCAATTAAACCTATGAGCTTAAGCATACCTGATGTTTTGGTTCTTGTTTGACTTTTGGAGCAACTGACTTTTGATTTGCTTCACATATGCTACTTCCTCCATTAGCTTTGTCACTATCAATGCTGGAGTTCAGATTGGTAATTTTTCCATTGTTGCTTGATATCCCAAGCATGTAACGGGAAGCAACAACGGCCTTCTGCTCTTTAATAACTACCTTCCTCTGAGAATTTTCCTTTTCACTCTCAGACAATTCAGCTGACTTGGAAGTCTTCCTTTGATGATCCAGTGCTTCCAAAACCCCAGAGGGAGTTGACATTTGCATCAAATCCTTTGGGTTCCCAATGCAAGGGTTCCTTCCTGGAACTGGTCGGACCCCAACAAGAACCGGAACAGGTATACTAGATTGAACTTTTTCGACATATATAAATTGTCCAAGTTGTAATTTGTTTGATAAGATGAGTTCGTTGTCCTCCTTTGATAAAGAAACATATGTCGAGTGCGATGAATCTGAAACTTTTATGAAGAAACCATGGTCTGGCCAAAGTTCTGAACCAGTAATTGCAGGAACTATACTAATAACTTGGAGAAGAATGGACCGGTATTCTCCACATACTTTCACATCAGAGTTTATATTTTTGAGAACCTTTAACAGTATCCCTGGAGTAAGAGATGCCATATTGTTCAAGCCAGCTTATTCTTTTCTTCTGGAAATAAAAATAAAAAAAGGTAGTGACAAGTTAAATGTCATACAGTGCAGTTGTATAATAAAACCCATACAACAACAAAAGAACAAGCTAGCAATACAAAAATACCAAACAATTATTATTCTGGCAATTCAATATGATCAAATAAAGTGAATTACAGAAGACAATGTGGTTAACATCATATTATATGGTAAAAAACGCTAACTCCTTTTTTCAGGGAAATGTTCAGCAGAAGCAAGATATATTATTTAATTAATGTGCGAGAACAAATTTTACTTCGCACAATGCACAACAGATCCTCAAGAACAATTTTAGCCCCCAATTGAAGTAAATCAGTTTGTATAGCACAGCTCGATAAACAGATTGAGTTGGAAATGTAAGCTTGGTAAGCCCAACTAAAAATGTACAAACAATGCAGTGTTCAAGGTACAAAAGATTCCCCCCACAGGTATGGATCCCAACTTGACAATGTTGGCTTGATCATGGTTTGTAATACAAGGGGGTAAGTAACTTAGTACAGCAAGAGTGGGCTTTGATTTAGTAGTGACATTCTGGTGTTGACTTGCAGTTGGCAGCTCAATACAAACATAATTATTTCAGAGAATATAGGTGTAAACTCCATCAAAGCAATCTCCTACTTAACAAAACAAGTTGACCATTTTAAAGAAAAACGAAACAAAATGGTTTACGACAAAGCTTCAGAACCACAAAAAGGAGCCATATGGACATACAGTCAATATGAAGTTCTGCAGTCCCAAGCACCGACCATTTGCAATCTAAATTGTGACACATGTCTGAAGATGAATGCTACATGACAAAACGCCCAACCAAAAGGACAAGAAAAACAAAACACTCAAATAGAGCCCAAATGACAAGGAGGCCTGAGGAGAAAAACTATTCAAGAAATCCCAACCACACCATTGCTCAACACCAAACAATGTCCTTTCACACAGCCATCAAAAGTCACATACAACAGAAACATATCCAACTAGAAAAGTTCAAAAGTCTAATAAAATACTTTCTAATGTACAGAAGGAAATGACTTACTGAATAAGTGAAAGTATTAGGAAAAGAGAAAAGGAGACTATCAATGTTTTTCAGCTTTCCAGCAAATATTAGTAGACCCCATCAACCAAAACACAACCTAATAATTCATGCAACGCCCTAGCTTCATGGCCAGGAACGTGGGCACCCAAAAAGCCACCAACTTTCCCAATTCCCATGTCTCAGTCCCCTAACAAGAAGATTGGGAACTAAAATCCTAACTAATTCTTGGAATAAGCCATCCTATATGGGTTTCTTGACTTAGAGGCCAGGAAAGGAGAGGCCTAACAAGCGAAGAAACGGCAATTCTTGGGAAGGATGAGCATTTTGGTTCTTAAACTTCGAGGTCACGAACACAACTCCTCACCTTACAGCACCAAAACTTGTAGACATTCTAGAGTGGCTCTGAAACCAACTTTATATTAGTTTTTGGATACCAAACTGAGATTAATGTTTCACGCGGTCACTTATACCCAAATTTCCATGAGAACAAATGAACAATATATCAAGCAAAACTACATAGGGGTCTTGCTCTCAAAACTTGAAGTCAAGGGGTTTATTCACATATGACCTTGAGGTTACCAAGACGATAAGCTATCCTTCCCCGGAAAATACGAAATTAAAATTGCAGACTAAGTTACACCTACTTATTGAGGAGACCATTACTTGCCAAATGATTATCCCGGAAGCTAGGAAAGCAAACCGCTAGAGAACTAAAAACCCATCCAGAATTTTCTGAACAAACTTACCCAAGTCGCATAATTCTTGGCCTTAGGTCCAGGAACAAGAACCAGGGCACCTACAGAACCACCAAGAAACAACCTAATTTCTTGAACAAGAAACACACGCATCAATTTGAACAAGAACACGTTTTCTTGGTCACTGGTGGAGAAGCAGGGCATCAAATCAACAGCACAAGCACAGCATATATGGAAACAAGAAGCAAGTTCTGTGGCTGCGCCATTTCATCGAACAGATTGGGGGGCGTACCTTTCCGTGCGCGGAGCGGCGAAGTGGAGGTTGTTCTCTCTTCAAGGCGGAATAAAAGCGAGACGAGGTAGGCGACGAGAGGCTTCCAACTGCCCGTAACTGTCCCTGACACCTTGGCTCGGATGCCCTGGCCCGCATGTCAGTTTCGTGCTAGAGGAGGCCAAACGACGGCGTTCTCAGTTCCCACTGACGTGTGGGGACGAGAAACCCACGGGCCCAGCTTTACCAGAAAGTACGTAAGCAGCATAAACATGTACGGTATACTGGATTTCCCCTTTTCAGAATCGCTCCATGTGCTGTATCTCTCTAGTGGAGGTTTCGTAAAAAAATAATGTAAAAAAGCTCTAGTGGAGGAGCAGCTGAAACAAACGGGCTCAACAGTTAGCATGTTGCTGTAATGCGACCGGTACAACGCGTGGCCTTACCAATGGCACGCAGATCATTCATTTCCTTCCGAATTGTGGTACTAAAAATCTAAAACCTTCTGCAAGCTAGGCTCATTCGTCGAACCCTCTCTTCACAAAGTCCGAGAGGGAATTACCGATCAGCGAGAGCATAGAAGAATACAACGGGTGGGATGGGAGGTCCCGATCCACGGTCGAGCGCGGAACCAAGGGGAACCGGTGCCGAGTCGGCGTCGCGGCCGATGGGCCGTCAGCCCGCAGCGGGTCGACGCCACCACCACCACGCCATGCCACTGCCTTGCGCGAGAGCGCACAAGTTTAGTTGGCCAAACCGCAGCGTCAAAGCTGATACGTCCGGTTTGGCCTCTACTCTTCCGTGTACGCGCGTCCGCGCACGTATCAATCCGCTTCGGTGCCGCCGCGTTTGGGCGCGCGCGCGCGCGGTCGACAGGTTGACCTGACCGACCGGCCTGGATAGTGGATACCGGAGACGACGCGGTTCGTTCATCCTCGCATGTCGGCAACGTGCCAAATCCTACGTGTATCTGCCTGCCGATCCTTTTGTTTTTGCGTTGCCTCGAGGGGAAGATTCCTATCCTCCCTTTCCCTTGGTGACCTGGGTTCAGATTCTCTGCATTAATGTACTGTGTGAACAGTATTCTGTGAAGAGTTGAACACTATTTTGCAGCGAATCGTAGCAATATTGTAGCAACAGTGTGATCTGTACCGCAACAATTTTACTGTAACGAAAAACGTTGTAATAAAACACTCTAGCGATTAATCTGAACTTTTGTTTTTCGATCAGACATTGGAGACCACTTTTAGTACCACTGTATGTTAAATTCTCTGTACTAACTACTTTAATACAGAAAATCCTTTCCACTGATCTGGTCCAGCTTTGGGTTTTAGCGGAGACACGATGATTTTTATGGTGACGTGATGCGAAAATTTGTGTTTTGTGGTAGCGTGCAAGCTGCTCCAATTCTGCGACAATCTACTCTCGTCGATTTGGTCCTTAATAAATAAACTTGTACTAGTAGTAGTTGGATTAAATGCAGAGTAGGAGCCAGTACTGTTTAATGGAATTTCTGTCCGGGTCGCTAATAAATGGAGATGGCATATTTGTTGATCGTGCCGTCGTTGCTTAGGAAAGTATCGAAAGAGATTACTGCATAAACGACTACGTCAACCATCTATGGGTAGCCAAGCCAAACAGGCTTCTTCTATTCCGCTTCAGAATACTACTCAGAAGTTGTATACTGGTAGAGGTTGAGACAGAAGAAATTGGACGTGGACGGGCGTGATTGGGACGTGATTGGTAGGCATAGGTTTAGGCCAGGCTCTTCAGGTGTTTGATCTTTTTGATTTCGCGTGTTTAGATGACTACACGTATAAAACAACCTGGCCGAATAGATGCAAAAATTATCTTCGGGTCAGTTTGAGCATAAACACCCAATTTATCCCTTTCTCCGGACGCAGGATGTGCTAATGACATTATTAAGCGACGGCTAGTGCGTATTAGGTAGTATTATAGTGTATTAAGGCAAAATGAGGGCTATTAGAATATATTAAGACAAAATTAAAGTCTGACCTCTGCCACTACTCGATAGAGAGAACATGGCTTATATCTACTTGTATAATTTACCAAGATATACTAATAATGGTTCATTGGCACTCCATGATCCTTGTAACTAAAATGGCTTAACATTAATCCACTGATCCGTGTGGACCTTAACAACTACCACTAACATGAACACCACTTCAAATGAACGTCAGAATCTGCATAGGACATCATGCTTATGCAATATATTTGTGGAGCTGGTCTATATTCTCCTTTTTTTTCACTCACATAATGCTCAGCACTACCATGAATAAAATAAATCACTCAATTATTAGAACTGTTCCACCATCCAGTCTGCTCACCAAATCCATCTCAAGGTGATAACATGACCACATCAATCCGCTTGGCTAATGCCATCAAAAACAGCAGCTCATCCGTCTCATCAAACGAGATTTATCATCTTCTTTGCTACAATCTTTCTGCCTCATATTTTTCTCCCGATTTCGCTGTATCATTGTCAGGTGTCCGGAGTTCATATATTGTCAACATGGACATCCCATCTAATTCGTATACTTTTGCATATTTTATTCATCTGGTAGTCTAGTAGCAAGTCTGAAAGTTTTATTGATATGCATGGTAGAATAATAGTCAAGACAATATATATGTTCCTAGTAAAAAAATTCACAAACAATACGTCAAGAATGCCCAGATCGCTGAACACTGCGATGGGTAGCCTTCTACGCGAACGCCTGTGCTTCCACCTCCGCCTTCACCATCGCGGCGTACAGGCCGTCACGATGGCTCGCTAGGAGGACGTCGTGGCTGCCGAACTCGACGATCCTCCCGCTGCTCACGACGGCGATGCGGTCGGCCTCGCGCACCGTGGAGAGGCGGTGAGCCACCATGATCGTCGTCGCACGCCGCGCGACTTTCCTTAGGGCTTCTTGCACGTACTTCTCGGATTCAAGGTCAAGTGCGCTGCTTGCCTCGTCCAAAAGTAGTATCCTGAACTGCTTAAGGATTGCTCGTGCGATTGCGATCCTCTGCTTCTGGCCTCCTGACAATTGGGCCCCACTCTCCCCAACCTGGTCAAAATAAACATTCCTTTTGAAACGATCAAAATAAACATTGGTTCAACATGGTTGACCCATGAGAGTGGTAAAAACAGAATAAAAATTGAGATCCAGTAATAATGAAGCGAAGAGTAGTTTCGCGATAACATTTTAGTGAGCCGATCAACTTCCAATGATAAATAATGAATTAATCCTAATAGTACCTGGGTGTCGTAGCCTCGGGGGAGGCCCGTGATGAACTTGTGGATGTTGGCTTCCTCGGCAGCCTCCTCGATTTCGGCCCACGAGGCCTTTGGGTTCCCAAACCCGATGTTTTCTCTGATGGACCCACTGAACAGGGCCGGCTCCTGGCCCACCATCGCGCACTCCCCCCTCAGCCACTTGAGGTCCAGCTCCCGCACGTCCACGCCGCCGACCATCACATTCCCGTCGATGGGGTCGTAGAACCGCTGCACGAGCCACACCACCGTTGATTTGCCGCTGCCGCTCGCGCCGACCAACGCCACCGTGCTCCCAGTCTTCACGCGCATCGCGAAATCGTTCAACACCGTCACGTCAGGGCGTGACGGGTACGCGAATGTCACTTTCCGTAGCTCCACGTCGATGGGCCTCCCGTCCTTGATCGTACGCCGCTTGGTGCCATCCTCGTCGATCGCCGGCCGACGCTTCAGGATGGACAATATGCCTGCGATGGCTGCCGGTGCGCCGGACGTGTCGGGGGCGAGGCCGGCTAGTTGGCCGACGGAGAAGGAGCTGAGGACCAGGATGAGGAAGATCTTTGACACGTTGCCGAACGTGGACTTGTCTTTCGTGATGAAGTATGCACCGGCCCAGAGCGTCGTCGTGTAGGCGCCGTACATGGCGCCTTGGGAAAGCCCGAGGATGAGGCCCATGACCTGTGATCTCCGCCAAGCCTTGGCCGCGGGGCCGTCCAGCGCCCGGTTGAACGTGCCGACGATGATGTCCTGCGCGCAGAGCGCTGAGACTGTGCGCACATTCGACACGGCGCCGGCGGCGACGCTGCTGGCCCGCGCGTATGCGCCGTCGTCGGACCTGGCCCCCACGTTTATGAGAAGGTTGAGGTAGCTCGCACCGAGTGTCAACGGTGTGCAGCCCATCGCCACCAGCGTGAGTCGCCAGTCAAGCGCGAAGCATATGCCGAGGCCGACGCCGGCCGAGCCCACGGCCATCAGCAGCACCGCGTACCGGTCACCGAACATGGACCGGAATGCGATGGCGTCCCGCGCGAGCCGCGTCACGAGGACACCCATGGCGTTGTCCTCCTCGTCGAACCACGCGGGCTCCTGCCGCATGATGGCGCGGAAGAGGCGGTCGCGTACGCGCATGGTGAGCCGGGCACCTGCCCAGCCACACAGGCCCTGCTGCCCCGTCATGGTCAGGATGCAGGCCACGCCGAGACCAACCACGGCCATGGCCAGGTACCCCACCTGACGCTTCATCTTCGCTGTGTCGGTGTCAAAGTACACCTCGACGGCTTGGCCTAGCAGCAGCGGGAACACCGAGAACACCGCGCCGGCGTGTATGCCCATCAGGAACCCCAGGATCAGCAATGGGCCTTCCCGTCGCTGTAGCTTCCATATCTCGGAGACCCTGACCTTGGTGTCTTTCTTGTCGTGTGCATCCTTCTTCTCCGCTTCCTCTTGTATTGTGTGAAAGCCGTATCTTGACTTGGACACCGACACGTCGTACCCCGACTCGTCGGTGAAGCTGTTGTACGCCACTGCGCCGGCAGCAGGGGGCTTGCTGGGCTCGGCGTGGTCGGATCTGCCGCTGTCGGAGGCAAGCTTCACCAGCGCGGCGTAGGGGCCGTCTCGGGCCATGAGGTCAGCGTGGCGGCCGGACTCGACGACAGTCCCGCGGTCGAGCACCGCGATGGTGTCAGCGTTGCGGACGGTGGCAAGGCGGTGGGCGATGACGATGACGGTGCGGCCGACGGAGAGGCGATCGATGGATTGCTGCACGACGGCCTCGGACTCGGCGTCCAGCGCGCTAGTGGGCTCGTCCAGCAGCAGGATGCGCGGGTCGCGGATGATGGCGCGCGCGAGCGCAATGCGCTGCTTCTGTCCCCCCGATAGCTGGGTCCCACGGTCCCCAACCTAAATGGTCGTCGGCCAAATCAGATTGATTTAGGTCACAAACCCATTGTGTTCTCGAAATATTAGAAATTAGAGCCCGTTAATAGATGAATTTGCCTGCGTGTCGTAGCCATCAGGGAGGCCCAGGGCGAAGGTGTGAGCGTTGGCCTTGTTGCAGGCCGAGATGGCCTCTTTCCTCGTCGCGTTCTCCTTCCCCATCATCACGTTCTCTATGATGGAGGTGGAGAAGAGGATGGGCTCCTGCCCAACCAGGCCGATCTGCGACCTCAGCCACCTGAGATTCAGCGACGCCAGATCCTGGCCGTCCAACGTGATCGACCCTGCACCAACACGACACGAAATTCGTCATCGTGCAACTGCAGCGCACGGCATGTTTCGTGCTACACTTGCTGTGTCTTGTGCTTCACCTCGCGTAGGGTCGTAGAACCTCTCCAGGAGCGCGAACACGGTGGACTTGCCCCCGCCGCTGACGCCCACTAGCGCCAGCGTCTTGGCCGCCGGGATGGTCAGGTTCAGGTTGTACAGGACCATCGCCTCCGGCCGCGACGGGTACGCGAACTCCACGTCCTTGAACTCCACCCGCCCCCTCACCGCGGACAGCGCCTGCCCGCCGGCGCCGTACGCGTCGATCTCCGGCACCCGGTCGATGATCTCGAACACCCGCCCCGCCGCCGCCGTCCCCTGCGCGAACTGCGCCAAGTAGGACAGCGACAGCGCCAAGCCCCTGCACGGTCGTTTCCAAGGAACCACGCATCAGCGGAAAGAACGTATTTTTTGCGACAAGAGATAGCACGTTGGCACCGTGCAAGATTGATCGATGATAGTGCGTGCCTTCCTCCGACCATCACGCCGAAGAAGCAAGCGATGGCGTCGCCGCCTTTGATCTCCTTCTTGGCGACGAGCTTGGAGCCGTACCACAGCGCCAGCGCCCACTGGGAGTAGGTCACCAGGTAGATCACCCCCATGCCGGCGCCCTTGGCGAAGCCCATCTTTATGCCGATCGGCGCCGACTTGTCCAGCCACTCGGCGTACTTGTCGGCGAGCCGGTCCTCCATCACGAAGGACAGCACCGTGCGGATCGAGCTGATCGCCTGCTGCGCCACGTTGCCGGCACGTTGGTACGACGCCTAGATGGTCACAAATTTTCAAGAACAACAAAAGGTTCACTAGATTGATTTCAATCCACGTGCACTACTGATCAGCAAAAATGGCTAGCTGTGAATGGAGGCGAGGAGTGATCATCTCAGCGGACCTCTTCCTTGGCGGTGAGGCCGCCGTAGATGGCCTTGTAGGCGATGCCGCAGGCCATCATGACAGGCGTCACGGCGAAGACGGCGAGAGCAATCCTCCATGACTTGGCGAAGCCGACCACGTAGCCGAAAATAAATGTGAAGACGTGATGCACAAAGCCTGCCATCTTTATACATGTACAACAGATCGAGCATTTAGTCGATGCGAACAACATATTTTCAGCAACTTGATCTGTGACTGCACTCTGCAGTGTGCTCCGTTACCTTCTCTCCCATGACTTCCTGGATTTGGGCAACGTCACTGGAGATGCTGTGCATCACCTCGCCGGTGCTCACCTCCGTGTCGAAGAACCCGATCTCCTGCCTCAGCACCGCCTTCAGGTACTCCCGCCGCATCCGCAGCGCCGACCTCTCGCCGATGATCCTCCAGCACGTGATCTCTGCACATGTAAAGAATCAGAATTCACAATTAGCTCTAAGCATCTCAACACTTCAAACAAAACAACATGCCAAGTTACATAAGTACTGAAGAAGTTGCATAACACAGCGCCAACATGCTCACCCAGATAGGCTCCTATGACGACAACCGCAGCAAGGAACGCCATGTAGAAGCTGATCTGCTCCAAATACAGAATAAGAAGAGGAAGAATGAGCTTCTTAAAAGCCCGAGACTTTCGATTTGTTTGGATTTGGTTTTGCTCATGGCACTCACGCACCTGCTTGACGTCCTTCATCATCTGCGTCTTGTCGGCGATGACGATCTTGTTGACGAAGTTCCCGAACAGGTACGAGTACCAGGGCAGCGAGCCGCCGTTGACCATGGCGCCGACGCACCCGAGCAGGAGGAGCACAATATCCAGCGGCGTCGAGTACTTGAACAGGCCGGCGATGCTGACTGGCTTCCCGACCCTCGCCTCGATCTCGCCGTCGTCCTCCTCGTTGAAATCGTAGTCGCCGTCCTCGTCGCCGTAGTACCGGCTCTTGCTGTACGACGTGACGCTGATGTCGTAGCCGAAGCTGGGGGCGTCAGGCCGCGCCGGGGTGACGTAGAGCTGGTCGTGGTTGTCGCGCGAGAACGAGACCTCGCGGGAGATGGGGGTGTCCGCGCCGCTGTACCTCATCAGCGCCCTGTTCCCGGTGTCGTGGCCGCGGACGGTGGAGACAGAGGCAGCGACGACGCTGTCGTCGTTGCTGGCGAAAGAAGTGTTCGGCGCCACGACAATGGCCCGGTTCGCGTCCGTCACGACGCTCTGCAGCTCCAGCCGCTTGCCGCCGGGTCGGCGCGCCGCCGACGAGCGGTCGTTGTAGAGCCGGCCTGACCGTCTCGACAAGTAGTAGTCCCTCGCCGTCCGCCGGAACAGCGGCGGGCCACGCCGTCCAGCGCTGTCCGACCCAGCCGGGGCCCAGGGCCCGACGGCCGCGCCGAGGCCGTGGGGCTGCGCCCACGACGTGTCCGGCTGCCAGGACACGGAGCTTTGCCAAGACATGTCATCGACATTCCGGCGCCGTAGCCCGCCCGGGGCAACCCCGCCAGCGAAGGAGGTGGAGCTGTTGGGGGTCGGGTAGGGGCTTCGCGTGTCTCGGCGGCGCCGGCCTTGCGGGCCTGAGCGGGAGAAGGAGAAGTCGGCCATGCAAGCACTAAGAGGTGGCGTTGGGTTCGATAAAAAGGCGGTTCCTCGGGTGTAGCTTCTGATGCTCGCCGCTTGGACGCGAGCGCGCGAGGCGCCGGTCCGGACGACCCTAGGATATGACGCCGCCGCCGCGCGCTGTTTCCTTGGAGCGTTGCGCGTTGGTGGCATGCGCGCGCGCGAGAGATCGCCGTCCGTGTCCGTATGCAGAGGATCATTGTGTCAGCGCACTGTAGCGGTTTTGCCGTAGGCTATCGACATGGGTCTCCAAGATCGCTTTATAATGTTATACACGGTATTTACGAGGAAGAACATCTTTTTTAGAATAGAATCTTAGTACTACAAGACAACGAGACTATCTGTGTTTGGGAGGTGATCATTGTGTCGTATTAATTAATTCTGCGGATATGCTATTTCTAAGCCAACTGATTTTTTTAAAAGTTTAAGTCAATTATTGTAACAATTAAATTTTTGTAGAGATTGATGTGTCATATGATTGGATATTAATTTAATGGATAAAAAAAATATGATTTATACTTAAGAAAATTTCAATCACCCTAAGAATAGACAATCCCTTAATTCTGACATTGGGTGCGAATTGTGTTTGATACTTGATCTGATCACCCCTCTTGTGAACTGACAATTCTGCTCCGTGTTGGTTAATTCGTCTCTGGACAGAGCAAATATTTCATACTTTCTGCGTCCTTGTATGCGTACCAAGTCCGAATTACACATAGATAAGCACGATAACTTCGACAAATGGAGGTAGAAGCTTCTTAGGCTCCAGGCATCAGTTTGGATGTAGTGTCTGTATCTTGTGCTGCGAATTCAACAGTAAACATGTGGAATCTGGATGAGATTGCTGTTGGTGTGATCAAAGCTGTCGACACCAATGAATTTAATGAAATGCGATACGGTTGGAGGTTCAACGACTTACCACGGAAATCATCTTTTCTATCGGCTGCAACAGGATTTGCTGGCCTATATATGAGCTGCGATCGTCCAATTCGTCGGGGGCGCTCGCGACAGGCCAAGAAAGCCGCCCAAGAAAATCCCTAGCCTAAGAACAACCCATCCTTTTCTTCCCATTTTGCTGTTGTCTCATTTCTCCTTCTCTAATTCGTATACTGTGCAACATAAGCGTTGTTGAAGTGTGCAACACAACGATCTGGAAAGCGGCAGCACAATTATTTGCTGTCTATCCTTGAAAACGGGGTTTGGTTGGTCAGGTGGTTGTGTTTTCTCTTTTAATTTGTTTTCGCAAACGCGCAGAGTAATTCAGATAGTGGTACACCGGTCAACTGCTGAATCATGATTGCATAACAGTTTGGTTGTCTTTTGTACTAAACTTCTTCCAAATGGCAAGGAAACAGCCTGGTTCATCAGTAGTGACTGGTGAGAAATGTCTTCCTTTAAGGAGAGCAGGCACATGGATTTGATTACTTGGTTAGGTACCCTCAGATGTCAGCCAAGTCATGGGAATTCAAATAATCCATCGTGCTAACATTTCAAGTTGGAAACGACGAGTAGATTACATTAAAAAAAATATACAAGGTTTGAAATGTTCATTTCAGCAGCAGAAGTATGACAGATATATACTACAACACAATTTTATTTTTTTCAAATGAAAAATGTGGGATAGAGGAACCAAGTATCGATTTAATTAACAAATATGCACCCAAATCTGAGCCGAAGAGGACTCAATACGGGTGGGTATACACCCACACCTCTCACCAACTAAGCGGCTAACACTACTAGAACCCCGGTTTTTCCCGAGTGTCTAAAACACTCGGGAAGTTAGCAAAAACACTCGGGAGCTAATTTCCCGAAGGTTGGCCGTCGGAAACGAGCACTCGGGATAGATTCGTCGGGGGGAAAATTGGTTTCCCGAGTGTTTCGAGATTTACACTCGGGAGAAATACATTTCCCAAGTGTAAATCTGAACACTCGGGAAACAAGTCAACAATCGGGAAAAATATTTTTCTCGAGTGTAAATCTGAACACTCGGGAAAAATAACTTTCCCGAGTGTAAATCTAAATACTCGGGAAACATATAACACTCAGGAGAATAAGTGCCACAACGGGTTTAGCCACCGTAACAGGGTACTTTTATCGAGTGTTGACACTCGGGAAACACTCGAGAAAGTGACACCCACTGATTACCACTGATTACTAGTAGTAAAGCACTAAAATACATCATTCATATCTTGAATTTACTATGTGTTACATCTAAAAAAGTGAAGAACAATCCATCTGCAGGTAGTATAGCAATGCAAACTTCACCGTTTTATCATTAAAAAGAACATATATTTTTACAACGTACGAATGAATTATTAGTACATACAGGTTGAAACACATATTTTGACGACATATGAAATGAATTGTTAGCACATACAAGTTTACAAAATGGTGATGCTTTCTTTTCATCAACAACCAACAAACAAACGATACAAAATCTACACCTTAGAATGTATGCATCACCTTGTACAAAAAAAAGAAAAAAAAAGCAGAAGTCCAATGAACCACCTAGCAGATTCAGCTATTTCCAGGGCATCCGTTGCTCCTCTCTACAGCTGACAAAACCGAAGAGAATCTATAGACATATAAACAAGAAAGTTGTAATAATAAAGGTAGCCAAGTTCCTCACCTCATGCATAACCCATGACCGAATGAGGCTCCGTGGGTTTGAAATATACTTCTTGGTTCACTGCGTCTCCATATGCAAATCGTCTTGCTTGTTTATCATTGAAAGCATATTCAAGTCGCAGAGGTCCCAGTGGGGAGTCCACACGGATGCCAACACCGTACCCATAACCACTCCCTGGTTTCCCACAGGCTCCTGCTGGGCCACCTAAACAAGCAATCACCAGAGATGGTCCAAATGAGCACTAGGTTTAGCAAAAAAGAAACGCTATCACTGCAAAATCTGAAACTGTATCAGACTTGTTCCAGCAACTGCTAGATCTCCTTAATTAACTAGGTAAAATAAATAAATCTCTAATTTCTGAATCTAAGTAGCCTGCTTAATTTAGGACCAAAGGCCACAGATGTGGGACTACAAAATGACCATATGGGCAAAATATGAGTAGAACATAACATACCAGGAACTTTAGGACCAGAACCAAGATCACTACCATAATCACCAAATACCACACCTTCCAGTGGCCCAAACTACATACAAAACGAGTAGTGAGTAATCATAATGATGGTATAAAAGGTTAGTTTTTTTATGAATGAGATCATAGAGCAGGCACAATGTGCATCATAGTGGCGCTTGTCGTCGGTGGCGACGGGGAGGGAGGAGGGGACTAGGCCTAGGCAGCGAGGTGGGTGGGTGGCCCTCCATGGGTAGCGTGAGGGGCGCATAGGGCGGAGGAGGGAGGAGGCGGGCGGCGCTCGGGAGGCGGGGCGAGGCGGCCTTCGGGAGGAGGAGTAGGGAGGAAGCCAGCAAGTGGAGGAGGAGGAGTCGGGGAGGAGGCACCCACAACAAGGGAGGAGCTTCGGGAGCAAGGACGAAGGGCGGCCTTCGGGAGGAGGAGGAGGAGAGGGAGGAGGCGCCTTGCCGACGGAGGAGGAGGCGCCACAACAAGCAAGGAGGAGCAGTGTGAGGCAAGGAAAGGTCTTGGGGCGGGGGTGAGGAAGACGGGGAGGCGGCTACGGATTGGGGATGTCGAGCAGGACTTAGGGTTAAAGCCAAAAAAAAGACGCCGCGGGGAAAAAAAGGAGCGGCAAGGAAAAAAAGGGCACGGCCAAAAAAATGTTCCTGAGTGTTTTTGTTTTGATACACTCGGGAAAGTAAATTTTACCGAGTGTTGCCTTCTCGTCTCGAGTGTCCTATGAAACACTCGGGATCTTCCCGAGTGTTTTCGTCCAAACACTCGGGAAAGATATAGGCACTCGGGAACTACATGTTTCTGGTAGTGTAATCGAACTTTTTAAAAAGAAAAAACAACATCAATCGAATTTCTGGCAGTAAAATAATAATACTAATTCCAAGGTTCAACTAACAGCGTCTAAACATAGTTTCCTGAAAGCTACCTGGCTTGTACATTTCTGATACTACGATGACATGCATTATAATTTTACAAGAAAGTTAGCCATTTCATGAAAAAAAAGGGGAGGAAAACAAGAAGAAGAAAAAAAAAATCAGTGGCCCGTTTCATGGTTTTTAGAACAACATGGAAAGCCACCTCCCAGCCACCATTGATGCTGTTGTAGAACTTGGTAAGCCACCTCCCAGCCAAGCTCCATCTAGTCCAGTCACTACCGGCCAGCCTCTACCACCTTGTTCTGTCTTAGCCGAAGCTCATGCTGTGTTTAGCTTTTGTTTTTCTTTCGGTTGCATGGCAGCATAGCCATTTTTGTTTCTGTTCTTGTAGAAGAAAGGTGTACAGTGCATACTTCTAGTTATCTCAGCTCCATACTTTGTGCATGATCGGCTTATGCTTGCCATTTGCATGCTGTGTTCCATTCGGCTGCAACATTGCTACTTTGCTTGCTGTTTCGCTTATAGAAGATGATGAACAGTATTCTACTAGACAAATCAAGCATGGTGCTTTACACATGCATCTCATTTTTGAGATTTGATTTTCTACAATTTCGTTCGTTCTCATACGAACTCCAAATCCAACGATTCTTCCTTCTAAATTCATTCTCTACTTCCAGTATTTATTTTGTAATTTTTGAATTTCATTTTATTTCTGCTATTTATTTGGTCCTATTCGCGCGTGTAGAGTCCGACATCACCAACACGAGTTTGGATCAACAGGAAGCACTCACCTCCAACGTCACCGAAGGCGAGTCTCCTTTGACCATTTTGTACCTATAATTTTCAAATCATGTTTTCTGTTTTTAAAAGTATTATGCGATGCTATTTACATAAAATGATGGATTTAAATTGTAAGTTGTTAGTTAAACCTAAAAGTTGTTAATATCTTTCTTTGATATTGCTATCTTAATCCATTGTCACCCTAGCATAGCAAATCCACGATTTTGATTACAACATTGTGGAATAGTTTAACGCGGTACAATTGCTTAGACATGCTTATCGGTCTGGATCACCCATTGGGAGAAAACTCTTATTAACTTTTATGCAAATCCTTTTCGAAATGTATGACATTAGGTAATGTCAGTTTTTGGAAAATAAAATAAAACATTGAAAATATGTTTTAGACTTGGGTGGATGGTAAGATCAGGCGAGTGCAGTTAGAGCATGAGAACTTGGAATGTGGTAAGTTCCGCTCAAGTCATATTAAGGACCGACGCTTGTGATTATCCAAACTGAGCAAAACTATACAACCACATGTCCAAAATGGGAACGGACATGGCCAACCAATTTACTATGTTTTAGCATTACGCCCGCAGGCTGTAGATAGTAGGTGTTACCTGGTTAGTGTAGACGATGGTAATTGACGTCCATGTCTATCGGGGCTTGCGCCGGGCGTTGGTAATAGACGTCCAAGTCCGGGCAGGTTATCCCTCACAACGGTGAGCTCCAGGTCGATAGTAAATAACGTCTATGACTTGGGGTTAAGCTCATCGGACGAGCTAATGTTAGGATAAAATATTGTAAAGGCCTTATGATAATCGCTTAGTCGCACGCTTATGGAAGCGTGTCATGGCCGACATTATATGCTGATTATCTCGTGTGGGTCAAGCTGTACAACCTTTGCAGAGTGTTAAAAACTATTCGAATAACCGTGCCCACGGTCAAGGGCGGGCAAGGTGTGTTTTCACATGGTAGATTTTGGTTTTGATTTCAAAAGAGCAAATTTTGGGAACCAAGAGCAGTTGGGACTCTCGGGTAGTTTTCTGGCAGCTAGAGCCCTATCCTTTAAACCTTAGCGGCTAGAGCCTTGATGCTAGTGGTTGGTAGCTTGAACCTCCACCAGTGATACAATTTATTTACTTATTGAAACTACGTTTGTCAAATGTGCTTTATGAAAACTGTTTAAACTTAAAATATTGCTTTGTGCAAATGAACCCTATAAGCCCAATTGTTAAAGCTATGCATATGTATGTTTCCCAACACTCGCGGAGTACTTTATGTACTCACATGCTACACTTATAATCAAATCTCAGAAGCCTTCAACGACACGGAGGAGGACAACGACTACTTCGCATGTGGCTTTGATGAAGGACACCCGGAGTACTAGGTTGCGCTCCCCAGTTGAATGCCGGTGGGCAATTTGATGGGCCACCACTCGGAGTTTATCATTTGTTGTTTCCACTGTTGTAAGACTTAAGGTCTTTCGACCTCTTTTGTAATAAGTGGTCATAAGGCCGGTACTCAGTTGTTTATTAATGTTATTCGTGATTCAAACATGTTATCAACAATGTTTCTACTATGTGCACTAGCTACTGATCATGGGGTAGTGCAGAATACACGAGGGTTGGGATCGTAATCCGATCCCAACAAGGTTCCCCCACCCCCGCTCCGCTTCCGCCGAGTCGCTCGCTGACACCGCGTCGCCCTTGAGCCGCACGCAGCATCAAGTCTCGCCAACGGCTCCTTCCACCTCCCGGCTATAAGAGGCCCTGGCCATCCCCCTTGCCTCCCTGCTTTGCCTCCCTCTCCGTTGGTAAGTTCCACCGAAGAAGGCGCAAGTTCCCTCTTTTCGGCCGCCGTGCCCCACTACCGAATCGCCGCTCTAGTGAGCCCTTCGCCGCGCCACCGCCATCATCCCGTATTCCAGGACCCGAGGAAATCATCCCCCAAGTGGATTTGCTTTTGGTCCACCAACGCCGCCGGATTTCACCGCCTTCTTCACCTCGGGATGAGCTCTTCCATGCCGTCGTTCACCCCTCTCCGACCACCATCGGCCTCAGTCTTTGCACCAATGAGATCCTTGTACCCTCGTGATGCTTTTGCGCTCACTAGTTTGCTTGAAGCGCCCCCGGAACCCCTTGGCCACCGTAACCTGTGGCGTCGTCGCTCTAGTGCGCCGTCGGTCATATCTTCACCACTTCTAGAACCAGTTAGTTCCAAGGATTCCATTTTTTGGCACTCCCGCCCGCCGCCGTGCCTTCCTCCGCCAACGACGAGCCCAAGCATCAAGCGCCCGAGGAGCTCCCCCTATTGTCCGAAATTTTGACAGCTCCAGTAGCGTCATTAATCCACCGTAATCTCTGTCTTAGGGTTTAGCTTTAATTAGCACCTGGTTTAATTGCCGCTAAACTCAATGACGCGTGGGACCGACGTGAATTAATGACGGTCCTTAACTACTACTTCCTCTTGGTAAGCCACTGCCATGTGGAACCCTGAGGCATTTAATTGCTTAGTAACATGGTGGACCATGGCTCTGCGCATATGGACTCGGTCCAGGCGTTGTGGCTGTGAACCGCACCCCTGTGCGCGGGACCCGCTTGTCAGAGAGACAGGTTCTCTCTCATTTCTCTTTTTCTCTATTTAATTCAAACTGAAAACTTCGGAGGTTCCGTTCTCCCTCGTTTTAACTCCGATTCAAGTGAAATTTATTTCTAAAAATTTATAAATTCAGTAGCTTTCTAATAGAAGTAGCATTGTTCAATTTGGAGTTCATTTGTTATTTCTTTGGTATTTCTTTGTTTTATTTGCTTGTTTGTTCTTTTCCGGCGCGTTCGTCCAAGTAGAGTTCGAAGAAGCGAGAGATCTCCAATTTGATCATCTTGCCTTAGACCCAGGCGAGTCAATGCTTTTACCATATTGAACCTACATTTTATGCAAACTATATTCCTTTAAACTTTCAAATTGCATGCTAAGTTCATTATGCGAATATATGTTAAATGTTCAAGGTTGTTAAATACCAATTTGATACTTAATTATTATTATGCCATCCTTTGGAAATTGAATCCCTTCAATCCTTGTCACCCCTAGATAATTATGTGGTAACCTACTAGCTATAGTTGTACTTAAGCGCAATGCTAGTCTTGCTTAATTATCAGGGGCATAAATTGCCTCAATCATCATCTTTTAATCATGAAAATAGATTTGGGCAGTCGTTTTGGGTAAATGACTGGAATGTTGAGATAATCTATTTTATGCTCCTCAAAAACCCTAATAACTTGATGTTACCATATATGGGTGGATGGTGTGATGGTGGGTCCTAATGTAGCCCAACGAATGTTGGTATGTGAAATGAACCACTCAAATAACTTTAAGGACTTAATTCTGTGTTGATCTCCCAATGTAAAATAATACAACCACAAGTCTATAATGGTGTCGACTTGGCTAAATAATGTGTATCCATCAGTGCGAGTTGCACCATTAGAGGACTACTTAATCTTTGTCTTCTTTGGCGTAAGCCGTCGTGGATATCTGGGTTGGGGTGCGGCATAAGACGCCATGTGGCGCAAAAGGGGGTTTGGGTAATGGTTGACGCAGCTGTATGGGTGTAACCCTTCTCAGGTGAAACGTTAGTGAGTGTAACTAATACTGAGGGATGCATTGTAAAGGCCGTGTGGTAATTTCCCTGATTCACATGTATAAGAAAATGTATGTATATATCAAGACGATTATCTCTTATAGGTAAAGTATACAGTCCCTGTAGAGTATAAACTGTTCGAACAGCCGTACCCATGGTCAAGGGCAGGCATGGGAACTTACATGAGTTAGTTCTATTTTTAAAAATCTTTGTGGGTGGGATGAAAACTCGTTGGGCCGATGTGACCCTGATTTGGATTTTTTCCGGAGAAATGAACCCCCAGTGTTGTTAATAAGGTGGAGGTAACCTTCGTTGTTATAAATATTGCACAATTACTCTCTTAATAAAATGTGATTTGGTTAAAATACTAAGTGATAAAAAATTCTAATTATGGTAATTAAACTGTTGCTTTTGGTAAATAAAAGAACCCGAGCCTTTCTTACTAAACCTTGCATATACATCTATTGCATACTGTGTGTTGGCTCACGAGCACAGTTGTTTGTGATCACCCTCGCTCTTTCCCCCAACTCTCAGAAGTTGTGGATCAAGGATATTATACTCATTACGAGGAACCAGACGATGGTGGACAAGATGATGGTGAAGAGTAGTGTAGTTTCTAGTAGTCTAAGTCTCATCCCAGCCTAGCTGACTCAGTCTGTTCTCGTGTACATCAATATTGCCCAAGTCTTTGGATAATATCGATCGTACATAGGCTTCCCCAGTCGCGTGCCTGTGACGAGATATGTTCTACCCCTTTTTGCTTCTGCTGTTATGTAATGTAATCATTTGATCTGTTCGGCCCTACTGTAAAATTCGATCCGATGTGGTCTACTTAACTCTGATGTGTTGTAATTAATGAATGATTTGGTTTACGTATGTATGAAATGATTCAGTGATGTATCTGTGAGTGCTATCTACTGATCCAGGGAATAGCGCAACGTTTTTACGGAGGATTCTGGATTGTGAAATCCGGATCTAACAAAATTCAACAGTAAACATGTGGAATCTGGATGAGATTGCTGTTGCTGTGATCAAAGCTGTCGACACCAATGAATTTAATGAAATGCGATACGGTTGGAGGTTCAACAACTTACCACGGAAATCATCTTTTCTATCGGCTGCAACAGGATTTGCTGGCCTATATATGAGCTGCGATCGTCCAATTCGTTTGGTTGGTCAGGTCGTTGTGTTTTCTCTTTTAATTTGTTTTCGCAAACGCGCAGAGTAATTCAGATAGTGGTACACCGGTCAACTGCTGAATCATGATTGCATAACAGTTTGGTTGTCTTTTGTACTAAACTTCTTCCAAATGGCAAGAAAACAACATGGTTCATCAGTAGTGACTGGTGAGAAATGTCTTCCTTTAAGGAGAGCAGGCACATGGATTTGATTACTTGGTTAGGTACCCTCAGATGTCAGCCAAGTCATGGGAATTCAAATAATCCATCGTGCTAACATTTCAAGTTGGAAACGACGAGTAAATTACATTAAAAAAAATATACAAGGTTTGAAATGTTCATTTCAGCAGTAGAAGTATGACAGATATATACTACAACACAATTTTATTTTTTTCAAATGAAAAATGTGGGATAGAGGAACCAAGTATCGATTTAATTAACAAATATGCACCCAAATCCGAGCCGGAGAGGACTCAATACAGGTGGGTATACACCCACACCTCTCACCAACTAAGCGGCTAACACTACCAGAACCCCGGTTTTTCTCGAGTGTCTAAAACACTCGGGAAATTAGCAAAAACAATCGAGAGCTAATTTCCCGAAGGTTGGCCGTCGGGAAAGAGCACTCAGGATAGATTCGTCAAGGGAAAATTTGGTTTCCCGAGTGTTTCGAGATTTACACTCGGGA
The DNA here is from genome assembly GCA_036346405.1 of Phyllostachys edulis. Classification (NCBI taxonomy): domain Eukaryota; kingdom Viridiplantae; phylum Streptophyta; class Magnoliopsida; order Poales; family Poaceae; genus Phyllostachys; species Phyllostachys edulis. The sequence goes on from CM070550.1 coordinate 107,477,608, forward strand.
GAAATACCTTTCTCAAGTGTAAATCTGAACACTCAGGAAACAAGTCAACACTTGGGAAAAATATTTTTCCCGAGTGTAAATCTGAACACTCGGGAAAAATAACTTTCCCGAGTGTAAAACTAAACACTCGGGATACATATAACACTCAGGAGAATATGTGCCACAACGGGTTTAGCCACCGTAACAGGGTACTTTTACTGAGTGTTGACACTCAGGAAACACTCGGGAAAGTGACACCCACTGATTACCACTGATTACTAGTAGTAAAGCACTAAAATGCATCATCTGTATCCTGAATTTACTATGTGCTACATCTAAAAAAGTGAAGAACAATCCATCTGAAGATAGTATAGCAATGCAAACTTCGCCGCTTTATCATTAAAGAGAACATATATTTTTACAACGTACGAATGAATTATTAGTACATACAGGAAATGAATTGTTAGCACATACAAGTTTACAGAATGGCGATGCTTTCTTTTCATCAACAACCAACAAACAAACGATACAAAATCTACACCTCAGAATGTATGCATCACCTTGTACAAAAAAAGAAAAAATCACGAAGTCAATGAACCACCTAGCAGATTCAGCTGTTTCCAGGGCATCCGTTGCTCCTCTCTACAGCTGACAAAACCGAAGAGAATCTATAGACATATAAACAAGAAAGTTGTAATAATAAAGGTAGCCAAGTTCCTCACCTCATGCATAACCCATGACCGAATGAGGCTCCGTGGGTTTGAAATATACTTCTTGGTTCACTGCGTCTCCATATGCAAATCGTCTTGCTTGTTTATCATTGAAAGCATATTCAAGTCGCGAGAGGTCGATTAGGGGAGTCCACACGGATGCCAACACCGTACCCATAACCACTTCTGGTTTCCCACGGGCTCTATTTGGGTCACCTAAACAAGCAATCACCGAGATGGTCCAAATGAGCCTTGGGTTTAGCAAAAAGAGACGCTATCACTTTGCAAAATCTAAAGCATCAGAGACTTGTTCCAACAATCGCTAGATCTCCTTAATTAACTAGGTAAAATAAATAAATTTCTAATTTACAATCTAAGTAGCTCGCTTAATTTAGGACCAAAGGCCACAGATGTGGGACTACAAAATGACCATATGGGCAAAATATGAGTAGAACATAACATACCAGAACTTTAGGACCGAACCAAGATCACTACCATAATCACCAAATACCACACCTTCCAAAGGCCCAAACTACAAACAAAGCAGTAGTGAGTAATCATAATGATGGTATAAAAGGTTAGTTTTTAATGAATGAGATCATAGAGTTGGCGAGAATGTGCATCATAGTGGCGCTTGTCGTGCGGCGACGGGAGGGAGGAGGAGGGGCTAGGCCTAGGCGGCGAGGTGGGTGGGTGGCCCTCCATGGGCGCGTGAGGGAGGCCTTGAGGCCGGAGGAGGAGGAGGCGGCGGCGCTCGGGGCGAGGGCAGAGGCGGGCGGCCTTCGGGAGGAGGAGGAGGAGGAGGAGGCCTTGCCAGGAGGCGAGGGAGTTTGGGAGGAGGCGCCACAGCAGCAGAGGAGCGCTGGGAGCGAGGGACGAGGCGAGCAAAGGTTTCTCGGGAGGAGGAGGCTGCTGCATGCAGCTGGAGGAGGCGCCACAACGGAGGAAGCAGAGCAGGCCTGGCACGGAAAGGTGCCGGGCGGTGGGGGTGAGGAAGACGGGGAGGCGGCTGTGGATTGGGACGTTGAGCGGGACTTAGGGTTACAGCAAAAAAAAAAGGCGCCGCGGGGAAAAAAAGGAGCGGCAAGGAAAAAAAGGGCGCGGCCAAAAAAAAATGTTCCCGAGTATTTTTGTTTCGATACACTGGGATTACATTTTGTTTCCCGAGTGTTATAGAAAACACTCGGGAAACTAAATTTTACCAGGTGTTGCCTTCTCATCTCGAGTGTCCTATAAAACACTCGGGATCTTCCCGAGTGTTTTCATCCAAACACTCGGGAAAGATATAGGCACTCGGGAACTACAGGGTTTCTGGTAGTGTAATTGAACTTTTTAAAAAGAAAAAACAACATCAATCGAATTTCTGGCAGTAAAATAATAATACTAATTCCAAGGTTCAACTAACAGTGTCTAAACATAGTTTCCTAAAAGCTACCTGGCTTGTACATTTCTGATACTATGATGTCATGCATTATAATTTTACAAGAAAGTTAGCCATTTCATGAAAAAAAAAGGGGAGGAAAACAAGAAGAAGAAAAAAATCAGTGGCCCGTTTCATGGTTTTTAGAACAACATGGAAAGCCACCTCCCAGCCACCATTGCTGCTGTTGTAGAATTTGGTAAGCCACCTCCCGGTAGAGCTCCATCTAGTCCGATCCTTTGCTTAGGCCACCTCTACCACCTTGTTACGTCTTAGCCAAGCTCATGCCGTGTTTAGCTTTTGTTTTTCTTTTCGGTTGCGTGGCAAAGATAGCCATTTTGTTTCTGTTCTTGTAGAAGAAAGGTGTACAATGCATACTTCTAGTTATCTCAGCTCCATACTTTGTGCATGATCGGCTTCTGCTTGCCATTTGCATACTGTGTTCCATTCGGCTGCAATATTGCTAGTTCGCTTGCTGTTTCGCTTATAGAAGATGTTGAACAGTATTCTACTAGACAAATCATGCATGGTGCTTTACACATGCATCTCATTTTTGAGATTTGATTTTCTACAATTTCGTTCGTTCTCATACGAACTCCAAATCCAACGATTCTTCCTCCTAAATTCATTCTCTACTTCTAGTATTTATTTTGTAATTTTTGGATTTTATTTTATTTCTGCTATTTATTTGGTCATATTCGCGCGTGTAGAGTCCGACATCACCGACACGAGTTTGGATCAACAGGAAGCACTCACCTCCAATGTCACCGAAGGCGAGTCTCCTTTGACCATTTTGTACCTATAATTTTCAAATCATGTTTTCTGTTTTTAAAAGTATTATGCGATGCTATTTACATAAAATGATGAATTTAAATTGTAAGTTGTTAGTTAAACCTAAAAGTTGTTAATGTCTTCCTTTGATATTGTTGTCTTAATCCATTGTCACCCTAGCATAGCAAATCAACGATTTTGATTACAACATTGTGGAATAGTTTAACGCGGTACAATTGCTTAGACATGCTTATCGGTCTGGATCACCCATTGGGAGAAAACTCTTATCAACTTTTATGCAAATCCTTTTTGAAATGTATGACATTAGGTAATGTCAGTTTTTGGAAAATAAAATAAAACATTGAAAATATGTTTTAGACTTGGGTGGATGGTAAGATCAGGCGGGTGCAGCTAGAGCACGAGAACTTGGAATGTGGTAAGTTCCGCCCAAGTCATATTAAGGACCGACGCTTGTGATTATCCAAACTGAGCAAAACCATACAACCACATGTCCAAAATGGGAACGGACATGGCCAACCAATTTACTATGTTCTAGCATTACGCCCGCAGGCTGTAGATAGTAGGTGTTACCTGGTTAGTGTAGACGATGGTAATTGATGTCCATGTCTATCGGGGCTTGCGCCGGGTGTTGGTAATAGACGTCCAAGTCCGGGCAGGTTATCCCTCACAATGGTGAGCTCCAGGTCGATAATAAATAACGTCTATGACTTGGGGTTAAGCTCATCGGACGAGCTAATGTTAGGATAAAGTATTGTAAAGGCCTTGTGATAATCGCTTAGTCGCACGCCCAAGGAAGCGTGTCATGGCCGATATTATATGCTGATTATCTCATGTGGGTCAAGCTGTACAACCTTTGCAGAGTGTTAAAAACTATTCGAATAACCGTGCATACGATCAAGGGCATCCAAGGTGCGTTTTCACATAGTAGATTTTGGTTTTGATTTCAAAAGAGCAAATTTTGGGAACCAAGAGCAGTTGGGACTCTCGGGTAGTTTTCTGGCAGCTAGAGCCCTATCTTTTAAACCTTGGCGGCTAGCCTTGATGCTAATGGTTGGTAGCTTGAACCTCCACTAGTGATACAATTTATTTACTTATTGAAACTACGTTTGTCAAATGTGCTTTATGAGAACTGTTTAAACTTAAAATATTGCTTTGTGCAAATGAACCCTATAAGCCCAATTGTTAAAGCTATGCATATGTATGTATCCCAAGACTCGCGAAGTACTTTATGTACTCACATGCTACACTTATAATCAAATCTCAGAAGCCTTCAACGACACGGAGGAGGACTACGACTACTTCGCATGTGGCTTTGATGAAGAACACCTGGAGTACTTGGTTGCGCTCCCCAGTCGAATGCCGGTGGGCAATTTGATGGGCCTCCACTCGGAGTTTATCATTTGTTGTTTCCGCTGCTGTAAGACTTAAGGTATTTCGACCTCTTTTGTAATAAGTGGCCACAAGGCTGGTACTCAGTTGTTTATTAATGTTATTCGTGATTCAAACTTGTTATGAACAATGTTTTCTACTATGTGCACTAGCTACTGTTCATGGGACTGGTGCAAAAATACACAGAGGGTTCAGATGCAGAAATCTGGTCCCAACAGTGCCCCCCCGCCCCGCTTCCGCCGAGTCGCTCGCTGACACCGCGTCGCCCTTGAGCCGCGCGCAGCATCAAGTCTCGCCAATGACTCCTTCCACCTCTCGGCTATAAGAAGCCCTGGCCATCCCCCTTGCCTCCCCGCTTTGCCTCCCTCTCCGTTGGTAAGTTCCACCGAAGAAAGCGCAAGTTCCATCTTTTTGGCTGCCGCGCCCTACTACCGAATCGCCGCTCTAGTGAGCCCTTCGCCGCACCACCGCCGTCATCCCGTATTCCAGGACGCGAGGAAGTCATCCCCCAAGTGGATTTGCTTTTGGTCCACCAACGCCGCCGGATTTCACCGCCTTCTTCACCTCGGGACGAGCTCTTCCACGCCGTCGTTCACCCCTCTTCGACCACCTTCGGCCTCAGTCTTTGCACCAATGAGATCCTTGTACCCTCGTGATGCTTTTGCGCTCACTGGTTTGCTTGAAGCGCCCCTGGAACCCCTTGGCCACCGTAACATGTGGCGTCGTCGCTCTAGTGCGCCGTCGGTCATATCTTTACCACTTCTAGAACCGGTTAGTTCCAAGGATTCCATTTTTTGGCACTCCCGCCTGCCGCCGTGCCTTCCTCCGCCAACGACAAGCCCAAGCAGCAAGCGCCCGAGAAGCTCCCCATGTTGTCTGAAATTTTGGCAGCTCCTGTAGTGTCATTAATCCACCGTAATCTCTGTCTTAGGGTTTAGCTTTAATTAGCACCTGGTTTAATTGCCGCTAAACTCAATGACGCGTGGGACCGACGTGAATTAATGACGGTCCTTAACTACTACTTCCTCTTGGTAAGCCACTGCCATGTGGACCCCTGAGGCATTTAATTGCTTAGTAACATGGTGGACCATGGCTCTGCGCATATGGACTCGGTCCAGGTGTTGTGGCTGTGAACCGCACCCATGTGCGCGGGACCCGCATGTCAGAGAGACAGGTTCTATCTCATTTCTCTTTTTCTCTATTTAATTCAAACTGAAAACGTCGGAGGTTCCGTTCTCCCTCGTTTTAACTCCGATTCAAGTGAAATTTATTTCTAAAAATTTATAAATTCAGTAGCTTTCTAATAGAAGTAGCATTGTTCAATTTGGAGTTCATTTGTTATTTCTTTGGTATTTCTTTGTTTTATTTGCTTGTTTGTTCTTTTCCGGCGCGTTCGTCCAAGTAGAGTTCGAAGAAGCGAGAGATCTCCAATTTGATCATCTTGCCTTAGACCCAGGCGAGTCAATGCTTTTACCATATTGAACCTACATTTTATGCAAATTATATTCATTTAAACTATCAAATTGCATGCTAAGTTCATTATGCGAATATATGTTAAATGTTCAAGGTTGTTAAATACCAATTTGATACCTAATTATTATTATGCCATCCTTTGGAAATTGAATCCCTTCAATCCTTGTCACCCCTAGATAATTATGTGGTAACCTACTAGCTATAGTTGTACTTAAGCGCAATGCTAGTCTTGCTTAATTATCAGGGGCATAAATCGCCTCAATCATCATCTTTTAATCATGAAAATAGATTTGGGCAGTCGTTTTGGGTAAATGACTGGAATGTTGAGATAATCTATTTTATGCTCCTCAAAACCCCTAATAACTTGATGTTACCATATATGGGTGGATGGTATGATGGTGGGTCCTAATGTAGCCCAACGAATGTTGGTATGTGAAATAAACCGCTCAGATAACTTTAAGGACTTAATCCTGTGTTGACCTCCTAATGTAAAATAATATAACCACAAGTCTATAATGGTGTCGACTTGGATAAATAATGTGTATCCATCAGTGTGAGTTGCACCATTAGAGGACTCGCGATGCCGTGCTGCTGGCGTAAGCCGTCGTGGATACGGGTTGGGGTGCACGACATAAGACGCCATGTGGCGCAAAAGGGGGTTTGGGTAATGGTTGACGCAGCTATATGGGCGTAACCCTTCTTAGGTGAAACCTTAGCGAGTGTAACTAATACTGAGGGATGCATTGTAAAGGCTGTGTGGTAATTTCTCTTGATTCACATGTATAAGAAAACATATGTATATATCAAGACGATTATCTCTTATGGGTAAAGTATACAGTCCCTGCAGAGTATAAACTGTTCGAACAGCCGTACCCATAGTCAAGGGCGAGCATGGGAACTTACATGAGTTAGTTCTATTTATAAAAATCTTTGTGGGTGGGATGAAAACTCGTCGGGCCGATGTGACCCTGATTTGGATTTTTTCTGGAGAAATGAACCCCCAGTGTTGTTAATAAGGTGGAGGTAACCTTCGTTGTTATAAATATTGCACAATTACTCTCTTAATAAAATGTGATTTGGTTAAATTACTAAGTGATAGAAAGTTCTAATTATGGTAATTAAACTGTTGCTTTTGGTAAATAAAAGAACCCGAGACATCCTTACTAAACCTTGCATATACATCTATTGCATACTGTGTGTTGGCTCGCTAGCACAGTTGTTTGTGATCACCCTCACTCTTTCCTCCAACTCTCAGAAGCTGTGGATCAAGGATATTACACTCATTACGAGGAACCAGACGATGGTGGACAAGATGATGGTAAAGAGTAGTGTAGTTTCTAGTAGTCTAGGTCTCATCCCAGCCTAGCTGACTCAATCAGTTCTTGTGTACATCAATATTACCCAAGTCTTTAGATAATATCGACCGTACATAGGCTTCCCTAGTCGCGTGCCTGTGACGAGATGTGTTCTACCTCTTTTTGCTTCCGCTGTCGTTTCCGCTGTTATGTAATGTAATCATTTGATCTGTTCGGCCCTACTGTAAAACTCGACCCGATGCGGTCTTTTTAACTCTGATGTGTTGTAATTAATGAATGATTTGGTTTACGAATGTATGAAATGATTCAGTGATGTATCTGTGAGTGCTATCTACTGATCCAGAGAATAGCGCAATGTTTTCACAGAGGATTCTCGATCGTGAAATCCGGGTCTGACATACTTCAACAGTAAACGTGTGAAGTCTGGATGAGATTGCTGTTGGCGTGAGCTGTCAACACCAATGAATTTAATGAAATGCGATACGGTTGGAGGTTCGACAACTCACCACTGAAGTCATATTTTCTATCGGCTGCAACAGGATTTGCTGGCCTATATATGAGCTGCGATCGTCCAATTCGTCGGGGGCGCTCGCGACAGGCCAAGAAAGCCGCCCAAGAAAATCCCTAGCCTAAGAACAACCCATCCTTTTCTTCCCATTTTGCTATTCTCTCATTTCTCCTTCTCTAATTCGTATACTGTGCAACATAAGCGTTGTTGAAGTGTGCAACACAACGATCTGGAAAGCAGCAGTACTATTATTTGCTGTCTATCCTTGAAAACGGGGTTTGGTTGGTCAGGTGGTTGTGTTTTCTCTTTTAATTTGTTTTCGCAAGCGCGCAGAGTAATTCAGATAGTGGTACACCGGTCAACTGCTGAATCATGATTGTATAATAGTTTGGTTGTCTTTTGTACTAAACTTCTTCCAAATGGCAAGGAAACAGCCTGGTTCATCAGTAGTGACTGGTGAGAAATGTCTTCCTTTAAGGAGAGCAGGCACATGGATTTGATTACTTGGTTAGGTACCCTCAGATGTCAGCCAAGTCATGGGAATTCAAACAATCCATCGTGCTAACATTTCAAGTTGGAAACGACGAGTAAATTACATTAAAATAATATACAAGGTTTGAAATGTTCATTTCAGCAGCAGAAGTATGACAGATATATACTACAACACAATTTTATTTTTTTCAAACGATAAATGTGGGATAGAGGAACCAAGTATCGATTTAATTAAGAACAAATATGCACCCAAATTTGAGCCGGAGAGGACTCGATACTGGGTGGGTATACACCCACACCTCTCGCCAACTAAGCGGCTAATCGAACTTTTTAAAAAGAAAAAACAACATCAATCGAATTTCTGGCAGTAAAATAATAATACTAATTCCAATGTTCAACTAACAGCGTCTAAACATAGTTTCCTGAAAGCTACCTGGCTTGTACACTTCTGATACTACGAAGACATGCATTATAATTTTACAAGTTAGCCATTTCATGAAAAAAAAAAAAGGGAGGAAAACAAGAAGAAGAAAAAAATCAGTGGCCCGTTTCATGGTTTTTAGAACATGGAAAACGCCCCATCCCCAATTTTCATTAAAAGCCTGTTTCATGGTTCAGGTGAAAACTTCCCATAAATGGCTGCTGGTGCATCCCTGCTAAGGGGGCATAACCCTGTAGAACAACCAAAAGTCAGAAGTGCGGGAAAAAAAACTATTCTTCTGTATAATTTTGAGAGTATTTGATGCTAATATGCACTGTTGCAATTATTGGGGCTTTGTATAGAAACTAATATTCTGTATAACCAAAAGTGAGAAATGCAGCAAAATCATGGTTAGACTTTCATGATTATAGTTCTCAGATCCTAAGCAATCATGCTCGTGAACACTGGTCTCAAATCTGCTAGCATGGCAGATAGTAATTGTCTTAAGTAAGAACCAATGTGCCATACCTGATTTCCCTGCACATCTCCATGAAGGGCGTGCTGAATCTGCTGATGGAAGTTAGAAACAGAAGCATCCTGTGATTGTCATGTGTATGAACCTCAATCTGAAGTAAAGAATTAGAAGAAACTTCTTGATTAAAGGTTGTGTTTGATCAACATACATGGCTAGGCCGATTATTTGATTGCCCGTGTTGTTGATCTATAAATGGCACTGGAACATTTAAAGAAGAGCTTGGAGTTTGCGAAATTCCATCATTCAAAAATTCTTGATTGCCTATATTTGCAGACTTGGCATCCTTCTTCCATCTTGTCATGAAATATTTTTGCGGCAACTCCTTTATATTTCTGAAATCAAGGACTTTCAACACATGGCAACACTGGATACCCATTGATTCAAATTTTTTACAACTGCAAACAACAGAGAAGTCACTGGATTCAAACCTAACATAGTGCTCCCCAGGTTTATCTGTTACTGCCACTCTATACTCGGACGCAGTTCCAGACTCCCCACAACTGTAAATCACTGAATCCACAAACATCTCAAACTCTCTGCGAAAAATTTCAAAAACCACTGGTGTGTACATGTTGGCAGCTTGTCTCAGCATTTTCGAGGGAGGTATTCTGGGGAAGCTTTGGCTTGCATGAAAATCAGCTTGTAGCTCAGCATACCGATGCTCATCCAGCACTCTTTCGTAGTGCTTGAAGAAAGACAACAAATCAAACTGTGGACTCAAGTACTTTTTCAAGACATTACTGACACTTTCCGACTGCAATGAACTTGTTATATCTGCAGTGAATATATGTCGATTGTAGACTGAAGCCCATTTATCTCGATCTTCAAATAACTTATGAAGCCATTCGTTGTTTCTTAGATCATACTTCTCTAGCATAGTTCTCCATCCTAGCAAGAAGCTCTCTTCCTTCTCATAGTCATAAACACATTTGCTGAAATCCTTTGCAAATGTCTTAGAGCCTTGGAAGATGTGATTAAGGTGTTTGACAGCGTTTTGGTACACCTGCCATGGACAAAGACAATGAACCGTACCTGGCCATGCTGCTGTTATGGCAGCACTTGCTGCCATTGATTGATCTGTCAAGATTGTTTTTGGCTGTTTTCCATCTGTAGCAATCTTGAACGTGTCGAACAACCACTTGAACGACTCCATTGATTCATCATAAAGCAAAGCTGCACCAAATATGGAAATTTGCTTGTGGTGATTCACTCCAAGGAAGAGAGTTAATGGCCTGCCATGTGCATTTATCTTGTAGGTTGTGTCCAAACAAACCACATCACCAAAGTAGCTGAAGTCAATTCTAGATTTGGAATCAGCCCAGAAAATGTTGGTTAGTTTGTCATCCTCATCAAGCTGGACAGCATAAAAGAAAGAAGGATTGTTTAGCTGCATGCTCTGCAGGTACTTTACAGCAGCTCCTGCATCACCAGGTTGCATATTTTTCATACGTTTTGAACGAAGGGAACTTCTGTAATCTGCCGGGAGGAAATTGACATTTCTAAAAGCTCCTGCCTGCCGCACCAAAGAGCCACTAGAAAGCCTTGACGGTGTTGTTGAATCTTCGGAGGAGTCTGCTTCAGTTGTTTGTAGCTCAGTAAGTACTCTCTGGGATCTCAGCATGTGCATGGTTGACGGGGGTGCTGGCTGATGGTTATGATCTGCTACAAATTCAGCAATACGATATTTACCATCTGATGTAATTTTAATTGTCATCCGTGCAGGGCACCCTATTCTTGTTTCTGGCCGTGGCCTTTTGACTTCTTTAGCTCCTTTCTTGTCCTTACGGAAACCTTCTCTTGAGCATACAAAGGTCCTTGACCTTGTGATGTTTTCAGCTGATTTGTCCGATGAACTCTTACGAACACTGAAGCCCACGTGTCCAGCATACCTGTTGTAGAACTCGTATGCTTTATCTTCATTGTCAAATTCCATGCCGAGTTCTGGCACCATTTTTGCAACTGTGGCATCATCTATGGGGGCATCAGAATCAATAACTTTTCGCGTTTTCCCCTGCTTGTAGAAGATCCAAATGACTCATGATTTAGCATGCCGAATTAAACAGAGCTAAAACTTATACTAAAGTAGAATTCAAAATATAATACTTCTTTTTTGTGCTTGTTTTGAGTATAGATGAAAGAAGATTTCTTTTAACAGTTTTGAATATGTATGGCATTCACCAAGCCATATTAATACAAAACATGTTGCCCTACTATGAATGAATGGTAGAGACAATCTGTCATAAGTACATTTCAGTTTAAAACACACAATTCAAGCCCAAGAATTTGAGGTGAACATAGAAAGCTCTGCCGATCCTTACTAGCCAATGTTAACAGAGTAAAAAAAACACCTGCACATGAGCAGTAGAGTTTTGCTCTGGAGAAAGCATAAACCAATGGTAAAATCATTCATAAAAAAAACTATGTGTGTTTCAATCTGATTGAGTCTATTGACAAGCATTATAATTATAGGACCTATTACCTATAAACCAACATAGCAGGAAAGAAATTGATTAAACACAAGGCTATAGCCAACACTGATGATAACAAAGAAGTATAGAACATAAGTGGTGAAAAACAACTAGTGCCCACCTTTGCCCATGCTATCCCACATGCATTGCATAAAGTCCTCCGTCCCTCTGGTCCACGACGCATATGAGGCGTCGCATTTGCACTGATGCCACAGCGTAGGCACCTGAACAAGTATAACATAGTTAGAAATTACCTCACTGCCATGCAGTACTGAGGCCTTGACTGAAGAAAGAAAGAAAAGCTGCATTAACTGCATGGTGTTGATAGGGCACCCATTGAGAATCTTATTGTTTACACACACTCTTCAGAGAAAAGACATTATATAATGATCAGGTGATCAGCTACTCTATTAATCTATTTGAATGCAGGTCTCATTACCACAACTACAAAAGGCCCCCCCCTAAGAACGGCTAAATGGACCACGGCTACATTTTCAATACTTATTATCCGAATGGCTCCTATGCTTACAAAGACAATCTTTAGCTGTACAAATGCTAAACTTTTACTACCCTCCCGGCCCTCCAGTGACATTGCCAAGCTTATATATATATATATATATATATATATATATATGAAAATGGTATGGTACTCACAGAATCGATACTCCCACCTCTCATATACCACTTAAATTGTATGATTTATACCTCTTTATCTATTTGAGCATACTCCAATAATGATTATGAGATACCCCAAAGTGAGTTCCATGAAAATTTTCATTATATTTCCTTTTTATAGCAAAATTTGTGTATATACTTATTTTATATATGAAAAAGGGTATATAGCAAAAACAAAGGGCTCCAATGAAATTTTTTCATTTAAGTCGCATTGGAGTATCTTATAATTAGTATTTAAGTATACTTGAAAATGATAAAGAAGTATAATATATGCGTTTAAGTGGTATATTGGACGTGGGAGTACATACTCTAGGAGTAGGAGTATATATATATATATATATATATATATATATATATATATATATATATATATATATATATATATATATATATATATATATATATATATATATATATATATATAGTAGCTCGTAGCTGTTTGCGTAATTTTTGGCACCTCCTTTTCAAGTTAGTGCTCATGTAAAAATCCGTTGCATAGATCAAAATCTTGACGCTAAACTGCTCAATACAAAAGATACTTTGTATTTTCTTCACCTGGTAGGCTCGTCGACCCTGTCATCACCTTCACCATCGCCGGCACCAACACCAATGTCCCCGTCGTCCTCGAACTCAGGGGCGGACCTAAGGTGGCGCATGGGGGTTCAGTTGAACCCCCCAAAATTATGGAAACTAAACTGCTATTAGTACTACACCACGCAGCAAACAAATCCGCAACAAACTGTATGGATTGGAGTATCCATCCCAGAAAGAAAGATTTAGATGAGATTGCTCACAGCAAAGAAAAGATCCCCCGACAGAGCTCGCTCTTGAACAAAAATCCAAGAAAGCTAGGGTGTGCTTACCAACGAAAGAAGAAATCAATCCAAGTCCAGATGGATCTCCACTCCACGCCAGTCCAGTAAAGCGGAGGAGGAGGACGACGACGACGATGCCTACGGGAGAAGAAAGAATTCCTCCGCTTCGAGGTGGCAAGCGTGGTTCGGTGTAAGGAGGCCTAGAGGTGTGTTCAGCGTGAGAATCTGAGACAAACGGGGAAGCCAATCGCCGCCACCCGTCGCCAGGGGAACTGGGGAAGAAGGAAGAGGAGCAGCATGCGGTCCCAACGTCGGAGCAGGCGGAGAGTTGAGGAGGCAGCAGACCGCAGGGGGGCGGAGGCGGAAGGACGTGGAGCCGGGGAGGAGGGCGCCCAGGAGGCAGCGGCGGGGAGCCCTTCTGCCAGCGGCGGCGGCGAGAGGCACGCACGCGGGCGACGCGCTGCAAGGAGGGAGGCGTTGTGGCGGCGCTTCTGCTTTGGTCTGGACGGAGACAAAACGGGGATCGAACGTTGCGGATTGTGGGCAGCACTTGGTGCCTTGGTGAAGATGGAGTTGTGTTGGGCTGGGTCAACAGCCCAACAGCAAATAGTTCTGGTATGGTGGGGGTGGGCCAACACGTGAGACTATTGGTCTGAAGAAACATATCGCGGGCAGACCGGCGAAGCGGGCACGGGTGGGTGTGACTTAGGGCATCTCTAAGAGAGTTGTCGTCTTTTAGGATTTTAGGATGTGTTTGGTTCATTGCGCATTAGCTAGCTTTGTTTACGTCACAGTCATCTGGTGAGTTGATCGGTGAGTAGATATAATATGGGGTGTTTGGTTGGTACATTTACATTGAGTCATTTGTCTTTGAGATGTTGTTTGGTTGGTTGTTTACATTAGGCGGTGTCTTTGAGATGTTGTTTGGTTGGTATTTGTTTACATTGGGCCAAAATTTACATGCTAAATAAAATAAAAATTTTGTAGACTTGAATGAGATATGCATTTTGATGTGGCGGTCAGGCTAAATTTTGTAGACACAATAACTCGGGACCGGGAATGACGGTACTCATAAATAGACTAATAATAATGATTAACAATCTGAGACTAAATCTACATCTTTTGGTAGTGTACATAGGTTAGCCTCCGGGAGGTGATGGCGTGATGTGCCTGTGAGCAGTTGCAACAAACAAGCGCTGGAGCGGTCACATGCTAGATATGCTACAACTCTCTTCTTATTCTGAGCCGGTGATGTAAGCTCGTCGTGATGCATGGGAACTCATTGTCATCTTCTTTCACCTTGAATGACACCGGGTCTTGTGGGAAGCGTCTGATTCCACATCTTGTAGTAAGCCCTTTCAAGATTGCGTGCACGGAAAAATATGTATGTATGATCGGGATCCAAGGCATCATCGGACAAGTAATGTTGTTGGGAGGGACAATGTTTGGCAAGAACTTACCCATCGAGGCGTATCAAATAATGGACAAGTCATATGGACTTCCTTGAGCTTATTAGTCAAAGCTTGAAGAGAAACCTTGTAGAAGATCTGGGGCTCCATTCGTGTTGGAAACGATGGCATAAGCTTCCACACCTGAAATTAAGACAGATGTACATCAGTTACATAGAAATCTCGTACTGATATTCATTCTGATCCTACAACTGTGCATGATTAGACTGCTATCAACAATGGCATAAGCTGCAATCAGACATGAAATTACCTGTTCATGTCTAATGGATAAATCCAAGTGTCCAATTTGATAGCAAACAGCTTGCCTGTGTGCACTGTTCAGAATGTAGTATCAGTACAGATTAGAATACAAGTAGATATTAGAGGCATCTCTGCTACAATTGCACCATGTAACCTGCAGTAACATCTATATTAACTCCAGATGCTCACCTCTAATAGTCTAATTAGTTTAGGGTGTTAGATTAGAACTCATGAAAAAATAACTAAAAATAAGCGTGCGATAATGAACAATTGCTACCTAATATGCCTTTGCCAAAGACTCGCACATTATTCATGTATTTGGCTTTGCGGCAAGAATAGCAACATAAATTCTTTAACAACATTGTGTAAGTGCAAGCATATACACGAGTTCGACAACATGATGATTACTTTGGATACATGGTCCTTAAAACTAGTTCTTGAACAATATTCATAAAAAATGATGCTATAGTAATGTCGGTATATATGGTTCATCGGTTTAGCCTAAAATCCATAACATCCAAATCGGTCTTAAACTTGAACAATTCTTTGCAAATTTCTAGTATCTTAAGTCAACATGAATAAATTACCTCATTTCATAATAGCATCATTTCTATTTATCTATCTTGAAATGAAATTACCATCGACTAATTCTTGTTCCACGGATAATACTCCAAATAAAGTATGTTTTTGGTGGATGTTTCTATTGTCTACATCAACATTCTTATATCAATCTGATTGAATTATCATACTTCCACGAGCATCTAAAATTCCTAAATGAGGTTGGTGACTTGGTGCATGGTAAATGAGTAAGATCCTCGACCTGAGAAATCAAAACGAATTTGAGCTAGTCTTACATCTCTAGCAGCAAATGGTAAATGAGTAAGATCCTGGACCTGAGAAATCAAAAAGAATTTGAGCTAGTATGAAGCTGCTTATGGTCCTCTGCCTCTACCCTCAACTGACCATACTGGCGATACCAGTAGCACCTGGCAAACCCGGAAACTCCATCATCGACTTCCAGAATGCTATCAATCAGAAAAATTCAGTTCAGTATGATTTTGTCAGGTGAACTAGGGAATTAATACGTTGTTACCATTATTGCTACCACAATAAATTCGAGAAAAACCATTATTGCTACCACAACTTTGAATACTTCATGCTAGCTAGGAATCGGTTAACTAGTTCGGAAAAATTGAATGCTATCTTCGAAATGCTATCAACATGAGCAGGTCAAGAATTAGTTGAAAACAACTAGTGCTCAAGTAAACAAACAAGAGAATTTCATCCAAGTAGAGGCTAATTGGTAATCTAATCCAATGGATGATTCGTATACCTTCTACGGAGGCGCATAGGTCGGCGGGGACCTTCTGAGGTGGCCCTCGGCCTGGCCTGACGTTCTTGAAATCCGAATCGAATGCGGCTCCCGTGAGTCGTGACGCCAGTAGACCCGGGCTTGGGCGGCGGAGTCCTCTTCGACCAAGGGTGGGTGGGTTCTGAGGATTGGGATGGGCGGCGCCGGAGAGCTTCTTGAAGGCGGAGGCAGACGAGGCGCAAGGTCTTGTGTGCCAGAGGGAAGCAGCGGAGGTGGAGGAGAGGAGGCGAGGCGCGGTGGGAAGGAGTGGGAGGAAGGCGGAGGAAGCGGCGGCGGCAGTGGAGGTGGACAAAGCCGCCATGGGACGGCGGCGGTGTGGAGTCGGATGCTTGCAGCGCATGGCACGGCCAGAGAGAGAAACAACTAACCAGCGTTCGCGTCGGGCTGGCTCAGCCGGCCTTTTACCTGAACGAACTGGCTCAATCGGCGATCTGAGGAACCAAACTAACAGCTGGTTGCATGAGCCGGTGCGGGACAATCTAATGCAGGCAATCAAACACGCCCTTAGCTATGTCACATTAACAAAATTCTACATGAAGGAGAGAGAACATAGATCGTCTCTTCGAGACTGTTTGTGCATGTGAAACAAGACATGATACATTAATCTACTCTAGTTGACATGTAGGTATGTTTCAAAGGAAAATTATAAAATATAAATGTTTGAGAGTGTATTAAAGACTATCTATTGGAGATGTTGTCTTTAAAGATGATGTAGCATATATTAGAGACAAGGTTGTCTATAACTATTGGAGATGTCCTTACGTCTATGTTCTTTTACCCACGGCATGGCACAACTGTGTACCACTAGTTAAGTGTTCATGTGTTATTACTAAACATCTTATAAATGTAATCATTTATCAATTAAGTAGATATAATATATCTCAATTCGTTAAGGCACACGGAGCATAGCAGAAGAGCGGGGGCGGAGAGGAGGAAATGAGACCCATCTAGATCCGACCGATGGAAGCAGACGGGGCGAAGGCACGCGGAGCAGAGCAGAAGAACGAGGGTGGAGGGAAGGGCAGAGAGGAGGAGGAAGCACAGACAGCGTCGCAGATGATGCCGGGAGAGGAGAAGCAGGGAGCGCACAATGCGATGAGGTAGTTTGTTGATAACGTGGCCCACATGTCAGTAGAGAGGGACCGGGGTGAGACGGTGGGGAGAACGGATGACCACCAACTCCAATTTTTAAGTAGTAGAGAGACCTACCTCTATTAGTCACTGGGCAAAACTTTGTACCCATACCTACCTCTATTAGGATTTTTAGGTAATCAGGTTATTGGGCAAGATTACCATCCCTAGGCTCCACCACAGCTATCTCACAGCAAGGATAGCTAATTGAATGGGTTGGAGCGAAAGCTGGCACTCTACAACACGGTTTGCGATCCCAGTGGAGACAAACACGACATAACTCGTCGATGTCAAAGGCCAATAGAGGGGGGGGGGCTTCAAGAGGCTTCAAAGAGGGTACGCTGACAACGAGAAATGAAATTGACGGCGGTGTGATCTTGCAGCTCCGATCTGCTTAGGGCATCTCCAATAATGTATTTATTGTTGTCTCTTAGCTTTGCCACGTTAACAAAATCCTACATGGAGGAGAGAGGGAGAGGAAAGAGAGCACATGTCGTCTCTTCTTGAAGAGACTGTCGTGCACGTGAAACAAGACATCACTACTACAAAACATGCAATAGCAGACGCCTCATCACAGACGGTTCAAAAGGAACTGTTTGTGTTGGGTCTCTCGAGACCGGGCATTTGTAATGCCAGCCTATCACAGACGGTTCTTATTAGGAACCGTCTGTGATACACACCTATCACATACGGTTTTTTAATAGAACCGTTTGTGATAATTTATAGACGGTTCTATTAAAGAACCGTCTGTGATAATCACCGTTATCACAGACAGTTCTTGATAACAATCGTCTGTGAATTAACATAGGCGGTTCTAGTTACAAACCGTCTGCATGATAGTTATAGTATCATAGGCGGTTCTTAACAAGAACCGTCTCGATTGATAGGCGAAAGCGAAATTTGGACATAATGGGCGGGCTGAAACTCGCTTTATATTAATCTTGCGCCTCTGTAGTCTCTCCTCCTCACACTCATACCTCCATCTCCTCCTCTGCTAGTCTCTCCTCCTCACCTTGCGCCTCGGCCTCCCAGAGCTTGTCGCTCATGACCTCCTCCAACTCGCCCAGGCCTCATCGTCACCGGCCTCCTCCGAACCGTCACCCCCGGCCTCCTCCACCTCGCCCTAGCCTCGTCGTCACTGGCCTCCCACGACCTCGTCGCCCTCGGCCTCCTCCACTTCATCGCCCCGGCCTCCCACGACCTCACTCTCTCTACTCCCCCCTTTACTCTGTGATGTGGATTACTGAGAGCTAATGTTAGTGCTCTGTGAATGGATTGAGTTGATGCTATTGTGATGTGGGTGATGCTATGGTTTATTGTTGGAGGCTCTCTATGCATGTGTAGTTCATGCTGAGTTATTTGGTTTGGGCAAAAACATAGATGGTAGATCGCGCACTGTCTGGTAAAACGGCCATAACTTTTGCATACGAACTCGGATTATAACATTCTTTGGCTCGTTGGAAAGCTAACGAAAAGTTCAATCCAAAAATCCATATTAGATTCATTCACGAGGCTCAGGAGACTCCAGACAAAGTGAAAACCCTCAAAAAAAAGTCGTTTAGGGCCTCAAAACAACCTCCGAAGTTTTAGCAGTCGCTTTCGGTTTTTTTTTGCAACAGAAAAGACTATCTTAGACGGTTCTAAACAAGAACCGTCTGTGAAAACGTCATCACAAACGGTTCTGAACAAGAACCGTCTGTGATAATCAATTATCACAGACGGTTCAAAAATTGTCTGTGATGACCTTATATCATCACAGACGTATAAACTCAGACGGTTCAAAAACCGTTTGTGATGACAGTTCCAAACCGTCTGTGATAACCCTTTTTGTAATGATACATTAATCTACTCTAGTTAACATGTAGAGCTATTTTAAAGGAAAATTGTAAAATATAAATGTTAGAGAGTGTGCTAGAAATTGGAGATGTTGTCTCTAAAAATGATATAGCATATGTTAGAGACAATGTTATCTCTAACTGTTGGAGATGACTTTAACGGACCGGTTGCATACTGAGTAGTTGGACAGCTGGACGCTTGCACTGCAAAATCCAGACGTTGAAGGGGAATCAATGACTTGGAACGTGTTTGGTTGCTAGCCTCATGTAGCCTGACGTGCCATAGTTTGTGTCGCAACCAAACACACCATGACTTGGCCGATTTCACCATCAATACGAGTCCACAATAGCAACACTAAGCAGCAACCTTAAACAAGTTTAACAATAATAATATTGCACACAGATAAGTTCACATAAAACACCAAACTCCAACAGATCGCGCGCACATGTCGTCCTTGCGCGTTACAACACCAACACAAATTAACCAAGCTAAAACCTTAACAAGTGACACTGCATGCATGCGTATGCAGTTACATGCGAATCGCGTCCTATATATATATGACGGGCTAGTACCAGTAGTACGTATAATTCACTAGCCTGCAGTGCACTTACCCTTACGTGCGATGCGACGATCTCGATCGCTTGCCTGCAGCTAGCTTAAGCGTCCATGCGTGCCGGGTACTGGTCGACGCAGTCCAGCCAGGGGCTGCGCGCGGGGCGGCGCACGCGGCGGACGGCGCGCCACACGGCGCTGTTGCACTTGAAACCTGAGCCGAAGGCGAGCTGCCAGACGCGGTCGCCGCGGCGGACGCGGCCCTTGGCCTCTAGGTACGCCAGCTCGTACCAGATGCTGCTGCTCGAGGTGTTGCCGAAGCGGTGCAGCGCGGCGCGGGACGCCTCGAGGTCGCCGTCCCGGAGGCCCAGGTTGCGCTGCAGGTGCTCCAGCACGTCGCGGCTGGCCGCGTGCATGCAGAAGTGCTCGAACGCGCGCTTGAAGTCCGGGATGTAGGGCGCGGCCGCCGAGGCGTCCCCGTTGGCGGTCGCCGGCGGCGGGGTGGAGGTCTTGGACGGGAACAGGTGGCGGAAGAGCACCCCGGCGAAGAAGAGGAGCTGCTCCGAGAAGGGGAGCACGAGGGGGCCCAGGGTGGTGATGTTGGTCTTGAGCGCGTGGCCGCCGACCTCCACCAGGTCGCGGCTGATGGACAGGCCCTTGATCCGCTGCTCGTCCTCCTCCTGGTACACGGAACGGAAGCTGCGGTCGTCGGCGCCCTTGTGCGTCCGCACGATGTGCTCGAGCTGGTACTTGGCGCGGTGGAAGTCGCGACGGCGGTTGGAGAGCAGCACGGCGGCGCAGCCGGCGCGGAAGAAGGCGTTGGGGATGAGCATGGAGCGCCGCTTCCCGGCATACCAGGTGAAGGAGACGACCTCGGTGCTGACGACGACGGCGAGCCCGGCGCCGCTGGCCTGGAGCATGTCTTGGGCGAGGTCGAGCGCGATGACCCCCGCGCTGCAGCCCATGCCGCCGAGGTTGTAGCTGAGGATGTTGCCGCGCATCTTGTAGTGGTTGACGATCATGGCGGACAGGGAGGGGGTGGGGTTGAAGAGGCTGCAGTTGACGACGAGCACGCCGACGTCCTTGGGGCGGACGCGGCACTTGTCGAAGAGATCGTCCAGCGCGGCGAACATGGCGGCGGACGCCTCGGCGCGGCCCTCCTTCATGGTGGCGCAGTTGGTGCCCGGCTCGAAGACGCAGCGCGGCATGTAGGACTCGTCGCCGATGCCGGACTTGGCCAGCAGCCGCGACTGGAACGCCAGGCTGTCCTCGTCGAACTTGCCGGACTTGCGCGCCAGGTCGATGAACTCCGCCTTCGAGACCTGCTCCACATGACATCAGTACCTAATTAGCAGGCACAGATTGCAATGCATGCAGCACATTGACTGTGGAGTACAAAGAATTGTTGTTTGAGAAAAGAAAAAAAAAGCGGCAAGAACTTGGTTGTTCTGTTCCACAGCTGTTCCATTCCATTGTATTCATCTCACGGCAGGAACTAGGATTATTCCTAGTTCTTGTGCTCAACTAAGACGGAAAACCTCCATCTCCATGCACAACACGAGAGCATTTCATAGTGTGTGTGTGTGTGTGTTTTTTTTGTCGGCGAGCAGCGAGCTAGACCGTTTCCCCCTCATGTCAGTTTCCATCACATCATAGAACCACATCACTTAGGTACAGTTCCCCATCGATCCAGCTCAGATCCTGATTAACCTGAGAGTGATGCGTAATTGTGCAAGGATCATACCCATGCATGTTCTCGTTTCGTGACACTACTCCGTTCTGTATCGATGTGCAGTAGACCGGCAGTGGCTATACACACACACACACACACCCCATACTTACGGTACTTATACACACGATATTTCTCGTACGATACAGCAAATCCCGCCGCATCGCTTGACTTAGGGGTTTATCCGATGGGAAGAGCTATGCTGATCGCCTGACGTGTGCTTCGTCGTACTGCTGTATTACAAACGCAAAGAATTTCCCATATACATACGGGCAGGTCGACGGTGCAGATAGCTGTGTATTGATACGAACTTTTATTATGGCTCATTGATTGTGCGTGCCCAACCGCCCAACCAGATATGATGACCGATCGACTGGGTGACCGAACCGACCCCAACCGAAGCCGTTCTACCTGCTCCTCATAACTTCTGCTGGTCTGCCCATTCATTTCAAATGACCGGGACCAACAAGGTGCTTTGGCTGTCGACTCCAGTTTATCATTTGCAAGACTCCACTCAAAGTATTTAAAAAAAACATACGGTTTTACTGTTTGTACGTTGTTCGATCCTTTCTTTCTTAAGTCTAAGTGAATTTTGTGACCACTTGATCGATTGAGGTGCCACACGATTGGATGTCGATCCAACGGATAGAAAATACGTGTTGTACTTGAAAAAAATATATATCAGCCGTCCGTACAACCCAACAACAATAGAGATTTAGAGTACTACGGCCGTAATAGAGAAGGGCATGCGGAATCTACCACAAGTGATTTATCAATATGTGATCGAGCGGCTTGTTTACAAAGTGTCTATGTCTATATGGCCCTCGAGTTCCTTTGGATCTGACTCGTCCAAATTAACCTCATGAACGGCTCACAGCATGTTGTTATCCTGTGGGCCTTATTTGTCAGTGTTTGAACAATGAATATATATGTATGAAGTTTCTGCAACTGGTGCTAGCTACTGGCTGGCTAGGACTATGATGACCATATTAATGGAAGGACCAGGGCTAGTACTGTAGAGTATAATTAAGCGCCTACAGGAAAAGAGTTAAAACACTACTAAAACTCAGCAATACAACGACTAGTATTAGACTTACTAGCACACGCTCTAAGTTTTTTTCTCCTTTACAAAGCATGTCTAGGATGTTAAAGTTTTTATCCCTACCATTTTACTAGGTCTATCACACTTGCCAGCTCTAAAAATACTATGTTTTGCCCTGCATCTTTAGCTAAAGCTTAAAGTATTAAAGGTCATGATTTTCCCTTAGATCTTCAAACCAGGATCCCGTTTGGAAGATAGCTAGATTAGTGAAGAAATTCCGGAGGATTTGATCTATTGTCTCATGCAAAATTCTCATGTTTCAAACGGGGCTTACAATTATGTCAACACTCAGATAATCACCCACATAATAAAGAACAAATCTAATTCACAACATTTGTCCGACCTAACTTTTTTACTTATGAAATCTTATCTTATCTATATTTTTCAGACTAGCTGTACCAACAAGCAATGAATAAGTTTTTTGGCGTTTTAATATATTTTTAGGGTAAAGCAAGAAATAAGTGACGGAATAAAACATCAGTGTGTGTATGTAGAGCAAGTTTCTTAGTAGTGAGCATAACTTCACTTGTGCTATACCTACACAATAAGGGCGAAGTATACGACATGCAGATTAGCATATCTGCATGCAAATACAGATCTATTCCATCTACTCTAAATATGTAATTAAGCACACGCATATAAGTATGTACCTTGAGCTCGTCGGCCGGCTTGTAGCATGCGAAGTCGATGAGGTAGACGGGCCTGGGCCTTGACATGATGTAGACGGAGATGGTGAAGGCGAGGACGGCGAGGAAGGCGAGCACGGTGGCGAGGTCGTAGGTAGCCTCGCCCCAGACCTTGCGCCACAGCTCGTCGCGGCTGAGGTTGCCGACCTCGGCGCCGCAGACGAGCACGATGACGGGGATGGTGGCCAGGTACACGCCGTGGCTGATGAGGTAGTGGTACCCCAGCCGCACGTACTTGAGGTTCACCGACTGCAGGAAGTCCGGCAGACGGCGCCGCACGCGCACCGAGAAGGTCGGCGACCCGGCGTCCGGGCCCGACGGCTCCACGCCGCGGTTCACGATCTCCGTCGAGAGCAGTGCCTGCTCCCGCGCCATGGCCGGCCTCTCCTCGATCCGCCTCTAGCTAGCTAGTGAAGTAAATGGCAGGAACAGTCAGTCTCGAGCTATGGCAGTGATGAGGGTGAGAGGGAGTGAAAGCCAAAGGACTCTGTTAGATATAGGGAGGAGTTGCTGAGTTGGGGAGAAGGTGGTGGGCGGATGGGCCGGTGGGTGGCAGTTAATGCCATTAGGGAGCAAGCCAGGGAGAGGTATGGCCATGGTGGAGTACAATGTATATTGGTTTGGCACTTTGGTGTTCATGGATGGATACAAGCATCTTTGCAGCTGTGAGTCTGACATGTGGTCTTGGAGTAGCACTCTGGATGATCAGGTTAGCTTTGTGTTGTAACTTGTAACTGACAACAATATGTGCAATGCCAATGCTTTCAGAAAGAAAATGTGCAAGATGCCGGGGTAGCTTGTTTGCTTTCTTACTGATTACTTTGCTGTATCACAGTCGCACTTGTTGTAAGTCATGTAGCTGACGTGGTTGGAAATTAATTTATTCCGTTACTGCAAAATCGCATGTTATTAGTAGTAATTTGTATGGAGATTATGGGTAGCTGGAGGTGCCTGGGATGAATGCTGCTTGCATGCATGTATACTACATACAGTTGGACTTTACAAGGTGAAATGAATTGGATCTGGCATTCTGGCTAGCTAGCTCGGTTAGCTAGCTGGACCTTATTGATTGTGAATTTGTGATTGCATGGTGGTAGAAGGAAGAGGCTGATCAGATTTCATAGAGGGCCTCTTTATTAGGTGGTGTAGCAGCAGCAGCTCTACGGTCAGAAAAAACGGTTGAACCTTCAGGCCATTCCTGCCAACACACATCTTCATTAGTTTTCGTATGCGAAGTCATCCAGACCTTAGATCGTCGATAATCTCTTTAAGTAAATTAACCATGCATGCATTCGATGAGAGCGCTTTAAGCAGCGAGTTTCCATGAAGCAACTAAAAGAATCGCAGTCATCTGCATGAGTCAGGCTGATTTAGCATGAAGCCTTTCTGATAAATTTTCCAGAGAAGCGCTTCTTTTCCCCTGCACTGTGTTGTGCCAACCAGATCGATCGATGGCTTCTTCTAGTGAGTTTTAGATTATCTGTTGAAGAACAGGGTCGCGGATACGATTACAGCGAGTTGGTTGTGGCTTAGCTTAGAATTTAGATCGGCTTAATTATCTTCAGAGCACGTCGAATCACCGGTCGCTTCAACCGCTAACCACCTCCGCCAATGGTTTTTTTTTTAAAAAAAAGAGGTTTCCCTGTTTCTATTAAAAGAAACCAGCTTACAAAAGTTCACCTTCGCCAATGGTACTCGACTGATTGATAAACACTGTCCCAGTGATCTCATTGCCAACGATCCGTCCATTTCTTTAATTACTGAGTCCGCGTTTGCCTCTTCACTTTTCGGTGGAGTACCTGACAGTTAATTTCACGAGCAATGACGAACTTTCCGACAAATTCCGAATGAAACTGATAACTAATTTTGTGTTACCACTTTGTAAGAAACTCTTAGTTCGGAGTAGCGTGCAACACTGACCGCCATATTCACGTCAGTGTTACATAAAGATATGGGTGATTGACAATCTGACAGGGTCAGCTTATCTAAACTAATATAAAAAGGGGCAGTGCTATTCTTTGCACTTATTACCTGTCTGTCTGACCACACTGTTCCTGGTCTGATCGCCACTATTCATCGATCTGACCGCGCTGTTCGCCGATCTGACCGGTTAGTAGGGATTTCAGCGAGTTTTGATCTTTTTGTTGTCAAGTTCTTATTTGAATGATTATCTCTGATCTTCATAGCTCCACATAGCTATTGGAGTGAAAGAACCTTGAACGTCTTGAGGCAAAAGAGTTTAAAGAAGTCGTTTTTGTGTGGTGCCTATTCAACCCCCCTCCCCCCAATAGTTGCTTCTCCGGTCCAACAAGTGGTATCCGAGCGAGGTTTGCTCTTTTATGATCTTCACCGATCTTTGAGCATGGCGACTAGTAGGAGATCTTGTGAGTCTTCTAGTTCATCTTTTTGTGACTCTTTGGCCAATGATCATGTGAGGCATAAATCTTTTCGGAGATGGTTTACTAGAGATCAAATTTATGGTATATGTGGCACCAGTGGCGTACGCAGAACAAAAATAGAGGGGGTGCTTATGGGAAAAAAAACTAATATGATAAAATCGTACCAAACATACATAATACATTTGAATGTCTAATGCGATCCAAATTTATACATAAATAAACAAGAGACAAAGCGAAAATATAAAATTAACTTAAGGTAGTACCTGGATTATAAACATAACAGTCTGGATGCCTATAAATACGTGCGAGTAACAATATGTGGAACAAAAATAGCTAAATTAGTGAGACAATCAAAAAATTGTGACTAATTACAAACATTGAAATGAAATGGAAGTATGGAACATACTGCAAAACAGCTAGCTATAACTAGGGGCAGGAGGCAAGTCCATTCCACGAGGAGTAATACTTGTATTTGGATAATTTTAGATTGGTATGCGACATGCTGGATCGGCAATGGTGTCATCGGGATTAAAATCAATCCGAGGCTTCTTTGGTTGAGTTGTGCTCTCATTGGTTTGAGGAGTAATACTTGTATTTGGATTGTTGGAGAAATAACTATGCAAAGTTCGTTTGTCCATCTTTTATAACTCTACAATAAATTGTATGTAATCCATAACCATGAGTATTAAGTACATATAACTAGACTAGACAAATAGACAACAATACAACATCACATATGACATATCCATGAGTTTTGAATTTTACCTTTCAGTTGTGAGCTTGTTTCACTCTCACTGTGTCTCACAGAGACACTCGGTCCTCAATCCTCATTTATCCATTTGCCCATTTAGTCATTCATCCTCTCCTCAAAGGCTCAAAGCCTCAAACCTCCTCAGCCCTCACTCGAAGAGTTAGAGCCTCACGGCTCGATCCACGCCTGACCGGCCGAGTCTGAGGCGTGAGCCTCACGCGGCCAGTGGCGCCAGACGATCGCGCCTCCGACCCTCCGTCCCATCGCTGTCGTCGTCTGCGCCCTTCGCCGCTCCCGCCTCGCCACATCCACAGCTCAGTGTGGCCGTGGTGAGGCTCACCATGGCCGCCCCTCTCTCGGTCTCTCGCTCGGGCGCGCTTCGCCGAGGTTAGCTGCTGGCAGCTCAGTCCTCCGTGGTGGTGAGGCTCACCCGGCCGTGGCGCCAGCCCTCTTTCCGTCTTGGCCTTCTGGCCTGGCGCCTCGCCCAGCTAGCCCTCGCTCGCCGCCTCGCCCGACACCCCTGTCCGCTGCCGATCACAGCGTGTGCCCAGGTCACCAGGTGAGTGGTGCTGTGAATTAGGGATTTGGGAGTGGAATGGGGAATTCCAAATTGGGGATGAGATTTCGGGGATTGGCCGGATGGGGATTTGGGGAATGCGAAAATGGGCCTAAAACATTGGATTATACAAAGAATATGGCCCAAGTGGCCCAAATATCCTTGCAGTGCTTTCTGAGTTTCATCTGCGCCTTCCTTCTTGGCTGTTGCTTGCAGCTTGCGCCACTGCCAGTCCAGCCAGCAGTCGGTGCTTTCTCCATTGAAGGGACCAGGCGGAGGAGATGTAGTATGGGGGGCTTCTAGGGGTGCAGCCGATGGAGCCGGTGCACACTACTACAAGCACCGGTGTTCGTCATACATGTGGCACTCGTGGCCACTTTACCCATATATGCTCTCATTTCAAACATGAGTTCTCCATGGAGCCCGAGGAGATGGAGCCCATTGGCATATGTAGAGTAGCGATCGAAGATGAGCGTGATGGAGAGTTTTTCGAGGATGATCATGATGAGTCATGCAAAGATGACCCCCTACTCAAGATAAACAAGGTGAGCAAAGAAAAACTTATTAATGGCTTGTTGTCATATGATCTTAAACTGTATGCTCTTAGGAAGAAAATGAAATTGCTAAAAAGAGATAATGGTGATTTGTCTCATGAGCTCGCCAAATTGAAAACCTCCATGTATGCTTTTGATTCCTTGCTTGTAGATATAGATAACTTGAATAATTCTCCTGCATGTCTAAAATCTGAAAATGAATTATTGAAATCAAATGCTTCTATGCCATGTGATTCTTGTGTTGCCTTACATCATGAGCTTGATAATGCTAAGTTAGAAATAGACAATTTTATATCCATGGCCATAAATGATTGTGATTCTTGTGTAGGCATGCTTGCTGAATTTGAGAAGTTAAAATTGACTAATTCTATTCACCTTGAGCAATTAGAGAATGCTAGGGCTAAAATTATTAAAATTGAAGCTAGTCCTAGCATGTGCTTAGAGTATGAAAAATTGTTTAAGGATGGTTTAGTCTCTTGCAAGAATTGTGCTAGTTTAGAAAATAAAATTGATGCTTTGAATTGCATACTTAATGCGAAAGTATCATTAATTTCTTGCACATCTTGCATTGTCTTTGAAGAAATTGCGCGATGATATGAGCATCAAGTCACATGACTCTTGTATTTGCCTTCACCCCAAGATTGACATTTTCAATATTTTTCTTGCTTCTTTGCATTTGGAGTTGGAGTCTTCTCGTGCTAAACGTGAATCATTTGATGTTAGCATTTGTGCCATTGCCTTGAGTAGCTCTTCCTTGGCAAGTGCGATTCTTTGTGACTCTTCTTGTGTTGTCCAAG
Organism: Phyllostachys edulis; assembly: GCA_036346405.1. Lineage (NCBI taxonomy): Eukaryota > Viridiplantae > Streptophyta > Magnoliopsida > Poales > Poaceae > Phyllostachys > Phyllostachys edulis. The sequence continues at coordinate 107,505,775 of CM070550.1, forward strand.
GGATTTCTAAAGACAAGGGCGCTTCTTCCTCAAATGATATTATATCTCCCAAAGAGAAGTACCGTTGCACCTTTTGTAAGAAAGATGGACACATTGTTGAGTTTTGCTTCCGTCGTGTCAAACACCGGCATCGAATGTGTCGTCGAGCTTTTAGGGACATACATTTACCATCTCATGGCATGTGTGAGCCTAGTGCCAACATGAGGGCGAGTTATGATGTTGGTTCTTCTAGCTTGTTTCAAAGGACTTCTTCTTTGAGCGATAATGGTGCTTCGTCCTCTCGGACCGTGTCTCCAAGTAGAACTTTACACCATTGCTCATTTTGTAAGAAAGATGGGCATCTTGTGGAGTTCTATTTTTGTCGTGCAAAACACATATGTCGAGCTCATGTTTCTCATGACTTGCACACTAAAAAGCCTAGCACGAGGGCTCGCTCTATTGATGGCTTCTTTGACACCTTTTCCAGTGGTGTTGGACAACATCATGGACTCAGTTTCTGTGGTTTTAGTTTTGGCCCACGAGCTGCCTCGATGTAAGATTTCTGCCGTTTCCCAAGAGGTGGACCTCGTTTTATTCATCGAGGTACACACCCATGGCGAGGATGTGTGAGTTCCTTTGGTACTTTTGTTGGTTCTCATCATGGTGCTTTCAAGCAAGGTCATCATCGCTTTTCTAGAGATGGACCTCGTTTTTCTCATCAAATTGCCCACTCGCGGTGTGTCTTCAAGGATGGTGTTGGATCTTCTTGCGTGGACCATTATTTGTATCATGCTAACTCACATAATGGTTCAATTGCTTCTAGTGGCTGTGTGTCCAAGGTTTGGGTTCCCAAGTATTTGCTCTCTAACCCTTCGGGATCTAAGACTTGGACATCTAGCCTTTCTCATGTGTAGGTACCGAGGACGTGGGTTGGAGAACATGGACTTAAAAGGTTCTAGTCAAGGTAGTTAGAATCGCGATCCTACTCTTAGAGTCTTACGATTCTACGAACCCACGACAGCCTGTCGATCCTACTCGTAGAGACGTAGGGCAAAAAAAATTGCAATTTTTTTTAGAGGCCAGGCTTTGCTGATATTTTGTTTTAGGGCAAAATTTATTGATATTAATTTCTGAGAATGAAACTACAAATAAACAAAGAGCATGCAAAATAATGAATTAGTGTGGTAATGCTAGTACACATATATCTATATTATGGCATGAGCAATCTTGAGCTTGGTAATGATAAGCTATTTTTATTCCTGGAGTATGTCTAGCTGCTTTTAAGGAACGTGCAAGTGGTAAACCATATAAGAATCATACAAACTTATAGTATAGATGTTAAATATGTGTATTTTTACAATTCCGTAGAATCGTCGATTCTACGATTCGATCCTACCGAAGGCAAATCGATCCAACTTAGGATCTCGACTCTGACTACCTTGGTTCTGGTCTTTTGCTTCATCACATGATCGAGACACTTGATGGTTCTCCACCCCCATGATGGCCTCCAAGAGGCATGTGCTTTCATGATCGACGTCTTCACCTGTTTTATGAGTTATCTTACACCTTTATGATTATTCATTCTTGGTGTGTTGTGCTTGTCTTTGTGCTCACTTGTATCATATCGGCATGTGTTACTCTTATGATATCTTTCATTATGTCTTTGCTAGTACCTTGCTTATGTATCCATGGGTTAGATTGTTATTCATTATTTCCATTGGTGTATAAGCTTGGTTTTGTCATCATGAGCTTGTGATGTTTTATACATATATTATCTTGCTCTTGTTGATTTTTGCTTGATGTATCCACATGCTTACTTGATATCTATGTTAGCATACATTATCCATGTTTTGTTCTATAACATATTTTATGCTTACATGGTATTGTGCCTTATTGTTAATCGTGGATACCCGAGCTTTGTCATAGCTTCACTAACATGCTTTACACTTGACTGGATGTATGTTGTGTGATATACTATGAGCTTGCTTGCTCCTATGTCTTATTATGGATTAAGGATATTATGAGCTTTATCATATCTTGGATAGCATGTGTTGCGATTAATATGTCTATCTTCGTGCTCTCGTTCTGAATTGTTGATCATATGTTTTTATAAGCTTTGGATCATCTACTACTATTCTTGATAGTTGTGTGTCTCGGTACTGTTTCCCTAGATAATGTCTCACTAACCCAGTACCAAGGCATATACTTCTTCTATCTCTTTGGTGTAGTCTTTTCAGTTGAGAAGGAGAACATGTGGCTCATGACTCCAGCTATTGGTTCTCCTTCCTCATATGCGCATTCGATGCTGGCTATCACTTTTTGGAGACGCGGTATGGTCCAGCTTCTACTCATTCGACTACATCCCACTCCCAAGCGGTGCGACTTAGGTTCGAGCCCCTATACCTTACATTTGTGTATGGTACCCCTATTCTGCTTTGCATAGCATCTGATTCTTGTTAGGTGTTGGGCTTGTTGAGTTCAGGGTAGATAGGAGGTTCTGTTCTAACATGTATCCTTTCTAGACACTCTTCTTATCCCATGGTTTGCTAGTTGCACTCTTCTCACAGCTTAGGCTGAGCTTGTCTCCCAGTCACTAGTCCTTAGAAGGTTTTGAGCAACTTGTAAGCTTTTTAGTGTTAGTGTTTCGCTCCCTAGCTAGTCGAGTCTTTTCCCCTAGAGATCTTGTGGAGTAGGAAGTCTTTGTGCTATAGTGTGGAGTCCAAGGCACAATTGGCAGACATCCACACCAAACCCTTAGATCTTGCTAAGTTTGCCACCTTGGGGAGGGAATTGAGGGTTGATTTGAGGGGGAGTAGATCTTTTCTGATATCTTCTTCAAGTGGTATCTTCTTTGATCTCTTTGATTTTCTTTTGTTCTTCTTGATCCTTTTGATTCTTCTTGATCCTCTCTTCAAGTGTATTCTCCAACTTTCACCTAGTGGTACCAAGTGTCTTCTTTGACTTTTGATGCTTTTTCTTGCATCTCTTTGTATCATGATACATTCATATGAAAAGTATAAAAAATGATGCATTGTAATATAAGCTTTACCGGTTCTGTCTTTTAAATTGATGAAGCTTTGCTTCTTACCCTCTTGTGTTGCAGTATTTTTATTCATGCTCATTGTCATGTCTTGTTTATTGACTAGCTAGAATTGTCATGTCTTCTCATGTGTAGCTTAGTCTTTGCTACATGAGCTTTAATCCTAATATAACTTGAACAAAAAACAGCAATTTATGGATCTTTTGGTTAGTTGCACCTTTAGTGATCCTTATGACACTTGCCATGTCAAAATTGCTTTGTTAGCTCTTAAATCTAGGGTTGAACTTTAGTTGAGCGTCTAGTTCTTTTGTGAATCTTAAAATTGCTCTTAATCTCATGCAAAATGAAAAAATCAAGTAAAACAAGCTTTGTGATCCTCTTGTGCTTAAAATTGTGCCAAACTACTCTCATGAGGCTGCTTGTCATGTGACATGAACTTAGAGATAGTTTAATGATCTAGACGATCTCATGGGGACTGCTTGTCATTCTTGACATAAACCTCAAGATTTGTCGTCTTGGTTGAAGCTTAGAGAGTGTTTGTGGATGGCTCCTAGTCCAGGATCTACTCTACTATGATAAACCTTTTACACAACATCAACATGAGCTATCAAATTTCAAAATGATTAAATGTTGTAGATGTGTAGGTGCTTGAGGTATTTTGTGCAAAATGATTCACTTTGGAACTTATAGCCTCTAGAATAATCAATTATAGCTTCTTAATCTCACTTTGATATTTTGACATGGCTTGGATCATTCTAGGACCTGTTTAGATGAAGTAGCTATTTGTGAAGCTTTATATAACTTGTAATCACATTTATTGCTTCATCTTGTGCTATCTTGCTTAGCTTGGCTCTATATGTCTAGATATGACTTTGATAGCTTCTTCATGCTTGATATGTCTTGTGCACTTTAGAAATGCTAACTTGTTTATTTGGGTAATCACCAAAGTTTCTTATACTAAAAAATTGAAAAGTTTCAAAATTGAAGTCACTCCATTGAATTTCATACATGCTCCTTCTTATGCTTCTTCCATGCATCTTGACATATTATCCTTGGATGAGAGGAAGGCGTGTTTCCTTGATGGCTTTATTGTTAAAGGGGAAGAAGAAATGATAAAAATGATGAAAGGAGGAGTTATTGTTAGAGGGGGTGAAAAATGGGAGAAAATAAAAAAAAATTGGGTGATTTGAGTGAGGGGGAGCATCTCATATGCATTCTTGTGATATTAATGTTCAATTATTGAGTTGAATTGCATTTCTTGAAATCTCATAATGATCAAAGGTCAAAATGAACAATTGTTCTTTTATATGAACCTTGAGCGAATTCTTGTGTTCTCTCTGGATTTGAACCTTTCATGAACTATATTGCCTTATCTATTGTGCTTCTACATTCCTCAAGCCATCTTGGTCATTTTTATACCTTTTTTCTTACTTTTGGACCAAGATGTGGCTTTGTGCGAAAATGAGTTGTCATTTTTTCAAAACAACATCTAATTTGTATTTTTGAGTGATTGCCAGTGTGTTCATCAAGGGGGAGATTGTGGAGATCATGTGGATATGATTCTAATATTAGTGTGTTGAACATTGACAATAGCATTGAGATGTTTGGAGAAGCCCTCGTTTTCGATAAATTCCTGCTGCTATCAGGCTGTATGCGGTCAGGCCGGTGGTCAGACCGGCCAGGGCTTTGGCCAAAAGGCTGACGGTCAAACCGACCATGGGCGGCGGTCTAATTGGCCAAAAAGGTGTTTGTTGAATTTTAGGCCGGGCCAAAAATAGAGGGTGTAGGCAAGAGAGAGGATCCTTCTACACTTGGTCTTATAATTTTAGAAGCTTCGAGCCAAAAGTTCTAGTCGTTTTAAATTTCTAGAGAGGTTTTGGATTTCTGGGGTTGGAATTTTGGTTAAGTGTTGGGACGGTCTGACCGGCCATTTGCTAGCCGTCGAGGCCAGAAGCCATGGAGGCGATCGACCACCAAACAAAGATGTTCACACGGTGGGACGGCAGTGAACTTTGTGGGTTAAGTCATGAGTTTCATTGCATAGATGTTACATGATGCATGTTTTGGCTAATATGGGTCAAGTTGCAAAGAATTTTTGCCCAAAAATGGTTACTTGGTCTATTGTTGTGTAGGTGACTTGGAGTCAACTATGGTCAATGACGAGGAGGACTGGGACTTGGTTAGGAGAACTAAGGTTTAGAACAGTCGTAGATGCCGGGTGAGATGGTTGGACTCAAGCAAGGTGCAAGATGGACAAGAACCATGGAAGGCGAAGTTTGAGCAAAGGCAATAACATTTTGTGATCGTTGTATGTTGTTATGGTGCGCTAAATTTATGAAAATTTTTGTCAGGTAGCAATGATTCGTAAGTACGAAGGTAGGTGATATTGTGATGCGCCAGAAAATTCATACACGGTAATATACACGACGGTTTTAGAGAAATGGTGCAACAATAACAACACGACAGTTGATCCGACAAGGAGGTTACATGGCATGCAGGCTAACGAACCAAGAACGGTACACGTATGCTTTTAGGGAATTAGAAATACATGGGACATACGGACGAAGAGGGTCGGACTACTGCATGGACCGGGGCCATTTGCCATTTCTTGCAAGCTCGACGTTGTACTTCTCGTCGGCCGCCTTGGCCTCGGTCGCCATTTCTGTCTTTTTCTTGCGCTCCCTCTCGCGAGCCTCACGCTCCCTGCACTTACACGCCTCGAGATAGGCATGTGTCTCCCGCCGGATACGCTTGTTGTGCTCTTCGGTGCGACGTTCCTCCTCCCTCCTCTCGCGGTCCCTGTTGGCATCCCACTCCTCGGAGTCGATAGTCCACTAGTCGTGTGAGTGGATCTCTAGGTCGATCCACTTGCGGTAGCCACATAGCGGATCCGGGGACTATGGGTAGACGATAGAGGTTGTTTGTGCGTACTTTGAAAGAGAAATGGTAGGGGAACATACTATAACATGTCCTTACCGGCTGCTTGTAGCAGCTCGTGTCCCAACGGCGGTCGGGATAGTCGCAGGAGTAGTTCGTGCAACCCCAGTAATGCATGCCTAGGCTTAGCCGGTGTTTGGACTTGAAGAACTTGCATATGTCCCTGCACCAATAAAGGGGCGGTGTCTCCCCCTCGGGTGGGTGTTGCGGTAAATGCTCGGTTGGGATGTTGTGGTAGGGGTTGCTGCTACGGGGGGTGGCATCATTGCGGGGAGGTGGTCTCCTGGCACACTCCCTTTCTTCCTCCTGGGACGCATACCCCCTTTGCACTTCGCATATCTCCTCCCAGTGCTTGTCCATCTGAGCGAGATTGTGTTGAAATCTAGATGCAGGAGAACCCCGTGTGGAAGGCCTGGTACTTATATGCCCAGCCAGCGCTGCATGCATGCCTGAATTGTAATTCGGTTGAAGGAAATTCGTGTTCGCGAGGTAGTGGCCCTGAGGAGACTCGTCGGGTCACATCGCTGTGCAAAGCTGACTCGTTGGGTCATGTCGTTACAATATGGCTCACTAGTCTGAGCATTTACAATCATTACATGAACCAATTTAAGACCTTTTCATACATAAAATTAGAAGCCCGAGTTCACATGATACAATATGGCTCACTCGTCTGAGTCTGACCCACTACCCTTTGCTCGTTGCGGCGGCCTCCGCGTGCGTCTGGATGTCTTGTGTCGGGCATGCCCCGTGGAGTACGTGAAGCGGTCAGGTCAGCACGAGTCCGTTCGGAGGGGGTATGGAGACCGTTGAGGCGACGGAGGTGCACCGATAGGCTCGGTATGGCCCAGCAGGGTCTGGTAAGCGTGCATGTCATCGTGATGAGGCATGCCGGCCTGGGGGACACCTTCAAAGAAATCATGAGCGCTGGGCTCGAAAAATTCACTCCCAGGATACTATGCCTGCAACTCCGGTTGCACGGATGAGCTCTACCCTTGGAGGTACGGGGTGCCAGCCAACCCAGAGGAGCTCTGCCCTTGGAGGTACAGTGAGACAGCGAACTCGGAGGAGCTCTACCCTTGAACGTATGGTGGGACAGCGAACCCGGACGAGCTCTGCCCTGTGTACGCTCCAAACCCTGGCTGCCATGATCCATACCCTGACGGCGTGTACTACTCCCTGGTAGGAGCTGGGAGGCCCGTGTCATCATCATCAGTCGCCGTGAATTGGCCGTCACCCCCCATAGTCAACTGAAGGCTTCAAGAGGGAACGATGTTAGTACAGATAAACACTCGGGACGTGAACTGAGAATCTCGTACCTCCCGGATGTGCAGTGAAGATGACCGACGGGGAGCGCTAGTCTATGTACCGAACTCGGCTGGTAGAAGTGATTCATCCCGACGGACCTGCGGCGGGAGAACAACATGATGTTAGCGCAACGTAAGGCATAACCAAAAAAACTGAATGAATATTTGTACATAACTTACCTCCCCGCCGACCTGGCCCACGGATGACCAACGGGGAGCGCTATGACGTCGACTGGACTTGCTAGGTTGTGGTGACCTAGCGGGTGAGCATGGCCCCCCACTTGGTGCTCGATGCGTAGGACATCGTTCGTCGAACGGCCACAGCTCAAGTTCTTTACTATCTTCTTCAACTCCGCGGCGACGTACCTCAAAGTTTTAAGCATCCCCGCCGATGTTCTATCTGGGTTGCCGATGGCGGCCTTCGATGCGCGCAAGATGCATTGCGCTCGCTCCAACTGTAGTGACGTACATAACATGTTCAATAATGAAGAGCACAAATATTGTCAATGAAACGACCAGAGATTGTAAGTGTCCGACGTCATCGTCACGTCGTGAAGCGCTGTGACGATCGTACACGCAGCAGAGGCTCTCCTGACATGTCCCCTCTTACACTAGCTTTGAGCGCTCCGATGGAGGAATGGTGAGTCTTGCGTGCGTACATGGCACGTACCATTCTAAGTACACACCGTATGTCTCAGGGTCGTATAGACGCCTCTCAGTTAAGACATCCATGTGCACCTCCTCCGTCCATGCCATAGTCCACTCCTACTGGACCGAACGCTAGTCCTTTATATGCCTACCCGCCCTCGATTGCCTGCATTTCCGGAAGGATTGATGTTAGAAAAGAAGACGTAAGAACTGTAAACATTACTTGGATGAAGTTGCATTGACTCACAGGTATACGGTTCATCTGCAGAGCTCGCTGCTCGGAGGGGGGGACTCGGACTGATCCAAACAAGCTGGCGTATTCAGCATGCGGCGTAAGGCTCCACCATATGTGCTTACACCAGGTGGCAGGTCGTCCTCCATAACCCCATGTCCTGGATGCATTGCACGGACAGCCCGTGCGGCGCTACCGTGCACATGAAATGTGGATACCATGTATTTCATATGATGTTGCTCTCGTGCATCGACTCAAACTCGTTGTGGTACAACGAGTAGCACCACACCGGCGTGTCCTTGGAGCAGCGCAGACGACCACCAGTCCACCGTGAGCCCATGGTAGGCCTGTCTATCACGTCGATCGGGGGGGAGGGGCATACAGGTGCACCGCTATCTCGATGGACAGCCGCTCAACCGGGAAGTGCTCCCAACTCCATAGCTACAGGAGCACTAGTAGAGGGCCAGGCTGGGGATACAAAGGACGGCTGACCACCAGCTATACTCAGACATCGGCCCAGCCCCCGCGACAACCAATGACTCAGCGAGGCGAATGTAGCTGTGGTAGTACCACTCGCCATGTGTGGTTGGAAATAGGACCCAACCGAAGAGCCAAAGAAGGTAAGCTACGAGGTGCGTCCTAACGACCTCGTCAGGTGCACCCTATGGGCAATCATCGAATTGCCTCGGCCAAGCCCAGGGGACACCACATGCACCCTCCTGGAGAGGTTGGCTGAACCACTGCTCCAGCATGGCCTTCCAATTCGCTAGCAGAGGGCCCGGAACAAGCGGCTCATCCCGGATTGGGAGACCGGTCAAGGGCGAGACGTCCTGCATGGTAACCGTCATCTCACCTCACCGAAAGTGGAAGCTGTGCGTCTCGAGCCTCCACCTATCGACAAGTGTGGATAGCAGGCTGGCGTTTAGGAGGAACTGGCGTCCGAGGGACACCAGCCTCGCAACGGGCAACAAGCCTATGCCCTGGAGGATCGGGACGTAGCCACCGTCCAGCTCCCAGGAATCCCTTCCCGCCCGAAGCTGCAGAGGCAAAGGGCCATCGGTGTCACCGGCGATCCACAACTTGCACTAGTGGTCCTAATCGTAGAAGTGTTCCAGAAGCACCGGTAGAGACATGGCTTGCAACACATGAAATAGATAGAATATTAGTGAGAAGATTGATAATGACCATAAAATAACTAGCACGAAATAATTAGTTGCATGAATAAGTAGCAGTGCATACTGTCGTTATTTTTCTATTTTCTAATTGTTTAAAACTAATTAATTAAGACAAACTAAATATTTCGTAACTAATTAACCCCGCCTCAATAACCCGTTTGTGTGTGGGTTTAACGGGTGCCCATTAGGGATACTCTTCTAGAAGCTAGCCTCCACTATAAATTGGATAGGGTGCTGGTTGTGCACCCCCCTAACCCTCATATCTAAAATCCTAGTTTGTGTTTTAGGGTTAGGAGAGAATAGTGGAGAGGTTAGGGTTCTAGGGAGGTGGATTGATTGTGTGCTCATATGTTGAGTCTTTGTCCTCCTGGATGGAGTGGTTATAAACCAAAATCAATCCCAAATCAATCCAAGCAAGATTCCTCAAGATGAGTCTCTTTTTGTTCTTGCTCTCTATTTTGTGATTTTAGGGCTTTCTTTGATCCGTGAGTTTTCCTTTGATTTCTGGCGAGATCTAGCTTGCTGTGATATGTGGGAATACATCTAGGATCATCTTGATCATCAATCACCCACGAGCAAGTGTTTGGATCATATTTTGGTTTTGACTCGGTTTTGGAGCAACCTTCACTCAAACGGAAAAAATGTCAGAACTTTGGCAAGAATCTTCATGATCCTTGATTGGAATATGTCCCTGATATCCTAGAGAAGGTATGTCTCAAGTTTGGCAAGGTTTGGAGTTGCGAATCAAAAGTTAGACCAATTTGTGATTTTGAGTTCGAGATGATTTTAATGTTCATTATACTAGAGGTCAGACCGTCAACTAGTTAGAGGTTTGACCGATTTCCAAAGGTCAGACTGCCAACTACATGGAGGTCTGACTGCCCAACTCTTTAGGTTTTGAGTTTTTGTGATTTTGTCCTATTTTGCTTCAGGGTTTTGATTGGATTCAATACAAGTCTTCCACTGTGCTTGTATATTGATCTGCATAGCTTTTATAGCTATTGGAGTGAAAATCGTGTTGAATTCAATCAAGGTGAAAAAGAGATCGTGCTCCTATTCACCCCCCTCTAGTCGTCGTTTCAGTCCAACACATGGTGCATGCATACTTGAGTACGTAGCAACTAATTGCTAGCATGGTAACTAGGAGTGCATGTTGTCATTATTTTGGCTAGCATGTGCATGCATACTAGAATAACATGCATTTCATTATAAACTACCATGAAATAATTAGTTGCATGAATAACTAGCAATGCATGCTTTCATTATTTTGGTAGTTTCTAATTGTTTAAAACTAATTAATTAAGACAAACTAATTATTTCGTAACTAATTAACCTCGCCAGCAGTGCATGCATCGCATGACATTTTCTTAACGACAAATTATGGATTTGGAACTAATTATTTACGTAACATTAGGTAAATTGGCTTTTAATGAAGAATTTACGAACAACAAAAAATTGCTACGCAGTTAATACATAATTTACGAACGAGCAAGTCTGTTGCCAAAAAAAATGGCTTTTCCATAAATTGGTAAATGTAGCAAACCTAAATACTTAAGTACACAGTTAATAAATAATTTACCAACAACAAAAAATGGACGGAGATAAAAATTACCTGCTAAATCGGCTTCTAACGATGGCGGTTAATAACGCTAAAATATCCGCAAAAATATCTGAACCTGAGAGAAACCGAAAGAGAGCGGCGAGTGGTATTGATCGAAATAAAATCGCGCTCGCTCCCTCTTCAATTTATAGCCACGGCCAGACACAGGAATGCGATGGAATTAACAGGAGGAAGTATGGGCACGGGCGGTGCAATTAGAGGAGGGGCCTGGATTTCACACCTTCTCTGAATGACATGTGACGGTTTTTTAATTCTCATGGGATCCAAACCACACATGTGAGAGGACAGGGAGGGAGGGCCGTGCCGAGGGGGACAAGAGGAGGCCACGCGCCAAATTTTTGGAATCTAATTCAACCATGTAAAAGCCCTTGCTGTTAATGAATTAAAATAAGAATAATAAATCTTGAATAGTAAGGTTATAAATTTTATTTGGGTACTAGATCATCCTAGGAACACTTGTGAAATTTTTTAGAATTTTAGGAATTTATTTGCTATTTTTTAGCCCGGTCAATCTTAAGGGGTTTGAAGTTAAAACAATAACTGATCGGGTTGACTTGGGTCGATCGGACCGTCCGAACAGGCCCGGCTCTGATCGGACTGTTTGAACATTAACTACGGCCCCACCCGCCAGAATGCTCCTATCGGACCGTCCGTACAAACCAGGCTCCGATCGGACCATCTGAACATTAACTACGGGCCCCACCTGTCAGAACGCTTAAATTCGGGAAATAAATGAAAAAGAAATGAAAATCGCGTGGGTCCCACTGTCAGCGTCAAAGACTAGCGTAGCGCTCGGTACAAAAAGTATTAATTACTTTAGGAAATCCTGAAACGAATTATTTGTTCTGCTGAAAAATACAATTAACATAAAAATGCATAACTAATTCATCTCAACTCAAAATCTTGTGAAACCAATTTTGATGAATTTTATTTTAAGTGAATTTTATTTTGAAATAGGTTTCAAATATTTCATTCCCCAGAAAATATAGTTTTTGGAAATTGATCCATAACCAAATTAGTTTTACACTGGAAAATGCTTTTAACTTTGAAAATTCTTAACTAATTCATATAAACTCCAAATGAGTTGAACCAAGTTATTTTGGTCTGATAATTTTTATTCTCTATTTAGCTATGTAATCCTTTTCTCCACCTCCGTCCTGCAAAATTTCACTAAATAATTAAATTTGGATTAATAGTAACCAAGCACTGTTTTCAGCATTTTTCAGAAATCTGATTTTCAAACTAATATAACTTTCACATACTAGATCCAAATGGAATAATTCTTTCACCTAAATTCATATAAAATCATCATCTAGCTACTGTAGAAAATGCATGCATTTTTTAGCATTTTGAATTTTTAGGTTTTTCTCGGTGTTGATTCGATGTTGTTTTTGTATAGAATCCGAAGTGATCGACGTAGACTCATACGCCACCAAGAGCGAGCAACTTGAGTTCCAGCAAGGCAAGCATCATTTGAACTTTGTTTTGCATCACATGTAACCCGATCAAATAGGATACTCTTTGTTTATTTATCGGTTTAATGTGGATGATGTTCTTTAATATTGTATTATACGACAGGCTATATAACGTTGTGCATGAACCAACTAAGGGAAATACGTGGCATACGGATCATATAACGATGTACCGTAGCCTCCGACTCATGTGCGTTTCGAAGGCTACGGTACATCGTTATATGATCTGCACGCCACATATTTCCCTTAGTTGGTTCATACGCAATGTTATCTAGTCTGTGGTACAATACAATAATAAAGAATATCATCCATAGAAAACTGATAAATTAACAAAGAGCGTCCTATAGCATAAAAAAAAGGTGTGTGCAACTAGTCTCCGCGGCAATCTCTTTTCTTGCTGAGCTCACCTCATCACATGGTAGCACCTTCGATGCCACAAAACATGACCATTATCCTATAACATAAAAAATAGGCATGTTAGAACATTACAGTAGTGATGCAATATAGGGAATTTTGAAGCACAATTGATTTCTGACTCTAAGTTCATAACAATAAGAACTAAGAAGACTTCAACAGATCACCTCTGACTTGATAGATGCAAATGATTCGATTTTATTACCTGACTGATTCTAAATGAATGGCAGAAAGCACATTCATCTTTGAATATGTTGATTGGTGTTTGTAGTCTCTTTAAGCCAGTAACACCTTCGTTATCTTCCTGCGACATAACAAAAACGTAGCAAGGATGTCAGTGCACCGTACAGTGTAGAACGTAGCAAGGATGTAAATTATGCATAACTCGTACAAGTTTCGCTGCACATAAGAAAACAAGGCTGAGAAAACATTACATTACAACACTGAATAACGACCAGACGAGCTCAGTCTGTTGGGACAATCCTTCGCTGAGTGTCCAGGGGTCTTGCATATCCTGTACTTACTTGTGCGGCTAATACTGGTACGTTGGCTAGCATCCATATCATTCCGAAAGCGCCGCGTTTGCCGTCGCCCCTTCGCTGTTGTCTTCAAGTCCTTGTTCGGGTCCCATTGCACCATGTCCGATCAAAGATCCTTGTACTTCATTTCTAGGCTGTACGAATGAAACTCCACACTCTATGTACCGAAAAGGTGCTGCGTGTTGTAGTACTCGGAGATGTGCAGCGTACACATTTGCCTCATTTGCGCACACGCCTTGTGTCAGGACCCAAAAATACAATTCTGGACCCTCTGTGTATAATGCACTAGTCCAGGATCACGCTAGTGCACACAGTGGCAACATTAGTGAAATATCATTCCCATATACAGAGATGACTAATAAATAGGCAAACGACAACAAATATCATAGTAAAGACCTTAAGGTCAAAGCTTACAATTAATGCATCGAAAGCTTAAAAGCTCAATTAAATTCTGTTGAACGTAATGTATCAATAACCGGTGAAGCTCATCCATATGCCCACAGCAATCGGTTGGGGTAGTAGCGACCTAGTTCTCTATGATCCTTGAAGTAGACCTTGTTGGTGATTTATTCTTTCATACATTTGCATGTTTTACAACAAGCATGAGTACACAACCGTACTCGCAAGTCATACCACAGAAATGCAATTATACATGATGGCTTATTCCAAAAGAATGGCTTCTGTGGTTCTTTTGCAGAGATGCAATATTTGCAATTTGAATACAAATAATAAATTGAAAGCATAGTTCAAAACAAATAGACAATAATAAGTTTTATCAGTTGTTTTCACAAAGACACACAGCCTAATCAATTTATTCACACAACCATATGACTTAGATCACACAGCTGTCCCTTCCCAATGTTTTATGAAAATCTACCCCTCGTGTGAAATCCCCGAGCATGTCCATCACCGCGAACGCGGCTATTCGAATAGATTGATTTAACACTCTGCAGAGTTTGTACACTTTACCCACAAGATGCAATCAACTTGTACAGAGCTGATCACAACAAAACCTTTCAGAAACTTCATCTCAAACATTAACACTCCTGATGTGCTTTACGCCAAACTACCCCACATAGGAAGTAAGTCCGACACACATCGTTGGACAGGGACACGGCGAACCGCCCCGTGATGTGACTACTTGGTAGCACACCTCCGCCCATACAACACAGCCTAACCTACTACCTGAGTAATCAATGTCAAGACTCCATAACTTACTAACACTACTACAAAAAGGCTAATACTGGACGCCTCATCACAGACGGTTGAGCAAAACCGCTCAGATATATCTAATCACTGAGCGATTTTGGTTTAGAGGCCGCTCGTATTCTTGGGCCGAGCTAAAACCGCTTTGTGAAGAAGTGATATCACAAACGGTTCATGTTGAAAACCATCATGAAGTATCACGAGGCGGTTCTTGTTAATAACCGTCTCGTGATAATTCTACATATCACGCACGGTTTTCAACGAAGAACCGTCAGGAAACATCACGCACGGTTCTTAACAATAACCGCTCGTGATATTACCACATATCGCGATTTATTTTTGTTATAATCGCTCGTGATAATATCGCCATGCCTTCAATGCGTTTTCTTCTTAAATCGCCATCCGCCGGCTCCGATCGTCTCTTCGTCGCATCGATCCGCTTGGCTCCCGTTCGTCTCTTCGCCTCACGCTCCGAATTTATACCTTGTTTTATAAAAGGATCATCGCCATCGAAGATGATCATCCCCACATACTTATAAAAAATAGAAATGGCTATCTCTTCCTTGTCGCCGCATTGATGGCCTACACCGCCTTGTCTGAGCACCTCTCTCCTTGACGTTGAACCGTCTTTGCGGAAGAACACTGCTTCAACAAAGTCTTCACTCCACGTTGGCGAGAATTTGCCGAGCGGTGAAGGCCACCTTCCGCATCTCGACATCCTCCTTCGCCGCGTCTTCCGGGTGATCTCCCACTTCGGCGAGTTTACGCGTCATCGACGTGGTCCTCCAAAACAACGTTACATCGTCTCCAAGAGGTTTGCCGTCACTTGGATCACGTAATCAAAGGCGGCGGCATCGAAGTCGACTGTGCCGAGACCCTCAAGCAAGGAAGAGAGCCTATGGGCTCAATTCTTCTTGGTTCAACGACCGAGGGTCATCGGGAGACACTTTCGAGCAATGGCGTCGATGAGTGGGCGCATTTCGAGCTTCGTTCGTGATGATCGAGAACCGTCCGATCTTAAGCGCCGCCGCTTATGAAGTATTGAAGACGGAGATAGCGACCTACCTTCGCCACTAGAAAA
Organism: Phyllostachys edulis; assembly: GCA_036346405.1. Taxonomy (NCBI): domain Eukaryota; kingdom Viridiplantae; phylum Streptophyta; class Magnoliopsida; order Poales; family Poaceae; genus Phyllostachys; species Phyllostachys edulis. The sequence goes on from CM070550.1 coordinate 107,521,423, forward strand.
ACTTTGTTTAATTATAGATTTCTACTTTTTTAATCTTTTGTAAGCAAGCGCAACGCTTGTTTGGCCATATGAAAATTCCAAAATGAAAAAAAAGTTTGGAGGTGAAGTTAATTACTATATTAATTATATGTTGAATTATTATATATATATATATATATATATATATATATATATATATATATAATAATTCAACATATAATTAATATAGTAATTATATTCGATCTGTGATATATATATTGAAATGACAAAATTGACATATAAACATGTAATTTCTTCATGTCATGTAAGTGTATATACAAGATAAATATACTTGAAAAAAATCATTTCACGAGCGGTTCCATTATGGAACCGCTCATGATATAGGACATATCACGAGCGGTTCTATTATGGAACTGTCTATGATATTATTATCGACGGTTCCATAATAGAACCGCTCGTGATAAGTCTCTTTATTAGTAGGAGCCCATCCGCTAGGGTTTGCGCTCGCCCTAACTCGTCACTCCCCAGCGCCGCTAGGGTTTGCGCTCGCCCTAACTCGTCACTCCCCAGCGCATTTACTCTCGTCTGCCCCTCCCCACCTCGACGCTGCCGCTCGACCTCGTCCGCCGCCGCCGCAGTTGTGACACCACTGCGACCGCACAAGATCGTACGATAGTTGTAGTGTCTTGTGTAGTGTTAGGGTCGTGCCACAACTACGGTGATGCTGCCACCCCGCGTGTCGCCTGTCCGCCATGGCTTGGTTCTCTGCTTTCTCCTCCTGGCTTTCTCGGACCTGGCGGCTTTGCTTTTCCCATCCTCCCTCTATTCTCCTCTAGGTCTGTTAGCTTAATGTATTTTGTTGAGTTTGATTTTTATGCTTGAGCCTTAAGTTGTGTCCTGATGTTTGTGTGATTTATGCAAGGTGAAGGAGATGGATGAGGGTTGTGCTGGTGGTGGGGTCGCCGCCGTGGTTGTGCTGTAATGAGGTATCACCCTACCTTACTCCCTCTCTGTCTCTACCCCCTTGCTCTGTGATGAAAATGGCTAGTGCTCTACGATGGATGTCGAGGGCTACTACTGGTGTGGTGGGTTTGGACACCTTTGGTCTTGTTGTCTTGCTGATGAACTGCTCAATGATGTCAATAGTCTTATGCTGAAATTGAATTGATAATTAGTTCATATTAATAGTCCCCTTGCTCTGTGATGTAATGATGTCAATAGTCTTATGCTGAAATTGAATTGATAATTAGTTCATATTAATAGTCCCTTGCTCTGTGATGTAATGATGTTAATAGTCTTATGCTGAAATTGAATTGATAATTAGTTCATATTAATAGTCCCCTTGCTATGTGATGTAATGATGTTAATAGTCTTATCTTTGTCTCTCGCCATTCATTTTACCTTTATCTCGTATGCTTGTGTTCATGCCGGTCAAGTTCTCCTACCTCTTATGTCCCTGTCGTCCTACCATTCCATTCATAATCTCTTCTCTATAAAGTCTCCAGCGGTGGTGCTTGTGCCATTAAAACGGCATCATATATATATTATATATATATTGTTAAATAGTCCTAGCCACTTTAGGGGGTCATCCATGACATGAGAAGGATGAGATAGTATCCACGGGCAACCTCATTGAGCCCTGCAAGTTTAAAAGTATGGGCGCAAGGAGGCGTCGGGACATCAATTACACGGATGTTGTCGATAGGTAATTGGGCGTCGCTATGTTGAAAGTGGCGTTGATCTTGTGAGTACTCCGTTGGGAAGTGGCATCATCTATCGACAACCAACAATTCTTGAGCATGTAATTGTCTTTAAACCCAACAAGAACACCAAGCAACAAGTTGAGAATTCTTTTGAAATGTGAGAATGGTTGCTTGGTGTTCTTGTTGGGTTTAAAGACGATTAAATGCTCAAGAATGGTTAGTTGCCGATACATGATGCCACTTCCCAAATCGTAATACTAAAGATCCACGCCACTTTCGAACCTAGGTCCAATTACCTATCGACAACATCCGTGTAATTGGATGTCCCGACGCCTCTTGGCATCCATATTTTTAAACTTGCGGGCTCAATGAGGTTGCTCGTGGCTACCGCCTCATCCTTCTCATGTCATGGGGACGATCCCTTAAAGTGGCCGAGAGACTACGAACAATATATATATGATGCCGGATTTAATGGCACAAGCAGCCACTACTTGGGGCTTTATAGAGAAAAGTCATCACAGACGGTTTCAGCCACAAACCGTCTGTGATAAGTACTTATCACAGACGATTTCAGCCACAAACCGTCTGTGATAAGTACCTATCACAGACGGTTCTCAGTTAATAACCGTCTGTGATGACCTCATGTCATCACTGATCCATAAACTCAGACGACTCACGAAACCGTCTGTGATGACGTTTTTGAACCGTCTGTGAATACCTTTTCTGTAGTAGTGTAACTTAGGCCCGTCCCATCAGGCATGTGGTTGTACGAAAGGCTCAGTTCAATGGCGCACAAAGTTAAGTCCTTAATTGACCAAGGCAAGACTTCCAATTTACTACAAATCCCTATGCACACATATTTTTAAGCACATCCACACAAATCCACAAAAAGTAGCACACAGTGTCCACCACTTGCCTCAGTCTAAATCCTTTCCCACCCTGTTGGTTATGTGCAGCGCATGCCATCAACGAGTAATAGCACACAGTACACACAGTTTTTATCACATAGTTCCATAGTGACTTAGTCAGGTTCATATTTGCAACTTACATGAGATAATAACTCGTAGCATGGCAAAGCATTCTAATCGTATCTAACCAACCCACGTTGGTGCTATGATATTACCAACTAATTAAACCAATCTAGGGTGACAAAAGATTATGACATAACAAAAATACAAGGTGGATATAACAAATGGGATTAATAACTACACCCAAAAGCATTTAAATAAATACTTAAAGTAAATGCAATAATTTGAATCAAAGTAATTTTGGAAAACTGGGTTCAATATGATCAAAGGTATAACTTGCCTTGCTATAGCAATGATGATCTTATTTATCTTTAATCTTCCACTTCCTTGATCTTCAGCTTCTTCTTGATCAGGACTTCTCGAAGTATCAACGTCTACTCGTAGACAAGCAAATAAACCAAATAAATAAATAACAGAGACAAAAAACATTCCCAAAAATTAAATAATAATCTCAGATAAATATATCTAAAATTTAGATGAATTTAAAATTTTGAATGGACTCAATCGGAGTTCGGATGCAAAAGATATGACTCTGGAAGATTCACATGATAGAGAAAAGAATATTCAAACAATATTCCCTCGGATTAAATAAAATGAGTTGGAGACTTACAAGTGGGGTCCACTGGTAAGTGAGAGAGAGACAAAAGTAGTGGGTGACATGTGGGACCAACTGGATATTTGAATTTCAGAAATTTAATGAATTTCCAAAAAAGACAAGGGAATGACATGTGGGCCATTGGTCTATAGACCAAGTCCACGGGCTAGGGTTTACGGTGCATGGTGCAACGGGTTCATGATACAGTGTTGACATGCGGGCCCCATGGGTCATAGGCTTGGTTTATGGTGAACCAAGTCTACATGGTTTTGATTTTCGAGTTTGGTTAGGTGGCTCACAGGTGATGGCTCAGGTGGCATAGGTGATCGCGTGGCATGCACATGGCAGCGATGTGGCGGCCACGGAGGACAACAGAAAGAAGTGGCGGCTGACGAGGTAGTGAGGTGGCGTGGATGACGTGGCACCGACGATGGCCACAAGGCACGACGTCTCAGAGGCGCACGGCTCGCCGGAGCTACGGGCTATGGAGGCACGAAAGGATAGGCTCTACGGGGAGAGGAAGCGACGGAGATCTTAGTGACATGGGTACAATGATGCAGTTCAACGGCAGTCACTGACGGCGAGCAAGGAAGCGGCCACGCGCGCTCGGTTTCAACGAGGACAGCGTTGCGATGGAGCTCCGATGGAGTGGAAGGGGGCATCGGGTAGAACCTCAAGTGGCGATCACGATGGCGGTGGCCATATGCGGCGGAGATCACTGGAGACGGAGGAATTAGTCGACAAAGAGGCGACCACCGGAGATGGAGGAGACGAGCAGAATCTCAGGCTACGATGATCCAAGCTCAAAATAGAAAGAGGGGATTTGTAGATTGGAACTAGGGACACCCGTCGACGCGATCAAAATCGAGAGTGGCTCACCGAAATGGCGGGGAACGCAATGGAGACATCTCAGGCGGGCCGGAGATGAACAAGACGAAGACGGCGCTGGCGGTGGGAGGCTTGGGAGCTCCAGATGGTGCGCGCACCAAGAAGAGGATGGCAGGGCGAATCCGACGGCGTAGAAGACGCGGCTCGAGCGGCTTCCATGGCAGAGAACGGTGACGGAGACGGTCGGCGTCGGTTGCGAAGAAGATGGCTTTGGGGCGGCGGTTCCTGGCAGCTCTCCAAGCGGAGGTGAGCTAGGGCACCGAGGGCGGCGGCGCGAGGCAGAGCGAGGGCACGCTACTCAAGGATGCCCTGGGGCTTTTATAGCCTCGGGAGGCGGGTCCGATGCGGACACCAATATGACGGCGCTTGGCGAGTCTCGATCGAACACAACACACGTGCGGCAACGCAACAGCTGGTAGGTGGACCGAAGGCAAAGGCGGCGCAGAGTTTGGGTCAGGCACACGCATAGGAGCGGCGACAGCATGAGCTGACAAGTGGGCCTGGGGGAACTTAGGGTTCGGTAGCGGGGAAGGCCGGCTGGGCCAAGCATGCGAGTGGGCCAGATCAGAAGGATTCGGCCCAATTAGAATCTGAGATTTATAAATAGGTTTTCTATTTTAAAAATAGCAGAAAACACAAATAGCAAATAGAAAATAGCAAATGCACTCGGAAAAAATCTAGAAAAATCTAGAAAATATATCCAAGCACGTAGAATCCAAATAAAATAGTTTTGATAATAGTTGATATTGAGATTAATCATATTAAATTGTTTTTGATTTATGAAAGTCCCAATTAAGCTTGATTAATTCAAATAAAATTAGTGAATTTTTCCAGGGATCTAAACTACTCAAAAGATTTTTGAAAAGCCAAATTTCGGGATGTTACACCTTGTACACGTGCGAGCATGGCTTGTGCAGGAGCTTCAGCTTATTGCAGGTACATGTCGCCACATCACTCAAGGTGCATGCTGCTTCTTTCCCCTAGCATGATTTGTTGGCGTGTTTACGCCGGCTCGATCTCGTACTTCCTCCTGAGACCATCGATCACCCGGATGCTGTGCATCCGGGCCTTCTACTTGTTCTCGGACCACTGCTTGCCTTCCTCCATCTGTCGCTTGGTTGCGGTGGCTTTATTGACGAAATAACCAACAGTGCGAGTTCATGTCTCCTCAACGATCGCGGTGATAGGGAGGCACCACACACCATTGAGGACACTGTTGTACACCTCGGACATGTTGATCGTCATAATCCCGTACCTCGCACTGTTTGTGTCATACAGAAGGGACTATTTTTCCAATTCAGGAGCGTGGCCATTAATCCACTCCGAGAAACTTATGTCACTATGGGGTTGCTCTCCCTCCAGTACCTCTGGAGTGGACTCCCTTGTATGCCTCGTAGTTTGGCGTTTGAGGTCTTCCCAGATGGAGTCAAACTTCTGCCTCTGGTCCTGCAGACACAATGTTTTGAATGTCTTCACGAAATTCTGGCTGCGGAATCACTTGAACAAGTTAGATGCAAGATATCTCATGCATCACCTGGATTGCACATCGTTCCACTGGTAAGGGGGGCCATCCCGTGCTGTATGGTGTTGATGGCCGCCAACAACCCAGCATTGCGGTCTGTGATAAGGCATACGTTGGGCCAATCTCCCACCACCGCCGTCTTCACGTTCAACAGTAACCACAACCAACTGGATGTGTTCTGGCTCTCCACAATGGCAAATGCCATAGGAAGAAGCTGGTCATTCGCGTCGTCCGCCACCGCGGTGAGGATCGTGCCCTTGTACCTCCCCGTAAGGAAAGTGCCATCCATCGTCATCACGGGAAGACGGAACTGGAAGCCTCCGATGGCCTGAGCGAAAGCCCAGAACACCTAGTCCAGTATGAAATGGTTGGGCCCTTTCTCAGTATCTTCACGCTCAAGCTTGTTTATGTATGTGCCGGGGTTTGATTCGGCAATCTGGTGAAACAATCTCGGCACAAGGTTGTACGCCTCTTCGTATGTCCCGTACATGGACTCGATGAATTTCTGCTTGGCTCGTCGGACCTTGCCGTAGCTGACTGGATAGCCAACCTGATTGGCGACTTCTGACATCACTAGGTTCACCACATATGTGGAAGTCACGTTCCGATGCTGCCGCAGGGGCTCGCTAAGCTCGCAAGTGTGATCGGTCACCGCCTTGATCGCGAATACCGAGTCGAAGATCTTTACTCGGTGAGCGCTAACCTTGCCAGGGCAGCCTTCCACTACGTACCTCACTGCGTAATGTCTGGGGTTGGACCGGTACACTTAGTACACACGGATGATAGACAAGGCGTACCGTGTTATAGCTTGTTGCACGGCCTCCTTGCTGGGGAAGCGCTGCCCTACTAAGAGGGTCTCGGATCAAACCCCCAGTGGGAGCCTTCTTCTTGCGGCAGTACGAGCGAATGCACTGCGACATCATCAAGTCTCGATGCCACGTAAGGCACATCCGATGACAAAATTCCCCCGGTTGGACCACTGGCCTAGTGTGCATCATCGTCGCTACCATCCGAGCTTGGGTCGACGTCCTCGTCGGACTCCAACGCGAGAGCCTGGTCCTGTAGATACTCGTGGTAGTCAATGTGGGACGATCACCATGATTCCGCTGCCTCATTTTGCACAAAATTATGCGTGGGGCAATCCTCCGAGGCAGCACATTTCGTGCTACCGTCTTTAGGCTCGGGCTACGCTTGCCCGCTTGTAGAGGCCCTAGCATCATCAAGGTGGCCTAGCGCCCTTGGTATGAAATTCACGTACACCATCGGCCTCCCGTAAATGGTCGTATCGGGTTGGGAGGTAATCTGCATGTACTAGCTTCATGCTACGCTTCCAGCCACCTTGACGAACTCCCACACATCATTTTGTGCGGGTGATCCCCTCGATCACAACTTTCTTCCTCGTTGCTTCCGTGACGAACTCCCTCTAGATGCAACTCCGAAGCTCGTGAATATTCATCGCGTCGAGCCCCTCCGCCCGGACCACCTTGTACTGGCATCTCGACAGGTCCAAACCGCTGGGTCCGGCCCGTACGAGACCATCGCCAAAAAAAATATACAAGTCTTGCATGTTCGACATTACCTAAAGTCACAACAACCCCATCCGCGGTACATTTGTGTAATTAGATATGACAAATTGCATGTAAGTGATGGATTACATATGTGTAATTAGATACAACTAATTACGACTAATTATTTACCACTATTTAATTACCACTAAACTAACTGATTGTAACTGATTAATTACCACTACATAAATTACGAGTAGTTTATTCACACTCATTTAATATGCGGGACTGATAACCACTAAACTAATTTTGACTAATTAATTAATTACCAGCGAACAAACTAATTACCTCTAAATTAATTAATTACCAGTAAACTAACTAATTAATAACCAGTACACTAACTAATTACGGTAATAACGACAAAAGCATCTGACAAATTACCTGCCCTTCGTAGTAAGCTATAAAAAAACCGAGCGACAAGCGACGAGCAGCAAGCAAATACTTGATCTCTAAAAAAAATAATTATGTTAAGTTCTCTGAGAGGAAAATTAGAATGAGAAAAATTATGAAAAAATTACACAAGAAAGTACACCGTGTTACGAGCATTCACGTAAAATTTCATAATTTTAGGAATTAATTTGCTATATTTTTAAAATGCTATGAAATTTGTAGATTATCGGTCGGAACCCTAACCTAACCCTAACCCCAACCTAACACGTGGCAGGCGTGCTAGGCAACCGCACGGCAACTTTGTCTTGAAGCGGTGTGAGTGGTGGTGGTAGGCACAGACGCCGGCAGACGATCGGGTGCTAGTTTTGCCCAAAAAAAAAACTGCGGCTATTTTTTTAAATACGAAATAAAATCACGCTAATACGGGCAAAAATTCAAAGTTGGCGTCCATGGTATTGTACTTTTACATATATACGAAGAGTAACCAATATATAGTAGAAATACTCTTAAAATTATTTTTATTCCAAGTCGTACCACGGCTCACGAGTCTTCTGTACGGCAATGGACAAAGAATTGAGATTTTCTTTATCATATAGCCCATTTTGCTCCTATTTAGCATTTGTAAACTTGCCTTTTTTAAAAACGGTGTATGCTGCAGAGATATTTTGTTCTCCTTTTTTGCTTTAATCAAGTACATTTGTTTAGATCAGTTTTGACCAATTTACCCTTATATGTAGGAACACATTGTGTTATCATATCTTTTTTTATCCCTACTTTAGAGCATGGGATTGTTGATGATTTGGTTTTGTAAAGAGGGGATTCAAAATTTAGGTGAGATTATATTATGGTAGATATAATTTCTAAATTTAAATATAACTAGTAGGGAGGTCCGCACATTTGCACGCCTAGATTTGTTTTAAAGTTTGTAGTGATAAATGATATAACTTAGATACTTCAGAATATATTTACATATCTTGTAGCTATTTAGATTTTTAAGATATCATAAACATTAGAAAATAACAATAGAAGCTTGAAGGAAAATGCAACTTGAGTAACGTAATTGAAGTATGAGCTTTGATGGAAGAAAATCATGAGTATAAATAAGCTAACCGCTCTCCATTATGTATGTATCATGTAACTGCATGCCCTTAACCCTTTTCCAAAATATTTCCATGCACATGTACCTCTATTTAATCTCAAGCAATATATTAATTATGTGTGCAACAAAATTATCTTATTAGTTTATATGGTATTAGAGTACCTTGCCCACATATACACTGATGCACCATAGACGACCTACCTTGAACTTGTCTTCTCTTACATCGGTTGCCCCACTGAACCGTGTGTCTTCTATCTCTTCTCCCCGCCACAATTTTTCTGTTTCAACCTCCAAGAGCAAGCCTAGTTCTTGATCGATATCTCTCAACTGCTACTCCTTCTAATGCAGTACTATATGGCTATACCACATAGTTATCTTCTACTTCTCTCCAATTATCGCTTAATGATGACCGTTGTGACATCTACAGGTATATGCATGCAAATATCGTCGATCCCTGCTGGGACACCCGTCGCGCTCTCTCCAGTGGCCCCAAGCCTATTCCTTACCATTGTGCTATCTCTACTCTGAGCTCTTTGCTCCTTTGTTTTTGTAACCCATGCTTCTATTTGTAGGATGCATGCATGTATATACACATGCACAATGTTATACATGCTTGATGTCTTCTTCTCCTGTGTCAGTCGCTTCTCTTCTTTGATGTTGTCCAATTCAATGATGTGGCTTTCTCACTAACTGCGATGACCTCCCATCTTTACTAATGTCGGTATGTTTGCCAGTTGTTGTCTAACGATAGGGAGAATCTTCTCGCCATCGCCAGTGACGCCATGTCACTCACCAACGATGGCATGCCCCTAGCTACCCGATGATCACATATCGTCGATAGCTCGTCTTTAATTCAAAGCTTCATCTCCTCTCTGCTATGCCTTCCCCATTATCGAGTTTCTTTGGCCATTGACTTCTTCAACAACGTCGATGCTCACCATTCGTCGTCACAACACTTGGCTCCTTTGACTCTAGTCTTTCTCTTCAACGGTTCTAGCAAGCAGAACGACATTATCCTTGTCGAACAGCTAAGGTGAGCAGCATAGAATTGTTCTCATCTTCGTTGTCGCTACCTTGGCTATTCGCTTCATTGTGGATCAATGTCTTCTTGTAGGACAGATCGACGCCATCACACTCTTTTGTGGTCTCCTTCGATACTATTCACGATATCCTCATTATAACTTATATTTTATTGATTCGAAATTTTAGTTATTAAGATATTTTACTTTGGAATTCGTATGAAAATCAAATTGCAAATTTTCTTTTATTTGTTGTCCCTAATTTCAATTATTTTGTTGGAATTAAGTAAACTAATCCAATTGTTAATTTTATGCCAACTTACAATTATTTATAGATTTTACTTGAATTAGTATTGAAATAAAATGCTAATTTTATTTTATTTTTATTCTAAAATCAATTTATTTTTTTTGTTGAAATTAGTATACTAATCCAATTGTTGTTTTTGGTTTAATTTTTATTCCAAATTATATTTATCTAGGATTTTACTTAGGAATTCGTGTGAAATCAAATTGATGATGTTTTTTTTTGCTTTGAATTTTATTTATTTAAGTATTTTACTTTGGAATTCATATGGAAATCAAATTGCAATTTTTATTTTATTTTTATCCCGATTTCTAGTCATTTTTTGGAATTCATATACTAATCCTATTGCTATTTTTTAATTTTTTTTATTCTAAATTCTGTTTATCTAGTGATTTTACTTAGGAATTCGTATCAAAATTAAATAGCTAATTTTATTTTATTTTTTTATTCCGAATTTCAGTTATTTTTTGTAATTGAGATTGACTCTTATTTCTATATTGTACTTGACATGGACCCTTTCGTTTAATCTAGATTGTTATAATCTTGACCCACCATAATTAACGGTGTAGATGTTTCTCTTTTTCCACCAATTAACGTGAAAATTTCTAGTTCTTGAGAGCAAATATGGTGCCTTTTTTCTATCGCTTTAATAATATAATAATAGAATTTCAATTATTTTTGCATTGTACTTGAAATGAACTCTTATTTCTATGTTGTACTTGACATGAACTTTTCCGTTTAATCTAGATGATTATAATCTGGACCTACTATAATCAACGGTGTAGATATTTTTTTTTCCACCGATTAACGTGGGAATTTCTAAGATTATATATTATGTGCAATATATATTAGGGGGAAAACGTGCCTGGTACGTGCAAAAGCAACAGCTTGACCCCGGTCTGCAAGATTAACTACTCTTTTACTAGTAGAAAACATTTAAACATGTTACTTACGTGCAGTTGGGAGTTCGACTTAAAACGTCACTCGGACACTCGATTTCCTTTCTCATAAACTGTATTTCGTTTTCAGGTACATATCGCAATCTGGAAGAAATTTTCAGTCACTATCAGGAGGAGGATGACGATTTAATGGCACCAAAAGGAAGTCAGCCGAGTGGTTTTTTTGGGAAGAAAATGCCTCGGGCGAGATATTCCTCGGCCGTTGATTCGGTTGATCATGGAGAATCAACGTCCTCCCAGCAAATTTCCTTCTGGTTTTTTGCTGGTCAGATGCAGAGTGACGAGGACAAAAAATTTTTTATTAGATTTCTGGCAGTGTCCTGCAACTACTTCCAGCCCCATTTAATTGAGACGTGGCGCAGGCTCATACAGTACGCCATAATGGTACTGCGGCAACAGCCTCAACGGAGAGAAATTTCGACCCGACGATGGTCCACAAGTACGCCATGAGGGCGTGATCCAGTGCATATTCACGGCTTGCCGGAGATCATCTACAGTACTTGATGTTTAAGCAAAATACAGAACGTAAGCATGAAGATGGCTTGAAAAAAAACTAAAAGTATGATGCGTTTGATGGGGGAAATACCGGACCACCTTGTTCCAAGAATTAATCACGGAGATATGATCGTTTCTTCGAGCGGCGACAGGCCATAACCCATAAATCCATGAAATCTGAACAAGGAGAGAATATCCGGACTGTGCCGACGATATTGCGCTGGTCAATCTGATAAACCTGCAATTCAGCAATTGTTAGGTTCTTCATTACGCATAGCCGTGTGAAGCCTTAAATAAGGAACATGGCTCCATCCAAATAATCATCTCATATGGCTGGTGGACTGGATGGGGGATCTATAGCGAGTGCAGTAAGAACATTCATGGTAGCAACCATCCAGGACATAAACGAGAGAGGCCGTGCCCCCCATGTGCTTGCATTAAGTCGTGCCTCTGATCGCCATGTGTGCAGCACAGGTGGTGGATCTCTCCATGGACTGGTCAGTGAATTGTCAAGTGAAACATTTCCTGATTAAAAAAAAGAGAGAACTCGTTGCGAAGGAGAAGGAAAATTTCAATGGTAACAATATTTTCGCAGTGCTGCACACCCAAACTAAATCTAAAGTAAGAAGTAGCTTCTGAGAAGAATTTAGCGGTTTACGATAAGTTCGAGCCCAAACAAAGGTATTGCACTTACTCGCTAATGGCAGCAGAAACGATTACAGCATTAACACCTCCACATAGATCAATCCACTCCCTCCTCTCTTTTCTCTGGTCTCCAACATTGTAGAACCTAAATACCTCTCCACCTCTCTTGCTCTCTAGTCTCTACAGGCTGCAGAAATACTACCCAGTTAACTAGATAATTCAAGTTATCTCATGATAACACAGCTCTATTCAAATCCTCTCAGGTCGTATCAAAGATGAAGCAGTACAAGTATGTATAAAAGGTAAATGTAGGATTTTGGGAATATTGTGTGGGTCTATTGGGATTCTCACACCCTTTATTTATAGTTTTAAATATTACAGTTCGACTCGTACACGACTTGGACTCTTACCTAAACTCTAGTATATCCAACACCCCTCTTAAGATGAGCATAAGATAACAATCATATCTATCATGTTACATATTGCAATACCATTACTAGAATTTACCAAACCCATCATCGACTTTTTAACTAATACAATCACAAAGACCAAAAGTTGTTCACCACAAATACTACCAGGGACGTCACCAAATCCATTCCCACCATCTACCAACTGCCCGACCGCAACCTCATCTTCCTCTACCCTCATACCCCAGCCACCCCCGGCCCCCACCACTCTGTCCACACGCCTCAGTTTTGGCCTCTACCACCTATACCTCTGTCACAGACCATTACGCCTGACTTCAGTTCTAATCCTCTCTCGGACTTCTCTAGCAACACTATCTCCGGCATCCGTATCAACACCACCGCACGACACCAATCGCATCACCATAGCCTCCACTGGAGCTACCACCAGCTCCTGCTTCGTCATCACCATCACCAAGCTCAACCACCAAAGTTACTGTTTGAATAGTCTTCTCCCCATGTCTTCCATGTCTTCCGCCGTACCCTCTGATATTATCACCATCTAAGCTTCCTCCACCACCATCACTAATTTTCACTATAGCCATCAGCAACCTAATAGAAAACTCCACCACCAAGCCAGCAACAAGAACACTCAGCAAACACATCATCCTCTCTCTTCTTTCCCCAACACAGCACACACAACCACACTAGATCCTGCCACACTAGATCACACCAGATCACCTGACCACACCAGATCCCCCTCAGCCACACCAGATCCTCCACCGATCTGGATCCACACCAGATCCCTCTCAGTCACACGAAAAATCCACACCTGATCCCCACACCAGATCCTACATACCAGATCGGGTCTCCACAACAAAAGCACCAAACTGATGTGACGCCCCGTGTCATTACCCCCGCGGGTAATCACACTTAGGCAACAGATTACTATTCGTCTGCCCGGTAGAACACCGCTTCAACGAATAGTAAGCCTTACCAGAGTTGATGCGGCAGAACAATAAGATAGAAATTGTTATTTATTTCAACAATTAGCCACGCAGGGCTAAAGGTCTTACAGTACACTTAATAATTTACATAACCAAAATGGGACTAAAACCCCGTCCTTGCTTGCCATGCTCCCTTGGCTCCTTAGTCGTCCCAAGTGTCGAATAGGGCGTCCAACTCGCCCTGTTCCTCGTAGAAAGGGTCATCGACTCTTGTGGCCTCATCTACACCTGCACGGCTGCGACGCCCCGTGTCATTACCCCAAGGGTAATCACACTTAGGCATACGGATTACTATTCGTTTGCCCAGTAGAACACTGCTCCAACGAATAGTAAGCCATTTATCAGAGATAACGCAGCAGAACAATAAAATAGAAACTGCTCTTTACTACAACAGTTGCCACACAAGTCTAGGGTTCTAAATACAATAATTTAATTACAAGAGGGAAAACACTTCCCGCTATTTCCTGCTAGGTTCCTCTGGTAGTCTCCTTGTCCCACGAGTCAAAAGGGGCGATCATCTCGCCCTGCTTCTCCTACCCCATGCCCTCGTTACCTGCGGCCTTTTTCGGTACCTACAGAATTCCTCATCCCACTCAGGATAACTCCCAGTCGAATTAGGATCTAAGCAAGGGGAGAGATAGCAAGAGTGAGTACTATAGTGTACTTAGCAAGCATTAATAGCTAAAATGCACTTCATGACTCATTTCTGTTCTTTACTTCACTTTCTAGATCATCTTTGTTTCTGAAAATAACTTATTAAAACATTACGTGACAAAATTTATTTCTGAAAAGACTACTTGATTACTCGGAGAGAAGAAAGACCCCTGGCGGTTCCCGTAGACTCCAATCCAAGAGACTGGCATGAATTCATGATTTGTTATAGCACTGCGCAGGCTTGTACCACTTTACCCATAGTAATTCTGAACCCTAAATGAGCCAGTCCCCAAAGATTTCCTTAGATGCGGTTCGAGTTCGTAATCTGTAACGCTTTTCCATTTACGTGATTAAGTCTCCACCCATTACTTTTCGTCGGTGTCCAGAGACATGACCTCCATCATCCACCGAGTTTCCGGTAATGTTGGTTGGGTCGGATCGGCCCAATACCCAACACTCCACCTTGCCACTATTATACCCGTTGCGGAGAACGTAATTACGTAAAGAGGTAGCATTTTCTGCCCGCCGAAACGGGAAAATGGTTGGCACTTAAAATACGGCCTCTGACCGAGTAAGAGTTTTGTTGGTCCTTATATTTTAGCTATAGGTAAAGGGGTCCCACCTCTTCCTCATCATTATTATCGCCGCCGTGTTCCCCAGCCCGGGCACCCTTTTACCAACCTAGTAGTTCTCATCTCTTTTCTTTCTCATTTCTTATCTTCATCTCATTTTCATCTTTCTTATCTTTTCCATCTTCATCTCATTTATTCGATTTGATTTTTGAGAAATAGTTTTGATGCAATATATATAGGATAGAGCAATATACAGTTTACATTTAATATAGCTATGTTAATGAACAAGGGAGTAGCTTGCCTGTGGAACTGTAGAAAAGATTGTCGTCGATGAAATCGATATTAACTACTCCTGTTGGTTCACCCGCTGCAATATATACGACGGTGCGAAATAATAAATACATAATTAAATACTTAGTAATAATATGTGCGACTATGTGCATACTAGTCGGATGATTCTTTTTGTTAGCGGATCTTAATTTAATAACAGATTTCGAAACCCCGATAAGTTAGCACTCTCCCAGCGCGGTCGTTCTACAGTTTATTGGCTCTAGGGTTAGGATTGCCGATACTCACGTTTTATCACATGAGGAGAATAAACTATACGTGATCGCATCTTATTAAATTCATCAAGTTTTATTCGAGCATAACTAAATCTATCAAATTCACGTGATCAATTAAACGATTATCTTGATTTTATGCCGGAGCTAAATAAGCAAACCTACTTGAATAGATTATCGCTAACGCGCAATTTACTTATGTATTTAGTTTGGGGGTTCTATCGATGACTAACTCAAATATGAAGTTTCAAATTAATTCTACGCCTTTTCCGCCTTTACTTCCTACCGGTCGATTTACTGCTAAAAATTCTAACGTGGACTAAATAACCTACCTTATTAGTGACTCAAACGAAAATCGCAGCTATACTAGTAGTTCAATTCTTCTATCTAATTTGAATTTATAACAATTCTACAAAATTTTCTTCTATTTATTTACCCTTCTTCTATTTGATTTTAGTAAAGCGCGGAAGCAAAACTTCAACTTTCTAAATAAACACAAAGTCGATTATCCTAATTATTCTAACATGGTTAAGCGGTTGCTAACGTATCAGATTATTGGTTTAATACTGATATGCTCAAAAGTTAACACTTAAATCGTAATTCTAACCTTAACTTATTTTAACCCCTAATCTATTTCTATTCTAATCTAACCCTTAATCTTCTAACCCTAATTCCTATTTTCCCTAACCGGCCACCACCCAACCCATTCACTCTCATCTCCCTCTCCTCATCTCCCTGAAGCCGCCGCCGCCGCACTCCCACAGCTCCTCCCCCGCCGCTTGGCCTTGCGCTCCTCTCTGGGCGACCCGTCGCTCACTTCGGCCCTGCCTCCCCTCGCACCTCCTCTCCCCGGTTCCCATGGCGCCAAGACTCCCACAGCCTCCCTGGCTTGCCTTGCGCTCCTCTCTGGCGACCGTCGCTCCGCTTCGGCCAGCTGCTCCCCTCCGCACCTCCTCTCCCCTGGTTCCCATGGCCCGCCTCTCGCCTCCTCCTCAGGGTGGCCGGTGGTCAGCCCTTGATCCGATTATTCCCTCTGGCTCATTGCTCCCTCCAGCTCGCCTCGTTGCCACCTCCAGACTGGCGCCTCCTCTCGATCCCTCCACCCGGCTGGCCTCTCACCTTTCGCCGGCCCCCACTGCACCTCGGCCGGCCCGGCCTTTCTCTGTTCTTGCTCCCTACGGTCTCTCTCTCTCTCCTTCGACCAAGGCGGCAGAGGCTAGCGCCGCTTGGCTCTCCTCAAGCACCTTCTCCTCCTAGCTCCTCCTTTTCCCTACTCGGCTCCAAGATGGCTCGCCCGACCTCTGACCTTCGCCTCATCATGCGCCCAAATGTTCCTTCTCTTCCCCTAACCTCCACTTTTGATTAATCAGATTTACATGCTTTGGTTGATTCAATTACTTATGCGTACTGAGATTGATTTAATGCATTAATTGATACGGGTTTGCTTAATGATGTTGGTTTATTGCTTATGCATGAATGCTAATGGAGGTGGGCTACGGGAGGCTTGGTTTTGGTGATGCTTGGTGGTTGCAGATAGAGATGGGGGATGGTTTATCCTGGGTTCCCTGAGGTACCTCCCTTCCTGACCCCTTGCTCTGTGATGAACTGAGAGTTAAATGTGACACTACTGTGAGATGCTCTATGGTGAATGATGTGCACATGGGGAGCACTGAGGTTCCATTGTAGGTTACCTCTTGTTGATATTAAGGATGGGGAAAAGAATGGATCACACTCCCTTTAATGTTTCACTATTAATCTCTAAACAAAAAAAAAGGAATTTTTTTTTTGTAAATGGTATCTTTTGTCTGTTACGTTATATTTTATCAGGGGGATCTGAGGATTCCCTTTTTTTATGTTTCTCCTAACATAAATTGAATTTGAAGTTTAAATGTTTAATGGAGAAGTACTAAATTTAGAAGTATTCGCAATATGTTTTTCGAAGTTGAGAACTGACCATAGGTCAGTCGGTTAGGTGCGCTCGTTGCGCCTGTGTCCTCGCCTCCCAGTGTTCGAGCATCGCTCGGCACCGGAGCTCACCTCCTAATAATGAATGGAGCTCATGGCCTAAATTTTTTGAAAAAAAGTTTTCGAAGTTTTCATGTTGATTTGGTGCAAAATCCAAAATAGTTTGCATGATTGCCCCTGAGTGATGGATAGTTCGAAAGATATGTCCCCATAATTTAATTTGGGTACTTTCTAATATGATAGATACATGTTTTAGAGATGGGCAATGGCAAAAGTTGGATGCTTCTACTCCATATTGGTTACCTGGGAATATCGTCAGATTCAGGCTTGTTGACACTATCCCTGCAGATACTTGAGGGGATCCTCTCAAAATTGATCGGGCAATTACATTACCGCATACCGTCCATGTGTAACATAACAGTCATTGGCATGTCAGATTAATTGATCTGTGAAAATTATTTGGTTTAATTATCCGCCTCTGTACTAAATTCCAGGAGCACAGTAGATCCAATGATCCGCCCCTATGCTCCGCCTAGACCAGATAATCCACCTCCATCGTAAAATTTCAGTAGCACAGTGAAACCTTCTCTAGATCGATGCTCCACCTCAATAATCCGCCTGGGGCCGGATTATCCGCCTCCATAGAAAATTTTCAGACTTAGCTCAAATTGATCCAAATCTTGAGAAACTCTCAACCAACACTCGATCCTTGGCATTCTCTGACTGAATATGAGCTAGACAATCTAGTGTGCATCACAACTAGCTGTTCAACCAAACCATGCTCAAGTTACTAGCCTCAAACCCCCTTCTTAATGGTACGACCAAAGCAAAATAAGAATATAGCATCTAAATTGATCCAAACTGGACTCCCTGGATCAATTCTAAGCACAAGGTCCTTAATCTTCATGAAAACCATGTTTTGTCATCATTTACTACTCACTTAGGGATCCATGAAAGCCAAGATTGTCCCATTTTCAATATCAAGTAGCAAATTCAATCAAAAGCAAGTTAGTCTTGGTAATTTAGAGTTATTAATCACCAAAACCACCAAAACACTAGACCTATGCTAACTGGGGCCTAGATGCTTACACCGGGGAAGTGGACGAAGCAGAGAGACACCCCGGAGGACCGACGAGTACGAAGGACACCTCGACGGCGTGGCCGGTGCTTGTCAAGGTTGTAGCGGTTATCGCGTTCCAGCAGTGGCCGATGTGTGCGTCGAGGAGGTCCCAGGGGCGACGATCGGAGCATCGGGAGGTGGCGGCACCAGCGTCTGGAAGGGCGGATGGCCTGATAGAGGCGGACGACAACATGGATTTGGGTTTACCTCAATCTCTCTCTTCCTGGGGTCGAAGCTGGGTAAGGGCCGACTGCAGAGATCGGTTCCGAGCCCAGACTTGATTCGTTCCCAAAAAAAAGCCACGGCCTGGATGCAGCGGGTCCGCTCTTTCACTAGGTCCATAATGGGCGTTCAATACTTCAAGATGTGATTCCCCAACGACCCGATCTCTCTTCTCTAAGTCCTAAGTCCTAACCGGTCCGTAAGTCCTTACTGGGCCTGCAGTATTCCTCAGTGGACCTCTCTCTCTCTCTCTGGGCTAATGACGGCAACGTTTTAAGGCAAAACTAAAGAAGTTTGTATCATAACCTTGAACACTTTGTAGCTTTTATTGGTCTCTATTCCAACATTTGTTACTACCTGCTACAACAATTCAAAACAAGCCTTTACAGCAATTAATCATACAAGTCCAACTTGGCTTTCGTAATGTTTGGAGGCTGCGCAGCCTCTAAGGGTATCTCTAATAGTGTATTTATCGTTGTCTCTTAGCTATATCACGTCAACAGAATTCTATGTGGAGGAGATAGAGCACATGTCTCCTCTTCCTGAAGAGATGGTCGTACACGCGAAACAAAACATAATACATTTATCTACTCTAGTTGACATGTAGGCCCGTTTCAAAGAAAATTTATAAAATATAAATGTTGGAGAGTGTGCTAGAGACTATCTATTGGAGATATTGTCTCTAAAGATGATGTAGCATATGTTAGAGATAAGATTATCTCTAACTATTAAAGATGCCCTAAGCTGAGGTCCACTTGTAGCCTACAAGCTTAGCACAATTAGCTATAGTGTTTACCACCTTTGAGCAGGTCATCATCCTATTCCATTTGGTGGTCATCCAACCACTATAGGTAGCAGCTGGCATCACTGTTCTCAAGATATTTTACCTCAACAGGCTTTTTTTAGAGAGAATGCCGGTAATTTATTGATCACAAAACATCGTTATAAAGAGACTTCCGGATACACTCCGGTACACCATTACGAATAAAAGAGCTAACAGAGTACTCACAAGATCTAGTTAGAGTATGTGACGTCACATTCACCCCACTACTAACATGACGAAAAATAACCGAGGAATAACTTTCTGCCATAGACTTGACATCAGATATAATCGCACCAACAGAGGACCGATCCCGCATTGACAAATTCAATCGTTACACCACAGATAAGCAGTCATAAGCAAGGATGACATTTGATAACCTTCATCACGGGCAAAGGCTGTTGCACGACGAAACGCCAACGCTTCTGCTAACTCTGGCGTAGTGATCCCATCAAGGTGCTCGCTGCAGGCAGCCAAGCATTCACCAATGTGGTTTCGGACTACCACGCCAACCCTCATCCGACGAGAATAAACAAATAGTGCTGCATCAATATTAATAAAGATTGTACCTACCAGCGGCGGAGTCCATTTAGGGACTGAATGCAAGGACTCACGCCTATGACTAGGATCCGAATTGAAGATATGCAACATTATCAACTCAACATAAGCTTAAACTTTCGAAGCCACCCTTCGATCATGCAACAAACATTCATCATTTCGTGCACCATTACGGGCCTCCCATATATGACATATAGTAACAACAAGAACCGTTGCCTCCTGAGTCGAGGAACATCCCAGGAAATCGAACAGCCACTGCTTAGCACAATTCAGTGTCTTGCGGCAGAGATGGAGGCCATACTCCACTTTCACTTCACGCCAAACTTCACGGCACTTGATCAAACCATTGGTGAAGGTAGCATCGCGAACCAGAAGCGAACAAAGTGTTGGGAAACCATGGGCTTGGCCCAGCAGCCAGCCCATGGGTGGGCGTCCCATCCAAAACTGCAGCAGGGTCTGTAGTCTATAAATAGGGGGTGCTAGTCATTGTAGAAGGCTGATCACGACAAGAGAAATAAAGAGAAAAAGGAAGTCCCCCTTATATCTCTGTATTCAATCTACTATTTATTCTTGCATTGTTGTATGTGATTCTACTTCGTCTACGAGACTATCGATCGGACTGGACTCGTCAGCGACGGTTCCTCAACACGTTATCAGCATGATCGACTCCGACCTGCCTCTAGGCCTACTCTACTCGAATCGAAAGGTAATCGTCGAAGCACGACGCTCGTAGATCGAATCGCTTTTCTAGATCACTTTCAATTCCACAAATTTGGCTTTCTAGATCATATCCTACTGTGCAAATCCATTCTAATCTACCGCGAGCCGATTTGAAGTCGCCGGCACAATGCCGATCGGAGGGTTGCATGAAAGAGCAGATGACGATTGCACTGTAGTTTGTAGATTGCATATTTTCCTCTAATCTCCGGGAGCCAACTTGTAGTCGCCTGCACAATGCCGATTGGATGATTAATTGAAATGAGGAATTGTAGATTGCACTTCATGGATGAACAGTAAGAAAAAAAAATGGCCGACGCAGCTCAGACGGCCAGCCACTGCCGCCGGCACCCGCAGGGGTCAGATCGCCACCGCGTGCCACATGCACCGCCACCGCCAGCCTTGTAGCCACCATGCCCTCACGCACACGCCGTCGGAGCCCACGCCAGACGCTGTTGCTCGAATCTAGCCTAAACGTCGTGTCGGCATGCACCACCGGCCATGTATGTTGTTCGGCCGCAAGCTCAAGATGCATCGCCGGCCGCCCGCCATGCAAACTCACCGCGCCATTGCGCCGCCGCGACGGCTCCATACCGCCTGGTCAAGACGGGCAAGCACGCCCGCTTGCCTGCTGCCGATCGATTCGTTGCCCGACGGCTCCACACCACTTGAAGCCGCACGAGCGCACCGCCTCAAGACCACTGCCGCCGACTAGCCACCCACGCACGGGTACGCGCCACAGTCTCCGCCGCCGCCCATGCGTGTAAATGCCGCCATTGAGGAGCTGGGTCGGGAGAAACCCTATCCCCTCCCATTTTGATCGGCCGGCTATGGAGCCATAACGGGCCCGAAAGGCCAAAGGGTCTGGCCCATGTTTCTTTTTGGAAAAAAAGGGGGAAAAACCCGAAAAGGAAATTTAGAAAGAAGGACCTCGGACTCTCTGAAAATTGCGTGAAAAATTTCTTAGAAATGAAATTTAGCGGTTTAGCCCCTAGAAATTGCAGAATTAACTAAAAATTCATATTCCAGCAGAAAAGGGCTTCGAGAATTCAATTTTTGAATCATTTTGAGCATTTGAAGCATGTTTAACCTTGTTATTATGATTTCTATGCAATTTATATATTGTATTTACTGTTTTTATTATCTGTGATTATTTTTATTGCTTTTAATCACTGAAAATAGCAGTAAATCATGAAAAATGCATAGAAACATACGGAAATATTATGAGAATTTTGTAACTATTTATGCAAATTACCAGCAGTAATCTTATGAAGTTTTTGCATGAACATGCGGATGACTGGCATCACGAACCGAGAGTTCGAAGAGCTGGTCCAGCATGGCCATAATAACTTGACTTAGGCATTAGATGTCGAGATCGTACTTGGAGTCAAGAAGCTCTGTGCAGCCATCGAATTTGGCACCTCGTAGGATGCCAATCCCACTGCTGAGGAAAATGATCAAACACTTCACTTCCTCACGCACCATCTCTACCTAATGCTCAAGAATGAGTATATGGCAGAGAAGAACGCACTAGCTTTGCGCACTGCACTGAAGAAGCGGTTCGAGAAGCTAAAGTACACTATTCTTCCTCGGGTAGAGCAGGAATAGAACCGACTACGTTTTGTTGACTACAAGACCATGGGGGAGTACAATTCTGCATTTGTGGATGTCATGGGGATATGCCAACGATCTTAGGATGATGAGACAATTGGCAATGGCGTTGAGGGTTCGCAGAATCACCTGTTTTCAGCGTTGCTCCAGTTCTGTCAGGCCTCTGGCGGTCTGACTGGCTATGGCGGCGGTCAGACTGGCCATGCCTTGTGTGGTTTTTCTAGAATGGTGGCTGGCGGTCAGACCGGTCAGGGTGGCGGTCAGACCGGCCAGTGGAGCGGTCTGACCAGCTTTGCCTGAGCGGTCAGACCGGCCACTTTAATGACTTTGGATTTTGGAGCTGGGCCAAAAATAGAGGGTGTAGGCAAGTGAGAGAGTTCTTATGCACTTGGTCTCATATTTTTTGGAGCCTCCAGGCAAAAGTTCTATTCGTTTGAAAATTCCAGAAAGGTTCGGATTTCCTTGAGAGGAATTTTGGCTAAGTCCTGTGGGTCGGGCCGATCTTGTCTTGTGTCGAGCCGTCGATCGTTAGCATGCGGTCGACCGCCAAGGGTGGCGGTCTGACCGGTTTTGGCTTGTTCATTGGCCAACTCGGTGGCGATGATTGTTTTGTTAGGTCAAGTTCATGGGTATTATTGCATATGTGCTGCATGATGCATGTTTTGACTAACGTGGGTCAAGTTGTGAAGAACTTGTTCTCAGAAACGGTTTGTTGGTCTATTGCTGTGCAGGTGGCTTGCAGGTCTATGACGGTCAGCGGCGAGGTGGATCAGGACTAAGCTTGGAGAGCTGAGGTCCAGAACGATTAAGGATGTCGGGTGAGGTCAGAGGACTCAAGCAGGGCGCAGAATGGACATGGATGACCGAACGGGGGGTTCGATGCAACTGGTTGGATCAAGCGATGCGGGAGTTGGTGCAAGTGCTATGGTGCTGGTGGGATCCGGACGGGAGAGACTTGCCAACATTGTAACAGCCCCATTTTTATTAATTAGGATTTAGATACATTTCATAAGCATTTCATTTATTTCTGGAGCATGTGCATAAATTATGCATTTGAAAACTTTAAACCAAAAGTAAACCTCTAACTCAAACTAAAGCCACCAAAGAAATTTTAAATAAAAGCTCATGAAAATCTCTGGAAAACAATTTATTTAAATACTAGAATAATTACCATAAATAAAAATGAATTTTATCAAATTTGGGAACTCAATTTAACCTTGATAAAAATTCAAACTTAATTAATAAACATCTTCTAAGTGAAATTTAAACAAATGAATAAATCATGAACATAATTTTTAGAAAAATATACATAGAACATAAAATCCTAAAACATTTGTATAAAATTTACAATATATTTGAAACCTTCTCTGAAATTTTTATAATTTTGGAGCCCGATAACTTTATTTAACAATTCACTTATCCATCACTCATCACTCATTTGTCTGAAAATATGGAAATTCCATTTCTTTTTCCCTCTCACCGGTCAGTGGGTCCCGCTTAAGATTTCTTCTCCACTCAAGACCATGCCGCGCATGCTTACCCGGCCTTGCATGTGTGCCACGCCACCCCACTAGTCCGTCGCCAAAGATCATCTCTATATTGTCCAATCCATCAATTCGTCGCCAGCTCCTCCCGAGTCCATCGCCATGCTTTTGCCAAATGCCACTGGCCGCCTCTTGTGAGCTTCGCCCCTCTCGCCTGGGAGCACAGAGCTACAGCCCCCTTAACCCCACTGCCATTTCTCCCCCTTCCCCCTTTCTCTCCTCTGCCGAAGCCCAGAAGAAAGCACACCGTCGCCCTTTTTCTCCTCTCAGCTCTGTGCTGCCTGCTGCTTGCTCATGCTGCCTCGCCGTCCGCCTCCTGCTTCCTCCTGCTCCATGGCCGACCTGCCCTCCCGGCCTCCACTTCCCCCGCCTCCTCTTGCTTGCCGCCAAGACCGCGCTTTGGCGGTTGCCCTTCTTCGCCGAGCCACCAAAGCCCTTTTTCGCCAGGCCGCTGCCGCCACATGGAGCCCTCCGCACCACCGTTTGAGCTCCCCAACCGCCGGCCGCCTCCTTACCTCCCCTCTACTCCCCGTCCGCCCACTGTCGGCCTCGGCGTGCCGCCGCCGATTGAGCTCATACGCCCGCCCAGCTTAAGCTCCACCATCACCCCGCCATCGCCGCCGCCATGCCTTCGCCTGACGGTGCCGCTCGGCTCCTGCGCCTCCTCCGACCCCTGTGGTGCTCGCGCCCTTCGTCGCCAAGTTGCGCCATCCCCAGCTCCCCTTCTCGGCTGCTAAGACGCAGCCCCTCCCCAGCCTTCCCTCTCCCAGCTCCTCTCCTACCTCCCCTACTCTATTTCCCCTCTTCTAATTGGTGTTATGACCACAGGAATCGCCACGTCAGCCTCTTCCCCCAATCCGGCCGCATCCACATCCGCCGCCGCACATCGCCCGCAAAGAATGCTGCAGGTGTCAGACACCACCCCGAGTGGAGCTCATTGGCCTACCTGCAGCCAAACCGTCTTCCTCCTCCTCGTCGCTCAGATGTCGTGACATGAGCCATAAGTCACCGATGCTTCTCTGTTCCCCACGGTTCAGCTCCAGCTTCTATACAGCCCTTATCATGGCCATTTAGGTATTTTATTGTGCTAATCGTGCTTCCTCGAAATGGTCGCACGTATGATTATTGTCTATGAGAAACCATGCTTTTGCAAACCCAAGCATATGCCAAGCCCACTCTTGTATTGGCGGCTGAACAAGAAGGGGATGGTGATGCCGAAGAAGAAGTCGAGGACTTCAGTCACAGCGCGACGCACACAATAGCCAAAGGTTCAGGAGTTGTTGATGTTGTCGATGAAGACCTTGTGGGAGGAGCTCTTTCAGTCGAGCAAGCTAGTGGGCTTTCTAACTAGGGTGAAGAGCTGGAAGCCCTAGTCCAAATGATGGATCTCAAAGACCGGGACTACATGGTATTGTCAGAAGATGAATGATCCGACGATGAGGATGCCGTGGAATAGCAGGCGGTTCCATCCGAGTAGAACACATACCAGTTCGACAACCTCATCGTTAATGAACGCTCCCGTGTGCCGTGGGAGTACGACCAGAGTGAGATCAGGCAAGGAGCTATGTACAAATGCAAGGAGGCCGTGCAGGAGGCGATTAAATTATGGGCCTTATCGGTATGGCATATATTCACAGTCATCAAGTCTAACCCAAGATGCTACAACATGAAGTGCAACATAGAGGGATGTCCTTGGCAAGTGCACGCATTAAGGCCTAAGTGGGACACCTACTGAAAATGCAATATAGTGGTCCCGCACACATATGTTGTCGCTGAGTCAGTGCAGTCTCACAAGAACCTGTCATCAGGTTTCATCGTTAACATCATGTACAGTGAGATCGTGGATAATCTAGATTTTGAGCCACGATCCATTAATCGGGCAATTGAGACAAGATTCCGGTACACAATCAGCTATGCCAACGCGTGGATGTCAAAATAGAAGGCATTGGAATCAAGGTTTGGTACGTTCGAGGACTCCTACCATAACTTGCCCGGCCAACTCCAGGTCATACAAGATAGGAATCCCGATACTCATGTCGCCATTGAAGATTCCACGCATCCGAAGTGGGGGCAATAAGAGTGTAATGAAGAGAGCATTCTTCACCTTTGGTCCATGCATGAATGCATTCCGGTACTGTCGTCTAATCTTGTGCGTGGATTCTTAATTGGAAAGTACAAGGGTCAGATACTGACTGCAATAGCGACAGATGGGAACAATCAGGTTCTTCACATGACATTTGCATTTGTTGAAAGTGAGAACACAGACAGCTGGTTATAGTTCCTAAGGAACTTGAGGACTTCTGTTGTACAAGGCCATCCTAACGTATGTGTCATACATGATCGGCATGCGGTCTTACTAAGTGCAACAACTCAGGTACAACAAGGAGAGAACGAATCACTTCCATGGATGGATCTGCAGAGCAGATGGTGCATGTGACACTTGGGTGTAAACTTCTACAAACAATTCCACAACAAGGACTTGATGAACTTGTTCAAGCGGTTGTGCAACCAGAACCAGCAGCGAAAGTTTGACATACTCTAGAAGATTCTGGATGAGTGGACCCGGACGCACAAAAGAGAGGCAGAGAAAAGGCCGCTACAAGCACTGACCAAGCCCTTGAAGTATTGTCACAATTACCCACAGATAGTCCTAGTGTGGCGAGGAAGATGGGGGCGCAGGTGAAATGCTTCTTGGACTGGATTGAGCAAGAGCCTAAGGAGAAGTGGTAGCTGCTACATGACAGGGGTGGTGCTCGATATGGTGTCATGACAACCAATCTAGCCGAAGTGTACAATTAGGTCATACGCGGTGCCATGTTCCTCCCTTTGGTTGGTATTGTAGATGCAATTCTCAGCGGTACCACAAATTACTTTATTGACAGAAGCAACAACGCGTCACTCGCTATGGCAAATGACAGAGTATTGTACTCCGTCACGATCACCAATTACAATTACATGAAGGAGAAGAGTAAAAAGGGTGAGATGCATCGGACATTCAAGATGGGCACAAAGGAGCTTCGCTTCAAGATATTGTGCGGGGATAAAAGACGCCGCGGGACGAACCACGAGTGGATCACCCACGAGTGCATGCTACGCCGCGCTAGTTGCGTAAACACTTGCAACAAGCCTCTTCTTCTGCATAGGCCCTGCTCAAATGTCATAGCTGCATGTTCGACGGTGGTGCAGCATCCCAGCCAGTACCTCTTTGATTATTTCAACAAGGGGAGGGTGATGCAAACCTGGAGTGCAAAGCTGTATGGTTATGGCGTGCTATTTTACTGTCCATTCAATCCGAGAGCAACTTATCTGAGCCGTAAACATTGATAGGCTGAAGGGAAAGGTTGGCCGGCGACAGGTACGGTGTATCAGGAACGACATGGACGAAGCAAAAGCCGAGTATCGTACGAAGAAGTGCTCTATTTGCAGGGAGACTGGACACACCTTCAAAAATGCCTTACAAGATATCTACAGGATGAAGGAGACATCAGCAGACCAGACGGCGCCGCAGGGACCTCATCCGACCGCCCCACTTGAGGCGGTCAATATGGCGGATGTTGAGGTCACGGCCATGGGAAAGATTCGTCTTGTTGAAATATGTGGCGCTCAATGCTTTCTAATCTCATTTTGATTTGTCGAAAAACTAGGTGGTGACGTTGTGCTGAATGTTTTGTAATATCAGTGTGATTTGTCGACAAAATATGTGAAGACGTTGCGCTGAATGTTCTGTAATATCATTGTGATTTTTCTACAAAAAAAATATGATAGCGTTGTGCCGAATGTTTTGTAATATCATTGTGATTTGCCCACAAAATATGTGGTCGAAAATAGACAATAAAAAAAAACAGGCAAATGTCCCCGTCGCTAGCTGAAATGATGATATGGTCCTGTCGTCAGTTGGAGTGACGATATGGCCCTATCGCCATTTCAAATGGCGACATGGACATCCTGCACTGTTTTAGACTCTGTCGGTATTGTCTAGGTTACTGTCACCATTTGGTATGACAATAGAATATTTTCGTTATTTCAAATGACAACAGTAGACTAGTTTTGTAAAAAAAAATCGACTATTTATTTTTGTAAATTATTTTAAAATAATATTATTTAAAAAAAATCTGCCAATGCCATCCAGCCTAGCTTTCCCAAAAGAATAGAGGGGAGAGAGTTACTTCTCTTGACAAATCAACAAGGCTACTGCTGTTTGATTCTTCCAAGGAAGGGAAAGCACCTGGAAGAGAGCTGAGCTCGCACATGCTCTTACTAGCCTCTCACGGTCACCTATACTTGATTGCAACTCATCTGGTAGTCTGGTACAGAGTACTAGTAGGAGTACCAGCTGATACTACACATGTTGGTATTCTCTAAGACGGAACTCAAGTCATCGCGCTTGCAGACTGAACAGACACATGTTGTTGTCTTTGAAGTTTGAACTACAGCAGACTACCGATTAAGTCTTGGTTTTGTCTCTCATTGATTTCTAATTTCTTGCTCCAGCCAACGAGTGCTAGCTTCTCCTACTGTTCCTGTGCTGTGTTGTCTCGGACTTGGTCTAATGGAGGCGTCACCGCGCGATTCAGATTCCTATATGGCGAGAGGCTGCATATTTCTTGCGGGAAACAAACAGGAACTTGGAAGGAAGCATGGCATGGCGTTGCTTGGGCGAATTGGCTTGCCCCTTTTCTCAAACGCCCTTTTGACTTTGCAGTAATCTACGGCTGTTGCATGCTTCTTTTGAAATGGTAAGCTGTCGGGATAATATGCTTCTTTTGAAATGGTAAGCTGTCGGGATAATATTATAGTCGCGGGACTATGGAGTATAATAGTATCTGTTTCAATATATTTTTTTAGTGAAGGTATGTATAATAGATAGGCGATTCTTTATATAAGAACTCTTTACGCCACCTATAGACAAAGATTTAAGACAATTTCATACAATGAGTTGTGGTGATATAGTTAGCATGCGATTATGTACAACACACAATCTTTTAACGCTTTTTTTGGTTCGATCTACAATATGCAATGCTGATTGTAGACAACACATTTCTCTATTTTTATTCTCTTTCATCCATATCAGCTTAAATCCTACGTAACAGAGGCTATAGACAGCTGATGTAAGTCCATTGTATATGGCCGTGTAGTTATTATAATGTTTTAACTCTCTACCCCTACTTAAATGCTTTGGAGGAGGTTAAGTGGTTGTGTTATATCATTTAATAGATATATGCATGATTACTTCTTATTAATTTTTTATATTTAGTGTTTCTTTAGTCTGTACGTAGGGTAACTCGTGGACAAATATAGTAAACCGGAGAAAGTATGGTTTAATGATGCATCAATTTGATATTCATCCTGCCGAAATGCCTAATCCAGTGCTTCTTGTCCACGGAACACCTTTTCTGATGTTTCAGTCTGCATATTTGTAGCGAGATTTGCTCATCATTACAGGGCTCCGTGTTTTAAAAGGCCGGTCTAGTTTGACATCCTAAGGTTAATTAAATAGAAGAGAAAATTGTAAATACCCACTCATAAGTCATAAGTCAATCGAAGTTTGATTTACCCTCTGTAAGTTCTTTTGTGGTATGTGCCCTCCTACAAGTCCACGTCAATAAAAAGACAGCTAAGTCAACAGGAAGGGGCTGCTAGGGGTATTTTAAATAACCATGCACTGGATTTATTTGTGGGGGTAAATCAAACTCCGACTAACATTTGAGAGGGTATTTGCAATTTTCTCTTTTTTTTAAAAAAAAAAAAAAAACTGCCTTCTTTGTCTGGCCGGCAGGCAAGATCCAAATTTGACTTTCTGATCGTGTATTAGGAGTACCACTGTCGACTAACCTTTCATTTGATTTTGGGACAGAAAGTGGACATTACTTGGCACTACTAACACTTGATACTCACGTTAAAATTAAGTTCCCTCAGGTCACGGCATCGCCTGAATGGAACCGAGATAGTGCACATTCCACCTTGCAAGAGCACTGGCTCGTGCAAATTAAGCGTGACGGATTTTTTTAAAAAGAGCTTTCAAAGTAGAAGTACTCCTCCTCCGGCACCGTACGTGGAGGCGATTGTTCCGAGGCGTGTTAGGTGTTGGGCACGTTACGGGGGACAAGAGCGAGCATCGATCGAGCCAGGCACGCACCGCACGACAGTGTGTGTCGAGAAATCATTTCCGGATGCAAACCACGAAAGAAAAAGGCGTTCAAATTAACATCCATCCAGATCGACGTTTTTTTTGCACGGTGTCACGAGCTAATCGATCGGAAGAGGAGGAAGAAAGCAACGGGTTTTGAATAGCGGTCGTTGAAACTTGGAATGGCTCGTCATCTCCGCGTGTGATGTGGGCACTGGTCAAATATATGCCAATGCACGCGAGAGAAGGGGGTAGTGGGGTACCGATACTATCCACGCAAGATGTTGCTTCGTGAGTACTGACGCGTACACATGCCTTCCGCCACATGTACATACTTTGTTTTATGTTGATATGTTGCGCTTCCCTTTTAGACCAGAGCGTTCACATTTTCTCTTCCATAAACTGCCGAGGTTGAAGTTTTATTTTGGATTTTGATTCTCGTTTATCCCAACTAATACTGTTAAGTCAAAGTCAGAGAGAAATTGTTGAGGCAACTTAATTGTTTTCTTCCGAGTTTAGTTATGAATCGGTCACGATTTGCATACAGAAAGAAAAATTTGACAAACAAAAAGGCATGAATTTTTCAATCTCCCTAGCGAATTTTGCAAGAGTACGGTAAAACTCTACAACGCCGGCCCGTATGAGCAAATCCTCTCGCTCTGTGCGAGCTTCCAAATCACAGCGCGACGGTGAGGCGGTCGCGGCGCGCGTCGTCCAAGCTCCCCAACTCGAGCCAAAACGACGGCTTCTCCTGCGAGTCCTTGGTCGCCGCCGCCGGCCGGGCGTAGGGCGCCCGAGCGCCGAGCCGGTCCTTGCGCTTGGCGAAGAACCGCTGCAGCGACGCCTTCCTCGCGATGGGCAGGTCCGCGAGCTCGGTGCCGTCGCGAGGGACCGGGGCCGCCTCCCGCTCAGCGCCGGCTCCCGCCGCCAGGCGCACCACCTCGGCCGCCTTGTCCGCCGGGAAGTCGTCGAACACCACCACCCTCCCGCCGTAGAAGATGGTCAGCTGCGCCGCCGCGGGCCCCGCCTCCTCCTCCCCCGCCGCGCCAGGCTGCTCTTGGACGACGTCCGCGCCGGGCATCAGGCTCAACGTCGTCGCCGGCGCCGCGCGCAAGGGGGGAGCGGCCGCCGCGGCCGACATCTTCTGCTCCGCCTTGACGTACTGGCTGAGCACCCCACACGCCACCGCGAACCTCCGGCTCTTGCCCTCCGCCGCCGCCATGGCCATATCACCGCTTCGACCGAGATGCGCTTCTCTTCGTTTCTTGGAGTCTTCTTTGTTGTGTCGCTGTGGTGTGGCTTGCTGGTTGATGGTTGTGGGACTTGGCGGGTCGCGGGGAGCTTGTTTTATAGGAGGTGGGTGTGAAGGGCAAGGGAGAGAGATGCAGGGAGAGGCGGGCCGGCGTCGTTTCTTGATCTTTTTTAGCGGGTGATGTGACGGGGACGTCGTGGTGTGGTGGTGTTGGGCACGAAGAACACGTGATTTTTGAGGCCGGGGGAAGGGGCAGGATGGGCGGTATGGGTACTGGGGATGGTGGATGACAGCGACGGATGCCGCCGTGACGTAGGAGTATTCGGTGGGGAGGTGCGGCCTCTTTTCCCCTTGTCGACCACGGCCTTCCCTACCACCCTTCAGTTGTTTATTTCACATTCTTCAAGGTGCGTGCATGGATCCACGCCCTGGTTTCCTTCCAACTGGAGCAACGCTATTGCTGGACGGGAGGATGTATCGGATCAAAAACCTGCTCAAAAGCGATCACTAAACGAAAGTGGTCGCAGATTAATATGATTTGTTGCCACTCCAATTCGGGGGAGTTTCAATTCTTGCTTAAAGTTGCCCCAAAGCTTATGCAACAAGATGGGGCTTCTCAAGTTTTCTCAAGCAACTCAAGCTCGCTCTGTGCTTCGTCCCTCTACAATTTAAATTATCGCATATCCTATAAAAAGATATGCTTCACTATCCGTTTTTTTTTTGAGAAAGTACACTTTTCAACCTTAAGTCCAGAGTTCAAAGTTTTTTAAAAAAATCATGGGCAAGAGATCTGCTATTCGTTTTAAGAAGAAGAAAAATATGTCGGCCTTGAAGGGACTACACTAAAGACACCAACATCGACCCTAAAAGGGACGACACCTACACACCCACAAGACAAGCACCTTATGAAGGAACAACAAAAGAAACGTCTCCTCCAACAAACTAGGAATTCTAGAGCTAGCTAATCACGAGGCAAGGTACAAAACGGTGAATCACGACTCTTGCAGGGGCTTGAGATGCAACCATCAATACTAGGGTGCAAACCACTGCAACGGCCACGCCACGGCTCACCAAAGTGCCACACCCACACCATTGACTACGTCAGCACCAAAACCACACTAGACGACAACCACCAGCATACCAAGCTACAACAAAAGCACATAGGGCCATAGCGAGCACAATGCAACAACAAGATGGTCGGCAAGAGCTTCAGGAAGAAGAGGGGGCGACCCTTCCACACACACCACGACGGCAACACATGCCTCACGAAACTGGCGCCCACGCGACGAACCAACGACGGCCTGCCTCCATCAAGGACCCGGACCAACTGCACTCATGGGAGCCTCCACCACAACCCGTCTGAACTAGGACACGATCAAACAACGAGCACCGTCGCCCTACTCCACAGGACAAACGACACACTACGAGCACCCTCGACAATAGCATAATGGTTGACCCTTCTGTTGACGCACACAACCGCATGTTGTGCCATCCGCGACATGTCGCCACCGACGCACCGTCCACCGAACCTTGAAGAATTGGGGAGACACCGATGCGCTTCTGCGTGCATCGCGCCACCTGGGCAGCGAGTGACCACCAACAGCATGCAGCCCTCCTGAAGCCCTCCTCCCTTGGTCCCTCCTGGTCGACGCACTATCGTCACCGCCCCACCGACTAGGACAAGGGCATAGAGAGCCGGGGCCGATGGTGACGCCTAACCATGGATGCGGAGCCATGGGCCGGATCCGGCAGCGAGGCAACCGGGTATGAGCCCCAACGACGACAATGGGACCAGCAGGGAGGCTGCAGATCCGAAGAAGGAGAGATTCGAGGACGTCGAGGAGACTCCAAATCCACCGGGATCTGAGGCCAGCGGCGAAGATATCCGGCGAAAACCAACGATTTGGCGACGAGGCGAAGGAGGTGTGGAGGGAGAGGGGTGCAAGACGAGGCCCCGCCTCCGCGGCAGGCGGAGGCCTCTCGCACGATGGCTGGGGATCGCCCGAAAACGGTTTAGGAGACGCAGAGTTCAATTTTGAAAAGTAGACATAAACGATGCACATGTAAAATGTAGTTCTTTTATGAAATTTACCATTTTAATTGCATAGCGTAGGACTTTACCAAAAATCCTTCACCGTCGATATGTCTGTGTCCATTGGTATCTTTTTAATTAAATTTCGATCACAAGGTTGGTCCTGGGTTGGCTATCTGTTCGCTGACTCACTTCATCAACAGTGCGTGGTCCATGTTCATTTCTTTTCTTCTTTTTTTGTTCCGTTTTAATTCTGGTTCTAAGCTAGCAACATACACGATGCACCTTGATAAGGATTGCTTGTGCACGCCAATAAACGAACCATCTGCCCTTACGCACGCGGCCGGCCACTATCCAATACCAACACGCAGTCTTCTTTGTTTTTTGCATGTTATAATTAAGAGATCAAATTAATAGCTTCAGGCAGGCAAAGGAAAACCGTACAGCACTCACATTTTTGCCAACCTGTACATGTGTAGCGTTTATTTTTTTCCCCCGTGCCCTGCTTATGAATCACGAGATAAATCTTACAGGAATCAAGTCCGCACCAATCTTTACTTTGGCTGCCCGTTCTTTGGTGTGCTTATGAATCACGAGGAGAGAAGTGGGAATAGATTATATAAAGTCCATCTCGTTAAGGCAGATCGGGCAATGTTTCAGCTTAATTTGGAGGGTCTTATCTTTCAAACTCAACAGTTTAGGAGTATTACTAAATTGAGATGTGTCATGTGAATCACTTGGTCTCGTGGAAATGGGGAGCAGGACAGCCAACCGCAGACGAGTTTTTGACTCATTTGATGACGAAATAGTAAATCTAGCTCTTCTGACGACATGACAAAAATGACGGCGCAGCAAGCGACATGTGCGTCTGTAGTGCTGCTACATCACTTTAGGTGGTAGCGTGGTAGGCTCGCGACATACAAACTGTCGTGGTCTGGTTCACGGTAAGTCGTTTGCTACAGTGGTTTTACACGGTAAAGATGATATTTTTATCATTTCGTTTGTACGGTGCTAGGTTTCTTATTTCGTTCAACCATCCCACTTGTCTCGATTTTTTTGAAGACACTTGTCGCGATTGGATGGAGCCCAAAGCAAAAGAAAGAACGAAAGACTTTTCGGATTAGATGGGAAGATGCCGCGAAAAGGTCGAATTAAATTGGTCACACGTTCATCAACGTGCGGAGATAAAGATAACTTAGCATAAGGCGATTGATTATTAATCAACTTGTTGCAGTACATGATGACGAGTGCTGTGTTGAATTTATTCTTTCTTGTGCTGGTCCGTGCAGCCGTGGTATATACTATATAGGGCTGGAATGTTGATGCATTTATTTTTTAGTTGATTCGTCGCAGCCGTCTGCTGCATGCCTACTCGTGTGTTGACATTTCTGCTGATAAAATTGAGATTGTGTGTTGCTGAAATAGAAAATAAAAGTAAATGGCTTATCAGGCTCAGCCATGCATGTACTGATCAGCACAAGAGCATCCAGGATTCCCGGAGCACAACTACGAATCAGTCGGATGCAATGATTTTCCTTTCTTTTTTTCTCTCCCCAAAGGTAGGGTGAGTCACAAGAACTTTTTTATTATTATTTAACCATTTTTAATTTTTATTTCAAAGTTAACCCCGGCGCATTTTATTTCCAATTCTGACCCCTTTGGTCACGCCACCACCTATAACGTGACAAAACAACGCTGTCACGCTATAGGATAAGTCCGCTAAATAGCACTTTTGGTCACGCCATTGGTCGTGACGTGATCAGCACAAGAGCATCCAGGATTCCCGAAGCACAACTACGAATCAGTCGGATGCAATGATTTTCCTTTCTTTTTTTCTCTCCCCAAAGGTAGGGTGAGTCACAAGAACTTTTTTATTATTATTTAACCATTTTTAATTTTTATTTCAAAGTTAACCCCGGCGCATTTTATTTCCAATTCTGACCCCTTTGGTCACGCCACCACCTATAACGTGACAAAACAACGCTGTCACGCTATAGGATAAGTCCGCTAAATAGCACTTTTGGTCACGCCATTGGTCGTGGCGTGATCAAACAATACTGTCACACCACGAGTGGTGGCGTGACAAGAGCTTGCCTCAGATAAGGACTGACGTGACAGCGTTGTTTTGTCACGCCACGGGTGGTAGCGTGACCAAAAAAGCCTGAATTGAAAATAAAGTGCGTCAAGGGTTAACTTTAAAATAAAATTTTAAAAAGGATTAGTTAATAAAAAAAATTGGAGTCACAATGACCGAACTTAGTGGACTAGCGTGGCCATATTGATGAATCGTACCCATGCATGGCTCATTGCTAAGTATATGTACGACTAGGGTACCCGTTTCTGTGAATGCGTACATGAGCACGTTGTTCTAGTGAAGACTAAAGTTTTTACCACAGTACTTGTCAAATACGGGTTTATTTTTTGGGTTTTGAAGGAAATTATAAGTTTATATAAGACCTATGCTATGGCCAACTCTCTATTAGAAATGGGCTATTGACCCTGAGACATGCTAGTAGTACAGGTTTGGCTGAGCAGCTCGAGCCGTAGCCCTGTAGGCAAAGAAGCTTTAGAGCAGAGCCTGGCCAAACACAAACACTCCCTGATAGCGATCCTTAACTTTGAACATAGCATAGGTCTTATATTGGTGACAGGAAATAACTATATATATAAATAGCTTACAGTACTAGCTATAGTAAACAATTTGGAATTGCACGTCTTAACCTTCCAAATTCGTAAGTTCCATTGCACTGTTCTATTTTTGGCGAAACATAGCAGGAGAGCTGCTAATTTCATTTCGAGTAGAAGGAGAATTACAAAAAGATTACTGTTCTAGCTAGAGAACAGCCGTTGTACTATTCCAGTAGGGTCCCAAATTTATGGGGAAACTGCCTAGCAACAGCCGATATTCCAGTAGGGACCCAAATTTATGGGGAAACTGCCTAGCAACCGCGGATCAGAGTACCATCAGACAGTGTAGTATCAGCTGCATGTGAGAATTGGGATGTTCAATTTCACCAGAATCTGCAGACTTGCAGGAGAATAGGAGAAGGCTGATTGAACCTGCTCTCCTTTTTCTCTCTAGTTAACTCCTTCCACTTTTGACTACGTTTAACGTGCCACGGTGCCGACCGGTGTCTAGTGATGACACCACGTGTTTCCAAGGTTAGTCGGAGTTTTGAAATGGTAAGCATGGACGCAAAGGTCTCGAGGAAGACGACGTGTAACGACTTCACTACGCATGCATGCACGTTTCTTCTTCTTTCTTCCTTGTTCCTGCTCCCTACCACGGCCAGCAAGCAGATGAAACTTTATACACTTCTTATAATAAAATGGCCATAAGAACTGTTAAAGACACGTATGAAGATGCTTTTAACAAAAGCAGGCATTGCTGTGGTTGATCAGCTGTTTCTTTTGTCAAATTATTGTATTATAATTCATTTATTTCTAGTTTTTTTTTTTACAAAAAGGAATATGCAAGACGATCCATGCTTTTCACATATCTGCATCAAGATTCAAATACCATCTCAGGAATAAATGGTGCTGTTTTCGATTATCAACCAAACCTAGCTATTACAAAAAATCAAATATTTCGGCTCAGATATATGACATGATACAAGACCACAAACAATGTATAAAGGGTATATAACCCTTTTCACCCTTTTATTTCGATTTACAAGCCTATATATCGAGTAGCTTTAATTTATATGCTTACAGACAGCATATATACCAGCATGAAAAGAATTCTTTTCGTCATCAAAGAATTCTCAAACAGACAGACAGACAGACTACTTAACCAATGATCACAACTAGCTAGCCAATTCCCCTGAAGCAAACCAATTAACTGGTGTTAAATAGCAAATGGGGAAAAAATAATTAATCCACATACACGTGGAAAATAGTAATTAGTAAGACAATAATTTCTTTCCCTTCTCAGTAGCTACTATCCTTTAGGGTAGATGTATTTCTCTTTTCCTTGAAACGAGAAATGAATGTTAAAGCTTCTGCCCTTGGTTTTTAACAAAGTAGCTACTATCCTCAAATTCTTCAGCTCAGGCTGAGCATGGAGTTCACACCGAGCCACGGCGCGCCACCTTCTTTCACTGGCTTGCTTGACTCCTTCACGGCCTCTGCTGACGCCGAAGCCACCGGGTATGGATCTCTCTCGGCTAGCCTGTTCTTTCTCTTCTCGAGGAACCTCTGGAGCGACGCCTTCCTCGCGATGGGCATGTCTGAAGAAACGTACACCACAACAGATGCATTTTTTAGTTCGTTGTACGAAAAGTATGGGTTTTGGCCAGTCCTCCATGTACGAGTATCGTACGCGCTCCTACGTTACCTGGCAAGCAAGGCTGCCCGAGCGCATTCTGGCAGACGGCCGCGGCGCCGCCGACGTCCGGGGCGGCCGGCGGGTTGCAGGAGCCCGCGAGCTGCATCAACTCCTCGGCCTTCTCAGCCGGGAAGTCGTCGAACACCACCATCGTCCCGCCGTAGAAGATGGTCAGCTGCGCTCTCTCAGGCTCCCTCCTAACAACAAAAAAAGCTCACAACTTTAGCATCAAAACTAATTTTCAAGAACTCCCGACATGCGCGCGTGATAAACTGAATGAATTTGGGTTTCTGGTTCGCGCAAAAGTACCTTTCGTGCGATTCTTTGAGCGTTCCGGCCTGCTGAGGGAAGAGCTCCATGGTCTTCCTCTCCTCCGGCGCCGCCTCCCCCTCGGCCGCACCAACAACATCGGCGCCCGGCATGAGGCTCATGGTCACGACCGGCGCGATGCACCTGCCGCCGTTGCCGCCCTGCTCCTTCATGTACTGCCGCAGCAAGCCGCACGTCACCGCGAACCTGCTGCCGCCGACCTTAGCACTCTGCTCAGCGGCCATATTTTCAGCAAAAACCAACTCACATCAAACTCCGAGGATCCAAAATCTTGGCTGCCTCCTGCACGGTTGCTTCCGGGAAACGAAACGAAATGTGGTATATTTGTCTGTCCGTGAGGTCGCAGGTTAAGGTTGCCTTTGTTTTATAGGTGTACAGCTGGAGATGTAAAGATAGGCATAATTTTTGTTTCTTGGAGAGGAAAGAAGCACGTGAAAGAGAAACGGGGCGGGGAAGCGGAAAGAGGGAAGAAATGTGGGCACCGCGCGCACGTCGCTATTTTCGCGGTGATTTTGGTTTGTTTTTTTGGCAATTCTGATGCGTGTGTGGGTCATGTGCGCCGATCTGGTTTACCGGTGGTGGTGGCATGGTGCCGAGGAAGGGAAAATAAATGTGTTGGAAATGCATGGTTTTGTTTGGTATTGCGTTAAATTTGGCGGCCGGTTGCTAGGCTACGGCTACGCAGCACGCACGTGGTGGTTGGGTCCCATACTCGCGTGGTGGGTTTGTTTCGCCTCCTTGGGTTTCCGTGGACGAGGGGTGTTTCTTGACCGTGTCTAAGAAACGTGTTTAGGTAGTGCATTTACACGCTGACGTAGCCTATTCTAAAATTAGGCGGAGGTAGAAAGAAGGTATGTGATTTTTTTTTTCTGCTATGGTTTGTGACGGTTGAATGTTGACATTTCTAAAAAAATGATATTTCCCTAAACATCTTATGGTGACTCAAATCTCAATAGCGTGTTCAAATAATACATTTTTCATTTTAATTTGTATTTTTACATAATAGACGTCCAATACAAAAGTCCAACTCAACAATTTAGACTTCAGCATATATGTTTGTCTGGTGAAAGAATAACAGCGTTTTGGAGTGCCCATTATGTGTTGTATTCCATATTTTCTTGGTAATATTTCGTTATAAATGGCCAATTATTAGTGTGTTATAGAACCTATGGCAGGATTATTCATGACAAGTTATTAATGCCAAACTTTGGCGCTAATGAATTCAAAAAAAAAAGTCATATTGCTACATTACCAACTTTTGAGGCTACGACTTACTCCAAATCGGAAATCGTAAATGAACATGAAAAAAGAAGTGTTCCCCTAAAACAGAAATCGTAAATGAAAAAAAAAATCTGTAAAATGTGAAAAAAAAAAATCCGCCAAAAACCTACGGCAAGTCATGAAAAGGAGAACATCCTCAAAAAAATAATACCCCTCCTCCGTCCAAGTTTACAGGGCGTACACTACTACAGAAAAGATAATCACAGACGGTTTTTTTTGAACTGTCTGACTTTATGGGTCAGTGATACTATGAGGTCATCACAAATAGTTTTTGAACCGTCTGTGAAAAAAGCTCTGTGAAAAAAGCTATCACAGACGGTTCTGAACAGTAATCGTCTGTGATAGTCAGTTATCACAGGCGGTTGTTGTTCAGAACCGTATGTGAAAATAGACTATTACAGACGGTTTTTTAGTAAAAAAATCGTCTATGGTAGTGTCGGTGTTTTAGGACCGAACTTATGTAAAGATTGTTTGATTCGGGGGGTTCCTCTAGGCTCAAAATCACACAGAAATGGAGACACATGGATTTTTATACAGGTTCGGGCATTCTCCTGGAAGAATAACAACTCTACTCCTGTGTGTATGTATTGAATATGCTAGATTATAAGATGGATCCAAATGTTGGCAAATGGCACAGGATCGCACACCCGATCTCTCACTTGTTGTGGTAAGGTTTCTACTAGCCGATTAGCAGGATAGAGTAGCCGACTGACTGGACACAGTAAAAACAGGAAAATAGTACTTCAAGAACAAAGAACTTGGGGCAATTTTCTGGTTCTTTTCTTGGAATCAAAACTGTGACTCTGCTTACATTGTTCTAGCTACTGCTATTTATAGAATGCATGGAAGTTTAAAGATCGTGCCATCCCACGACCTATTACATTCTCATGCAAAAAACTCACGCACTCACACATGCTGACCTCTCACCTGGTCAGCCACTCCTGAGATTGCGCTTGGTGCACATGCAACAGCTAAAACGTCTCCAGCCGTTGCTTGCATTGATTAGTTTGG
Source organism: Phyllostachys edulis (assembly GCA_036346405.1). NCBI lineage: Eukaryota > Viridiplantae > Streptophyta > Magnoliopsida > Poales > Poaceae > Phyllostachys > Phyllostachys edulis. The sequence continues at coordinate 107,561,728 of CM070550.1, forward strand.
GACCACTACCAGGAATAGCATCTTCATTCTCCCCCTTAGTCCTGGCGTGGTCCAAGATCGCGGATACCGAGCAGGTGCCGCATAGTCGCCAGCCTCACCACCGGTAATGCCTTTGTCAGTGCGTCGGCCCGTTGTTCATCAGTGCGAACAAACTCGACGCCAATCTGTCCTCCTTCGACACTTTCACAGATAAAGTGATACCTTGTGTCGATGTGCTTACTTCGGCCATGAAAAACCGGATTCTTCATGAGGGCGATCGCGGACTTGTTGTCGACGAACGCTTTCACCGCCCTCGGTTCGTCCCCGACTAATTCGCCATTAACGCCTCGAGCGAGTGCTCGCACGCCGCCGTAGTCGCCGCCATGAACTCGCCTCGCAGATGAAAGAGCCACCGCTTCGCTTCGCGAAGTTCCATGAAACCAGCGATCGTTGACGAGAACGCCATGCCGCCGTGTTCTTCCGATCATCCATATCACCGCCGATCACCGCTCAGAAGCCGGTGATCACCTCTTCTTCGCCTCCTCTCCCATACACCATCCAACTCAATTGTCCTTTGAGATATCGGAGGATCGCTTCACGCCTTTGTGATGCATCTCCGTGGGCCTCTCCATGAATCTACTCGCCACGCCGACGATAGGAAAGATCCGCCGTGTGAAGGAGATAGCGAGGCATCCGATGACGCCACGGCATTCGGTGGCGCTAACCGTGTCCTTCTCGATCCTTGTGTAGCCGGGTCCTCGGCCCATAGGAATTTTGGTGGAATTGCAATCAAGCATTCCAAATTGAGTTAATACCTTTTTGGCATAGGCGACCGCTTGATTGAGATACCACCGCCTCCTTGTGCCACCTCAATGCCGAGGTAGAACGTGAGCAAGCCAAGGTCGCCATCTCAAACTCCCCATCATTTGTCGCTTGAAGGTCGCAATCGCCATCGGATCCTCCCGGCCACGATCGATTATCAACATAGACGCCGACAATAATGCCGGCGCCACTTTGTTCTTGTGTACACAAATTTTGTTCTCGGCACACCTTGTGAAGCCGAAGTCGCTTCAGATTTCAAGCCGCCAGATTCCATGCACGCGCGCTTTCGCCGAAGCCCATAGAGCGCTTTGCTCAACTTGAGCACCAAGTGCTCCTTGTTTTTCATCAGGAACCCTCCTACCGGGCCACATAAACCTCCTCTTCGAGCCCACCATTCAAGAATGCTGATTTTACATCAAGGTGATGCACTTGCCACCCGCGGTTGGCTGCGATGGCAAGAATGATACGCACAGTGTCCAGGCGAGCGACCGGTGCAAAGACTTCTTCAAAATCGATACCCTGTCGCTGTACATACCCCTTGGCAACCAACCGTGCCTTGTGCTTTATCACCTCGCCATCTGAGTTCTTCTTCAATTTGTACACCCATTTGAGCCCAATCGCCTTGTGCCCGACTGGCAACGTGGTAAGTGACCACGTCGCGTTCTTCTCGATGGCCTCAATTTCCTTGGCCATGGCTTCCTCCCACGCTGGCTGACCAGCAGCCTCGCGATAAGAGGATGGCTCCTCCATCACCACAAGCATTGCCTCCTCATCGCCTTCTTCAAACTCCAGCCCACACGCGTGCATCGCGATGATCTCTCCATGTGCCCGCATCAACAGTCCATCATCGCTGTCGACGTGTCCGCCCGACCACGGTGTGGGCAAGTTCTTGCCCTGGTCGGCACCCTCTGCCGTCAGTGGTGTACTGGTCGCCACGACTTGTTGAGTGGTCGGGACGGGTGCTGTCATGGGCACCGGCTCGCTTGCCAATCTACCTTCGAACGGAGCTGAGCTACCTCCCATCTGCTCGGGATTGGCATCCTCCTTGATCACAAAGTCGGGTGACCGACTACTCCCTGCATCGTCCGACCACTTCCATTCCACATTTTCTTCAAATATAACGTCGCGACTTACATGGATTTTGCCACAATTTGGGTCCAATAGTCGGTGAGCTTTGCATCCTTCCTCGACGCCCAAGTACACCATTGGCTGGCTGCGGTCGTCGAGCTTCTTTAAGTTTGGCGTAGTCACCTTGGCGTGCGCCGTGCAACCGAACACACGAATGTGTGCCAGGTGCGGCTTCCTCCCCGTCCATGCCTCGAACGGGGTGCGATCACCCATCACCTTGGTTGGGAGCCGGTTTAGGAGATAGACGACATGCCGCACCGCCTCCCCCCAAAATCTGCCGGGCACGCTCATGCTTTTAAGAAGTGAGCGTGCCATAGCCATCACCGTCCTGTTGCGCCATTCCACCACACCGTTTTGCTGAGGAGAATACGGTGCGGTGAAATGGCGTTTCAATCTCGCCGCCGCGACACCTTTGCGAAGCTCGGTACCGAAGAAACTCGCCGCCGCCGTCTGACCTAAGAATCTTGACGCGGTGACCACTCGTGTTCTCGGCCAGCACCTTGGTCTTCATGAATGCCGAGCACGCCTGGTCCTTCGCTTTGATAACATGTAACCACATCCACCGGAGTAATCGCCAACAATTAGCATAAAGTAACGACACGGCCGGAGTTATCGGCGTGATCGCCCGCACAAGTCGATGTGCAGAGTTTGAGCGCTCCTCCGCTCAGATCTAGCCGCCGCCGAACGACAGCCTTTGTTCGCCGCCACCAAACACGCCCGACATAATCGTTTCAGATAGTGATCGGCGCACACCGCCGCCATTCCTTTGATAACGAGCATCTTCAAAGCTTGGAAGTTCACATGACCAAGGCGCATGCCATAACCATGCCGGATTATCGAGGCTTGTCAGAGGCAACCGCTCGCCAACCGCAGCTGATGCGATATAGGCGATTTTGGGTTCGCCTCACCTTCATGATCAAGCGTAGAGGATTCTTGACAAACACCTCAAGTTCATCTTCATCCATGTTAACCCGATGACCAGTCTCGGTGAGTTGACCGAGGCTCACCATATTGCTGCAAAGACTGGGAATGTAGTATACCTCCTGGAGCAGCCAATGGTCACCGTTCTTGCATGCGAAGAGACTTGAGCCCTTGCCCTTGATCTGCACCGTCAAGCCGTCACCGAATTTCACCCTTCCGGATCGCTTCGTCCAACCATGAATTTCTCCTTGTTGCCAATATGTGGTTGCCGCACCATTGTCCAGTACCAAATATCGCTTGGTGCTCGAACGTGTTTCTAGCAGTGCAGCCCGCCACAACTTCTCCTCATTGAGCATAACGACATCTTGTCGTTCCTGCCCAACCAGCGGTATCTCCTCAGAGACCGCCAAGAATAAAGCTTAAAGCTTCGGCGCCGTTGCCGGGCCAGGCGAGGTGAGCCTCCTCCTCCTTCTTCGAGGCTCGACATTGTGTCAAATAGTGCCCCATCTCGTCGCAATTAAAGCAACGAATGTGACTCTTGTCACGGCCACCGCCGCCAGAGCCACGTGCCCCATCTTTGCGTGGCGGCCCGCCACGACCTCCTTTGCCACAGCCTCTGCCGCGACCACGACCACCCCGGCCGCGGTTCCCGCCATCTGCAGGAGCCTTGTTCTTCTGGCTTGATGACGAATCCCCGCTGTCCTTCTTAAACCGCGCCTCCCACTCAGCCTGAGTGAGGAGCACCTGCCCGTCGGCATTCCCGCCAATGCTAGTGCCCTTTTTGCGCGTGCGCTCCTCAAAAGCCTTGAGCCGTCCCATGGCCTCCTCGAATGCCAAAGTATTGAGATCAAAGAACTACTCGATGCCGGCTATCACACTGATAAACCGTTCTTGCACCGTGTCGAACAGCTTCTTCACGAGCATGGTGTCGCTCAGCGTCCCGCCGAGACTTGAGTACCTGACAGACATGGTGGTGAGCCGACCGGCATACTGGTCGAGGGACTCACCGTCGTTCATGTGCATGACGTCAAACTCGCTTATCAACGCTTCATACCGCGGCGCCTTCACTCGATCCGCGCCGATTTAACCTCGCCTTTAGGCGCCCCACACCGCTAGCCGCCGCCTTCTTCGCCACTTGCATGAGGAGGTCTTCAGGAAGCGCTTGTAGGAGGTGCGACCTTGCCTTCTTGTCGAGCCGCAGGCGTCGACTTTAGCTCCTTCCGCCAAACCGACAACCTCCCTGCACTTTTGATCCTCCATCATGGCTTGAACACGAATCACCCACCGGTGTAATTCGTGTTCGCCACCGTGGTACCGGAATGTACCATCGCTCGTCATACCGATGTCTCGCCACAACAATCGACATTGGTGTCGACGATCGAATCGCCGATCTTACTTAAAATAAACGAGGAAAATGACGGGAATATCCCGGAATGGAATGGGGTCGCTTTTATTGATATGAACTGGATTTACAAGATGTGGCTAAGTACTACCCTCAATTACATCAATGGAGGAATGTTTAACCGCAATCGACTTAGAATATGAGTCTAAGGTCGATTATCTAGCTTCTAATTCCACCGCTTAGGCTTCAGGCATATCTTTGCCTTGGCCTTGTTTTGTGTGTCGCCTATCGCCTCCCTTCTTGTCATCTTGTTGTTGTCTCTTGTGCTTCACCTTTAAATAACTTCCAAGAGGTGGCGCATACTCGGAGAAGACGCCCTCGGTGAAGCGCTACGACCGGTTTGAACGGTAGAGAAGTTAGCAATGTGCTAACTTCCTTGCGGTTGCTTGTGAAAAGCTTAACCGTAGGGTGGTTAATAGTCGTTGTCTCAGTGCTTGTACCATCGCATGGTTTGGAACGATAACACGGTTCCATTCATCATACGATAAGAAATACTAGTTCAAGAATTTTACGAAGCGGTTATCCGGTCGGGATTAGGCACAAAGCCTCATCCCACTGTGGTACCCATTAAGTAACCTTCGAATACTAACGCACTGTGGAGGTCATCGGTCTTAGGGTTACGACCATGAAGACGTATGGTCTTTTATTATATATTAAAATAATACATAGATGTTTTAATCTCGCCACCTAGCCCCGAACTTTAAATGAACTGGTCGTGTATATACCTTTTCCGATGAAATCAGACGGCGCACTCCCATTTAATGTCGTGGTATACGGCGGTCTCGTGTTCACTTTAAAGTTGAGAACTTGCCTTAGGAAACGAAGAGTTCCTCGTCGTCGCTTGAACAAAAAGAAGCTTTTTGTCGGTTGGACTTTTGTAGAAATCCTTCAAAGTATCGGAAGGTTATAAGATCTCCTCTCATTGGGCTCTTAGAATTTTTATGCTTCCGAATCCCCTTCGATCCCCTTTAGCTTCTCGCCAAGAAATCCTCCAAAGTCTTTTCCTGTTCTTCCGACCACAAAGTCTCCAACTTTTGCTACTCATTCTTGAGGTTTTTCGCCATGTCTGAGCAGACATAAAGTGGTTGCCTTCGAATTGGGCAAGAAAAAACTCGAGGCCTTGAAGAAGATGAGAATGCTCCCAGATAGGAATCTGATTAATTGGAGACCGGCAACTGGAGAGCATTTTCCGAGCCGTGAAGATGGCGAAATCCCTGTTTTTCTTACCTACATCGAATGTGGGCTGAGACTACCGGTACACAAATTCCTCCTCCGCTTCTTGAACATTACGGGTGGAATTGGTGAATTTGGCCCCAAATTCGATCGCAAATATTAGTATTTTCGATATTTGTGCGAGGCATACCGGGAATACAACCGAACTTGAAGCTCTTTAGTTATTTCTACCGCATGGTGATGGGAAAATCATGCAAAAAAATCTGAGGCGCTCTGGGGAATGCACATTGCGCCTTCATGACGGAAGGCCGATGAGTACATCTTCATGTACGCTGAAATCTTCGTGGTCGCTATGGAAAAAGTACCGGTTTTACATGACGGTTATGAAAGACGATGGCCTCTACTTGGCGAACTAGAGCAAGTGAAAACTCCAAGTGGAAGGAAACCAGAAGAAGACAGGGATAGTCAAGAGATGGGCGGATGCCATCTACGACTTTCGAGTCAGGGGCTTGACTTCATGGCATGTGGTGAAGGATTTTACCTTCGCCGATTAGCCCATTGAAGCTCCTGACTCATTCCCCGCTCCGTGCCTTGATCGTGATGAAGCTACCTCGTAAGGTGGTAAGTCTTTGAGATAAATTCGATCGGTATTTTGATTTGATAAATGTATTACCTTAAAATCTGTCTATTCTTCCTTCATTAAAGTTCTTACCTCGGGAAGTTAGAGAACGAGTCAGCCGATCTGTAAGGGGAGCTCGGAGAAAAGGTCAATGCCCCAAGATCTTAGCCGCAACTCCTATTGAAGGGAGACCGGCAAGGCTTAAGGTAATTTATTAAATTCCTTTTACCATGTATATACATATATTCCACCAGATCTCCAATCGTGTTTATATTTGCAATCGGCCGGATTGCGAATCATACAATCTGGTGAGGATCAACGCCCCACCTTGGTTCCGACCGAGTCGTGCCTCGAGGCACTTGAAGGAGATGAATCCTCGAGGTAATAGAACATTTTGGAGTCATATATGTACGAAAATTTTTTTAGATAAAGGATTTCTTCACCTAATCAAATTTGTTCTTTGATTTAGGTGGATAAGTTCAAGGCCCGCAGAATGTAATCAAGGAGGTCAGAGACTCCAGAGTGGTCGTGCGACCTTACGGTTGTTATCAAACAACCGATCCGAGATTGAAGAAACCACTCCTCCACCGATAGTCGAATGTGGACCTTGACGAACCGGTCGAGGACATAGCTTCCGACATCTTGTTGGAGGATGTGAGGGTTCCAATAAACCTGTTTGGTCCGTAACCAAAGAAATTGGAAGAGAAGAAAAGGAAGGCTAGCGGCACGATTTCTCTCTAGCACGCTTCGAGTCAAATCCGGAAATTAACAAGGTATGTACAAATGAAAGTGATCGATAAGTATGTATCTTTAATAATTCATTGATGATTTGATATTTTGAACTTCCCATCTTCGGTTTGCATAGGTCTTCGGTGTTCCGGCCATTTCCACTGTGTTCTTCCCGAGGACTGCACTGTGGAAGTTCCCGATCAGAGCACTTCTCAGACAAAGTTCCCGAGGAAGTAGTGGTCGAAGAAGCCCCGAGCAGTGACAAGGGCAACGGCCGAGTTGGATCCTTTGGTGATTGAAACCCCTTCGTGGAGGTAGATGCCTCGAGAGGTCTCAACAGTTCCGATCATCGCCGATAACCCTTCCCAACCTAACAAGTTCCTTTTCGCCCCGATTCATCGAGGATAAGGAGTTTGATGAGGCGTGGCGAAAGTATCGGATACTCGGCTCAAGATGCACCTCGATTTGATTTTTGCCGTTATAATGACCAGCAATTCGTAAGTATTCTACCACCATTATATAACTCTTTTTACAAAGTTTATAAGGAACTTAAGAAAGAGAATGCTAATTGTGTAGCATTTGGTCGAGAACTTTGTCAGGATCGAGGATCGACCCAAATGAAGTTAAGGACTTGGAGCAAAAGCACTCGAGTTGGAAAGTAAGAACTTTTCCTTTTAAACTTCGCTTCTTCTTCAATACTTTGCTCCTCTACAATTATTCTCCTTATCGCATTCGATAGATCTGGAGAAAATAAAAGAGGAGGTTGTGGTCGAGAAAGCCAAGACACTTTTCTTGAAGAAGAAATAAAGCTAAGGATCACTTCTTGTCAAGCAAGTTCAATTTAAAGACCGTTGATCGTCAAGCAACGACCAAATATGAAACACTTAGCAAAACAAATAAAGGTAATATGTCGTAAACTTGATTTTCCTTCAATGATGCTTGTGTTCATTAATCGACGAGTTTTTGCAGAGCAAACGCAAATGCTAAACAGAGTAAAGAAAACTCAAATTTGAGCAGATAAGGAGGCGCTCTTGCTCAAAATATTGATGAAAAGATTCATACTTTGAACAAGATGATCTTTGATTTGGGATCAGATCAAGCGTGCCTATCTTAAGAGATCCAATAGAGAAAATGAACTATTTGGGTCAACTTCTAGGGGATCTTAAAGTTCGGTCAAAACTACTCGGACGAATTATGCCTGTGCCCTAAAAACAGTGTTGCAGTGGAGTTAGTTTTGCTTTGGCAAAACCGAAAGCTTCCGACCCTCCATTGATCTCCAAGTCTGTTAAAGATGACTTCAATCGCCCACTGAGGAGGCTACCAAGTTCATGGAAGAACTCAGGCCACTTGGAGATATAGTTGTAGAGGAGATGGAGGTCGAATCTCCGACAAGCAGTAGTTAGGCAAGGAATATTTCTTAGAGTAGGTTCCTGCAAGTGTAAAAATATTTGAATATCTATGAAAACTTACCTTTTATGTCATTGACAAAGCTTTTGTTTATCCTGCTTGACTTTTTAAAATTCTCAGATATTTCCTAGCCCCGATCGCTTGATAGTAGAAGAACGCATCGCACAAGCAAAGGAGCCAAGAAAGAGAATAAAAGAGGTCATGACCATGTATGTGAGTTTTTGAAGGCATGTTTGGACATGTAAGACAAAATCGATCGTTAAAGATTAGGAAATCAAATGTGGTCAGACTAACAGATGATTTCGACTAGTTATAGATCTTTGTTTGTCATAATGGAAATACCAATCAAAAACACTATATATGGTCGGAAAAAGACTTTGTCAAACTTGACATAAGAAGAAATGCAAATATGTATGCAACAAATTATAAGTGAACTTTGTTTATATCTATTGTCCCATAATCTGTCGAACTAATGCTAAGACTCAAGGCATACGACACATTTCTTGAAACGTGTTCAAATTCTCAGATCCGATCGGTAGCGAGGATCGAAGAAAAGAACCGTCGCTAGGAAGCTCCTTCTAGTGGGCGTGACCACGTCAAAAAAGAGAGACTTCGACTAGGAGGCTTTCCGTGTCCCACCAAAGAGCTGACAAGAATAGACCGAATCGTGAAATAATGAAGCATAATCTTCAAAATCGTAAGCATATCATTCATGAGATAGGTAGTTGTGTGGTGCTCGATTACTCATTTTCTTAAAAAAAAAAGTGTAGTCGCTGTGGGAATCATTTGAAAAAATGCTCACGACTAGGACCATAGAGTATCGTGAGATCCTTATAAAGGATATCGAGAGAAAAATGTCTTCTCCCACTGCACTAACAATAATAAACGACTGTAATGTAGGTGTATATATATAAGCAAGGTTGCACTTCTTAATTAATTAATGAATTTAATGAAATTGAAATTGAAAGAAATGAAAGAATGAAAATTAAACATAGAACTTACGCAATTGATCGATGTTCCAAGAATTTGACAAAATTTGCCCATCGACATAGCCAACAGATTTTAACCCGGTCGGGTTACTTCGACCACGTAGTAAGGACCTTCCCATTTAGGAGAAAGTTTATTGCGATTTGTTTGGCTCAATTTTTCTCGAGAACCAAATCACCTACAAAGAAGGCTACGAGGTCGCACTTACGACTATGGTACCTTCGCATGGCTTGTTGGTAGACCGCCGATCGCATAAGGGCTTGGTTTCGCTTCTTCAAGGAAATCGACGCTGCCGAAGTCGTTGCTCATTCTCGATCATTTTCGCAAAACGATCGCCGAAAGCAGAGCCAATTTTGAGTTCGAGGAAGCATGGCTTCAAAGACCATAAACCAAAAAGAATGGAGTTTCACCGTCGCACGATCGGTCGTGGTTCGAACGCCCATAACACGTAGGGAAGTTCTTAACCCAAGCGCCGACCGCTTGATTAATCGGTCAATACTCGGCGCTTGATCCTCGCATAAGGATACCATTAGCCGCTCAATCGCTCCGCTGTTCATGGATGTGCAATGTAGCAAAATGAATTTTGACACTAAGTTCATCGCAGAACTCCCGGAATTGATCGCCGGAGAATCGGGAACCATTGTTCGTGATGATACGATCGGGTACACCAAATCGCGTGATCACATTTTTCAAGAGAAATCTCTTAGCGGCCTCGCTTGTTATTTTAACAACCGGCTCGCTTCAATCCATTTTGTAAACGTGTCAATCATGACGAAAAGGAATTGAAGCCCCGGTGCTCTTGGGAAAGGTCCCGTAATGTCTAGTCCCCAAAGTTGCAAAAGGCCAAGAAAGAGGAATTGTTTGTAAGGCTTGTCCGACCGATGTACTTGTCGACTATGAAACCGACATTGTACACACTTCGTCACAAGCTCTTTTGCATCATGAAGGGCGCTTGTCAAGAATAGCCTTGCCTAAGGCTTTACCGACTGTGGTTCTCAGAGGAATGGTGTGCTCCACGACGCTTTCATGGATTTCGTTAGCAATCTAATGCCATCCGCTTGAGATATGTATCTCATCAACACTCCATGAGATCCTCGCTTATACAAGATACGCTCGATTAGAGTGTATGATTTGGCTTTTTCGTGCTATATACGATCGGCCTCTACATCATCTTCTCGAATTGTGTCATGTCAAGATAATTGTAGATCGATGTCATCCGCCTCTACCGTGATCGTGATAAATACCAATCGTCAACGACTGTGGAGCATCCATGTTTCCTTGATTAGTTTGTTCAACTTGCAAAGAATAATGTATGTTCTCAAGGCTCAACTACCGAGGGTGAATTGAGTTGCTCGAGAAAACTCCGGGGGGACGGCCGACCTCGTGGAGGCCATCCGTGCTAACCGGTCCGCCAGAAAGTTTTCCTTTCTAGGAATATGTTGATCCGAAACCAAGAAGTGCTTTTCAAATTTTCGTATTCCGCCAGATAAGATGACATCTTGGTACTCGAGCATTGATACTTTTCCCCACTTGATTCGCTACTAGTTGAGAATCGCCTTTCACTAGTAATCATAATCCCGAGCTTAACGAGCCGCCGAGTCCCGCCAAGAAACCTTCATATTCTCGCCACATTATTGGTGGCGGAAAATTTAACCGGATGGCGATTTGATGTGTTCGCCAAGAGGGATATCAAGACCACTCCACTCCCGATCCTTGTAACATCAAGGAACCGCCGAATACATTGTCCACTGTCGTGGTGTTTGTACTCGGGTCCTTGGGTGGGTTCGTGGTTTGTCCATTCGCAATGAATTTCGCTATTGCTCGAACTTTATTGTCGTTAAGTGAAATAAAATGGAGATCGAACGCCCTAGCTCGACCGCCCATTTGGCTATTCGTCCCGATGATTCCTGCTTTCAAGGACTTGACCAAGGGATATCCGGTAGGTACGACCACTTTGTGGGCCTCGAAGTAGTGCCTTAGCTTCCTTGAAGACATAAGGAGGCCATAGAGCAACTTTTGTACCGTGGGTATCTTTCCTTTGGTCCATGTAAGACTTCGCCACGTAATAGACCGGTCGTTGGATATTATTCCTTTCTACAACCAAGACACCGCTAATCGTCTGTGGTGTTGCCGCCACGTAAATTAGCAATGTTTCTCCCGATCTCGAGAAACTAAGACCGGTACTCAGAAGGTACTTTTTGAGTTCCTCAAAGGCATCGCTTGCCTCTTTAGTCCACTCAAACTCCCATGTTTCCAAGAAGTTTAAAGAAAGGTAATTTTTTTCCCTAATCTTGCTATGAACGGCTTAACGCCGCCATACACCCGCTTAGTTTTGGACTTCCTTCTTCGTGGTCGAGGGCGATCCGGTCGATGGTCGCAATTTTTGCCGGATTAGCTTCAATACCTCTAGTCAAACTAGGAAACCAAGCGCTTTTCCAAATAAAACTCCTAACACACACTTTTCCTGGATTTAACTTGAGGTTATGTCTTCTCAAGTTGTTAAAGGTTTCTTGTAAGTCGGAATGTGGTCGCCAAATACAGGTGGTCTTTACGACCGGATCGTCAACATAAGCTTCTAGATTCCGACCGATTTGTGGACTAAAAGTTTTTGCATCAACCTTTGAAAAGTTGCACCAAGATTTTTGAGACCAAATGGCATCTTAATATAACAAGAAGTACCATATGGGGTGATGAAGGAAGTTTTCCTCATCTTCTTTACACATACTAACTGGTGGTACCTCTCAATACGCATCTAAAAACTTAGTAACTCGCACCCGTAAGTAGAGTCTACTAGTTGATCAATGCGGAAGGGAAAGTCGCCCTTCGGACAAGCTTTATTAAGATCTCAGAAAGTCGATACACATTCGCCATTTCCCATTATTTTTCCTAACCATTACAGATTAGCAAGCCACCGTGGGTGGTTGACTTCACGAATAAATCCCGCCCGAGAAGCTTGTCAATCTCCGATCGATTGCTTCCTTCCGATCGGGTGCAAAACGTCGAAGTTTCGCTGATCGGTTTTTATCGCCGAGAGCAAGCCGTGCTCGATCACCTCCCGGGGACTCTGCATATTGACGCTGCAAGCAAACACGCCTTGATTTGCTCGAGGAAGGAGACGAGCGACTCTTCCTATTTAGGGTCGAGTCTTGCCCCACCGTAATCTTGCGCGGTTGATCTGGTTGTCTGACCCATGTGACGACTTGACGCCGTCCGGAGAAGCGCTTTTGTCGAGTAGTACCTCCTTGGTCCGGTCGGATGGTTTGGGCGCCATCTTTGGCTTCGAGTGCTTGACTCGCATGGGAGACGGATTAACCTCTCGGTCGGAAGTTCATCAACCAAAGGCAAAGGATTTCCGATCGATCGTAAGAAATTTTCTCGATCTCCTCGAATTGTGATGACTCCTTCGCCCCGCATTTTCAAACTTTGATAACCGTAATGCGTGGCTATCAAGAATTTTGCTAATGCCGGTCGATCGAGGATTCCGCTAGTATCGGATTCAAGTTTACTACATCAAATGGGATCTTCTCTGTTCGAAATTGTCGTTTTCCAAACGCCACCTAGAAGGAAACTTGTCCTATCGGTTTAGCGGTAGAACCCTAACTATGCCATGAAAAGCATATTTCACGTGTTTCACCTTTGACATGGGGACTGATTTCTTCTAAAGCTCCTACAAATAATATATTCAAGGAACTACCCCATCCACTAAGACCCGATTAACCCGACAATTATTAATAGTTGGTTCAACGACGATGGGGAACCTACCCTACGAGTCGATGGGATGGTGCGATGTCTTTTGTCAAGGAAATTATGTGTCCGACCACTTCGAAAGTGCTTGATTACGCTTGGAGATTCGACGAGGTTGACCTCCCGCCCATGGCCTTCGATGACGCCTCGACTCAGATGAAGAAGATCCTCCAAAAATCATGTTGACTGTGTGTTGGGGATCTTGGTACTCCATCTCCTCGCCGCCATCCTTGTCCTTTTGGAGCTCGCTTCTCCATGTTCCCAGATTCTCGAAATGGTCCTTACCCGCATAATAATCCTCCGCTTCTTCGCCAGACACGACAGCGCAGATCATGCCCTCGTCACGTGAAGTGGACACCACTTATTATTCTCAGAATCCTTCGGTCGGAACTTTTGCTTTGCTTCGACCGATAGTCCTTCTTGCCCTTCCCGATCTTGTCCGAACGGCGAGGACTTCTTTGTCGTCGGTCTGCGGTTCTTTTTCTTCTTGAGAGACTTCTTGTTCTTTTTCTCCCGCTTGTCCGCACTGGCCGGGAATCTTGTCTTTCCGATCGATGGCTTCACACCACTCGATTGCTTCACTAGCAAAGGGCATATTTGTCCGCCATATCAAAAAGCTCAACGGTTGTTCTTGGAGGGTTCATTGCTATGTCCTCCGTGAAACCGCCGATTCCTTAGACCTGCTTTTAAAAGCCCGAATAACAGAGGACTCTGCGACTTCGGTATAGAGTTACTTAACTGGGCCGAACCTCTTGATATATTGACGAAAGTCTCATCGATCCTCGCCGGATTACGTGGAGATCGCCCTCCTTCCTGTATGGCGTACGCACTCGAAGTTGGCAATCGAAGATCACAGAGTTGTTCCCAAGTATATATGGATCCGACCGTAAGTTTAACAACCACGACCGAGAAGACCCTTCGAGCACGGTGGGTAAATAGTTGGCCATTACATTCTCATCGCCACCAAAGCAGCCTCTCGAGAAGCGGTGGTATATATTTGGAGAAATTCCAATGGGTTTTGAGTTCCATTGAATTTGTCCAAGTTGGCGGTCCGAACCGCTAGGCTAACGCACAACTTGGAGCCCAAAGAGAAGGCTCGACAACTGTGATTGATTCATGGCGCCTTCTCCGAAGGTGCGGATTGTAATCGGCCGGAGACCGATCCCTAAGATTGGAACGCTGAACTCCGGTAGTGCGATCCGGTCGTGGACATTGATATGATGTCCACGATCACCACTTGGTTCAAACGATGTCGGAGATCGTTAGGTCCTAGTGGTGGTTCTTCTCGACGCAGCTGGGGAGTATCCTCTTGAAATAGCCTTCTCCTCGTGACTCCTTGGTCGGAATCGCCGAGGAGGTCTTGGTATCGATCGCTCTCTGGTATGACCATGTCTTTGCCCCTCTTGAGGAGGAGCGCTGGGACGAAGTCCTAGTCCGACTTCTGAACCCTCTGCTCTCGACGCCTGCTCATTTGCATGGTCTGCTGGAGAATTTCTGATACCGACCTACGAGTTGTATTAAAATTAGGCGTTCTCGCTAGAGCAGATCGAATTATTTAACATGTTTTGAATACGCCGCAAGTTTTAGCGATTCTATCAAGGTCTCGTGGTTCATACTTGGTCGAGGTGTACGCGTCTCAACCTTCCCCGACCTTCGGATTTGTTCGGTCCCGCGGTCACTCTGGGCAAAGGCGATGCGAAGCGAGTTAACCGATTGACGCCGATTAGTTCCGCTGCCTCCGGAAGTTGGTGCTTGACGGCGGATCATCTCTAACAACACGTGATGGCGTGGTAGAGAGTGTAGGACCGTGCAGGCATCTTGATCTTCATCTCCAATCGCTGACCTCGTGCTTCCAAAGATTGATCTTCCGATGAGCTTCCATCGTAATTAATGGAGAGCTTGTCGCTGCTTCGCTGAATTTTTCCACGATGGAGATCGGCCGGAGATGAGCACTTCTCGAGGTCTTCACCGATCCGATGAACCGCCGATCGTATGTCGAGTGTGATCATCCCCACATGGCCTACGCACGCTGGAGGTTTTATCGACACCGCTATCGGTGACGGTTGACTCTCGGAATTGCCGGTCAAGGAGAGTATCTTTCACCATGATTTCATCAATGGTATATAGTTTTCCGGTGATGAGGTGAAACTTCTTCACTGTTTCACGGCCGAAAAGGCCGCTTGAGAGATCCTCCGCATTCGAATCGGGTCTGAACGGCCGGTTCTCTGGTTGCGCCACGGTAGTGGCGGCAAGATCTTCATCCATCCGACGACTCGCTAACGCCGGCGACGTGTGGCCGGAGGAGGAGGATGACTGCCATTTTCTTCCATGGCGCGATACATCCTTCCATGTCGAGGTTGGCGAGTCCGCCAAATCGAACCGCTTTTCTCATCCCAAACTCCGCATAGTCGCATGAGCGATTGCGAGTTTTTGGGCGAGGATTTTCTTGAGCGAGAAAAAATTTCTTCAGAAACTTACGCCTTCTTCCCCACGGACGGCGCCAAATTGTCGACGATCGAATCGCCGATCTTACGAAAAATAAACGAGGAAAATAACGTGGAATATCCCGGAATGGAATGGGGTCGCTTTTATTGATATGAACTGGATTTACAAGATGTGGCTAAGTACTACCTGAATTACATCGAATGGAGGAATGCTTAACCGCAATCGACTTAGAATATGAGTCTAAGGTGATTATCTAGCTTCTAATTTCACCGCTTAGGCTTCAGTACATATCTTTGCCTTGGCCTTGTTTTGTGTGTCACCTATCGCCTCCTTCTTGTCTCTCGTTGTTGTCTCTTGTGCTTCACCTTTAAATAACTTCCAAGAGGTGGCGCTTACTCTGGAGAAGACGTCCTCGTGAAGCGCTTACGACCGGTTTGAACGGTAGAGAAGTTAGCAATGTGCTAACTTCCTTGCGGTTGCTTGTGAAAAGCTTAACCGTAGGGTGGTTAATAGTCAGTGTCTCAGGGTTGTACCATCGCATGGTTTGGAACGATAACACGGTTCCATTCATCATACGATAAGAAATACCAGCCAAGAATTTTACGAAGCGGTTATCCGGTCGGGATTAGGCACAAAGCCTCATCCCACTGTGGTACCCATTAAGTAACCTTCGAATACTAACGACCGTGGAGGTCGTCGATCTTAGGGTTACGACCATGAAGACGTATGGTCTTTTATTATATATTAAAATAATACATAGATGTTTTAATCCTCGTCAATTGGGTTCAACCGGAGGATTTTGGGCATGCAGCCTGGT
Organism: Phyllostachys edulis; assembly: GCA_036346405.1. Taxonomy (NCBI): domain Eukaryota; kingdom Viridiplantae; phylum Streptophyta; class Magnoliopsida; order Poales; family Poaceae; genus Phyllostachys; species Phyllostachys edulis. Next base: position 107,577,901 of record CM070550.1, read on the forward strand.
GTGCTCTGATACCAATTGTTGGCAAATGGCACAGGATCGCACACCCGATCTCTCACTTGTTGTGGTAAGGTTTCTACTAGCCGACTAGCAGGACAGAGTAGCCGACTGACTGGACACAGTAAAAACAGGAAAAGAGTACTTCAAGAACAAAGAACTTGGGGCAATTTTCTGGTTCTTTTCTTGGAATCAAAACTGTGACTCTGCTTACATTGTTCTAGCTACTGCTATTTATAGAATGCATGGAAGTTTAAAGATCGTGCCATCCCATGACCTATTACATTCTCATGCAAAAAACTCACGCACTCACACATGCTGACCTCTCACCTGGTCAACCACTCCTGAGATTGCGCTTGGTGCACATGCAACAGCTGAAACGTCTCCAGCCGTTGCTTGCATTGATTAGTTTGGGACCACTACCAGGAATAGCATCTTCACCAAAGACTAGAGAATTGTCCTTCTAATGATCTCTAGGTCGCCCCGATTGTCCTAATGATTCTGCCTTTTATACAGTCCTCAAGGTGTACCGCTGCACCTTCAGTGTAAAGACTGCCTTAATGTCCCAGATTATTTAGCCGTTACTAGAGGTTATTATGGGAGTAGTAACGTTCCCATGCTACCAGGCAGTTATCACCATAACAAAAGGGTTAAAATCGTGCCATTATTCCAGAGAATAACCGCGCAATTTACTGCTCATATTTTAAATATGGTGCGGAAGATTCCCTGATTGACTAAGCCCGCATGCCTGTAAGCTCTGTCGATAAGGGACTGGTCATAGAAGAGCTTACAACCAGGTGGTGGTCGTAGAAGATCTTACGACCTCAGACTGATCGTAGAAGAACTTACGATCATGGGATAGTCGTAGAAGATCTTATGACTACTAGGTGGTCGTTGAAGAATTTACGACCTCTAGCTTCTCCCTTATGGCTATTAAGGGGTATACTCAAGAGTTACATGACGTCATTATTATCCATAATATGAATTATATATATATATAATAAAATGAGGATTGTTATATCCTCGTCAGGTAGTTTTTTCTATTGCAAAAAAAAACGAATTTTGAGCCAAACCAATCAATTGCTGGATAGTAATTTCCATATGCTCTTTCGATAGTTTGCAAGAAGGTAATTAAAAGATACTCTCTCTCTCTCTCTCTCTCTCTCTCTCTCTCTCTCTCTTTCTGTGACGAGGATGAGGTCGAGTAGAGGCAACCATCTCGAACCGAATCGACCTCCCTTGTTGACCACAGATGGGGGTCATCACTGAGAATGAAATCTGATAGGATAGAAGGGATGAAATCAGAGTAAGAAGGAAACTTGGATGGAGATTTGGAGGCAAAACTTTGTGCTTACCTAAGGCCGAGATGGGGGGTGGCCAGATCTAGCGGTACTGGTCGAGCCGCAGTGCCACGCTCACCGAAGGTGCCGTGAAATAGTCGGTTGCGTCTTGTCGCCGAATCGCTCCGGGGAATAGAGGGCGGTCGCCGAAGCTCGGCGTGGGGAGGGGAGAGAGAGAGACTGATGGAAGATAAGGCGGGGGTGGGTATAATATATAAGGACAGCGCTAAAACATTTCGCCTCCCGCGCAAGCGTTCAAAAATTTCCGTGAATCACAGACGGTTTCAAACAAAAACCGTCTGTAATGAGCTAATATCACAAACGGTTCATATTAAAAACCGTCCGTGATAAGTATCTCCCAATTTTACCTGACTTTATGATTTGAAATGGCTAACTCTGTGATTTCATAGTGATTTCAAGTCATGGTAAAATCGGAGATACTTATCACAGACGGTTTTTAATACAAATCGTCTGTGGTGAGATACTTATCACAGACGGTTCTTAGCGTATCCAATAACAGAGACGATCGCGTTGGTAAAACCGACTGTGATTATCATTAACAGAGACGGTTTTGAAAAACCGTCTGTGAATATGATCATGTGATAGTTTTACCTCCTGCTATCCTTTGTTTCAACACCATGTCTTAAGTCAGTAGTTTGTGGTGAGAGGATGGAATCGGCTTTGACCCTATCGGACGCAACGGCGTTCACAGAAGCTTCGAGACAAAGCTTTGCTGGCGGCTCGCATCGTCGTCCATCTCCGCCGGGTACACATGCGTCACGACAACGAGGAGATTTAGGGGACGGCGATCCGCATCGGGAGGAGGGGGCCTCTGAAGCTTCCCGAAGAAGCTTACCTGGTGCTTCGCTCCTCCGTCCAGATCTCCATGGTGGGCACGTGTCGCGTAGTGATGAAGCTGATCTTCGGTCCGTGGAAGGAAAAGCTGGGCCGGCCCACAGGTATGGCACAACCCTAGCCGATATCTTCGCACATTCCACTCACCCCATTCCGACCTCGGTGTGGCAGTGGGTGCCGAAGCACGCTTGTGCGGGCGATCTAGGTTTTGTTGTGAGAGAGAGTGGGTCCGTCGGTGGGGTTCGAGAGCCCGATCTGCTCGGCGGATTCCAGATCCACCTCCTCTCTACAAATCCTACGCCGAAGCTGTGAGCGGGGAGGCGATGGATCGGGGCCGTGGGAGATTCCCTCGGCGATTTGGAGGGGGTGGACGCAGTTGGGCTGGAGAAAAGCGTAGCGCGTCCGATGCGTGGGCGGAAGAGGACAATCTGTTGGGGGAACTGGATCTGCGCATGAAACTTCAACGAGAGCAGGAGCAAAAAAAAGGTGGATCCAGGAACCCCATCATGGGGGTGAGCATAGATTTGGTATGTCTTCTGCATCTCAGGGTTTCGATCGTGCTCGATTTGATTCGAATGTTCATGGGGGTGGTTCCAGAGATAGTTTTTCTCATGAAAAGGGGTGGCAGAATGAGAATCGTCATGAAAACTTGAATCGTGAAGGGGGATCTCGTTGGGAGGATCCTTAGAGAGGGAGACCCAGGGGTGGATCTGGGGGAAGAGGAGTTAATTTCAGAGATGATGGGGGTAAATCTCAGCTCAAATGGGACCAACCTTCAACAGCTGATAAGGGAGATGACACGAAAAAAACACTAGGGTGATATTGGTCCGCATACGGGGGTGCTTCGATCAGATGATCGGGGTACTTGTTTTCGGTGTTTACAACCGGGACATCACCAAGCTCGTTGCACTAATCCTCCTACTTACTACAAGTGTAAAAAGACGGGACACTGGACGTCTGGTTGTCCTAAAGATAAGAAAACTTTGGGGCTGAAACTATGTGGTTTTGGCATTCTAGGCCAAGGTTTCTATAGTATGCAAGTTAAGGGCTTACAATTGTCAGTATAACTAGCTGCTTCTGGAGTCTTGAGTATTAAGGAGGGGATAGCTTCTGTGACTAAAATTGAGGCTGAACTGAAACACTTAATCAAATCTGATTGGGATTGGAAAGTCCGGAAGCTTTCAGAGAAGGAATATGTTGTGGTATTCCCTTCTAAGGAAATGCTGGAGACTTGGTCTAAAGCAAGAGGGGTAGAATTGGATCTTCATTCTATCAAAGCTAAGATTGCTAAATCTTCTTTGGATCCTGCAGCTACTTCTGCCCTTACCGCAGCTTGGATTAAAGTTTCTGGAATACCAACTCCTGCTAAAACAGTGGATATTGTGAAAGGAATTGCTCAAACGGTTGGTGAACCCATCGAGGTTGATGAGATAAGCTTGATGAGGGCGGACCCTGTTAGAGTTAAGGTTCTTAGCAGAGACCCTTCTAGCATTAATTGCTATGTTGAAATTTTCATTAACTCTATGGGGTACGAAATTAAATTTGAAGCGGAAGGGGGTGTGACAGGAAAGAAAAAAAGGCCCTGTATATGATCATTTCCATAAAATACATGCCCATAAAAGGTATGATGATGATGATGAGGATGATGAAGCAGAATCCCGTGAAAGCAATCGTAAAACGGAATGGGAAAAGCTGGCTGAAAAGTTTGGTGGAGATAAACAACACGCTTCTAATCAGAAAAGTGGAGATGGGAATAATAAACATGAAGGTAAACAGAATAAAGAGTTCACATATGAGAAAAGAGATATGTGTTCTGATCTGGTGGTATTCCATCCAAGAAAACACGAGGAAGATGTTTTGAATGCAGAAGTTACCAATGAGATCAAAGGAGGAGGAAATGGAGCTGATATTGTGGGACATATCCCTGAGGATGAATTCACTGAGGTCCTTCAAATTGTGCCTCTGGCCTATTGGTTTTCTAGTGAAAATAGGAGTGAAGAAGATCTGAAGAAGCAGGAAGAAGAAAGCATCACTTTGGAGACACTTGGTCCAAATAATCATCAAGAGACCTCTGTTACTGGTCCTTCTACTAAGCCTAATCAAGATGAAATAGTGGTGCACACTGAAGGTGGGCCTGCTATGTTAGCTGCGTCTTTATGGCCATGTTTACAGACACCAACAGGCAAACTGGAAAATGTTACATCTTCAGGGTCTGCTAAGCTTTCTGTTCATTCTCAAGACAACAATAAATATACTGGTAAGAGATGTTTGATTTCAGATCATTTGGTGGACTTGGATAAAAAGATGGTTGATCAGATAGAAAAAGGGGATGATACTCTTCTTTTGAGGAGTGACATTGATCCAAAGGGATCTGATACTGTCAAAGGGGATACAGAAAAGTGGGTGTCTCCAAAAAAGAAAGGCAGAAAACATAAAATTTTGGAACCCCAACAAGCCATCCGCAAAAGTTCTAGGATTCAAGATCAGGGGATCCCTATGGAGAAGAAGGCGTCTAATCTGAAATCTATCCAGAACTTGGAGCATCAAGGTAAACCTGCAAATTCTTTTAATGTTCTCAATTCTGCATCTTTTGATTATTTAGAGAATGTTGCTACTTCTTGTGGTATTATTTTGGAAAATAATACTCAAAAGGCCAAAGAAGTTATCTCAGCCATGCAGGCTCAGGAACTGGTAAGAGCTGCTATAGCCAAAACTGATTTTGACAAAAAGAATAAAAAAGATCAGGAGATGCAAGACTGTGCAAGTAAATCTTCTGTGGGTGGAGAGGACAAAAGTAAATCTGAAATTGATTTAAGGGGTGTTTCAGATGTTACTTTACCTCTGAAATTGATGGTTGAGCCTAAAAGAAGCGGTGTTGGCCGACACGGTTCTATATAATGAAGTATCTTTTCTGGAATATTAGAGGCTTAGGGTTGGCTGCTAGAAGAAGGCAACTCAAAGAACTTGTTATGCAAGAAAGATTGGGTGTTATTGGGGTGCAAGAAACTATCAAAAAGAGTTTCAGTGAGAGAGATCTTAGAAATCTGGTGGGAAATTTACCTTTTAGATGGCATTGGACTCCTTCTGAAGGACACTCAGGTGGTATACTGTTGGGGGTGAAAGAAGAATTGCTAGAAGTGGAAAGCTGTGATTCTGGTCTTTTTTTTGTTAGCATGGGGATTCGTCACAGGATCAATAACTTCAGATGGGAGCTGATTGTGGTTTATGGTCCTGCTCATCATGACTTGTCACAGAATTTTTTGACTGAGATGGACATCAAGTGCAAAAGTTCTGCCCTTCCTGTGGTTATGGGTGGTGACTTTAATATGATCAGAGAAGTAGGGGACAAAAGCTCCAATAATTTGAACTATAATCTCATGAGATCCTTCAATGACTTTATTTCTGATAATAATCTCCTTGATATCAAAAAAGGGGGTGCTAAGTATACTTGGACTAATAAACAGCAGTGTCCCATTATGGTAAATCTTGACAAAATCTTGGTCTCAGCTGATTGGGAGATTCAGTTTCCTTTATGTCATGTTCAGGGTTTAATGAGGGTGGGGTCTGATCACTGTCCCATTCTCTTAAATTTTGGAGAAGATCAGATGGTCAAGACAAGAAGGTTTTATTTTGAGAAAAATGGATTTGTCAGGAAAACTTTAGGGGTGTTTTACAACAAAAATGGTTGGAGTTTGACAGAAGAGCTAATGATAAAGTTTACTCTCTTGACAAATGGAATAGCTGCATTGCTTTGTTGAGAAGTTTCCTGAGAGGTTGGGGTGTTAATTTGAATGGTGAGTATAAGAAAAAGAAAAAGGCTCTTCTTGATCAGCTCAATAATTTAGATTCCTTAGAAGATTCACAAGGGTTAACTTCTGCTGAGTGGTCTTAGAGATACTCTATTGAATCTGAATTAGAGAAGACTTATGAAATGGAAGAAAATCATTGGCACTAGCGTAGTGGTTTGGATTGGATCACTAAGGGGGATGCAAACACTGGTTATTTCCATAATTGTGCTAATGGTAGGCGAAGGAAGAATTTTATTTTTAACCTTGAGCGTGATGGAGTTTTCTTTAACAGTAATGAAGAAATCAGAAAACACATTTATGATTTTTACAAAAAATCTTTTTGGTCATGGTGATTGTCAGAAAGTGGTTTTGAGTAATGAGAAGTGGAGTAGAAGGTTGAGAGTCTCTGATGATGATAATTTTATGCTGACTCAAGACTTTACTGAGAAGGAGATTTGGCAAGTGATTAAAGATCTGCCAGCCAATTCAGCTCCTGGTCCTGATGGCTTCCCCACTTTTTTCTTCAAAGAATTCTGGGGGTTTGATAAAACAGCAGTTCTTGGATATGGTTAAAGATTTCTCTAAAGGTAATTTGGACATTAAAAGGCTTAACTATGGGGTGATTACTTTGCTTCCTAAGATTATAGAGGCAAACAATATCAAGCATTTCGCATCCATATGTCTCTTGAATGTCGACTTCAAGGTTCGACTAAACTCCTTGCCAATGATTAGGTAAGATTGTCGATAAGATAGTGAATGATTGTCAATTTGCTTTTATCAAAGGGGAGGTTCATTTTGGATGGGGTGGTTGCTTTACATGAAATTACTCGTGAGATCAGATGTAACAAGAGCAAAGGGGTGATTCTGAAGCTGGATTTCGAAAAGGCTTATGATAAGGTGCAGTGGAGTTTTTTGGAGGAAGTCATGAGTAGGAAAGGCTTCTCCAAAATCTGGATTGATCAGGTCATGGGGACTGTGAGAGGGGGAAAGGTTAGCATAAATATTAATGGAGAGGTTGGTCCTTATTTTCAGACTTATAGGGGTTTGAGACAAGGAGACCCTTTATCTCCCCTCCTGTTTAATTTGGCCGCAGATGCATTAGCAGAGATCATCAAAAAAGCTCAAGACAATAATCTGATTAAAGGGGTTATACATCATTTGGTTCAGGATGGGGTTCCAATATTGCAGTATGCAGATGATACAGCGTTGATGCTGAAATATGATGAAACTTATTTTCTGAATTTGAAATTCCTTCTCTACTGTTTTGAATGGATGTCTGGCTTGAGGATAAGCTACCACAAAAGTGAAGTGATTGTGTTAGGGGGGTCTGCTGAGGAGGCAATCAGAGTAGCAAAGATTTTTTATTGCAAGTTGGCCTCTTTACCTATGACATATCTGGGAATCTTAATTGGAGACAGACATATTGGGGTGAGGGCTGCAGATAATGTGACACACAAACTTACTAAGAAGCTTGATAACTGGAAAAACAATTTCTTATCTTCTGGGGGCAGGCTAGTCTTGGTTAACAGTAGCTTGAGTAGTCTCCCCACCTACACCATGGGGTTCTACAGATTGAATGAGGAGGCACACAAACAAATGGACACCATCAGGTCTAGATTCTTCTGGAGGGGTGCAAATGGTAAGTTTAAATATCATATGATGAAGTGGGATGATGTGTGCAGGCCTAAAGACTTTGGAGGGTTAGGGGTGATTAATACTAGGGTTATGAATGACTGTTTGATATCTAAATAGATTTGGCGTATTAATCATTCAGAGAATGTTCTTTGGCTCTGAATTCTTAAAGCAAAATACTTCCCAAGAAGCACTTTTAGAGAGGCTAACTTCCACAGAGGTTCCCAATTCTGGAAGCAGCTAGGTAAAGCTAAATCCTTCTTTGACAGGGGAGTTAAATACAAGATTGGGAGTGGTCAAAATATCTCTTTTTGGGGTGATATTTGGACAGGTGACTGCCCTCTCAAGATTACTTTCAGTAGCCTTTTTAATGTTTGTCGCTTCCCTGATATGAGTTTAGCAGAAGGTTTTGTTAATGATACTTGGCACATCCCTTTTAAGAGATGCCTTGTGACAGAGGAAGTAACTCAATGGGCAGATTTGAAGAATATCTTAGAAGATGTTCATTTTAACAATAGTAATGATAGTGCTGTTTGGTGTTTTGAAAAATCTGGGTTGTTCTTAGTTAAATCTTTATATAGACAGATTCTCTTTGGGGGTGTTGTCTGTAGAAAGATGCAAAAGCTTTGGAAATGCAAAACTCCTTTAAAAGCTAAAATTTTTGTGTGGCAATGTTATCATAGTAAAGTTCAAACTTTAGATCAACTCCACAAGAGGGGGTGGAAAGGGAATTTGAACTGTATTCTTTGTGGCTACATTGAAAGCATTGACCATATCCTTTTTGAGTGCGTGCTGTCCAGGTTTTTCTGGCTTTGCATCAAAGAGACCCTTTGCTGGGAGAGAGTTCCAGTTTCCATTGATGATTTCCAATTGAATTGGTTAGATAGGAGGGGGGCTACTGATTACAATGTTATTCTGTTCAGTTTTACAATGTTATTCTGTTAAACTGGACATCTTCATACAGGTTGTCGAAGAGTGGGCCAAAGACTTTTGTAGCTGGAACAAAACTGATGGTGTAATCCTGTAGTGTTCATTTTGGTTGGCTCCAGATACTTGTATGTTTTGGCGGCGTTTTGAAGTTTGAGCGATCTGTTGTCAGTATTCTTAGTTTGTCCATTTGGTAGATCCTTGACTCGGCCGTAGTAGTTAGCGCTTCCTTTTTTTTTATGTCGAACTCAGATCGTAAGTGGTATCCCCGCTTAGACTCAGATTGTTCGCTATATGCTTTATAAAAGCTGTGATGTTCCTCCTTTTCAAAAAAAAAAATCGTCTGTGATAAGACGTCAAGTATTAACCTTTTTGTAGTAGTGTTATTTCTGCTTGTCGCATAAACCAAGGAGATATTGAAAATGACTAGACTACCACTAATTATTATTATATGTAAGCAATATATCCAATGCATGCATGTAGAGAATATAAAGTAAAGCTAGATATTTATTAGGGGAATAGAGGAAACATCACACTCATTTTGCATTAGAATATGAAATAGAGTCTATATTTGCGGACAAGACCATTAAAAAATAAGCCTATAAACTTGGATGGAGAAAGTAATAAAACGGAAACGAGAACGAGAACGACATAAACGGCCAATGGTATACATGCATGAGACGTGCAAAGGTCGTGGGGGAACTGCACGCCAAGGCGCCAAGCTATGCTACCTGCACTGTACTTTGGCGAAGAAAAGTTGGAAAACTGCATGTTAGCGAAGCGGACATGCGTGGGAAGCTCCAAGGAAAGCTCGAATCATTAAACTCGCCATTAGCAGCAAGCAATGCAACGTACGTAACTCTCCCCATCGATCGCTACGCGGCCCCTGCAGCATGATGCTCCGTCCGCGGCTGACATGTGGGCCTGCGCGCATCATTGCACGATCGACCACGGCACACGCCAATACGCCATCGCAAGTTAGCTACGAACTGGGCGAGAAAGTTCCTCGGACGCTGTTTCTTCTCGTTGACGTGTAGTCGCGGTTCTCACTTTCGGCAGCTGACACCCCCCAAAAAAAACAGGGAAATGGTATGAGCTAGCGACCGCGTGCACGTCGTACACTGTAGTAATGTACCAACGACTCGGCGCAATTAAGCTCATACGTTAAGCACGCATAGATTACGAGATTGGTTTGGCTCCATTATGTTAAGCTAGCGACTAGCATAGAGATTAGTTAGATTAAGCAGACGTGCGTCTCGCCCTCGCTAAGGTACGCGTGGAGTGGTTGTCTTGGCTTTAGCTTTTGCCGCGTTAATCACCTGCTCTTTACAGAAAGCTACGAGGCCGAGCGACTCGATCAATTGATCGGCGCGCGCGGCGTTTGTGGATGACGAGCGAGTTAGGCCCTGAGACCGGCAGAGGCAGTCGTTGCGTGTCGCCATCGCGCGGTTGTGCTTGGCTTTGCCGGGTTGGCTGGCGTCCAGACCGACGCGCGTGCGTGCGGGCGGGCGGGCGCCGGTGAGCGTTGCCGAACGGAAACAACGTGTTTTGCTTCTTACTCCGGGTCGTGTCGGGCAAGTGAGAGAGTTGAAGGAAGGAACAGGCGTTGAACGATCAGAGAAGATATCGTGCAAGTTCTGGAGGCTGGCAGCAAGTTGCGTGTTGCAAGTTTGTTCAGTACGTCTGCGCGGTTCTGCCTTTCTGGTTTGTACCTGAAACTGGAACTCGCTTTGCACCGGAAATGCTTGGATTGACGAGGTTAGGCGGTGTTTGGCTGGGTTTTAGGCTTCCCTTCCTGCAATAGAACGTCGTTCTGGTACTTCAAAAAATAAATGCACATGATAAAGCACTTGTGGATATATCGTTTTGCCTTGGAGTCGATGTGTCATCTGTGCGGCGCATTACACACATGAAGCTTTTAGCTTCGGGAAGCTGACCTGTGACCAGATGGTTAGGGGGGTGTGTGTGCACCTAGCCCTCAAAGTTTAAGTCCTAGATTTAGAGTCAGTGTCCATCGATTTTAGGAATACATACGTGTGTGCGTTCAATGAAAAAACGCGTGCCCACGCCCTATAAGGTCTTAGATGCCTTCGATAAATTTCTAACATGTGTAGGGGCGCACACATGTGTGTGCATGAGTGCCAAAGTGGTGTGAGTGTGGTGTCTATCTGTCTTGTACTCTCTAAAAAAATAAGCTTTTAGCATTATGTCACCTCCTCCAATCCAAATATGACATTTCATATCCACCAGCCGGATACCTCCTTTCTTTTTTACTTGACGTTTTGGATATCAACACGGTTTTCAATACATCTTAAACTGTTACGTTTTTAACCATATGTTACCAAAAATTATAAAAATATAAGGATGATAAATCTACTCATATATTTTTTTGGGAATTACTATATAAATTATGACAGTTTTTTGAAACCAAAACTGTCACTTTTCTGTTCGTTGGATATGCTATAAGATTTGTGTTGTTGACGTGTTGTAAGAAAAAAAATCATAATAGTTGAATTTTCATTCGTCCGATATGCTTTGAGATTTGCACATTTTCCCATATAATGAATTGGGTCCGAATTTATTATGATTTTTTATTCGGAACATAACGGGTTCACCACATTGCCGTATTTTGTTGGTATATAATTTTATTTTTCGTCTTTGTTTTTTTGCTCAACATCTCAAATTACATGTGAAGAACATAACGGGTTCACCATATTGTCGTATTTTGATGGTATATAATTTTTTTTGTCTTTGTTTTTGCTCAACATCTCAAACTACATATGAGATTTTGAATCATATGATGGAAATATGAGTTATCAAGACTTTCAAGAATAATTACAGTGACTAAGAACCAAAATTACATAAATAATTTACTGTAATTTATGTATAATGGAGATATAAATAAACTTTCAGAATATGACAGTTTTTTACAGAGAAAACAATCGAATTTTGTGTATGCATACTCTAATTTTTTTAGAAATTAATTGTCAACTTTTTAAAATGCTGAACTAGACGCGTTTTAAAAGATATATTTGAGGACGGAGGTCGTATACACGAACCGTTCATCCAGCTAGCCAGCTAGAAAACACGGGCAGGCAGTTGCTCGTCGATCGCACAACGGAAAAGGACCTTTTCAAACGCACCGTACGTTTCCCTCTCTCACCCACTCGCGGCATGCATGCTGCAGCCACGTTTTCCTCACGTCCTCCCCGCGCGCGCGCGCGCAAAAAGCTCCCTGGCCTCCCTTCCTCTCCCTCCACTAGTTAACGTCTCGTCTCGGTCTCTCCTCTCTATATAAAACCAACTCTGCAACCACCACGATCGATCACTACTCGTTTGGACCAAGGGCATTGATCACCACGAAATCAACCCTCCTCCTGCTCTCTCGTCTAGTACATGCCGCCAATGGCAACGACGACGATGACTACAGACTCCACCACCCGACGCTTCGCCGTGGCGTGCGGCGTGCTGAGCCAGTACGTCAAGGCCGCCGCGCCGCCGCCGGCGTCGTCCGGCGCGATGGCCCTCATGGGCGCGCCGGCCGCTGTCGTACAAGAACCCAACGCGCAGCAGCTCACCATCTTCTACGGCGGGAGGGTGCTGGTGCTCAACGGCTGCACGCCGGCCAGGGCGGCCGAGCTGATCCGGTACGCGGAGGCGGTGGCGCCGACGGCGGCGAAGGGCTCGGCGGAGCCGGCGCTGGTGGACATGCCGATCGCGAGGAAGGCGTCGCTGAAGAGGTTCCTTGCGAAGCGCAAGGACAGGGCAGTCGCCGCCGCGCGGGCGCCGTACTTCCGGACGGAGGAGGCGCCGGCGAAGAAGACTAAGGCGGAGGCGACGAGCGAAGAGCCTTCTACTTGGCTCGCCTTGGGCAGCTTGGGAGACATGCACGCCGCACGCGCGGTGATCGCCTCAACATCGCACTGTGATTTGGGAGCCCTCTGCTGATGGTCAGTGGGGGGGGGGGGGGCGTTGTTTAACATTTTATTTAGTTATGGTGTTATTAACAACTATTAATAATTTAAACCAGTTATTGTGGCATGAATTCTCCCTGAAGAGCAATGACTATGAGTATTAATTATGTGTAGTACCGAGCGAAGCGTATGGATGTAACCAAAAAGAAAAGGTTGAAATAGCGATTTTGTTCCTTGATAATTTCAATTATTGTATTGCTAGGTTGGTTTCATATGATGCGCCGTTAATTTGTGGTGTATGAACCATGAATTACTAGTAGCACTACGAGTATGAACAGGTGTAAACGATTTGATCAAATTAAGCAATCAATCCTTGGTTGCTGCGTATTTCGGCGAACAGCAGAATCAATACGGAAGGGATGGCTACGAAAATTTTGCATGATTGAACGTTTACAAATGGACGTGCTTTTCCCCCCGTCTTGGTGACAGCGAAATGCATGTTATACATACCGGCAGAAAGCCTCATTTGTAATGCATGTAGTTTTTGTAGATTTTTGCTCGCTTCTCAATGCTAACTTAACTCTGTTGTGGATCGTACGATCGGCACGAGAATAAGTCGTGTTTGTTGATTTCTGATTTTGGGACGTTGTGTGCTCCCTGACGGATTTAGGTCATCATCATACTCCGCCTCAAAAGATTTTGGACACGTTAAACAACCCAGCAGGCTACCCAGCATCTTTCACGGAAAGGGCCGGGTACCCAGGACAGGCTGGACAGCAGGTTATCAATATCATACATGCTGCCCTAGCTAATAAGTTAGGACTTATATATATCAGGAGTAGTTACCACTTACCAGAAAGTACTGGCCGTTAATTTCTTGTTGCCAACTTCACGAGATCATTGATCGAGCAGAACGTACAGGTAAGCACTAAGAAATCAACTCGCAAATTAATCGCAACATGTCAGATGTGTGCAACGCTAGCTTCTCGAGTTCCCATGGGCGCTACATTTCCTCGACTTGTGGCAAAGCGCCATCAGCACGCGCATGGGTTCCGACGTCCAGTAGTCCAGTTGCGCGCCTAATCGATCGTTCACGCGCGCGCAATGCAGCCAAAGCTAACTCGTGCCTGCCGAACAAATCGGGCGCAAGGGACGAGCGGTAGCATACACACATGGCACATCTCATCGATCTCACGCGGCACGGCACGCGAGCCGCGCCAGGAACAGACAGCTTTTGGGGCAAAAATTAGCTGCGCGGCGCATTCCCCGTGACCGACCGACCGCGGGCGCGGGCGCGCGCGCCGTGCCGACCCGGCCGGTGGCTTTCCCATGCCGGCCGCGCGGCGCGACTCCCACCCGCGGTCGCGCGGCATGCACGACGCGACCGTGGGGGGAGGCTTCGATCGCTTGCCGGCTAGCTCGTTTGCCTTGCCTCCTCTGGGGAGAAAGCGAATCCCCTCTAACGCCGGAGTTGGTTGGAAGGCGAGGTTCGTGTGAGCCGCTGATGGGTTAAATGTGCTGCGCTTTGGGGGCAACGGGCAGGGGCTAGTGATCAATGAATTCAGTCATGCTCATGCATGCGGCCGTATGCATGCTTGGTTAGTTGCAACTTGCAGGGGGGTATGAATTCGGATTTCAATTCCTCACTTGTGAATACACATCGCAAACCACTCCAATTTAGACTGGTTGTGTTTTAAGAGGGTGTGTATGATCATTGGTTAAAACAGCTCGTTATTGTGTATGAGATCATGAGTTTGTGGCTGTGCTCTCGCTAGAAATAAATTTAGGTTTTATGAATTCTTCTGCATTTTTTTCCTAGATCAAGTTATTCTAGCTTTTTTTTTCTCCGGCGTGTTCTTCGTCAAATTTCCTTTACCCATAATGGCTTTTATCGGACCAACTCATTGGGACAACGATGGTGATGCCTACGCTAAAGATCAACACCAGACAGAGTTTTTTTTTCCTGAAAGAAACAAACAGGAGGGCTGCCTATTATATAAATAAAGAAAATCAAACATTACAAAAGAACCTAGTGCGGGGCATAGGGCTTGATTACACACTAATTATTTGTTGTAGGCATTTGGCCCCGGCTAGGGTCCAATCTCTTCCTTCGGATTTTATCCTAGCAAACAGGTCCAGGGTGGAGGAGGGTCTGTTATTAATGATTATGATGTTGCACTGTTTCCAAATCTCCCAGTTGATTAGAATAACCACCGTGGTTGAAGCCCTTCTTGGGAGAAGTCCCAGCTTACAAGTTTTTTCCTACCAGTCCCTGATGCTGGCAAGGCGCATCCCAGCCGTTGAGCCATCAAAATCCAAACTCGTCGGGTGTACCTGCACTATGAAAAGAGATGTAAGGCGCCCTCCGGAGATTGCCTGCAAAGTGAACAGGTGCCCTGGTTTGGCCAGCCCCGCGGTTGCAAACTGCCATTCTGTCTGTTGTCCACAACCTGTTTTGGATAGCTAGCCCGGCAAAAAGCTTGCATCTTGGGGGCGCTCCGGCTTTCCAGATTAGCTTTTTGTACTCAGTTGTCATCAAGCCGAGGAATTGTAGCGTGTAAGCTGATTTTGCTGTGTATTCGCCCTGTGGGGGTTAGTTTCCAAGTGAACTCATCCGTGGTAGCTGGATCTAAAGTGATTTGGTACAAACTTCCCCAAAGATCTAGGAATTGGTGGACTAGCTGAGCTGTTACTTCCCCTGTAATGGTGAGATCCTGAACCCAACGGTTATCCTGGAGCGCCTCCTGAACTGTCATGTTTTTTTTCTCCTACAGAGTCGGAAGATCTCTGGGGCAAGATCTTTGGGGGCTGTACCACGCAGCCACGATGATGTCTAGAACTTAGCTTTTTTCCTATCTCCTACTGTGATTGTAGACATCGGGCAGAGTTAATTATAAATAAATCGCATCTAGTTTTCTTCTAACGAGCAACATTGCTACCAAGACACAGGTCGTACACATTCATGGAGGTGCTTGGCAATCTGCTTCCCGCTTCTATGATCGTTGGCAATCATGTTTCCATTGTAAGACTTGCAGTCTACAACATGAAAGATAAAGAAGTTCGACAAGTTCATCGACTCAAGGGCTTGGTGGTAACAAGTTGTTTGTTTAGAATCTTCAATATAAAAGTTAGGTACTGCGTACTATAATCTTGTGTAAATAATTAATACAAGCCTAACACAAGCCAGATGACCTTACTAAAAGAAAGCGTCATGTGTCTTACCCTAAGCATAGAACTACAGTTAAACAAACCGAATAAATATTTCTAAACTGTTGGCACCACTGAAGAACACGTCACGCGGCAAATTTCTTGTGATTCCCTTGACAGCTGAGACATAAATAGGTGCCATGCTCCGTGTGACCCTAGCTAGCTGTCTCACCGAACGCTGTTCTATAATAGCAAGACCTGAAACCAGCGAGTGTGCACACCATGCTCATGCTGTCATGCACATATCGCGCATACACGCTTCTCCTCCAAAATCCAGCGGATAAAAACAGCAAATATTCTCCCACTACTAAAGATGCCCCAGGTCGATCTGGCGCTTTCTCCGAAGGCACACTCGTGATGTTCGTAAAGGCGAGATAAGGAGGACCGGCCGGAGGAGGCGTCGACGTTCATATGCTCCCATTTCAAGAACAGCTCTGCCTCGATCTACCCGGTCGGAGTTGGTGGTGTGAAGTGTGAACTCGTGAGACGCGTACGTAGTGCTGTAGTAGTACGAGAGCCCCATGGTTCCCGTGGAGACCCGGGAAAACACGCGTCGCGGCCTCCGAGTGGCGCGGTGACGCTGACATGAAACGCCAGTTTATTCTTCGTTGGTGGGTTTTCTATCTTGTGATTGCCCTCGTGGCAATCGGTATCTGATTAGATACTGGGCATGCGTTTTGCGCGTTCGGTTGTTGAGCGACTTAGCGTTGCGCGTTGGGATGTCAACGGGCTAATCACCACGGAGAATAATATATCATCCCGACTCTTTATGTAGCTGTCGGTTCCTCTCCCACCGGGGATTCTGCGGAGACCCGATGAGAGCTTAAATCTTCTGTTATCTTATTAAAGAAGAGTTAGAATAAATCATTGTGTTCGCTATTAAGGACTAGAAATTCCCATATTAATTAGTGAAAAAAAGAGAAAGATCTACACTGTCGATCGTGGTAGATTCAGATTATAACGGTCTAGATTGAAAGAAAAAATCCATGTCAAGTAAAATAAAACTAAAATTTAAAATAAAAAATAAAATAAATCAGCAATTTGATTTATATATGAATTCCTAAGTAAAAGAGTCCAAGTACAATAAAATGAAATTCAGAATAAAATAAAATAAAATTAGCAATTTGATTTCTATACTAATTCATAAATAAAATCCATAAATAATTATAATTCGTAATAAAAATTAAACAATAATTGGCAATTAGATTTGTATACTAAATACAACCAAAAAATAATTGAAGTTCGAATAAAAATAAACAAATTAGCAATTTGATTTCAATACTAATTCGAAAGTAAAATCCCTAAATAATTGTAATTTGGGATAAAAATTAAAGAAAAATAGCAATTGAATACTAATTCCAAGAAAAAAGATATGAAATTCGGAATAAAAAAGAAAAGAAAAGAAAATTTGCAATTTGATTTCAATACGTATTCCAAAATAAAATCCCCAAATAACTAAAATTCTGAATAAATTAAATAAATTTAGCAATTTTATTTGTATACGAACTCCAATAAAAATAACTGAAATATTGAATAAAATAAAAGTTATAATGAGGATGGCGCGAATGGTGTCCGATGAGACACAAAAGAAGTCACCATGTTCTCTCTCATGGTCACGTGTTTCTATTGTTGTTTCCTATGGAATAAAAAACTAATATTTTTATTAAAAAAATACAAGTTATAACGAGGATAACACGAATGGCATTGGAGGAGACCACAAAAGAGTGCAATGGCACCGATCTGTCTTGCAAAAAGACATTGATTCATGGGGAAGAGAGAGCCGAGGCGGCGACGACGAAGATGGGGACAATATCATGCTGCTCGCTGGAGTCATTGAAGAGAAAGTCCAATATTGAAGGGGCCGCGATGGCAAGTGCTGAGCGTCAGCATTGTTGAAAAAGTTAGTGGCCAAAGAAGCTTGATGATGGGAAAGCCCTGGCAGAGAGAAGATGAAGTTTTGCATTGAATATGAGCTATAGACGATATGGGGCCATCGAGTAGATAGGAGCGTGCCATCACTGGTGATAGGCACGTTGCCGACGATGGCAAAAAGATTCTCTAAATCATTAGACAACGACTAAAGCAGACATGCCGACATTAGTGAAGATGAGAGGTCGCGACAGTTTGTGAGGAAGCCATAACGTTGCGTTGGCCAACGTCGAAGAAAAGGAGCGACTGGCACGAGAGAACACTACTACAAAAAGGCTAATACTGGACGCCTCATCACAGACGGTTGACCAAAACCGTCGGTATTACATTCAATCACAGACGGTTTTGGTTTAGAGACCGCTCAGTACTCTCGGGCCGCGCTAAAAACCGCTCGTGAAGAGGCAATATCACGCACGGTTCACGTTGAAAACCGTTTATGAAGTATCACGCGGTTACTCAACAAGAACCGCTCGTGATATTAATCAAGATCACCGACGGTTTTAAAACACAACCGCTCAGTGAAAGCATGCACGAGCGGTTACAACAAGAACCGCTCAGTGATATTAATTAGTATCACGACGGTTCTTAACAATAACCGTCTCAGATAATATCGCCCAGCCGTGAGTTTCTTCATCGCCGATCGCGCTGCTTGTCGCCATCCGCTTCGGCCCCGATCGTCTCTTCGCCTCACGCCTAAATTTATTCCTTGTTTTATAAAAGGATCATCCGCCATCCAAGATGATCATCCCCACATACTTATAAAAAAGCGTAAATGGTCGCTTCTTCCCGTCACAAGATCGATGGCCTTCCGGCCAAGACTGCATCTGAGCACCTCTCTCGGTGTAAGTTGAACTGTGCTAGGAAGAACACCGCTTGATCAACAGTGTCTTCACTCCTCTGCCAGCAGAATTTGCGGAGCAGTGACGCCACCTTCCGCCGCCTTGACATCCTCCTCCACCGTGTCTTCCGGTGATCTCCCACTTTCGGCGAAGTTTATCACGTCATCGACGTAGTCCTCCAAAACGACGCTGCACGCCTCGGTGAGGCTTGCCGTCACTTGACCGTAATCGAGGCGGCGGCGGCATCGAGTCGACTGTGCCGAGACCCTCAAGAAGAGAAGAGAGCCTATGGGCTCAATTCTTCTTGGTTCAACGACCGAGGGTCTTCGGAGACTCTCGAACGAGCGTCAGCGGGTGGACGATTTCGTGCTTCGCTCATCGATGATCGAGAACCGTCCGATGTTGACACCGCCGCTTATGAAGTATTGCGTGATGGAGATAGCAACCTACCTTCGCCACTAGAAAAACCTTGTTTAATTATAGGTTTACGCTTTTTAATATAAACATATAATTTCTTCATGTCATGTAAGTGTATATACTTGAGAAAAAAATCATTTCACGCATAGTTCCATTATGCAACCGTCAGGATATGGGACGATTCTATTATGGAACCGTCTGTGATATGTCCATATCACGATTTGTTCTATTATGGAACTGCTCGTGATAATTATCACCGACGGTTCCATAATAGAACCATCTCGATAAGTCTCTTTATAAGTAGGAGCTAGCCCACTTGCCGCTAGGGTTTGCGCCTAACTCGCCACTCCCAGTGACCTTACTCTCGTCTCGCGTTCCTCCCGTCGCGCCGACGCCACCATTCTTCCGTCGCCGACGGTTGCCAGCATACGGTGACACCGCAAAAACACTTGTACGATAAGAGTGTCTTCTCTGACGTCACGGTTGTGCCACAACTACGGTGACGCCCAAACTCGTCACTCCCAGCTCCGCTAGGGTTTGCGCTGCGCTTCTAACTCGCTCCCCCCACCTCGACGCCGCCGACCTGTCGCCGACGCCGCCCGACCTGCTGCATACGCTAGGCGGCCTGGCCGGCTTTGCTTTCCCATCCTCCTCTATTCTCCTCTAGATCTGTTAGCTTAATGTCTTGTTGAGTTTGATTTTTATGCATGAGCCTTAAGTTGTGTCCTCGATGTTTGTGTGATTTATGCAAGGTAAAGGAAATGGATGAGGGTTGTCTTTGGTGGTGGGTCGCCACCATGGTTGCACTGCACTAAGGTCCCTCTCTGCCTCTACCCCCTTGCTCTGTGATGAAAATGGCTAGCTAGTGCTCTGCGATGGATGCCGAGGGCTACTACTTGTGTGGTGGGTTTGGACACCCTTGGTCTTGTTCTCTTGTCGATGAACCGCTTCAATGATGTTAATAGTCTTATGCTGAAATTGAATTGATAATTAGTTCATATTAATAGTCCTCTTGTCTGTGTGATGTAATGATGTCAATAGTCTTATGTCAAATTGAATTGATAATTAGTTCATATTAATAGTCCCTTGCTTTGTGATGTAATGATGTAAATAGTCTTATGCTGAAATTGAATTGATAATTAGTTCATATTAATAGTCCTCTTGTTTGTGTGATGTAATGATGTCAATAGTCTTATGCTGAAATTGAATTGATAATTAGTTCATATTAATAGTCCCCTTGCTCTGTGATGTAATGGTGTCAATAGTCTTATGCTGAAATTGAATTGATAATTAGTTCATATTAATAGTCCCTTGTTCATGCCTGTCAAGTTCTCCTACCTCTTGCACTGCACGCCCTACCATTCCATTCATAATCTTTTCTCTATAAAGTCTCCAGCGGTGGTTGCTTGTGCCATTAAAACCGGCATCATATATATATATATATATATATATATATATATATTAAATGATCCTCGGCCACTTTAGGAAGTAATCCACCTTGACATGAGAAGAATGAGGCAAGTATCCACGGGCAACCTCAAGTTGAGAATTCTTTTTAAATATGAGAATGGTTGCTTGGTGTTCTTGTTGGGTTTAAAGACAATTACATGCTCAAGAATGGTTGGTTGCTAATATATGATGCCACTTCCCCAATGGGAGTATCATGTATTAGCAACCACAATTCTTGAACATAGCGACGCCCAATCCAAGTAATTGATGTCCGAACGCTTTTTTGCATCCATACTTTTGAACTTGCAGGCTCAATGAGGTTGCCCGTATACCGCCTCATCCTTCTCATGTCATGAGACGATCCCCAAAGTGGTCGAGAGATCACGTAACAATATATATATAATATATATATGATGCCGATTTAATGGTACAAGCAACCAACGCTGGGCCTTTATAGAGAAAGTTATCACGACGGTTCCCAAATGCACAAACCGCTCAGGAAAGTATACATCACGACGGTTCAAAACCGCTCGTGATGACCTCATGTCATCATCGACCCATAAACTCAGACGGCTCACGAAACCGTCTGTGATGACGTTTTTGAACCGTCTGTGAAAGCATTTTCTGTAGTAGTGGAAGGGGACGTTGAGTATGTATAACAGCATGCATGTGTATGTACATACATGCATCCATACGAATAGAAGCGCGGGTGTACATAGGCAGAGGAGCAAAAAGCTTGGAGTAGAGATGATGCAGCCGTAGGGAATATGTTCGGGGTCACCGTAGAGAGCATGACATGTGTCCCCAGCTTGGATCGGCGACGGTTGCATGTGTATGCACGTTGATATCGCAATGGTTAGTATTAAGCAATAATTAGGGAGAAGTGGAAGATAACTATATGATAAAGTATTGTATTAGAAGGGGTAGCAACTGAGAGGGGTTGATTAAGATTTGGGCTTACCGCTGGAGGTTGAAGCAAACAAACTATGATGGCGAAAAGAGATAGAAGCCACACGTTTTGGTGGGATAGCCGGTGTGAGGGAAGATAAGTTCAAGGTAGGTCACCCATGGTGCATCGGTGTATGTGTGAGCAAGAGTACTCTAATACATTATACCATGTAAACTAATAAGATAATTTTTCGCACGCATGATCAATGTATTGCTTGAGATTAAATAAAGGTATGCATGCATACAATTTGGGGGGGGGGGGGGAAGTAACTAATAGAGTAAGAATAAGGGCATGCAACTACATGATCTATGCATGATGAAGAGTAGTTAGTTTCTAAGAACCCCCCAACAACTTATTATGCTCAATGATTTTCTTCAAGCAAAGCACATACTTAAATTACTTTCCTCATGTTGTAATTTCTTTCAAGCTTCTACTATCATTTCCAATGTTTAGGATATCTTAAAAGTCTAAATAGCCTACAAGATAAATAAATGTATTATCAAGCATATATACAAACTTTGAAACAAATCTAGCCGCGTAAATGCGCGGGGCACCCTGCTAGTTCGAATGATTAAGGTAATTTCATCAATTTATCATATGGTTATGCAGAAATACGTAAAATTATTAGAACACGTGATGGTAGAATAATAGTAAATGAGTTATATACTATAATTATACAAAACTATATTAGTCTAGAGACAAAATGCCAATATTTTATACATTTAGATATCAATATATATGTATACGAGTGTTTATCGGGAATAGTGGGGAGCGTGTATGTGAAAGCATTCCAAACCCCGTCGCCATATAAGGTCACATGCGCAAAATCTTTTTATACTCATCCCCTAATAAAAGAATTCCGCATTGGTTGCATATGAACAAGGCCCGTCATTTTATGTTGGACTAGCCAGCCTTTTTTTGGGTTTAGTCAACACCTAGTTGGCACAACTATGCTAAGAAGGCACACTCGTGTATGGAATTTTTTTAAAAAAATAATCAATTTTTTATTCCAAAATACAGTAATATATCTGCCTTTTTTTTATTTTACATAAATAATACTCTGTCGCTCCACCGTTGGGCGACTTGGATCTAGTCGCCCAACCATTGGGCGACTGATCCAAGTCGTACAATGGTGGAGCTACACGTAGAGTAGTCGCCCGGTGGTTGAGCGATTTGGATCGATCGCCCAATGGTTGAGCGACTAGATCCAAGTCGCTCAACCCTTGGGCGATTTGACAGCAAGTATAGTCACGGTGTCGCCGAACCATTGGGCCACTACTTGCTACTAAGTTGCCCAACAGTTGAGCGACTAGACGGTTGTATAGAAAGGCACACTCATGGTCTCTTTCGTCATTTCTCTCAGGAGAGAACGAGAGGAGCTCGAGAGAGGAGAAAAGGAGAGGGAGAGAAGTGAAGAGGGGGAGAAGGTCGGGAGAGGAGGAGTTTGGGAGAGGGGGAGAAGGAGAGGAGAAGAGAGAACGACAGGGGGAGCAAAGGAGCCTGGGAGAGAGAGAGGAGCAGAGGGGAGGTGCTCAGGACAGGGAGAGGAGGAGAGGGAAGCTCGCTGATAAGCAGAGAAGGTCTTCGCATGAAGGTAATAGTCACATCCATTCTTGTTCTCATCCAAATGTAGGCGATGTGTCACTACTTATTGGGTTAGTATGTATTTCGTGAATGTATTATGACAAATGGCTAGTTGAAATGTTCAAAATATTTGCAGTGAGAAATCAGTCATGTCGGAGCCCACAAGATTAAAAGTGTGTCGGTGTTTTAGGACCGAACTTACGTAAAGATTGTTTGATTCGGGGGTTCCTCTAGGCTCAAAATCACACAGAGATGGAGATACAGGGATTTTTATACAGGTTTCGGGCCTTCTCCTGGGAGAATAACAACCCTACTCCTGTGTGTATGTATTGAGTGTGTTGAATTACAAGATGGAGCCAAAGACTAGAGCATTGTGCTTCTGATCATCTCTGGATCGCCCCGATTGTCCTGATGATTCGCGCCTTTATCTGATCCTCAACGGTAATGCTATGCCTCTAGTGTAAAGACTGCCTTAATGTCTCAGATTATTGAGCCGTTACTGGAGGTTATTATGGGAGTAGTAACGTTCCCATGCTGCCAGGCAATTATCATCATAACAAAGGAGTTAAAATCGTGCTATTATTCCAGAGAATAACCGCGTAATCTACTGCCCATATTTTGAATATGGTGCAGAAGATTCCCTAATCGACTAGGCCCACATGTCTGTAAGCCCTGTCGATTAGGTACTAGTCGTAGAAGAGCTTACAACCAGGTGGTGGTCGTAGAAGATCTTACGACCACAGACTGGTCGTAGAAGAATTTACGATCATAGGATAGTTGTAAAAGGACTTACGACTATAGGGTAGTCGTAAGAGGACTTACGACTACTAGATGGTCGTAGAAGAACTTACGACCTCCAGCTTCTCCCTTATGGCTATTAAGGGGTATACTCAAGAGTTACATGGCGTCATTATTATCCATAATATGAATTATAGATATATAATAAAATGAGGATTGTTATATCCTCGTCATCTAGCCCCCTAGCTTAAGCAGAATTTTACTTGATCAAGAAAGTTGTGGAGTAATCTTGTGACTTATAAGGTGATCGTAAGAAAATCTTTCGAGCACCAAGTGGTTGCAGTATCATGGTTGGAAGTAAAAACTTTCCAGTTGCTGTTGTATTTGACCAGAAAAAAAAGACTTAGTCAAGAAGGTAATTTCCATTAAGGTGTAAAGACTGACCTGATTTCCTCGAGTAGACAAATTTAAGAATCCCAATCGACTCCCTTATTTCTATCTATTGGAGCGGCTCCCGAAGCGGTGGCAACCATTGGGTAGCCATGTCTTTTTAACTTCAGACGTGCAGTTATAAATATTCACCGCGGGTGAGGATAAGGTCTTTTATCTTCCCCCAAATTGTTCTCGCTGTTCAAGCTTTGAAGTTCTCCGTCGTCAACCAAATCGAGCCTTCTTCCCCAATCTTTCCAAATCCAAACCTTCAGCTTTCGGGAGAAATGGCCGGAGCCGCTTCCCAGTGGGTCGAATCGGAGATGGATGTGGCCAAAATCAGAGCTTTGGTCGACTCCGAGAAGATCCCGAAGGAGGATTTTGTGAAGTGGATTGAGGTCGTTGGGTAGCATTGGCCGTCGGGAGAGATTGGACAAATCCTTGTTTTTCAGGCATTTTATGAGTGTGGTCTTCGATTGCCCGCTCATCCTTTCCTCACATTGGTACTCAAACACTTCCAGGTGGAGTTGGTGAATCTTGTTCCCGATTCTATGACAATGTTGGGGTGTTCGTGTACCTGTGTGAGGCCTACCTGGGGATTCCGGCTGATTTGGAGTTATTCCGGTACTACTACGGAATGACTCGACTAGTCAGAATTGTCGGTAGCTGCAGTCTGAAGCTCCACGACGGAAAGTCGAAGGAGTATATTCAGATGTTTACTCGGTCGTCGTGGCCGGGATGGAAGAAGAGGTGGTTCTATTGGGAGATAACCAATGAGGACAGCCTCTCCTTCGCCGGGAAGCTGGCCGAGAAGGTTTCTTCCTGGGATGCGACTCCCAAGGATCTCGGTCGGATCACCCCCTTCATTCGAGCTATTGCAGACTTGAAGGGAGAGGGGCTCACTGGATGGCACGTGGTGACGGATTTCATCATGCGCCGCATCAGCCCTCTGAAGAAGAGGGCTTATCCAATGTGGAGGTACTCTGGGTCGAAAGACCCGACCAGGGACTACGAGGAGGGTAAGTAAACTTCAACCTTAACTATCTTTCTGTTATTTTCGAAATTGGCTTATTGAAGGTTCTCTTATCCCTGCAGACCTCTCACAAGAGGAGATTAATGTCGGGTCAAACTCATTTGTGAGAAGCCCCCAGCCCATGTGGTGGCGCCTCTAATCTTGGCTGACCTGTCCCCAGAGGACAAGGTGGAGCGCCTAAAGGTAATCGAGAGTTGATTTCATCTTTAGGATTTTGTAGTCATAGAAGAACTTATAACTGGGTACTGATCGTAGGAAGGCTTACGATCAGGTTTTGGTCGTAGAAAAACTTACGACCAGGGGGTTGTCGTAGAAAAGCTTACGATATGATGATGGTCGTAGAAGAACTTACGACTACTTTATAATATCTTTCTTTCTGATTTCTGCAGAAAGTAGGCATGGGGAACCGTCGGGACGACAAAGAGGTCGAACTGATGGTCGTCAGTGCAGCTGCAGTAGAGCAGCTTTTTTCTCCCCCCGCCAAGAGGCGTCGACTCGTTAAAGCCGCCGACAAGGGAGGCTCAAGCTCGAGTTGTTTTGATCCAACTAGACCCTTCGCAAAATTTGTTGCGGATCTGGCTGCTGCAGCAGAGACTACGGCCGGAGCGGTTGAACCTCTCAAGCACAAAGCCCCCAAGACTAAGGTACCCTTCTATCACGACAATTAGACTTTCGTAGTTTTTGCTTCCTGTGGCTTTGTCAAGCGACTAGAAAAGGAGAACTAGAAGAGTTTTATATCTTTTGTGAAGAAAATTGTTGCGCCAGCAGTACCTGTGGTCGAGGGTAACGATGTCCTTGAGGTGGTCGAGACAGGTCCCGACCGTCTTGAGAGCCAAGAGGCTCACAGAGCGATGGTTCTCGATCAGGACCCACGATCAGACTTAGTCGTAGCTGTTCCTCAACTTGCGTCTCGACCAGACGTGGTTGAGAAAAAGTTGAAGAAACCTTCCTTAGGGAGGGTCTTTTCCAAACTCAAGATCAAGTCTGGCACTAAGTGGTATGTAAAAGAGACAAAAGTGTAAGAACAGCATTTATTTTTTTCTTTTTACTTCCTAATTGTGCTTTTCTTTTTATGGTTTCAGCCGGCTTCTCTCACCATCAAGGACGTTCTTGTCAAGGAACCCACTGCTGTTCCTTCGGCAGACGGGGGAATGACAGTGGCGATGGTCGAAGGGTCATCCACCGTCCGAGTGGCGGAAGGTGTCGTTAGTGCTGAAGTGGCCACGACTAGCGGGCCGGTCGTAGAACCAGGGGTGAAGATGGTGGCGGCGGAGACATCCAGCCATCGGGGTGAAATATCCCGTCACCGTGCTGGGAAGGAAGTCGCTGCGGATGATCTTCCCGGTTTCTAAGGCCAAGATGCTGATGCTGCTACCTCCGAAGGAGAAAAAGAGTTCGAGCTCTTCAATCACTCCTTTGGGTTCTTCGCTCCAGCCACCGTTCTGGGATCCCGTGCGTTCAAATCTCATGATCGCGTTCCTCACCCTAAGGACATTCCCAACAGAGGAGACGTTTTCGATGACGAGTGTCTCGAAAGGGTATGGTGGAACCGAGTCGATGAGTTCGATGAACTGAGGAACCCCACGAAGGTGGTATCTTCTTATGGTCGGACTGCCATGAATGTAAGTACCTGAAGTTTAGTATTTACATATATGCCTTTTCACGCTTCTTACCGCCTTTCTTTATGCAAAATTCGTTGGAACAGATTGTCACTGTTGCTGAATACCACAAGCAACTTGTCCAACTACGGCAAGATAAAGCACTACTCTGCGAGCAGGCGGAGAGGTGGTAAGTGACTGCTTTTCGTAGTCTTATGTTTCGACCACTCACACAGTACTTGCGGGGCTTGTTGTAGAAGATCTTACGACTAGGTATTGGTCGTAGAAGAGCTCATGACTAGGGTTTTGTCGTAGAATGACTTACGACTAGATCTTGATCATAGAAGAACTTACGACCGCTTGTTTGGTGCTAACGTCCATTCTTTCCCTTTACAGGTTTAAGAGTGACGAGAAGACCTTAGCTGATTCTCTCAACTATGAGAAAGCCGAGACAAAAAAGCTAAAGGAGGAGATTGAAGACCTCTAGAAGAAGCTTCAGGAGGCAAACTCTACAAACCAAAAGTTGCAGGGATGACTAAGTGGTAAGTGCTGAACTTGAGACCGCCTTCAACCTTCTTTTCTTTTTCTAAATCTTATTCCTTTTCAGAGAAAGACCAAGAGGTCCAGACGTGGGAGCAGCGCTACCTCAAGCACACTGTCGCTCACGCCAATGAAGTCAAGAAGTTAGATTCTCAACTAGTTGGTAAGCAAATCTTTACTTGTGATTAGTTGTGTTTTCCTCTTGAGGTCATTTTATCTGATTGGTCTCATTCTTTTCAGAACAAGTAGTACAAATAAAACGACTCCACGAGGTTTCGACTCGCAATCAGGAGGAAATGAAGGCTTTGAAGATCAATCTTCAAGACAACGTTTCACTTCTGAACAATGTACTCGGTGGGCTTCATGCTGAGGGGATTACTCCTCGAGATGACATACTGTCTGCCCACTTAAGCGCCATTGGCAAACAAGTCGGAACTTTGCAAAAGTTGGTAACTACCCTGAAGGCTAACCAATTCGATTCGATAAAGGATGCGATCGAAGTGGGGATAAGATTTGTCCTAGCAAAACTTAAAGCCCGTGATCCCAACCTTAATCTGCAACCTATCATAGATGACTTCGTCTGCCCTAAAGCAGAGGCGGAGCAGTTAATGATAACACTGCAGCCGATCGCTGAGGCAGTCATGGAGGGTATGCAGATAAGATCTCCTTCACCGGAGCAGTCTGTACCAGAGTCCTGAGTCCTGTAAAGATAAATTTTTATTGATGTTGATATATATATCCCTTCCTTTTTCCTGAAAATCATCTTGTCAAGTAGTTAGTAACTCATAAGATAATGAATAGAAAAAAGAGCAAGACTAAGAATTGAAGTCAAGTTAATAACTTTATCCTAGCCCCCAACTATTTGCTTGGTTTATTTAGATAAACCGAGTAAATACTATTTAAATGGGTTTTCTAAAAGAGAGAGGTTTAGCTAACTTGCAGTTTTTCGACCACGATTATCAAGCACTGGTCAAAACAGTAGGAACGAGTCGACACTAGGAAGTTCTTTCTAGTGGGCAGGATCACGTGCAGAGAGGAAAGGCTACAACTAGGTGACGTTACCATCTCCGACCAGAATAATCAAATCAAGAACGGTCAACTTGAGTTAGATAAACGTCTGGAGTTCCTTTAAAAATTTGTTCTACTTATTTCAATGCACTCAAGAGGTTCGCCTCGTAGCAAGAGTTAGAAACAAGACGATGCTAGGAAGTTCCTTCTAGTGGGCGTGACCACGCAGAGAGAGGAAAGTCTTCGACTAGGTGTTGCAACTTCCTCCCACCGCTTAAAACAAACCGAAGCTTACCAAAGTAGTCAAGCAAATTTAAAAGCATACTCGCTTAATTTATTTTTCAAAAAGATGAATGAAGAAATAAACTAAGGTACTAAGAGTTGGCTTGACACTATTTCGACCATGTTTTGAACCCAAGCTCTTTGTGTTGGTAGCAAAAAGGGAGGAACGAGTCGACTCTAGGAAGTTCCTTCTAGTGGGTGGGACCACGTGCAGAGAGGAAGGGCTTTGACTAGGTGATGTTACCATCCTTTCAACCAGTGTAAAGATGAATTGGGTACTGGTCGTAGGATGTCTTATGACCAGTGTATTGTCGTGGAAAAGCTCACAACTAGGAACTGGTCGAAGACGGACCTTCGACCAGGGTATGGTGAAAGGAATTGTCAAAGCACTACTCAAAGTAAAACAATAAAGATAGAAAGAACCTGATGCTTTATTGAATGGTTCGTCATTTACACGTAGAATTTACGTAACTGGTCGATATTCCAAGAATTAGAGAGAACCCGGCCGTCTTCCATTGCCAGTCATACCGAACCTAGACGCATAACTTCGACCACTGTGTAAGAACCTTCCCACTTGGGGGAAAGTTTGTTTCGATTAGACTGTGGTTAAATTTTCCTCAATACCAAGTCACCTACAGCAAGGCTGCGAGGTTGGACCTTACGATCGTAGTATTTGCACAGGGCTTGTTGGTAGATCGCTGAACGGATTAAGGCTTGATTTCTCTTTTCTTCGAGCAGGTTAATGTCATCCGCTCGAAGTTGTTCTTGGGCTGAGTCATTGAAACTCTCGAACCTTGTTGACCTGATCTTTAGTTCTGGCGGAAGTATGGCTTCGGCACCAAAAACTAGGGGAAAAAGGAGTTTCGCCTGTTGCCTGACTAGCGGTCGTGCGAACTGCCCATAATACTAAGGGTAATTCTTGTACCCAAGCCCCCGAGCGCTTAACCAGCTGGTCGAAGACTCGAGTTTTGATTCCCTGTATTATTTGGCCATTCGCTCGTTCGACTGCCCTATTACTTTGGGGATGGGCGACAGAGGCGTAACAGAGCTTGGTACCTAACTCATCGCAAAATTCTTAAAATTTTGCGCTCGAAAATTGTTTACCATTATCTGTGATTATTCGACTTGGGACTCCAAATCGAGTAATCACGCTTCTCATCATGAACCGTTTTGTGGCCTCCGTTGTTATCCTAGTCGCAGGTTCGGCTTCGATCCATTTTGTGAATGTATCAATAGCCACAAAAAGGAACTCAAAGCCCTGTGGAGCCCATGGGAACGGTCCTAGGATATCGAGACCCCAGGTCGCAAAAGGCCAAGATAGAGGAATTGTTTGTAATGCCTGAGCCGGTTGGTGTATTTGTCTGCTATGAAACTGGCATTGTACAGATTTCTTAACCAACTCTTTGGTATCGTAGAGGGCTGTTGGCCAGTAAAATCCTTGTCGAAAGGCTTTTTCAACCAACGTTCTGTAGAAAGCATGAGTTCCACAGATGCCCCCATGAATGCCGTGAAGGAGATTTAGTCCTCTCTACAGTATGCATCGCATGAGTACCCCTTGAGTGCCTCGTTTATAGAGGACTCCTTCGACCAAAGTATACATTTTGGCCTTTCGGGATAAACGATCCGCTTTCGAGATCGCCATCTGCACGGAACTTCGCCTCAAGATACTTGTAGATGGGATCCATCCAAGTATCCTCGTATTCTAGAGAGGTTGTCTCAATAGGAGTTATCTCTGGTGTGTCCACTAGAGATGGCTTCTGGAGTTGCTCCAAGAAGACTCCCTTTGGTACTTGTGATCGGGAAGAAGCTATCCGAGCAAGCTGGTACTTGTGATCGGGATGAATTGTACCTCGAAACCGAAAAAATGCTTTTCAAGCTTTCGAACCTCCGATAAGTATCGAGACATGGTCGGGTTAGAGCACTGGTACTCTTTTCCGACCTGATTCATGACTAGTTGAGAGTCTTTTCTCGCGAGTAGTCGTCAAATTGTGAGTGCTTTCGCAGCTCGTATGCCAGCCAGTAAACCTTCGTATTCTGTCAT
This sequence comes from Phyllostachys edulis, assembly GCA_036346405.1. Taxonomy (NCBI): domain Eukaryota; kingdom Viridiplantae; phylum Streptophyta; class Magnoliopsida; order Poales; family Poaceae; genus Phyllostachys; species Phyllostachys edulis. The sequence continues at coordinate 107,608,394 of CM070550.1, forward strand.
GTTGTTAGAGGCCCGAAAGTTTAATCAGATGGCATACTTTAAGGTCTCTCCGTTAGGAGATTCCAGACCACCTCAAATTTCAAGCCACTTAAAGTAAGTGACCCGTCAGTACATCGCCCATCGGTCGTGGGTATTGTATCGGGGATCCCAATGTGTTCAGATTTGTCCATTCGGTGACAAAGTCTACCAAGATCTGTGATTTAATGGCCGTCGACATGAAATGGAGGTCGAATCGCCCAAGTTCTCTCGACCATTTAGACATGCGCCCCGCCGCTTCCCTATTCTCGCAGATTACTCCTAAGGGAAACTCGCATTTACACAATTATCTTGTGCGCTTGAAAAATGCCGCAGCTTCTCAAGAGATGAGGAGGCGAGAGAAACTTTTGGACCCGAGGGTAACGCTTTTAAGTCCGCGCAAAACTTCACTTACGTAGTACATCGGTCGCTGAACGCTCACGTTCTACGACTAGTACTACGCTCATCGCTCGTGGCGTGGCGACTAGATAAATTAAGAGCGCTCTTCCGATTTCGGGAAACTAGAACAGAGCGCCAGAAGATATCTCTTGACATCCTCGGCGCGCGTTTGTTCGCGTCGACCACTCGAAACCCTCGTGCTTCCTTCGAAGTTTGAAGAAAGGTAGTCCTTTTTCTACCAGGCGTGCTATACACCCTGTGAGCTTTTGGACTTCTTTCTTCGTGGTTGGAGGGCGCATTTGAACAATGGCTTTTATCTTTTTGGGATTTGCTTTGATCCCTCGTACAGAGACTAGGAATCCAAGCAATTTTCCCGAAGAGACTCCAAACACACACTTCTCAGGATTGAGTTTCAAGCGGTGTTTTCTGAGGTTGTCGAATGCCTCCTACAAGTCTGAAACATGATCAAGCCATTTAATGCTTTTTACGACTAGATCGTCAACATAGGCTTCCAAATTTCGGCCTAGTTGAGGTGAAAAAGTTGATTGCATCAAACGTTGAAAAGAAGCGCCAGCATTTTTTAGACCAAATGGTATTTTGACATAGCAAAATATACCAAATGGAGTAATAAATGCGGTCTTCTCTTCATCTTCTAGACACATATTAATATGATGGTAGCCAGAATATGCATCTAGAAAACTTAATGTTTCGCAACCAGCAAAAGAGTCAACCAACTGATCGATATGAGGTAAAGGGAAATCATCTTTTGGACAAACTTTTTTAAGATCAGTGAAGTCTATGCACATTCGCCACTTGCCGTTAGACTTCCTAACAATTACATGGTTGGCCAACCACTCTGGATGGTTGACTTCTCTTATAAAATCTGCTTTAAGTAGTTTGTCCAATTCTGACCTTATAGCATCTCGTCGATCAGGGGCAAATCTCCGTAATTTTTGTTTTACAGGTACTTTGTCAGGCCGTAGAGCTAGTATGTGCTTGATCACTTCCCTGGGGACTCCGGACATGTCGGATGCTTGCCACGCGAAGACATCTGTGTTTGCTCGAAAGAAAGTGATAAGGGCGTCTTCCTACTTGGGGTCAGAAGTATCCCCGATGCGAACAGTCTTCGAGGGCTCCTCCTGGTCCAGGGGAACCTCTTTCACTTGGTCATTCGGCTTGGGCGCAGCTTTAGGCTTCGAGTACTTGGTCGAAAGCTACCCTTTTTCTTCCCGAGCTGGTATCTGATCCACCATCTCGAGGGATCGACGGTCACACGTATGCGTCATCTTCTTATCACAATGAATTGTGATTACTCCTTTGAGACCTGATATCTTAAGATATTGATACACATAATGAGTTGCCATTAAGAATTTTGCCAAAGCTGGTCGTCCGAGTATGGCGTTATATGCCGTATCGAAATCGACGATATCAAAGGAGATTTTATCTGTCCTGAAATTTCTTGGTGAACCAAATGTTAAAGGAAGAGAAACTTGACCAATGGGTTTAGCCGAAGACCCCGATATAATACCGTGAAATGAATATCTTACCGGTCTTACTTTCGTCCTTGGGACTTGCATTTCGTCCAGGGTATTCATAAACAAAATGTTCAGTGAACTACCACCATCAATCAACACTCGATTTACTCGATAGTTGTTGATGGTGGGTTCGACCACGATCGGAAATCGACCTGGTCGAGTTGAAGGGATTGAGCAGTCAACCTTCTCGAAGGAGATGGTGACTTCTGACCACTTTGGCAACTTATTGACAAGAGGAGGGTCAATGGAGTGTACCTCACGTTCGACTGCCTTAAGTTGTTGTTTTGATTCGTATGCCAATGATCCTCCAAAGATGTGCTCGATGGTGTGCTCGGGATCTTGAAACGGCATGTCCTTGTTGTCGTCCGATTGTGTATGACCACTAGCTTGCCCTACCTCCTCGAGAGTAGGAAGTGGTCATTTGCCGTTGTAGTAGTCATCGAGCTTTCGTTGGAAAACTTGGCAATTGCGAAGGTCATGTCCTTCCTTTTTATGGAAAGGACACCACCTAGGCTTATTGGTCTTCCGTTTGGGGCGCTTACCTTTGCCTCGATCGGGGTGTTGTTTGGCAGTTCGTGGCTCTTTATCGCTTACGGCTAGGACCTCTTTGAAGCATTGGCTTGAGGCTTTTGGTCCTTTGCCTTGTTCTTGGATTTCTTGGCTTTCTTATCCGTCTTCTTGCCACCTTCGCCAGCCTCCTGAGGGTGCTGGTCATCTCGATCAATGATTTTGGTCCACTCGACTGCTTCATCAGCAGTAGCGTACCGATCAGCCATCTCGAAGAGTTCGGCGACAGTAGTAAGAGGGTTCAAAGCGATGTCCTCCGTGATCCTTTTGCTGCGAACTCCCTGCTTAAAGGCTCTGATAATAGATAAGTCAGAAACCTCACGAATCGAATTGCGAACCTGACTGAAACGCCTGATGAATTGGCGTAGTGTTTCGTGGTCGTTTTGTCGCATCCTGTGTAGGTCGTCCTGCTTTCCGGGGCGGTGGTAGGTGCCTTAAAAATTGGCCAGCAATAGATCGCAGAGATGTTGCCACGAGTAGATCGACTCGACTGGTTGGTTTAACAACCACGATCGAGCAGACCCTTCGAGTACAGTCGGAAGGTAATTCGTCATGACGCGCTCTCCTCCTCCTGCTGCTCGAATAGCGGTCGTATAAATCTGAAGGAATTCGATGGGATTTTGAGACCCGTCAAATTTCTCCATGTTCCCTGGTATAAACCACGGCGACCAGTGAACTGTTCGGAGGTCAAGCGAGAATGCCCGACATCCGATAATTACGTCGTAACGCCTCCTATGTAGAAAAGAAAGGTTGACGTCGCCAGGTGATCGGACTCGACGATACCCAGCAACAGGTGAATCTGACTTATGGTAAGTTTCGATCCTAAGAGGGTAATACTCCTCGTACTCTGTCCGCTATTGTAGACCTCTCGGTCGGAGTGGTGAATGATCACCTATCCTAGGAGTTTTATGATCGTTAGGCGTTTGAGGAACTCTTTTCTGGTTTGGGGAACGATGCAACTTGCGACGACCCCCACGCGGTGAGTTATTCGAACGACTGGAAGCTGACGAAGTTGTACTGCCACGACTTCCAGCTTGATGTCGGCGGGGTCGTTCGAGCTTGCTCATTGTGCTCCACAGCCTTCGTGCGATCTCTTCAGCGAAGAGGTCGTAGCTAGGTGTTCGGGCATGTTCTCGAGATGGATTCTCGAGCAGATCGTTGATATGTTGAAGTTCCTGAGCTTCTTCCGACTGGTATTGGGTGCGTCCAGGCAATTTTCTCTGAACCGCAACTCGTTTTCATCAGATTGTTTTAGAATTATCCATACCTGATCCTTGAGCTTGCCTTAGTGAAGTGCGATGATCTCGAAAATTTCTCGCACGCTCATCAGAGTATTGACTCTGTCCATTGCCGGAGGTGTCCTTGTCATTGCTACGAGCGGTCATAGGGTGTGATATTCGGGGAACGTCCTCAGCCCTGTCTCTAGGAGAGTTATTGCTACCTGAGGGTAGGACGAAGACCTCCCGTTGATGATCTCCACTTGCGCTAGAGGCCTCCTCGCTTAAGGAGTCGTCGAATGACACCATCTGGCGACTTGGAGCAAACCCCTCCAGGAAGGGGAATTCTGGGTTATAGCCGTCTCCGTCCGCAAGTGAGCCCTGCGTTGGGATGGTCAAATTTGCAGGAAGAGCATGTTCGAACGCATCCTTGGCTGGGCTAACCGGAGGGAGAGAACCACCAAGTGCTGATGAAGATCCAGAATTATGACTTCCAGGAGTTGTCACGCCAGGTCGGACTGTCTCAAGTGGACTTGAACATTTGGAGAGGAAACCCTCACTATGCCCTGAGTCTGCCTTGAGACAGCCCTCGTTGTGGTCGAATTGACCCTTGCCCTCTGAGGAAGCTGGTTCCCCATCTGGACGTATTGTTGTGGGGGATGAGGATTCCTCCTCAACTCCGTCGGTGGTAAAGTCTCCTGGAGAAAGATCTCCGGAGGCGATATCACCACCGGATGATGTATCACTCGGCTTATAGTCGAAACCGGCATCCATGTCGATATCTGCATAATCGGCCAAGTCGAACCAGTTCTTCTTGTTCCACTCTCCTGCCATGAGAGCATGAGAATTGGAAAGACAAAGGAAAGCTGATTACTCGAAGATCCCCACGGATGGCACCAACTGTCGGTGTTTTAGGACCGAACTTACGTAAAGATTGTTTGATTCGGGGGATTCCTCTAGACTTAAAATCACACAGAGATGGAGACATGGGGATTTTTATACAGATTCGAGCCTTCTCCTAGGAGAATAACAACCCTACTCCTGTGTGTATGTATTGAGTGTGCTGAATTACAAGATGGAGCCAAAGACTAGAGTATTGTGCTTCTGATCATCTCTGGATCGCCCAGATTGTCCTGATGATTCTGCCTTTTATACAGTCTTCAAGGTGTACCGTTGGGCCTCCAGTGTAAAGACTGCCTTAATGTCCCAGATTATTGAGCCGTTACTGGAGGTTATTATGAGAGTAGTAACGTTCCCATGTTGCCAGGCAGTTATCACCATAACAAAGGAGTTAAAATCATGCCATTATTCCAAAGAATAACAGCGTAATTTACTGCCTATATTTTGAATATGGTGCGGAAGATTCCCTGATCGACTAGGCCCACATGTCTGTAAGCCCTATCGATTAGGGACTGGTCGTAGAAGAGCTTACAACCAGGTGGTGGTCGTAGAAGATCTTACGACCATAGACTGATCGTAGAAGAACTTACGATCATGGGATAGTCGTAGAAGAACTTACGACTATATGGTAGTCGTAAGAGGACTTACGACTACTAGGTGGTCGTAGAAGAACTTACGACCTCCAGCTTCTCCCTTATGGCTCTTAAGGGGTATACTTAAGAGTTACATGACGTCGTTATTATCCATAATATGAATTATAGATATATAATAAAATAATGATTGTTATATCCTCGTCAAAGTGAATTACGGTGTTGGTACGATTCGTGAAGGACCATACAGTGTTGACCTTAGTGGTTTCCGGCAAGTCAGTATGATACACCCGGATGCGGAGAATGCTCAGATCGGAGATGTCCTGCGCTGGCTCACCTGCAGCTTCTCCTTGGACCCTGAGGTGTGCGGTGCCGTTCTACATGGCCTTTGGAGTCGGTCTGCCACGCACATTCGGTGGGAGTTGAGCAGACTGATGCGTACGGTTGCATGGAAGGGCTTTGTGGAAGGCGGCCAACGCCATGGATACGAGTGCCTACTACTCATGCAATCATGTCCGAAGGGAGTCGAAGGAGGTCCTACTGACGGCTCTCGTCCGGTTGGTGGGAGCAGCTCGGGCGCGCAACGCGTGCTTCATGAAGAGGACACGGTGGCTGATGTTGTGGATGCAGAAGAGGACGCGTGGCCGATGTTGCGGAGGTAGAAGAGGAAGATCGCACACCACACGCTCAGCCCACTATATAGGCGGATGCAAGGGAGCATGTCGACAGCATAGTGCGTCAGATGAAGATCGATGACTTGACGGCCTAAGCGGAGGAGAAAGCTTTAGAAGAGGATGGTGATGACTCTTCTGACGAGGACGAAGGTCCTATTCTGTAGGAATGGAATATGGTGGATGTTGAGGGTCTTGCTGTGCACGACGAGCACGAATCACCGTGGGAGTACCATAGTACGAAGGTTCGGCTTCATGCAATGTTTGCTGACAAGGGGTCACTGCAGGATGCCATTAAGCTGTGAGCCTTGTCCATGCAGTGGATGTTTCAGAGAGATAGTGAAGAAGACAGTCCTGGAGGCCAAGCACACCATGGTGGCTATCAAGCAGAAATTCAAATACAAGATTAACTACGCGAAGGCATGGCGTGCGAAGCAAAAGACTTTATAAATGAAGTTTGGTTCTTTCGAGACGGCTTATGACAACCTCCCTCGTATGCTCCAGGTGCTACAAGACAGGAACCCGAGCACATACATTGTTGTGAAGGCCAAGCCATCCAGAAGATCGCCGCTAGGTTTCATGATATTGCAAAGGGTCGTTTTAGCCTTCGGTGCCTGCATCGATGCTTTCAAGCACATATTGCCCATGATCTCAGTCGACGGGATGTTTCTAACTGGGAAATACAAGGGCATGATCCTGACAGCAATTGGCGTTGATGGCAACAATCAGATTTTGTCCTTGGTCATCGCATTCGTCGAAAGTGATAATTTCGACGACTGGTTGTGGTTCCTTCGACATCTGAATGAGAGAGTAGTTGGGGCACGTCCTGTTGTCTGCATAATCCACGATCGCCACCCCGGGATGATGAAGGCCATCAGAAAACTTTAGCAAGACCCCGATGAGCAGTTCCCTTAGCCAGACATGAGAAATAGATGGTGCATTCGCCATTTGGGGGCCAACTTCTTCAAACAGCTCCCGCAGTAACCATTGATGAAGCTGTTCAAGAGGCTGGCTATGCAGAACCAGCAGCGTAAATTTGATGCGTTGTGGGAGATGTTGGAGGAGCACACCAGGAAGCACGCTGTCGAGAAGAACAAGCGTCCGCCCATTCCTGGGGCGGCGCAACCCGAATGTCTCACACCATTGCGGGAGCTTGACCCTCCCCATTTGACGCGAGGACCTTGAGGGACATCAAGTGCTTCTCTCATTGGATTGAGGGCGAGCCATTGAAGAAGTAGTCCATGCCGCACGACACGACACGGACGGTGCAAGGTACAAAGATAATGACCACTAACCTTGCCGAGGTGTACAATTTGGGTTATTAGGAGCCTCCGTCTCGGCCACTCATCACCATCATGGAAGGTGTTCTCGCACTTATAATCGGATATTTTAGAGAAAGGCATGCAAATACGGCACTTCATGCTACCAACCCACATACACCGAACTGCTCGAAGATTACAGCGTACATGCAGGCCAAGACCGAGAAGGGTCAGTCGCACACGGTCTTCGTGATGGGAAATACGGAGCATCATTTCGACATGCTCCTTCGAGACAGAGCCCGATTTGGGACGGCTCGCTCTCTTGTTACTCACGAGGTGTACCTTGGAGATCATGTGAATGAACCTAACAGCACATGCAACAAGCCAAAACTCCTTCACAATCCATGCTCTCATGTCCTCGCCAAGTCAAGGACCATCAACATGGACCCATCGAACTTCATGTCGGAGTACTTCATGAAGGAGAGGGTGTTGCAGGCGTGGTGCAGCGAGCTAAGAGGCTTCGGGGTTGTGGGCAACTTCGCCACGTTAAGCTGTGAGCCTTGTCCATGCAGTGGATGTTTCAGAGAGATAGTGAAGAAGACAGTCCTGGAGGCCAAGCACACCATGGTGGCTATCAAGCATAAATTCAAATACAAGATTAACTACGCGAAGGCATGGCGTGCGAAGCAAAAGACTTTGGAAATGAAGTTTGGTTCTTTCGAGACGGCTTATGACAACCTCCCTCGTATGCTCCAGGTGCTACAAGACAGGAACCCGAGCACATACATTGTTGTGAAGGCCAAGCCATCCAGAAGATCGCCGCTAGGTTTCATGATATTGCAAAGGGTCGTTTTAGCCTTCGGTGCCTGCATCGATGCTTTCAAGCACATATTGCCCATGATCTCAGTCGACGGGATGTTTCTAACTGGGAAATACAAGGGCATGATCCTGACAGCAATTGGCGTTGATGGCAACAATCAGATTTTGTCCTTGGTCATCGATTCGCCGAAAGTGATAATTTCGACGATCGGGTTGTGGTTCTTCGACATCCGAATGAGAGAGTAGTTGGGGCACGTCCTGCTGTCTGCATAATCCACGATCGCCACCCCGGGATGATGAAGGCCATCAGAAAACTTTAGCAAGACCCCGATGAGCGGTTCCCTTAGCGAGACATGAGAAATAGATGGTGCATTCGCCATTTGGGGGCCAACTTCTTCAAACAGCTCCGCAAAGAACCATTGATGAAGTCTGTTCAAGAGGTCGCTATGCGAACCAAAGAACAGAATTTGATGCGCTAGGGAGATGTTGGAGGAGCACACCAGGAAGCACGCTGTCGAGAAGAACAAGCGTCCGCCCATTCCTGGGGCGGCGCAACCCGAATGTCTCACACCATTGCGGGAGCTTGACCCTCCCCATTTGACGCGGAGGACCTTGAGGGACATCAAGTGCTTCTCTCATTGGATTGAGGGCGAGCCATTGAAGAAGTAGTCCATGCTGCACGACACGGACGGTGCAAGGTACAGCATAATGACCACTAACCTTGCCGAGGTGTACAGCTGGGTTATTAGGAGCCTCCGTCCTCAGCCACTCATCACCATCATGGAAGGTGTTCTGCACGGTATAATCGGATATTTTAGAGAAAGGCATGCAAATACGGCACTTCATGCTACCAACCCACATACACCGTACTGCTCGAAGATTACAGCGTACATGCAGGCCAAGACCGAGAAGGGTCAGTCGCACACGGTCTTCGTGATGGGAAATACGGAGCATCATTTCGACATGCTCCTTCGAGACAGAGCCCGATTTGGGACGGCTCGCTCTCTTGTTACTCACGAGGTGTACCTTGGAGATCATGTGAATGAACCTAACAGCACATGCAACAAGCCAAAACTCCTTCACAAACCATGCTCTCATGTCCTCGCCGCGTGCGGGACCATCAACATGGACCCATCGAACTTCATGTCGGAGTACTTCATGAAGGAGAGGGTGTTGCAGGCGTGGTGCAGCGAGCTAAGAGGCTTCGGGGTTGTGGGCAACTTCGCCACGTTAGATATGGCACAGAGGACTTGGATTCCGAATCTTGACCTGTTGAAGGGCGAGAAGGGCCGTCGGCAGAGTCGTCGTATTAGGAACGATATGGACGAAGGGGAAGCTGCAGCGGCGGGTAGACGTTGCGGCCGCTGCGGCCGGGAAGGCCACACTGTGAGAAGATGCAAGGCGCCTACCGATAGGTAGGAAGCAGCACCACTTTCTTGTTGTCTGTGTAGTGGTACTAAGATTATAAATGTTAGCATGTTGTAACCTGTACTTCCATTAGTGCTTTGCTTGTTGTACGAAATGTGGAACTAATTGTATCGTAATTGCAAACTTTAACTTCATCGTCAGTGTCAAGAGGACATGACCACTCTCTGCAAAGCAGGACATGACCCAACGAGGCAGCTTTGCGCAACAACTTGACCCAACGCTGCAACAAGATTCCTCCTCGCTGACGCGAATTTGCTTCAACCGAATTGCACTTCGGCCGCTATAGAGCCACTACAGCTACGTCCGCTCCCGCTATAAATACAACGCTACTCGGCCAGGAACTCCACACTAACAGTACTACTTAGATAACATGGACAAGGAGAAGGAATGAGAAAACATCAACGAGCTTTTGAAGGACTGGGTGTCTCCCTAGGAAACCGCCGCTCGCCATAGGGCGTTTAGTCAGCAGCCTTACACTCACCACCCACCTCCGGAGGTCGTCGATCTAAGAAGGCTGCCTCGCAATACGCCCAATGATTTCGGGTCGAGCCACGCCCCCCCCCTCCTATGCCCGCTGAACGCCCTTCAGAACGGCCCTCGCAGGGGGTGGCGCCACCCTTTTGCTGGTGTTGGGACGCCTGCAAGTGTGTCAAATCAACCGATGAGTGGATCATTAGGCAGCGCTATTGGTGCTGCCCAAACTTCTGCGCGGACTACCTCGACTGCAAGTTTGACACACCGAGCCATAGGCAGCCAGTAATGAATTGTATTTCAGTGCACACCACTATTTTGCTTCTCGTTACGCCGTAACCATGTCTCTCTTCACATCGCAGTCTCCGCCACACCTATGCGACTTCAGCTAGTGGATCGACGACAAGATCCACCCCTAGATCCACCCCTAGATCCACCCCTACGACATGTGGATGCTGCTGACACGGAAGAGCTGGGCCAGGGAGGACTGCGAAGGCCGTGAAAGGTGCCTTGAAGAGCTGCAGGTCGAGATGGAGGAGAAGAAGAGGTGGGAGAGGCTGCACAAGGAGCAGGAGTGTAAGCATGCCAGGCGACGCGAGGCCAAGAGGGCGCGGAAGAGGGCTATCGCGGCGAAAGCTAAGGAGCAAGGTGAGGAGTACAACGTTGAGCTGGGCCGCAAGGGCAAATAGCCACATTCCACGCAGTAGTTCGACTCTGTTCGTCCATATATCCCATGTATTTCTAATTCCCTAAAGGCATGCTTGTATCGTTCCTGGTTCGTTAGCCTGCGTGTCATGTAACCCCCTTGTCGGATCAATTGTCGTATTGTTATCGTTGCACTATTTCTCCTAAGTTCTCTACCGTGTATGAAATCCCTAACGTGTCGCAGTATCACTCACCTTTCTACTTATGACTCATTGCTATCTCAATCGTCCTCGCAACATTCTTCAAAAATTTACCGCAGTATAACAACATACGATGATCACAAAATGTTGATTTTTTTTATTAATTAACCTTTTTTTAAATTTTATTTTAAAGTTAACCCTCAAGACTTTATTTCCAATCGACCCCTTTGGTCACGCCACCACCCGCATGACACAAAATAACACCGCCACGCCAAATTTATTTCGGTCAAACTTTGTCACGCCAATCGGAAGTGGTGTGACAAGAAGATTTGGTCACGCCACAACCAATGGCGTGACAAAAAGCATTGTTTTGGGGACTTATCCTGACACGTGACAGTGTTGTTTTGTCACGCCACCACCTGTGGCGTGACCAAAAGGGTCAGAATTGGAAATAAAGTGCGTCGGGGGTTAACTTTAAAATAAAATTCAAAAAAGGTTAATTAATAAAAAAAGTTCCAAAATGTTATTGCGAGTCTAGCAGATTTCTTACCCTTAAAAATCTACGAAAATCACGAACGTACCAACCAACCTTGTCACTACCCTTTTATTTCCAAAAAAAAATAACAACTTACAAACAAGATTTGCTAAATGTATTGTATACAAAAATTGTCATTTATTCTCCCACAAAAAAAGCAGGTATATTATTGTATTTCGGAATAAAAAAATTGATTTTTTTTATAAAAAAAATTCCTCGTGTATGTGTGTACTTCTTTATAATCGTTTTTTTTTTTTTATCAAAATGAGATGTGACATCAGATACTGAAAAAAAATCACACAAATGATCACGCCCCTACTTCCCTATGTTCGATTTGACTTCAAGCACACAAGAAAATCAACCACTAATACAGAAGTCCAATAATTTAGGATGACAAACAAGCATTAAGACGCTATAATAAAAAGAACCTATATAAAATAGGCATCAGTGTTCTCCTTGTGACACGTCACACGCGACCAATTTCGTTCCATGGAGAATAATTGCGCAGCGTGAAACACGCACATAACCATTGCAATTTAGAATTAACAAAAAATTTGCATGTCCCAATCATAGAATGATAGGAATATAAAATGCAGCGGACAGAACTAGACTTCCTATTCACCAACAGATAGTTTTGGCCATATCTATTGCTGCACAGTAAATCAATTAACTGTCATCAGTAGCCAGGGTCATGGCCCCACTGTCTCATTAGTCTACACAGACTGAAATGTCATTATCGTCAGTCCAATTGCAACGATCTTCCTATTCACCAACAGATAGTTTTGGCCATATCTATTGCTGCACAGTAAATCAATTAACTGTCATCAGTAGCCAGGGTCATGGCCCCACTGTCTCATTAGTCTACACAGACTGAAATGTCATTATCGTCAGTCCAATTGCAACGATCGTGCTTGTGTTGGTTTCCCGACGTCCAATGTAAATTACAGATGACTCCACTAAATAGAACAAGACCTGCGCACCATAGCAAAAATTGAATGAGATGAGATAACATTATCAGTTCAATTTAAACAATTTTTAATGTACCTTCATAATGCAAACACAGAAGCATGTCTTGAGTTCTTGGCTTTGTTTTTAAGATGTGTTCAACAACCAAATCATCAGCGTAGTAAGACCCAGCAATACACTGGTATATACAAGATGGAGTGTGCAAAATAGTGAATTGCTTGACAAAATAGTGAAAAACAACTGGAAAATAATATGGGGGCAGACATAGTACCGATAAGTTTCAAAATTACCGCTGATAGATATATTTCAAGCATAATAACATTAAGTTATGAAATGGCACAACTTATTTGGAGCCGGAATTCTATACATGGAAGGAAGTTTCATGTTTCATGAGAGTGTTTCTAGTGTCAAAAAGAGGTACACCTAGGTGGAAGGCGAGCGGTGGGTGGCTGCCTAGCGCCTAGGCGCCGCCTAAGCGGTCGAGAGCAAAAGCAGAGGCAAGGGCCGCAAGGTGCAGAGCTAGAGAGAGAGCAGAGCAGAGCGACATAGAGAAGCAGAGGTGCGCAAGAGAGAGAGAAGTAAAGCGACACCTTGGGGCTGGCGGACGAGGCAACGCGACAGGGAGGCGTTGGAGGAGGCGCGACGGGAAGGCAGCACGACGGGGAGGCGTTGGAGGAGCAGCGCCGACGGCGGGGACGAGGATTTGGCCGGCAACAAGGCGGAGGGGAGGTGGAGGCGGTGAAAGGGATGAAATCCCTAACTGCGCTCGGGTTTGGGAGCAAACGGATGAGCCTCACTTCATACCCCCTCCTTTCTAACCTCTTGTCGCCGCCCAGCTCCACCCCAACCCGCCGAGCCGCCGCGCCTTGCCCCCCTGGCGCCGCCTTGGACCGTCCAACTCCGCCATTGACCACCTAGGCAGGTGGAATGCCTAGCTCGTCGATTAGCCCGAAACCGCGGTGGTGAGGCTGTGCCTAGCACCTTGGCGGGCGCCTAAGGGAACACCGGTATAACTAGAGGCACTTACCTTAATTTAGCATATAACTCGTATATTTGCATTTAGATATCCAATATGTTATGTCTAAATGCTTCACAGATAGAAGTGGGGTTAGATTTGAAGTCAAAATATGCAAGCCAACAACAGAGTCCCACGGTGGTAAAAAGCCAATCACAGAAATACTCAATTAATATGTCAGCTGCAATACCAATGAACAAAATATGGATTCTGCCCTAGTAGCTTCCTCAAAAGTTAATAATAGCCTGATACTGATGGCATTGGGCATCTTAACTCTCAAGTAAATAGAGTTCAAAGAAGAACAAAGGCACGTGCCAGGGAAAAAAAACCCGGCCGGTAACCGCCGGTTACCTAACCGACCGGGGTCCGGGAGAAAAATCCCGGCCGAAAAAGTTTCAAACTACAATTTTCAGTGCTTTGCTTCCTAATGGTTCTTTGTTTGATAATCTACTCTGTTTGACTAACCATTATGGCAGAGGTTGGTTTAATGAGTGCCATATTATGGTACTCAGTTGACAAATGGCAATAAAATTCAAGAAGCGATTCAGACTGATGGACATGGACTACTTTGGCTCTGATGCTATCATTTGTAGTAGGAATTTAATAAGGTGTTACCTTGAATCATGAAAGATAAATTTTACCTCTGATAACCTCAAGTTGCCATTCCTGATAGGGACACTACCATTCTTTTTTGTAACCCTTTTATTTTTTTGCATATGTGAGGTTGATGCATCACCTTTGATGCAAGATTATGAGAGCTCATTTTTGGCTGTTTATAGGCATTTGTTGAAACTGGTCTATCAAGTCCTTGGGTGACAAAATAGTTAAAAAGATTTAAACATTGTAGGATGTCTTAACAGATTATAGGTGATTTATTATATTCATTGACCTCATATGTTACTTCACAACCAAACCAAGAATTGAGCTCTGTTGCTTGATTGAAAGGAATTTAACTTGGATTTACTCGATTAAAGCTTGAAGTTGTATTCTAAAGCTTCTTGGTTAGAGTATATGAATACTATATACCTTCCTGAATCAGGCTTAACTCATACAAGCTATACTTCGGCTACTTCATTAAACTCTTTTTTGCAATGGCTACTTCATTAAACACTCTACAATTGCTAATTACCCATTTTCCTTTGTTTTCCGGTTTTTCCGGTTATCGTCCGGTAACCAGTCGGGAGAAATTTGAATTCAACTTTTGCCTTCTGAATTTCAGCCAGTATTTTTGGTTACCGGCCAGGAACCATTACCGGGCCCCGAACGGGATTTTGCCCAGTAATGGTTCTTTGATCCTTGGGCACATGTGTTAACGGACATATGTCCCTATGACGTGTTTGAATCAAATGTGTACCGTTAGAACTAGATGCATTATAAATGGATCTATAAAATGGAGGAATATCCTATAGAGGTGTTGGACTCATGGATAGGCTTGGACTATCCACTTGGATACGAATTGCCTTTGGACTGTTCTTGACACTAATGAGATAGGGACATGATTTGGATCTTGTCATTTAAGTTGGATATAAGCTAGACTTATGTAAAACTACAATTTATACCAAATAAACAACGTCAAAATGATAATGTATGCATTGTTTTTTAAGTCACTCAACTGAAGAAAAGAGCTTTCAGCAAGAGCTTACGTATCAGTGATGAAAAGCCTGATTAAATATGGAGGTACATAGTCAAACGCTGGAGTGACAACATTTAGAAGAGGTGTGCCGTCCCGAGTAATGAAGTCCATGCAATTTGAGAACTTGCCCAAGTCAAGCAAATCAGACGGCGGTTTGACTTCATCCAACAATACCTCAGGGTTGTGTGGATACAAAGGACACAACTGCAACCAGAGGCCAGAGCAACACAAAAGTGTTAAGTTTGCTGCCAGGACAAATAACTTTTAAAAAAATGGAACTTTGTGAAATAAATATTCTAATATACTAATGCAATACAGTTATTAAGATGCTGTTGGATGACAAGTATACAATAGAACCGGTAAGATAAGCTATTTCTCCAGCTCTCAGCAACCAAAATTTATAAAAACATTTCTAGCTTTTGAGGTGTCATCCTTCCTCCCCTGCACAAGTTTATTCTATTTACCCCAAATATTAAAGCGTCAAAGAGAGGTCAAGATTACAGGCATATTTGTGAAAAGAAGCAAATAGTTTAACGGCTCATTCATGTAGTATGTGCGGACGTATGCTTAACATGATGATCGATATTGGCACACTTACATGGCTCCTCATCTAATTTGGAGTGGGTTTACCATTTACGAGGAAAAAGATGACACAAAGGTTTGATTTGATGATAAGCCCAGAGAAACTGGCATATGCATATTGATTAGAAGTCTAGGCATGGTCTGCCTTCACGTTAATAGGCAAACATGATCCTGATACTATAGTTACTTCCGAAATGTAAAATCTTGACATGACATGGATGTCCTAAGCAAGTGGATGACATACTAGAAAACAACCTTGTGGCTCCCAGCAACAACAACAAAGGCAACACCATGCTGTTGTGCAGCAAGTGCAACCATGCTCGTGCCTACTGGTGTAATGACTACCATTTGCCATTATTGCATGGGCTCCAACAATCACCTGTATGATTTATCACGAAAATCCACAATTATATTTTGGAAAGAAAATATAAATATAAAACAAAAAATACCCAACATCGTTACCATGTCAACTCGGGATATCATAGCAAAAATAGCTGAATCAGTTATAACGGTGGTCTGTAGACCCTCTAGCAACACTTTCGCAAAAATATGCCCCTGGTATCTGATTAAAGCGTCAATGCCATAACAGTAAACAAATGTGAGAACATATATGCAGCAAATTAACGGTTAAAGTAAAGTGGATATTATGTATAAACCTTGGAGCACCTTCAGCAACATACACATGAAAAGATCGATTCTTCTCCTTTGCAGCCAACTGGAACTCCTTTACAGTTCTAGAACTACCCAGGGTCAGGATTACCTCGCTGTGGAAAGAAAATCATCAATTAGTAAGTACTAAGTAAATTAACTTCTCATAAGTGCACATCTGATGAAGTTGTGCAGTTGCTTAAGGTGATATCGTCACTTAGCACAAAAGAGTTAATGATACCTTGGAAGTTAATGTTAGTTTAATATGTTTATGGAGGTTTCATTAAAAGCTATAATTGCATAGTAGACAGTAGTTTACAACAAAGCAAACTTAGTATCTCTATAAAAAAATCCTTGAAGAGAATTGGCTAGCTTGTAATCTTTCTCGGTATGTTCACTCCTGTTAGAAGCACCATATTAAGCAACAACATTTTTTCCCTACAGCTGTTACATAAGTCTTTCCCCTAATCGTGAAATTCCAATCAATTGTGCTCTCACCTCCACAGTCCACACAAAATACATACTCCCTCGTTGAACCCAATATATACTTAACTCTCCTTCAAGCAATAAATGCAGGGGAATCTCCTTATTTTCCACGTGATTGCCATCAGTTCTTTTTATAACTAGATCTAAAACCCCAAACTGAAGCATATGCTTCATACCAAAGTCCTCTGTTTACTATCTCACAGGAGTAACATTACATTCTGAGGTGTGGAAAATAAAACCATTTTCCTAGCATTAATAATTTTCACTGCACTTCTTTTGGCAGTTAATAAAACTAAATAAAGTTGTAAACCCAGAGCATCTAAAAACATGAAAATATGGAATAGCTCAATTTTATTCATGAGTCATGACGAATACTTCTGTCAAAATAGCACCTATTTGTAGGAGGGACAAGACTGTACTTGAACTTTTTTTTATTAATTAACCTTTTTTTGAATTTTATTTTAAAGTTAACCCCCGGCGCACTTTATTTCTAATTCTGACCTCTTTGGTCACGCCACCACCCGTGGCGTGACAAAACAACACTGTCACGCGTCAGGATAAGTCCCTAAAATAGCACTTTTTGTCACACCACTGGTTGTAACGTGACCAAATAACACTGTTGTTTTGTCACGCCACGGGTGGTGGTGTGACCAAAGGGGTCAGAATTGGAAATAAAGTGCGCCGGGGGTTAACTTTAAAATAAAATTCAAAAAAAGGTTAATTAATTTTAAAAAAATCACTGTACTTAGAATGGTGAATGGTCTAATATTTGAAGGCAAATTTTTTCTTATGTTGGCTAAGGGAAAATCATACTTTTGGCGGATAAGCTCCAATGCTTGGTCCACAACCTGGTTGTAGCATGTGTCCATTTCATTAATCATTTCACCAATGGCAGCAATGATATCATGCTTTAGCTTCTTACTTTTTGAATTCTTATCTGCAGCTGTTCAAGTGTAACATGCAGAATGTTAATGCCAGAAGACAAAATTCAGAATTGGGACAATATGCCTTTGCCCTGTTTCGGATAATCTATGGACAAATCCATTCATCACTTTGAAACAAACAAGGACTCAAGAAGTGATCAAAGAACACTGACTCAAGTAGACATCAAGAAGAGAAATAGAACATATGATACATACACTTGCCTTTATCTGAGTCCTCAGTGGCAATCACATGAATGTTTTCCAGAAGAATTTGCAATGAGGGCGTCCAGAGAGCACTTCTCGCACGCGCAGCAAGGACAGCAGCTGACAAGGTAATACGGTTATCATTTCCATTGTGAATTCAGCATCACTGTTCCCTATGCCCTCGTCCCCCACTCTAATTATATGCAAAACGTCTCACAATGCTCCCCACAGCAAGCTCTACAATGTGCATTCCACATCGTTTAAAAGTAGTTGTAAGATAAGGTATATTTGGACAATGCCAGAGAATTAAGGAAGAAACCCTGCATTCCCATGTAACTAAATATAATTGAGCATTCACATTACATATGAAGCAGAATGTAACCATCACACTTCAATTGCCGTACAAACACATTATTCTCCAATATGACACTCCCCCA
Organism: Phyllostachys edulis; assembly: GCA_036346405.1. Lineage (NCBI taxonomy): Eukaryota > Viridiplantae > Streptophyta > Magnoliopsida > Poales > Poaceae > Phyllostachys > Phyllostachys edulis. The sequence goes on from CM070550.1 coordinate 107,626,539, forward strand.
TTTCCTTTTTGAAAAGAACTTTATCACCCTTTCGACATCAAGCATCTTCCAACAACCAGGTTCATCAAGAAGTAAAGCAAACAGATATACTCTAGGGAGTGAGAAAAGCTTATACTGCATATAATTTAGTCCTAATGGCACAAATACTGACATATCACTGTAGGCATCCTAATTCAACTTCACTAACCACTATTACACAAAAATAAATACGATCCCACTAGAACACTCACATCTCACAAAGAGAACTAACTGGATTAGAAACAATTTGGTCCAATTAGGCTTTTGTAGGCTCATCGATGTAGTTGGAGAGGGACTGAGGCAATGAGCAAAAATATAGCGCCCAGAGATGGGTATAATAAAACCTACAGAAATGTTAGCGCTTAATTACACATTTACTTTGTAATCACCAACACCAATGCATGTGGAGGAAACAAAATTTATAGGATACATTGCACAGGGACTAAATCTAACAACATTCACACCAATGAATAGGGCACACAACAATAAACTTTGCGGATGTTGGAGACAATGCACTAAGCTTAACTTAGAAAGTGTGTCACTAGACTGTCAGACAAGCTAGTATGTCAAAACGAAAAAAAATAAAAAGGATAACGCTGACAGAGTATGACTAGACTTATAGACAGTATCAGGTATCGACAATCCAACAAGATACAATTTCAGTTAAGACCTCCTGTCACACCAACTGGTGTGGCACAACGATCGAAGCTCGGCACTAACACAAAACAGCACACATATAACTAAATCCAACAGCTCTGAGCATCTGAGTGGGCAGCGCGTAGGATAATAGTTCCAGGATTTTGCGTGTCTCACCGGTAGGGATGGCGTCGCTGAGCTGCGGTGCGCAGTGCGTCGGCGAGCGCGGCCGCCAGGTTGTCGCCGCTGACCCGATGCTGCGACAGCACCGACCGGAGCAGCTCCGCCGTATGCCGCGCAACCGCATGCGACCCCTCCTCCTTCCTGCCGACCAACAACCCCGCATACACACGCACAAACACGCAAAACGCACGCATCAGAACATCACCAGCCAAACGAGCACCAAATTTGGCGTGGGGGCAAAGCTGCTCACAGGTGCCTGAGCTTGAGGACGAAGTCGCCCACGAGCGCCTGCAAGTCGGGCATTGCGGCGCGCGGCGGTCGGGAGCTCGAGCAGGCCACGAGAGGGAGGAAGGGGTTAGGGCTTTGGCAGGGGCGGAGCCACCGTTGGGGCTAGTTGGGAGCTTGGGGCTCCAGACCCAGCTCCGACCGCCGGACCCCAGGTACCCCTTAGCACCGGCGTCAATTTTTTTTGGCTGAGCGGCGGCGCAAGGATAGGCGCTCGCGCGGCTGGAGGCTCTCTCGGCAGGAGGAAGTAGCTGCGCTTGGCGATGGGCTGATTGCCTTGTTCCTGGACGTGGACTAAGTGGTGACCGGCACGGCACGATTAGCCCACATGGCCGGCCCGCGCTTGGCGATGGGCTGATGGCCTTGTTCTTGGGACATGGCGAGGTGACCCAACGGGCCGCCCGGCACAGCATGATTAGGCCGGCAAGGTCAGCCCATTTAACTGTGTAGGTCATATCCTCTCGGACTGTGGGCCTGGTTCCGACCCAAATATGACACGCCGTACCTCGGCCGCTACAGTGTGCGTGTCTGAATAAAGCCAGTTGTGTGGTCCGTGCATGACTACCAGCCGCCTAGCCCTAGCCATGTCGCGCTGCGCTTCGGTTATGCTGGCCCACTGGACCGGAGTGCGGGTCTAAGTAGGACACAACCGCTTAGGCCATACCGTGTTATGGCTAAGTTAGATCAATAGTATCGTGCTATGGATCATACCGATTGGCACGGTTCATACCGTGTCATGACTGAGCTAGACCAATAGTACCATAGTCATATCGATTGGCACAGTCCATTTGACCATCATCTCTAGACGTGGTGTTTGGTGGGCCGCAGCTCTGGCCTTTGGAGCCTTCCGTGCGTGCTGCCTGCGCAGGCCAGGCTGGAACGTCTATAGTGCGCGCGCCTTCTGTGCGTGGATTCCTTCGAGTCGCTCCGTGTCTTGCCTTCGCGGGCTGATTCCGTGCGTCCGCTTCCTTCGGTGCTTCCATTCGTGGCCCGCTCACTTCGATCAATTCATGGCCGTGCGCGCTGTGAATGTGATGATGGTTTCATAAGACGTGAGGCAAGGGAGTTCAATTCATAGCTTTGAGTTGAATAATTTTTAGCATCTCTCACTAATAACGACCGGAACATCCTATGTAACCCTCCGAACAATTTCATCTGACATGCGGAACAATCCCATTGCATGTCCGAAACAACTTGACTGAGAGCTCGGAACAATTTTATATAACCTTCGGAACAATTCCATTCAACATCCGGAACAACTCATTAAACCTTCAAAATAATTTTATATAACCTACCGAACAAACTCATTGAACTTCCGGAACAACTTGACTCAACCCTTGGAATATTTCCAACTAACCCTCGGAACAACTCAATGGAGTGACGGAGCTTGGCAAAAATATCAAGGCGGAGGGTCAAAGATCAAAGCAAATTCAGAAACACACTGCTTACTACTAGTTGCACGTCCTGCGTGGCGCACAGACTTGGCTCTCCAGCCGCTGGTTGCGTATCTGTCGTCACCGCTAGGCTCGGCCGCAGTAAGCCCGCGACACACCAACGGCCGACGGCGAGCTTCCGTGCTTCACCGCCACATGATTGGAGTCGTTGTCTTGCTAAGTAGTATAGTAACTAGTAGCAGGCAGCAACAATGGGTCTTCTAGATAGACCTAATCTAATCAAATTGGACTGGCTATGGCCTGCATACATGTTGTTAATTTTTTCTTCTGAAATGCTTGGGGGCACGACCCAGTTTAGCTGAGGTGAAGCTCCATCCCAGACTCAATGCATCCTTTGGAATAATTCCACTCAAGTCCGGAACAACTTGATTAAACCCTTGGAGCATTTCCAACTAACTTTTGGAAATTGGAACAATTCTATTCAAAGTCTAGAACATTTCGATCTAACCTTCCGAACAATTCCATTCCACACCTGGAGCAACTCCATTCTACCATGGCAAATTTGGATATATGCCACTCAGAAACATGATGTTTCGAGATATGCCACTCGGAATCTTGAAATTAGATATATGCCACTCTAAATCTTGTTAGCTTTGATATATACCACTATAGGACATTTTTGCCCTAGCTCTTCTTCTTCCTCCCCCTCTTCTTTCCCGCAGCCATCGGCTCGCCTTTTCTTCTCTCCCGACCACTATCCAAATTTGCCAAAGTATAAACGGCCTAGAGCAGCTGCCCTTCTTCCGCGGCCCAAACCCTAAACCTTCCTCCCTGGCTCCCCACCACCATGCGCCTCAGCCCGTCTGCTCTCCTCACCTCCGCCTCCCATGGCGCCCTCCTCTGCACCACCACCATGACCTCTACCCCGCCACCACCGCCACACTGAACCCTCTCCACTAGCCATCAATCCTCCCATGCTAGTCGCCAAGCAGCAATGGAGGGTTTTCTCTCCGCCTCAGATGCGCCTTGCCTCCTCCTCATCCCACCTTTCCACCTCTCGCTCCTCAAGTCTGCCGCCGACGCCTCGCTTGTTCCGGATGTCTCGTCGACACCGCTCTCTCCGCCACCGCCGCTGGCATCGACAACGACTTCGCGCCGCTTCCACGCCTCAATCGCTCTCCTCCTCTCCTCTCCTCCTCGCCGCGCCGACGCTGCCACCGACGCCACTTCTGCATGCCGCCGCGCGCGTTTTCCCGGACGTCAAGTCCCAAGACCGACCGATCGTGCCACGGCAGGCGGCGTCGCTTGCCGAGGACGGCTCGCATACTGTTCGCGGAGATGAGGAGGGAGGGGTACCGCGTGGATGCTCGACGCGTTGATGCGCGCTTGCGTTAAGGAAGGGACGCACGAGGACGCGGTTAGGCTATTCGACGAACGGCGGGCTGGATCGAGCTCGACCAATGAGTGTGCGCTCTCGCAGATCGTGGGTCTCAGGCAAGATGCGCGACGCCGACCGCACGCAAGGTCTTTGGGGAGATGAAGGACGCGAGGTTTAGGGCGTGGGACTTCACGTACAAATCCGTGGTGGATGTGCTCGTTAAGGCAGGGAGGATGGAGGATGCGCTGCAGGTGAAGGATGAGATGCTGGCTGCCAAGAGGAAGAAGAAGAGCTAGGGACCAAAATGTCCTATAGTGGTATATATCAAAGCCAACAAGATTTAGAGTGGCATATATCTAATTTCAAGATTCTGAGTGGCATATCTCGAAACGCTGTGTTTCTGAGTGGTATATATCCAAATTTGCCCATTCAAATTTCCTAGAAAAATATACTATAGTCTATCATAAGAAAAATATATTAACGTTAAGAAAACAATCTGCATTTTTTCCAAAGCAAGGAGAGAGAAAGAAAGACTCAAAACCTGAAGAAAGTTACATGCAGGAAGAGGGAGTATCCCTTTCTTTGTCGTTTCCTTGCGTGGGGCCGTATTTGGCTGTGAAGAGAGGAAGGCCAGCGTAAAAATACAAGAAAGTTACACACGAACGCTTTACAAACATAGCCTGCTGCCTGGGCAGACGCAAAGATTAGACAGAGAGAGGGCGCGGCTCGGACCGCTTGGTGCCTCGGCGGCTCGGCAAGGACGCGACGAGCTGAGGCGGACGACGCGCGTCGCGGGGAGCCGGCGTGGCGACGAGGCGGTGAGGGCGTTGCGGGGAGCCGGCGAGGGTGCGGACGTGCGGTGACCCCCGCGGAGGCCGCGGCAGTGGCTGAGTGCCTCGGCTGACCGCAACGGTGTCTGGCTTCTGTTTCTTATTTATGACTTTTTGGGTCAATTGTAACTGTGTCAACGGATTGAAAAGAGATAATAGCCAATTTGTTTGTTTGTTTCATTGTTGTTGAGTTGTTCACGCATTTATTGTATTTTGTATTTTCACGTTGTTTTATTTTGTACTTATGTGTGAATCTAGATGACAAAAGACAGTAGATTAGATGTATTTTAGTATGCTTATTTTATGTTAGCTTTGATACGTAAACACCGACCCTGAAAATTTTCGGGTTGGCTTGCCTCGTTATCGCAGAGGAGGAATTCGAAGGTTGCGGGAGAAGGAGACGAGTGGTGGAATCTTTTACCAGGGCCCTGAAGTTGGCAGCTATTTACAATTGGGTCCTTTAATCACTATGCCAGGTGGGACCATCGGCTCAGGGGCTTTTCGGCTCGTCTCCATCCCAGCATCTCTCGAATCTCGACCGGTTGCATCCGAAACCCCGAAGGTCGACGGCCATGGCGGCGGCGGCGGGGAGGAGGAAGCGTGCGGCGGTGCTGGTGCTGGGAGACATCGGGCGCAGCCCGCGCATGCAATACCACTCCCTCTCCCTCGCCAACCAGGTACTCTCCCCTCTCAAATCCATCACCTCGTATTTTGTTTTGTTTGGATTGGATTAGATGAACCTAGTCCGTCCAACTCGCGCGGCATGGCGATTGATTCTTCTGCCTGAATTCTTTGCCTATTTCATTGCTGCTTGCGGCTGGCTCATGATTCTTAATTATACCATGGCCGGAATAAGGAAACGAAGAAACATGTGCCGCGTCTTAATTGTGCTTGTGCATCAACGAACTGAATTAGTTGGGAAGTGCTTTAAGTAGCTAGGTTAAGGTGGCCGTTTGTTCTAGGTGAGCGGCCAGACCTTCCTCTTGATTAATGCCCGGTATTTTTGTTCTCCCTTGATAGTGTGATTCATCAAGTGCAAAAAATAGTATTAGCTTAGAAAGGCTTTGAAGTGATAAGAAGAAAAAAGTCTTACATTTACCAAGTTTTTTTTTGTACAAGAGGCAATTGAGAAGCTGTGACGCGTTCCATCAGCATACGTTTTTATGTTTTAGTATCCTAGACTTAGTCGTTCGTTGTTCTTCTTGACAGGCTGGTATGGAAGTGGACATTGTTGCAAATGGAGGTATTATGTTCTTCACAATTTAATTGTATTGTTGAATTCTACTCCTGTATTATAGTGGAGCTATTTATATCCTAACTATACAGCTTAAGGAACATCATACAAGCCGAAGTTGCATCAGCTTTCATTGATGCTTCTTTTTTTTGAGATTTGACCTTGTATTCTACTTTGTGTAAATGAGCAGGAAGTGATCCTCATCTATCATTGAGAGAAAATCCATCAATTCACATCCATGAGATGGTATTGATTGTTCAAACTATCCTATTTTTCTCTATTTTCTCCTATTATTATTAACTTCAAAGTTGCATCTTCAGAAATCAGTACAGTTAACAGGAATTTCAAAGATATCTGGTGCCCTGGCTCTGCTACTTAAAGCTGCCATCCAGTTTGTCATGCTGATTTGGTTCCTTTGTTTTAGGATTCCTCGCCCTGATGTCTTTGTTATTCAGGTCAGTGGAAATAAAATTACATTCAGCTTCCTTATCTGCATGTATGGTTCAGAATTACAAACAATATGTCCAGTCACTACCACTGCCAGCAAATTACAATCCTTTTTTAAGACATTTCAGCAATTTAGAATTCATCATCCATCATGCTAAGTAAGTTACTTGTCAGCGCCATGTCTTCTTGCGCAGCTTAAGTAGTATGCTATCGTGCTATGCAACGTATATGGTGCCTATTCCTGATATCATTTTCATTTTGGCAATACTTACTGTAGCGCATTTGCGAATTTGTCTAATCTGATTCGTACTTCCTTAGTTGCAGAGTATGCTCCAGTCTCATCTTGTTGCAGATTATATTTCTGCCACAAGTGACATAAATTTTAATCACCTAGAGTCTGTTTTGTTTGATAGTTATAGAAATAAATTTGGTAATAAAAAACCTCAAGTTTTAGTTATCATGTTTTGCAGTAACAATGAAAGACCTTTTTTTTAGGAAGTGCAAAAGCTTTGCACATCTTTTCATTAAGAAGGACTAAATCAAATAGAAGTAGGGAAAAAAGAGACAGCCCTTAAGACGACCAAAACATGACCGAACAAAGAAAACTAAGGAAAATAAACTAAAGGAAGACACGGCCGCCGCACCACAAAGCCCACATTATGGTAACTAGTGTCTGACCGAAAACGACCGAAAGAAAATGAGGTTAATGAAAGGAACTACTCATGCTCCACGGACGCCTCCCGACCAGTCGCCGCCGCCATGCACCAATGGTGGTGTTCTTCATGAATATGGACAAGAAACTGATTGATAGGAGTGGCGACATTATTGAAAATCCTTTAGTTGCGCTCTTTCCAGATCATCCAAGAGACGAGAATTATGCACGAGTCGAGTTCCTTCCTGCGATGCTTTGGTTCCGAGTTCCTTGCTGCAATCCAATGATCTTGGAGGGTGGTCTGGCCAACAGGAGCTGCGGCCCGGAACCCGACTTGACTTAAGAACCGCGCCCAGACTTGTCTGGTTACCGCACATCCAACGAGAATGTGGTCAATGGTTTCCTGCCCATGCCCACAAAAAACACAAACACCTTGGTTTACCGGCACGCCGTATTCGAAAGGTCACCGTCTAACAACAAGCGGCGAATTGCCAACCAAAGGAAAATTTTGCATTTGAGTGGGGCCCGTGCTTTCCAGATGGCCTCTGCGCAAGGAAACTCTAGCGAGCCAACAAAGAACGCTCAGTAGGCCGACTTTGCGGAGTAGCAACCTGAAGGTTCCCACCGCCAAAGCACCGAGTCGATCTCATCCTGAGATAGCTGAATAGACTGCAGCGTGTCCCATAACCGTAGGAATTCTGGAATGCTAACGTCCTCTGGGCAACCCGCTATGTCTGAGATCCATGAATGCCCTGAGAGGGCTTGAGCGACTGTTCTATGCTTCCGAGTTGATTGATTGTCCATTTTTTTGCAATGGATGGCGCCAACCTGTGAATGGAGCGGCCGTCTAGCCAACGGTCCTCCCAGAACAATGATTTTTCGTCGTTGCCGATCGTAACCATAACCGAAGCTTTAAACATGCTTTCCTCCGGGTGGTCTGGTCGTGTAGTTTTCCCCACAGCCTTGCCGACCAAGCACAACCGAGAATGACCAAGTTTGGTCAACACCGCCTGAACCAGAACAAGATGACCCCCGTGAGAGAGCATACCAGTCTGCCAAGCTTGTAGGCGGTTAGCGACCATATCCAGGAGAGGCTATAAATCTGTCCTGGAAGGTTTTCTGAGGGTAAGAGGCAATCCCAGGTATTTGCAAGGAAAAGCGGCCATGTTGTATTGCAAACAGTCGGTGATTAGCTGGATATCATGGTAGTCACAACGAATAGGCGTGAAGGAACTCTTGGCCAGATTGGTTTGTAGGCCCGAAGCTTCGCCAAAGAGCTTGAGAATTTCTTTGAAATCTAGCAATTCTGAACTGACCGAGGTTAAAAACACGACCACATCATCTGCATACAAGGATAGCCGATGCGGTAGACCTTGGCGCCCACCTATCGGATCGATTAACGCTGCATTTTCCGTGGCAAGGCACATAGTATTGAGGGCGTCCATGGCGATGATAAACAAGAGTGGAGTAGAGGATCTCCCTGATGAAGGCCACGACCGTGCTTGATCGGTTGTCCTGGTTGGCCGTTGACAAGCACTCTGGTGGTCCATGATCCGTGCATGATGCTCAACTATGCGCACCACCTCAGGCCAAAACCCTTGTGTCGCAAAATTTCCAGTAGAAATGACCAGGACAAAGAGTCGAAGACTTGTGCGGTATCAAGCTTGAATAGGAGAGCCGGCTTTCTCTGCTGATGGAGGAGGCGAGCTGGTTGGCTAACCAGTAAGAAGTTGTCTTGAATGGATCGACCTTTGGTGAAAGCGGATTGATTTGTTGCTACTAGCTTGGTCAATTCCGGTGCTAGCCTTCTAGCTAAGACTTTTGAGAAGATTTTGGCAAAACTGTGCAGCAAAGTTATAGGCCGGTACTCCCTTGGTTCTTGTGCCTCCTATTTCTTTGGCAGCAAGGTTAGTAATGCCTGATTCAACAAATTGAATCTTGATCCCGCTAAGCGACCGAGTGCGTGAAAAGCCGCCATAATATTTGTCTTGATAAGATCCAAGCAATATTGATAAAAGAGACCGGTGAAACCATTAGGTCCCGGCGACTTTTCGGTTGGCAAGCTCTTGATCGCTTCCCAAACTTCATTTTCGATGAAATCTGCTTCTAGACTGCGAAGATCATGAGTAGTTATACCCAAGAAACTGAAGTCCAAGGAATGAGCTCGTGCTACCGGTTTTCCAATGAGGTTGACAAAATGGTCATGAAAGATCTCTTCCAAGCTTTGTTGCGTGTGAACCCAAGAACCAACGACCTTTATGCTCGCAATGAAGTTTGCGCTCTTTCGATGATTTGCATGTAAGTGAAAAAACCGTGTATTTGCGTCCCCTTCCTGCAACCATTTGATACGCGACCGTTGCCGAGCGATAGTTCTTTTAAAAGAGTAAAGACCTAACATTTTCCTTTTGAGCTCCACTCTTAACCAGCGCTCCAATGGTGCAAGAGTTCTATTTTCCTCGGCCAAGTCTAGACGACAGATTATCTCTTTGGCCATCCCGATTTGCTGGCGAATGCTACCACATTGGCGTTGGCTCCAGCTCCGCAGCGCGCGACCTGTGGTTGAGAGCAGGCTATGTAGTCGTCGCAGTGGATCGGTCAGAGAATGGCTGCATTTCCAAGCCTGCAAAACCGCCTCCTGGAACCCTTCTATTCTTGTCCAGAAGGATTCAAAGCGGAACCATTTCTTGGCTCCCATCAAGAAGGCCGTTGATAGCAAGAGAGGGCAGTGATCGGATGCCGTGGGTGGTATTGCTCAGAGGAGGCAGTCCGGGAACATTAGGTCCCACTCCGTGGATACGAAGACCCTATCAACGCGCTCTAGGGTCGGCCTCTCCCTTGCACTTGTCCAGGTGAAGGACCTGTCGTTAAGATGTATTTCCTTGAGCTCTAAATCATCAATCACCCTGCGGAAGCTACCCATTCGCCTTCTATTTAAACAACCATTATTCTTGCCACTTGCCTGCAGGATGAGATTGAAATATCCCAGGATCATCCAAGGACCGGTGATGTTATGGTGGATATCACGTAGCTCCTGGAGGAACGCAGATTTGTTGGTGTCTTCCGACGGGCCGTAAACTACCGTCATCCAAGCAGAAGGACCGCCAGGTAAAACCACCTTAGCTGTTATTGACTGGTTCCTTGAACTCTGTGACATGCAAACAACCCTACTGGAGTTCCAAGCTAGTAAGATGCCTCCTCTAGACCGTGTAGACGAAAGGTAGTAATAATCGTCGAAAGATTGCCCTAGAGTTTCCATTACAAGAGATGAGTCTAAAACACTAAGTTTTGTTTCTTGGATACAGACGACCGAGGCATGCAAAGCGATTATAGACTCTCTTATTACATTTCTCTTAGCCCTCAAATTTAGACCCCTGACATTCTAGGAGATGAAATTGATGTTGCAACTTTGCATGCTGATGTTGAAACGACCAACGACCAAAGGGAGTGATGCTTAGGCTGCTGAGACGAGCTCTTGAGCCACCATGGCCTTGGCCGCCCTTCGACGCCGGGCGGTAGGTTATCCGGAACTGGAATCCTGAAAAGCGCTGCCAAAGCAACGATGTGGTCTCGTGAAAGCTAGGTATCGAACAGACTTGCAAATGTGTTTGAACCCGAGTGATCCTCCAACCTGTTCCCTTGGATGAGACCAAGTCTTTCAGCTAGGAGAAATTGCATGCGTTGATCTACCGTGGCCTTTTTGCTGGCCAAAGCTGCCAGGCGCCTGCTGCGCCTCGGGGCTGAAGACGAGAACTATTTGAGTAGTGAGTGCTGGATGTCCAGCAATTGCAAAATAGGATCCTTCAGCTCTCCTTTAGCCCTACGGGAGTAAGTCAGAAGTTTACAAGAGCCAGTAGGTTCAGAGTCGTCGTGGTCTTGGATTGGGCAAGGCGTTGAGTTAATGCCAACGTCTTTGGGCGGGATCACGCCTTGAAAGGTGTCTGAGGAAATGAGGTGGGCCGAACCATCAGTAGGCTGCTCGCAGGGTACTGAAGGCCCGGTAGGGGATTGGCCATCAACGCGCCCGTGCAAGTTGCAAGCTACCTGAATAAGTTGGCAGTCTGCAGGGTCAGCAGGGGAACTCGAAGGCGCGAGAGCTTGCCCACCCAGAGGCACGTGAAACTTGGCTACCTCCTCAGCGGAAACAGCGGCAGTAACCCGAGCACAAGGCGGGAAAACTGCATCGGGCCGTGCAACCGGATGGGACTGCTCAAGCATGTGGCTACAGCTGAGTGGTTCTTTGACCGTACTGAACGGCACAACGACTACATTTAAGCCAAACTTTTCCTTTTCGGTCATGCCTCTGTCACGGAGTGATGTTGAAAGGAGCGAGCGGCGAGTAGGTTTGAAGACCTGGTAGGTTATCTTCGTCACCTTACTTGAAAGTCCACCGTTCATGTCTGCTTTTCCCAAGCCCCAAGACGAGGTAGCAATACCGACAGTCTTTGCCCTATCACGACAAAGGAGGTAGCTTCCAAGAGGGGGCGGTAGAACTCCTGCTAGCCCGACGACCTCGGATATCATCTTCCCGACCTCCGGCAGGCTGGAGGGAGCCGTTGACCACATCGGGCATTGTGCTGAAGGAGTGCCGGCGTGGCTCGGATCCTTCGGAGTCGTCGTCAGGGAGCCCATTGAAGCTGGAGTCATCGCTCAGAGGCGCAAAGGGGATCAGCTTCTCAGCCGACGATGAAAAATCCTCCACTTCGTGGATGTGAATGATAACGTTGTAGTGGAGAGCCTCCCGCAACTCCCTAGAACCAGTAGGCTTTGTGAAAACCTGCGTCCCGTGATCTAAGACAGATCCATTCGGGAGGAGGTCCGGCTCGACGATGACGACCGATTTTTCTTTAGGAATCACACTAGGGTTTAAAGACCAAGCGACCAACCGAAATGCTGACAGGTCTGCATGCGACGTTGACGACTCATCGAAAGCTTCGACCCAGCAAGATGGGGATAGAATAGCCGACACGGAGGTCAAGCTCCACGCATGGAGCGGCAGCCCCTCGAGGCTTAGCTTGACGCGAAAGTGCAAGGGTTGGCAGAATGCCTGAGCCAGACGCGACCAAGGACAAACAATGAGGAGGAACTGGCGAGTCTTGATGGCGCCTCCATGGAGATCTCGATCTTTGGTGGAGTGGCTGTCGAAGACAATGAGGAAGTTCTCAGGGTAATATGGATGCACTGAGAAACAATCATGCGACAAGCCTCTCTCGACATGTAGAGCCAGCGCGACCTCATGAATGGAGACTTTCGGCCGTCCACCCCCCCCCCCCCCCGCGCAGACGATGAGTGCCCAATACAGGCACCTTTCCATGTCTCGCATGGCCAGGGAGAGGAGGACTACACAAGCTTCTTTGTCGGGGCGGTGACGAGGGTTTCCTGGGTGAAACTCATCGTCGATGTCCCCAAAGAGCGAAGGAAGGAGCCCCTTTCCGCTCGGGAGGGAATGGTAGGCCTCAATAGCCGTGGTGGAACCAAAGAACGGAGGCAGCAAGAGCATCAGCGCTATCCGGCGTCATCATGCGGGGAGGCGAAGCGGCTTTGGTCAAGCGGAGGCGACCGTTGATGGAATGCAAGGTGAGGAGATATGGATCCTCTGGCGCGACAGCAGCACATCCCTAAGGTCGCCGGCGGGCGGAGATCGTGGGGTTGGGTCTCTTGCAGCAGAAGCAATGAGTGGGATTGCTGCATGCCGCCGCAACGTGATTGCCGGCGAAACAATTGAAGCAAAGGCCTATTAGATCGCGCGGAACTGGCCGCGCCACTGGAGCTTGACACTGACTAAGATGGTTCCTGCGGTGCCAGGAGCGTCGCCACTCGCCACCGACTTCTCCCCAGCGCCTCCGGCGGTTGAGGCATACAGCAACTGAACCAACGGCGTCTTGGAGGCCTTGCTCAAAGGCAACCCGCCGTCGAGGAAGAGAACCCCCTTCTCCCTAGCTTCGAGGGGGGGGGGGCTTGGGCTCTGCGGCCAGAGAGCACGCAATGTTCTGCGACTGAGACCCCAAAGCGATCGGGGTTGGCAAAGGCGACCTTGCCGGGAACTCACGGCGCCTGGACTCCACCGAGTCTCGGATTGCTTCCCCAGGACTGCTGCCCGGAAGTCTAGGGAAGGAGAGGAGGACATTGAGGGTAGACTTGTTCAAGCAATGGTAGGGCTTGAAAAGCCCGTGTCAAGAAACGGGCAGTGCTGAGCCTACCGCCCGAAAATTCGTTTTTTGATTTAAATATATTATTTTAATCCTTTTTTGGAATAAAACAATATCATTTAATTCATTTCCAGAATTTAAAAAAATAGATTTCCATTTTTATTGCATTTTTTGGGGATTTCGAGCCGGAATTCTAGTCCCAAGCCCGGCCCGGACAGGGTCAGGCTCGGGCCGGGTCGCTTGTGAACAGGTCTAATTGAGGGCCCTCGCCGGAGCGGCAGGCGGTGCGAGATAGGGGTGGAGAACAGCCTGGAGGATGGAGCGGCGAGGAGTGGTCGCCGCCGCCGGAGTGGCGAGCGGCGCTAGGGGACGCTAGGGCCTTGATTTGCTCCCTCTACAGTTGTTCTGAACACAATTGGCACGTTTTAACTTTTATGTTGCCTTGGTTCAAGATTTTCACAATGAGAGACCTGATTTCTGTCATTTGACCATCTTTTGTCCAACAGAATCCACCCTCTGTTCCAACATTGCCTGCTGTAAAACTGGCTAGTTGGCTAAGAGGTGCTAAATTTATTGTGGATTGGCATAACTTTGGGTATACATTGCTTGGATTGTCTCATGGCAGAAGTCATATAATAGTCAAAATCTATTTCTGGTAATCCCTCCTACCCTGTTTGTTTATCTGCTAGTATATCATATTGACCGTGTGTGTTAATATAGTGATGTGTTCTTGTATTCTAGGTTTGAGAAGCACTTTGGGCGGATGGCTGATGGTGCCTTTTGTGTTACAAAAGCAATGCAGCATGAGCTTTGTCAAAATTGGGGAATCAAGTAAGCTGATCAAACCTTAGCTAGTTTTTTGCACTTACTACTGTTTGTACTAACATAACTGTCAATTTTCAGAGCAACAGTTCTTTACGATCAATCTCCTGAATTTTTCCATCCCGCTTCCCTGATGGAGAAACACGAGGTGAGCCTCTGTTTTTAGTTCTTTCCCCCCTCTGCATATGTGACCTTAAGACATGAAATAGTTGTTTAGCAGATTGGGGAATTCCATTTGTAGTGCTATGGGCAATGCTGATTGCATATCTGTTGGTATGTTGCTCTCCAATCAATCGAAATATTTCTCATGGTATAAGCATATTCCAGTTTGATTTATTTTCGGCGGTTTGCTCTTACAACACAGAGAAAGAAGTGGAAGACAGGAACATTACTGTCTTTACCAGTAAGATTGATGGTGAAGTTTTCTTGAAGCCTAATAGACCCGCACTTGTTGTGAGCAGCACAAGCTGGTTTGTTCTCTTGAACTGAGTGGTCCTAGTTACAACATTCTTTATGTTCAATACACGTGATTGTTGAGTGGATAGTTGAAATGCGAGAAAAAAATAGAAATCTTTGCCGCATGTATTCCAGGACACCAGATGAAGATTTCAGCATACTTCTGGAAGCAGCACTGATGTACGATAGACGTGTTGCTGCAACTTTAGGTGAAGAGGATTCAATGGATGAGGGGCAACTATGGATTGATACCAAGAATGGGAAGCGATTTGTCTACCCGAGATTGCTATTCATTATCACTGGTATCATGCATTCTGCTATATTAACTTGAATAACCAATTTTAAGTATTGTTCTGATTTTCGTAAATTTCAATTTTTGAAGGTAAAGGACCTGATAGGAAGAAATATGAGGAGCAGATAAAAAGGTTGAAATTGAGACGTGTTGCCTTCCGGACTATGTGGCTTGCATCAGAGGACTATCCTCTATTGCTAGGTAAACCAGTCAATTGCTATAAGAATTTTACACTGTAGCATCATATGCTGATTCTTTGAACAATTACAGGATCAGCTGATCTAGGCGTATCGTTGCATACATCCTCTTCGGGGCTGGACCTACCTATGAAGGTTACTCATAAGTATCTGCTTTCTTAAAAATTTAGGGTTTTTTTTTTGCTGGATTGTAACTTGAATGGTTGTTGTTAGGTGGTTGATATGTTTGGATGTGGATTACCAGTTTGTGCTGCTTCATTCTCCTGGTAACCCATGTTTCTTAGATGTTTGATTTGTGTATGTTTTGCATTTGGCCTTTCGGTTGTTTTGAATTATAAGCCTTTCTTTTTTGTATGTGCAGCATTGAGGAGCTTGTAAAAGTAGGCAGAAATGGACTTCTTTTCTCAACATCTTCTGAGCTCGCCGATGAACTTATGGTGAGGACCACTTTTAGTATTATGTTCTATTTCATTTCATTGTATGCCTACTTGTGTCATTTTTGGAATATATTTTTGAAATTAAAATTAGTATAAACATTGTTCGTCGTGACTTAATTTTTGTCATTAAGAGAGATGTTAACGGTTGCAATTGCAAAACCATGCAGATGCTCTTTAAGGGGTTTCCGGAAGAATGCGATGCCTTGAAACCCCTCAAGGATGGTGCCTTGAATACAGGGTCATCTTCCAAATGGTCAATAGAATGGGAAACTTATGCACTTCCTTTGGTGAATCAGGTGAGAGATGGAACCTGACTGACTAAAGATGGACACTACACTCACCAGATTAGGCCTTACATTCTTTCATATCCAATTTGCAGGTCATAGGTTGAAATGCATGATAACATTGATCTGATGGGCAAAAGGATGCTTTTATTACAGCCTGGCTTAATATGTACCACTTCCAGATATTATAGGTGTATTGTAACACTTGAGTGACCAGATGTACATTTGAAGGTAGAGAACAGAGCATGTGCATATAACTCTCTGCTAGCACCAGCTGCTGCCTGGATCAGTTGCTACCAAGGGAATTGCTATTTGTCGCAGAACCTGCCACCAATGCCCTCGCGGCCTCTACTACCCAATTACCATGTATTCCTTGGGCGACTGTAAAGCTACCGAGTTGTTTAGAGGAAAAATTGTCATCTTTGTTGAGCACATGTCGAAGTTGTTTTAGGATGTAGCAGTAGTTTGATCTGGGGTCTCATTAGAATGTCCAGTTACATGATAAGTAAAAGAGATAAAAACATACTGTAACACTGCATTAAGGTTAATTGAGAATACATTTTGCAGACAGACATATACATACACCAAATAAAAGGGGCACTGAGCAAATTAATCCCAAATAAAGTCGTATCAGGAACTCCTTGCCTCTTTACTAGCATCTTGGGAGGTCAGATCTCTAACACGATGTCTGGAGAATTCAAGGAACATATCAGATTTTATGTTAGCTTGCAAACACTGCTGCACACCTACCCTTTCTGTCAGATGAACTTACACTCTGAATCTGTTTTGATCCATTTGGCCCCTTCCTCCTCTCTCCCTGCCGTGCCTTTCGGGGGCATCTGGACCGTTCGATCGTTCTTGATCACAGTCTCTGACAATGCCGAGTTATCGGGATGTCTGTTCTTGTGGAGCAATGCCCCGAGAATCTGTCGTCAAGAAAATCATAGATGAGCTTTGACGAGGAAAGTTCTGGAGCAACTCGACAAGCATTCTATAGCACCTCGTTAACTCTCGATTCAGGCATTGCTTCCCTGAAGCTTGGCCTGGGCATGAAGCCGCTGAAGGCGCTCGTCACAAGCTTCATGAACGATCTCTGCCTAGCTACCCCTCCTCCCTTCTTGGAGCACGGCGCGCACTTCACTCCTTTGGGCCTCATGAGCACCGCGAGTTCCTCTTGCAGCTTCTTCAGCTCGTCGACGCCGATCGTGTTCGATCCGTCAGAACCATCACAGCTCTTCGGCCTTCTCCCTTCGCTCGTCCCGAACGTCCCGATCGACAGCATCCCCGTGGTCCAGCCGTCGTGGAGCTCGTCGTTCCGAGGAAGTCCGCTGGAAGTGTCAGCGACTGCAAGAGGCCAAGTGTGGATTTCAGTTATACTGAACCTGAAAGAATGCCGTTTCAGTTCACGAGACATGCTTAGACTCTGAAACTATTATTGCCTGTTTTGTCACTGCCATCAGCAGTCACTTACGTCGAGCTGAGCCTGCACTGGACTCTGATCTCTTCTTGCTGCAATGTGCTCCATGAAGCCAGTTCTGCACCCAATTCAGAACCTACAGCAGCAGCAGCAGCAGCAAGAATTAACACCTATCATTCACTACAAGAAGTTCATATGAAACAAAGAATGCATGTGTACCCTCATGAGTGCTTGTACCCTCTTGTATAAGAAGTTCAGAAAAATGCAAAGGAATGGGCTCAGTAGCAAGCGGATGGATGATACAAGTGTATATATAGGAGTAACTCCGATATTGTGGCTGCTTTGTAGGAACTTCGTGGTTACTCGAGTTCCCAGGTGCTCACTGTTTATGATTAAGTTTCTAAATAAGACTTGTCAAGAACTTACGATGCCCTTATGTGTATATCCACGCTGTTTCAATCCATGCTACTACTTCAACATGATATAAACACCTTGTTAAGTATATTTTCCGTTATGTGCTTGCTTAAGCACTAGCGGTCTTCAAGGAAAACTAAAGGCATTAGCAGCGATAGCAACAAAGTGAACCTTAGTGATCTCCCAAGACTAAGAGAGATGAACAACTCTTGCATGTGGTCACATAGGTGATAGGTCAGAAAGATCAGGTTAAAGATTTCGTCTCATGATGAACTCATGGTCAATTCTATGTCCAGCAAAAGGGGATGCAATTTTGTATATATGTAAATTCAATTGCACAGATTTCTACTTCGACTTAGTTGGAAGAAAACACTACCATCGAGGAAGTTTATTTTAAAAAAAAAAACGTTTGGGGAAACTTCCTGAATGAGTTCGAAATAGAAGCGAAAACAGAGTGGAAATTAAGATGCACCGAGAGTCGAGAAACAATTTAGATTGCATGTATTCCGAGGTTCCCGAGAAGCATTGGCGTGTGGCAAACTGAGCCACATATTTTAAGTATTGTGCTTTTGTCATTGGAGCTAAACTGTACTACTACTCCGATTCCTAAGCAAAGTGAGCAGGGAGATTCATAGATGACTCGCTCAAGTTGCAAAAAGAATTGCTTGAGACGGTGTGCTACGACTACTGCCTTGTGAAGTTGTGATCTTGTCACTGTATCCCTTTTTTAGACGGTGTCATTCTATTCAGTTGATTGTGTTTGCTGGAGCATAAAAACTCTGAGGCCTCGTTTGAACGAAACATTTGAATTTTTACCGGTTCTCGTGGGAATTGAATTGCTTCGTGCGGTGAAAATCCTGCTTGAGATTATTCAAGCGTGTTGGGTATTTGACGAAGAATGGGCGGTCCATATTAAGCACAGCGGAAAAAATAAGGGCAGGATTTTATTTTTTCCGCCAATGCGTCAATCTGAAATTCTTCTACTCTGAATCACTGGCTGCGTGATCGGACGGTGAGGATGCTTGCAAAGCAGATCCGTATTCTGCTAGGGCCACTGTCAGAGCGCGGGTCGGACTCTAATCCGGCTCGGCCAAAACGAAGCCCCGGCCACGAGGCCCAACCCGAACCGCCTTCTTCTTGCGGCGTAAGCCAATAGCGCCGTATAGTCGTGTGTAGCCAAGGTCCCAAGCGCCGTTGCACACAACATCGCCTTATTCGCTGAGAGCGAATAACACACCCTAGCCCTCAACTCCGGCGAAGATGAGCCGCGGCACGGGCGCGGGGTACGACCGCCACATCACCATCTTCTCCCCCGAGGGCCGCCTCTACCAAGTCGGTGCGTGCAAACCCCCCAAAACCCTAGCCTTCTCTCGCTTAGATCTGGTTCCAGGGGGTCTGATCCGTGCATGTGGTGTTGCGCAGAGTACGCGTTCAAGGCGGTCAAGTCGGCGGGGGTGACGTCGATTGGCGTGCGCGGCAAGGACTCCGTCTGCGTCGTCACCCAGAAAAAAGTGCCGGTGAGTTCTTCGCGCCGCACGCCGGCCTCGATCGATCCCGGCTGGTATTTTTTCTTCTTGCTGCGGTGTGCTGGACCGAAAAGATTTGCAGCTTTCTGCGGTTTTTTGGGGTCTGATTCGTTGTTTATGCGGTCGTAGAATCTGAAAGGCTGCCCCCCCCCCCCCCGTTTTTTCTGCTTGCAGGATAAGTTGCTGGATCAGACGAGCGTCACGCACTTGTTCCCGATCACCAAGTACATCGGATTGCTGGCCACTGGCCTCACAGGTTTGGTTACTATGCTTTGTTTAACTCTATGGTTAGTGGTATTGATATATTATGGTACAGGGGATTCGTTTTAGATAAAGGCGATGACTAAATATTGTTGTGTGTGTGAGGTGAAAGTTTGTTATTTTTTGTGTTAGGTTTTGTGATTTAGTGATTCCATATATCAATTGAGATAGATGCAGTGGAAGTAGAACACCCACAATGATGACTGGTAGTAGCTGGTTAACTAGGATATGATCACAGAAGATGGGATTTTCTAGTTTAATTTTGTCCAATTCTGCTTCTTATCTAGAGGTGGGATTGGATGGATATCCAAATCCAAATAGGGAAGTCCAATACAAGTCCAACTAAAGAAAGTCCGATATCCAATCCAAAACCAATTCAAGCTGCTGCTCATTATGCATCGAAATCACAGACGCACAACCATTAATTCCAATTGAACACTTCAAAGTACGAAATACTGGGTAAATCATAACTGAAGATCCTCAAGTTGTGGCACAGCGAAGCACATCACTCCCATAAATCTTTATGCTTCAAGCTGCAGTTCGTCACGTCTAGATTCCATATTCCAAATCTACAAACAGGCAAACAATGAGTTTACTACTATGATAACCTTCTACACTACTAGGAGCCCAAAATTTCCAGCTAAACTAGGTCAGATTGATCAGCAGAACAAATATTCAAATACGAGCATTCATCATCTACAAGACATCAAAATTACACAGCTCGGGCATATCTTTTAGGCACAAGAGACCAAACAAGTACCTCGAAGACAAAGCGGTTCAGGAGAAACTGGATAGCGGGGAAGAAAGTGACGAGGAAGGGAGCACAATGAAGTTGTTGTATGCCGGGTAGGCCTCCGCCTCCCAGTTCAACGGCGACGACCCTAAGAGGAGCTCCTTGCGCACGAATTGCAGACCACCGGTGGGAGTAGAGGCCGCCGGCGGGAGCTAGGGTTTCTGCCGTAGCTGTCGCTGGAGATGGGAGAGGTGGAAAACGTTGAGTGAGTAGTGACTGGAGTCCAATGAGGTCCACTGGGTATTGGAGCATTCGGTTTTACTATCCAAATAGGCCTAATGCTTATTGGACCTCACGCTGATGGATGTCCACAGCCAAATAGGCCCTGTCCGGTTAAGTCCAAAGCAGGTTATGTCCCATTGGACCTTGGACAGCCCAGATCGAATCCCACCTCTATTCTTATCTAGGATCCTTTGTTTGATTGTATCAAGGTACTAGGCTTATTTAGGCGTCGCTTAGGCGACGCTTAAGCGGTAAGACAGTCTCGGGGTGTCAAGGCATCGCCCCGCCTTGCCGTGCGTGACTATGGCGTCTGCCTTATCTCTAAGGCGTCTCTAAGGCGGCATATGGCGTCGGGGAGGCTCGAGGCAACGCCTTAGGCATTGGCCCGTGACTAAATTAGGACTAAGCGACCCAAGCAACTAAGCCAGAGACTCAGAGAGAGAAGGGCGAAGACTCACCTGGAAGTTTAGAACCCTAGGCGGCAGCGGCGCCTCCATCTCGCCGTCGCCGCTCCCGTCTCGGCGTCCTCTCTAGCCCATCCCCGTCGCCCAGCAAGCATCCTCCCTACGCTGATGGTGAGGGTGAGGAGGGCGAAGTTGGAAGGAGACAGCAGTAGACCGCGAGTAGGAGGGGCTGCATTCCCGTGGCTCCCTTTTTGGATGTAGCCATGGAGGTGAGCAGGGCTTCATGCCTCTGTAGGGTGTAGAAGATGGAGATAGAGTTGGAGCTGTTGCTTCCATTGTTTGTCCTTTTTTCCTTCTCTCATTCTTTATTCTGAAGATAATGGCTGGCTGGTCAGCCTACAGCGGACTGGAAACCTGGGAACTTGCACCAGAGCAAGTGGGATCTTTTGTGCATGGATGTAGATCTTTTATGTATACAATTTTGAGATCTTTGTATGATGAGTGGTTTGCTTAATCATTCTATTGAGAATTATTAATAGTCACATGATGCGAATTATCAATAACCTACAGTTGGCCTTAGCGCCTTAGGATGTGTGTAAGGCGTCGCCTCGCCTCGCGCCTTAACACTTAAATGGTGTGAGGGGGTGGGTCATCTCGACTTGCCTTACCGCCTTAATAACCATGCAAGGTACAGTTGTGGGAACTGATGGTCACATATGGGATTCTCTCTAAGAAATCATTTCAATTCTTCTTGATTTCTTATGTATATAAAGCATGTGATTTGAGGTTAGGTTTTGAGGTCATGTGCTTGACCCTCTTGCTCAAGAGCTGATAATTTGGGGAAAAGATGGAAGGGCATGGCTTTGCTGGTTGTTTTGATTTTACCTGAGGCACTGGATGGTATATTGGTGTGTCAGCTCTGTTTATTCTACCCTTAGGAAGATGATAGAAAACACTGCTCTTTTTCTTTTTGGGAACAGGAAACAACTGCAATCAGGAAACCATAAGGAATTACACGATCTTAATTAAATTCTTGCACATTTCTCATTTGTAGGTCGCTTACTTCCTAGTTGTTTGTAGCATTAGGTATCACCCATTAACCTTTTTCTTGTTAGCATGATAAAAGTTGGAGTAACGGCATTCGGATTTCCCTATTTGCTTTTACTCTAGCATTTTGGTCTTCATCGATCATGAATATGATTTTTTTTTGTTTCCCAGCTGATGCAAGGTCCTTGGTCTACCAAGCAAGGAATGAAGCTGCTGAGTTTCGTTTCAAATGGGGGTACGAAATGCCTGTAGATGTGTTAGCAAAATGGTAATGTGCCTTGTCCTTATTCAATTCCCAATTTGTGAAATCTGGTTGATTATACTATCTTTATTTTATTTGTTCATATAACAAAGTGGTAGCTATAACATTACCTATCTGATTTATGTTTCAGGATAGCAGACAAAGCACAAATATACACGCAGCATGCCTACATGAGACCCCTCGGAGTAGGTTAGTATCATCATACTATGATGTTCTAGTGTTAAATAAATCAGCTTAAAGCTTATCGCCCACCATATTCATTTCCTTTGGCTGTATTTCTCAGTTGCTATGGTCTTGGGCTATGACGAAGAGAAAAATGCTCAACTCTTCAAGTGTGACCCTGCGGGTCACTTTTTTGGACATAAGGTATACAATAATTTTATACGCTACCTTGTATTATTACCCCTTTTTCTTCTTAATTCTGTATCAATGGAATGTTTAGTTCTCTGTCTTCTTGGACATTTAGGATTTTGTTTTAACAAACTACTGACATTTTCTTTTCAGGCAACTAGTGCCGGACTTAAGGAGCAGGAAGCAATTAATTTTCTAGAGAAGAAAATGAAGGATGACCCACAATTCACTTATGGGGAAACTGTTCAGGTAAACATTGCGTGTCTTTTTCTTCAGGCAAACAAGAAGCTCTGGACTAGGGTGGGCTTATGTTCTATAGTGGATCATTTTAGGCTCTAAGCTGTTTGTGTTATTTCATTTTTGTTCATACTGCCCTGTAGAGGTTGAGTTTGTGATTCTTTGCTAACTTTTATCCTATGCTCCCAGATTGCGATTTCTGCATTGCAATCAGTTCTGCAGGAAGATTTCAAGGCCACCGAGATCGAGGTATTACTGTTTTCCAGATAAATACACAAGTCCTCCTTTTCCCAAGGTTTTTGAGTTTTGTTCTGTAATGTGTGCTAATAATTTGCGCTTGGCAGGTTGGTGTTGTGAGGAAAGAAGATCGTGTTTTCAGAGCACTCACGACAGAGGAAATCGAGCAGCACCTAACAGCCATAAGTGAGCGCGATTGAGCTACCATGAATTTCTACCTGTCAGTGCATCACACACTGCGCTGTAGTGCTTCAGCACTGTCATTTTATTTTACAGCCGGCAAGAAACTTTCAGTGAATCATTTCGTGTCTAACACCGAGAACAAGCATCCACTCGCCATGTACCCAAAGATATCTTTCTGTGTGGTTGAATTTGCTACGATTTACTTATATTGTTCTGGCAGTTGCATGTGTGAGCCATTTGACCCTGGCGGCCTTAAGCAATTCTTTGGCTGTATGATGCTTATATTGTGTGGCATGTTAGTTTACAGTTAAGAAGATTTTTGCGCGTTGCCATTTTTGCCGCAACTGTTAAATCGTATACGAGCTTCGTTCCTGAATCGTTGGTATGAGCACGAAAATGAACACGGCATCAACAGAGGATCATCCTACTCCTATGTACGTAAAAATACCAATGAAGCCTTCGCAGGCAACGGCCGTGTCAACTACAACGTGTCCCTAATATGTACTTCCTCGTCTCCCCCTCGTCCTAGGAAAGATTATGCTTCCGTTGCAAAGAACAGGTTCTCTACTAAGCAGGTGATCGGCGAGCGAACGAGTACGGCTACCGTTAACCTTTCAAGTACCACTGGCAGCCGCATCCTCCCCTCGATGCATGCCATACATGGCAACATTTCCAGAAGCAGCAAGATTGGGGAGCCTTACCACTGTGAAAGAACATATCGCCTAATTTTACAACGTATTTGCTGACAAAAAGCCTGCTATACGAATATTACAACAGCTATTGTAAAATTTCTATCCTGCTACTCATCTCTGCCATATACAGAAGTACAGGTCTTTTTTTTTCTTTCCTCCTTTTCTTTCATCTGATCGTGTACACAAACATCTAGAGCCCGCCATCCTGCTACCTCACTGTAGCAGGACACGAAAGAGGCCTGGCTGTGCCTGCGTATACTGAAGGCCGTGCTCCAGGAGATACTGCTCGACGGCGGCAGTCAGCCTCGCCGGAGAATGGGTGCTTGATATTATGATGACCTGGAGCCTGCGGCCAGTGGATCGTGCAATCTTCCTCCGGTTGTTGAGTTCGTAGTTCAGGACGTGTATCGCCTCACTTACATGAAGACCGCAAAGGTCGATTGGGGGATTTTGCTCCTGGATGAGGCCTTGCAACTCTGGCATTTGGAACCTGGTGATATCCAGGAAATGGATTAGCTTTTCTGCAGTACTAAACAAAAATTACTTTTAGTATCTAGAACAGATAGATCGTGTTGCAGTAAATATAACACGCCGCATTCAGTCGCATCGTCAGCACTAGCAAACCAAAGCAGTGTAGTTGATCCATTTGTGAAGTACTAAAGTATGATATAGATCAACAGTAATTTATCAACTAAATTGACCAGCATGTTAAGCAACAGCATAAGTTCAAAAGGAAGTAGAGTACACTCGACAGTACACAATGGTCTGGTTGGTTACTGTTGAATTTCAACATCTTCTAAGTAAGTTAAATGATGCTACCTGTACAACAGCCGATGTTACAACGTGCTATTATGACAGTATCTCGGTACTGTCCTTATCCTACTGTTATTCAAGTAAGAATATAGAAGTTCTCAAATTAAAAGGAAAAAGATGCATGCAAACAGATTATGTTAAAAAAAGACGTTGTCATGCAAACAGCAACAAGCAATCCTTATGCAGTGCTTTGAATCCACGCATCAAAAGTTGTTATGAAAATTTACGAACAAAATAGTTTGTGTGTGTAGATGTGTTCATAATACACTCAAAACCATTATAAGAATTGACATACATGATAAATCAATTAATACATGATGATGATAAATCAATTAATACATGATGATGTCAAGGAGATTAATATCTGACCTCTGTCGATATATTGTTTCTCTAGCCTTCTCCTGAGCTAATCTGCTTTGGATATTGTATAGCTCCTTAATATTTAGTTCCTTTGCTAAAGGATTGCCACCAGTTAGAAAAGCCTGCCTATCCTGCTAAAATTTTCAGTGGATAGCAGCAGACTGTGAGCAATCGTAATAGAGCAAATTGAAGAGAAAAAATATTCGCAATTCAAGCTATTTTTCAGAGGCATACTATTTGAGTGGTGTAAAAACCAACACCAAAACCACATTATTTAATATTCATGTATAGTAAAATATCCGCACCAAATCGGTTTATATAACTAGTACATATTGCATATCTCCAAATCATGTTACCAAGAACTCTCATATTGTCAAATGTTAGATCCAAAGCATTTTTTTGTCGCATCGACAAGACATGTAGTTTTACTGGTGGTGGTTCCATTTTACCAACCATGAACTGTTATAACTTCTAGCTCCAGTTTTCCTGTAATTCTTACTACATGGCGAGTAATGAATATCACCTTATACTATAGTCATTTGAAAATTTTGTGAACATGATTGAACTGAGAAACAGTGATGAAATGCTTGAACAGTGTTCATGCTGATTACTAATATTGTTTTCAATACCTTACAATGCCTGGTCCCACTAACATAAAATGATCATATGTATTCTCTAACAGTTAAAACATTTATGCTATTAAAAACAGCATGCACAATAATTTTGGCTAAGACAATGTTCCAATAATCTAGTATCACTGAGTAGCATATCCACCTGTTCAAGAAGTGCATGCCGTAGACTTGCAAAATTATGACCTTCATCCTTTGATTCCAAAAACATGTTTGCTGCCATCACAAACAAGTTCAAACAATAAGACAAATAGGCATGTATGTTGCAACAGGTCGATGAAAAAACATGTATTGTGGTTCAACAACACTACCCGTAGCATCAGTTTCAAGCCAAGTTGGTCCTGTCTGAACTCCAGCAATGTTTTGCAGTGTGTTGCTTGAGATCATATCATGATTACCGTTGTAAGAGCCAGCCAACAACTGAGAGCCTCTGCTTGAACCAAGACCAGAAACAGGCAAATTAGTCATCTTGTACCTCCCTCTCGGAGCATCCAGGGATACATGTTCCCGACCAGCTGAAGATGAAACTATATCATCTGTGAGTATAGCTGAATGAGATCTATATGTACTGTTTGGCAGACCAAAATTTTCTTTGTTATAGTTCGTGAAACCATTTTGAGCATATGATGCTGGTGATGGAGGACTTGAGTGTCCAAATGACAGTGACCTGAGATTCTGATTGAGCCGTCCATCAACTTTATTCTGCTATTGAACATATAACAATATTAAACAAATGTTTGAAGCGGACCGTAAACATAGATCGTAGCCATTGCCATCAAGCATGCCATGTAAGTAGAATAAATTCATCAGCAAAATATGACATTGAGTTTTGTTAGCCCATAGGCAGATCAGAGAAAGAGCCATTTGATATAGACATGCCCATGATAGGCCACAAATGGTATTTGTAAGCAAAGGTGTCTTACAACTATAGTGAATAAATAAGTGGAGTTCTTGTCAAGAGATTAATCTGATCAGAAATCAATGAAAATATGTTCAGTACTTTCTAGGGCATACACTAGTTCGATTGATTTGAACTAATAGTGAATGATACCTAAACAGAGAACCAATAGTACGATATATCATATATGATGAGATATCAATCAGTTTCTATAATGGAGTGGCTCCACAAATAACCAGAGTTTGTAGTCTTCGTAGAAAGTTGAATGAAAATGCAAGTGATATTTTGATATCCAACACAACATCATTTGGTGAGACTGATACATCAGTTGCACAGTAGAAGCATATTTAGCATAGATAATTAAGCTGTCTAACAACATAATATTTTTTTAATCAGTGCCTTTTAGTGGATTGTACATTAAGAGAAATTGCCTATTAATGGGTTGTAGATTGGGAGAAACAGTGGGGTACAACTGGTTTGCACAAATTAGGAGCACCAAGTTTATACCTATCTTTAACATCAGACTTACTAAAATAACTCGTACAGTAGGAAGTCTCCTATTTTATACTAGTTTGAGTAGACAGTTCAGTACAGATACAACAGTAGGCTAGTTTCTGTAGCAAGTCTGTGACTGTGAAAGACACGTGAGGTCCTATTGCTTGTCACCAGTTTCAAAATCGAACCGAATATATGTTCTTGATCCAAAGGCCTAAGACAGAACAAGGAATGTCACTACACGCAAAACTTTACCATTTTATTGAGAGGAAAAGCATGCAGGTGGGCCATCAAATGGGTGGCTTATTATTTAGGAATCTTTAGCACACTAGCACTATTAACACCCTGACAATTACAAAGTGCGATGATGTTGTATGAACTACATAACAGCCAGCAAGGTCTGCTGTCTGCTCAATATGCTAGCATTCATTCAAACAACTACTCTTACCAAATGCTCCAAGTTTTGTTTTAACAGAAAGCTTAACTGATGTTAAAACTTCTGCAGAGTTGATGTAAAACCATACACTGTAAGTCGTTAATGACCATTTTAAAATGTGCGAAACCTTTTGCGTTATGAAACTTGCTGCAATGTATGAGAAATGTTTTTGTTAGCCTTACAAGTGCCAAAATATACACTTGGTTAGTGCCAGAGCAACTTTTTCGTTATGATTCTTGTGTAGCTCAAGCCCCAAGGGACAGCGTGAGGAATACAACTTTAAAAAAGAATAACTTTATTATTGAGATTAATGGCATGGGGGATAAATGAAGACAGACCTCCAGCTGACTCATGATTTCCATAGTTGAGCTAAAGCTACACCGGCTTCCGTAATAAGGATCGGTAAGGTTTTGCAATGAAGCTCCTGAAATATTAAGGCGAAAAGTTAGGGTTCACAGAATCACCTTCAGTAAAGAAATTACACCCATTAAATCAACACTATACCAATGCTAGAATCTCCATTGTAGTGACTGGCATCCCTTCTATTAATGTCGTATTGTCCACCATTTCTTACTGTCTTTACCCATGGAGCAGCAGTTGGACTCATAGTACTTGCAGTTGGACTCATAATAGTAACTTGTGACTGTTCTTCTGCATAAGTTGGGCCAGGAAATTCAATCTTCGCACGTGTACTCAGTGTGTCCCTAATAAAAGGAGAAGCACGGTGCTGCATACTCGATGTCTGGTTTGGAGAAAATATTGAAGCACCAATGCCATCATTTATTGACAAGCCCGCGAGTGAAAGGCTGTCAGGTCCAGGAGTCTCATCTTGTCCCAGAACTTTGAAATCTGGGGTAATATCGTCTGGAAGCTGTTGTTGCCAATACCGATGTGCTTCTTCATCAGGGTCACTTGGTATAACGGACTCTGGTTGGTCTGCACTAGTGTCTTTGGAGGACCTTGAGACAGCAATCCTGGTTGTGTCTGATCTGTTTGAAGCATCATTGACAGATCTAAGGGACGAAGGAACAAATTCTTCTGCATTTGGATTTAATGCAGTGCTCTTGTTTATCAAACTTAATTTTCTCTCTTCAATGGACATACTGCTGATGAGGAGATGCAGCTCTTCTCCAGAATTCTAAAATTGACACGAACAACACTAAACACCTAGGGGCAAAACTTTTTTCTGGAGAGGTTCTTCCTAGTCCTGTCAGATAGAATTGTGCAAGGTAGAGTTAGATTTCTGAAAATGCAAAATTAACAAGAGCACTTTTTTTTGCAAGAAAGAAAGAAATAGCCTTAAGTATTACAACTTATCCACTAAATGACGATGAAGAAAACTCAGGACCACAACTTCTGTAAGTGAGATTTTGCACAAAGAATGTGTGCATTGCACAACACATACTCTGAGGCTTCTATTATTAGATATCTTAATTCAACTAGACAAATGATGAATAGATTAGGCGAATTGGAATGCTTGTAAAACATGGAAGATCAACATGGAAATCCTTAGTGTTTTTGAGGGAAAAAAAACAGTTCGTATATATCTAGCATGACTGATGATAAAAGGTTATGGTACATTTATATGACATATCAAACTGGGTCATGGAGGCACATGGTTAGAAAGATTAAACAATCAGAAGTTAAAGAAAATAGCAATCCAATAAGCTGTAAATCCAACGTAGCAAGAGGAATGCATTGAAGAGAATTGGGACATGTAAAAAAAGCTCCATGACAGACAGAAATTGGCTTCTTCCATTTTTGTGTTAGCTAAAAATGGAGATGCTAACCTGCAAAAAAATCTTAGAAGTTCATGTCAGTGCACAAGAAAGTGGATACACCAGGATTCCACTTGAGAAGAAGCAAAACCAGACCCATTGCCAAAAGAGAGAAAGTACACTGCTGAGCTAAAAATCCGTAATCACTCCAGATGGGATTTGACAACAAGCATGGATGCAGTGCGCACATTTGATACTTTTGGATACAAAAGCACCAGAGTAAGAAGCATTGTCTCATGGGGGGGGGGGGGGGTCCAATTATGAGTGAAAGCTTCTAATTGTAGCACTGTTGCATGGGGTATCCAATAAATGGAAAAGGCTAGCAATTCTAAGCCTAAAATAGCTAAAAGTGTCATCTTTTAATCATTGAACAACCCCTGAGAGAAGAAAACGTTTACCCGTTAAATTCCTCATCGTTCTGTGACTTCTGTCCAGAAGCACCAGAAGGATCATACTACCATCATCACCGTGCAGCAGACGATGATTTAAGTAAAATAGCTCATTGTAATAGAAAAACAACGAAACATCTAAAACCAGCAACCTTAATTACCCTATAGACCAGCACAAATCCGACCCAACAAAACCCCCTCCACCGAAGCATCCAAAAGCATCTAGAACTAAGCTAGAAAAGGCTGAAGGCATCAGTTTTAACCCGCAGTCCAACGATCTCGATCGAATTGATCGGTGCTTCCATGAGGAAGTCGAAGCAGGCAAGTAGCATTGGGAACTCGTACGTAACAGTAAGCACCAGAATTACTGAATTCAAGAGGCTTAATCCACAAGTTCACAAGTGAAGACCACGCATGCACCCCTACCGAATCCAATAATTATAATACCCAGCTTGATGCAACGGAAAACATCTAGAGACGCATGAGCAGCATTTGACGACTTGAAATTAACGAAATCGCGCAAAAAAAAAGCTGAATTTAGCAGCTTTATCAATCAATCCACAAAACCCCATGCGCAGACCGAAAACACGAAGCCCAATTCCATGCATCGATAAGCATCTAGAAGGACCTAGAAGCATCGGGACCCTCACCCTTCACGAGATCGACGAACTGGTGGTGCACGGAGGCGGTCCAGCCCATACGACGGCGGCCCTTCTCGAAGCTTCCACTCCGTGCAAGCTCCGCTGCCACCTACCACTCCGCAGACGCAGAGCGCATCTGCAAAAGTAGAATTCTAGAAGGATTCGACGACTCCAGAAGCTTCTAGAAGGATCGGAGATCTCACCTTCGGCTTCTCTCCTCTTCCCTTCCCTCCTCTCTTCTCACAGGGTTTTTTTCCCCGTGATATTTTTAGCTCTCTCCCTATCACTCTTGTTCGCTGTGTTGACTCGTAGCCTTATATTATTCGTGGACGCGATGGGATCCCACCGGCTCCTCCCAGCCTTCCGATTCGTACCCGAGCGCGCATCTGGCCGTCCGTGGCCGTAGGGTATAGATTAAGCGTACCTTCGGGGCCACCCAACTTTGGCCGAATGACATGTGGGACCGCGCGAGAAATGGCGTCTGTTATGGCGTGTCTGTCTGTCCCGTGAGGAAAGCCGTGGGCCCACCCGTCGACGTGATTGGCCTGGGGACCACGGACGGGGTAGGTGACATGTGTGTTACTGACTCGGGGGACCGGGTTTTTCTTGGGCCCGCGTGTCATAGGATATGAAGCGCGCGGGGCCCGGCGATCTCTTGTGTTTGGAGTAGCGTCGCGCTCTCCTCGAGGTGCGAGGGGGCGAATAATTTACGCCCTGGCCCTGTACTTTTGTGCCGAATGATTCTTGGTTGCATGGGTTTTTGTGGTTCTCGGTGCGTCTCCGCGGGTGAGCACAAACTGACAAAACTATTGCTTCATTGCGATTAGAGAGAGAGATTCAGGTGAGAAAATACCGTGGGGAGGGACTCGCGTGAGCTCCTATCCTTCAGCTGTTGATTTTGCTGACGGTGAGGAATCAACGGCTGACAGGAAGGTTCTCATGTGAGGGCCCTTTAGCAAAAAAAATTCGAGATTCAGAGTAGAACAAAGTAATCTATCGTTTGCGAGTATACTTATGTATTTGATTAGCGTCGTAAACATATAAATATACATTGCTTTCTGCATAATAGATTACTAGTTGACAATTTGGTGCATTTCCTTAGGTGACAGTAATCAGAAATAAAGGAAAAGATGTGAATGCCAAATGAGCTATACGTACATGTTACACTGCACATGTACATGATCAGATTGGATTTTTTTTTTGATTACAAGCAAGATGCACACGCACGAATACCGTCACACATGCATGTCACATGCACACGCATCGCGAATGCGACTTCTTAGCGCACACACCTAGAAAGACGAAGATCGGAGATAAATCAACGGCCTCAAAAACTTTCTACTGAAGCGCACTCGCGTGTGCTAAAAGATGGACGTCAAAATTTAAACCCTGGTGGGTAAGTTATGTACCCACCACTCATCAAGAGGTGGTTCCTTCTTTCTTGGATCGTTTGCTGTTCAGATGTTGAAGCTCTGTAATTTGGCCTCTGGCCGGCTTTAAACGAGAGCTAGAGCCGTATGTTTGAAGCATGTGAATATTTCATATTTGATCGGTAATTAACTCAGATTGCTCTTTGTTAGCCTTTTGGTTAACATATATAACCATGCAACATATTATGAAGTTGTTGAGAAGCTATGTAATTCTGTGTAGCATTTCAGGCAAGTTGTTAGTTTTTACTACAGTAGTACATACAGCTCTTGGAGTTCCTGGAGCCAGAAAAAAGAGACCCAACTTTTACTAAACTGAGGCTCAAAGGGCCATAATTTGGCATTCAGTTCACTGGACAAATACCTTCTTAATCAGATTACTGGTACCTTCTTTAGGTTAATCAAATTAGCACTAGGCACTAGCACCAAGGGCATCTTTAATAATGTCATCTCTAATTTTGCTATATCAACTTCACATCATCGAAAGACAAATTTAGCTACAACACCTTCAATAAGCAGCTCTCTAGCAAGTTGTCTCTAACATTCATATCAAACTTATAATATTCACACTCCTTCATCTCTCTCTCATATGCACCGATTGCTTTATTTTAGTTCGTGTGTAGAAATGGTTGTTTGAGGAAGAAATATCTTCTCTTCTCTTCCTTCTATCTAAAATTTTACTGGTATAAAAAGAGGCTAACCGATAACTGGCATAACACCATCAGAATGACACTATCAGAGATAAGTTAAAGCGACGGTGCAGCATGTGCATTGCACGCGTCGCGCACACAGTCACACACACAAAGTGGGCAACATCACAGTCCATATTACCTGGCAAATTCTGATTGGCTCTGCCCTAATCTGCCATTAGCGCAGTAGGCATCCAAAAACCTGGAATAATAGTATGGGAACATGAGAGCAAGCGAGCCGTGCCATGGACAGGTGGGCCTGAAGCTGTCAAGATGTATAACGAAGTACAAGCGTATGTAAGTACGGCGGTGCTGCGAAGCACATACCGTGTCAATAGTGCTGGCATCTAATGCCAGCTTATCCCCTGACGTGGCACCACCAACTGGTGTTCCCACCCTAGGTCCACCTAGTTACCCTTCCATGACGTGCTAAATGCACACAGAAAATTTACCAAATAAACACCCTACGATGTGGCACATAATAAAGCGTCAATTTGGTATGTATATGTTACCTCTAACAATGATACGGACCATACGATGCTTCTAAACACATTAGCCCTTTATATGGTTCCTAGTAACTATAGTATATATTTCAGTAACAGTAACATAAAAAATAAGAAAAACCTTTTCATGCTAGCACAACCTAAGATTTGTTTTAGAAATATACAATCTAATATCAATATCCCATCAAGTGTAACCTTTCCGTGCTAATTAGTAGTTGTGGTGGGCCATATCATTATGCAGTTTTTAAATGTGGAGAGTCCCAAATCTATAATTTCAAACCTTACAAGCCATTAGCCAACAAATTGGTAGGGAGTACATCCATATCACTAGCAAGCCAGCTCAGCAAGCCACAGTTTCTAACTTACCTCATCAAACCCTCGAAGCAAAATCCCACCTCAATGATTTGTCTGCGGACCCCACTTCAGCCACGCCCCCCTCCTCCCGCCATTTTAACCCACACTACACGCCTTACTCCCGCATACCTCCCCCAGCTCGACGATACAAAAGACGCGTACCCACAGAACAAGCTGCTCCACCAATCGGAGCTCCTCCAATGTCTTCCTCCTCGTCGCCGCCGGCAAATAGCGCCTCCTCTCCCCCCTCCCTTACCGGCCGGATCCAAACCCGAAAAGCGTAAAGAAATAGCACCCAATTCTCCGGACAGCGTGTCCGGACAGCGTGTCTTGCAGCATGCAGGCTTCTTTTATTGGTTCTTTGGACTCCACAAGATCCGAGAAGGGTGGGTTCCACAGCGATATGTCTGCGGCGGCGGCTGGACAGGAGGTCGCCCCGGCCATCGCAGCTGCGGCGGCGGAGGTGGAGTGGGCGGTGTGCGCGTGCTGCGGGCTGAGGGAGGAGTGCACGCCGGCTTACGTGGCCGGCGTGCGCGCGCAGTACGGCGGGAGGTGGCTTTGCGGGCTCTGCGGCGAAGCCGTCGGCGAGGAGCTCGCAGCCGCCGGCGAGGGAGGGGGGTCGGTACTGGTGGAGGTGGAGGCGGCGATCGCAAGGCACGCCTCCTTCTGCCGGGCGCTCGGCTGCCAGTCGCCGGCCGCGGCCGAGCGGATCATCGCCGCGGTGCGGCGGCTGCTCCGCGGCGAGAGCGAGAAGAAGGAGAAGACCGTGGTGGTGCTGGAATTCGACAACGCCTGAGACAGATTGAAGATTTGAACTTTCAGGCGCTAGCTGGGGCTAGTCTCTTCTCCTATTGATACTTTAATTAATGCTTTCACAATTTATATGCTTAATTATGGGATCGATCCTGCAATTTCTCCAGCTTTGTGTATGTTCGAAGACATTGGAGAGCGACATTCTGGAGTAGGGGGGACATTAAGTAATTATATAAAGAGAGCTAGAAGGTGGAAGAATTCCATTTTCGGTGTTCATGCTATTTAATTCAGTTTTGACATTTTTTACATTATTGGTGCTGTTTTCTACATATCAGTTTTAGAGATGCACAATAGATTTCATTCATTTCGGCTCAGGCGAGTGGGTCAGGGGTTTAACCCGCCTAACATCATTGGATTAGGGAGGATTAACTTAACCCATTCAAAGCATTTTAACCCTCATAACCTAGGATTAAATTAATCGACCAAATTGGTGGAATAAACTAACCCAGCCCCAACTAACCCTCACAGATTCTGTTTTCCTAGTGCTAACCCACCTAATCTAGCGAAACAGTAATTTAAATTAACCAGGTTGGTTGCCAAACACAAAATTTGGGTTAAGATAACCTAGCTGGGTTAAGGTTTAGAGTTTAGAGAATTCAAATGAACTTACCTTCAGATATGATTGTTGAGACTTTGTAAAATTTAGTATAGATGATAGACAAACATGCTATAGCATTTTAATACTAGCTATCTATTTATCACCCTTTCTGAGTTTTACTTGCTTGTTGCACACAATTCTGAGGTAGTAGCAACAGATAATGCAGGATCGTTTAGACATCCAGATCTAGCCATAAGGAGTAATTGCTCACATCACACGTGTAGAACCTTTGGCACATCATATAGATAGTTGCATATCACAGTTTTTTCCCTATACGGTAACATCGTAGTGCAACTTGCAAGTGTGTGAGCCACTAAAGTAGCTAGAAAGCAAGAACTGGTATATAAATTGCAAATTGCAATAAAGGTAAGTTGCTGAATACAAAATCGTCCTGAAACCAAGGCAAGTAAAGGAGTACAAAACATATCCAATACTAATGGTATACCTGGCCCTTTCAAGTTGTTAGAATAGGGCTCTCCTTATATATTTCCTTATCTGTATATAGCAACACCTTATACTCCCTATATATATTGTCTATTGGGTCCTCTTAAATATACATACAATATTCATAATATGGTATAAGAGCATAAGGTTCCAACCTAGCTCGTTTCCTTCCGCTGCCATCCCCGGCCATGCCATGTCCCACCGCTGACGCTGCCGCCGCTTCGCCATTGTCGTCCAATCAACGCCTCATGAAGTCGTCGCGCCGCCAAGCTTCGCCGGATCACGACGGCCGCCTGACATCTGTTCGATCTCCACCGCCGCCGACGCTGGTCGCGCCGCTTCGGCCGACGCCGCCATAGCCTCGACAACCTCGAGCCGCCAGACCGCTCGCCGCCACCCACTGATCTCCGTGGTCGCTTCTGCCCAAAAGCCGGGCGCTGGTCTCATTCGCCGCTACGCTTCCCAAAAGCCGGGCCGCATCGGGCCTAAAGTCGACGCGTGCGTGAGGCCGTCGCTGGAGAGCCGCCACCGGGCGCCACCTTTGTTTGGTCCGACCATTGCCGCTATCATTAAGCAAAGCAGGGGAACCCTACTTCACTGTCGATCGAGTGCATCGGCCGGTATTAGAAGGCCTTCAACCTTTTAGTGTGAGCCAGCCCAGCCCGCAAGCAAAAACAAACAAACAAAAAACATAGTCGTCATTTTAACCGCCAAGCAATCGTCCAATACGCCATCGATGGCTTCTGCTCCATCGATTCATGATCCTATTTTCGGGAACAAAGCTTAATGAGATGAACTACAGGTTGTGATCTTCACTCATGGAGATCACGCTCGATGGTCTCCGCCGTTGGGGATATGTTACTGGTGCCCGACCTTGTCCGCTGTCGCCGGTTCAGCCTCCTCCCAGACAGCCTACTTCTGCATCTCCTGGGAGAAGATGAGGCCGTCAAGAAGGAGACAGAGGCCGCTGATGTTGATGCTGCTGATGAGACCTTTCAGCATGCCATAGACGCTTTTGAGCGCTGGTGTGCTGACGAGGCCTGTGTTCGAGCCATCCTGGTGGTCAGCGTCGACGACTCTATCCAACCAAATATTGTTGGTCTGCGTGCCACTCGTCAGATCTAGGAGCACTTGCGCGAGCGATATCAGCAAAGCAGCGATACTCAGTTCTTTTCGCTTCAACGTGAGTTGGAGACGCTTCACCAAGAGGACTCCTCCGTGACTTCTTCCGAGCTCTGGCCAGTCTCTGGCGTCAGCTGGACGAGCTAGCTTCTCCACTCTGCCAGGAGTGTTATCAAGTGCAAAAGGCAGATCGTGATCGCCTTCGCTTTTATGACTTCGTATGTCGTCTTCGCCCAGAGTTTGAGCCTGTTAGGGCTCAACTGCTGAGCCGCTCACCACGACTGATAGTTACCGAGGCTCTTTTGACGCTTCGTGCTAAGGAGCTTCGTCGCGGGTCAGTAGCACAGTTTGGTCCGACTGTGCTTGCTACTCCTTCTTCTTTGACTACACCGACGGTTTTTGCTTCAACTACAGTCCCTCATGTGTCTGTTTCTGCTCCTGTTTTTGTACTAACTGGGGTTCAGTGCAATTATTGCAAGAACTTCGGGCATGACTACCAGCGTTGTGCGGTGCGAAAAAAAGCAGAACAAGGCTCGTGGGGCTGGATGATCAAAGGGGGGGGGGGTAGGGAGGCCCTTCCTTGATAGGAGGACATACCAGCACGTCAGGGCCTTCTCAGTGAGGTGACTCTGTTTAGCAGTTCTGCTAGGATCTATTTCAGCAGCTCTCTCACAGCTCAACAGGTTCTGCCGGTCTAGCTCAGACGTCTCCTCTAGGTACTTCGTGGGTTCTAGATTCTAGTACCTCTTTCTGCGTGACACCAAACTCCACATCTCTCGCTTCAGTAGGATATCCTATTTCTCCTATCTCTGTTCAGACAGCTGACGGTACTCCTCTATCTGTCAGCTGTGACGCCCAGGGCACACCCGGGAGGTCCAAAAGGACCCCAGACGCCCCGAGAGGTCCTCAGACCTCCCGGGAGGTCCGTGAAGGACTTCCCAGACGCCCCGGAGGACATCCGGAGGACCTCCAAACCTCCCGAGAGGTCTCGATAGAACCACTCGGAGGTCCGAGGTCCCGACCTCGAGGAGGTCGTTGGACCTCGAGACCTCCTCAAGCTCCACGCTACTCGAGGGAGATCCGAGAGAGCCAACCCGAGGAGGTCGTGAGGCTTGAGGATGAGCCTAAAGTCCATCGCGATCTAAACCGGTCCCCAAGGATCATCGACCAGTTCTCCACAAAGCAAGTGACAAAGAAAAACATCCACACAACTTTATTAACACAAAGGAGGTTTGATTACAAGGGTTACTTACAAGCTCCAAAGAACCGAGAGCACACAAACGCAAGCGGAAAAAACAGAAGATGTTGTTCACCCATTACACCACGGTGATTGGTGGAGGTGCGCCTAATTGATTTGGTCATCTTCATCATCATAGGAATCTTCACCGCTCAATTCATGAATCAAGCAAGAGTGAGCACAACAACCGTGCTTTCGCAAGTTACACCCGTCAATTAATGTAATGACATACATAGGGATACATCAAGGAAAGCATATTAGGGTTGATTTGCATAAAGCCAATTTTATTTCAATACAAGTATTAAGTTTCAAGGCGAGTTACAATAGTTAAAATTCATTTTGTCAAATCCATTTTCGCTTGGATATCATTCATCATGAAGATGGTAAAGGATACCCTCCTGTCACATGGCTTCCCGCCCAAACCCAGTTTGGTTAAACCACCAAAACTAATTTCATATGACTTTCGAAAACCAAAACCAAAAGCTAACTTTGAGTGACATTGCCAGCACGTCCATGACCGCGGACACGGCTATTCGAATAGATTTACACTCTGCAGAGGTTGTACACTTTACCCACATGACATGAATTCTCTAGTTTGCTTGGCATCCGTCGATACCACCTCACACTTCTTTTGGTGAGAGGTCTAAAGCACATGACAAGACCTTTACAATGCATTGCTCCACCGCAGTCCACCCACATTAAGGTTTCACAGATCCCCCCCTTTGGATAGAAACCCGCCGGGTTAATGGGGTGCCCCCTCTTATGCCAAGTGGGACTACAACAGTCATAACATGACAACCCACCGCCTCCGCCGGATCAGCCACGAGGGAGCTTTGCAAATTAATTAGCCAGGTCCCACGCCCCATACTGAAGACATGTGGTTGCACAATTTTGACATAGCCCATTATAGACTTAGCAAGTGGTGTCTCAAAGACCGGTCCTTAGCTAGCTTGGGCGACAAACCTCAACCCTAGGGCATCGGATCACACGACCCCCGTGCATAGACATTCACCAACCAAACAACCAGCTTCGCCCAAGCCCAAATCTATTTTTTTATTTACTTTGCTTTTCAATCCTCCATAGCACACCAATGCCATGGCCATTTGTAAAACCTCCATAACACACCAATGCCATGGCCGAAATCATTTGAATAAGTGATATTTTGGTCAAAACTCCCCAAATCAAGATTTTGGTCTAAGCAATACTAAGCCTTCCATTTTTCAAAAGCCACGGGTCCTCACTATTGCAAGAACCCGGTTTTATCTAGGATGACAATGAGGTTGATTCAACATGGACAGTGGTCATACCAAGCAGTAGGCATAACTAAGAATTGAAAGATAGGCATTGAAACAACTTAGTAAAGTAAGCATGCATACATTTTTTAAATCGACATAAATACTTTGAAGTATTGGGTGCAACATGATCAAGAGTGTAACTTGCCTTGCTCAAAGTCTTGATCTTCTTCCTCTCCCTCACAGAGCTCTGGTTCCACACGGCCTTGGCAATCTACACGGTGAAAACCAAATGACTCAAATAGAGCTCGAACAAAATCCAAAGAACTCCAAATAAACTTAAATACAAAACCAACAGAGAGATTGAGAGGTCGGGAGGAGGTCCAATGAGCTTATTGGAGGAGGTCCAGAGAGTGCTCGGTTGAGCCAGGGAGTGGAATTGAGGAAAATGAGAAAGGAAGGGCTGCTCAAGCTATATATAGCTAGAGCCAATGCACATGACCCCAAATATGGGTCCTTAGGAGTTGGTAATGAGGACAATGGAGTAGGCAAGGAATGTGACAATGGTATGACATGAGTACTGCAATGGTGAGAGAATTTAATGTGATACAACATGCATTAAATGCGGTGAAGACTTCCTTGCCCAAGGACACAGTCAAAGGTAAAGAAAACTGGGTGTGACTGCCCAACGGAGGTAGCCAAGACCCGCGGAGGAGGTCCTGCAAGGACATTGAGGAGGTCTTGCAGTGAACAAGGGGAGATCCTCACCCATAGGGGAGGTCCTGACGGTTGGATCTCCAAAGAGGAGGTCCAAATAGCCAAGATTAAGTGCACCAAAGGAGGTCCGCAAGAGCTAGGAGGAGGTCCTCACCCGCAAGGGAGGTCCTGACGGTTGGATCTCCAAAGGGAAGGTCCAACGGTCAAGATCAATTACAAACGGAGAGGTTTGTAAAGGTAAAAAGGGAACCTCACCCGCAAGGGAGGTCTAGAGCCGTAGGATCAAATCCAGGGGAGGTCTGAATGGTTAGGATTTCCAAAGGGAGGTCCTAACGATCGGATCTGCCAAAAAGGAGAGGTCTGGACGGCCAAGATCTCCAAAGGGGGAGGTTCTTACGGCCAGATCTTCAAGGGAGGAGGTCTGGACGGTTATGATCTCCAAAGGGGAGGTCTTAACGGTCCAGATGCACTAGGAGGAGGTCTGGACGGTTAAGATCTCCAAGGGGGAGGTTTTAACGGTCCAAATTTACAAGGAGGAGGTCTGGACGATTAAGATCTCCAAGGGGGAGGTCTTAACGGTCTAGATTTACAAGGAGGAGGTCTGGACGGTTAAGATCTCCAAAGGGGAGGTCTTAACGGTCCAGATTTATAAGGAGTAGGTCTGGACAGTTAAGATCTCCAAATGGGAGGTCTTAACGGTCCAGATTTACAAAGAGGGGGTCTGGACGGTTAAGATCTCCAAGGGGGAGGTCTTAACGGTCCAGATTTACAAGGAGGAGGTCGGGACCGCTGGATTTCGATCGAACCGCCCAGAATGATCTAAGGCTCAGGGAGGGTGGGACGTTCGGACCATCCGAACGTCTCACCAGGATCACACCGTCCAATGCACATCAGACGACTCGCGATCAATAGAGATGCAATTGGACAAGGAGGAGACCCTGAAGGACACGGGGAGGTCCGGTAGGACACATGGAGGTCCAATAAAGGTAAAGGGAGGTCCTAGAGGACATGGGGAGGTCCTGAAGGACACGGGGAGGTCTATGTGAACAAAGAGGAGATCCTAAGAAGCGGTAGCACCGCAAAGTGCTAGCGGTACTACCGGGTTGGTGCTGGAGGGAACCTCCAGAGAAGGTTTCAAGGATACCAGCAACGAAGGGAAGTCCAAGTAAACACGAAAAGCTTCAATAGGATTCCAAAGGAGCTCAAATGCACATGAGGGTGGCGAAGGGTTAGGGAGGTTATAAGCTAGAGAAGACCCGAGAGGGAGGATTGGACCCAGGGAGGTCCAAGCATTTGGGAGGTCTAGACCCAAGGAGGTCTGGACCAGAGGAGGACAACACAAAGGAGGTCCGGACCTTTGGATCCAAACGAAGGGAGGTCTGGTCCAGAGATAAGCAAAAGGTGGACAGAGAAGGAATGACCAACAAAACTCCAATAACTCAGCAAACCAACAAGGAACTTTAGTTGAAGTTTGGGTTAGTCAACTTAAATCCATTGTGAAATTTCAGGTTAAGCTTTGAATTCTCATCAAAACAAAATGGTTCTTTTTATTTTGAAAATTTTTCAAAAATGCTCCGAAAATCAGGGTGTCACATCAGCTGTCAGGGTACTCTTTTGTCCACTGACTTTTCTGTTCCAGTTGTTTCCCATGTTCCCTAGCTTACCATACAGCTTCTCTCAGTGGGTCAGCTCACCAATTTCGGCTGTAGGGTTGGTTTTGACTCTCACACCTATTTCATCCAGGATCGATAGACAGGGACGGTACTTGGGACTGGCCGGCACCATAGAGATCGTTAGGGTCTCTACATCCTTGATCGCCGCCACCTTCCGTCCAATTCAGTTGCTCGCCTCCACCTTCCGTCCACTTCAGTTGCTCCTGTCACC
Organism: Phyllostachys edulis; assembly: GCA_036346405.1. Classification (NCBI taxonomy): domain Eukaryota; kingdom Viridiplantae; phylum Streptophyta; class Magnoliopsida; order Poales; family Poaceae; genus Phyllostachys; species Phyllostachys edulis. The sequence continues at coordinate 107,667,735 of CM070550.1, forward strand.
TCTACGTCTCCTTCCACCGCCACTACTGCCACCACCTCTGCGTTTTTGCGCAGTGGCATCACCGTTTAGGTCACTTGTGTGGGTCCCATCTTTCTTCATTAGTTCGTCAGGGTGTTCATGGACGTGTTACTGTTGACACGGCTATGTTTTGTCAAGGTTGTAAGCTGGGCAAGCAGCTATAGCTTCCTTATCATTCTAGTGAGTCCTTATCTTCTCGTCCTTTTGACTTAGTTCATTCAGATGTATGGGGACCTGCGCCTATTATCTCTAAAGGCAGGCATAAACTTTATGTGATCTTTATTGATGATTATTCCTATTTTACATGGATTTTCCTTATGTCTAATCATAGTCAGTTTCTTGCGATCTATCGTAGCTTTGCAACAATGGTTTATACTCAGTTTGATTCTCCCATCCGTACTTTTCGCTGTGATTTTATTGGCAAGTACTGTTCTGACGCTTTTAGACAATTTCTTTCTGAGCAGGGCACTCTTTACCAGTCTTCTTGTCCTGGTGCCCATGCTCAGAATGGGGTTGCTGAGCGCAAACATCATCATCTTATTGAGACTACCTGCACTCTTCTCCTTGCCTCTCACGTTCCACCACGCCTGGTCGAGGTTTTCTTTCTACTACATATCTCATCAATATGCGACCTTCCAACGCTTCTTAAGGGTATCAGTCCTATAGAGCGTCTATACTCTCGAGCCCCCCGGTATACTCACTTTCGTGTTTTTGGCTGTACTTGTTTTGTTCTGCTGCAGCCTCATGAACACACTAAACTATCAGCCCAGTTAGTTGAGTGCGTGTTTCTTGATTATAATTCTGAGCATAAGGGCTATCGTTGCTGGGATCCTTCTGCTCGACAGATCAGGATTTCACGAGATGTTGTCTTTAACAACTCTCGACCTTTCTTCTATCGAGATTCGGCTCCTCCTGTTTCCACCATTGAGTCGATTTCATGGTTGTCTCTTTCTGACACTTCACCCATTTCTTCATTATCACAGTCTTTCCCTGGTCTGTCTCCAGTGGTGCCTCCTGCAGCACCGCCTCTTGTTCCTGTAGCACCACCTTCTCGTTTCTCTGGTATGCACTATTCCAAGCATCCTCGTTCTTCCCCAGCCTCCTCTCCTGGTATCTTAACAATACCCACATCTGATCCTCCTGCTGATGCTCCTCGTTACGTCCTTCATGACCGGACATCCCTTCAACCTCCTGATCGTCTTGGATTTGCTCCGATAGCCCATACTCTCTTTGTCACTGAGCCTAGTTCTTATCGCGAGACTGCTCCTCATTTTGAGTGGTAGCTCGCTATGGCAAAGGAGCTTGATGCTCTTCGATGTATGGAGACTTGGGATATTTGTACCGACACCTGTGCATACGCGCTGATCACGTGCAAGTGGGTGTACAAGATTAAGACCTAGTCTAATGGTATTATCGAGCGCTACAAGGCTCGTCTTGTGGCACGCGGCTTTCAGCAGGAGTACGATTGTAACTACGATGAGACTTTTGCCCCTGTTGCCCATATGACCACTGTTTGCACTCTTGTTGCGGTTGCTTCTGTTCGCCGGCGGTTGCTTCTGTTCGCCGGTGGTCTATCTCTCAGCTGGATGTTAAGAATATTTTTCTTAATGATGTTTTGCGTGAGGAGGTCTACATTCAGCCACCACCTGGGCATTCTGTTCCTTATGGGCATGTCTGTCGTCTTCATTGTGCTCTTTATGGCCTCAAACAGGCTCTTCGTGCCTGATTTGTGCGTTTTACCTCAGTGATTACTGCTGTTGGTTTCACTGTCGGTTCCCACGATCCTGCTCTTCTTGTCCATGTCTCATCTCGGGGTAGGACACTGCTTCTTCTGTATGTTGATGACATGCTCATCACTGGTGGTGATTCCTCCTTCATCACATATGTGAAGAAGCATCTCAGTGAGCAGTTTTTGATGACTGATCTTGGTTCTCTTACATACTTCCTTGGGATTGATGTCTCTTCCATTCCTGAGGGCTACTACCTCTCCCAGCAGAAGTATGTCCAGGATCTTCTTGACTGGTCTGGTCTGGCTGACACTCGCACTGTTGAGACTCCCATGGAGCTATCCCTCCAGCTCCGTGCCACTGATGGTGATCTTCTTGAGGATTCTACTTGATATCGTCATCTTGTTGGGAGTTTGGTGTACCTTGTGAGCACTCGTCCTGATATTGCTTATGTTGTTCATATCTTGAGTCAGTTCATGGCTCATCCTACCCATCTTCACTATAGTAACCTTCTTCGTGTTCTTCGCTACTTGTGTGGGACTATCTCTTATCGTTAGTTTTTCTCTAGCTCCACCTCACTACAACTTCAGGCGTACTCTGACACGACCTGGGCTAGTGATCCTTCTGGTCGTCATTCTCTTTCTGCTTACTGTGTTTTTCTTGGCTCCTCCCTGATTGCTTGTAAGACTAAAAAGCAGACTGCAATTTCCTATTCGAGTGCAGAGGCTGAGTTGAGAGCTATGGTAGCAGTGACAACAGATGTTACTTGGTTGAGGTGTCTACTTGCAAATTTTGGAGTGCATGTGATGGGACCTACGACTCTTTTGTCTGACAGTACAGATGCTATCAGTATGAGCTCACCAAGCACATTGGTGTGGATGCTTCATACACTCGCTCACATGTGCAGGAGGGAGTACTTGCTTTACAGTTTGTGCCATCGGAGTTACAGGTTGCTGACTTCTTCACGAAGCCACAGACTAGGGCATAATATTTGTATTTTCTCTTCAAACTCAGTGTGTGTGATCCACCGTGAGTTTGAGGGGTGTTAGAATATGACTCTCCTTATGTAGTTTCTTATCTGTATATGGTAACCCTCTTATACTTCGTATATATATTATCCATTGAGCTCTTTTAAATACATACACAATATTCATATATGTTCTTATCTGTAGGCCTGCCAAGGAAAACCATGCATGTTCCTCGTTACTTCTTTAATCAGAATTCGGAAAGCTTCTATTATAAAAAGAGAGGAGTAAGCTTGCAATGGGTTGGAACCCACCAAGCTAGCAATAATGCAAGTATTTTTAGTGGCGTTTGATGTTGATTCCAGGGTGGTTGATTGGCTGGAAGGAGATGCCAGTCTTCCAGGGTTTGGTGGGGTTGATCGAGTGATGCTGATCTTCACGTGCGCCAAAACGAACCTGAAAAACCATCCCCGACCAAGGATCGATCCATGATTTCTCCCCCAGATTTTTTTCATCACACAGCCGACACGAAGAATCAATTTCTGTGGTTTTGGTGAGGATTGGTGGGATTCTAGCTTGGTCTTATAATCAAGCAGTACTAATTGGTCACTATCACATACACATGCAATTGTGTGAGTGCTGATAAACTGTCGCTATGATGCACTAAGTTTGTTTTCGTCGGCATGGAATTCTAGAATTGGCGACTCATTAAGTCTAAATTTTGGAAATTCGCTAGTGATATACCTTATATTACAATGCAAGATGATTATATATAAATGTTTTAAAAAAGAGAATGTAGCTATGTCATCAAGCACTCATGTGAAATTCATTTTCTCCAGTGCAAACATCTTTTTTTACAGGTGCTTAGATGTTGTGTATCAATTAATTAGATATAGTTATGTACATAAGCACTCGTTAAGCAATGGTGCCTACTTAAGCATCAATGCTACAAAATAACCATATTATCTATTCTACGTGACAAGAAAAATTATGTTTTATTTGCTAAGCACATCTCTAAGCACTCGTATTGTGCGTCCTCTTAATCAGTGATGCTAATTTGTGGATGCCTCTGCTCAACGTACTTTACGCAAACAAACCGGCCAGTACAAGTATTATGCATATAATTTTTCACTTACCTAAACATCCGTCGATCTCTCAGCTGCGCATCCCCGGCCTGGAAGCAGAAATGTATTCGTTCAGTCTACGCTATTATATCTTGATTATCAGGATAATTTAGAGTGACTTAATTTGATGTTTTTTTTCTTGTTCAATTCGGTTTTGGTTTGTAATTTAGAGTGCTTGGAGTGCTAATCGAGTGTAATTAATATAGGCACCGGCGTGGTTAATTAACAGTGACTGGCCTCGTTGCACGGTCCGGCCGAATCTTCCGCGACGTAATCATCGCTTCTTTGTCTAGCTCAACAGTTAGCATGACGTGGAGTTCATGACCTGGCCGCCATTTTCCACTAATTACCTTCCCTTTAATCCCCAATTTAAAACGTCCTTTTCGTACAAGTTTTGTTCTTGGACAGATAAATGAATTGCCCGTACGTTCCATCAGGAATATGGACCACTGGATTAAAACCAATATATGTGTAGCTATCGATCCTATCATGCTAAGATCTTTCCTGCGCATATAGTGTTCCTGGCATATTCGCCTGAGCTTCTCATGATGACTTGCCTCGCCTTTGATGTTTTGAGCCCTAAATTATGCGTGGAAGCGTCAGCTAATGCGTCGGTCGCACTGGACACTTTGGCCACTTACTAGCTGCTGTTAATTACTCTATTTTCTTGAGGATCCTCCATGGAGGGCTGATGGATGCACTCAAGCAGTGGTAGTATTGGCATATAACCAGGGGCGGAGCAGGCTACAACCTAAGCCTCGGGCTTAGGTCGAACTCTTATTTTGATGATTTTAAAAGAAATTTTTTTATGACCTTTTGATTCTAAACCTCGGGTCATTGCACTAGTGCCCTTAGGCCCCTTGGATATAACAGTAGTCTTATTTCGCCCAGGAATGTCCCATAATATGCCATGTGTTTTTTTTTTGAAATGCACATTTTGCCTACGAATTTAATTAAGGGTAGAAAAAGAGTTTGAAACAAAGATAAAGAGAGAGGCTAGTTTTTTAGAGAGTGGGTGCAAGGACAACTAAACCCCCGACACTAAGGCAGTAATGTTTTGAGGTATTTTGCCCCCACTCCACATCAAGCTTGCACCTTGTCTTTGATTTTCACTAGGAGTGCATGTGGTGATGTGCTCTTATTATGGAATACTTGCTCATTGCACTCTTTCCAGATTTCCCAACATACTAGGGTGATGAGGCTAGCGACGACCCTTTTCTGCGATCCCCTGGCATTGATAGTCTCCGTCCACCAGTCTTTTATGGTGGTCTGGGTTGTCCATAGTGGTGGTTGTAGTGTTGGGAGTCCAAGCCAATTGGAGACCATAGTCCATATGCATGTCGAGAATATGCAACAGTACAAAATGTGTAGTGCTGTCTCTAGGTGCTGCTGGCATAGGGTGCATAGTCCGTTGTTTGACCATCCCCTTCGTTGGAGCCTGTCCGAGGTCCACAATCTATTCTGGATGGCCAACCAAGCAAAGAATTTACATTTTGGAGGGGCCCAACGTTTCCATACAGTAGAGTTAAGGTCCGTGGTAATTGATCCAAAAAAACTGAGCCCTGTAGGCCGAAGCCGCCGAGTAAGTTCCGTTGTTCGTGAATTTCCATGTTATTTGGTCGTCGGTACCCGGGATAGGTGGACAGTCTAGAGTTGTTCCCAAAGGAAGATGAACTCTGTTAGGTGTTGTTCAGTGATATGGGTTGAGAGATTGATGTCTTTTATCCTGTTGTCGTCGATAAGTGCTTTGTGAACCAAATGTTGTTTTCGTTGGAGATGTTGTAAACGGAAGGTGCCAAGTCGCGCAGTCATTTTGCATTGAGCTATGCCACATTCCAGCTTGCTCAGCATCCATCCCCTAGAGTGATCCGAGTACAGGCACTGAAAAGGGCTAAGTCCTTTTCATCACACGGGTTTTCCATGCCGTCTAAGGTTTTTCCGGTGTCTTCCATTCCCCCCACGGCCAACGTAGTTGTAGCGCCCTTCCGAACTTGTCTAGGTGGAGTATTTACAGGCCTCCCAGACGCTTTGGACGGCAGATCCGTTCTCAGTTTACTTTACATTTTCCTCCCAAGGTGGTCTCCATCCCGCCCATAGGAAGCCTCTTCGTCGTTTGTCCAAGCGTCTGTGACCGGTGGTCGTTTGTCCAAGCGTCAGTGACCGGTGATCGTGATCACAAGTGATTCTTTTCTAGCCAAGGAAGGAAAGCAGACGTATATTGATGTATATATAAGATTGAGCTGCATTGATAGGTTGGTGCAACTTGCCTGACAAATTTATGTAAACACGGACAAAGCACTGAAATTTAAGAACGAGGTTGACTCCTCCATCCCCTCTCCTCACCACAACACATTCCTATTGCTTTTTCTCCGGCGCATTTGGAACCATCGACACGATATCATCTTCCATGCTTATACTCCATCTCTCCGTTGCCTGCTCTAGTCCTGTATAGAGGACACAACCCTATGAATTGAAAAAAATGCCCTCATCAAGATCGACATGTGATCTCGACTTGGAAATATGTTTTGTCTCTCTCTTCGTGTAATTACTTAAGTCATCCTTGGCTTCAATATATAAAAATTCAGGTGGGGAGCCTCTCCTCCGGTGACCTTTCAACAAAAAAGAACGACATTGACTCGAAAAAACCTTTGAGGCGGGGCAGGGCAGGTCCCTCCTGCGGCTTATAAATTCTTCCAATCATGGCGAGAACAACAATAATCGTATACGAAGGAAGAAAAGTTGAGTACTTTTAAAGTCGATGTTAACATTGAAATGGCAAAGAGATTAGAGACCAAGAAGCCTCACAAGAAAAAGGGTGGGGTGGGGGTGGGGGGTGGTGTGTGTGTAGAGGGGGGTGCAACACTTCAAAATTGGGAAGCCCTATCGGAAGCGGTTAGGCCCAAGAGAAGCCCACTTTTAGATCCTAGCAAACCAGGCCCACTTAACAACTACCGCTCGTTCGCGCGGCGTCCAACCCGGCACGGCAGGCAAACCCGTCGTCTCCTTCCTGTCGTCGTCAACTCCCAATTCCCGAACCACGCCCACCTCCGCGCAAACCCTAACCCGACCCCCCGAAACACCACCCCATCCACCGAATTCCCCAAATATCTCCTCAAATTCGGCATGCCCGCCCCCGGAACCCCCAGTCCATGACCCCGCCGGAGATGATCGCGTCGCGGCCGCCGCATCCTCGCCGGATTCGGCCCCTCGCCGCTGTCTCCCTGGTACTGTTCCTTCTCCTCCTGTACAGTAGCTCGGATGGTAACTTTCCACAATATACGCGGCTCTTGAGCTCCAATTCGCACCCGCTCCACCGTAGATTCCTCTCCGATGCCGATCTTATCAGCCCCGCATCGATAGGTGGGGGGAACCTTTCGGAGGTCAACAAGCAGAATGGCGAGCGGCTGGAGGACCCCTCCACGGCGTGCGCCGGCATCGATCGGCACGAGGGGTTCGGATCACAGTGCGAGTTCCTCCGGGCTCACCCGCAGTGTAGCTCCGGCGGGTTCGTGGACTACTTAAGCTTCTTCTACTGTAGGTGCAAGAGGTTTAGGGTGCTCGGCTATGCTGTGCTTGGCGCGTGTCTGGCGGCGCTGTTCTATGTGCTTGGTAACACCGCTGCGGACTACTTCTGCTGCAGTCTCGAGAAGATGTCGGTCTTGCTCCGGCTCCCGCCGACTGTGGCTGGTGTTACGCTCCTTCCATTTGGTAATGGCGCTCCTGATGTGTTTGCGAGTATTGCAGCATTTATGGGGACTGGCGCTGGGGAGGTTGGGCTGAACAGTGTGTTGGGTGGGGCCGTGTTTGTGACTTGTGTCGTGGTTGGGGCTGTGTCATTGTGCGTTGCGGAGAAGAATGTGCAGATTGATAGGAGGTGCTTTGTGAGGGATGTTGGGTTCTTTCTGATGACTCTGGTTGCACTGTCCATTGTTTTGATAGTTGGGAAGGTGACTGTTTGGGGAGCTATCATGTTTGTGTCAATTTATGTGGTTTATGCATTTGTGGTAGCTGCAAATGAGGTCTTGAGGAAGCATGCACGGAGGCTGAGGTTTGATGTGGTCACACCACTGCTGCCTGTGAGGGGAAGTATCTTTGCACAAGGAACAGAGGAAGATGAGTCTGTGTACAGTTCACTTCTTGAGGAGGATACAGATCGTGAGGTGGCCCGGATAAACACATCCTTGCCTCAGTGGATGTGGGCTTCTCATGTGGCCATCTACTCAAATCATAGTATTAGAGGCAGTTCGTCTGACAGTTCCAGGCCATTGTGGGGTTGGAGTGAAGAAGGAGAAGCAGATACCTCCACACTTAACTTTTCCAAGCTGTTTTTGTTTATGGTACTTCCCTTGATGATACCAAGAAGGTTGACGATTCCAATAGTTGAGGAAGACCGCTGGTCAAAAGAATATGCTGTTGCAAGTGCTGGCCTGGCACCTGTTCTTTTGGCATTTCTGTGGTGCAGTCAGGATGGAGTATCCACCAAGGCTAGCATAGCAGCATATGTGTTGGCTGGTTCTTTGGGGATTGCACTTGCTGCTCTCGCTTTCTTATTCACCAGTCCCGAACGCCCTCCACGGAGATTTTTATTCCCATGGGTGTTGGGAGGGTTTGTGATGAGCATCATTTGGTTCTACATTGTTGCCAATGAACTGGTTGCACTTTTGGTTGCTTTTGGTGTGATATTGGGTATTAATCCTTCAATTCTTGGGTTGACAGTGTTAGCATGGGGGAATTCGATGGGTGACTTAATGTCAAATGTTGCCTTGGCGATGAATGAAGGAGTCGGTGTGCAGATTGCTATGTCTGGATGTTATGCAGGACCTATGTTCAACACACTTGCTGGTTTGGGAATATCCATGCTGCTTGGAGCTTGGTCAACCGCACCCAATTCTTATGTTCTTCCACAGGACCGCTCTCTTATTTACACAATGAGCTTCCTCGTTGCTGGATTGATCTGGGCTCTTGTTATGCTGCCGCGAGGTGACATGCGGCCTAACAAGATACTTGGAGTTGGCCTCATTGCTCTTTACTCAGTTTTTCTTTTTATTAGGGTAAGCAATGCTATGGGGATATTGCCACTTCCTGGCTTGAGTTAGTTGCTTTCTTCCATTGTAAAAATGAGATGTAGATCCACATCGAACTGCTTGTCCATGTCTGCCATTTATACAAATGAAATGGAATTATACGCTGTTCTTCTGTTCTGTCATTATGTGTACAGTTGGGAGTATGCTTACAGGTTTGGGACAATGAAAATATGAAATAGAACACGCCTGCAACTGGTGTATTTATTTGCAAACTTACCACCTTGCATAGTAATGATATTACACTTTTCCAGTGTCAACCTTTCTAGTGTACAAAAATCTTTGTTATTTTCTGTGCAGTACTATTACCTTTTAGTTTTCATGCTGCAGAGCTGTTGCTTTTGTGTGAAGACTTGATCTGTTAATGTATCCTCACGTTGTTTACTGAGTACTGACTTCTAGACATGTTAGAAATGCCTCGGCATGATTTCCACCGTGAGGCTGAAATGCAGTAAGCTATCGGTCTGATGATTAGCAACTATCAGCGGACAGAGTTTATCAACCTGGCCCAACACTTTTATTGCTTACATGTTTGCCTCTTACTCACGGATCTCTTGGCGAAAATTCCTCGTTTGGAACGTAGGAATCCTGTATGAATTTTGTCGAAAAGGAATCATTTACCCTATTTTAATTTGGGGTATGATACGATATTCCAAGGGAAGCCCTTTGTTCTGAAGTGGCCAAAGTGGGAACAACAGAACAGGAGAATGAGCGAACTGTTTAAAGAAAAGTTCAGGAAAGATACAAATTAGGATCTCCCTGTTTGCACTACATTTCTGCTCTTGGGTTTGGGACCTCGAAATATAATATGGCTGCAGTTGTTTTTCACCTTAAATTTCTCGTCTTCAAAGGACTCCCTCCAGTAAAAAAAAAATCGTTTTAGGGTACATGCAACCAAACTTTTTAAACTTTAGTTATTGATATCTTTTTCAATATTTAGATTCAACACATAAAAATATGATATATAGATTTATCTTGAAAAAACTTTCATAAAAGTATAATTTTGTTAGGTTTTATAAATCTATTACAATAAATATTAGTGGTCTAAGTTGTATTTTAGAGATCGTGTCGATATCCAAAATAACTTTCTTTTGTGACCAGATGGAGTAATAATGTAACCATTCTTGATATTCCTATTAAACTTATTCAGTGTTTATGTTTCGATAACAAACCTTCTTCAAGTTTTCATGCCTAGACTTACTTATTCAGTGTTTATGTTTCGATAACAAACCTTCTTCAAGTTTTCATGCCTAGACTTAGTGCTTTTGTCTGGGGACGCGATCTGTTATAATGCTGGAACGAACTCGGACACAAGTCATCATCAGTTTTGTACTATCTCTGTTAAGAATTGCAATACATATTTGTGAAATGTCTAGAATAGTTGGGAAATTACAAGAACTAGATATTTGTCATGCATAAGGCTAGAACTATTCTTCATGACAAAGTTGGAAAATTTTTAGATGAAATATCTAGCTACTTTCATAGAAGTTTCATGATAGTAGATGTTTAGATGTTAAGGGTTAGGATGATGACTAGTGTCATTTATCCAATGGCTATATACTACTATAAATAGGGGTGCCCTCCCCCCTTGGGTGTGCCATGGATGAACCACCCATGAGAGGGTGTTAGGGATGGTCATATGAGAAGGTCATTGTAGTGAGATAGTTAGCCATTAGAAGAGTGTGAGTTGTTCTATCAAGTTTGTTAGTAGTTAATAAGAGTTGAGATATCCTCTCTTGTGTGTAAGTGTTGGCCTCCCTGGTAAGCCGCATACTTCTTAGTACTTAGTGCTCGTGGGTTGTGATTCAACGTGAGTGACTCGACTGTCCAGAATCACATTAGTCCTAGCTTTAGCATGAGCGGCTCAACCATCCGTAAGCCAATAATTAATAAAACACTAAGTAGTACAAAGGAAAGACTAACCAACTTAGGATAGTTGGTGTAGCGTGTGTAGGTCTCCTCGGTGTGGGTATTTAGAGTAGTGTTCTAAAAACAGGTCTAATAGGCCGTATACTCAGACGTATACAAGTAACGGGTGTCCTACCTGTTAGCCGGTTATACCGTATAATCAGGTCGGTTATGCTGCATAATAGGCCTATTATGGCGTATAATCACTATTAGGTGGGGTGACCTGTCGAGTATCTGTTACCGATTTTTAGAACCTTGATTTAGGGCGTCCCCCATTTTCCAACAAGTGGTATTAGAGAAGGCGGCTCGGGACCGTCAGGAGTGGGAGGAGTCTTGGGTAAGTTGGTGCAGTCTTTTGGTAAGTGCAGAGCGCTTATATTGCTCGATGTGGCACCGAGAGATGCTAAGGGGAGATTCTGTCGGAGATCATAGTCTGGGACTGTGAAGATCACTGGTCTGGGAGGGCGTCAGTTGGGATGGCAGATCTCATGAGTGTAAGCAGTAGAATGAAGAGCTCAATAGCCACAACTATGACTATTGTCAGACTTGCATAGCTATTGTCAGCCTTGCATAGAGTCCTAGTTGTAGGGTCAAGAACTATGGGAGGTTGTTGCGGGCACCGAGACAACTCCTCCACCGAAGGAGAATGCATAATCCTTGCGGAAGTGGACTTCGATTGAGGAGGATCTAGTGGAGCACATCCGAGACGCGGAGACACTGAAGGCGAGCACATTCGAGATGACAATGACGAAGTTGTTTTCAAAGAAGAACGATGTGCGACTCCAGCTCCTAGAGAATGAGCTTGCATGTATCTCACAAGACACTTTGAGTATCAATCATTACTTTACAAAGATAAATAATATTTGTCGTGAGATATCTCATCTTGACCCTGAGGGGAAGGTTTGCGAGGCAAGGATGAAAAAGATAATCATCCATGGCCTAAGACCCCAGTACAATGGGTTTATGGCCGCAATGAGAGGATGGCCGACACAACCATCATTGTAGTTGGAGAATTTGTTGGCTAATCAGGAGACATTAGCCAAGTAGATGGCATATTCACATTGAATGAAGAGGATGGAGAGGAGACGCTCTTCATTAGAAGGAAGAAGGGTGCACTTAGAGACCGAGAGGAGGTGAAAGAGAGAGCAGCTATTTAGGGGAAACTCAACAAGAAAGAGGGGATTAGCAGGAGCTGATAAAGGAAAGAAGGAAGCAGGATGAGTGCTTCAACTGTAGCAAAAGAGGACATCTTGCTAGGGACTGTTGGAGTCCAAATAAGCGCTCAAAAGGGAATATGGCTACTATAAGCGATGTCATCCTAGAGGGACACGTTAGTGAAGAAGAGTGGGATGCTCAAGCTGCAATTTCAATGGAAGACGATGTTTACTTCGTTAAAGACTTGACAGACAATTTCAATGGAAGACGATGTTTACTTCGTTAAAGACTTGACAGAGTGATCACCCATCAACTGGTGGCGACTCCGGAAGAATCTAGAAAAGAAGAAGAATAATAAGATTGTGACACAGAATGTGGTTTCTCCACGGAGGAGAGAAATGAAGATTTCTGTGAAGCTCTTAAGTTTGGATACAATAGTGATGAAGATTAGGAAGCTCTCATTAAATATAAGGAATATACCAAGTTAAGGTCGTGGATGGAGGATGTGCTACCAATAAAGAGTTACCTATGCATATTAAGGAGAAAAGCCCCGGAAGAAAACAATGATCAAGGTAAGTGTCACATTGCACTGAAGGAGTGTGGCCCAAGACAATTGGAAGTCAACAAGTATGCAGTGGTAGCGTGGAGATCAAGACCGCCAGATCCCAGCCGCACTTGCTCAAGTTATGTTACCACCATACAAAGAAATAGCAAGGGGCAACTGTGGAAAATGATGAATAAGAAAAGTTAGTTATAAGGTGATAGCAAATTTGTGAAAAAGATCCGGTTGACAAAGAAGAATGTGGGAGAATCTGTTGAAGAGCAAGCAACCTCCACGGTGACATGAGAAGAGGAAACACCGAAATGGCAGAGCGCTGAAGATCCAAGGCCAGCACCACCCAACCTAGCTAGAAGCAAGTATGCATTGAGGGGGAGTATTAAGAATTGCAATGCATACTTGTGAAAGTTCTAGAATAGTTGGGAAATTACAAGAACTAGATACTTGTGAACTATTCTTCATGGCAAAGTTAGGAATCATCTAGAGCTAGGATATTTTTAGATGAAATATCCAGATACTTTCCTAGAAGTTCCATTATAGTAGATGTTTAGATGTTGAGGGTTAGGATGATGACAAGTGTCATTTATCCAATGGCTACGTACCACTATAAATAGGGATGCCCTCCTTTCCCTTGGTGTGTGCCATGGATGAACCATCGTGAGTATGGGAGGGTGTTAGGGATGGTTATATGAGGATGTCATAGTAGTGAGATAGGTAGTCACTACAAGAGTGTGAATTGTTGTATCAAGTTTGTGTAGGATCAAGGATAACCGACTAGAGGGGGCGTGAATAGGAGGTTTTAAAACTTTTTGACTAATTAACAAATTAAGTCAATTATAAACTAAGTCTTACACTAGATACAATTCTAACTAAGCAATTCTACATAAGATAATTACTAGAATTGTAAATGCAGAAAAAATAAAGACAAGAAATAACCACAATTGAGACAATGGAGTTTTTCCCGTGGTATCGAAGATTTGCCGGTCTTCACTAGTCCATGTTGAGGAAGCTTGAACTAATCAAGCCGGCTCCACGAATTAAGCCTTCCCTCGATCACTAGTAGTTGTTTTTCCTCCGCTCCGGAGATGGCGAACACCAAACCACTCACAATCTTAGCATCGGGCCTCTTCACAATCTTCTTGAATAGATCACCATACTAATACAGCCAAGCTGTCTAGGTGTTTGGCAAAAACACCAAGAGTAATGAATCGATGATCTTCGCTTGACGGCACTCAAGTGCAATGGATCAATCTAGAATGAATGCACTTGAATTTTGGCTCAACTACCTTACAACGAATGCACAAGTGTATTGTAGGAGTTGAGAGGATGCTCAAGGCTATAAAGATGTTAAATGAGGTCTAGCACTTTTTTCTTAAGCAGGTGGAGGGGTATTTATACCCCCACCAACAAATACGACCGTTGGGAAGAAAATCCCAACTTTTTAGCAAAATACGGTACTACCGCCAACCAACGTACTACCGCACCTCACCTACTGCATAGTAATGGCTATCGCAGAGGCATTAACTCCCTCTGACATAGCCGTTTGAACCGCAGTGCGGTACTACCACCATGGATCATGCGGTAGTTCCGCTGGCCGGTACTACCGGAAAATGAAAGCGGTACTACCGTTTCATGAGGGTCCCAAAAAGGGTACCTACTAGAAAAAAATGTACCGCTGCATTTTCGGTAACACCGGGGTGCGGTAGTTCCGCTGAACAAATGCGGTACTACCGCTCTCAGGGTTTGCAACCAAGCCAAAAAGGTGTCACTTTGAAATTTACGTACCGCCAACTATTTTTCTACACAACCGGGTTGTGGTAGTATCAAGACCACTATCCCGTAATATCACCGAGCGATAGATCACGACTCAACGTTGGTACTACTGATAATCCTAACAATGCAAAGTTGGCTTCCAAATTAAATTCTAAGTGCACACATGATCCTATATTGATCCAAATGGCACAAGAACATGCTATCAAGCTACTAGTCATGATCCCTCTTAATAGTACAACATTTAAACTAAAATCCAGTCTTACATCCTTTTTCTCCTAAGACTGGTAAACATAAAAAGGATCCTAGACTAATTATACCTTGTCTTTGAACCATATTGATCTGCATGTTGTCCTTTAGCATGCATCTACAACATGTTATTTTCACCATTAGGACTTAACCTTGTAAATACTCAATAAACATGTTAATCCTATATTCACATATTGTCATTAATTACCAAAACAATTTTTAGGGGCCTAGATGTTTTCAATCCCCCCCTTTTTGGTAATTGATGACAACCCAAATAATATGTGAGAAATATTGTTTTGAATATACTACTTGTTGTGAAACGAGTTGTACATTCTTTTGATGACTAAACATAAATAATTCTTGCAATAAGCTTAAGAGAGTGTTTGAGAATTATTTTATTATTAAAGTTATTACAAAGAAAACCCCCCTAAACATGTGCATATCAAGGGGTGGATATTTTTGCAAGCACATGTAGAGTTTTTGAAACTTTTGGCGGAGTTTCTTTTGAATGTTGAAACTTGAGGGAATTTGCAATATCATAAGATGACCAAGATAATTATATTACAATTCAAGATAGTGTCATAAACATAACATCAAATATCAAGTTCAACAAGATAATATTAAAGCCATAACGAAGTTTTAAGCTATTACAAGCACATAAGTAATTAAACATAACAAGTTCAAACTATTACAAGCACACAAGAAGTACAAGAAGTTCCACATAGAGTATATAATATAATAGTAGCATTGCTCCCCCTTGAACTTTGCCCGTGTTCTTCTGGCTTCCCTTTGATCTTTCTCCTTCTAGCTTCTCTCCTTTTGGCATCAAAGTACCAAAAACATAAAATAGCTGGGTCCTGAGGGGGAAGAGGTACTAGAGAGGTAGAGGCCCTTGGAGGACGACGACCAAAACGCTGAGAAGTAGTCAAGATGTGCTCAAAAGAAGACACGCTCTCAGACAAGGCAGCCAACCTATTGTGGGTCTCATTCTGGAATTCAAGCTAAGCATTTCTCATCTCTTGCTGAGTACTCCTAATCTCTTGCTGATTAGTCAGAATCTCCTGCTGAGAATTCTTCACTTCCATGATAGCTGAGAAAGAGGTACTTGTCCTTCTGCAAGATCATTTCCTTGAGCAGTAGCTTCCCTTGGAGCATCATCCCTTTGCCCCCTTTGCTGACGCTAAGCACAAATATCAGTAGGGAGAGGAGGACCATCTCTTGGCTTGTATGACTTATGGGGAGAACCCAAACCTCCATGATACTCAATCTTGCTGAGAATTAGAGCCATAATGTAGGGAGCATAATAAATTCGCTTGACTCTATCATTCTTTGAAGAAGCTATGCCCCTAATGATGACATCCACCACATCAAATTTTCTTCCATTCATAATATTATCAATTATATTCCATGCATATCCTCTCACAGCATCAAAATTTCCACTCTTGGGAAGAATAGTGTGATTAATAATTCTATTAATCAAACTAGGAATAGGTTTGAGACCATTTATCTTCCCTGGAGTGTACTTGACATTCTGATCATAAAAGTGTGTCCAAGCAGGGGCTAGCAGAGCAGGCCTGTCATAGATCTTCTCATACTTACTCGATTCTGTCCTCAGAACTCGCTCAAATTCTTGCTTGTTGCTTTTCACATATCTAGTCACTGTCATCCATGACAGCTCGGTGAAATCTGGAGAAACATACAGGGTGGCATAGAATTGCCTGATGATCTCCTCATCATAGTCGTTTCTGAGAGCTACGAGATCATGAATACCGGCTTGCTGAAAAAGCAGATAAGTCCCATCATACTTGCTCAAAGAGTTAATGTGCGTATACTTTATCCACTTATGGTCTACAAACTGCCTGTGGGGACCATATATCTGCTCATAAACCTGTCCCTAAAACTTGGTGTGGAACCTTGGATTTATGGAGTTTGCATGATATAAAAACTGATTACTGTGACGCATTATGGCGTAATTATCAGTAGAGATAGTCCTCAAGTTAATCTGTTGCTCTTCTGGTTCACCCATCTCTTCATCAGATCTTTCTTGCAGTTCAGTCTTTGCCTCAGACTCAGACTCAGATTCTGACTCAGTGTGGGATGACCTTTTTTTACTCTCAGAATCACTGGCTGCAGGACCTTTGCCTTTATCATGAATATCCTTTTGGCGAACCTCTGGATTTCCTTGAACAGGGGCTGCAGGAGGTTGAGAGGAAGAGGATTGACCTCTTGGAGGACCAACGGACTTGCGAGTGATGATTCTTGTCCTCGACATCTTCAAACAGAGAGAATAGATTACAAAGAGAACAAAGGATCAAATAAACTAGGTTTAATTTTGAATGGAATGATCTTGCTGTTCTGTCAATGAAATTGGTAGTACCGTAGTTTTTTTGGCGGTAGTACCAGGATCCGGTAGTACCGCCATTGTTTAGCCGGTACGACCGCATCACGGTAGTTCCGTGCTCAACCAGCGGTAGTACCGCTTTCAGAGACTGAGTTCTAGGGCATGAAAATGATTGCAATTTTTGATGTTTCACATGTGTAGGACCAAGGATACCGACTAGAGGGGGGGTGAATAGGAGGTTTTTAAATTTTTAAACAAATTAACAATTTCACCAATTAATCACTTAGTCTAAACAAGTTATACTTCTAGCTAAGCAAACCAATCACGATAAACAAACTAGAAATATAAATGCGGAAAGTAAAGACTAGAGATAACCACAAAGACACGGCGATGTTTTTCCCGTGGTATCGAAGACTTGCCGGTCTTCACTAGTCCACGTTGAGGAAGCTTGACGTCTCAAGCCGGCTCCACGAATTAAGCCTTCCCTCAAATCACTATGGTTGTTCTTCCTCCGCTCCGGAGATGGTGAACACCGAACCACTCACAAGCTTGCATCGGGTCTCTTCACAATCTTCTTTGAAGAGATCACCGTGCTCCACCACCAACCGTCTAGGAGTGCGGCAACACTCCAAGAATAATAGATCAAGGTCTTCACTTGACGGCACTCAAGTGCACATGGATCAACTAGGAGAATGAATGCACTTGAATGTATCTCAACAAGCTCACAATGAATGCACAAGAGTGTTTTTGAGTGTTGAGTGAATGCAATGGCTCTCAAGGCTCTATGAATGTCAAATGGGCACTGGCAGCCTTGACTTGAGCGGTTGGGGGGGGGGGTATTTAAAGCCCCCACAAACAATTATGACCGTTGGAGACGAAACCCAAATTTTCAGGCAAAATCGAACGATCAAGAAGACAATTTGCATGACGATCAAGACTTCTGATTGAGCACAGTCAACGGCTAGAACAGATACTAAAAAAAGGAAAAAGCTAGCAGTTGAATACCCAATAAACGATCATAGCAAACTCGCGAACGTCCGACGGTTCTTGTCAGATTGCTTTCTACGATGACGACCGTTCGTAGGGTTTCAAGATTGGCTAAGATTTGCAATGGTTCTGGAATTTTTGTACCGCCATAAAAAATCGGAATGACCGCAGGCCGGTACGACCGTTCCCTAAGCGCGGAACGTCCGATTTTTAGATTGAGTTTTGAGCATATTTGCACTTGTTCTGTTTTTATTGAACCGCCTCACAAAAATTGGAACGACCGCACAACGGTACGACCGTTAGCCACGAGCGGTACGACCGATTTTCATGAGAGATTCTGGGCAATTTGCAACGCTTCTGGTTTTATTGAACCACCAACTAAAATGCGGAATGACCGCTATGCGGTACGACCGTTCAAGGACCTGGTCGTTCCGCTTGAACACTTAATTGGCTGTTCCCTTCCAAATGCGGTACTACCGCCAAGTAAAGTCCGGTCATACCGCACCAAGCGGTACGACCATAAGTATAATCTTGCAGATACTACCGATTATGGACAGAAGCACTTAGAACTTTTCATTTTAATTTTAATTTTAAATTCAAATGCATGCATGATCCTAAATTGATCCATATGGCACAAGAACATGCTATCAAGCTACTAGTCATGATCCCTCTTAATAGTACGGTGTTTATCCTATAATCCGGTCTTCCATCCAAAACTCCTAGACCGGTAAAATAGAAAAAGAGATCCTAGACTACTTGTACCTTGTCTTTGAGCCAAAAGATCTTCATGTAGTCCATTTGCATGCCACTTTGCATCAACACGTTCACCGATGGGATTTAACCTTGTAAATACTCAATAAACATGTTAATCCCATATTCACGTATTGTCATTAATTGCCAAAACAATTTTTAGGGGCCTAGATGCTTTCAATCTCCCCCTTTTTGGTAATTGATGACAATACTAATAATATGTGAGAAAGATTGGTTTGAATATACCATAATTGTATATTCTTTTGATGGCTTAACAATAAAACAATTTTTTGCAATAAGCACAAATGAATGTATGAGAATTATTTTCTTGTTAAGTCTAGTTTAAAGAAAGTTCCCCCTAAACATGTGCATATTAAGATAGAACATTTTGTAGAAAATTTGAGAAATTTGGGCGGAGTTTCTTTAACACATTTGAACTTGAGGAAATGCAATAGTAGAATATGACAATAATTGAGATTGCATTAAAGATAATAACATGACATCATCCACAAGTTCAACAAGTTAAAGGACGCATAATTAAACTATTACAAGCACATATAAGTTCAACATTACAAAATAAGTCCAACATATAAGTCCATATATATATATATATATATATATATATATATATATATATATATATATATATATATATATATATATATATATATATATATGTCTTCTATATCTTTTCACTTCTCCTTTTTCGTCTTCAGATTTCTCCCCTTTGGCATCAAATACCAAAAACAACTCGAGCGATGGGATCTCGAGGAGGAGGGACGACGTCTGTGAAGCCGAGTCTGTCTTTGGAGCAAGAGGGGAACAGGAGCAGGATCTCGAGAGTCTGGGGCGGAGGAGCGGAGTCTGAGAAGCGGTGGCTCGCTCTAGAGGAGGAGTCAAGATCGATCTGAGGAATCAAACAACAGGAGCTGGATCCGAAGATGTTGTCTCTAACGCTGGGGCTGGATCCTGAGTCATAACCTCGGTGACTGGAGCTAGAGGAGCAACCGGAGCAGAAACTATATCCTGAGGTGCTGGCGCTACATACCGAGCCGGAGGAGGTACAGGAGGCACAGAGGATGTCCTGGAAATAGGAGGACGCCGAGAGAAGCGCTGAGGAGTCTTCAGAATCCCTCTAAGTCAGCCATGCTCTCCATCGGTCTGACCATTCTCATATGAGTCTCATCGAAGAAATCATTCGAGTCTGTTCCATCTCAAGTAAACGTCCTCGAGTCTCACTCAAATTCAGCTTGTTCATCCTTGATTTCTTGTAAAGAGCTAAGAATAAGTCACGATTCTCAAGAATCGTGCAAGAGTGCTATCGGCAGAGCATCACCAGCGATAGCGATGGCGAGGAGCCTCACCAAAGATCATCCTCAGCACTATCACGTCGTGGAGGAAGACCGTCTCGTGGCCTGTAGGACTTGTGAACAGTTCCCAAACCACCACGATACTCCATTTATGTGTGATCCATGCCATGATGTATGGAGCATAATTAATTCTTTTAATTCTATCATTCTTAGAGGAGACTATACCCTGAAGAATCACATCCACAACATCAAACTTGATGCCCCTCATAATATTATCAATAATATTCCAAGCATGACCACGAATTGCATCAAAGTTACCACTTTTGGGGTAGAAGGTGTGGTTGATGATCCTGTTGATCATGCTAGGAATTGGTCTCAGTCCAGTGATTGTGCCTAACTTGTTTTTGACAGTAGGATCATAATAATCAGACCAAGCAGGACACAATAAAGCAGGCCTCTCAAAGACTTTATCCCAAGTTCCGGACTGAACCCTCAAAACTTGCTCAAATTCTTCCTTAGTGCTCTCCACATACTTAGAGGCTGATATCCATCTGATAGAATTCAGGTCAGGAGAGACATGCACTGTAGCATAGAACTGTCTGATAAGCTTGTCGTCATAGTTCTGTTTCAATGCAACAAGGTCATGAAGACCTACCTGAAGAAAGAGCTGATAAATGCTACTATAATTGTCCAAAGAATTTAATTGAGTCCACTTGATCCATTTATGATCTGCAAACTTTCTGTTAGGACCATACAGATGCTCAAACACTTGCTCCTGGAAGACAGTGTGAAAACCAGGATGTACACTGTCTGACTTTAAGAGGTACTGATTTACATGCCTTTTGATTGCATAATCATCTGCTGATAGGAGGCGTAAATCAATTGGAGATGCTGGAGGATCTCCTAAGTTATCAGATGTACCTTCTGGAGAGTCAGGCTCAGATTGAGTCTGATCATCAGAGACATAGTCCTCACTTGCTTCTGTCTCAGATTCTGGTGCTGGCCCTTTTCCTTTACCATGCACGACCTTCTAACGAACGGAACATGATTGCCGCACTGAAGGTGACCGACGTCGACGAAGAGCTGATCTAGTAGGAGCGGCAAAGGAGTGAGGAGATGACTGTCCTTGAGGGGGTCCATGAGATTTCCTTGTCGCAACCCTCATCCTAGGCATCTTTAGAAACAGAGAGTAGGTTACAAGATATTCAAAGGAATGATTGGAATTGAATTTAGTTGAAAAAGAGTTGACATTTCATTTTCGTCAGACAATCGGACGTCTGCATTGTTTATTGGCGATGCGACCGCGATCTTGATCGCATGCAGCCAAGAACCGATCGTTCCGATTTTCCTGACCGAGTTCTAGGGCTGTCAAATCTTGCATATTTGGTGATTTTTCATGGATTGAATCCATGAATCTGATGCGCAACCATCTTAAGACACCAAATAACATCTTTTGCCCAATTAGAACTACAGAAAATCATCACATTTTCAATAAACCCTAAAAATGGACATCCTAGGGTTCCAAAGGAGATGAATCTTGAATCAAATAAGGTTTTACCTTTGGATTGGAGGAGTTGAACCCTAGAGAGGCTGGCAACACGAAGGAATCAAAAGATTTAGAGATCTGAGTGGATTGGAGGGGAGTTGAGTCGCACGGGTGAGAGAAAGAAAGAGAGAAGTTGTAACGGACGAGGAGGGGCGATTTAATCATGAGGAGTTAAGGCGAGAAAAATAATCTCTTGGGAGTTAAGTTTTCCTCACAAACCGTCATGATCGTTCC
Source organism: Phyllostachys edulis (assembly GCA_036346405.1). Classification (NCBI taxonomy): domain Eukaryota; kingdom Viridiplantae; phylum Streptophyta; class Magnoliopsida; order Poales; family Poaceae; genus Phyllostachys; species Phyllostachys edulis. The sequence goes on from CM070550.1 coordinate 107,689,459, forward strand.
GCCAAAAGCGTCGATGTCACGCTCAAGACTCATCTATATTGTTATAACGCCGGTCGTATCATGAAGGGTCATACCGCGCGTATAACGCCGGTTGTTCCGATTATCCTGGGGCTTTCTGGATTTTCTAGGAATCTTAGATTATTTTGCAAATGATCCCTAATTTTGCACTCAAATAAATATCATTAAGGATCATTATGCATAGAATAGACTATTGTCTGTATAGGAACATAATTTTTATGATCATAGCTATTCTTAATAAGGATTTTAAAAATATTTTCATAAAATACTCAAATAATATCAAATGAAGCACATAACATGAGACAAGAGTTTAAACAATATTTGAATAATCTATGATATTTAACTCATTCCTCAATTTGCAAAACCGACCTTCGTCTAATGGCTTGGTGAAAATGTCCGCTAATTGGTCCTCGGTTCTTATGTGGCTAATTTCAATGTCTCCCTTGCTCACATGATCTCTCAAGAAATGGTGGCGGATATCTATATGCTTGGTTCTTGAGTGTTGAACAGGGTTATTAGCAATTTTCACAGCACTATCACTGTCACACAAAAGAGGCATCTTATCAATTTTAATTCCATAATCCATTAATGTTTGCCTCATCCATAGCAATTGAGCACAACAACTTCCCGCGGAAACATATTCGGCTTGGGCAGTGGATAATGATACGGAGTTTTGTTTCTTAGATGACCATGATACTAAAGATCTTCCTAAGAATTGACAACTACCTGAGGTGCTTTTTCTATCAACTTTACAACCCACATAATCGGAATCCGAATATCCAATTAAATCAAATTTAGCACCTTTAGGATACCAAAGGCCAATGCTAGAGGAATGCTTTAAATATCTTAGTATTTTTTTAATGGCCATTAAATGACACTCTTTTGGAGTTGCTTGAAAACGTGCACACATGCAAACACTAAACATGATATCGGGTCTAGATGCGGTAAGATAAAGCAAGCTACCAATCATAGATCTATAAAGCTTTAAATCTACCGGTTTACCTCCCTCATTTAGATCAAGATGACCATTTGTGGCCATGGGAGTCTTGATGAGCTTTGAATCTTCCATGCCAAATCTTTTAAGTAAATCCTTCACGTACTTGGTTTGACTTATGAAAGTCCCATCCTTGAGTTGCTTGATTTGAAGTCCAAGGAAATAGCTTAATTCTTCAATCTTTGACATTTCAAATTCCCTGGACATCATATCACCAAATTTCTCGCAAAAATCTTGGTTAGTAGACCCAAAAATGATATCATCAACATAAATTTGACATACAAAGAAATCATCATTTATGACTTTAGTGAATAAAGTTGAATCAATCTTCCAAATTTTGAATCCTTTTGAGACTAGAAAATCTCTAAGGCGTTCATACCATGCTCTAGGAGCTTGTTTAAGACCATAGAGCGCCTTGGAGAGTTTATAGATATGATTTAGATTCTTTGGATCTTCAAAACCGGGAGGTTGTTCAACAAAGACAAGTTCGGATATTTTACCATTTAAGAATGCACTTTTAACATCCATTTGAAATAATTTAATATCAAAGCATGATGCAAAAGCAAGTAATATCCGAATTGATTCAAGCCTAGCTACGGGAGCAAAGGTTTCATCGAAATCCAAACCTTCCATTTGTGAATACCCTTGAGCGACCAACCTTGCCTTGTTCCAAACAACCAAACCATTCTCATCTTGCTTGTTCCTAAAGACCCATTTTGTACCAATAACATTGTGTTCTTTGGGTCGATCCACCAATGTCCAAACTTTATTCCGGGTGAAATTGTTGAGTTCTTCATGCATCGCATTCACCCAATCCGGATCTTCAAGTGCTTCTTCTACATTCTTTGGCTCAATAGAAGAGACAAAAGAGTAATGTTCACAAAAAGAAGCAACACGAGAGCGAGTTTGGACACCCTTACTTACGTCACCCAATATTTGATCTATTGGATGATCCTTTGCAATTGCATTGTGGATTCTTGGTGGTTGGTTGGATGGTTGATCATCTTCTTTGTTGTCCTCTTCACTAAGTTGTACTTGATTTGTGGAAGAGGTGGGTGGTTCAACTTGAGTGGAAGATGTTGGATCGTCTTCGGGCTTGACGTCGCCTATTTGCATATGTTCCATTGCTTTTCTTAAGGCTTCATTACCTACATCATCCAAGTTCTCATGCTCTTCTTGAGAGCCGTTAGTATCATCAAATTGCACATCGTGTCTTTCTTCAACCAAACCGGAGTTTTTGTTGAAGACACGATAAGTCTTGCTATTTGAAGAATAACCAAGCAAGAAACCAACATCACAACGACTATCAAATTTTGAAAGATGAACACCCTTCTTTAAAATATAACACTTACAACCAAAAACTCGGAAATAAGAGATGTTCGGTTTTCTTCCTACAAGAAGCTCATAGGAAGTCTTTTTCAAAAGACGATGCAAATAAAGACGATTTATGGCGTGACAAGCGGTATTAATAGCTTCCGCCCAAAAGACATCGGAAGTATTATATTCATCAAGCATTGTCCTAGCCATTTCAATCAATGTACGATTTTTCCTTTCTACTACTCTATTTTACTCCGGAGTGTAGGTTGTGGAAAGTTCATGCTTTATTCCAAGTTCATCACAAAAGTCTTCAACTTTAGTATTTTTGAACTCGGAACCACTGTCACTACGGATTTTCTTTATTTTGAAATCAAATTCATTTTGGGCCCTTTTTGCAAATCTTTTGAAAATCCCGGAGGTTTCACTTTTGTCATCTAGGAAGAATACCCATGTATATCTAGAGTAATCATCCACAATGACTAAACATGTTAATCCCATATTCACATATTGTTATTAATTGCCAAAACAATTTTAGGGGCCTAGATGCTTTCAACATGGAGTGAATCCATGGGTTAGATGCGCAAGCATCATGAGACATCAAATTTTCCGTTTTGCCCAAAAAGAACCGATTAAATAAAATTTTCCATTTTGCCCAAAAAGAACCAATGAAACGAGATATTACATTGAGATTTGAGGGAGATAAACCCTAAGATTGCAAGGAATCAACAAGATTTGAAGAAGCCCCGAAGAAATTTATGGATTTTTTAAGCGGATTTGAGAGTTCTTCAGTTTTGAGAGAGAGAGGCCGAGAGGGGAAAAGTACTGCGGTAGAACCGCTTGAGGGTAAAAAGGTTGAAGGGTTAAAAACCGCACGACAGTTAATGCCCCTTTTACCAACCGACTCGGTAGTTCCGCACTTTGAACGCCGGTAGTACCGCAACGCGGTAGTACACGGTCAAACCACCGGTAGTTCCGATTGTCCTAGAGCTTAAAGAACAGATTTTGGATTTTGAGAATTATGCAAATGATCCTTAGTTTTGCACTCAATTAAATATCATTTAGGATCATTATACATTGAATAGACTAATGTCTAACAAGAACATAATTTTTATGAACATAGTGATCTTTTAATAATATGTTTTGAAAATACCTTCTTAAAAGGCTTCAAATAACACCAAATGGAACAAAATGCATGAGAGAAGAGTTCAAACAACATTTGAATAGTCTATGACATTTAATTCATTCCTCAATTTGCAAAAGTGGCCTTCATCTAATGGTTTGGTGAAAATGCCTGCTAATTGATCTTCGGTCCGCATGTGGTTAATTTCAATATCTCCCTTGCTCACATGATCTCTCAAGAAATGGTGGCGAATATTTATATGCTTGGTTCTTGAGTGTTGGACATGATTATTGGCTATTTTCACCGCACTATCATTATCACACAAAAGCGGCATTTTATCGAATTTAATTCCATAATCCATCAAAGTTTGCCTCATCCATAGTAATTGAGCACAACAACTACTCGTGGAAACATATTCGGCTTCGGCGGTGGATAAAGCTACGGAATTTTGTTTCTTGGATGACCATGATACTAAGGATCTTCCTAAGAGTTGACAACTATCCGAGGTGTTTTTTCTATCCACTTTACAACCCACATAATCGAAATCCGAATATCCAATTAAATCAAATTTAGCACCTTTGAGAAATCATAGGCCAATACTAGAGGAATGCTTTAAATATCTTATTATTCTTTTTACGACCATCAATGGCACTCTTTTGGAGTTGCTTGAAAGTGTGCACACATGCAAACACTAAACATAATATCGGGCCTAGATGCGGTTAGATAAAGCAAACTACCAATCATGGATCTATAAAGCTTTAAATCTACCGATTTACCTATCGCATTAAGATCGAGATGACCGTTGGTTGCCATGGGAGTCTTAATGGGTTTTGCATCTTCCATGCCAAACCTCTTGATCAAATTTTTTGCACACTTTGTTTGACTCACAAAGGTTCCATCTTTGAGTTGCTTGATTTGAAGTCCAAGGAAATAGCTTAATTCTCCGATTATGGACATTTCAAATTCCCTAGACATCATATCACCAAATTCTTTGCAAAAGTCTTGATTAGTAGACCCAAAAATAATGTCATTAACATAAATTTGACAAACAAAGAAATCATTACATAAAACTTTAGTAAATAAAGTTGAATCAATTTTTTCGATTTTGAATCCTTTTGATACTAGAAAATCTCTCAAGCGTTCATACCATGCTCTAGGAGCTTGTTTAAGACCATAGAGCGCCTTAGAGAGTTTATAGACATGATTTGGATTATTAGGATATTCAAAACCGGGAGGTTGTTCAGTAAAGACAAGTTCAGATATTTTTCCATTTAGGAAAGCACTTTTAACATCCATTTGAAATAATTTAATATCAAAACATGATACAAAAGCAAGTAATATCCGAATTGACTCAAGTCTAGTTACGAGAGCAAATGTTTCACCAAAATCCAAGCATTCGACTTGTGAGTATCCTTGAGCGACCAATCTTGCTTTGTTTCTTACAATCATACCGTTTTCATCTTACTTGTTCCTAAAGACCCATTTTGTACCAATGACGTTGTGTTCCTTGGGCCTATCCACCAATGTCCAAACTTCATTCCGGGTGAAGTTATTGAGTTCTTCATGCATTGCATTCACCCAATCCAGATCATCAAGTGCTTCTTCTACATGTTTTGGCTCAATAGAAGAGACAAAAGAGTAATGTTCACAAAAAGAAGCAATACGAGATCGAGTTTGAACATCCTTGCTTACATCACCCAATATTTGATCTATTGGGTGATCTTTTGCAATTACATTGTGGATTCTTGGTGATAAGTTGGATGGTTGATCATGTTTCTTATTGTCCTCTTCATCAATTTGAATTTGATTTGTAGTGGAGGAGGTAGGAGGTTCAACTTGAGTGGAAGATGATCATGTTTCTTATTGTCCTCTTCATCAATTTGAATTTGATTTGTAGTGGATCGTCTTTAGACTTGATGTCGCTTATTTGCATGTTCTCTATGGCTTTTCTTAAGGCTTCATCACCTATATTATCCAAATTCTCATGCTCTTCTTGAGAGCTATTAGTCTCATCAAATTGTACATCATGTCTTTCTTCAACTAAACCGGAGTTTTTGTTAAAGACACGATAAGCTTTGCTATTTGATGAATAACCAAGTAAGAAACCAACGTCACAACGACTTGCAAATTTTGAAAGACGAATACCATTTTTCAAAATATAACATTTACAACCAAATACACGAAAGTAAGAGATGTTCGATTTTCTTCCAACAAGAAGCTCATAAGAAGTCTTTTTCAAAAGACGATGCAAATAAAGACAATTTATTGCATGACAAGCGGTGTTAATTGCTTCCACCCAAAAACTATCGAAAGTATTATATTCATCAAGCATTGTCCTAGTCAATTCAATTAATGTTCGATTTTTCCTTTCTACAACTCTATTTTGCTCCGGAGTGTAGGTTGTGGAAAGTTCGTGCTTTATTCCAAATTCATCACAAAAGTCTTCAACTTTAGTATTTTTGAACTCGAAACCATTATCACTACAGATTTTCTTAATTTTGAAATCAATTTCATTTTGAGCCCTTTTTGCAAAGCTTTTGAAAATGTGAGATGTTTCGGCTTTGTCATCTAGGAAGAATACCCATGTGTATCTAGAGTAATCATCCACAATGACTAAACAATAGCTATTACCCCCGATACTCTTATAGGTTGTTGGCCTAAACAAATCAATATGTAAGAGTTCCAATAGTCTAGAAGTTGACATGATACTCTTGGAAGGATGAGAATTAGCGATTTGTTTACCGGCTTGACAAGCACTACAAAGTTTATTTTTCTCAAACTTCACATCTTTCAAACCAACAACTAAATCATGTTTGAAAATCTTTTTAAGTTGAATCATCCCAACATGAGCTAGCCTTCTATGCCAAAGCCAACCCAAAGAGGTTTTTGTAATTAAACAGGTTTTTAAGCACGATTCATTTGAAGTAAAATCAACCAAGTAGAGATTTCCAAATCTAAAACCTTTGAAAACTAAAGAATTATCTTTTTCATTTGAAATTGTAACACCTTCATTAGAGAATGAACAAATTAGGCCAAGATCACATATTTGTGCAACAGATAGCAAATTGAAATTTAGTGATTCAACTAAAGATACATTTGAAATAGAAAGGTCACTTGAGATAGCGATTTTACCTAATCCTATTATCTTTCCTTTGCTATTATCGCCAAACGTGATCTTGTCAACTCCTTTACCATTCTGGAATGTGGTGAACATCTTTCTATCGCCGGTCATGTGTTGAGTGCATCCACTATCAAGCACCCAATGTTTTCCACCGGTCTTGTAGTTCACCTACAAAACAAGAATTAAGTTCTTTTAGATACCCAAATTTGTTTGGGTCCTTGGAGGTTAGTGACCAAGGATTTAGGCATCCAAATAGCATTCTTTTTAGCGCCTAGAATTGAAGTACCAACAAATCTTGCAATTACTTTACCATCATTAGTTTTTCTAAGCATATAACATGAATCATATAAACCTAGAGATGGGGTCTTACCAATATGACAAGTTTGTTGCAAATGTCCTATTTCCCGGCACTTATGGCAATACTTACCATTTTGCTCAACAAACCTTGTGGACTTGTTTACCGGTTTCTTACCCTTCTTGGGCACATACCCAAGTTCTTCTTTGTTGAATGAACACATTTTCTCACTCAAAAGCTTGTCAAGTGTGGCCTTACCTTTGAAGCACCGTTCTAAGCTTTTGCTTAGCTTGGTCACTTGCTCCTTTAGCTCATTGTTTTCAACAACAAGCTTTGTATCATGAGACTCAACATTATCATGATTAGATTTAATAGTAGAGCAACATGACATGGCAAGTAGATCATTACATGAAGTAGATGCACTAGTTCTTGCAATCTCTACACTAGGCATTTCATCAAGAATATCATATATAATTCCTACACTAGTGAAATACTTGCTTGAATTTTCTTGGATAAGCAAGTCATGAGCTTCCTTTAGCTCCTCATAACAATCTTTTAGAAAGATATGCTCTCTTTAGGACTTTATATTTTGACATTTCTTTTCCAAGATATTCATTCAAGTCTTCAAGCATATCCATTAATTCATCATATGATGGTTCATTATCATTAATGGATTTTACCTTATCTCCTTTTGCCATGAGGAAAGTAGGAGTGGAGAATAGCGATGGAGCCTCCTTGATGGCGATGCCGACAAGTCCCTTCTTTTTAGGGGACTCATCTTCATCGGAGTCGGAGTCGGTGGACCCTTCATCGGAATCTCATTCTCCAATATGAGCTTCGTTCTTGCCATCCTTGTGAAGTTTCTTGAAAAGCTTCTTCTTGTAATCGAACTCTTTCTTCTTGAATTACTTGCTCTTGTCATCCTTCTTTGCGGGGCAATGAGAGGCAATGTGTCCCTTCTCTTCGAAATTATAGCGTCGGATGTTGCTATAACGCTTGTTGTCATTTGAGGATTGCCATTTCTTGTTCTTGTCAAAGTTGAAGCTTCGATGTGGGCGTCTTCTCATGAATTTATTCATTCTCCTCACAAGAAAAACAAACTCTTCTTCAGAGTCTCCTTCTTCATCCTCATCATCTCTTGATTCCGCCTTGGCCTTGAAAACGATAATCTTCTTCTTTGAAGAGGATGACTCCAAAAGCTCTTCTTTCTCTTTCTTGTACAACTCATTTGTTATGAGGTTGCCTAAGAGTCCCGTTGGCGTCATTCTTGGCAACTCGGGAGAGTTGAGGAATAAATTCGCCAACGTCTCATACTTGCCCGGTAGAGTCCTAAGCATCTCACGCACAACATCAACATCAAAAAGATTAGAGCCAAGACCTTTGAGTTTATTCACAACGTTGTTAAGTCTTGAATACATCTCGGTGATGCTTTTATGAGGCAACATTATGAATGTCTCATATTTGATCCGAAGCCTATGCAATTTGGCTTCTTTGATCGTGGATGTTCCCTCATGGATTTCCGAGAGGGTGGTCCAAATATCATGAGCAGTTTCCAAATTACTCACTCTATTGAACTCATCCGCGTTCAAAGCACCAAAAAGAGAATTCATAGCTTGAGCATCTAAATGAGCATTACGTCCCTCTAGTTCTGTGGGAAGTAGTGGATTAAGAGGCATAATGTAACCCTCATTTACGATTTTTCATATGCTTGGACTCATGGCCTTTAAATAAATTGACATTCTAATTTTTCAATATGCATAATTTGAGCCATAAAACAAATGAGTCTTTCCTATAGCAATTCTCTCACTAGCCATTCTTTTCTCTCTTAGAAAGTTAAGTCTAAATCAATGAGAGACCAAGCTCTAATACCAGTTGTAGGATCAAGGATAACCGACTAGAGGGGGTGAATAAGAGGTTTTAAATTTTTTTGACTAATTAACAAATTAAGTCAATTATGAACCAAGTCTTACACTAGATACAATTATAGCTAAGCAATTCTACACAAGATAATTACTAGAATTGTAAATGCGGAAAAAATAAAGACAATAAATAACCACAATTAAGACAATGGAGTTTTTTTTCCGTGGTATCGAAGACTTGTCGGTCTTCATTAGGCCACGTTGAGGAAGTTTGAACTAATCAAGTCGACTCCACAAATTAAGCCTTCTCTCGATCACTAGTGGTTTTTCTTCCTCCGCTCCGGAGATGGCGAACGCCAAACCACTCACAATCTTGGCATCGGGCCTCTTCACAATCTTTTTGAAGAGATCACCGTACTAACACCGCCAATCCGTCTAGGTGTTTGGCAAAAACACCAAGAGTAATGAATCGATGATCTTCGCTTGATGGCACTCAAGTGCAATGAATCAATCTAAAATGAATGCACTTGAATTTTGGCTCAACTACCTCACAATGAATGTACAATTGTATTGTAGGAGTTGAGAGGATGCTCAAAGTTCTAAAGATGTTAAATGAGGTCTATCACTTTTTCCTTGAGTAGGTGGAGGGGTATTTATACCCCCCCCCACCAACAAATACGACCGTTGGAGAGAAAATCCCAACTTTTCAGTAAAATACGGTACTACCGCTAACCAACGGTCGGTACTGCTGCAAAGTAACGGCTATCGCAGAGGCATTAACTCCCTCTGACATAGCCGTTTGAACCGCAGTGCGGTACTACCGCCATAGATCATGCGGTAGTTTCGCTGGCCGGTACTACCGGAAAATGAAAGCGGTACTACCGTTTCACAAGGGTCCCAAAAAGGGTACCTACTGGAAAAAACGTACAACTACATTTTCGGTAACACCAGGGTGCGGTAGTTCTGCTGAACAAATGCGGTACTACCGCTCTCAGGGTTTGCAACCAAGCCAAAAAGGTGTCACTTTGGAATTTACGTACCGCCAACTATTTTTCGGTACAACCGGGTTGCGGTAGTACCGCACCACTATACCGGTAATACCACTGAGCGGTAGTACCGCCGACTCATTGTCGGTACTACTGATAATCCTGACAATGCAAAGTTGGCTTCCAAATTAAATTCTAAGTGCGTGCATGATCCTATATTGATCCAAATGGACAAGAACATGGTATCAAGTTACTAGTCATGATCCCTCTTAACAGTACAACATTTAACCTAAAATCTGGTCTTCCATCCTTTTTCTCCTAAGACCGGTAAACATAAAAAGGATCCTAGACTAATTATACCTTGTCTTTGAACCATATTGATCTTCATGTTGTCCTTTAGTATGCATCTCCAACTTGTCATTTTCACCATTGGGACTTAATCTTGTAAATACTCAATAAACATGTTAATCCCGTATTCACATATTGTCATTAATTACCAAAACAATTTTTAGGGGCATAGATGGTTTCAGTTTGTTAGTAGTTAATAAGAGTTGAGCTATCCCTCTCTTGTGTGTAAGTATTGGTCTCCCCAGTAAACCACATATTTCTTAGAACTTAGTGCTTGTGGGTTGTGATTCAACGTGAGTGGCTCGGCCAGCCAGAATCACATTAGTCATAGCTTTAACGTGAGCGGCTCAGTCGCCCGAAAGGTGGACGATCTCGACTTCAATGTGAGTGACTCGGCCGCCCGGAAGCCAATAAGCAGTAAGTAGTACGAAGGAAAGTCTAACCAACATAGGATAGTTAATGTAGTGTGTATGTAGGTCTCCTCGGTGTGGGTATATAAGGCGGCCCCCGTTTTCTAACAATCTGATATCATTTAATCTCTTTTAGCCGTGTTAGCTTGTTTTCATTTTCAAAGTTTGTCAGCTATTTTGGCATGTAACTATGAGGCCTCCCTTGATTTCGATGAGACTGAAATGCAGTAAGACCTCTGAACATATGAGTGCTATATGATCCAGTTCTAACATTCATGATCAGCAGCAACTCGGTAGGCAGAGTTTACCGGTGCAAGGTCAAGATGACACATGTTTTGTTTTGTGAGTTCGTACCTCTTTTCTGAATGTTTTGTGTCTATTTTAGTCCTGCGGTTTACTTCTCCGTTGCTAATTGTTGCTTCTTACTAATGAATCTTTTGCCAAATCCTTCTCCAAATTATGGAGACACCCTCCTAAGAATCTTAGAAACCTGAAACTGGTAGCAACATAACAGAAAATCGGGAAACTATTTTTAAATGCAGTGATAACTGATAACGCGTCGACTCTAATAAGTTTAGCGAATAAAAATGCAACATCACTATAGGACTGTACGGCACTGCCTTGCACCTCAATTGGAAAGTTGAGTACTGAAACGTTCATTCTTGCACTTATTTGATTGTTCAAAATGCAGGCATCACAAGAAGAGTCTCGAATAAACCAATGTCTCATAGTTGTGCGACGTCCACCGGTGCTCGGAGATGAACAACTTCTCCCCCTCAACACCGGGGGACGCCTTCTAGTAAAGAATTGTCCACCTTGACGCTGTCATTCGCCATTGTAGCTGAACGAAGTAGACTTGGTTGGCCTTTGCGGCGCAGCCTGTCGCGTCCGCGCATGCCACAACGCTCCTCCCGACGCAGTCCATGAACAAGTTGTGATCCCCGGTGTTGTCCACCTCCTCCCACCTCATCGTCACCATGTAGAACGTGCGCACACTCAACTTCTGTACCCTTGTTTGCATCGTGGTCATCATGTTGCCCCCATCCGGGTCCGTCATGAGCAGCAGCAAGAACAGCCGCTCCCTTGTGGCGACTAAACAGGCCCCGAAGTGCCAACGCTTGAACATGGCGTTGTTGGGGAGGCTGTGTGAGGAACTGACCCGAGAGGACCCAGAGGGATCTCCTAGGACCACCCAGAAGGTCCAACAGAACCACCCGGAGGTCTAGGAGGTCCTCCAAGGCCACTCAGGAGGTCTCCTAGGACCACCCGGAGGGTCTCCAGGACCACCAGGAGGACTCGAAGGTCCACCAAGACCACCCGAAGGTCCCAGCCTCTGTGCGCAATGAGCTAGTCCCAGGATCAGTTAGCTAGCTCGCACAGACTCAACATCAGTGTTATCACAACCACACAACAAACTTAAGATGAAGCAGACAAAATAATATTAATAAAAGACCTTATAGTCAAGCTTGTTTACAGGGGTACCACGCAGGGCTAACAACAAAAGAAAAACCCGCAGCGGAAACAAAAGTACTTCACAGGGCCATTCGATGAGCCACAGGCTATCGAGTGGAGGACGTCCCCTAGTTCGCATGGTCCTCAAAGAATTCTTCTTCAAAGAGCTCGGAGCTCCCTGAGAGGTCTTCGGCTGCTGATTAACCAGAGGGCGCAAAGCCATGAGTACTTTGAATGTACTCAGCAAGTCATAGGGAAATGAATGCAATTAAATTTTATGCAAAGCTTGACAAGGAACAGTTGTATGGTTAGTTTACGGAAAGCAACATTTACTAGAAATACATTAAGTAGATTACAAAGCACAAGTTAAAAAGAGATAATACATAAGTAAACAAATTTTCTTTGAAAGCAACACACGACCACCCTGGTCGTATGCCCAGACCACCCACGACCACCCAGGTCGTGAGCCAGACCACTCACGATCACCCAGGTCGTGAGCCCAAACCACTCGGAACCAACCACGACCACATTTTGAGAAAACGTCTACCCCTTGCGTGAAATCTCCGGGCATGTCCATAACCGAGGACGCGGCTATTCGAATAGATTTAACACTCTGTAGAGGTTGTACACTTTACCCACAAGACACGAAGTCCTCTAGTTGGTTGGGCACCCATCGATGCCCCTGCTCACTTCCTTTGGTAAGCAGTCTAGAGCTCGTGACAAGGCCTTTACAAAGGTCAGTCCTGACTTGGTTTTGCCCACTAAGGATTCGCCATGTTGGGCCCCCTCTTGCGCCATCCGATCACCACGACAGAACCGCATCAGGACCTCACTAATTAGTTGGCCAGGACAACCCATAATGGACTTGGGGTTGCACGGTAATGACCCAGATCAATGGCGTACAAGGTTAAGTCCTTAGTTGGCTGCTCAGACGAGACTATCCACAACCCAACGTGCACATCGCACGATGTGCACATAGCACGATGTGCACACAACACCCATTACTCACCCCCTGACTACTCGCCCGAGCATAAATCGTTTTTGGTTCAACCCGGCCAAATGACCACCCTGGTTATGGCACACAAATTTTATTAGCGGCAACACATGTTGTGGCAACACATGCCACAATTCCATAGTTCATTAGTCCAGTTTAATCATTAATTAATTATGTGAATGAGAGACCATCGTCTAATCTTAAAGCAGGTCTAAGCAATAATACGCATCCATGTTGGTTATAACAAAGAGGTCCAACTAAGATAACCCATCCTATGGTGATTCAAAGATGTATGTTAACATGTTGTTTCCAACCATACCAAGGAGTCATACTAGCAAGTGGGTGTGGTAACTACTCCCAAAGCCATTTTTATACAAATAACCATGCAAGTTGATAGCAAAACAATATACTTTTGCAAAATGGGTCCAACATGATCAAAGGTCTATGACTTGCCTCCAGTGAAGGGTTGAGCTGCTTCAGTCGAGGTTGCCGGGTCCAAGAACTCTTTAGGACAGTCGGATCCTACATGAGCGAAAAGAATCAAATAAATAAAGCAAATCACTACAACAGGACTGACTTTATACAACACATTGTCTGCAACACATGGGCTATGTGTTGTAGCTGCAATGTTTTTGCATCACATACTATATGTTGTTGAGGCTCTTTGCAACATATAGTTCACTTATTACGGAAAAGTGTGTTGAAGAGTCTCATGGCATCATATAATATGTGTTGCTCACATATATATTGGAAATGCAATGTGTACAGTGTGGAAATAGAATCTTTTTTATTGCCATCAATGAAAAAAAAGAGGAGCCCCCAACAGGACTCGAACCCGCAACCAGCCTAAATTACGCACAACGCTAGCCCTCATAACCAGGGGAACCAAACTACTGCTTGTTTAAGATCCAACCAGGGACCAAACTAGCGCCAAACGAAAAAAATATCCGCCGGGCAAACGAAAAATATAGCGCAAAACGAAAATTGTAGCGCCAAACGAAAATACGAAGGAAAGATACGCGCGATCGTCTCTCCACCTTATCTGTTCCCCTCCCAAACCATCTCATTCCCCTCCCGCACATCCTCCCCGACCTTTTCCTCCTGACGGCCGCCACCCCGTAGCCGCCCTCCTCCCCGGCCGCCACCCTCCCAAAGATCGCCTCCTCCTCAAGGCCGCCTTTCCTCCTGCGCCGCCTCCCCGTCCTCATCCTCGTCGTCCTCCGCCGCCACGTCCTCGTCCTCCTCCAGCGGGCACCCCTGAGAAAGTCGAATTAAAAGTGCCAAGGAGCTGTGAGCCTGACCGTAGTGAGTAGTGGAATCTGCATTGTTGATGAGTTTGGGTTTGGTTGTTCGGCTTGTGATCTTTGGTTGCCATTGTTACAGGGGAGCAAATTTTAGAGAATGCTCGACCGTTTTCTCGGAGAGGTGCCGAGCACTTTGGGCGCCGGTGGAAAAGTTTAAATTCCTTATGAGTGAGTACTTCTTGAATTCTAGTTTTGTTAATTCCTTTTGCAATGTTAGATAAAGCTATTTTTCTGACTTGGTGAAAACATTGTACAAGATTGCCCAAAATATTCGTAACTCCAAGCAAGATTGGTCAATGTTGTATAATAATGTCTTTTTTTCCTTCCAAAAATAGTGCTAAAAGATAACTTGATGAAATCAATTGCACATAATTGTTAAAATTCGATATTATATTTGAAGGAAATCCACATTAGCAAGTTGGTCTATGTACCGTTCTTGAATCTTTACACAAGTGCCAATTCCTATCTTACACAATTTAAGAGCAAGTATATACAGCATAGGTTCTCAAATAACTCAAGATGTCGCACGATTTTTTTTCTCTATAGCCGTGTTGCCTTCGCTTCCATGCTTTTCATCGTTCTCTGGCGATCTAATACCGTATTTTCGCTCAAACTTTTCACCTTCTTAATGCAATGGCAGAGCTCCCCCATTTCTTTCAAAAATGGCGATGCAGTTAATAGCGAGTAGTGGGTGGTTGTAAATTAGACCCTTAAGTGGCTTTTAAAATTGTGCTTTCCACTTTTTGGGAGAGCATTGAGTACTTTCTTCTCATGATCATTGACACCGAGGTGAAATGTGTTGTTTATTTGACCAGTCCACATCCAATATTTTTCTCAATGCTTAATTTCATTTTAACCATGATGAGATCGGTGTGTTAGATGCTATTGGACATTATGTGTTTTATTTCATTTTGCTTGTATAGTTTCATGACATGACAGAATATTCTTTGCATTGATTTTTCAAATTGGTGATGTCATATACTTGTTCCTATATTAACTCCTTTACACAATTGTACATTCCACCAAGAGCGTGGGATCAGAGGGTCGGTCATATTTTGATTGCCCCTAAGAGCTTAAATATGTGAATGAGTTATTGTAGTGCATATATTTTTCACATGCATTGAGTGGAAAATTTGTACATATCCTATCTCTTTCCTCTCATAGCACGTGTTTCTCTCATGCATAGAGAGAATGTCCGCAAAAACATGCATTGCGTAAATAATGGAATTTCTTATTGGCATACACTCCACTCTGTATTTTTCTTGTTATAATTGTTTTCAAGCGTAGAGGCTAAAGATGCAAAGGGAGACGACACAGTAACCTGTGCTATGATTCAAGAACACTTTCCTTGCCTCCCAGTTCTTGAAGAGTTTGATAGGTGGACAGTAATAGGTCCATGTTAACTATACATCTCATTTTCTATTGTGCAACTTGTCTCTAACGCTAACTGTTAGTCTTGGTTAATAGAGGCAATGGTGGGAATTTAAATCACAACACATGGATAAGGTTCTGTTCTTCAAGGTACATTTATATTTTTACCGTGGTTGTTGAGTACTAAAATCGAGGCTATCTTGTTTAGTGATTATTTCTACAAGCAAATTTATTGTAGGACAGGTTGGTGGTTCTATGATCCCAGGGTTCTTTTCATTTGTATTGAAGTGCAGAAAACAACATCCAAACTAGACAAATTGCTCTAGAGCCATGTTGTTAATTGTGTAGCCTCTTATCATTGTGCATTTGCTGATTTTCAGTTCCAAGACAACCCTGAACGTCATGTGTTATGTTCGAGTTTGTCTGAAATGAGGCCTGTGGAAATCATAAAGCCGCCTAAGATGTTGAGCCCAAACCGAGAAGGCACTAAAGAACAATACAAGAGACCCTTTAATTAATGATTTGCTTCCATCTACTGAATTCGATACAGAGAAAACTGTTCATGAGATAAAGCAATACTACAACTCATTGGATAATCTTCAGATCACCAAACACCGCTTGTACAAAACAATGTGGGTCTCTGCTCGACCTAATAAGTGAGCTAATTAGAGCGGTGATAGAACATATGCGCTTTATGCTCTTGGAGGTTCTTTGTTTTATTTAAGGCAATCCTTCGGATGAGAAATTGCTCCCATGTCTTTGAGTTTGAGCCCTTACATGCTCGGGCTTATCAACAATATCCGAAAGCATATGATACTCGATGCAAGAAAGACCTTTGGAAAATCTGGAGATTTTAGATAATGCCGTAACTAGTGGTCTCACAGTCTTGCTGCTTCAAACTGCTTAGTTTTCTAGAAATTATATTCGACACGCTTATTCTTGCAGGGACCTTGTATGCACAATTGAATCATTGCGTTCTTGGATTTGGAAAAAGGTTGCTTAAACGGTGGATTGCAATGCCATTGTACAACCAAGAAATCTTTATCGCGTCGCCAAAGTGCCGTCGGTACTTTCAAGGTTTTGTTTTAGGAAATAAATTTCCTAAAAACATAAGCTTGTTTTGTTATTCGGGAAGGATCCTTTGAAAATTCTTTTAGAAAAGAAAATCAACAATCAAGACCTAACAAAGTAAATGCAAGCTGGTGTGTGTGCGCGTGCATTGTGCGGGTGCGCGTGTGCGTGCGTGTTTTGCTTAGGCAAAATTTGATAGTAATGCTTCAAATTGAGCAGAGAATAGGTAATCCTTGGCTCTTTGCAGCATCAGTTGTACCAGGGGATAATGAGAGAAATTTGTTTGGAAAGACGAGATGAAATTGTGGATGCCACCTTGGGTTCACTAATCCTTAGTCAGAAGCGTATCAAACCCATAAAATTTTTCTTGCTTCATAAAGTAGCGTTCACTAATCCCAAATTAGGATATAGAGAACATCATAAACCAATAGCTTCTCTCCTTTCTTCTTTTAAAGTGTCCCCAGTGTAAAGTAATTAAGTGTTCGCATCTATTATATCTATGAATATCTACATGTGTGGAATCTGTAAGAATATCTCCATATGGTTACTATGTTTTCCTCAAATGATTATACTGTAGAACACAATTGCTTCTATGGAATTAAATAAAAGCATTTTATTTTGCTGCTGTTCCTTCAATATGGTCACAATTACTTCTCGGCTTCTCTCTTTTCTGCAATTGCTTTGTTTCTGCTAAGTTTTGGAACTATTAAAACATGCTATTATCTGATTTGTTCCAGTACATTATGTTTTCTTGAACTTGGCTTTTGTTATTTAATTCTAATTATGATCGGGGTATCGAGTGCTTATTTTCCACCTACCTTTATGTGCCTGTTGGTGTTCCTTTGTTTTGTGGCTTAAAGATCGGGGTATCGGGGCCTTAGTAAGTTAGCAAAAGGAAGCAATAAGTGCTGCATGCTCATATTGTTTGTCTTGATATCCAGGAAGATGTTGACGACGATCAATGGGTTGCCCTTGTCAACCATTGGAAGTCTAAAAAAGGCAAGGTAATAAGAGTGCAAATATGTATGCATTATTTCTCCAACTATGATTTTACGATTATTTGAAATCTACATGGTTTGATTAGATGATTGTATTTTGCTTCTCTAATAGGCACAAAGCGAGAATTAGGACAAAATGATCAAGGAAAAGTTGCGTGGGAAGGTGATGCATTACATACAGTATTGGCGCCTTGGCACGTGTCATGTGAGATGACTTTTGATTACTTGAGTATCTAGTATAGTGGCTATTGAACACTGAACCATGAGGTTGCCGATAAAGAGGTTGAACCATTAATATTTTTTGTTCTTTTGGCTTGTTAGGAAGTAATTAAATACTAACATATTTGATGTGTTGAGTTCCTTTCCACCATTGATTTAATTATCGTTGTTCCATGCATCTTTTGAAACTAGTTACTCTATTTTGGATTTAGATAAATTATGTTTAGCCTATTTATGTGCATGTAACACTTTGTGATTGTGGTGGCAAAGTTTGTACTTATTGCAAAATAGCCTAATTAATGTGTCTTCCTCCAACACTATAGTTCACAAAGAACAAGGCGCAAGAACAGGTTACTCAAAACAAGATCCCACGCCGTGCGAGTTCAAAAAAGGCACATCCTGCTGCAATGACGGTATGAAAGCATAATAGAAGTGTTCTGATTAAGCTGTTACAACTATTTCCTTTTCTTATCTTAATTGCGCTTGCATGTCAATATAGGTTGGTACAATAGTAGTACTGAAGTCCGCCAAATATCCAAACAAAGAGCACATGGCATATGCAATTTTGTTAAGTCGTGATCCGGATCACGAAGTTGATGGTGTTAAGCTTGGTAATCAATTTTGGAAACTGTGTATTAATTTTCCAATTGAAGAAAATGAGGTGCTGGTAAGGCCATGGCACCACTACAAGACAATCGGTGATGCAAAAGGAAAAACAGTAGCTTGTCCTTCAACTTTTGTATGTTTGTCTTGGCTTGCTTTACTTTCAATGAGTTATCTCTATATCATACATACTTATACCCCGACAATTTATTGTTGTTCATGCAGGTTGAAAAGGTTAATGGTTGAATTTTCTATTTGGATCAATTCCTCACCAACTCATCAAGAAGAAGAAGAGACTTCATAAAGATTAGCAAGCGATACTTATGTTTGGCTTTTTAGGATTCAATTTAGACTTGTTATCATGTTCAGCATTTTCAACAAACTCCAGTTGATGTATGGAATGATGTAAATGACAATACCTTTATTTATTTCCATGTGCAATGCAATCTATCTTTTCGGTGTTCTCATATTGAGTTGTATAATTTTTATATTCTTAAACATTGAATGAAAAGTATTGAGATAATAGTTTGTGTACTTCCATAAATTGCAAAAATAATTATTATTTCATTATGTTGTTGAATTTGCTACAAATATGCAACTAACCATAAAAATGTGTTGCTGACAAGTGTTTGCAGTGCTGTTGAAATATGTGCCACATGTGTTGTTATAAATAGAGAAATGCGTTGTAGGCTCCATATGTCAGCAACACCTATTCTGATGTATAACAACATTTAATTTGTGTTGCACAGGCTCATCCTAGCAACGCCACCTATAACAACACTTAACATTTGTGTTGCTAGAATCAGCAGCAACACTTTTTCGTACATACAGCAACACATACCTGTGTTGTTATATGATAGTCCTGTAGTAGTGAATCCACAAAACTCCAATGAAAGAACCAGACTAGAGCTAAAAAGAAAGGCACGGGATCAAGATGAAGGCAGGAACTTGAACCACTCGAATCAGAGCTCCAATTGGAGGAGAAAGAGCTTCTTCAGGAGGAGGTCTGAGCTGAGAGAGAGGTCCAAGACAACTAGAAAACAAAAGGTGGCAGGAGGCCTCTTTAGTGCTTTATATAAGCACTGGGAGGTCCAAAAAAGGACGGTGCATTCAATGCACACGACAGAAGCAAGTGATAGAGGGAAAGGAGCAGGTAAAGGAGATGACAGTAGAGGAAAAATGGTACGGTGGAGGTGACAGCATTTAACGCGCGCAGACTCTCGTGGTACTAGGACATGACGAGAGGAAGAAGAAGGTGAGCAGAAGTCAAAAAGGCGGGGCTGGTCTCACTGAGAGAGTGGTCCCACCGAAGGGGTGGTCGTGACCAAGGGGGGGGTCTGGACCACGAGGGTGGTCTTTGCAAAAAGACCAGCAAACAAATAAGAGGGTGGTCTTTGCAAAAAGACCAAAAGGGGGAGGTCGTGACCAAGGGGAGGTCGTGACCGCAAAGGTGGTTTTTGCAAAAAGACCGCAAGGAGGTCCCAACCATAGGGGAGGTCGTGACCGAAAGGGGAGGTCGTGACCACAAGGGAGTGGTCTTGACCACAGAGGCGGTCTTTACAAAAAAGACCACGAGGAGGCGGTCTTTACAAGAAGACCGAGGAAGGTGGTTTTTACAAAAATACCACAGGGAGGTCCCGACCAAAGGGGAGGTCGTGACCAAAAGGGAAGTCCTGACCACAAGGGGTGGTCTTGATCAGGAGGGTGGTCCTTGCAAAAAGACCACGAGGGTGGTCTTTGCAAAAAGACCACGGGGAGGTCATGACCAGAAGAGAGGTCGTGACCCAAAGAGAGATCTGGACCTCAAGGGAGGCCGTGACCCAAAAGGACGATCTTTGCAAAAAGACCACAAGGAGGTCCCGAGAGAGGAGGAGGTCCAGAACAGCCCAAAATGCGCGCGCATTCAAACTTAACTCGATCTGACTGTCCAGCCTCGATCGGATGGCTCGGACTGAGCGCGCTCACATGAAGAGAGAGAGAAAACGATTGACAGGTGGTGATGTCCAAATGAAAAGGAGGTCTTGATGGTCAAGATGAGCTCAAGGGAGGTCCTAACGGTCAAGATGAAAAGAGGGTTGAACGAGAGGAATGTCCAGAAACGAGAGATTCAACTCGAACTTTGGATTCCGGAAATCAAGGATGTTTGAAACACAAACCCAAGCTTGGAGCACCTTGAGGGTGGTCGTGACCCAAGGGAAAGTCAAAACCGAAGGAAGATTCAAACAGAGAAGGAGGTCTAGACCAAAAGGAGGTTTAAACCAACAGGGAGGTCTAGACTATAGGAAAGTCCAAACAAAAGAGACAAGGGGAGGTCCAAACGGGGAGGTCTGAACGAACAGAGAGAAGGAAAAACAACGCAAGAGCTCAAATAACTCCAAATAAACCCAACTTTCGCATTAGTTGAAGTTCGATTAATTCATATTAAACCTCTAATTTTCCAAAATCTCCAAGTTAAGCTTGAGCAAATTCAACAAATCCGAATGGTTATCTTTATTTTTAAATTTTTTTAAAAACTCCAAAAATTGGGATATTACAGGCCAGTACTGGGTAGCATTTGGACCTCCTAGTATGGAGTGTTGGCGTCGAGTCGGAACTCCAGTAGTTGTGTGCGGTCGGTGATGCTGAGGACGCGACAGCGAACTCGATCACGGTGGTGACGAAGGAGGTTGCGCGGGGCAGACGGTGGCTTGTCCACTCGGGAGGGTGGGGTTTAGGGTCGGGAAGGGGAGGGAGACAAACACGTGCTTGGAAACAAAGAGGAGGTGGTAATGGGGGTGAGGGTGGCGTATTGGTAAGGGAAGTGGGGTGAAGGGAGTTGGAGAGCGACACGTTCGACGCTGGTGAGGGCGTCGACAAGCTGGAGGAGGCCGCAGGGGTAGACGAGGAGGATGAGGTGGCCACGGGAGGAGGAGAGGAGGGTGGAAGGGAAGGCGGTGAGTGTGGCGGCGGTGGGCTTGGGGATCACGAGCCGGGAAATGGCGTGGAGGCAGGATGATTTAGAATAGGCTTTGACTGGAGGAGGAGATGCAGGATGTGCAGGAGGAGGGCGGAGGCAAGGAGAAAGCGCCGCCACGGGCGACAGGTGGCGACAAAGGCGGAGAGGGTGGAAAGGCATAGGACGAAGCGAAGGAGGACATCACCAAGCGACAGGTTCCAGTCGTGGAACTCCGACTAGGATGGCGGCATTGCGGTGTCTCAAAGCACGGCTGCACTTTCATGGCGACGTCGGATTGGACTTTGGAGACCACGAAACACCGCACTGTTAGTAGAGATCAAAATCTAAGGGCATGCACAATGGTATATACAGTGATTGTTTGTAGTACCTTCTATGTTATCTATAGACAAAACTAAACACAACTCATACAATAGATTGTCTCTAAGTTGTCTATATATGACCCTCATAAAATAAAGCCACAAAACATGTGGGTTATAGACGACATGGTTACAATAGAAAAAATAATGTCTATAAGGGCCTTATAGACCGTCTGTTGCATGCTAAACGGTTTCTACCTCTCATCTCCTTCTCTCTCATCCATATCATAGTTTTTTTTTAACATAACAAGGATTATAGACGGCTGATCACCCTAATATACATGCCCTAAGCCAAGAGATAAACTGCCACGGTGGCCCTAAATAATATATTATATTCACTCTAATAAATCATTGAAAAATAGAGGGGGAAATGGGGGAAACAAGATCAACAATGACGTCTCTCCTTGTGCAATGTGCATCATATGGAGATGCTATTGGGCACGCCGCGGCACGTGACCCCCGGCGGCGAGCTGGGGGCCAGCAGCTCGTACGGCAGCACCCCCGCGCCGCACCGGCTCTTCCTGCTGTGGTCGGCGTTCCGCCTCTCGATGGTCTCCTCGGCGCGACGCACGTCGGCTGCGAACATGCAGTGCGCCGCGACGGCCTTCTCGTCGCCCGTCCACGGTGCGCCCCCCTCGTCGCGTCCCTCGCCGAGGTACTCCTCGTCGGGGGAGTGCGTCGACAATGTGTCCACCACCGCCATGAACTTGGTGGCCTCCAGCACCCCGGGCAACGCGTTCAGGAAGAACCGGTGCGGGTCGGCCAGGAGCACCGCGTACTCCGCCGCGTCGCGCTCCAGGTCCGGCAGCAGCCGCCGCATCAGCGGCGGGCGGTTCGGGACGTAGCCGCCCAGCGGGTACTGCCCGAAATTGAGCGCCGCGTGCTGCGCCGACGCGAGCCAGATGAGCGTGGTCAGGACGGCGGCGAGGTCCCCCGGCGTGGAGAGCGGCGGCCACCAGGGGGCGTCCCGGAGGTCGGCGTGGCCGACATGGATCGACTCGTGGTACCACCCTTGGAGCTCTAGATCAGACTGAACTGTGCCCTCGTCCGGGTAGTAGAGCTGCACGTAGGACTCGACCCAGTTGCCAATGGCCGACCACAGCAGAAGCCCGTCGTTTGCGTAAGGGTAGTCCTCGATGAGAAGCCTGATGCCATGGGCTTGCGTCGCATCCTCCACAGCCACTCCCCTGAGAAGAGTGACGAAACAGGAGGATGTCAGTGACCATGATAAGACTGATAGCACAAAGCTTTGTCATTTGGGAAGTCAAGCAGTGGCAATGGAGGGTGGCATGCCTGCGGATGAGGTCGCAAGGGAGGCCCTCGAGGTCGAAGCGCCAGTGGTTGCGGTAGTAGGCAGCGCTGATCTCGCCGGAGACAGGGCCGGGGGTAAAGCAGGACTCGATCACACCATCGGCGTTGATCAGGCTCTGCCGTGCAAGCGCATTGATCTCCAGTGTGTACCTCATGTGGGGGTGCAGGAGCTTGAAGATCGGGTGCATTGTGCTCATATGCCGGTGTGCCGCCAGGATGAATGGCTCCATTATAGCATGTGTCCTCAGCCTGAAAGAGTTTGCCAGAGTAAATGGTAAGTATTTCTTGAGTCATACTGTTCAGAAATTACTTGAAGTAGCAGTGGCACGTATTGAAATGTATGTTCACCCTAAACAGTCCATTCTGGAATTGCAGAGGGAAGGATGAAGAATTCTTACCAGTGATTGACAAGCTGATGAACACCGGCGTCATTGGAGCTGACATGAGCCTTGGCAAGCATCCAGAGCCAATTGGAGGTAGCATCACAGGGAGGAGTCAGGACCTGGCTTGGCCGACGCTCACCTGGCTGGGTTGGAGGAAGACAAAGCTCAATAGCGATCGGTTTCAGTGTGCCAGCTTGGGTCAGGAAGAAGATTGTCCGGGTTGCATATGCTTTCCGGCCCTCTATCGCATTGATCCGGTCCAAGAATGGTAAGTACACATCATGGTAGTCCACTATGAACAGCTTTGCCTCGTCCATTGCCTTCGTTCATGACGTGTGATCAGAATCAGCAGAATAATAATAATTGGACACAAATGAAATAAATTGAGACTCCATCATATGATGGTACATTGGTACCTGTTGTACTGTGAGCCCGTTGAGCTGACCAGATATGTGTCCTTCGGTGATCGATGATTCTGGAGGGCCATAGATTACAGGATCCAGCTTGCTCACTGGTGGGAAAACCTATTTCCATGTAACTGCCTCAGTTAAGTACTTAAGAACAAGAAAGGTATGGATTACTGTTGTTGATCAACATTGGCAATAGATTGATGTTGTTGATAGCAGCAAGGATCATGGTTATAGTTTGTTACCGCGAGTTTCTCGATGCTAACTGGGTTTATTCCTGCAACAGCCTGCCGAGCAAACTCATCGTCACGGAGCCATGCGAACTTGTCCTCTGGAGAATGGGAGTCAAAGCATTAAAGCAGTAGCTCTCAGTTCTCATGAATCTGAACAAACATTTCATGATCGCACAACAGCTTAAGCTAAATTGTAATGAACTTTACTTACTGGAAAGGATGCTAGGCGTGTCATAGCGAAGCATCCCCTCGCTCGACTCCTGAATCTTCTGAACAAGTGGTATCTTCTGGAACAGGTGCTCATGGAGACCCAACTTCAGCCTGAGGCCCTCCTTGTACAGGTTGTCAATGTGGTGGAAGCCTTGGAAGTTGTGGGTCTCAGATGAGATGGATGCAATCAGCGATGGGATCAGGGTATGAAGTACTGCCCGGAGCCTCCCTGATGAGAAGGCACCCTGCTTCAGCTCCTCAAATGCCTCATCCCGTGGTACGTATATCGGATGTGGTTTCTCTACTCTGCTCTCTGCTAGCATGTCTACACCACAGGTAAATGCATAAAGTTAGTTCTACACTTCTACTGTTCTGTATGTGAACTGCCAAAATGTTTTGTCTGAAAAGTTCACAACCATTTTGTGGTAAACCGTCTGATTGCTGGTGTTAAAAGTCATAATTTAACATGTAGCATCGGCCCAAAAGAATTCAGAAACATACTGTAGCAACAAATCCTATAAAAAGTCTAATAATTGCCAGGGACAATATCAATTAGTTTAATTTTTTTCTATAGCACGTGCATGGACTTTGCTTACATGAAAGTTCCTAAGAGTCTTAAGAGGCACAAGTGCGAACACAATTACAAGTTGAAAAGTCAATTTCATGGAAAGGAAAATGTGAAATCAAATGGTTGAAATTTTGGTGGGAACTACTGATGGTGGCCATGCACTCAAGAGAGAAACAACAATGAAGACTCCTCCATGCTTTCTTGTATACTTTGTAGTCAAATACCACGGTCAGAATCCAAGAGCCGTGGTATACCTAAACAATATAACAAGAATGTGGTAGATACAGTCTATCAGTGTTCCTGGTTACTACTGGACATGTGGTCATGCTACTTCCAACCTAACTAATGGCAATGCCCAGTGCTTGTCAAGAGTCGTGCCCAGAAGAAATTGTCCTGATCCTGATTTGAACCTGTTGAACTGATCTTTTTTCAATTTCACAACTCTCGGTTTTTTCCCATGGAGCGTGTGGAATAGATTTTGCAAGCGTGTGACCAGATCTAACGTTCAGGTCTTGCGTCAAGTTCAGAATTTAAAAGTCACATGCTTTTTTTGTTATATTCAGACACCATCATGGCATCAAATCACGTGGTGAAGGATTATTGCCTGATGGGTCAAGCTATCGAAGTCTGAAAATGACCTGGCCTTTGATCAAAGTGGAATTGGACATGCACATATTTCGTGTTGGCTATAGTTGGAAAGTAACATGCACTTTTCTGTCTTTGGCCAAATTCTGTTTTCCATTATTTGCTAAGGATTTTGCAAAGATAACCGAACTTACTAGTATCAGTTGGTGGGCGACCAGTCCGGCATCGCCGTGGGTAAGGGATCTTCTCGCCTCCAAGGATCGGCCTGGTGAACTCTCTCCCCCGATCTGGATTGCCCAAATCATTGTACGTGGCATAATCATATATTCTGTCAGATAACTTTCGAACTCCTGTCCCATCTCCTCTTAGGTCCTTCAGCTCCTTCTCCCTTAGTTCTCTAAGCCCGGGGGGTGTTTCAGATGGTAAATACGGCTGCATGAGATCATTTATATATTGTCAGAAATCTGATACTACAACTCCCAATGAACGAGTCAAACTTAAGAAATTACTGTACTCATCAAAGAAATTAGATTACAACCAAAATTAGATTATATATTGCCTTTATATATAATTATGAATTTGCAGTGGTTCTTGACTTCTTTCACTGGTATCGTGTAAGAAATCGACAGGCTTAAAAGATTTGACAGTGCTGTAAAACCATGCACATTAATTGAAATATGCATGAACATGCATAAGACATTGACATCCCACTAGATTCATTTAAGTAGTGTCTTAGTGCTAAGAGATTGTTCTTGAACAGACCACATATATGTTCTAGTGAGACCTACTGACCTACTCTAAAGTTGGGCATTTCAACAGCTCATAGACAATGACATATCTCAATAAAAATCATGCCTTTAGACCGGCCTCCTCGTTTTATAGTTAATGACCTCCTTTCTCCCCCCATCGACATCAGACAAGGATGCCCAACCAGCATAGCAACAAAAACCACAATTAATTGGCACATGATTGCGGTAACAGGCACCTAGTCATGAACTCATGATGATAATCCAATACTACTAAAAACTAAAAAGTCCAGGTCTTGTTAGTCGCAGGCTCAGAGCACGTTTTTCTTGAACTAAGAAAAAATAAACGCTTGCTACAATACCTTGTTGCTGAAGAACACCCTCTTGGCCGGCAGCTCCCTTGTGGACTGCACCCAGGAGTTGCAGGCGAAGTGCACCGGCCCGCACGGCAGCCCGCCCTCGACGACGATGCTCTCCAGGAAGAACTCGCGGTGGTGTCGGTTGGCCACTGTGATCGCGCCCGGCTCGCCGAAGTCCGAGTCCACCATGAACTCCGCGGTGTACACGACGTGCTCGCCCTTGACGCCTCTCTTCTGGCACCAGTCCTTGATCGATACCTGGCCGCTCTGCACCGGCTTTTTGGTCCCTAGAGAATGGATCATCATTTAGAATTTCAGATCACGTTGCACGAGCTGGAAATTTAGAACGACCATGGGAAGAAAAGTCAAATATGGAGAGATGGAAAGGGACCGCGAGAGCTTGGCCGACCACATGGTGAGAAATGAGAACGGAGGACGGGGAAAACATGTTTCTTGCAGAATTGCACAGTGATATATATATATTTTTGAACTAACGCAGTGATTCGCTTGAGTTATTCTTGCAATTTTTTGGAATTTCTAGTTTTGTGAAAGATGCCAGGTAAAAAGTTGGGAGTGGCTACAATTTTTCAGTTCCTCTTTTCTGATAGGAAAAAAAGGTTCTCATAAAATGTAGTGCGAATATCCTAATGCAAAGAAACAGGCACACACACATACGCATGCTCTTATAACAACTCCATTATTGGAGACGGGGAAAACATGTTCCTTGCAGTATTGCACAGTGATTAATTTGAGCTTGAAATATTCTGCAGTGATTAAGGAGTACAGTTAAAGGGAGGTTGCAGTCCTCTGAAGATCCTGGTGGGTGCTTTGGGAAGGAAATTTGCTAGGGTGGGCCTCACCTCCCCATCGCCTCCGAACGGACGGCGGATGGGGCGAGGCTTCCCCGAGGCCCTCCCCCATCCATTTTTTTCCCGGTGCTTTTGGGTTGGAAGGTAGAAAGTTCTGTAAATCTGTACTACACATATCTGTCTTGTTCTTGCAATTATGTGGAATTTCTAGTTATGTGAAAGATGTCAGCGGTTAAAAAGTTGGGAGTGGTTCCAATTGTTTAGTTCTTTTCTGATAGAAAAAAGGTTATTGGGAAATGTAGTGCGAATATCCTAAATCCTAATGCAAAGAAAATACATGCTCTTATAATAGCTCCATTATTGGAGATCTGATGATCATGTGCATCTAGTGAGCATCTCCTGACTGCCACCTGCCAATTAGGACCGTCAAGGGCAAACGAAGCCGCGGTCCAAAAAGGCAAGAGCTTTGCGTATCCAACTCCCAACAAGTCGAACAAAGATCGAAACAAAGCTAAGCTTTTGCAGAAATTTAACAGCTTGAAAGGCGAGATGAAGTCAACCAGGAGAAGTACTAATCCCAAGGAAAAAAAACGAAGGCTCGGAGAAGAGAGAAAGCTGCTCTGCTTGCTTACTTGGGTGGATCTTGGTGCTGATGAGCTCGAGCACGACATTCCGGCCGACCATGTCCCAGAGCGCGTCGAGGTGGCCGGCCACCGCCTCCTTGAGGTCCTCCTTCTGCTTCCGCCGCACCGTCAGCGCCGCCCTCACCAGCACCTTCTCCGGTCGCCTCCCCACCGCGGCGCCGTTCCCGGCTGACGCCAGCCTCGGCAGCTCCTCGCTGATGGCCGCCACCACCATGACGCCCCGGCCCCGCCTCCTCCTCCCCCCCAGCCCCCGCTGTTCTTGCTGCAGCGGGTGGCGGAAGCGCGACGGCGCGAAGCAGAGCTCGTTCGAGCTCCGGCCGGGTGCCGGCCTGCTGGCCGTCCGCCTCGGGAGGCTGGTGAGCTCTCTGCATGAGGCTGCCATGCTAGCTTAGCTCTCGCTCCGTTCTTGGCTCGGCGCCTGCGCTTCGGATCTTTGGTTTTGGCTCTGATTCGGTGGGAGCTAGTCAGGTGGGGTGGTTGGCCTTGTTGTGTTGGAGTAATAGTCTTGTGTGCCTGTTTTTATATTTGCAGTCAGGTTGAATGGAGATTCGGAAACGAATGGTCACTGCAACGAGCCAACGACGGCGCATTTTTCCTTGTTGACCGGATGGCTAGTGCTGCGAACTTTTTTTATTTATTAATTAACCCTTTTTAAAATTTTATTTTAAGTTAACCCTCCGACGAACTTTATTTCCAATTCTAACCATTTTGGTCACGTCACCAGGTGATGGCGTAACAAAACAATATTGTCACGTCGTAGGATAAGTACGTTAAATAACATTTTTTTTTCACGCCACTGGTCGTGACGTGACCAAACAATACTGTTACGTCACGAAGAGCTTGTTCCAGATACGGGCTGACGTGACAGTGTTGTTTTGTCACGTCACGGGTAGTGGCGTGACCAAAGGGGTTAGAATTGAAAATAAAGTTTGTTGGAGGTTAACTTTAAAATAAAATTAAAAAAGATTAATTAATAATAAAAAATCTTGTGCTGATGAGAGACATTTCCAAAGCAGAATAGCCATTTGCACCCAGATCAAACAGTGTAGGCCATGGAAGAGAGGAATCTCCGAAAAGGATGTTTGCATTGCAACGATATTATGGAGTGTAGCTTGTTTCCATACTGTTAGTGCCTACTTTTAACGCTGACAGTTGACACTATATATTATCTTTATCGTATGTGGTGCAGCTGTACAGAAGCACTTTTGTTCGCAGAACGATCCATAAACAATATACCATGTGCTTATGACCATGATAGTTGATTCTTTACACGGTTTCAGTTCATCCCAAGTTTCTGAAGTCATCGGGCACTGTTTATTAATCAATGTGAAATCCTGTGAGAAAAGGTAGTTACCTTTTTGTCCTAGGGATCTTCTGCACTGGAGTTTGTATTAGATGTGATCTTTGATCTAGTGCTCTAGGATGTGGTTTGGGTCTGTATTTTTTGCTTAATCGTCTTTTGCAAACTGGCAACCCAGTAAATTGTGGCTGTGGTTTGGATGTAAGAAATCTTTATTAGCTTTCTATAAAAACTGGTTTTTCCTTTAAAAAAGGGGGTTGTCATGGACTCGTTATTGCGGAACATTCTTTTTCCTGCCGCTTTTTTTTTAGGCTAGCTTTGGCAGAATTGCAATGCTCGCTGGTCCGTGTACAGGACAGCCACTCTTAATTTACCCCTTTATGATGTTAGTACTCAGTAGCAGGGATTGAAAACCTTACCGGCCGGTTATCGTCTACCGGAGGGTGGCCGGGAAATAAGATCCCGATGGTTTTTTCAAATCTAAATTTAAAATTTCAGATTTCAAATAAATTTTAATCAAATTTAAACGAATTTTAACCAAACAAAATCCGATTTGATCGATAACCAGATCGGTTACCAGTACCGAAGGGGGGCCAGGATCCAACACGAGAAGGCTGATCCCTGCTCAGTAGTATGACGTACGAGGAATTGATGCAATCCCTGCCATTACAAGGAAGTGAGAAACGGCAGGCCAGTGCCTCTAGTACAGATACAACTGACTGGAGTCATCTTGTATATACGAATCCTAGGTTGCGATTAACATATTACATGGATGTTTACATCGTGTTCACGAGGTAAGAGTGCATTAGAAGTCATCATTTTTTTATATATATATTCGTAGTCTATAACCTTTCAGAGCCCCGTACAAAAATTTGCAATAGCAGCTGCTAATTGCTATTATGCTCGTTTTTTTTCTAGGTTAACTATGTCTGCAGTAATTCAACTCTTCCTACTGTTCGTGACTGGATTTGAACATGATGCATTGAACCATCTAGGCTGGTATACTACATACAACATGCGCGCCGATGTGTCAGTGTCCTCAATTATTTTAAGCCAGCAAACTGGCAAAGGAGCGATTTTTCAAGTGTTGCTAGGGCCGATGGGCTCGCACGACGTACGTGGACAAATTGAACACTTCAACCTGTCAATCTATCTATTATCTATTATTTTATTAAAACAGAGTTAAAAGAAGTCACCGTGTTCACTTTTAAAGACTAAAAATTTACATATTAATCGATAGAAAAAGAAAAAGATCTAAACCGTCGATCATCGTGGGTCCAGATTATAACGGTTTACATTAAAAGAAAGAGTAAATGTTAAGTAAAATAAAACAAAACTAAGATTCAGGATAAAACATAAAATAAAATCAGCAATTTTTTCTATACGAATTCATAAGTAAAAGAGTCCATATCAGATAAAATAAAACTAAAATTTGGAATAAAATAAAATAAAATTAGCAATTTGATTTCCATACGAATTTCCAGGTAAAATCCCTACATAATTATGTAACGACCCAACTCTAGGGCACCCGAGAGGACCTCCAAGAACTGCTGGAAAGTCCATCCGAACCTCCCAGGAGGTCCACAAAGGACCTCTCGGACAGTCCACCATGACCTCCCAGGAGGTCTAACAGGATCTCCTGGAAGTCCAGGAGAACATGACCCGAGAGGGTCTTGGAACCAATGAGCGCCTGAGGACCTGCCACTGCCCAACCAGGGAAAAACGAGGAGGTCTGGGGGCACCCCCAAGACCACCCGCGACCCTCTAGAGGAGGTCGTGGAGGTCTGAGACCACCCCAGAATCCCACGCGTTCTTTCCATCGTGTGGACATGGAGGTCCAAGTTTGCTCTAAGGTTCCCTGTGAAACCCGAGCTAGTCCCAAGGATCATGGCTAGCTCTTCACAGCAATAATACAATGATGGTAACATCCAGAACGCATCTTTATTAAAGCAAAATGTCTACAGAGTTGTTTACAAGGTGGCCTTGGGCCAAGTACATATATACAAAAGAGCAAAAAGAACAAAAGATCAAAGGTCCATCAGCACGCCACAGGCAACTGACTGGAAGGCACAACCTATTCGCTTTGGTCTTCTTCACTACCAAGGTCCTCTCTTGGCAAAAATTGTAATGAGCAAGAGTGAGCATACAACCGTGCTCGCAAGTTACACCCGTGGGTTAGCAAAATGACATGCATATATGGACAATCAAAGGATGGCATAATATGGTTAATTTGCACAAAGCCAATTTTCTTTCAAATACCATTACTAAGTTCCAAAGGTGTCTTTAATAACTAAAATTCATTTTAGCAAAGCAATTTTTCGTTGGATAACATTCATCAACAAGTTGGTGAAGGATACCCTCCTGACACCAGGCTCCCTGCCCAAACCCATGGGATAGAATTCCCAAAACAGATTTGAAAAACATTTCTGGAAAACCCCAAAATCAACATCTAACTCTGAGTAGCCTTTGCCAGCACATCCATGACCGTGGACACGGCTATTCGAATAGATTTAACTCTGCAGAGGTTGTGCACTTTACCCACATGACATGATATCTCTAGTTTATCTGGCATCCGTCAATGCCACCTCTCACTACCGAAGGTAAGAGGTCTAGAGTTCATGACAATGCCTTTACAATGCATTGCCCCACCACAGCCTTTCCTTGCTAAGGTTTCACTTTCCTATGGATCGCAATCCGGCGGAAAGCCCTCTCTTGCACCGATGGGAATGAGGGTCATAAAAGACCATTAGCCCTACAAGACCTCCCACACCTCCAATGGAGCAGCATATGGTGGAGTTTTGCAAATTACTTAGCCAGGTCCCACGCCCCATTCTGGAGACATGTGGTTGCACGATTGTGGCATAGCCCATTATAGGCATGGCATTGATCGCTCAAAGACCGGTCCTCACACGACTAGGGCGACTTTCACAAACTCTTGGACCTCCACCTTAGCCAGGATAGAGTCCGTGCACAAACATTGCACCAGCCAAGCCAACCAATTCGCCTCAGTCTAATCCAATTTCATTTTCTTTGCTTCCCCAGCAACACTTTCATATCCCATAACAACCCAATGTCATGGTCAAAACATTTTAAGCAATATTTGGTCATGTTGGTAAAGATTTCCCCAAATCAATACTTTTGGTCTAAGCTTGACTAAGCACAAGTTTTTCAAATGGTCTTGGCTCACACTCGCATGACCCAAGTTTGATCTAAAGGTGACAATAAGTTCACCCAAAGTCAACAAAGGGCCATACAAAGGAAGTAGGCATAACTATGAATTTAAAACAGGTATTGAAATAACTTGGTAGAAATAGGCATGCATTATACTTTGAAACTGAACATAAATAAATTGAATTATTGGGTGCAATATGATCAAGAGTGTAACTTGCCTTGCTCACTATCCTGAGAGTCTTCCTCTTCAGAATCCTCAGACTCCCTGGAGTCTTCGCAATCTACACGTGTAAAAGAGCAAATTCAAAGAAGACTCAAATAAAGATCCAACTAAGATCAACAAGAAAACCAAATGAACCCCAGAGGGAGTCTAGAACTCAATCAACAGGAGAGGTCTACATTTTTAAAATGGTTCTTTTGGAAGAGATCCAAGCTTACCAGGAGGAGGTGGTCTTTTAACAAAAGACCCCAAAGGAGTGATTTAAGCAATAAAATAGAGAAGTCCTGAGAAATGGCTCTTGTGTAAAGTTCAGAGAGGAGGTCCTCACACAAAGGCCATAGATATCCGAAAAGAAGTCCACCAGGGGAGGTCCTAAGATGGACATGACCATTTCGGTCAAAGGCACGAACAAGAATGGAGCAGACACAAGGGACTTACCAGGACAAGAAGGAACCAATGGATGGAGGGGAGGTCGTGGGCGACAAGGTCTTCCCTGGGAGCCACTGAACGAGAGCTAAGATAACAGGGTGTGGAGAAAGGTGATGTGGTAGAATTTCTTGATCTAATTGTAGTCAAGGTGGTGAAGAAAACTAGAAATATACGTGTCAAGGATAAGCATAGAAATGGGTCAAAGGTTGGTGAGTGGCAGAGCAGGTGTCACTACCATTCTGGTTAAAAGGTACGAGAAAGGACAACGTATGTTGCTATGGGAAGGAACAATGAAGCATGTTAGGGTACGGCTAAGTGACCCGATTCAGAGTAAACACCACGTATGTGGATGCATTTAATGTGACAAGACACGCATTAAATGCCTAATATATTAACGTGGCGGAGGAAATGAGAATAACTAAGTCTGGCAAGTGGGGCCAGTGTAACATCCTGATTTTCCAAATCCTTTTAAATTTGTAAAATAAAATAAAGCTATTTTGTTTTGATGAGAATTCATAGTTGGTTCGTTGGAGAGGTTTAAGTTTCATGTTGTCACCCCTTCTGTATGTTGGCTAGTTCTCCCCTCAGTCCCTCTCTTTTGTGTTATGTTCGGTTTAGACCTTCTCTGTGGCCTGGACCTCCCCAGTGGTCCTTGAAGTTAGACCTCTCCTGGGGGGCTCAGACCTTTCTCCCTTGGACGTATCAATATGTCCAGACCCCCCCCCTTCTCTTTGAATTTGATCTCTTTGGATCTCTTTGTTGGTTTGAATCTCTTTGGTTCAGACCTCCTCCTTAGGTCTAGACCTCCTCTTGGTTAAACCGTGCCTATATGTTTAGGGCTCCTTCGACTTGGGTCCTTTGGACCTCCCCATCCATTGGACCTCCTTACTGCTAACATGGGAACCCCGACCTCCGTGGGTTTCCTCCCGAACCTCTAAGACCTCCTATATTGAGATCCTCACCGCCAGGACCTCCCATTGTGGAGATCCTAGCGATTAGGACCTCACCTTGTCAACTCAGTTCTTTAGACCTCCTCTCAAGACCTCCTTGAGCCGTGGAACCTCCCTTCATGAGAGTTTAACGATAGGACCTCCCTTGGTGAGATCCTACCACCGGGACCCCTTTTACAAGGATCCTCACCAGACCTCCTTGATGGGATCTTGGTTGTTAGAACCTCTTGTCACAGAGACCTCCTCCATGTATGTCCGACCTCCCCATGTCCGCACCTCCTCTCAGAATCTGGACCGTTAAGACCTCCCTTGAGATCTTAACAGCCTGCACCTCCTCTTTGAACATCTAGACCGTTAAGACCTCCCCACGAGATCTTAACTCGCCTGCATTTCCTTCGTTGGCGAGATCGATCGTTAGGACCTCCCTTGGAGATCCTAACCGCTCGCACCTCCGCTTGGAATTGATCCTCTGACCTAGACCTCCATAGCGGGTGAGGTTCTCCTCTTACTCATGGACCTCCCGTTAGCACTCAATCTTGGCCGTTGGACCTCCTCTTTGGAGATCCAACTGTCAGACCTCTCCTTTGACCCAACTGCTTTCTAGATTTGACTGGTCCCACTCGCCAAAGCTTACCTATTTTATGTTTCCCGCCACACTAGTACCATGAGCATTTAATGCATGTATTGTCAAGATTAAATGCAACCAAGCAAGTGGTCGCTTCTATTGTATGGGGTCATTCTGGGCACTATTGGTGTCTTTTCTAGTCTCCTCCCGTAATAAAGACACTACGCCCTTTATATTTTTCTTTGACACCCGCACCTCTTGCCCATCTCATATGCTCACCAAATCATGTACGCATTGAGTGGTCTTTTCACTTCCTTTGACTATAACTAGTCCCGGAGCCCTCCATTGCCACCTTTTTCACACACTCGACATTATTGTTCACACCCAAGGCTTCTTGGAGAGTCCTTGCGCCAAGAACATCGCCAGAGCATCTCTTCATCGATATCACCATTGAGGCTTGTTAGGAGCTTGGGCGTTGTCCTCAACCGCCCATATTGCCTTCGACCTCCCTTCAACTCGTCACCTCCTCCCAATTGTTTGGTAAGCCTCCTTGTGCAATCGACCGTTTTGTTCTTATTACCACAATAAGAGATTATACCTCTTCCAGACCTCTTCTTCGCTTCTCCTTGGAACTCTATGATTTTTGTCTAAAGATCACCTCCTTGGACTCTGCAAAGTATCATCCTCTTGGTCATTGCTAAAGCCGCCCCTTTGGTCTTCCGTGAAGACCTTCCTCATTGAG
This sequence comes from Phyllostachys edulis, assembly GCA_036346405.1. NCBI lineage: Eukaryota > Viridiplantae > Streptophyta > Magnoliopsida > Poales > Poaceae > Phyllostachys > Phyllostachys edulis. The sequence goes on from CM070550.1 coordinate 107,724,883, forward strand.
CTTCTCCCCAGTAAGTTGGGACCTCTCCCAAAGAACCCATTTTGAATATGTGATGCTTCTATCAATTAAGTTTCGGAGTTTCTTTTGAAGTTCTTTTGACTCTTTATTTGGAATTTGGTTTGAGTTGTCTCCTTTCTCACGTATAGATCGTGAAGGCACTGAGAAGCTTGAGAGCACTGAAGAAGAAGACTCTCAAGACAGTGAGCAAGGCAAGTCATGCTCTTGATCATATTGCACCCAATATTTCAATTTACTTATGTTCTGTTTCAAAGGATAATGCATGCCTATTTCTACCAAGATATTTTAATACCTGTCTTTAAACACATAGTTATGCCTAATTCCTTCATATGGCCAACTTGACATTGAACCAAATCTGTTGTCACCTTAGACAAAACCTGGTTAATACATTAGTGTGAACCAGGAGCAATTGTGAAACCATATGCTTAGTCTTGCTTAGTCCAAAAGTACTTGATTTGGGGAAATCTTTACCTTCATGACCAACTATTGTTTAAAATGTTTTGACCATGGCATTGGGATGTCATGGGAGTGTGAGAATATTGCTGGGGAAGCAAAGAAAATGAAAATTGATTTAGACTTGGGCGAATTGGTTTGCTTGGTTGGTGCAAGGTTTGTGCACGGACTCTAACCTGGATAAGGTGGAGGTCCAGGGGTTTGTGATTGTCGCCCAAGTCAGTTGAGGACCGGTCTTTGAGCCGCCAATGCTAGGCCTATGATGGGCTATGCCAAAACCGTGCAACCACATGTCTCCAGTATGGGGTGTGGGACCTAGCTAAGTAATTTACAGAACTTCCACCGCAGCTGATCCAATTGGAGGAGTGGGAGGTCTTCTATGGCCAAAATGGTCTTTTATGACCTATGTTCCCACTAGCGCAAGAGGGGGCCCAGATCCTGCAGAGTTGAATCCAAAGGAGGCGAAACCTTAGCAAGGAGAGGCTGTGGTGGGACAATGCATTTTAAAGGCTTTGTCATGAACTCTAGACCTCTTACCTTTAGTAGTGAGAGGTGGTATCGACGGATGCCGGATAAACTAGAGGAATCATGTCATGTGGGTAAAGTGCACAACCTCTGCAGAGTGTACATCTATTCGAATAGACGTGTCCACGGTCATGGACATACTGGCAGCGGCCACTCAGAGTTAGATGTTGAATTTGGGTTCCTAAAAATGTTTAATAAACTGATTTGGGATTTCTATCCCATGGGCTTTGGGCAGGGAGCCTTGTGACAGGAGGGTATCCTTCACCAACTTGTTGATGAATGCTATCCAACTGAAAATCAAATGTTTGAAAATGATTTTATCTATTAAAACCCGCCTTGGAACTTAGTAATTGTAATTGAAAGAAACTTGGCTTTATGCAAATCAACCCTATTATGCCTTCTTTGTATATCCATATATGCATGTCATTTTGTTATTCCACGGGTGTGACTTGCGAGCACAAAGGGTAGTGCTCACTCTTGCTCAATGAAAATTCTATCGAGAAGACAACAATGTGCGAAGAGGACCAGATTTAGTAGGTTGTGCCTCCACCATTTTGCCTGTGGTATAGTGGATGGACGCCTGCTTTCCGCTCTTTTGTAAGCTTGCTTTTGGCCCAAGGCCACCTTTTGTAAACAACTCCTTTGTTATGTTGTAAATAAAGTTATGTCGTGGATGTTACCATTCTTGTATGTCAGGAAGAGCTAGCTTGAGATCCTTGGGACTAGCTCGCTTCACGCTAGGAATCACAGGTGATCCTCAAGCCTCACGACCTCCTCGGTCAGTCCTATGACCTCTCCTGAGTTGGCCGTGGCAGTAGAGGATCTCCCCGTGACTCCTGCTCCCCACGTTGGTACCCTCGAGTGGCCCTGCGGAAGACTCGATTGGTACCCCTGGGGGCAGATCCTACCCGAGCCTCGGGAGGTGCTACCGGACCTCCTGGGAGGTCCTAAGGGACGTCCTAGGAGATCCTGGGAGGACCTCTCAGGTGCCCTAGGGTTGGGTCACCACAGCCAGTCAACTTAGAAACAGTCGGGTCAATAGGGGAGGTATTGCCCCGCGGAGGAGGTCTTTGAGGAGGTCCGAGAGGCTTAGGAGGTCCTAGGCCCAAAGGACAGGGAGGTCTAAAGGTTGAGGAGGTCCAGACATTCAGAGGAGGTCTGGACCTGCAGAGGTCCTGACGGTCAGGATCTCATCAAGGGAGGTCGGGCGAGGAGGTCCGGAGAACTACAAGAAGGTTCCATGGTTGAGATCAAAGGCAAGTTGAGGTCCGGGCGGTTGGATCTCCGAGAGGGAGGTCCAACAGCCAAGATCAAACGTCTTGAGGGAGGTCCGGGCCTTTGGATCCAAAATGAGGAGAGGTCCAAACCGTTAGATTCTAACAAGGAGAGGTCAAAGGAGGGTTCCCGAAAAGAGGAACCCCACGGGAAGATTCACAAAAGGTGGTCCAATAGAGGTTCGTAAGTCAAGGCAACTCAAAAGTGACTCCCAACCGCCCAGGTGAAATCAAGGCCTTGGCGGTTAGGATTGAACCCTACAGAGGTCCTTTCGGCCAAGAGGAAATGTCAAGGAGGTTCAAATGAACCCGTGGAGGTTCAAGGCATATAAGAAGTCCATTGGAATACAAGGAGGTCCCGACCAAAAGAGGTGCAGGCATAGAAGAGTGCCCAGCAAAGAAGGGTCTAGACTTAAGAGAAGTCTCAATGTAAAAGAGGTTTGATTCCAAAGAGATTCGAACCAACAAAGAGGTCCAAGTGACCAAACTCAAAGGAAAAAGGCCTGGACATAAGAGCTTGTCCAGGTGAGAAAAGGTCCAAGCCTCAAGGGAGGTCTAACCTCATGAACCACTGGGGAGGTCTAGGCCACAGAGAAGGTCTAAACCTACATAATCCAAAAGGAATAGGTTAAAGGAGGATTGCCGAGCTTGCCAGCAAGGAGGTATAAACAACTCAAACCCTTCCATCAGAACCAAATTTTGAATTCTCATTAAAATAAAATAGTTTTAATTTATTTTATACATTTAAAAAGGATTCAGAAAATCAGAATGTTACAAATTATAATTCGAATATTAAAAAAAACAGAAATTACATTTGTATATGAAATCTAACCAAAAAATAACTGGAAGATAGAAGGTCATCACGATCAGCGAGGAAGCCACAACGTTGAGTTAGACAACGTCGAATAAGGGGAGCGACCGATATGAGAAAAGAGGATGTCGACCATGTATAACCCCATGCATGCATATGTACGAATAGAAACGCAGGCGTACAGAGGCAGATAAACAAAAAGCATAGAGTAGAGATGACGCAGTCGTAAGGAATACAATCAGGATCACCAGAGAGAGCGCGACAGATGTCCACAGTTGGGATCGGCGACAATTGTATGTGTATGTGCGTTGATGTCACAATGATTAGCATTAAGCAATAATTGAGAAGAAATAAAAGATAACTATGTGGTAAAATATTACATTGGAAGGGGTAGTAGCTGAGAGGGATCGATCAAGATTTGGGCTTACTGTTGGAGGTTGAAGCAAAAAAATTATGACGACGAGAAGAGATAGAAGTCACACGGTTTGGTAGGGTAGCTGGCGTGTGAGGGAAGATAAGTTCAGGGTAGGTGGCTCATGGTGCATCGATGTATGCGTGAGCAAGATACTCTAATATATTATACCATATAAACTAATAAGATAATTTGTTGCACACATAATCAACATATTGCTTGAGATTAAATAGAGGTATATGTGCATACATACAATTTATATAAAAAAACTAATAAAGTAAGAATATGGCAATGCAACTAAATGATCTATGTATAATAAAGAATGGTTAGTTTCTAAGAACCCTGGCAACTTATTGTGTTCAATGATTTTCTCTCATCAAAGCACATATTTCAATTATGTTCCTCGGTTGTAATTACTTTCAAGCTTTTACTATCGTTTCTAATATTTTTGATATCTTAAAAATCAAAATAGCCTATAAGATACGTAAATATAATATTAAGTATTTATATAAGCTTCGAAACAAATCTAGCCGTATAAATACGGAGACACCCGCTAGTTCTCAATTATGACGCTGATGAAAGAAGAGAGAGAGACGTGTCTGTTCATCTTTAGGTCGGGGCGTCAGTCTGTGCCATCTCAAAGAGGCAGCAAATCCAACCCGTTTCCTCCTTCCGTCATTGGGCACCACAGAAGCACTACTAGCTCGTAGTGTGCCTGCGAATTTTGTGGATCGGGAGGAAACGGGACTGTCACATCAGTGCGTTTCCATTCCAGCATCTGGAAGTCATGATCTTTCCGTCCGAGATCTAACTGTGGAGTACTTGCTTTCAAACAACGCTAGTACTAGATTTTTTACGTTCTTTCCTGTCTGCCACTGAGGCTGTTCCCGTGTTCCACGCTTCTAAGGTTCCCAAACAACACTGTGAATTTGTTGGTTTTCACTGTTGCAACCAATGTTGAGTTACGTACCTTTGTGTTGCAACAATTGCTTGGACTTCGCATTCCGTCATGTTGTTTCCCTTTGTGCCACGTCGCATTGAAGATTTTATGACCTACTATAACAGGTGCGATATTCTCAGACGTTCTAACGTCCATTGCTTTCAAGTTTCAAAGAAGGACGGCGCAGTACAGGCATCTGAACTTCACAACCTTCTGACGGATGCAGTTTGTTGCTGTTTAGTCTCTGGTCATAGAAGCGCGTGATACATACCTCCGAAGCACTTAATATATAAATGGATTTAAATATAAAACCTTTGTATATATTCTATATTATTAAAACGAAGTCTAATGGGTAGGATCTGGTTGCTGAGTGCTCCAAGATCGACTAAACTAGAACTCGTGCTTATGGACCCGAATTCTTTAGCGTGCCTTTCAGGAAAGGAGCGGACCGCCGGGAAGAGCACTCCGCTAGGCTTTCCACGGCTCGCCAGTTGCCAGGTGCACCTGTTGCCAACGCCTTCATGTGCGCCGCACGACGAGGTCTGAGGCACAGAGCCGGCCACCTGGTCCAGCCCATCTCGGCTGACCCCATCAGGCCCACCACCTCGTCGACCCCTACGTCCCCGTCCATGAGCCGGCCACAAATTTCTGGGCCTCTCCGATTTCGCCCACCAGAATGCCGGGACGTATGTCAAGAGGCCGTCGAAACCCATTTCTTCCAAACGGACTCTGACGGAGAGGCACGGCACCAAGCCCGCGCCGACCCCCTCCTCCTGCCGCTATATGGCTCCGCCGACCTAGCCCACAGCCACCGTCCCGCGCCACACGACCCACACCGCACCGCACGGTCCACATGATATTAAACAGCGTCCCGCGTTTTCCAACTGGTCCAGGCCGGCCGGCCAGCCACCCGCAGATCGCGCGTCGCACGCGCGCGGCCGGTCACCCCGTGCCTGCCGCGGGCCAATTTTTCTCCTTCGTCGCGCGGTCCGCCGCAGAATCTATGGCTCCACTCCGCGCGGCGCCGTGCTCGCCATCACCGTGGCGCACGCTCGAACGCTGCTAAACCGCTAGTGGTTCTTCCCTTTCTGCGCACCCCCTCCGCCAGAAGAAAATTCTATGGGGCACTGCCCTCCGTGAGGCCCCACCCCTAAGCCCTTGGATCAGGGGTGAGTGAGATGAACGGTGATGGGGCGAGCCACGGTGAGCACTGTTTTATAAAGATTTTCTTCCTCCGCCGCTCTTCGCCCTGCACGGGCCGCGTGCGCCCCAGCCATGACGGGACGGCGCTCCCTCGCTTCTACGGCGGCAGACGTGCCGGTTTGCGCATGTTCGGAACCTCACTTTCAGATAAGCAGGAAAACCGCGCGGGATCGAAGACACCCTACATGCGTGCAAGTGCAACTGTTCAATTTAGCACCTGCGAACATGATCGCGCTCTATACTTCTACGTATGGGAGAGACATGAAGCAACCCTGCTAGCTGAAAGTGATACTCAGTTTGCTTAGTGCCGAAGATTAATGTCCTTGTTTGACGCTGGAGAAAAACTTCAGAGTTGAAAGCTCGATATTCTGAGGCATGATTAATTAGCTATCATCTGTGATGAGGATAAGCTCGGTTTATCTCCTGAACCTGTCCATCATGAGGTACTTAGCGTTGCCGTATGGCATCCATCAAAGTAACATGCATGGGGGAATAATTAGGCCCATAATTAGGCATAATCCTTCTTAAGCTAAATGCAAACTCTTGAAAAAGTGTAAAGATAAAAGCTGCAGTTTGGTAGCCCAAAGCAAGTGAATTCAAAGATTCTGTTTCCCATGAGCGCCTGTAGTCATGTGTAATACTAGGCCTTGTCATACGTTGCTTCAACTGTTGTACTCCATCCAAATCACTTGGCTCACATTAATCGCGACATGAATTAGCATTCCTTGTTAGGCAGGTACATAGATTAGTCATGGGCAACATCCACACTCAAATTACTCTATTTATTCCCCTCTGCATCAACTGCCAACTTAGTGTTTGCGCTAAGGATAGGTAGCAAGGCATACCAGATTGAACGGAGTACTTTGTCACATTACTCACACAAGCCACAGCTTCAACACAGAGGCTATCATGGGTGCATACACAACCCTCAACCCAATTGTTAGCAAGTTCTTCTGCAGTTCTTTGCATGCCGTGCTGATGGTGCGGAGGCGTCCTCCCACCGTGAACGGCGGCGGCTTCGTTGTCACGGACCGGGAGCAGAGGGTCGTTTTCAGCGTGGATGGATGTGGAATCATCGGGGCTAGCGGCCAGCTTATTGTGAGGGATGGTGATGGCACTGCAATCCTCTTCATTCACAAGAAGGTGAGTTCAAGTCTTCACATAAAAAGTTCAATTGAGTTCCATGAGACAACACTGCATGATCTAGCTACTGTTTATTCAAGAAATCCTTGAGCTATCTTCTTTTTCTGAATGTTTCATCTAATTTGATCTCTCAGGGAGGTGTTGTCCAAGCATTGAGCATTAACAACCGGTGGAAAGGATATCTCATGGACTATGGTGAGCCAAGTAAGCTGGTTTTCAGCTTACAAGATCCTAAGCCGGTCCTCTGTGTGAAGGATGATGTTCGGGTCACTGTCGAGCCAAAGGGAAGAAAGAGGCACTGGGACTACGAGGTGACTGGATCCTTCGTTCAGAGATCTTGCGCCGTCAAAAGCCGAGCAGGCCATGTCGTAGCACAGGTAAAAAATTCTACTGACAAGACAACGGAGTCAAATTGGAATTAGGATTTAGGAGTGTAATCACGTCAGCATCCAGACTTCCAGAGGTGTTACAAATTTCGTGTTTTTTTTACGCGTGCACTAGATTGGAGCGAAGGGGATGATGGCCGGCAAGGACTTCTACCATGTGGTTGTGCAACCAGGCTATGACCAAGCATTTGTGGTTGGTGTAATCGCCATTCTGGACAACATGCATGGGGAATCTACAAGGTGTTAACGGTATATAGGAGAACAATTGGTCTGATCATACCAGTCATCTCGATAAGATTGCATTAGCAGTTTGTATTGCTTCATTATTTTTCCTTTCGCTGATAAGTTAGCAACTACATGATATGTTATGAAAGTGTTGTGAATTGGTGTAAAAGTTCTCCTTATTGAACATGCAAAGGATTGTATATAACTCCACATATCCTCCCGCGACGTAATTCACTGCTCCCGAAGGCTGGGCCCAAGGACACGCCGGGCAGGCAGGCCAGCGTTGCACCGCTGATGATCGCGCATGTTGCGGACACGGTCATCGCGAAGTTGATTACAGACTTGCACTTTGCGATCCGGCCATGGACGAGCTCCGCCAGCGACCGGGACGAACGTGCATTACAGTCTACTTCCATAAGTGTGTCTACGCCTCAGCTCTTTTACGGTGCACTCAATTTAATACAGACCGTCCATTCTTATTGATCTAATGGTACGAGTAGTAGAATCCCGATGAGGGTTGTCGTAGCAGGTCACCAAGGGGTGCCTCGCACCCTCGGATCGTCGGAAATACCGGTGTGATGTCAGGGATACTGTACATATGTAAATCTAGTCTGTATAGAGTATGTTAGGGCAAATATACCTAAAATGCCCCCTCTCTCTCTCGCCTACAGGGGCAAGAAGGTAAATATCCCTTCTTGTCCCCTATAAATAAAGCCCCATAGGCATGTAATAAGGGGATCTCTATCATTTTCATACACAAGCAATATAGATACCCATGCACGTCTTCGTCTTCTCTCTCTTTGGTCCTTCTCCCAAGACAAAGGGTACGGGGTACCCTCCGTACCCACTGTCTAGCCTTTTAGTTACGACAGTTGGCGCCGTCCGTGCGGACCGAACAAGAAGCTACATACGGGAAGAGCCGAAGCTTCCATTCCCCCACACACCTTCGGCTAAAAAAAAACCCGAAGCCCCCCGGGACCCTTCGTAGCCCCTTCGTTTAGCCGAAGCTTCCAGAGCGCCTCGCCACGGGTGCCTCCCCTACTCCGGCCTCGGGCGTCGGCGCGGGCCCGGAGTTGCCGGAGGGGCTGACAGAGGCCACCGCGCTTCAGAGGAGCACCCTGACAGCTCCTTCGCAGCCCGAGGCGTCCTCGGGCACCCTATCGCCCCAAAGACCTTCCGAGCGGCCCCACAATCGCCGGCGATCGGAGGCTCTTCGCCGCCCAAGGCACCAACACCCGGAGCCATCCCGCCGCCAGCGCCCTCGGCACGGCCGCACCCCTAGCTCCTGCTCCCTTCTAAGGCCGCCACGCTTAGCTAACAAGACAACAACAAGGGCGCCATGACACACCTCTGAGCACCATCGGCCGTCGCCTCATGCTGATGCCCCTTGCACCCGAGCAACCGGCCTCATGCAGTGCCCTCGCACCCGGAGCACCCCACCTCCGGAGCCCCCAGCACAGCTCCGGCCTCGCAGCTCCAGCCACCTCGGGAGCCTGCCCTCGATCAACGATCGAACCAAATGCACCTTTATGAGCCTTCCAGCTTAAGCGCCGAGGGCGCGCGTCAGCCCGAGGCCAACTCGGCGCATCACCTTCAGGTCGCCACCTTCACTGAGCCGCCTTCGGAGCTCAGGCTCTGGCCTCGCCGCGACCTCCACCTCGGGCCCCCTACGCCGCAATGCGTCGGCCTCAGGGACCCCTCGGGCCTCCGCCTCCGGCCCCCTCCGCGGAGACCTCGAAGCTCCGCCCGAAGCACCCCACCCCTCGGGCCCCCTTCGCCGCGACACCTCCGGCCTCCCGAAGCCTCCGGAGCTAAGGCTCCGGCCTCGCCGCGACCTTCGCCTCCGGCCCCTTCCATGGCGATCTCGGCTCCACCAAGCACCCCACCCCTTGGGCCCCTTTGTAACGACCCAACTCTAGGGCACCCAAGAGGTCCTCCTAGGTCTCTAGGAAACCGTCAGACCTCCCAGAGGTCCTGAAAGGATCTCTTGGTTTGTCCACTGTTCTCCCAGAGGTCCTCGGACCTCCCCGAAGTCGAGAGAACAAAACCCGAGAGGGTCTTGGAGCCGGAGCACCTCAAGAGCTACCACGGCTGCACCAGGAAAACGTGGAGGTCTCGAGAGCATCCCAAGACCACCCGCGACCCTCCAGAGGAGGTCGTGGGGGACTAAGACCACCCCAGAGCCACACACGTTCATTCCATGAGTGGACGTGGAGGTCTGGGCTTGCTCCAAGGTTCCCTGTGCAACCTGAGCTAGTCCCAAGGATCATGGCTAGCTCTTCACAGCAATAATACAAAGATCGTGATATCCAGAACGCATATTTATTATAGCAAAATATCAACAGAGTTATTTACAAGGTGGCCTTGGGCCAAGCATATATACAAAAACATAAAAGAACAAAAGGTCCATCAAAGACGCCACAGTAACTCGATCGGAAGGCACAACCTAATCGCTTTGGTCTTCATCACTGCCAAGGTCCTCTCCTGGCAAAAATTGTAATGAGCAAGAGTGAGCACAACCACCGTGCTCGCAAGTTACACCCGTGGATTAGCAAGATGACATGCATATATGGATAATCAATGGATGGCATAGTATGGTTAATTTGCACAAAGCCAAGTTTCTTTCAAATACAAATACTAAGTTCCAAAGCAGGTATTTATTAGATAAAATTCATTTTTCAAACTTGATTTTCAGTTGGATAACATTCATCAACAAGTTGGTGAAGGATACCCTCCTGTCACAAGGCTCCTTGCCCAAAACCCATGGGATGGAAGTCCCAAACAGATTTGATAAATATTTCTGAAAAACCCCAAAACCAACATCTAACTATGAGTAGCCTTTGCCAGCACGTCCATGACCGCGGACACGGCTATTCGAATAGATTTAACTCTGCAGAGGTTGTGCACTTTACCCACACGACATGAGTCCTCTAGTTTGTCCGGCATTCGTCAATGCCACCTCTCACTACCAAAGATAAGAGGTCTAGAGTTCATGACAAGGCCTTTACAATGCATTGTTCCACCACAGCTCCTCCTTGCTAAGGTTTCACTTTCCTATGGATAGAAACCCGGTGGAAAGCCCCCTCTTGCACCAGTGGGAACAGTAGGTTATAAAAGACCATTGGCCATAAAAGACCTCCCACACCTCCAATGGAACAACTTGTGGTAGAACTTTGCAAATTATTCAGCCAGGTCCCACGCCCCACTCTAGAGACATGTGGTTGCACGATTGTGGCATAGCCCATTATAGGCATAGCATTGGTCGCTCAAAGACCGGTCCTCAAATGACTTGGGCGACAAGCACAAACCCTAGGCACCGGCCATAGAAATGGCATGGTCCCGTGCATACACATGAACCATCCAAGCAACTAGTTCGCCCCAGTCCAAATCCATTTTTCTTTTATTTGCTTTCCCAGCAACATTTTCATCCTTCCATGACAACCCAATGTCATGGTGAAAATATTTAAAACAGTAATTGGTCATGATGGTAAAGATTTCTCTCAAATTAAGTACTTTTGGTCTAAGCAAGACTAAGCATATGGTTTTTCAATTGCTCCTGGTTCACACTATTGTATCAACCAGATTTTGTCTAAGGTGACAACAAATTTGGTTCAATGTCAAAGTTGGCCATATGAAAGAAATAGGCATAACTATGTGTTTAAAGATAGGTATTGAAATAACTTGGTAGAAATAAGCATGCATTATACTTTGAAATTGAACATAAATAAATTGAATTATTGGGTGCAATATGATCAAGAGTGTAACTTGCCTTGCTCACTATCCTGAGAGTCTTCCTCTTCAGTACACTCAGACTCTCTGGAGTCTTCGCAATCTACACGGGTAAAAGAGCAAGTTCAAACAAAGCTCAAATAAAGAACCAACTGAAATCAACAAGAAAACCAAGCGAACCCCAGAGGGAGTCCAAAACTCAACCAACAGGAGAGATCTATATTTTAGAATAGGTTCTTTTGGAAGAGGTCCAAGCTTACCAGGAGGATGTGGTCTTTAGCAAAAGACCCCAAAAGAGTGATTTCAGCAACAGAACAGGGAGGTCCTGAGATATGATCCTTACGCTTGGCCAAAAAGGGACAGAGGGAGTGTTCCTTGCGCAAAGACCAGGGAGGAGCTCCTCATATAAGAGCCATAGAAATCCAGAAGGTACCCACAAGAGGAGGTCCTGAGAAGGACACAACAGCTTAATGTGGCGGCAAGAATAAGAGTAGAGCAAATCACCAAGGGACTTACCAAGGACAAGAAGGAGACAATGGATGAAGGGGAGGTCGTAGGCAACAAGGTCTTCCCTGGAAAGCCACTGAGCAAGAGCCAAGATGATGAGCGTGGAGAAGGGTAATGTGGTAGGGTTCCCGGGACTAATTATAGCCAAAGTGGGTGAAGAAAACTAGGAGATTACGTATCGAGGATAAGTACAAAAATGGGTCAAAGATAGGTGAGTGACAGGGCAGGTGTCACTACCACCTTGGTAAAAAGGTACGAGGGAAGGACAACGTATGTTGCTCTGGAAAGGAACAAGGAAGGATGTCAGAGTACAGCTAAGTGACCAAATTCAGAGTGAACGCCACGTATATGGATGCATTTAATGTGACATGACACGCATTAAATGCCCAAGATATTAACGTGGCGAAGGAAATGAGAATGACCAAGGCTGGCAAGTGGGGCCAGTCAATTTAGAAACAGACGGGTCAAGAAGGGAGGTCTTGCCCCGCAGGAGAGGTCTTTGAGGAGGTCCGAGAGGCTTAGGAGGTCCTAGGCCCAAAGGACAGGGAGGTCTAAAGGTTGGGGAGGTCCAAACATACAGAGGAGGTCTGGACAGGGGGAGGTCCTGACAGTCAGGATCACAAAAGGAGGTCCTGACGGTTAGGATCTCTTCAAAGGAGGTCTGGCGGGAAGGTCCAGAATCAGGTCTAGAAGGCCACGGAGAGATCTTGGACAGGAGGTCCAGAGAACCACAAAAAGGTCCCGTGGTTGGGATCAAGAGCAGGTTGAGGTCCGGGCAGTTGGATCTCCGAGAGGGAGGTCCAACAGCCAAGATCAAACGTGAAGGTGAGGTCCCCAGAGAGATAATGCACGGGGAGGTCTGGACCTTTAGATTTGAAGTGAGGGGGGTCCGAACTGTTAGATCTAAACAAAGGAGAGGTCCAGGCGGAGGGGTTCCAAGAAAGAGGGACTCTACGGAGGAGATCCCCAAAAGGTAGTTCCAAAAGGAGTCACAAGGGTCAAGGTAACTCAAAGGAGATTTCCAACCGCTACGGTGAGATCAAAAGCCTTGGCGGTTAGGATGAACCCAAAGGAGGTCCGACTGAAAAGAGGTCTAGGCATAAGAAAGTGCCCAGGCAACCAGGGGTCTAGATTTAGAAGAAGTCTGGACAGGAAGGAGGTCTGAACCAAAGAGATTCAAACCAACAAAGAGATCCAAGGTGATCAATCTAAAAGGAAAAGGTCCGAACATAAAGATATGCCCAAGTGAGAAAAGGTCTGAGCCCCAAGAGAGGTCTAACCTCAAGAACCACTGGGGAGGTCTAGGCCACAGAGAAGGTCTAAACCTTACATAACCCAAAAGAGATAGGCTAAAGGAGGATCTGCCGAGCATACCAGAAAGGAGGTATCAACAACTCAAACCACTCCAACTGAACCAAACTTTGAATTCTCATCAAAACAAAATACTTTTAATTTGTCTTACACATTTAAAAAGGATTTAGAAAATTAGGATGTTACAAACCTACCCCCCTTAAAAGAATCTCAGGCCGAGATTCAAACGAAATCGGCCGAAGAGGTAGGGGTAGTTAGTCTTGAGGTCTTCTTCTTTTTCCCATGTAGCTTCACTTTCTGGATGATGACTCCATTGTACCTTGTATGACCTGATAATTTTGCTCCTGGTAACTCGCTCTGCCACATCCAGGATTTTAATTGGTTGCTCCACATATGTGAGGTCTTCCTGTAAATCTATGTCCTCTACTAATGTGTGGTCTTCAGGAAACCGAAGGCACTTCCTTAATTGTGATACATGAAAGATGTTGTGCACTGCCGACAAGGATTCTGAAAGTTCCAGTTGATAAGCCACTTCACCTTGCCTTGCTAAGATCTTGTATGGCCCTACAAATCTTGGTGCTAGCTTTCCTCTAATCCGAAATCTCCTAACTCCCTTCAAAAGACAGATCTCTACGCCGGGTATCAGCGTAGCTCTTTTGTCGGGACTGAGCCACTCTCAATCGCTCCTTTATCAATTTCACCTTGCTCTTTGCATCTTTGATCAGGTCCAGCCCATAAAGCTGATGCTCCCCAACTTCATCCCAAAGAAGGGGTGTCCTACAGGGTCTACCATACAAAGCCTCAAATGGGGACATCTGTAAGCTAGCTTGATAGCTATTATTGTAAGAGAATTCGGCATAGGGTAAATTCTTGTCCCAGCTTTTCCCAAAATCCAGGGCACATGCCCTGAGCATGTCTTCCAGGATTTGGTTCACTCTCTCTGTTTGCCTATCTGTTTGAGGGTGATAAGCCGTACTAAAATTGAGTTTAGTACCTAAGGCTTCATGCAAACTTTGCCAAAACCTTGAAGTGAATTGAGACCCTCTGTCTGATACTATTCTTTTGGGCACACCATGTAAACAAACAATTCTTGCCATGTACAGATCTGCCAATGCATTACTAGTATAGGTGGTCTTGACTGGTATAAAATGTGCTACTTTAGTTAAAAGATCAACCACCACCCATATAGAGTCATACCCGGATTGGGTCCTAGGCAGTTCAGTAATGAAGTCCATGCCCACTTTCTCCCACTTCCATTCGGGAATTGGCAATGGCTGTAACAGACCGGCTGGTTTTTGGTGTAGAGCTTTAACTCTCTGACACACATCACAATGGGCTACGTATTTAGCAACATCTTGCTTCATACTAGTCCACCAATATCTCTCTTTAAGGTCTTGGTACATTTTGGTGATGTCCGGATGGATAGAGTATGGTGATCCGTGGGCTTCCATCAAAATGAGCTGCTTGGTCTCTTGGTCATTTGGTACACAGATTCGGCTACCAAACCACACCACTCCCTGCTCGGCCTAATTGAGTTGGTCATCTTCATCAACAAAGAAGTCTTCATCTGCTCAATATATGAATCAAGCAAGAGTGAGCACAACAACCGTGCTCGCAAGTTACACCCGTCAATTAACAGAATGACATGCATAAGGGTATATCAAAGGACAACATAGTAGTGTTGATTTGCATAAAGCCAATTTTATTTCAATTACAAGTATTAAGTTTCAAGGCAGGTTACAATAATTAAAATTTAGTTTTACAAATCCATTTTCAGTTGGATACATTCATCATTGAAATGGTGAAGGATACCCTCCTGTACAAGGCTTCCCGCCCAAACCCAGTTTTGGTTAAGCCACCAAAACCATTTTCATAACCTTTTGAAAACCAAACCAAAAGCTAACTTTGAGTGACATTGCCAAGATGTCCATGACCGTGACACGGCTATTCGAATAGATTTACACTCTGCAGAGGTTGCACACTTTACCCACATGACATGAATTCTCTAGTTTGCTTGGCATCCGTCGATACCACCTCACACTTCCTTTGGTGAGAGGTCTAGAGCACATGACAAGGTCTTTACAATGCATTGCTCCACCGCAGCTCACCCCTATTAAGGTTTCGCAATCCCCCCATTGGGTAGAAACACTGCCGGGTTAATGGGGTGCCCCCTCTTATACCAGGTGGGACTACAACTAGTCATAACATGACAAACCCATCGTGATTCATGGATGAACCACGATAGAGCTTTGCAAATTAGTTAGCCAGTCCCACGCCCCCACACCGGAGACATGTGGTTGCACAATTTTGGCATAGCCCATTATAGGCTTAGCAAGTGGTGTCTCAAAGACCGGTCCTTAACCGACTTGGGCGACAAACCTCAACCCTGGGGTGTCGGATCACACGACCCCCCGTGCATAGACATGCACCAACCAAGCAACCGGCTTCGCCCAAGTCAAAACCATTTTTCATTTACTATGCTTTACAATTCTCCATGGCACACCAATGCCAAGGCCAAGTAAAACATCCATGACACACCAATGTTATGGCTAAAGTCCCCATGGCACACCAATGCCACGGCTCAAATTATTTGATCAATTGATATTTTTAGTCAAAGCTCCCAAATCAAGATTTTGGTCTAAGCATTACTAAGCATTTTATTTTCTTTAAAGCTTCGGGTCCCCACTGTTGCAAGAACCAGATTTACCTAGTGTGACAAGGGGGTTGATTCAACATGGATGGAGGTCATACCAAGCAATAGGTTTAACTATGGATTGAAAGATAGGTATTGAAATACTTAGTAAAGTAAGCATGCATACATCTTTGAAAACGACATTGGTAATTTAAAATATGGGGTGCAACATATTCAAGAGTGTAACTTGCCTTGCTCAAGATCTCGAGCTGCTTCCTCTCCCTCACTGAACTCAGGCTCCCCACGGTCGGGGCAATATACACGTGAAAAACCAAAATACTCAAACAAAGCTCAAATAAGATCCAAAGAAACTTAAAGACAAAACCAACAGAGAAGCTGGAATGTCAAGAGGAGGTCCAAGGAGCTCGCTGGAGAGGTCCTGGAGCTCCAGAGAGGAGGTCCAAAGACCTGTTGGAGGAGGTCCAGAGACTAGAGAGAGGAGATCTACAGTGGCTCGGTTGAGATAGAGAGTAGAAATGAGAAAGAAAGTGATAAAGGAGGACTCTTCCAAACTATATATAGGGGAGGCAAATGCACGTGACTCAGGATAGAGTCAACAAGAGTTGGTAAGTAGGACAAAGGAGTAGGCAAGGAATGTGACATTCGGTATGACATGAGTACTGAAAAAGGTGAGGGCATTTAATGTGATACAACAGGCATTAAATGCGGTGAAGACTTCCTTGCCCAAAGGACTTAGTCAAAGGTAAAGAAAACTGGGTGTATTGACTGCCCAGTGGGGCAGTCAAGACCCACCAAGGAGGTCCTGCTATGACCTGAGGAGGTCTTGTGGTGAACAAGAGGAGATCCTTACCCACCGGGGAGGTCCTGATGGTTGGATCTCAAAAGGGAAGGTCCAAACGGCCAAGATCAAGTGCACCAGAGGAGGTCCACAAGGGCAAGGAGGAGGTCCTCACCCGCAAGGGAGGTCCTGACGGTTGGATCTCCAAAGGAGAGTGTGGATATCATGGGGATATGCCCATGATCTTAGGATGATGAAACAATTGGCAATGTTGCTTTTGGTTTGAAGTTTCAAGCGTTTTCGGCAAAGTTTCTGAGCTGTCAGGTCATTGGCGGTCAGACCGGCATTTTGGGCGGTCAGACCGGCCAAACCTTAAGTGAAATTCTGATTTAGTCGATGGCGGTCGATCGCCAATCCGTGATCGACCGCCTTGACTTAAGTGAGATTCTCGTTCACCCCGAGGCGGTCGACCGCCAACGAGCAGGCGATCAATTCTGGCTTATGTCTCAATGATGATATTAGTTGTGGATTGATTTTGGGATAGGTCATTTCCTTGTTGATAATGCATATGTGTTGCATATTGCATGTTTTCACTAACGTGGGTCAAGTTGTGAAGAACTTGTTCCGGATTCGTGTTTGCTTGTCTATTGTCAGTCTGCGTGGCTTGGAGGTCAACGACGGTCAACGGCGAGGAGGATCGGGACTAAGCTTGGAGAGCCGAGGTCCGTAATCGATCATGGATGCCGGTGAGGTCAAGTGACTCAAGCATGGCGAGAATGGATGAAAGTGACCGAACAGGCGGTTGGTCGCGTTGGTTGGATCAAGCGGTGTGGGGTGGGTGCAAGTGCCAAGGTGGTCGGTGGGAACCGGATGGGAGAGACTTGCCGACACGATGAGAGCCGCTTGATCAACCTACACGTGGCGAAGCATGGATGTGTTTAGCGGTTTGGACTCGGTCTTGGAAAAGATCGAGAAGGGGTATTTTGGTAATTTCACCAACATCGCCTTGGTGACCTAATGCCAACTCACGGCGCAAGACGGTGCGGCCAAGAAGTGGATTAGGTCAAGAAAAGTGAAGACGGCGCTTTGAGATGCGTGTGTGTGTAACCCGTTTGTATTGGGCCTTAACGGGAGCCCATTAGGGTTAAGTCTTCTAGAAGCTCTAAGCCTCCTATAAATAGAGAGGGGGCTCTTAGGCAGCCACTTGAAGCACTCCTTTGGAAAACCCTAGTTTGGTGTTAGGGTTTAGGGAAGAAAAGAGAGGCTTAGGCTCTAGAGAGATGGATTGTGTGTGTGCTCATGGATTGACCTCTTGTCCTCCTTGAGGGAGTGGCTGTAACCACGAATCATCAATCATCAATCAATCCTTGAAAGTTCTTTGAGATGAGCTCTCTTCGTTCTTTTCTTGTTTTTGCACCTTACTTTGATGATTTTGAGTGCTTCCTTGATCCTGTGGTTTTTGGTTGATTTCGTGCCCTTCTTCTCCTTGCTGGGACATGTGGGAACATATCTAAGATCATCTAGATCATCAATCTCCCACGAGCAAGTGTTGGATCAAGTTTTCGTGTTTTGCTCGGTTTTGAACCCTCCTTCGGTAGAACTGAAAAAGGTCAAAACTTTGAGGTGGATCTACTCAATCTCCACTTGGAATAGGTTCCTAATATCCTTAGGAAGGTGTGTTCCAAATTTCGTGAAGTTTGGCCTTACGGATAAAAAGTTAGACCGATTTTCGCTTCGGTTTTCAGCCGATTGTGCTGATTTTCCTGTTCATCGTCGAGGACGGTCTGATCGCCAAAATCAGCGATCGACCGCTAGGCAAAAAGAGTCGACCGCCAAATTGAGAGGTCGACCACCAAATACTTTGAGATTTGAGTTTTGGTAATTTTGGGTGTTTTGCGTCGGGGTTTTAATTGGATTCAATACAAGACTTCCACTGTGCTTGTACTTTGGTCTTCATAGCTTCCATAGCTATTGGAGTGAATTAGTATTGAATTCAATTAAGGTGAAAAAGTGAGCGTGCTCCTATTCACCCCCCTCTAGTCGCTTTTCTGGTCCTACAGAGAGGTCCAACGATCAAGATCAAGTGCACCAGAGGAGGTCCACAAGGGCAAGGAGGAGGTCCTCACCCGCAAGGGAGGTCTAAAACCGTAGGATCCAATCCAGAGGAGGTCTGAACGGTTAGGATTTCCAAGGGGGAGGTCCTAACGATCGGATCTACCAAAGAGGGGAGGTCTGGATGGCCAAGATTTTCAAAGGGGAGGTCTTGACGGCCCAGATCCACAAGGAGGAGGTCTGGACAGTTAAAATCTCCAAGGGGGAGGTCTTAACTGTCCCGATGTGCAAGGAGGAGGTCTGGACGGTTAAGATCTCTAAGGGGGAGGTCTTAACGGTTCAAATGCGCAAGGAGGAGGTCCTGGAGGACCCGGGGAGGTCCGGTAGGGCACAGGGAGGTCCAATAAAGGTAAGAGGAGATCCTAGAGGACATGGGGAGGTCCTGAAGGACACAGTGAGGTCAAATAAATGTAAGGGGAGGTCCAAGTGAACAAAGAGGAGGTCTTAAGAAGCGATAGTACCACCAAGTACGAGCGGTACTACTGGACTGGTATCAATGGGAACCTCCAGAGAAGGTTTCAAGGCTTCAAACAACGAAGGATATTCAAGAAAACATGGAAAGCTTCACAGGGTTCCAAAGGAGTTCAAAAGCACATAAGGGTGGCACAGGCTTAGGGAGATTGCGAGCCAGAGAGGACCCGAGAGAGAGAAATGGGTCCCGGGGAGGTCTAAGCGTTTGGGAGGTCTCCGGACCCGGGGAGGACATCACCAAGGAGGTCCGGACCCTTGGATCCAAACGAAGGAGAGGTCTGGGCCATTAGATCCCAGACAAAGGGAGGTCTAGGCCAGAGGTGGGTAAGAGATGGACAGAGAAGGAAAGACCAGCAAAGCTCCAATAACTCAATAAACCAACAAGGAACTTTAGTTGTAGTTTGAGTTAGTCAACTTAAGTTCATTATGAAATTCCAGGTTAAGCTTTGAATTCTCATAAAAAAAATGGTTCTTTTTTATTTTGAAAATTCCAAAAAAAGATTCTAAAATAAATTCAGGGTGTCACATAAGCCCACAAGGATGGCATCATCAATAAGCCCATCACGGTGGCAACAAAGACGCCACAGATGGTCAAGAGCCCGGCAAGACACCTCGCAGCTATGGCTTGGTGTATAAGCCCACAAGGATGGCATCGTCAATAAGCCCATCACCGTGGCAACAAAGACGCCGCGCATGGCCGAAGAGCCCCGGTGCACACCTCGCACGCTACGGCCTCGGTGTATAAGCCTACAAGGATGGCATCGTCAATAAACCCATCACCGTGGCAACAAAGACGCCGCGCATGGCCGAAGAGCCCCGGCGCACACCTCGCAGGCTACGGCCTCGGTGTATAAGCCCACAAGGATGTCATCGTCAATAAGCCCATCACCGTGGCAACAAAGACACCGCGCATGGCCAAAGAGCCCCGGCACACACTAACACACCCTCGTAGGTGTGAGGTGCACAAGCCCACCGCCGTGGCAACAAAATAGCACTCAAACGCGCACCCCTAGTCGCTCCGATGCCTCGCCTCGGCGACTAGGGAGTCTCTCGCCGCGAGGGCCTCGCCCCGGCGGGAGACATTTCAAACCGCACTCAAACGCGCATCCCTAGTCGCTCCGATGCCTCGCCTCGGTGACTAGCGAGTCTCTCGCCGCGAGGGCCTCGCCCCGGCGGGAGACATTTCAAACCGCGCTCAAACGCGCACCCATAATCGCTCCGATGCCTCGCCTCGGCCACTAGGGAGTCTCCCGGTGGGAGACATTTCAAACCGCGCTCAAACGCGCACCCCTAGTCGCTCCGATGCCTCGCCTCGGCGACTAGGGAGTCTCCCGCCACGAGGGCCTCGCCCCGGCGGGAGACATTTCAAACCGCACTCAAACGCACACCCCTAGTCACTCCGATGCCTCGCCTCGGCGACTAGGGAGTCTCTTGCCGCGAGGGCCTCGCCCCGGCGGGAGACATTTCAAACCGCGCTCAAAAGCGCACCCGTAGTCGCTCCGATGTCTCGCCTCGGCCACTAGGGAGTCTCCCGCTGGGAGGGCCTCGCCCCGGCAGGAGACATTTCAAAACTCGCTCAGACGCGCATCGCCCTAGTTGCTCCGAGGCCCCGCCTCGGCAACTAGGGAGTCTCCCGCCGTGAGGGCCTCACCCCGGCGGAGACATCTCACATCGCCCTAGTTGCTCCGAGGCCCTTCCTCGGTGACTAGGGAGTCTCCCGCCGCGAGGGCCTCGCCTCGGCGGAGAGACAGCTCACATCGCGCTCAAACGCGCATCGCCCTAGTCGCTCCGAGGCCCCACCTCGGTGACTAGGGAGTCTCCCGCCGTGAGGGCCTCGCCCCGGCGGAGAGATAGCTCATACCGCGCTCAAACGCGCATCCCTAGTCGTTCCGGAGGCACCGCCTCGGAGACTTGGGAGCCTCCCGCCTCGAGTGCTTCACCTCGGTGGGGAGACTGTGCACATTCGCGCTCGTTCGCGCAGAGACCTAGTCGTTCCGAAGGCCTCGCCTCGGCGACAAGCAATCAGGCCACACTCGGAACGCGAAGAGCCTGCGAAATCACTACCCTAAGAATAGCCCTTTAACCGTAGTAAATTTTGAAGTTGGTAGCGTCCGACATATTTGACGTACTGCACCGTAAACAAGATTTCCACGATTAACCACATATCTAAAACTAGACCACTAGAAACAATTATGTATAACATATTATACTACGTAACCGTACGTCTCAAACTATGTAATCCGTTCGGTTAAAAAATTACCTGAAAGGCGGACGACCGGACGGGCAGCGCTTCGCTAGCTTCTCTCCTCCCCTCTACTCCTCTCCCCTCTTTTTTTTCTGAATAAAAGTGAGTTATGCCAGAATTTTAGGGTTTTTTATAGGGTAGATTGTGTCGCCATTTGGAATGACGACAGAGACTTGCAGGATTCCTATCGTCATTTGAAATGACGGTTTTCCAAATTTTAATATTAAAAAAATATAGGATCCCTATCGCCAATTGAATTGGCGACAGAACTGGCGATAGTGATATCTCTGTACTGTTGAGCCCCTGTCGCCAATGCATAGGTTTCTGTCGTTAATTGGAATGACGACATCGCCAATTAGAATGGTAAGCACCTAGTTTTGTAAAAAAAAATCTAGTTATTTATTTTTGTAATTATCTTTAAATTAATAGTATTTCAAAAAAAAATCTGGAAGCAATCATATCCCATTTTTTGAACGAAAATTGTATCCTATTTTTTTGAATGAAAATCGTATCTGTTGCGAGCCATGGGCCAAGCTAAAAAAAAGAGGACCTCACTTCCTTTTTGCACACGACGAATCCAGATTCTCTGCTACTACCACAGAGAACAATGTGCTTACAGTACTCAGTAGTAATATTATAGCAAAACACCGTAGAAACCGTGCATATTTGCTGTAGCAAAAATACTGTGTCGATTTTGTCATTCCCTCTGGAACTGTTGTGCTCGATCTAGACCATTCATTTTAGATCGTACGGTAGAAACAATACTTTAATGCTAGTCATGGTAGATCCTCATTATTTTTCTTTTCAACGTAGAGGATCCGTTTTAGTAGAGACAGGCCCACACACCTATTCAGGGGATGTGATGATACAAGGGGATGTGGTGATACAGTCGGCTACAGGATTGTAGACAGCACATAATTTTTTAGTACTTTTCTTAGTCCTGGTGCTACAGTTAGCTACATAATTGTAGATAGTATATTTCTCTCTTTATTCTCTTTCATCCACATCAGCTTAAATCTTACGTGACAGAGGTTATAGACAGCTGATGTAAGCCTATTGTATGTGACCTAACATCCCAAAAAAACTGGATCCGAAAATTCATTCTCACAATTAAGAGGATTAACTGTAGAGTTATGCGGAGGGCCCAAAAATGGCGCTACCAAGCAAGATTTGAATTGTACCTTGAGACTGCCGCAGTGGCGTAGTACATGAATCATCTTCTTGAACGAGTTGCCGAGGAGAGACGACCAGCAGTAATCTGTGAACTCCATTCAAATGAAGATCCTGCCTTAAGTGTCAAGAAAACTGATCCCACTCGAACCGAGTGAACTATCGTGGCCTTGCAAGAGGAAACTTCTAACTCCGAAGCAAAAGAAACTCTCTTGTTGCCAGAAGAAACCAAAATTCATTCATTTTCGTGCTCTCTAAGGGTATGTACAACGAGTACTTAAAGAAAGAGAATATAATAACATCATCAAACACCTATGTAAAAACCATTTCCTCTAATACAAGTATCTCTTTTGTAGATGCTTAGATGATTGTATTATCTATTAATTATATATAGTTATATACATAAGTATCTCTTAAACACCGGTGGCTAATCAAGTATCTATGCTACAAAAATAAATACATTATCTGTCCTACGTGCAAAAAAAAACCTATATTGTACATGCTCAAAGCCAAAGATGATATTCTCGACGATATTTTGGGCCACCATCGTGCCACAGATAGAAATGAACCGTGAAAGACTTTGTGGCACATTGCTTTAAAGAGTAAACCAGAAAGCCAATTTTCTCTGAGTAATCCACAAAACGATACCCAGTCATAAGCCTTGTGCCCTTAAAAATCCATAGCAGAACCACCGAGGCAACAAGACAGGACAGCGCCTACTATTTCCTCCGTTAACCGAAATGTGAAACGAGAAAATGTCGCAAGCAGAAGAAAACCCGGAGAACAAGAATCTCCGATACCAACCAAGATCCGAACACTTTGCTAGCCTTCTCCGAGAAGGAAACACCAGCAGAGAAATCCCAACCTTGCGTAAGGGAATCCATTGTAGCAAATCCAGTAACCTGAATCCATGGCTGAAAGGATAGATCAAGGAAGAGAGAGAACGAGAAACAAGAAAATCATCTGGCGTGTATAGTATATAAGTCGGTACTGGACACACGGACGTGTATCGAGGGGTAAGAGCATCAACCTTCGCTACAGGGGAGCAAGCTTATGGCGCATGGCGCGTGTGGGTCCGGAGTGAACATAACGACATAACATATGTACTGGTACTGGACCCATGAACGTGTACCGAGAGGTGGTTTAGGGCATTTGCGGTGTATACGGTGTGTTGCCGAGGATGTCAGCCCCTTAAGGGGGTGTATGCAATACCCCAGCTTGTTAGCGTGCGACTCATGTGGCACATGTGGAGTTGCGGTGGTGGGATTATGCCCACATTGATTGTCAGAAGTGAGTTGAAGTAGTACATAATGCTTGTTAGGTTCAAACATAGCACCTTCGACTTAACTCTTTTACACGAAACGAAGACAAAAGTATAAGCAAAGTGTTATACATGTTTTATGTTTAGGCCCATCCCACGGTGAACTGGACTTTGAGAAGATTTTCAGCTGGGGTGTTGCATTCGTCGTGTCCAAATTTTTGTAGGGACCGACACGACCGTTAATCCCCCGTTTGACAAATACACTGTTTCGGCAGGAGAGATTCCGGTTCCAATTCCCAAAAATTCCCAATGAAATCCCGTCAGCCCATCCCGGCCTATCCAAACAAGACCCGAGTGGTACCTTGTATGTAGGTACAGCTGGAGCACATTTGCAATGGAATATTAACATTCTGCAACTCTTTGATTTGCATGACAACTTTATTGCCTGCAAGTGCTGTTGTTCAATTCCTACTGTCAGGGAAGGAGCGCGCGCTATCTTCTGGCAGAACCAGACGTAAATTCCCAATGATACCATCTTGCAGGTAATATTGAATGTTGCATGTATGTTAGACGTAAATTCCAGAACATAGCTTTCCGGAATCATAGGCGAATTTTTCTCAGTTTACTAATTCTAGCATTAGTGTATATATATTGATTAGACACATTCCCGAATCACGCACTAATGTACCGGAATTAGCTAGAGGAAACAGCAGTCTTCAACGTGCCATGTAACTCCCAGACATGGAGGCGGCATGCCGCACAACCCACACATTGGCCCAGGCCAGAGCAGCCCACATGTTCCTCTCCCGGTCTCCTCGCGAGGCCTGAGGCAAACTCGGCCGATTCTCCTCCCTGCCTCCGGTCTCTTCCAATTGTCCCAAGTCACGACATTGCAGTTGGAGTGGGTGTAGAACTACGGTTCCAGCTTTCAATTCCATGTGGCAAACCATACATTACATTACGATTATAAATTATGTCCAGGTTCTGCCAATTTCAATGCAGATTTGAAAACCTGGATTGGAGGTACATATACAGAAACTCCAGCATATCTATTTTATACTCTCTCTTTTTTTTGCGAGTTTCGAAGGCAACCTATTTCCTCAAACTTTGAAGAAAGTAAAATACTAACAAACTGAAGTGCATGCTCATGCAAGTATGAGATGCTCCTATTTACACGCTCCAATTCTTCAAGCCTCTTCTTCTGTTTTCATGCCATCGGCAATCCTGCTTCCACAATCGTTTCTCCGGCTAGGGAACCTACCAAATCGATTCACCCGCCATTAATTGTCTGATCAGTAGCCCGGTCAGTACAGAGTACAGACAGCTGCAAGTTCAGAAAACGGGCACACGAACCATCACTTTCCCTGCGCAACGGCTGCTGGCTCGGCCGCACCTTCAGACCTCCTTCGGCCTTCTCGCCTCCTGGAGCCTTCCCTGCTGTCGGTGCCGCCGTTTTCGGGCGGCGCGACGTACACGAAGGGCCCGACGATGCCGTCGTCGAGGGCGAGGAGCGGCTCCAGGGCGTCGACGACGGCGGACATGTGCGGGCGGGACTTGGGGTTGAGGCTGACGCACTGGTACGCCAGCGCCGCGGCCTTCCGCGCGGCCCTGCCCGGGTACTGCGCGCCCAGGTTGGGGTCCATGACGCGGTCCAGCCTCCGGGAGTCGTTCAGGTACGGCCGCGCCCACTCCACCAGGTTCTGCTCCCGGGGCGGCCGGTTCCTGTCCACCGACTTCCGCCCCGTCAGGAGCTCCAGCAGCACCACGCCGAAGCCGTACACGTCGCTTTTCGCGGTCAGGTGGCCTAGAAAAATGGCAAGAAACCAAAATATGCAGGTACATGAGGCAATCTAAGTATACATGCAGGTGTTTGTGATTTGTCTTGTATGTACCGGTCATGATGTACTCTGGTGCAGCGTAGCCCTGCGTGCCCATGACTCGGGTCGAGACGTGCGTCTCATCTTCTTCTGGTCCGTCTTTGGCTAGCCCGAAGTCAGATAATTTTGCCTTGTAATCCTACGAATAATTCATAAAGGAAAAGATATTAAAAAAAAATCATTGCTACAGAACTTTATAAGATAGATTTTCTTCATGGATTGAGTTGACACTTGACAGAGAAAGATCGAGTTGCTAGGACAAAGTGGGAAAGACTGAACCAAACCCAGTGCACTCAACCTCAACTGCGCTCCAACAACTCTGCTAAATGCTAATTAGACGCATAAAAACGGATCAATCACAGCATGCATGTCTTATTGGCTATTTTTTAAAGAAATTTTACGCTACATTATTCTACCAGTAAGTATATAATGATAGTACAAATTAAATCTGATCATTGATTTGTTAATGATATAATATATTTTTCTCTATATTTATGTTTTTCGTGTAGGCATTATATTTTTTTAACTAGAGTTGAAAATATTACTCTTATCATGTGATCCCCACATTGGCAATAACAATTCTACCCTATGCTATTTTAATACTCATCCACGAGAAAAAAGCCGCCGTCGTCTTCTAGTTTTTGTGGCATGCAACGCACGCACAAGTCAATACGGAAGCGTCGCAGTAGTTAAAACTGAAGCCTGACTCAGTCTAGTTCACAGGGGTGAGCTAGTAGTGGTCAAGAAGATTTGTTGTTCAGTTGTTGGCATTTGGCAACCTGGCAATTTCTATCAGTTTACTTACTGCGAATAAGCAACCAACCCTACTTAGAAATCGATTCAAAGCATTAAACAACTCATATAAGCATTAAACAACTATATAGGAGAGAGTACGGTTAAGAGATGATATTATTATTCTATGGTTTTTTAATGAAACGTAGGTCCCGGTTATTAGTAGGAATCGGTTTAATACATTAGAGAAAAACAAGCTCGGCTTCTAGAATGCTTATATGGCATGACTTTAAATCGACGTCGGTTCAATACACTAAAGATGCTCTAAGCAACCAACCCGGGCATATTTAATTTTTGACGAATCACTTGATCAAACCAAATCAGCGAAATCACAGCTAAGTCTTATCCTTGGGAGAAGTAGGTGAATAACATGATGATGACGTACGTACGTACCGGGTCTAGCAAGATGTTGGAGGTCTTGAAGTCCCGGTAGATGACCGGCTTCTCGGCTTCGTGGAGAAAGGCCAGCCCTTTGGCGGCACCAATGGCGATCTTCAGCCGTGTCGACCATGGCAACGACGTAGAGTATTCTACATGTATATTGTGCACGATTTAATGATCAGATGAGGTAAGCAAAGAAGGGTGCAAGTGTGCATCTGCATCTGCATGTCCATGACGATTTCTAGATAACAAATGTTTGGAATATGCCCATTTCCATTTCCCAAGATTTATCTTCGATCTTTTCTAGAACGAACGAGTGAACTGCACCCAACTAGTCTAAAAAAGAGAAATCCAGAGTGAACTACACCTAACTTATGTCATGGTAGAAGTACTACCGGTACTAGTTTGCAAATAGTAGTAGTTAGTGTACTTCACCGGCCCCCACGTGTCGTCTAAATTTTTAGGGCTACCCTGTTGCTCTCATTAATATATAAAGCTGAAGCATCTTTGTTTTACGTCCTTTTACCTACAACGATCGAGACGAATCGTGCATTAATTGTGATAACACAATTCACAACTTTTGACTTGTGAGAGCCAGTAGCTAGTGATTGATCCAAATCATATATTGGGGAGTCATTTTAGTACTTTGCGTAAAGATTAAAGTGAAACAATTGGAGAGACAGCAAGTGGTGCAGGTGTCCTACCCCTACCACCTTATGATTAAGCATAAAATCTACACTGTCTCCTCTTACTGTTCTATTGGAGAGAGAGAGGAAAAACAAAACAAAACAAGATTGTACGTGTGAATTATATCGAAGTGGTTAAGAGAAAATGACTCCATGTGTATAACAAGAGATCGAGAGTGAGAGATGATGTAACACTAAAATGGACGTCGCAACAAGAAGTCTAAAAGGCAGTTTGAACCATCAGGAAGAACGGGAGAAACTAATTGAAGGGTGTAGAGCAAGGAAAGCTACTCGATCGATCGACCTAGCTAGCTAGCTACCGTTCATTCCGATTAATTGATGTACAGCTTAGAGATCCGAATCTTTTTAGCTTAATGATGCAGCGAGATATAGGAGACCGATCGAAAACAATGTTTTGGGAATCTCTTAATTTTTTTGTGGCCTGCAAGATTGCCACTCTGCTACAGTACCCATACTGTTCTAAACTGGGTAATTAAAGAAGATTATCAGGTTTGCCGTGCTTACTTTTGAAGAGATGTTTCTCCAAGCTGCCCCTCGTCATGAACTCGTAGACGAGAAGCCTGTGCTCATCCTCGTAGCAGTAGCCGATCAATTTGACGAGGTGAGGATGCCTCAGTTGCCCGAGAAAAACGACTTCAGTCTGCATCGTGGCATGTATTTTATTTGCAGGTCAGTAGTCAAGTGTAAATATTTTTCATTAGTTTGCTTTTAACTGAGACAAATAAACTAAGGAAGACTTTAAGCTAAGCAAGCAAGACTGTTCCATCGGATTGTCCCATGTTGTCAAGCTGGCATACCAAAACTTCTCGAGAAAGAAGTTCAGTATGTGGAACACATCAACCAAGGAAACTTCGACTTCTAAGAAAAGACTAGCGGTTTGGAACATTAAGAAATAATGATAGAAAAAACAAACGGCACAAGTATGCACAAAACATATATTATAGTATAATACTACTAATTAACTATACTAAAACCCTAATAAAGTTAACTATACTAAAAAATAGCAAGAAATGAAAGTGTATATACATTGCAATTTTATCAGGAAAAATATTTATTTTAACCTTTTGATTTCCTTAATTACTTTTCGTTCTAAGAAATGCACGCATATATACTTGCTGAGCACCATATAGCAAGGTCGTCAAAATAATAATGTTACGTACGGTGGATATGTACCTTCCTGAATTTGATGATAGCATACGTATATAGCTTTCAACTTAATTTCAAGGCCTATAATCCTATATATTTCATGATAAAAATTCCTAGCTAACTCAAACCATATCATCAGAGAAGCTCAACTACTAACTTTGAACAAGCCTCATTAACTAAAGTACCATTAAACCCATGGGTGCATCAAGTACAAATTAAGCACAGCATTCGTTACACCGATTCAGTAAATTTCTCACGTAGTGTAGGTAATGTATTAATTAATTTAGCAAGCATAATTACAGGGTCAAGGCCCGTAAGTAATAATGTAATAATTACGTATATATAGGTGCAAGTAATTAATTAACTGGAGTAGTTAGTTTATAGTAAGTAGCTAGGTAATTACATACCAGCCACTCGATGTGGCCCTGCGTGCCCTCGAGGTCGAGCAGCTTGACGGCGACGGGCTGCGCTCGCAGGCCGGGCTTGACCTTCTCGTCGACGTAGCCCTTGTAGACGGGGCCGAAGCCGCCCTCGCCGATGAAGTTGGTCATGGAGAAGTCCCTGGTGACGGCGCGCAGCTCGGCGATGGTGAAGACGTGAAGGTTCGACCCGGCCAGAGACAGCGACAGGTCCTCCGGCGACACCATCTCGCCCAACGCCGACCCGCTCAGGTCCGAGAACGACAGCCGGCTCTGCAGCGACCGCTGCTGCCTCGGCTTGTTGCTCCCCGCCGCCGCCACCTTCTTCTTCTTGCCGCCGCCTTTCTTGTTCTTCCTGCCGGCGGCCGAGGCGCCGTGCGAGCTGAAGCACCCGAACAGCGAGCTCCACGCCGGCCTCGCCATGCGCGCGCGCGTCCGCGTGGGCGTGGGCGTGTGTGTCTGGGTTACCAGATGCTTTGGCCGGATCGGAGTATATATATCATATATGGGTGGTGCCGGTGTTGATGCTTCTTGCTTCTGGAATGGGTTAATTACTTAATCTGTGATGAAGGGAGTGGTTGCGGTTAATTAACGGCGGGGTTTGGTTTTGTGGGGTGGAGATACAAAAGATGGATGGACGGGGAGGCTTTTGACTTGGCGGATCCCTGACACGGGAAATTGCATGGGGAGAACGGGGTTTTGATGTACTCGACGACCGCGCCGTCGGTTGGAATGGCGGTCGCCGAGCATGCCGTTCTACGTGGCGTTCTCACTGTTAGATGTGTATTATCTGGCGTTCTCACTATTCCTCTTTTCATGTTCATACTGTTTCTTATGTTCCTAAACTAACCATACAGCTCATATTTGCCGGCCAGCTCACCGATCATGCTTGTGTTATTCTCGATTGTGATTTTTGTTCTGTTCAGGATCAACGCATGGGAACTCTGGTTGGTACTAACCCTCGCCACCGTGACTCACGGCGTCTCTAAGAGCTTGACTGGCTTCATCTTCCTGTCGCTATCCCTGTCAGTCTTGTCGCCTCCACCACCGCCTCCACTTCTGCTACATCATCCACTGCATTTTTTGCTCAGTGTCAAGTCACTCTACATTGGATGCAACTGTCATGGTGAGATAATCGGCAACCATATTATGATAGCATGCATATTCCTTTCTAATAAAAACAAATAAGAAAATTAGTAGAATTAATACAACGAAGTATCTTAGCCCATCTTTCGTATTGCTGTAATTATCAATTAGGTGGTAAATGGGCCATAAAATTTATAGGTTGATCTGGCAACACGTCTATTAAGTGTTGTAACGTACACTACAAAGTGTTGTAACATACTAGTGTTGAGTATGTTTGGAGCTTTCTACACTTGGATCATAGCAACATGAGAATATGTGTTGCAGTTGAGTTCCCCTGCAACACATGCTATATGCGTGGCAAAGCGTGTGTTAGAACAGATTAGTCCTATTGTAGTGTGCTCTGCTAGGTTAATTTGTTTTTTAAGAGAAAAAGCATGCTTAATCTGCTCTATTGGAATGTTTAGCGACTAGCGGGGGTGAACAAGAGTCCAATTTTTTTCCCTCCTTTTGCATTCAACTCCCTTTTCATTTCAATATCTATGAAAGCTATGAAGATCAAGGTTTCAAAATCACAACGGAAGATTTGAGCTAAAACCAAGAAACTTCAATAGCACCCCACATCAACCGGGCAGCTCGCCAAGACAAGGCCGGTCTGACCGCTCCTCCTTGGCTAACAAAAAAAAAACAGCCCAAGTTTGGATCCACAAAACTACCTATTTTTTCTTTCTATATATCCAAATCACTTGAGATTTCAAACAAAGCTCTACAAGAAGGTCAGGAACATATTCCAATCGAAGATCAAGACGATCATAGCCAAGGTTCCTTGAATTTCTTGATTGAGAGCAAGAGAGGACAAAATTGGGTTAAAACTTAGCTTTGATCCAAAGACTTGCTCGTGGATGAAAGATGGTCAAGATGAACTTAGATCGATTTCCATAAGTCCTAACATGCTAGATCATAACAAAGGACCAAAACAAAACCCTTAGAACACAAGAACCCCAAAATCACAAAAGAGAAAATAAGAACAAAAGAGGACTCATCTTTGCATGAATTGATTTGATTGATATTGAGTAATTGAAGGTTTACAGAATTACAACCACTCCACTATGGAGGATAAAATCTCACACATGAGAACCCCAATTCCATAACCTTTTTCTCAATACATTTCTCTCAAACCCTAGTTTACTCTATTCTCTCCACTTCTCCAAACTCAAATTAGGGTTTCTAGGCTTGGTTGGATTGCTTGGGTGTGCAAATCCCGCACCACCCATTTTATAGCGTAGGCTAGTTTAGAGAGAAGCCTTATCGGGCACCTATTAAGTCCACACACAAATGGGTCTCACACTCACACACGCTTGTTAAAGTAAGTGACAATCCAAAGCTCCCGAATCCGTCTCTTCGTGATCTTGTCCTTCTCATGACCTAAACTGCTTCTCCTTTGTGCCGTCATGCGCTGCGGTTTATCCAAGGTCACCAACCCAGTATTTTGGTGAAGATACCAAAATACCCCTTCTCGATCCTTCCATCCTTGATTGAGTCCAATCTCATGAAGCAATCTCATGTTTCACAACATGTAAGTTCATTAATGGTTTTTCTCATACCGACAAGTATCTCCCATCCAGCTCCCACCGGACTGCCTCAACACTTGTACTACCAGCTCAAGTCACTTGATACAACTTGTCGCACCAAACTTTCTGTTCTTGTCGTTCTTGTCCATCTTTCGCCTTGCTTGAGACCAACCACTTCACCTAGTATCATCGATCGTTCTGGACCTTAATTTCACCAAACCAAGTCTCTATCATCCTCATTGTTGATTGTAGTTGACTCCAAGTGTCTCTGCACAATAATAGACTAAGAAATCGATTTAGGGTACAAGTTCTTCAAAACTTGACTCACTTAACCAAAACATGCAACACATATGCACTAATCCCATAACTTTGACCAATTCTCCTAAATTAAGCACAACTCACTATGCTGAAACCGCCATGGCCGATCAGACCGCCAGCCCTTGACCGGTCTAACCGTGCTCCCTGGGAACATGGGACTAGTCTGACCGCCAACCAACGGCCCTTTCTATTTCTAGAAAACACCCCTTTCTAGACTCTTCAATTAATCTTTTATCTAGTTTTGTGTCCGGCCTCCATTTTCAATGGTACCTGGTGCAAACATATTCTCCAACACTCACAAATAAGTGTTTGATGTCCATTTGGACAACCTTTGCACGACAGGTCAGACCGCCCCTAGGGCCTATCGGACTGCAGCTTCCTAGACCGTTACATGTCCCAGTTTATGTCCCTTTCGGATCAGGGAATTCCCTAGATTTACGTAGGAATTGAATGGTTTATATCCTGTGAATTTCCTACGAGGCTTGTGTGTTCCAAATGGGTCATAAGTCGACTATTGACTCATCTTTTGTACTTCGTTTTTAGGCTTTTTTGTACTAAATGTACAACTTGTACTAACATCAAAACTCCCTTTCGAGACACTGTACTGCATGAATCTTGCAAGCGACGTTGCTCTTGCTTGGGATAGCTATATGCTAGCTTCTGGCCGGGAAAAATAAAAAAAATACGCACATATCAAATTAGAACAGTGGATGCAAGCTTGAGCTTGTGTTTGTACTGCATATCTGCAATGCAAGCTACCAGCGAGGTGCCGATGTATGCTGTAAGTGGATATTCGTTCTCATGTTCCTTAAAAAAAACGTTCTCATATATACATAATTACATATAGATATGGCTCAGATCAAACAAGATCTTAATGTGCATAAAAGGAAAACTCTGAACTGTGTTATTCATACCGATCATGGACCACCTCAATTGACTGGCCATTAATTTGGTAGATCCCATTCCAGTTTATTATAACTCGAGAGTACAAATATATCGTAGTTTATAAATGATTCAACAGTCACATGCAACCAGAAATAAACCCTATAAGACATTTTTACCTTTAGATCCTTGCTTGGACTTCTTTCAAATCATAACATGTGGACATGCAAAGAGGTGGTTGGTTTATTATACCATATGTGTCATGAGACCGCGCGGTAGAAAAATAATATTTTTGTCTCTTCGGAGACATCCGATAAAATTAGAACGATACAGAGAAGATTAGCATAGCCCCTGCGCAAGGATGACACGCATAAATCGAGAAATGGTCCTATTTTCGCCTATCTTACAGTACGCAGATGACACACTTATTTTATTGAAAGGTTCAGTGCAACAAGTGATGGTTTTAAAGGAATTCCTGGACGCATTCTCTTGTTTTTCAGGGTTAAAAATAAATTATCATAAAAGCACACTCATACCAATTCACATGTCAGTTGAAGATTCAAATGCGGCGGCTGCCATCTTACACAGCTCCCTACCTTGTAACTATCTGGGCCTGCCAATCGATACGAGCAGATTACCTCACAGTCTGCTACAACCGATTATTGACAAAGTGGATAAGAGATTGGTTGGTTGGATCCCAAAACTCTTGTCTTTGGGGGGGGGGGGGTGACAATGATCAACGTTGTGCTCTCGACTATACTAACATACTACATGAGCTGCCTTAAGTGGCCGGACCGTACCATTGACGCTATTGACAAAATTCGGAGGGCTTTCCTTTTGCGCGGAAACTGAGAAATGCATGGAGGCCATTGCCTTGTCGCCTGGACGACGGTCATTTTACCAAAGGAACAAGGGGGGCTAGGACTAAGAGACCTCAGACTTCACAACCAAGCTTTGCTCATGAAACTTACGGCTAAACTTTTATCTAATCACCCAGATCCTTGCTTCCAATGGTTAAGAATGGGTTATATTCAGAATATCATACCGACACAACCTCGCCCTAGAGATACAGCCGTTTGGAAAACAATATTAGCAGTAATACATGTAACAGTTCAATTAACAAAAGTGACCATTGGTACACTACCAGAAACAGGATATTTCTCGAGTGCCAAAAACACTCGGGAAAAGAAGGTAAACACTCGGGAAACAACACTCGGGATAGTTTAGTCGGGAATATAACAGTTTCCCGAGTGTTACACTCGGGAAATTTGACATTCCCGAGTGCTCTTTATTACTTTCGAAACTCGCACACTCGGGAAAAAATCCGTGAGCGGATTACGCACGCAGCGTAGCGGGAATATTTCGAGTGTTGACACTTTCGATAACGTCTGAAAAACACTCGGGAATGTGTGAACGTTTGACCGACGAAACCATCGAAAAGTGATTTTTTTTCCCGAGTGTTGACACTCGGGAAAGTTTTGTGCGGTTCCCGAGTGTCGTTTCCCGAGTGTCGACACTCGGGAACTTTTTGGTTTATTTCCCGAGTGTCGACACTCGGGAAATACTTGTCAATTTCCCGAGTGCCAAAACACTCGGGAAATTCGGAAAACACTCGGGAAAGCGACAAAAACAGCAGAACCAAATTTTTCACAAATTCATTTAAAATCCATTCCACAGCACAGCAATCAATTAATCCATCCATCCATTCCACAGCAATCAAATAATCCATCTATCCATTCCGCAGCAGTCAAATAATCCATCCATCCATGCATCCATTCCACAGCAATCAAATAATCCATCCATCCATCCATTCCACAATATATGTATATATATGTATGTATAGACATCATAACAGTTCCGAAGCTCACAACATTCAAGTTCAAGTTCGAAAATGTAAGCATCGGGCATTATACATATGACAGTTAAAATAGTAATTTCATACTCTTATGTACATAAAAGAAAAGCAAGTATCGGTACAACCATTTGCATGCACGCAATTTCTGCTTCAATCTTACAAGCACAAAAGCATCATTTTGGGAGTTCTGCGAGATAGAGCAAAACTTAATATTAGTGCCATCTTACAACAAAAGTTAGGAATTGATATTACATGAAAAGATAATTAACCGAACTATTGACAAAGCAAAAAATTCCTTTAAATCATGATGAACAACCTAATAACATGGCAAATCGATTAAGAACATGAAAAGCACAGTGCTAAAAATGTTAAACTCAACTCTCAATATTTTGTCATTGTGAACTCTTGATCAATATTTATGTCTCAAGCACTTATCATCAAATTCATAGAAAGGAGTGTACATATAAATTATTATATGTTGACACATTTCAAAAGAATTTATGATATAGATATAGAGAATTAGTTATATATGTAGCCATTTTTATCCATTTTTAGCAATCACCGATTGTGAATGTTTTCTAATATTGGTATCCTTTTAGTATATCATGAAAATAGCAAGCACTGGTGGTGGCCTCTCGGCGATGGGCGTCATGTGAACATTAGGAGCGACATCTTGACTTGACATTAGCGGTAGAAGCAACCGATCCGGCCGTTCCTACATTTTCATAAGAAATCGCATTATAAGAAATTTGCAGAGTAATCAATAATTACATTGCATGTCATTGCAATGTCTTACGAATCAGCGGTCATAAGAGACTAACAATATAATAATCGTTATCACGATTACTAACAGGAGCGAGATAAGTGAGGCGGTGGTTCCCCGACGGAGAGACATTAAGTCGAGTCCGGTCCCGATGCTGCATATTTGTTTGCACATTGCCATACATTAGCCAAGTATGAATATATATATATATATATATATATATATATATATATATATATATATATATATATATATATATATATATATATATATATATATATATATGCATATTACTTTGTTATTGTACTACCACGCTCCAACTAACCTCCGGGAGCATTTGCTCCAACATTGCTAGCCTCAATTTCTGTCGCAATTGCTTTGGAGCTTAAGCGAGGCCGGGAAACATGTGATGGTTCTTTGTCGACTTTGAAGGTGTACTTCATCCGTTGATGCAACACTCGAGATCGGACCTCAAGAGGGTTGTCGGTGTGCTAATGTACCCAGCACCCATGAAGAAACGACCATGTTTCTTCCCCTTCGACCTTTGTACACAAGACTTTCGTGTTTAGTGGTGAATTCATGGCGTCGTAGTCCGGCCATGAATCTCCTTAGCGACATCGATATATGCGACTGTTGGACAAAATCATCGGGGCGAAAATCATCGAGGGACAAAATGATCGAAATCGTACCAAGTTCTCTCGTCATTTGGTGCACAAGGTGCCCTCCTGATCACCCCTCCTAGCTGCTACATATGCCTCTATATCGGAGACAGGTCTCTGCTTCTTCTTTTCATGCAACCAAAAAAACCATGGCGGTCAATACATATGTATCTACAACATACAATCAATATGAACATGTTGACCTACCAGGTTCTTCTTGTAACGTGCCATGGAGGAGCTGCCTTGACGATGTGCTGTCCCGTCCATCAACAATCTCCGCTCCCTAGCTGCACGAGAGTTCTGTAACCATCGTTCGTTGCACCACCTGTCTTGGAGAATCTGCCGCCATGCATTTTCACACTTAAGGGCCCACCAAGGTATTGCCCAAATTAACCAAGTGTTAAATATGAATAAACTAGAATTGATTGTAATCAAGGACATCGTTTGTTCGAGTTGGTTACCGCATGTCACTACTACGAAATGCTATCTTTGGGCGCCGATCACGCATTTGTTCATCGAAACCGTATTCAGATAAACACAATCTCGACGGTTTTGTTACCCACCGTACGTGTTATTCTCGCGCTAAAAACCGCTGCGTGAAGATGTCATATCACGACGGTTCATGTTTGGAACCGTCGTGATACTTCACGAGGCGGTTCCAAACATGAACCGTCTGTGATATTCCAAACCTCAAGACCGTGAAGTGTCCCAGCGCTGGTAAGATATCGAACTACCTAGTTTGTAATTACTCCATAACTTCATAGGAAGTGAAATGACATGTCGGGCTATATTGCGATAACGTTGAGTGCACAATCTTCCCAAGGCTCATTCGAGGCGAGATAGGGAGAAAGATATACTCTCTGCGGCCCTAGGAAGCAGTGAGCATCCCGATTACGCACGAGAGGCGCCGGTGTTTTTGTTACATGGGAACAATGGTTCCAAGCGGACTCGGATCGTCTGGAGTAGGAAGAGAGCCAAAGCCGAGCACGATGCAAAGCTACGAGAGGATCTTCGTGCATCCTCGAGATGAGCTCACCGAAAAATTCAATCAATCCTTTGAGGAAAGGATTCGTATGCGTTGAAAGCAAAAGCGCGATAGAGACCTTTGAGGAAAGGATTAAGGGATTGCAAATGCCAAGTCGGGCTTGGAAGCCCCTACCCCTACTATACCGCTAGCCACCCCCAAACATCCGAGTAGCTACTGCGTCCAGCCCTAACCCTACCACAATAGGTGATGACATATTTTCCGTCGATGACATCCGGGTAATAATTATTATCTCGGAATGCTCAATCCATTGATAGGCTGTTGGAGTAGCTAATTTTGTATCGTTATGTGCGTGGGTGGCTCTGAAGTGCAAGCTCAAGTGAGATATGTCTCTGTTGCCCTAGATCTTGCTTGGGGCCAGTGTATCCATCCGATGTCGAGCTTTGGTGCAGTGCAAATCTAGCGCGGGTTTCGCAAAAGTGAATGTGGACGGTGTTTGTGCCAATTTCGAGGTCGTCATTGAAAATTCCCCAAGCGATGAGGTCATGACTCTAGGGCAAGCCGTTGGAACATTCATCCGATGGCCCAAGGAGGACATCTGCTCGAGCTACTGCTCGGTGTCAACTTCACGGAATGTCTCGCAGCGGCATCAAGTCCACGGGACTGACCGCACCGGTTACTGCTTGACATGGCAAGGGCCCGCTGCATCACATGCATCTACACCTCGTGCTCGATCGACTCTTGTGAAGTCGACCTATACAAAGCGAGGCAGCAAGGGCAAGGGCAAATCGAAGACGATCGAGTCCTCTCCTAATATCCCCTTCTTGCCGTTGGCCCGGAAATACAAGCCAGGCGAGCCGTTGCTCGAGAAGTTAGACAGCCCTACCCTAGGACTGGATTGCACGGAATTGCATGCATGGTACATGGAACAGTCCAACAAGCCGGTTGATCAACGATGCTCGGGTGTCACCGTCAAGTTCAAGGAGCATCATTTTAACCACGTGTATCAAGACGCTGTCTTCACGGTGACCTTCGACGACTTGTTCGTCCCTTCAACCTCGGCGAGCTCGGCGTCTCAATCATATGATCTTGGACCTTTGTAAGTGTGTACAATCACGGTCAATGTTAAGTGTAATATCGATAAATGTTATATATAACTCCTAGCTTTTGTATAATAGATACATGATCGTGAAGCCAAAGAAGGAAATCACCGGTAGGTTTCCTCGACCCACACGTTGTCTCCGAGCAAAGCATCACGGCGAATGCAACATTAAATCGAGAATTACGTTATAGATTTTTCACGGCTCACGCAACAAGGAATTCATACTTTTTCCCTACAACCGAAGTAAGTAGTGTTGCACTCTGGCTATACTTGTTGATTTGTACTTTATAAGCAACACGAACTTAGGTTTAATGATCATCTTGACATACCGTGTATGTTCCATTGGATTCTAATTGTAATTATACCAAAACGAAATCGTAATATACCTAGATTCCCTCTGAGAGGCCACTCACAACTTCACAACTATCCGGAGTTTAATCATCGGTAAACACATTTCCTCCATAGAAACTCTATTGTAGTCTTTCCTTCCTTTGCAATGGCTAAGGCTAACTTCTTGGAGTCACGTGGGGTGTTCGGCGTGTTACATGCTAGAGGATGGAATATCAAGGGAAGGACGGCACATGATCAAAAATTCCCGATGCTTGCTAGCTAGTACACATTAATCCTATATAACACTTCGTAGCAATGCCTCTCGAACTAACCAATTCTATTTTTGTAGTGCCACCGGTAAGCCGGCCGCATAGCGTCTGTGGATACTATGTTTGCCACAACATGCAACTACTCATCGGTTCGCGATCACCAATGATCCTCGGGTTTGTCAATCTTTCAA
The DNA here is from genome assembly GCA_036346405.1 of Phyllostachys edulis. Classification (NCBI taxonomy): domain Eukaryota; kingdom Viridiplantae; phylum Streptophyta; class Magnoliopsida; order Poales; family Poaceae; genus Phyllostachys; species Phyllostachys edulis. The sequence continues at coordinate 107,763,840 of CM070550.1, forward strand.
CAATTATTTCATATATACTTACCAATTTATATAAGCCCGAATTTAACCTTCATATCGACGGAGTTGCGAACATCATTGAAGCTGCGTTGGAGCGAGCGAGCTCATAAAAATTCGATCACACCTTGCGTCATTCTGAGCAGACGGTCATAAATCCAAATGGGAGTTTCCACGATGTAGCGATTGAACTTGATTGAGATAGATTGAACATAATGGTACATGTGTAAATTAATGTACATTAATGGTTAAATTTAGTTAATTGATTTGTGAATTGGATGTGTACTTGTTTACGAAATGAATGCAATTTTGATGTGCTTCGAAATGAATGAGAATTGGATGTGCTTGTTTGAGAGGGCATGGCTAACATTTCTGAGGCTAGCGAATAAGCGAAATAGATTTAGCAATGCAAAGACTACCCACAGACGGTCAGATATGAAACCGCTGCGCGATAGTGGACTATCACGAGCGGTTTCATATCTGATCGTCGACTATCCTGAGCGGTTTCATATCTGACGCATCGTTCGCATGGTAATCGATCATCACGCACGGTTTCATCTACGGACCGTGCATGGTAGTCGACTATCACGCACGGTTTTATCTGGACCGCCGTGGTAGTCGAATATCACGAGCGGTTTTATCTACGCATCGTGCGTGGTAGTCGACTATCACGACGGTTGCATCTGCACCGCCTGCGTGATAGTATGTATTACTGAGCGGTTCGAAAACCGTCAGTGATGACCATTAGCATTCTTGACCCATAAACTCGAACGGCTCACGGGCCGCCTGCGTGATGGCGTTACACTGTCTCAGAAGGCCTTTTACGTAGTAGTGTGTACTCGTCCAAAGTGATATTTATTTTATTTTTCCACTTATCCATTACCTTCTGATACTTCTTGGGCCGAGGGCGAGGAGGCTGCGGTGGGGAAGATGGCTGCGGTATTGTGTGTCGGTGGAAGGCGTTCGGCGAGGCGGCGACCTTGTAGGCAAGTAGCATGAGCTATATTAGGACAAAATCGGCACTTAAGCATCGAAATTTAGACAACAAAAAAATCCTTTAAAATGGACAATATCTATAATCGCCACAAATTTTACGTAGCTTGATAGACTAGTTGACTTACATTACGAGAGGAGCACCACCACATATCATATCACATGAAAGGAGAGAGCACCACCACATTATTTCAGGGTGATATATACTTCTATTTGTACTACTTACGGTGGCTTTTCTTTGCTGCTACCTTAATATATACTTCTACATCGTACCATTAAGCTTGTGGAAAAGCTCAAGAATATTTGATGAATTTGAATTAATATATATTACATTCCTTGTTCTAAATTAAACTTGTTAATAATTTCTTGCCCGATGGTCAATGCATGTACTTGCCAAGCATGTATTTTTCTCGACCTATATATATATATATGTCACAGAGCGAAAACTACAAGTATATATGTGTGGCACTCAATGTGGAATGCTATAGCCACTTGAGACTGTGGTTAGCAGGTCAATTCCTATAAATATATAAGATAGTACATGATAAATTAATGTCAACATATATACACGAATTTCCCCAGAAATTAAATCTATTTCATGGCACAATATACATATTACTTATTGGAGTTCAAGCGAGAATCCTCTTGTATTAATTCAATACTTGTTAAATGCGTGCGTGCATGGTATTTCTACCAAGATCAAAGAGTAAAAAATCGAAAAAGGCGCTTTACCTGTATCGTCCATGTGTGCGTGTGTATGTATTAAAGTTGTTGCCTATACCAACATCCATTTTCTAAGATCAATATATACATACATATTAGCAGCCTTAAAAATAAGCATTCCTTTCATCATTCGGTATGCATAAATGACAAGCCCGACTCGTCTTGAAGTCTTGGTATATATTAGCCGGCTAGCTAGAGCACTAATGTATTTGTTTTTTGTATATATATGCAGAAGATAGATTCCATGAGACCATGAGTCTTCAGAAAAGGGAGAGAGAGAGACCATGACCATGACTATGCATATGCCATTTTACACAAGATTGATCACGAAGCGGTCGAGCAATAGCTAGGCTGGTAAAAGGTCCATTTGAGAAGCGAATATAAACAAATGCGGATAAGAAAAAACAAAGGTTTTAAGGCCATATGGTGTAGACTGTAGAGTACATATGGATTTTGTATATGTGTGTACTCTCGAACAAAAAGAAGCCTATGATTGCAGTTACTGAGAACATATGCAGGCTTGCTAGCTAGGCCTATTGAGTGCAAAAGGAAGCAAGATCTCCAAGTCATTATGAGACATGTATTAAAATGAATTCCAGATCATGACTTAGTTTAGAAGCTCCACAAAATACCCTAGGCCAAACATTAAGCAAGCGATCAAAAGAGAAAGGAGAAGGTTACAAGATGATATTTTGAACAAGAAGACACTATTAAATCTAGAGATGATTTCTTTTCACAGCCACACCTTGTAGGTTTGAAAAAACTGACCCTATCCATGCTAGAGACCAATTCCTCTAACGACTAATCTGCGATAGAGAAAATACTTAACTTTCTAAATTACGGTGCACTAAGCTTATTTAGTTAAATAAATTATTTATTCAGATTATGAATATAAGAACCGATCCCACTTCTCTACATACCAAACCTCCCTTCTCCCCTTCTCTACCATATCAAATCCAACACATGCACGCTTTTTACTAGTTCTCAAACAATGGTATGAATAGTGCGATCAAGCATTTCCTTCTTTGGTCAGCGAAGGCATCGTGATCCACCACATAATACAAAGGTCTGCTCGATAATTTTGATTGTTTCATTAAGCAAAAATTATGGAGAAATCAAGAGGGGTTCAACCTACGGAGGAGTGGCGCTGGCCTGGGAGGAGCCGGGAGGCGAGCCGGGAGGCGGATGACCTGGGGCGGCCATGGAGGAGGGAGCCCGGAGGAGGAGTCAGGGTCACACAAGGAGGAGGCGAGCCGGGAGGCGGAGGCCGGGGACGAGCGGCCATCGAGGAGGCGGAGTTTGGGCAGGCCATGGAGGAGGGAGCCCGGGAGGCGGGGAGGCGGAGCGAGGGCCGAGGAGGCGGAGTCAGGGCGGCGAGTCCAAAGTGAGGAGGAGCCGAGGAGCCGGAGGCGGAGTCAGGCGGCGGTGCGGGCGGTGTTGAGGAACAGGACGAATGGGCGCTGAGGTGGGGGTTTGGGGAGCAGGACGAACAGGCAGCAGGGGGAAATTGGCGCGAACCGAATATTTTTATCTCCCGAGTGTGCATGTGAACGACACTCGGAGATAATTTTTCCCGTTGCTCCGTCGAGTTTCACAGTGTCCGATCGGACACTCGGGAAAGTTTAAGTTCGGTGTTTTTCTAATTTCCCAAGTGTTTCATGAGGCACTCGGGAAGTTCCCGAGTGTATTATTCAAAACACTCGGGAAACTTCCTAGCACTCGGGAACTTCGACGCTTCTGGTAGTGGTAATGGCACAAATACAATGTTTTGGAAAGATAACTGGACGACATTGGGACGTTTTCAACTCAGTTTTCTCACACTATTCACTTTTGCAACTCTGCCAAACTGCTCAGTCCGATCGCAATTCCAAGATAATAATTGGATGATATCCCTACAACCAGTTCTTTCGCAACAAGCTGCTTCAGAATTTCAAATACTGCGAGATTTTCTGTCCACCCAACAACTGCATTTGGACAATTTGCATCAGAGGGTAGCTCTAACAACCATGGCTGCGTTGACTACATCAACTTTTTACAGAACCTTATCATTTCATGGCGTAAACTGGCCAGCTATGGACTACACTTGGAATCAATCAATACCTCACAGCTGCAGAGTCTTCCTATGGCTAGCTTTTAAGGGTCGTCTAAACACCAGAGACAACATGAGAGTCAAACATTGGACACATGACCCGCATTACGACATCTGCCTTGCAACAGAAACAATTGATCACATTATCTTACGCTGCCAACTTGCAGACAGTCTATGGAGAAGAATAGGTCTTACAGAAGAAGCAAACTCAGCTCAGAACATACTGCAATTTCTAGAAAAGGTTATGGCAAAGGGTAAAATTTTCCATAAAGTTTGGCCGATTTGTTTTGCGGCGTACGCACACACATTATGGATTCTGAGAACTAAGAGGGTCTTTCAACATTCTGAGAACATTGTGATGATCCCGCTGCAGAAGATTCAAAGCTTGATCACTCTTTGGACGCATCGGGCTAAACTAAAATATCAAAATGTTATGCGGCAATGGTGCCAGATGTTTTTGTAATTTTTTTGGTCTTTCTTTCTTTTGTTCCTTTTCTTTTCTTTTCTTTTCTTTACTTTTGTAAAGTCTTGTTTGACAACCATCGCAATTTAATGGTCATAAGGTAGAGTCCCCTCTACCTTCTTACGTAAAAAAAAAAAGGTGACGAGGTACCTCTTCTCATGAAACGTCCTCCCTAAAAGAGACATTGGGCCGGACCAGAGAAAGGTACTCTTTTGTTTTACCGCAACTTCTATCATTTGGAAGCATGCATTAGCATTTTCTTTCCTAAGTGTTACTTTAACTGGATGAGCATAAGTAGATATGCAACTTTTTTTCCTTATTATATGGATTAGCCCTCTACCAACACCATAAATATCGAGTATCTTAACAATTGGAGTACGTACCCATGGATTGACTAGATATTTGAACCTGTGATACCGCTACTCAAAAGATACATACTATAGAACTAGCTCTAACACAGATAGGAACAATCTTTTTTAGGGTTATACATAGAACCAATTAACATAAGGCGATCACTACTACAAAAAGATTAATACTGGACGTCTCATCACAGACGGTTGACCAAAACCGTCTGTATTACATTCAATCACAGACGGTTCATAACTAAAACCGTCTGTGATACTTCACAGACGGTTATTGTTATGAACCGTCTATGATAATTCTACATATCACAGACGGTTTTCAATAAACAACCGTGCAGGAAGCTCCTGAGCGGTTCTTAACAATAACCGTCGTGATATTACTATATATCACAGATGGTTTTTTGTTATAACAGTATGTGATAATATCGCCATGACTCGATTGAAGTCCGATGAGTTTCTTCGTCGCCGATGCGTCTCTTCGTCGCATCAATGCCGTTTCGGCTCCCCGATGCGTCTCTTCGTCTCACGCTTTGAATTTATTCCATGTTTTATAAAAATGATCATCCACCATCGAAGATGATCATCCCCACATATAACTCTACTACTTATAAAAAAACAAAAATGGCTGCCTCTTCTGTTTCCTTGTCGCCGGCATTGATGGCCTATCTGGCCGTACTGTACAAGCACCTCTCTCAGATGCGTTGGCGGGTCTTTGCGGAAGAACTCTTGTTTCAACATGTCTTCACTCCTCTGTCCGAAATTTGCGGGCGGTGGCGGCCACCTTCCGTCCTCTTGACATCCTTCTCGCCGCGTCTTAGGGTGATCTCCCACTTTCGGCGAGTTTACGCGTCATCGATGTGGTCCTCTATAACGACGTTGCACGTCTCGGGAGGTTCCGTCACTTGGGCTATGTCTTAATCGAGGCGGCGAGCGACCGAGTTGACCAGGCCGAGACCCCTCAAGCAAAGGAAGAGAGCATATGGGCTCAATTCTTCTTGGTTCAACAGTCCGAGGGTCTTCGGGAGACACTCGAACGAGCGCGTCAGTGGATGAATGCATTTCAGGTTTCGTTCGATCACGAACCATCCGCCGCAGCCTACGAAGTATTGAAGATGGAGATAGAAGCCGACCTTCGCCACTAGAAAAACTTTGTTTATTTATTAGTTTCTACTTTTTTTTTAATTTTTTTGGTAAGAAGCGACTGGCCACACTGTTTGGGCATATGAAAATTCCAAAATAAAAAAAAATCTAGTTTGGAGGTGAAGTTACTATATTAATTATATGTTGAATTATTACTCTCTCTCTCTCTCTCTCTCTCTCTATATATATATATATATATATATATATATATATATATCGAGACAGTTTAGTAGAACAAATTAATTATATATATATATCCGATCGGTGATATATATGTATGTATATATAGTTAAAGCAAATTTTCAGATATTTAAATGACAAAAATTGAAATATAAACATGTAATTTCTTCATGTCATGTAAGTGTATATACAAGATAATATACTTGAGAAAAACCATTTCACGAGATTTGTTCCATAATGGAACCATCGTGATATAGAATATATCCTGAGCAGTTCTATTATGGAACCGTGCAGGACAATATCAGCAGCGGTTCCATAATAGAACCGTGCATGATAAAATCTCTTTATTAGTAGGAGACCGGCCACTAGGGTTTGCGCCCGCCCTAACTCGTCACTCCCCAGCGCAGTTACTCTCGTCCGTGACGCCGCCACCCAATCCACTGCGCCGCCACTTGCACCTACCACCTGCCTGCGTCCATGGCTTGGTTCTCCTGTTCGACCTCCTGCGCTCGGGCCCTGGCCCCCTGGCTTTGCTTTCTCTATCCTCCCTCTATCCTCCTCTAGATATGTTAGCTTAATGTCTTTTGTTGAGTTTGATTTTTACGCTTGAGCCTTAAGTTGTGTCCTGATGTTTGTGTGATTTATGCAAGATGAAGGAGATGGATTAGGGTTGTGCTGGTGGTGGGGTCGCCGCCGTGGTTGCGCTATACTGAGGTATCACCCTACCTTACTCCCTCTCTATCTCTACCACCCTTGCTTTGTGATGAAAATAGCTAGTACTTTGCGATGGATGCCGAGGGCTACTACTGGTGTGGTGGGTTTGGACACCCTTGGTCTTGATGTCTTGCTGTTGAACTGTTCAATGATGTTAATAGTCTTATGCTAAAATTGAATTGATAATTAGTTCATATTAATAGTCCCCTTGCTCTGTGATGTAAACCGAGGGCTATTGGTGTATGTGCATTCATGCATCTTGCTTAGTTCATCTTTGTGGGTTGATTGACAAAAATGAATGGGGCAAAATGGTGAGTTTGATTAATGCTCTCTGATGGGTACTGAGGGTTATTGATGTCGGTTCTTTGTGCTTGGTTAGCTTACATGGGATCGATGTGGTTCAGATGGGGCTTGGCTGCAATTAACTTTTCAGATTTGTGTCCCAGGTACATATATGTCCTACCATTCTATTCCTGATCTCTTCTCTATAAAACCTCTAAGCAGTGGCTGCTTGTGCCTCTAAAACCGGCTTTATATATATATATTATATCGTTTGTAGCCCCCAGCCCTTTCGGTGGGTCGTGAGGAGGATGAGACAGCTGCCACAGGCAACCTCTCATCGAGCCTGCAAGTTCAAGAAGTACGGCTATAAGAGAAAGCCCGTGGACATACAATTACCTGGATGTCGTCGATAGGTAATTGGACTTGACATCAAGAAGGAAGTGGCTTCATGTATCGTGACCAACCATTCCTTGATGTCAAGTCCAATTACCTATCGACATCTAGGTAATTGTATGTCCACGGCTTTCTTGCACCTTACTTCTTGAATTTGGAGGCTCGATAAGAGGTTGCCCGTGGCATACTGTGTCATCCTTTCTCACGCCCTCGAAGTGGTCAGACTACAAATGATATTTTATATATATATATATATATATATATATATATATATATATATATATATATAGTAGGTTTTAAAGGCACAAGCGACCATTGCTTGGAGATTTATACATATATCACAGACGGTTCTAAACATGAACCGTGCGTGATAGATAGTCACTACTACAAAACAAGCTATAGAAGACGCCTCATCACAGACGGTTCAACTGGAACCGTCTGTGTTGGGTCTGTCGGGGCTAGGTACCAACCTATCACAGACGGTTTTTTAATAGAATCGTCTGTGATAGTTCACAGACGGTCTTTGTTGAGAACCGTCTATGATAATCTCCGGTACCACAGACGCTTGTCAACAAAGACCGTCTGTGAACTATCACCGACGGTTCCATTAAAAAACCGTCTGTGATATGGAACGTATCACAGACGGTTCGTAAATAGAACCGTCTGTGATTTCTTTTCACAGACGATTCCATAATCGAACCGTCTGTGATAGGCCCTCATAACCCTAGGCTCGCCCATTCATCTCCTTAGTGTCGTCCATTCATCTCCCCAGTGCTTAGCCCGCTCAGCTCTCGCGCGCTCCTTCGCCTCCTCTAGGGTTCGCTCGTTCACCTCCCCGTAAGCCCCGACGCCGCCGCCTCCGACCTCGACGCCGCCGCCCCCACCTCGACAACGCCGCTGTCCCCGACATCGACGACGCAGCCGCCTCGACGCGTGGCCTCCTCCCCGTGTCGGCGTCCTCCCTCTACCGGCCTCCTCCCCGCGCCGTCCTCCTCCCCGTGTCGGCCTCCTCCCCTGTACCAGCCTCCTCCCCACGTCGTCCTCCTCCCCTGCACCGGCCTCCTCCTTGCACTGTGAATATTGCAACAAAAGAATGTTAATTATATATCTTTAATAATCTGTGAATTGAATGAACAAAAGAATGTTAATTATATATCTTTGATAATCTATGAATTTGATAGTCTTTGATAATCTGTGAATTGAATGAACAAAAGAATGTTAAGTATATATCTTCGATAATCTGTATCCATGTATGCACAAAAGAATGTGCTAGATTGGCTTCAAATTCTATATTAGATTGTGCACTGAGAGATAGAAAAGTGGTTATGTGGGCTCAGTTGATCAGCTCTGTGATGAATGTCAAATATGCATAGTTCATATTATCCTTGTATGAGCTAGTTAATCTTTATGAGATACTTACATAGTTATTCTCAATCTGTGGATAATCCTCTTTGCTGAAATGATATTGTGATTATCTTGATATCATTGCTCTGTTATGTTTTTCATAACAGATTGCCTTCTGTTGTCTCGGTGGATATATTGACTCTGATAGTCTTTGATAATCTGTGAACTGAAAGTTTATTTTGCTACCGTGAGATAAATTTGACATTCAACAGGAAAGTTTTAGGTTCAGCTCAAGATCTGTTTGATAATTGTTAAATTTCATTAGTGAAGATATATTGACTGATGTACTGAGATTGCAAAGGTTAAATCCTTTGCATCCAGCATACTGGATGAGATGGCAAAGACTTGTTCTTTTGCAACTCTCCTTCTGAGAGCACAAACTATCATTAATCTTTTGCAACTTTGTGCTTATTTCATTCATATACATGTGGTATATGTTTAGCATTTCAATCAATTTAAATGACTTGAATAATTTACATTTGATTATGTTCATTTGGTCATTTAAATGTTGTTGGATTAATGCTTTATTGTTTCATATTTATGCTAGAATTAATTATTATTATTTAATAATATTGCACATGTTGGCGTATGTAACTTATATAGATAGCAAGTAAGCGAGATGGCGAGGCGACGTCTTCGCCAAATCACCACCGACGCCTGAGATGGCGAGGCGCCGTCTTCACCGCCCGTCCTGCGCCGCATAATGCATTTGGATTTCCGTCAGCGATAATGATCGTGGCGAGATGCGAGAGGAAAATAAAAAATGTCTGCAGGCCGACTGATTATCACGGAGGTTAGTGACGTTGGGATCCCTCTAGGTCCCCAAAAATCAGTGGCGAGATTCCGGACCATCTGCGGGATACTTGCAAGGAGCAGGTCCCCATCACCACACCAAGTGAAAGTCTCGACGAAAAAAAGAGAGTAGCTAGTGTGGACGTAACTTTCAAGCAAGTTCACTATCCCAGAAGCAGACATTGCACGCGTGGAACGACAAGCGTTGCTCTCGATGGATCATGCATGGAGGACCTTCAAGAGCATTTTTTTCACGAAGTACGTGAACACGAGTGAGACGCCCTTCGTGAAGTATGGATTCTTGACGCGGGAAACATGGGACGCCTTTGTGGCTATGAAGACGACAGCCGAATTTAAGGAGCAAAGTGCGGTGCACAAAGCTCTCCAGACACGAAACACTCACCCCCACAGACTCGGCACCGCCGTTTGGCAGCTAAATCTGAGAATGGGCGGAGGAGGAGAGAACATAGCCGGGCCATTTCTTGGGATCACGGACCGCGTTCCCTAAAATTGGTTAAGCGAGGGCAAAAGTCTCATCTTCGGCAACATCTCTTTCACAAAACAGGCAGACCAGGAAGTGTCCCAACGTGTGGTAAATATGTCAAACTACCTAGTTGTTAATAAGTCCATAACTTCATAGTGTCTATAATAACATGATGACCTCTTGCAGCGTGAATTGATTGCCCAAGCTTCCTAAGGCTCTTTCCAAGCGCACAAGGAGAAGGATATACTATCTCGACCACAGGAAACAAGGAGCATCCGGATTGCCACGCGAGGCCTTGGGGTTAACGTGCCTTGGAGTTATGGATTAGTGAGCGACTCTTGCGTATAGGAGTAGGAAGAGATCCAAGGCCGAGTCACGAGGACGGTTGAGTACAGATGATTCTTGCAAAATTTCAAGGACATATAACACAATTCTGAATCAAATGAATCAACTCTGAGCGATGCATAGCCGCCCCATTAGTTTGGGAGCCAGTCCTCCTCGACATCGGAGTATGAAGAATCTAGACCCGCCATTATGAGTTAATGGAGTATTTTGATTATTAATTACAAATCTAATTGTGAGACTAACACTTCTATTGATTACCTATTGCTTAGTCTCATTTGGATATAAATGTGAAAATCAAAGAGGTATGCATTCGACATCATATTCTTATATCTTGTTGCATTCCTCAGATCCAAAATATAGGATGAACTCCACCAAAAGGTTAACTTGAATATGTGCATATATTCCCATTACACATTTGT